>OY998155.1:8589609-9969627 GCA_963921925.1 Sphagnum tenellum
TTCCCCACCTAATGACCATTCAAGATAAATTAATTGGAATCTTTAGTATAAATTACACCCTTTCATCCTATTAAATAAACCTACTAACAAACTAATACTTATCCATATATCATCCTAAAAATAAATTAATACAAATTATTAATGCATATTCTATAATAGTTATATTTGCATTTTTGGGGTTAAACATAATCCTATTATATTTTTTACCCAACAACCAAGACACTATACATTACTTCAAATATCAAAGAGAATGTTCTCCCATGTCTAAATGATAATAGATTTGTAATAATGAAACTTGCAAAATATATGTGAATGAAAATGTGAAGGATGAAAAAAATTATGTAGGCAAGATATGGAACACTCCCTAGTTGGAATCAAATATAACAAAGTTTTGAAAAATGAGAAAGAATGGATGGAACTAATGCTACAAAATTGCATCCATAAAACAAAAAGCATTGAATGATGAATGGTCACAATTAGTTGTGCATTTGTATTTTCCATTGAATCTATTTTGTGAGTATTCTCTCCTTATGCCTATTTTGATTTTTTGATCACATAAAGTTCCATGCCATTGTTTGAAAGGGATATGTTACTATTTTGAACAACATCAATTAGATAATGACCAATGTAATTTTGGGATTAATTCTCAAATGTTTTCAAATGAAAAATATGATTTCAACACATAAAAAAAAATTTATGAAAAAAATGACCACAATCAACTTGATTTTGAAGAAAAAATCACCAAATTAATACAACATATCCTAGCAGTACAACCAAAATATAAATGATTTCTTAAAATCTTTTTACTTTTGTATATGGTCTATAGCCAAAATTTGTTAAATATTTTTGTGAAGGATTTGTTAGTTTTTCTTATATCACAAAATTGGGAATAAAAAACCCTTGAATAATGACATCATAGAGAATTTGAACTCTCAATTACATTGATCTTGATCATTTTTTATAAAAGAAAATGATATGATATGGCATGCTTCTTATCATGACTTAATCTAAGTTAATCACATGCCTTTAACCTAAATAGGTTTTTTTTTTTTTGGGGAACAAAACTTGATGAACACATAAAATAAAATAAAATGTGCCCTTCAAACTTCACTATCAAAAGACCACAAAAAAACACACTTTTCAAAACACACCATGTAACTAAACCCAAATTAGTTCATGTTTAAGTTAAGGTATACATGATAATTAATTAAAAAAAAATTATCTAATTGAAAAATGCATGTGAAACAAAAAATTAAAAATAATTGCCAAATTTGAAAATTTTGAGGAAAAAACTCAAAAACATAATTGGAAAACAAAATAAAGTTCAAAAACTAAAAAGAAGGAGGAAATTTTCAATATAAAAATACTATGGGCAAGGCTCCAATTTAAGCAAAATTCCCCTTTGTTTCCCCCCCTCTTTTTCTCTCTTATGTTCCCATATGGTTCCTAATATTTCATCATTATTTGTGTTGCACCTTGAAATTGCAAGGAAAAAACATTAAGTAGATAAGTTTGGAAGAGGTACGTTATGGACCTTTTAAAATATAAATAACACAAACATTATTTGTTTATTCTTTAAAAATGTTATGTTGATGAAAGGGTTGAGATGATTAGGTTTGACCAAAGTAAGTATGAATGACATAGCTAAACAAACACCATTATTTCTATTACATAAACGAGAGTGACCATGTGCTAAAAATTCTTGATAGTTTTGAAAGGAGAGAAAACAAGAAGGAATAGAAAAACACATGTATGCAAAGGAATATTAAGAGGTAGGTTCATGTGCATGATGGTAGGTAAGGTGGGTATGAATGGAATATGAAGTGGTAGGTTCATATGCATGATGGTAGGTAGGTATGAATGGTATACTAAACAACAAATAACTATTATATAAAAATGTATAATGTTCTTACACATGTGAGTTTAGTATAGTTAGTTTATTATAGTTACCATGCCAATGTTTCTTTTTGTTTTTTTGGGGACTAAGTTTTGTCATTGTTTCAATAAAGAAATTGGGAAATGTTTTTGTTTTTGTTTTTTTTTTTTACATTGTGGATTCCACTAATTTTTGATAAAATCTTTTGGAAAAATTCATTTAATTTTTTGATATCACAAAATTGAATAAAAAACTCTAGCTCCAACTAGTTATGTTTAAATTGTCTCCTCGACAAAAGAAGCAAGCAAATTGGTGTAAACTTGTAAAATATTGTGTGTTCACATCTATCTATATATTAAAAATAAAAGGCATCAATTTCAAACCTAACTACCTTTCCACAAACAAATTAACATGTGTTTTTCATGTCAGTGTTATTTATTCTCCTTTTTCCTACCCAATTACATCAATATTAAAAAAAAAAAGCAAATTAACATATGCCTTTCCATGTCCATGTTATCTATAAATTAATAATAACCTAATTCTTTAAGCCTATACTTAGCCCTTCTTCCATTAAAATTTTGAGGTATGGCATAAATAATAATGGATTATTGAGAACCATATGGGAACATTAAAGGGGGAAACCTAAAAATAAAAATAAAATTTATAAAAAAAAAGTAAATAAGAGGGGAAGGATGGTGGGATTTTGATTAGTTTGAAAATGTATGCTTGGTAATTATAGTAATTTAAAAAAAAACAAATTGCAAGTAACTAAAAGTGATTTAATTTAATTTTAGTTTCTAAAATTTTATGTTGCATCATTGGCTAGCATCCCAACTTCCGAAGAGGGATTTCACATTAATTGGTGAGAAGTTTTTAGAAAAGTATTTAAATAATTTTAAAGAAAAACCAGTTTTAAAAAAAAAATGCTTTCAAATTAAAAATGAGAGCCAACTTCAACGGAAAAAAATTTCTAAAGAAAAACCAAAAATAAAAAAAGGAAAAAGAAATCTGGCGATCTTTTTTCCCATTTCAAAAAAAGGAATATTCCGCCGAATAATGTTCCTAATTTTGATTTTTTTTTCGCATTAAATAAATTTCGCACCCGAGAAAAAAAAGACGCTGACCTGTAGCAAAACTCAGGTGCCAAAACCGCCATGTAGACTTGATGACCGACACGTCAGCTTCGTGGTCGCCCTTTCGCCCGTTCCCAGATTGTAGCGCGGAGTTCGCGGAAAGAGAGTGTCTTTCGCGGGGTTTGCACTTTTGCTCTTTCTTTTCCAACTCTTTTACTCTACTTAGGGTTTGCATTTCCATCGCCACAGCTCTCTCTCGTCCTCCTCTCTGCGTCCCTGCTACAAACCTTCGCTCTAGACTACCTCCATCTCTCTCCATACCCTCCTCATCCTCCTTCTTGAGGATCGTTTGTTGTACTGTCGTTATTGTTGTTGTTGTTGTACTAAATAAAAATTTCCTCTACCCATTTGTTTTTCCCTTCCAGTTTTTTCTGGAGTTTTCTTACAGTTTAGGTCTTCAGTTAGTTGCAACAAGCCTGTGTACAAAGCCGAGGCTTTTTCTGGAGTGTGTGGGATTTGTTGTGGGATTTGAGGAGTTTTGTGTGGAATTTGGGAGAAACCCAAGTAAGTGGGGGTTGGTGAGGAGTGAGGAGTGAGGAGTGTGGTGGGGGTGGTTGGCGGCGGTTGCTTGCTTGCTTGTTTATTCTCTCTGTGTGTATGGCTGAAGAAGACAAGGGGACAACGACGAAGAAGAAGAACAACCGGGGAGCTGTTTTGTCTTTGATGGAATATTGGGTTTAATAGAAGGAAGGAGAAGGAGAAGGAGAAACAAGTGGGGAAGGAACGGAAATAGAACTGCAGTAGCTCTTGGCACAGTTCCAAGCAGCCGTGGCTTTTGTCGGTGTTGGGCAGCTGGGGGTTTCGGCCCGGAGCTGCTGCGACTATGCTCGCCAACGTGTTTCGCATTGTAAGTCTTCTCTTGTTCTCAAGTGCACAGCTCAGGATTTGGAGTGATGGGTTTACTTGATTTCGTGGAAGAAAACAGTTTTGAAGAAGCGAAAAAAAAGACTGTGCATTCATGCATGCACCCCACCCACCCAACCGCAAGAGCTTCTTCAAGTATACGTATTTTTGTTTTTAATCCGTGTTTTTTTTTGGGTGGGTCCAGGGAGGGCTGCAACAAGTGTCGTGGTTCCAGCTTCTTCCCGAAGGAGAGCTTGTCTCCTCCTCCTCCTCCCCAAGCTTGACCAGGTGGGGTTTTTGAGGCACTGTGTGTGTTCTCTTTTTTTTTTTTCTTTTTTTTTGGGGTTGGCCCATTTGGAAATGTTGATTCCCCAAATTCTTTTGACATCCATCGGACCCACCCCACCCATGTGACTGGGATTTTGCTGCTGTTGCGGTTGGTTGGACGGTCTTTCACAGGAAGGAGCGAACATGGCAAGATCTAGCAGCTTTGCAGGTGATGAGGGCACACATGTCTCTACAAGAGGAGGGCCATTTCAGTACCTGGACTCTCTCAGGTACAGACTTCACATGTGTTTTGATCTAGCCATAGAGATCTTTAGCTTTCTCCCCTTTGGCACTGTTGTTCAGAGTAGGTGAGTGTGTCCAGAGCTGAATGCCATTTTTGTGGATGGATGTCCCATGCAAAAGTACAAGGTCATTAAGCTATGGCTGTTTCTTTCCCTTGGGGTGGTTCATAATAGGTTATTG
The DNA here is from genome assembly GCA_963921925.1 of Sphagnum tenellum. Lineage (NCBI taxonomy): Eukaryota > Viridiplantae > Streptophyta > Sphagnopsida > Sphagnales > Sphagnaceae > Sphagnum > Sphagnum tenellum. Next base: position 8,594,212 of record OY998155.1, read on the forward strand.
TGTCCAGGGTTAATGCCATTTTTTGTGAATGGATGTCCCATGCAGAGGACAAGGTCAAGCTATGGCTGTTTCTACCAGGTCGGCACGAAAGCTTCAACTCTGCAACAACGCACACTGCCATTAATGGTCTGAAAGGTGAGACTTTTGAGAAGCTCACAGTGATGAAAGAAGAACACTGTGAGAGATCTAACTAATGGGTCAATAAAATCTCTATGTTTCTCGATCGAGAAGGGTAACGTGTAGCATGCTATAGAAGGAGAAGAACCTAATGGGCCCATTGTGGTGGCTGTGAACAACTTCAATGACCAAATTCTTTTCATAAAGGAATTCATAGCAATCTCACATTTGGATTAATTAAACTCCCAAGAAAAGCTCTGGATCTCACACTACTGTAAAATCCTGCTTCCCAAAATAGGCATCCTCCTCTGTATTTTTTTGTAGAGAAGGAGAAAATCAGATGCAAAATCAGGCCCTCCTCAATCACAGCTTTTCTGCAAGCATGCCACCTGAATCAGCCAACTTTCCTTCTTCTTGTTGAAGATTGGGACCAACTACAGGTTTTATCAAATGGCTTCAGTTTCTAATCCAAGAATTTCCCAGAATCAAGTTGCAAGTCAACCTGATGAGAAACTCAAGTTGATGAATTGAAGATGACACAGACAGAGGAAGAGGATGATGGAATGATCGCTATAAGACAAACCATGAGAATTTCTTTGTAGTTAGTCAGTCTCCCCCTTTCCTGGAACAACACTTGAGAACAACAATGGTTTTACAACTGCTTTGAGGGGAAAAATAAAATTTCTCTTGAATGAGTCAGAGTTTAACCGTCACCTGTTGGACACTGTAGTGGTGGGACAGGGGTTGTGGCTTGCCCCTGGGGATTGCAATGATGTGTCCAACGCGTTGTCACAAGCACTAAAGAACCGCTGTGAAAGGTAAGGGTGGATTTGCTTTTTTATACCTAGCAGGGTGGAGTGAAGTTCTGGGTATTTTTCCCCTGTGTTTTCAAGGACCTCTAGAAGCATGATATCAGTCATTGGACCACTGCAATTTCTGTGAGGTTTGGTCTTTTCAGAGAATGCAAAGATGGTTACCTATTTGTTTCTCTTTGTCAGAGACATGTGGTTTGCAAGCAGCCTCTTGACACAAAACCATGCTGCACCATGTCTGTGTATGTGTTACAGGGCATTCCAAAGTCTGTCTTATGTGCGGTTTGGGAATGTGTTTGTCAAATGCCGCCGGCAAGGTGCTAGTGACCCGAGTTTGAGGTAAAAGCAATAATGCTCATTACTATAGGAGGCATGCACACCCGCAATAATGTCATAAGTGCTTGCCTGCTTGCTTCTTTTTTATTCATTTTGTGCCATCATTGTTCTTGTGAGATGCCAGCGCTGGAATGTTGTAAGATGAGTAATAACACTGCTTCTGTTTTTTCTTGTGGGCAGGAAACCTCTTCCAAGCTGTGAGTTAGTATTCACGGCAAGCGAGGAGGCCATCTTTGTGCATGTACTTGTGCGCCGAAAGTGCGTAGAGCACCTTGTGAGGCACTCTTGATTTTGACTAGATTGTAGCTATGTTTCTCTTCTGAACAAGGTTTTCACTTTGTGCTGTTGTGTGTGCCAATGGACAGTTCAGATGTGCCAAGTGGATATTTATTACCTTTTTTTATCTCTTTGGGGCTTATGGGAATTTGCTGTCCTGTCATACATATGTTGAAACTCAAAAGTTGTTGCTGCTGTGCAGGAGAGTACGACAGTTGTCAATCACCGATTTGCAAGTGGCACTTGCCCAGCAAAGGTCAAATGTGTCGCCTGACAACAGTCTTGCAGGTTTTGTCTCAGGCTCTCTATCCTGTGTGCTTTTTCACTGCATGAGAAGGAAATGAGGTGGCACTTGTTGAGGAGATAAGCAAACTGCATTTTACCTGAGCTCCAATGTCTTGTGAAATGAGATCTGTGAAGGGTTCTCACACAAGACATGGATGCTGGTTTGTTGCAGTTGTGGTAGCCCCACATGGCGTGAGTGGGCGATTGAGCGGTTGCTGTCTTAATGATCTAGTAACTCAGCTACACCAGAGGTAAGCGCATCAAATTTACATGTGTAGAGATGACTATGCTGGTCAGGAGCAGAATCAAAGGGATTACAATTCCAGCAGCTTACTGTTGTTGAAAGACCGATGACCTCCAATGGGGAGGACTGCAGTTCCTGGGCTGGCAAGACCCATGCCAGGAAACTCCACACCCACTGATTCTAGTTTCTGCTCCTGGATCCTATGGTTGCAGCAAGCAGCAGACATTCTCTGCATCATCTCTGCCGTTTCGTGTTGTTGCATCCTCTTCAGCAAATGGAAGCACAACATCAGGGCAGGCGTGTTATGCAGAGGTCTGGCTGGGCCAATCATCACCAGGGGGGAGCTTGGGGCTGGCAAGGCAGTCTCCAACTGGGGTGAGTGGTTACTTTCTCACTTTGATGTGAAATCTGAGAGCTTTGATCTTAAAAAGAGTGTGAATGATCCTGAGAGTTGTGTGGATAATCCGTTCTTCTGAGAATCAGTGTAACTGCTGCTGACCCATTCTCAGGATTCATGGGGAAATCAGACACGAAGGTCATACAACCAAAGAGAAGTTGGGCAGGCATTGATATACCCATTGGATGCAGTGTTGGTTCTTATGAGACCTCCAGTTCCTAGCCATACCTACCTCCAGAGGTTTGCAATTTACCTACTCTCATTGGTGTTTACCAAGTGGCAGTTCTGCTAAGTTTCCTTTGTGATCATCCACAAGATTTTTACTGATTGGTGGATGTCCAACTTGTGCTGGGTTGTGTTATACTAGTGCCACGTTTTGGTTTGACTGCAAGCTAAATCTGATTGACCAGTGGGTTTTACTCTGTGGTGTAGGGCCTTGCTTCAGGATTGGGCAGGCACAAAATGGCTGGAAGATTGTCTGGAAGGAGAGGAGAGTGCACCTGCAAAGTAAGCAATTTATTATAGAGTATCTGGATGGTGCTTTCTGACTTGGGTTCTGAATCTCTTACATTCCCTTTGCTTCCATGTTGTCACAAAGCAATCTTTTGCTGTTTGTGACCAGGAACCAATGTTGTTATCACAAGCCTTTCAGGCTAATTAATAAATTGTTTGGGAGTCTCATTTTTGGGTCTTGTGATGCAGGTATGGGACTCAGGATGGAGATGGAAAGAAGTCAAGTGTTACTGGAGGAGTGGGTGCAAATGGGTTAGGCCCTGCCCGGAGTGGTGGGGGAGGGACCACCAGTAGCAGCAGTGGGAGTGGTGGGAGCAGCAACGGCAGTAGCAGTAGCCAGGGCAGCAGTGGCAGCTCCAGTTCTAGCGAGGCTGATGCTGCAGGTGCCACTTCTACTACTACCTTTTCGTAATGTATAGCATTCAACTTCTTAATGAGTTCAATGACATGAACTTCAACCTTTGGTAATTTTAGGAATTTTCTTGTCAATAGAGCTTTTAGACTCCATATGCGTGGCTTTTTTTTGTTGGTTTTGTAAATGAAAGTGCAAAGTCTGCTGCAGGTACTGCAGAACTGGAGGCAGATGCAGAGTCTCTGGGCAGCAAGGCTGCTGCAATGCCGTTGTTGATGCACAATATGCATGCCTTGGGTCCCACATCCGATTCTGCCATTGCTGATGTAAAAGCATCACAGGTACTCTCATAGAAAGCCTGCCATTTGTTTAATGTAAAAAAAAAAAACTGATGTGCCAATCCTATACATGTAGTAAATGATTTTTTGAGTATATTAGTGGTTCTCTCTCATTTTGTTACCTTCCATTTCTGAGTTTCCAAAATTGCGGTGATCACTGATGGTGTCCAAGGTAATGTATAGGGAGTGAAACGTGGGCGTTCAAAACCGATTGGAGGGGAAACTGGTGGTGACTCCACAGTGAAAGCTGTGAAGCGAAGCAATAGCATTGGAGCTGATATGTCAGCACTTCTAGATGCGACCATAAATGAGAAAAAAGCAGGTGGTGGTGGTTTCCCGGGGGAAACCAGTGCATTTGCAGCAGGCCTGTCTTCAAATATGGTATTGGGTACACCAAGGGGAGTCATCAGTAACCAGCTTCCAAATCCATGGGACCAGTGGAATGATGATGAGCATGGCTTGGGTGTTGGCTTTGGCATGGGCATGGATATACAAAGTGATGCTGACATCTTGGCCGAATTCGGTGACTTTGGAGATTTTTTTGAAGACGATGGCCTTGGCTTTGGAGAGGTCAGTCAGTCAATCTTTCATGATGAATGTGAATGCTCTGTTTTATTACTACTAGTGTCAGTCTGGTATATAGGCATACGCTTGGTATCATTGCTGGTATTGATACTACTATTAAGGACCACAAGAGGACTAAGCCAAATTTGGATACAGGTCAGAGAGGAAATTGGAAAATTTTAGGAATCCTGCTATAGGTTGGTGACATGCTGGAACCTATTGTCTAAATCTGGCAAATGTTTTTTCCCCCCTCAAAATCTGGTGACTTTTAGCCATTTTTTGGCAGAAAAGTCTTCTGTAGAGATAATATTGGCTTTTTCTTTTCAGTCACCAAGTGGTGAGAATTGGCCACCCCTAAAAAATGCTGGACCCAAAATCAGGACTGGGTTGGTATGAAAGTTCAAAAAGGACCCAGTAGCAGGATTCAGCTGGTGTAGTTTTTCCCATTACTTCTGACCCAGTGACACCCAATTGCGAGTTTGATCTCCTCAGACAAAGTTATGTAGGATTGGAAGCAACAATCAATCAGGAATGTGATCTGAAAGGTGGGTGTCTCTCTTGGCAGCCACCCGGGACAGCAGAGTCACAAGTTCCCAATTTTTTATTTGACTGTGGAGAGGTCACAAACACACCTGGCACTGGCTCAATGGACACCTCAGATCCAATGCTCCTTCCCATTCTTGATTTCCCAATGTTGGAAGGTTTTGGACACCAAGCACAACCACCACAAAATGAGCCATTGAGTGCTCGTGGTACAAAAGCAAATATGTTCAAGGACAACAACAACTCACAAGCCTCAGGTGTTGCTGGTGCACGATTGTCGCCTGTTCCACCACCTCCTCCTCTTCCCTTGGCTCTTGAGACTCGACCCAAGGCAGAAGCCATGCTTCTGTTTGCTCCAGGATTTGAGCCAGTGGACCTTTCAGGAGTGCAAGAGGTGTCTGCTAGCTCAATGATTTCCAGGTCAGTTTTTCTTTCTTTTGTCTTCTGTGAGTTTCAAAGCTTCTACCTGGTTTCAAAGCTTCTTCTGGGTTGATGTAAACTTTTTGAAAGGTTTGGATCTTTGTAGGGCCCCCTACATTCCGGTATCCAAAACTGCTTCTGTGGAGTCACCACCAAAACTTGAGGCCTATGTGTACAGTGCAATGCCACCTGAGACTGTAAAGCTGGAAACTTTAGACACAGTGAAACCTGACGACAAGGGTGATAAAGAACCTACAGACAACGTTGACAGCAAAAAGAAGGCTGATCCCGGCAGGGTTGTATCTGGCACACTTGGAAATAAGCAAGGGTCTCCAACTGGGCAGCCATCTGCTATGGAAGGTGCGAATGCAGACCTAGCTGCAGGCAAGACCCAGCAGGCCCCGGGGAAGAAAGATTCGCCAAATGTAATTGGTGGTGGCAATGGATCTCTGCTGGAATCGAACAAGAACGGTGACAGGTCGTCGTCTGTCCAATCACCAGTGGCTACATTAGCAACTGAGCTGGAGTGTGCACTCTTGCAAGTCGCCATGTGTCGCTCTCAAGATACCTCATCATCTGTTTCAAGCAGTGTGACAGCAAAAGCCACACCAATGCTTGCAAAAGAGAGTAGCTTGGATATTACACAGGTGCTGTGCTTTCTCCTCTCAGGAAGGATGTGTTTTTTTGCCATGATTGTCATTTTCTGTTTGGCTTCCTGTTATATCCATTCCACAGCAATAGACATCCCCCCCTGAGCTGAGAAAGGTTTTGTTATGCTTGTTACTACTGGGAACTGCAAGACTGAAACCGGATTTTGAACAGGTACAATCTGATGCGCTCCAGTCAGGGAGGAGCCTATCAAGGCCTCAGCAGCAAGAGCGCCGGAAGAAGGTGCCAGAACGAATTGCAGGTCATGGAGCAGATGAAAATATGCATGAGGGTGGATCCCGGGCTGCCCAAGTGGGGGTGTGGCGACCTGTTGGAGCTCCAAAACCGCCCTCCTCACAGCAATCAAATGCTACTCCTACAGCTACTACTACCCATAACAGTATGGCTGCTGAGTCAAGGCTTGGGCTGTTGAGCAACAGTAATTGTGCAGCAGAAACTGCTGCTGGAGTTGATGAGGGCTGTGCTGCGACTGGAGCAGCAGCAAGACAGAGTCAGTGGCAGGAAGTCTTGAATGCTCTCCCCCTTCTGGCTCAGCAAGCATCAATTACTGTGGATGCTGCACTTGATGGAGATTATGGTGATGGTCCCTTGAGCTGGCTAGCTTCTCAAGAACTAAGGAAGCAGCAGCGTACTTGTGGGAATCATGTGGGTTGTGGTGGCATGCTGTCAGTTGTCCATTGTCTTGATCAGTCCGGGGTGGAGTTGATGAATCCTTTGACTGCTGAGGTGTGATCACCTCTCTATCTCCTTGCAGCAGTTTGAATTTTTCCTTGCTTCTTTGCAGCCAATTTCCTGAAACAAAGAGGGGATCCAACGCTTTTTTATTGGATTGACTCCTGTGCAGGTTTCTGCAGCTACTGTAGCTAGCCTGCTGCAGTCAGATGTGCGAATAGCATTGTCAAATGCATTCGGAGAAACCAGCATGGATGGCCCTCTAGCCCTCGTGGATTGGTGTAGAGGCCGGGTCCAGATGTCAGATGGTGGCCATTTCTCTGAGAGCACAGTGACAGACTCAAAGGAAGTTAGTAGCACAATTACTGTGGTGGGTGAACCCATCACCCCTCCACAGTTGGGTGGTGGTCTGAAAGCTGTTGCAGACATGGATGTTGACATACGGCGCAGCAGCAGCAGCAGCAGCAGTCGGGTGTTGGAGAATTCCTCGCTCTCTGAACAGACTGAAAACTGTCAAAAGCGAGTAGGCCTAGGTGATGACCTTGGAATGTTGGAGTCCGATGTCCTGACAAGCCATGGGCCAACCATCCTAGCTCTTCCAATACCTGCTTTGCTTGTGGGGTAAACTACAAAACCCTTTGGGAGAGTGAGAGTGCACTAGGAGCAGCAGTGAATACTTAGGCTATTAGAATCTGAAATCTTGGGCAAAAACTGTGGTGTAGGTATCAAGATGACTGGCTAAAGACATCTTCAAGCACCCTTCATCTCTGGGAGAAAGCACCACTTGAACCATACGCTCCTCCTAAACAGGTATCTCACTCTAGAAGATCTCAGCTGTGATGGGTTCACACAGTTCACATGGCTCTTTTATCAGGATGTGCAAGTTCCACAAATGCAAGGTTTCAAGGTACCTATGGCCATTGAAGAGACTCTTACCTGTGAATCCTTTTATCTTGTCAGGTCAATTATCTTGTTGTCTGTCTAGCTTCAGAACCACTTGTGATGGCTGCAGCCAACTTCTTCCAACAACTGAGTTCAGGTATGTCTGCCTGCCACTTTTGGTTTTTTTGTTCTTGTTGGAATCTCCCCTTCCGCCTTTCTTTCTTGGAACTCCTCCTTGTGCGTACAGAGAGACAATCATGCATAGATGGACAGAAGGAAATGACGATCTGGAACATGCTGTGACAGACAGATCTAGTAACCCAAACTGCATGCTTTTGGATGGGACTTCTTTGGGACAGTGTATGAAGCATGTCGGCTTGGATCTCACATGCCAGCAGCAGGTCAGTCAGGGTTACTACCTGGTGCAAGCTTGACTGGTACACAGACCCCCCCACCGCCTGGGTTCATGCTAGTTGATGTACCCGGATTCACCATGACCACGCCTTCCTTCCAGGATGGGTCCAGTAGTGCTTCTTCCTCCATTAATTTGGCAACAGATTTTGTAGCAAGCATGAACAGGAGCTGGAATTTGTCACAGTATCGGAAGGCTCTCTGTAAGGTGTGCAAGGCTCTCCCTATTTCAGCTGGATCTGCAACAACACAGCGGGATCCAGAGCCAGGCCCCTGTACGGTGGGCCTCGTCATCCTTTCATTCTTGCCATAGAATGAATCTGGTCTCACTGCAGTAACCATTGTCGTGTTGTTTTACAAGATGTGAGTTTTCTAATGTAAAGATGGGTTCACAGGTAGTCTATGTGATTTGTCCTGTTCTGGAGCCACATGGGTTGCTACAAACAATGGTGGATGCTTGCCAGAGCTTGGGCTCAGCAGTTGCAGTTTCAGACAAGGATTCTCAAGCAGGTACAGCAGCAGCAGCAGTAGCAGGGGAAGATTTCGTATCAAGCATCCTTGGGTTCTCAGTGCCTCGTTTTGCCCTCCAACTGGTTACTGCTGGAACCATCTTCAAGGCAAATGGTCCACATGCATCAGGTCTTGATGTTCTGAAGCAAATAGCTTTGGGAGTATATAACAAGCTACGCCGCATTCCTCGACGAGCACCTGTGACTGAATTCTCACAACACTCAACAGTAGCTGCTGCTGCTTTGGGAACACGGGCTCGAGCAGCTGCTGGCTCCGGGCCTTCATTACTGCAGAGCAATACACCGATGCCCGGACTATGGAAGGACTGCAGCTCTGGACGTAGCAGTGCAAATTCTCTCTCCCGCACAGATGCAGGGGGGAACTTGGAATCATCCACCACCACCACCACTCCCCGCAACACTTGGGAGAGTGGATGGAAATCATCATCAGCACGTCTGACAGAGAATGATACAGGTCCTTTCCATCTCCTATATGCTCAGTTCCAAGCTATAGTAGACAGCTGCTCCCTCTTTTAGACAACAGGTAGTTCATTCTGTGCTGAAACCTGAAACTCTTGTTCCAGGTACTTTGGGAGCCGATGTGACACATGATGCTGTACGGTATTTGTACGAACCAGCTTTTATCCTTGCAGAGGCTGGCACCCCTGATGTGGGTGTAGGGCTAGCCCCTGCACGAACAGCAGGAAGGGATGCAACACGTGTTCAAGGAGATGAAGCCTCAGCAAGCACACATGGTGGTGCCTCAGGTGTGGCCGGAGGAGGTGGTGGTGGTGGTGCAGATATGGGTTCAAATACAACACCAGGTGGTGAAGCTTTAGATGGAGATTCAAGTGGCAGCAGAGGTCAACAAGCTCCAGCTCTTCATTGCTGCTATGCGTGGACAGAAGATGGGCACTGGATGGTTTCTGTGTGGACAGACGCTCGGGGAGAACTCCTTGACACACATGTGTTGCCATTGGCTTGTGTTGACACCCAAAGAGAAGGAGCAGGAGGACTTTATGGGCTCTTCAACCAAGTGTTGCAGCAAGGTCTACAGTTGCTCACTATGGCAGTAGATGCTGGTAGCCGTAAACCTCGTGGCATCACAATTACACGTCTCGGTGGATTCTTTGAGAAGGAGTGTCAAGGTAAATTTTGATGGTGGATTTCCAACATTCTTGTGTCGGGTTGTTTGAGGATTGCCAAGTAAAGTTCTGTGGATTTCCTCGGTGCTGAAAATTTGAACCAGTGCATTTCTCACTGATGAGTGCTCCTCTTTTGGAGCTTACAATTTGCATTACTTATCCTTGAATTTTGTTGTTTTATGTGCAGAGTGGAATCGGGTCATCATGTCAATAGGGGGTGATGAAGTGTGCAACTGGCCACTGCAGATTCGACATTCTCAACAGGATTCTTCTACTGGGGGTTTGGGAGGAATGGCATGCAGCTCAGAAGTTGGAATGCTTTCCGACAGTGCTTTGGGCCTGGCTGGCAGTGGACCTGCTTCACCCAACCCTTCTTCTTCATTTGGTGTGCGAGGGAAGACAACCACAGCGAATTATGGAAAAGGCAGTGGATCTGACTTGAGAAGACAAGGAGGGCAGGTGATCAACCAGGTGGTGGCACCACCGGAGCCACCCAAGGGTGCTTTTCAATGGGTTCAAAGCATAAGCCTTGTCTCACTGTGTGTGGACCAAAGCCTTCAGATTGTTACAACTCCTGATGGCCTGTCAATATCAGGTGTGCTGCTGTGTGTCTCATCCTCCAGTCCTGAATTGAGCATAATTGTTTGCACCAGAGTTTCTCTAAAGCTTAATTGGTAGGTACTGTTCTTGAGCATCTTAGTTTGAATTGTGTGTGCAGGTGCACCTCCAGGAGGGGTCTCACCACTGTCATGGCCTGTTGGCACAAGCTCAAGCGGGGCTCAGAGCATGGGCATTACAATGGTTCGTACCCTTGCATCTGTGGGGGCAGCATATCTTGTAGTCCCAGCACATGAGTCCCGCTTACTGGCTCCTGGTGCAGTGCTGCAGCAGCTTCCATCTGGTGGAAGCTTAGCATGCCATGAACATCCACCAAGTCTGGCACATTGCCTACACAGTACCGGACCAGCCTGCCCAGTTGCTTCAGCCTTTGTTGTGTTGGGTGCAACACAGGCAGCAATGACAGAATATCTGCAGAGGGGAATTAAGGAGGATTGGCCCTCAACAATTCAAATTGGATTGATTGCCCACTATGGTAGTGGGTCTCCGAGAGTCGGAGGCACATGCCCTCAGCAGGACGTTGTTGGTCCTCCTAGTAGTGCACGATTAGACATGGTTTCCGGGAACTCAAAACCACTCAAGTCACCAATGGGTGATGGTAGTAAATCAGATCAGTCTCTGGAGGTCCACAAAACATTGCAAGTTGTTGCATCCGAGATGCATGCACTTTCTTGGCTTACAACTGCCCTCACACATGTTCACCATCACCATTCTCCTCTTCCTTTCCATTGTGAAGTCGTCCAACGCTTTCAACGGCTGCTTGGTTTCCTGGACACAGAGTTGGGACCACCCATGTCTTCTAAATCACTTCTCCAGGTCTAAAACCCACTCCGAGGGGTTCGTTCAGGGATCTTGGGGGGGGGGGGGATTGGATTGGATGGAGCTCTCGTTGGGGGTTGATGATGATCAGGTTTACTTTGTGCAGTAGTAAAAGTGAGAGGTTAGTTTTTTCTTTGACCACTTCATCATTGCCTGGCACTGTCTTTTATAATTTTCTTTTACTACTTTGAGGGTCCTCCTGTAAGTTATCTTAATTTGTAGCTGCCATTGCATAGGTGACAAAGGCCTGTTCATAGCCTCAAGAAAATTGCTATTCAGTATTGCAGGTAATAGGTTGATTGGGTGTAATTTTTTTCTTGACTTGTAGAAGAGAGAGTTCTCTTGTTCACCTGAGTTTTCTGCTGTGCTGAAACGGGGTACTTTTTTTAAGATACAAAATGGTTGTTGTGGTGGACATGGGTATTTAGATATGGACACAGGTCTCTCTGCATATGGACCCTTTTGTTGTCAAAACAGTAACTGAGGGTAGTAAGTATTAAGCCTGACAGATGCCAGGGCAATCAAGGTTAGGTTTGATCAGGTGGGGGGGGTTAATTTTCCTTATTTTTGCAAAGCAGGAAAAATGTGGTTCCTTCTTTGTAGGTGGAAGTGATTTGTACATCTTATTTACCTTTGTTCAACCTATGTATGTCATGACTTTGTATGCTTGATGAAAATTTGCCAAAAGCCCATTGTTGCTACTTAACTCATAGAATTATTTCAGTCCACTCAGTAGCAAAAATTTATATGCCGCCAACATTGCCTGCTGAATTTGTGTCATTGTGAGTTTCTAAATGTTATACCCATGAAATGTTGAGCCATATGGTTGTCGTTTGTGCTGCCATGAAGTTATGTTATCCAATGAACAGCAGCTGATTTGGGATCAGAGTGAGGGTTGTGGGTATTAAATGCATGAGTCTCTTTGATTCTAGGTCACAATAGATGGGTTCAAAGTCTTTTAATGGGCTTTATTTTGCTCAATCATGGACTCACTATTTACACTTAACACTCAAAAATTGTTACTTATCCTTTGAATTTGATGTTTGTCTGTTATTTGATCAACTCAATGTACATTGATGCTTGCATTAGTTCCAAATGAAATTTCATGAAGTCCCAATTTGATCAATGAGTGTTGTATTAGCAGTGGCTATTGATTACAATTGGGGTTCAAAACCCATTCTAGTCATTTGGCAACAAGTTGCCATGATTATCATAATTTTCTTATGACAATGCATAAATATATGTACAAAACTGAACAATTTTCACTAAGATTTAACATGACTTTTGATTCCTTTTTATTGAGATAACACCCATTATTTGTAAGCTAATTCAAACCATGTTAGAAATGAAAAGTCATATCTTTGTCATGTTTGCTTCCATTGATTTTGTTGTTGCTTGCAATGCGTTCCCATGAAACTCCCAAATGTAATTCCCTAATTTCTACCAAAGTTCCCAATGATGTCCCATAATTGATTTCTATATTACCAAACTTATCAAGAAAGACTGAAACTTTTTTAATAACTATCTCCCACCTTTCTTAATAACTAGTTTCATTTTATAATTACTTCACTCTTTTTTCTTATCCAACAACATGGATATGAAAAAACAAATCAACATGTGTCTTTTCATGTTCATCAAATATATATTAATTTAATTAAAATTTGGCATTGACATAAATAAGGATGAATTATTGAAAACCATAAGAAAAAATAAAATAAAATAGATCATCCCTCGTAGTGGGCAGCAGTGCGAAGCTCAAATTGGGTAAGTACTAAGTACCATAGATAAGTAGGTAGGAAATGTAATTGGTTATTATGTAAAAAGTAGATACGTCACTTGGTGGTTACTAGGTAAGTAGATGTATGTGGATGGTTATGCATGTATACCTATTCTTTTCCTAACCAGAGAAGAATATGGCATCATGTCCATAATGTACTATGGAATGGGCTGTAATTCATGGCTGAGACATGGTAATAAAATCCCAAAAATGGAAGGAGAGAACCCCCACCTTTACACACAAAGTTAAAGTAAAGGAACAATAGAGGGTCTGAAACCCCACCTAATGGGATATCATTGGCTAAGAAATGATCATGGTATGGTTAATAGAAGAATATTGATTGGAATTCCATAGTTGTTGCAAAGTATTCACATACATGTCAATGTGACAAAGAAGGTACGTATCAATGTTTTTTTCACAAAATTTGTTTGTAGCCAAAATGGTGATCATTTGTAAGAAGATCTAGAAAAAAGTGGTGATTATCCCTTGGAGGATTTTAGCCAAATCTGGCTATGAACCAGATATGAATAGAAATCTTTAATCGTCCTTTTACATTTTTTGCTACACATGAAAAACCAAATATATAATTCTGGCCATTTTACTATGTTTTTGCACTTTTGGTGATTGAAAACCTCAAAAGCACTTCTTCATTTTCAAAAATTAAAATTTATTTCACTTTTTGGCAAATTATTGCCCATTAAAAAAAGGGCTGGGAATCATTTAGGTCTATGATCATGCATTAGGAGAGCATGTGTGACACAATGATGAGTATGACCCACCCAACATGAACGAATTATGCATGCACTCTGATTAAAGCTGAGGATACTAGATCAGGACTTTTTAGTGTTCCTTCTTAGGTGCACATTCCATTGTTGAAAATGAACTTTCTAGTTTTCTATATGAATGAACAAATATACAAATATTTTAAAGATAATTTTTGATCAAACTTGAGCTTTGCATTCAAATGTTTCAAAATGAAGATTTTCCACGTGCCAATCCAATTGTGGTTTATGCAAAATTATGTCAAGATAACCCCATGATAATGAGATTTATTCAAAATGAATTGATCTAAAAACAACCTTGCTAGAACATTGCCAAATGGCACCATCAAATTTTCATTGCACATGTTGTGGAAGTGATTTGTGCAATCAATAAGTCCAAGTGTATAACACCTTGTGATTGAGGAGAGAGAATTCTCACTTGTTGTTTGCATGCTTGTGGTTGGGTTTTTTTTAATAGTTCAACTGAATCAATGTATGAACTGAAATGCAAAGTTGTTTTGACACAAAGATGACACCAGCATTCTGACTTGAGGTTGTTAAACTACATTTTCTTTTGCAATCAAAGGTCAAAGATGAGTATAGCATGCATAAACAAGCTAGTCACATGATACTAATGCACATAAAGCAATCTACCTTTTTGTTCCTCAATCCTTGCAACCAAGCAACAAACTAGCCAATCCATCAAGCTAAATTCAATAAACCCCATTACAAGAGATGGAGCCCCAGATGCAGCCCATTGAACTATTCACAACTGCAAATGGGGATCATGAGGTAGGACATGACTGAGTGCATATGTAATGAACATATATGATCATTGCCCTCTAGATTCCAAATCTCCATCTACTCTCTCACAAATTGTATGAGTGCAAATTGGACTTATTGCAGGACATGTGGGTGGCTATGTCTAGTTCCTCTTCAACCGCATATGTCAACTCTTGAGTGGGTTTTTTTCAGTGTTGTGCATGTAAATGGTTTGGGACTTAACCCTCCGTGTAAGTGTAACTAGTAAATGTAGAAATGAAATGTGTAAGTGTAAAAATAAATATATTTATATAGTTTTACGTGATCCAATAAAACAATGCAAATGTTATATATATATATATGTATGATTTTACATGGCTATGTAAAACAATGTAAATATATCACAATGTAAAAAATGTGAATTTTACTTGAGGAAGAGAGATTTCCTAATTTTTTAACAAAAGCCAGCTAAATGGCCCATTGCAAAAATAAAACCATAAAAATATAAAAAACCCACAACTAATTCATATGACTTTGCAAGAAAGTCTGGTCATTAAAGATATATAACAAAATTATCTATAAAGTAAGGAAAACAACACTAGAACGCTGAGTTTGATCATAAATAGGGTGAGATTCAAAAAAATAAAAAAAACATTAGCATTCAAGGGTTGGAGGACCTCAGTTTTTTTGTGGTGAACTGAGTTTCACCTTGTCTTTCCTTTTCTATTTAACGCCTCCAATTGTTGCTGCATATATTTTCAATGCTCCTACTTGTAAAGGTACTATCATTAGTCTTGAACCATGTGCATTAAATGCTGAATTTCAGCATTTCATTCCCAGATTTAATAAAATTTCATTACTTTGTGGATACCCCTGAAAGAAGGGTTTGGAGGTGAAAGGAGGCCCAAAGACTGGGTCACTTTACAAATAATTTTAGTATTTACATTTACACTCACATACCCCAAAACATTTACATGGGGCCATATACAGTAAACTCTCTATAAACTAATATCCTTGGGACCGGCTAGAAGATATTAATTTATGGAGGATATTAGTTTACACAAATTATATGGGGGGTAACAAAAATCATTCCGGAACTTGTCAGAGTAGCATAGAAGGTCATGATCATTGAGGAAGGTAACGAAATCTTGTGGAGCTTGGTGGAGGATCAAAGAAACACGTAGAAAATCATATGTCATGAGTGGTAAAACTCTTGACAGAAAGTGAGGTTATGAAAAGCTGCACTTTGGGTACTCTCAGAATACATTGGGTTGGTGCCATATGTATGATGTATTAGTTTATAAAATGCTATGGGACCAGAAAAAAATATTGAATATCAGTTTATGGAGAATTATTAGATAAGTATGAGGCTTGCCACGAGCCTATGCCTGCATATTAGTTTAGAGAGAATATTAATTTACACAATATTAGTTTAGAGAGAGTTTCCTCTAAGTGTATTTGACAAATATTTACACTGGCCTCATGTAAGTGTGAATATATATATATATGTATACACTGCAACAGGATAAGTGTACATCTAAAAAGTTGGGATGTGAAAGTGTAAATAATTTACACTTACACTGGATTTACATGTCATATATATGGCTATTGACACTTACATGCAGAACACTTTTTTTTTTCTTTCTTCAATAGAAAAGCTGAGTCTGCTGAAAAAAGTTAAATGAAGGAATCGATAGACATTTGAAGATTTAATTAGGGTGTAAATACAGGGGTAGACCCTTGCAAAAAGGTTGCATGTGTCCTGTAATTTTATTTTATTTGGCTAAATAATTGTTGTCCCATATAATATGCTATATAAACTTCATGTCGTGGGGACTTGGTTCTTGTGTAAACAGGAATGTGAAATCATGTTTAAGTGTTTTTTTGCATGCTTGGTTTTTTAATCTCCAAGCAACTAGGTTTTGTTTTTTCAAAAGGTGTGAATGTTTGAAGTTTGAGCACCACTTCATCTCACTTATTAGAGTTATCCCTAAAGTCACCCTGTCTTCACCCTCTCTTGGGGCCTGCTTTCAACCCCGTATCCCCTCTTTCAGCAGTATCCACAAAGTAGTGAAATTTCATTAAATCTCAGTATGAAATGCTGAAACTCAGCATTTAATGCACAAGGTTCACAAGTAATCATAGTAATTGTACAGGTAGGAGCAGTGAAAATATACGTAGCAGCAATAGAGGCGCTCAGGAAAAAGGAAAGACAGGATGAAACTCAATTTACGTGGAAAAACTAGTTTGGGTTCCTAGTCATGTCGTTTTGTAAAATTTTCATCATTCCCAGTTGCACATTTGGTGGCCTATGATGCTGAAACTGGCCATTCTCATCCCCTAATCATGTGACTTTACAAACAACTCTATTACCTTGTGCAGTATACTATACTGTGCATTCCTGTCCATTCAGGAACTTATCAAAGTTTGAAAGGCAATCACACCAATACATGATAAAATATTCTCTGTCAAAAATGGAATGCATGTTGATTGGAAAGACTGGACCTAAGTTACTGATTGCCCGCACCCATCTACTCCATTCATCATGGCCTCCTCTATAGATTGGTTGATGATTGCTGTTGGTATTATGGTTGTATCTAACCCATGTGGAGCAGTGGAGGTATGTAGTGTGCATGATAACTTGCTAGGGTATTCACTATTCACTTCCTCAAGGGTTTCCCAACCCCAGTACAACAGAAACAATGTAACAAAAGATATGACAAGTAAGTTGGGCTCCAATTTACTCCAGCTGAAGTTTGGTTGTTGCTGAAGACATACAATTGGGTTTCACATAGAGGGACTCTTATTGTGCATACTACCTAGAGTGGTGGACTAGGTAGTTGCCCGATGAGGTAAAGATCTCCTTGGATTTTTCTAGTGTATTTACAGGGTATGTTGCAGAGTGTAAAAACCCACACGGCATTTTGGGAAATGAAACATTCAAAGATGAAGGCATTTCATTTTACAAAATGTCATGCTTCTTCTTACACATGACACCCATTGAATATCATGAGAAAAAGATTAAAATAAAATAAAAATTGAATGTGGTCTTTACACTTGGTAAAAGCTTCAAAGGCTTCAGCCATGGGGTTTACTGGAACTATGCTTGCACTTGGCTTTGCCAGACACAGGCCCTTATTCTGGTAAAGCATACAGCTGGGGGCTTTACCTTCCACTTTAATCAAAACATTTTTTTCTCCATAGAGAAAGGGCCCCATTATTTTGGCAAGAAGGTAGAATGTAGAGTCCAAATTTATGCTCTCAACATGTCTGATGTCAAGTGTAGGGCCAAGTAGGAACCATGTGATTTGACAAAGTCATAGCCTGTTTGTGTAAAAACAAACTCTACTGGTGCTCAGTATGTGACTCTGGATATTAAAATTGGATGAACCCTGTCAAATATGCGGGTTTGGCTCAGCAAAATGGTTTTTGGCCAACATTTTTGCACACTTTGCTAAGGTTGATAAACGGAACAGTAAAGCCTAACACCTGCCAGAGATGAGTGTAATAATAATATGATCTATCTGCTGCTCCCTATTTCTCTGATTGGCCAATTATAATGATTGGTCCAGATGGTTTGCTTTTTGGTAGTCTGCTGCCACCTATTTGCAATGTGGAGTTTTAGTTTTATTGGTGGGGTTGAACCAAAACAAAAAAAAAAAAAAAAAAAAAACTCAACTTGGATGTGAGAAATAGTGTTATTGGGTCACATACTGAGCACCACTGGAGATGCTCTAAACATCATTCCAGCAGAGAGTTGTCATGAAAAACTTGATGAACAAATAATATAACCTTGGTGAACAAACACAATTCAAAAGAAACACTGCTTCAATCATGGAGCAATCATCTTGAAATCTGTCCCTACAAAGCAATCATCCTAAAATCTAGATATCCCTACTTAAAAGTATGTGCAAAAGAAGGGAATCAAGTCTATAATTTCCCTTTCAAAAACTAAAGACACAAAGTGTGATGCTCAGCTCAGGATGTTGCTCCCACAACCACTTTCTACAGCTAGGTTATCTTAAGGTCTGTTCACATGTGGTGTTACGGACTCTAGTGTTGAGTCCCTTGGACACCATACTAGTCATTTAAGACTTAAACTTACTTATCATGAATTTTATGTTAAACTAACATTCACTTAACATTAAGCTATCGTCAATTTTAACATTGGGTGCCACCTAGGATGCCACCTAGATTTTCATTTAACATTGATTTAACGTCAAGTGTGAATGCACCATTAACTACATAATAATAAAGTTGTCACAAAATTGGCTACTGGAAAACATGGGAAGAAGCCCCTATTTTTTACTGGTGAAATTTTTCCAGAAAAAGAAATCTAAAATTTTGAGACTAAAGTGATTTTAGAGGTTTTCAATCACCAAAAAAGTGAGAAAAGAAAATAGTAAAAAATTGCCACATTTTTAATACTTGGTTTTCAGTGTGTAGCCAAAATAGAATTGGTTTCATATTTGGTTTATAGCCAAATTTGGCTAAATCTTCCTATATGATGATGGCCACTTTTTTTAAATCCGCATATTGATAATAGCCAATTTGGCTACCAAAAAAATCCTAATAAACAACTCTGCTGGGAAGTAGTGATTTTTTGTTGTGGCAAATGTTCGCCATTTTGCAGCTAGCTAGCCTATTTTTTGGGTGCAGAAATTTGGGGACTATTTTTTTATGAAAGATGAGACAAAGCAAATCTTTTTAGGGTTTTGGGCCAAATTTTAGATTGTTGTTGGCCTGAATCCCCAAAGACTCTACAACAGGTAGCCAAAAATGAAGACTCAAATTTTGTTTGTGACTAAATTTGGCTACATCATCTTGTGCAATTACATTCAGAAATTGAAGCTTTTGGGGGCAAGAATCAGATGAGCATTATATACATATAAATCCAATGCATAGAAGTGGTGTCAAAAAGGGAAGAAAAGAACAAATTTTTTTAGGGTTTCATATATTGGTGAGTGAAATCTCACAAATGTAGGGACTTTGCATGCCATGGAATCATATGGATTACTCTATCCTTTCGGAAGCCAAAAAAGCATACCACCAAGTCGTACAATTATATGAAGGATATGTTATGGAATATCACTCAAAAGACTCCATAGAAGACAAATGGGTTGAGGACATTTCCGTGCAAATAATTCCTTTCTTTCATGTTGTAGGTCTATTTTTTCCACCCTTTTTTAAAGGGCCTACCTTGGAGTTTGGATGCATGATAGATGGCCTACTACCATCAAGGTGGCAACAAAGTTTACCAACCCTCCTTCCCTTCTCTCACTAGTCCAACCCATCTCCTCCTTGATCAATATCTCTAACTACCTATTGTTGACACATCCTTATACATGACACTTTGGTGTAAACCAATTGATTTGATAAGTTCATAATAGTTCATACTTTTTGGTACATAGGTAGGGTTTAGGGTTTAGGGTTTACGATTGAACACATAAATGAAAAAAAAGGGTTTTCCGATTTATGGTATAGCAATGACAACCATTCATTGGTAATGCTTAATTTTAATTTCAAAACATCACACATTTGTAATAGACCAAAAATTTATAGAGCATGTCATTTGGGACAAAAATTTCCTAATTATATTCATGAATACATTGACTTCAATAGGAAGTCATAGACTAAAAGAAAGAAAAACCCACCATTAGGTGGACAATATCATGTATATACTTTTGCAAAAATTTGGGTTTTTATCTTTGCGATTGATTTTTCCATTTTTTTCAAAAAAAATTTAAAAAAAAAGAAGAAATTGGGTTTTATTTCCAGGTGGTTTGGAGTTGATTTTTTAGTGTTTGTTGGGTGAATATTGCTACGGGTTTGTCCACGTTGCCCATTTGAACATGGTGGAATGCAAGTTGAAATGCAAACAAAGTCCCCATTTAGTCCGCCACAAAAAAAAAAAAATTTGAATACTTCCCTGTTTTTTTTAGTGTGGATGGACTCTATCATGGGTTCTATAATGTTCCCATCAAGTTCCCAAAGGCTTCCTATCAGGTTTCCCCAAATGTTCCCCAAGTTCCCAATACATTTCCTAATATGTTCCCAATAAAATCTCAATTTTACTCCATACATTTTGGCTATAGTTCAACTTCCATGTATATAAATTGTGAAGAGGCTGCCAAAGGGAAGCATATCTACGCTTTTATGTCCAAAAAGAATGGTGATGGGCCAATCAAGGTGGCTCCTTCTAATTTTTTTTTAAAACTTGGTGTGTGCACCCCCCTTATTAGCCTACCTACCAATTATAGAGTTGAATTCAAATATATTGAAATTTTTTGCTCGTTGCTTGCTTGCTTCATTTGTGAGTATCATGATGTTGAAAGCAAGAAAAAAAAACAAAAAAAAAACTCAACTCTGAAAAAACAAATCCAAACTGACACCTTTCCATGTTGTAAGGCCAATAATTTTTCACATGGAAATGTTTTCATAATCGTCAAGTTGACGGGATGGATGGGCGGCCATATTATTGAACACTATTATACATGACCCATGATCTATAATACTATTAGCTCTGGACTCTCACCACCATCACGATAAAAAAAATAAAAAAATCGAGACCATGAAAACATCTCAACAAACAAACAAAAAGTTTTTTTTTTTGGGATGAATTTTCTCAATATGCCGAGGAGGTCTCAAAATAGGGAAACGACGAAATTTTGTGAAAATATGAAGCTGATATGTTGTAAAATCATCATAATTATCATAGGCTATATACTCTACCCTAAATAATTTCATTACTCATATCACAATATTATAATAGATGATGGAAAGTAATAATAATAATTTCCAAAAAAATTTTAATTAATTAATTTTTTTGGGATATCAATGTGGTAAATTGACCCTAGGCTAGGGTAATAATAGTCGATTTGAGGTCAATAACTAACTAAATAAATAAATAAATAAATAAGAAAATCTTGGATGGGAGAAATACTATTATTATTATTACACTGCAGGGCCGAGTGTGGGTGGAGCCCGTGTTAGGACGAGGAGGACACATTTACAGCGTATACTTTTAGGGTTTTTGAGGGAGCCAATAATAAACACAAAATTGGACCCTAATTTAGCCCAAGTTTTATTTTCCACCCAAGAAAACAGAAAACCAAGTCCGCGTTGTTTTTCCTGCAGTTGTTCTCTCAACGCTCCTTTCCTTCGCTTCTTCTTCTTGTTCTTCTTCGCCGTCGTCGTCGCAGCAGTTTTGTCAAGCTTTCGTTTTGCCAAAACTATGCCGCTTCTTCTCTCCTCGTCTTGACTTCCAGTTTTCCTCGTTGAAGAATTCCTAGTCTATTTTTTTTTGGATAGCTGCTGCATCTCTGTTTTTTAATTTCTTCTTCTTCTTCTTCTTCTTCTTCTTCTTGCAAGCTTGTGTTCACAATCCGCTGTCTGAAACTCTCTCTCTTTCTCGTCAGTGTCAGGACTCCCTTAGCAGGAAGAGACGACGGTTTCTCACATGTGACATCAAAGAAGCTTCAATGGCTTCAATGCAGAGTAGTAGTATTATTTTTTCTCTCTTGTTTGTGTCCTTTTTTCTGACGGTCGCAGTGGTCTTAGGATCCTCTATCGGTGATGAGTCCTTTCGTGATGGTGGAGTTCGTAAAGTTTTAGGGCTTGTTGATGATTTTGATTCTTCCTCTGTATCAAATGCTGGCGGGATGTCTTCTGGCGGTGACTCCTCTTCGTCGTCTTCGTCTGTTAGTTTTGCTACTTCCGAGGGTTCCGGTACCGGATCCGATGATGTCTCATGGAGCAGCCTTTCTTCCGCAGAAACGGAATCCATCATATCTGTGGAATCACGACGGGATGATGAAGATGTTGGAGAGAAACAAGCCCAGGAGATCTTTGAACCTGTGGATCTTATCAGCTCCGTGGAATCATCAAAAGATGATCAGGAAGAAGGCTCTGGGAGGACTGTGGTGGAGGACATCATGGCAGAAGAGGATGTTGTGCGCCTTGAGGAACTACGGAAAAGCATACCTCAACTGTATCACTCACCAAGAGTGTTGGCCTTGAATTACAACGAGATGATGGAGAAGCTCAAGGTCTATGTGTACCCCGCTCAGAATGAGAGCAACAAGTATGAACTCGGATTCTCCACGGAGGAGCCAGTGGTGGAGCCTAGAAGCACAGCCGACTTTTTCTTCAAGAATCTTGCGGAAAGCGAAGTTGTGACCGAGGATCCAGAAGAAGCTCAGCTTTTCCTCTTGCCAGTGTCCATAGACGGTATGTTGAGCGATCTCAGCCTGGATGAGATTGGAGGGCAACTGAGGCGATATGTTCAGCAGACAAGAGAGGAGTATGAATTCTGGAACCGTTCACTTGGAGCTGATCACTTCTTCCTTTCCTGCCATGGCTACCCTCCTGATGGTCATAGAAATTTTTTGGAGCTCAGCAAGAATGCTATCCAGGTCGCTTGCACACCATTGCGGCCGACTCAAGGCTTCTTCCCACATAAAGACATTGTCATGCCCCCTTACAAACCTGTTCAGAATGAGGACTCCGAATCTTCTTTCGAAGGGATCGACAAGGATCGGAGTCTACGAACGAGTCTTGTGTTCTCCAATGCCCAAGTTGATGATCATGATCATGATCCTGCTGTGCATACGGCCCTTGAGGACTGGAAAGCCGATCTTGACTTTGATCTGGAATCTGAAGCCTTGCAGCTGCCGCAATTCTACAAGAAGTTGGGGACAAGCAGATTTTGTCTCAGCTTTGTACCACATGAGACATTGGATCTTGTGGATTTTCTGCGATTTGGGTGTGTGCCTGTTTTGATTTCTAGGTCAGGGTTCTCTACCTTGCCTCTCCAGGATGTTCTGAATTGGCACAAGTTTGCCATTGTTCTGGATGTCAAGGAGATTGGCAACCTCAAGGACATCTTGGCAGACATATCTGATGACAAGTACCAAAGAATGCAGTACCTTGGACTGCAGGCGAGCAAACATATGGAGTGGAACACAGATCCCGCAGCATATGATGCCTTCCATATGATTTTGTATGAGCTCTGGCTGCGGCAATACAGTGTACGATATGCACGAGTAAGTCCTCAATAGGTGAGGAAACTTGTCATCACAGCCCTCTGTATATCACCCTTGACAATGATGCAGATTGTTTGTCTACTCTTAGTTTGCAATTGAAGCAGATCTTCTAGAACCCAGGATCATTTGGAAGATCTAGATTCAGCAGTTTCCATACCAAAGCATGTGAGGCTTCTGGAGGCAATTGATCATGATTTGCTTAGACTTTTCCTATAGAAAGAATCTTTGCACTTGAAGCCTTCTGTTTCACCAAGTGCAACAACCATTCATATCCTTTACCTGACATCAATAGAACCTGTCCTCAATATGAGAGATGGTGAACACTATAACCTGTACATTCAGTTGTTAAATAAAGCTTGAATTCACTTGAGCTGTGTGCTCTGTAAGAAGCCACAGCATATACAGCATTGTTGGGTGATAGCTACTGACTCCTTCCTGAGTTAGGTCATCTGTGATTGTTCAGTGTTTCATGAAGCAATTCTATATTTTCATGAGAAATGTTCAAGCAGCACTCATTTTTCATTAACTTTTGAAGCAGACAACAGCTAAGTATCCTCCTCAAAGATGCTTATTGTGACACTTTAAGGAGGATCTGTCACAAATGCTGAGCATATAGTTGATGTCTTCAGAGCTGACAGGCAGAATTTTCCTTTACTGATCCATTCCAGCTTTTTTGTGATCAGGCCATGGCTAGTTCTTCATACTACTCTGCACAAAACTCTGCAAATCAAACAAATGGTGCTTTGATAGGCATCTGTACATTTGCAGCAGATCCTGATTCCTCTTCTCTTCTATGAGATTGGTTGCTGAAATGGAGGTCAATTCTGTTGCAGACATTTCATTGAAATCCCAGTTGCTGAAGTGTAAATTCAAAAGCTTTCCACTGTCTTCATTTGATTCTTGCAATTATTTGTGCACAGTTGTTTTACTTGGAGAAAGGGGTCCTACCTTGCTCTCACTCAATCATTGAGTTTGGCAAAGGAGAGTATTATTATTCCTCAGCTAGGAAAGACAGATATTACCTGGTAAAAGAACACATACCTACCTACCCACAAATTCTTCTTCTTTTGTGATCAAAGACTTGAGGAACAGACACAGATTTAGTTAGCGAACTTTGTGGAAGGACAACCAATAAAGCACATGAGTGTGCCACACACCCTGGTAGGTGTTTGATCTAGGCAACCAAAAAAGTGAACCCTAGGGTTGGTTTTCTTCTGTTGGTCAAAAGCATGGGTTGATGAATGAGGCCCCAAGGTTCCAAGTGAAACTGTCAATACCCCCTACTGAGATCTGTCCAGGCTAGCCTTTCTGTACCATACGTGATTCTTGCTGGTTTTACCAGGTAGAACAAAAATAGATTTCAATCTTTTTTGTTCTGCATGTTCTGCTGCCCTACAACCATTTCAATCCCAGCGTCGTCATCGCAAGAGAGAGGGGTATTTTGCCCGTAATGAGCTCTGTCCAAGCTTGCCTTTTGGCACCTTACATGGTTCTGCTTGTTTTTCCAGGTAGAACAAAAATAGTATAATGCTTTTGTTCTGCATGTCCTGCTGCCCCACGACAATTTAGATCTCACTCTCGTTGCAACGGGAGGGACTATATGAGGACACTCTTCAGGCCTTTTAAGGGACAGGCGAATTACTAGGATCCAAATTCCAGTCATAACCAGTTGCGGATCAGTATGGAGTTTCGTCTCCTGTTTTTTTTTTCTTGCGTTAAATTCTTTGTTCACATCTAAAGACTAAAGACCTCTCAAAATTATTTTTTCTCGTGTTAAATTCTTTGTTCACATGTGAAGACCAAAACCCTGGCGAAATTCTTTGGTTGTAGCTAAACACGATTAGGGTTTGGCCCCCAAAACCCTAATAGTGTTTTTGCGTCTGTTTTCTGATTCCTTTTGGCCTTTGTAGTGGTGCTTTCTTTGTGTCCGCAAGAGGGTTACGATGAGCAGATCGATGACAGCAGCTGCACCTGCAGCCACATCTTGTTTCCTGCTACGACGGCTGGGCCGTTGCTCCCCTGGCTTGGAATGTGCTCGTCTCAACTTTGCTCCCTTTCGAAGCTTTGAGTGCTCAATTTCTTCCTCTGTCCGGAGCTCATCCTTTCAATGCTGTATGCCCGTGGCGACGAGGCTCACAGGGATGCAAGAGAAGGATGCTTTCATTCCTGCATGCGGAGTCTCCGTTAGAGCGAGTGGTTCTACTGCTGTCGTCGAGCCAGAAAGCTTGCAGGTGTCGTTTTCTGTCCTCTTGTCGCACAGCTGTTTCTGATTGCACCGTCCTCTAACCAAATTTTCTCTATGTAAATCCTGAATCCATTTTCCAGTGAAAGTATAAATTAGGTCTGCGGTTCTGCATGTGATTACCTTCCAAACTCTTGTGTAAAAAGTCTTCACAAAGTGCCTGTTTAGTGTTTTTTTTTGAGGTTTTCCAGTAGCATGCATTTGGATGTCATTGCTGATAGTCGGCTGTCTTCTGTCCATGATCGGGTTAGCAGGAACAAGGTCCAGGAAGTTGGTCAGGATCTTCACACAAGACTGTTGAGTTTGTCAAGTACGAAGGACTCGGCAATGACTTCATCATGGTACCATACATTTTCTTTTGCTTGAAATCACACCTTCTTTTGCCTCTTGTATCATGATCACAAGCAGAAGAGAGTCCGAGCACGGGTGTGAGATATATTGCTCGTTCTCTGCTGATATGGTACTTACTCTTGTAGGTCAACAACCTGGACTCCTCAGAATTGAAGCTTTCTGCTGATGATGCCATTCATTTGTGTGACCGACATCTTGGGGTGGGAGCTGATGGTGTCATCTTTGTGCTGCGTGACAAGGAAGACTTTCAAATGCGGATTTATAATTCTGATGGTAGTGAACCTGAGGTGAGTTGTTTTTCAATTTTGGAACAATTCTTACTGGCTATTTGAGATCCAGGGCCTTGCTGGGGTATAGGGTGACATAGAGGTTGTATCCATCAGTCACTCAGAGATCTGGATAGTGTGCTCATGTTGTCATATTGTGTTGCCGTTTGTCCAGGTCGATTGTGCCGATGACATTCCATCTTGTCACAATTCTTCTGGTTGATAGTGCATTTGATTTGTGCACATTGTAGAGTTTTGTTTATGGTCTCAATGAGCTTCTGGATTCTGCTTGATTGTTTTCATGATCTGTTAAGGCTTAACTTGAACTTCCTGTGCCAATTGCAGATGTGTGGAAATGGCATACGCTGTGTGGCTAAGTATCTAGCTGAACTTGAGAAGGCAACAGCACCCAAAAGGTAGCTGTTAGCTGTGAACTTTTTTCTGGTTACAGTTGCTTGTGGCATTTGTGCTTAAACTGGTGCATCTTCCTTGGTATGCATTTGCTTGCATTATTGAGAAGTCCAGTTGGTATGGTGGGACAGCTACAAAGTTTTAACAGGTGCAGGTTATATGATTCTGGAGCTCCGCAAAGATGGTCAGGTTTGTCATCCTTTTTCCCTCAATACAGCTTTCTTTGCTGACTAGTTGGTAATGGGTTGTTAAGGCCTTTTGAATTGGTCTATTTCAAACTTTTTGGAGTAGGAATCTTTAAAGAGGTTCCTGCACAGGGAGTCTCAATTTCTAGGTGAAGCTGAATGCCTGAAAAGCAGGAGTCCAGCAATCCAGTATTGCCTAGGATGAGGAGGTGGATGAAACCAGTTTGGTGGGAATGAAGACTGTCTCACTGGGAAACATTCATGTATCATCTAAAATGTAAGGAGGTTTTTCTGTTCGATAACAATTTTCTTGGTTGGCAGGTGTGTGTGGATATGGGAGCTCCAATACTGAATGCACCTGATGTGCCAACAACACTGGCAGCAACTGGGGAGGTAGTCAAGGCACCATTGGAGGTTGATGGAAAGACCTTCAGTGTGACTTGTGTCAGCATGGGAAATCCTCATTGTATAACATTTGGAGAGCAAGGAAGTGAGGTGGAACTTCTTACTGTGTCCAGTTAACCGCTTTCACTTGTACAAATTGTAGGAGAACATTTGAACAGGTTTATGCCTTGCTAGGACAGGCTAGGACAGCTTGGAATGGTTGTACAGGTTAGAACTTTGTGACTGTAGCCTGAACCCTTTTCTTTTGTGAGATCAAGGTTAGGCAATAGAAAAAGTCCAGGCTTCTTGTTTGAGAAACTCAGTTTGAACATTACAACTCTCTTCTTCCCATAGCTGGCTTATTTGGCCCAAGACATTTCTGCTTGTTTTAACTGGTGTGAAATCACCCTGTTGCTACTTTCAGTCCCCCTTTTTTTTCCTGAGTGAAGGTCAGTGCTCAGGGTATGCGCACATTTTGTTGATGCACTGAGGTGAAGGTGATACTCTGATGCCTTGTGAGTGACGCTCATGAGGTTATGACTGTACTCATTCTTGTCATGTTAGTTTGGGTGTTGCTGGAACTGACATGGTGGTCACCTTCAAAGTGTTGGTTTGGATTTTCTCTGCAATCTCATGGACATGTTTAGTTTTTCAGTGTGCATATTTTGTTGCCTTCCAGGGTTTGGATGTGGATGCATTGCCACTAGAGAAGATCGGCCCTCTCTTTGAGTACCATCCTGTATTTCCAGCCAGAGTCAACACAGGTACTGATACTTCAATGATCTTATTCCTGGTCTTCAGGTTTTTTTAGTTAAAGAACAACTGGGAGTTACCTGGAAATGTGTTTCAATGCAGCAAAAACCCACCACTGGTTACCATATGGTCACTTTAGATGTCTGGAAACTGTATTATGTACCTAGGATGACCATCAAGTTTCTTTCTTTGAACATCATGTTGGAGAATGACCAGACAAGTTTTCTTAATCTCTTTTCCAGTTCTCATAAAATGGCTTGTTGGGCATTGCAGAGTTTGTCCAAGTCTTGACTCGATCACATCTCAAAATGAGAGTGTGGGAGCGTGGTGCAGGTAAAGCACCCTCCCCCTCTCCCTCTCTCAGAGGGGTGGTCTTAGGTTTTTGTTTTGTCAAAGGGGATTACTTGCTTGCACAACCATGGTTTGGTCTTTTGCTTGGTTGAGGTAGCCTTTTTGGTCATTTTGGTGAAAGGTGGCTAGTAATGTGAGCTTTGTTTATCTATGATTCTGAGCACCACTTGATGACTGTTTTCAAGAATGGGATTACTGAAGATCTGATGGCCATACTCTATTCCCCTTTATTCTGATGTGTTTTCTCTGCTCTATCAGGATGTAAAGTTCTAACTGAAATTTGATCATCCTCAGTTGCCATCTTTGTAAATTTCAGGTGCTACACAAGCTTGTGGAACAGGGGCATGTGCTGTTGTTGTGGCAGCAGTCAAGGAAGGTCGCTCAGAACGGGTGAGTGCATGATATAATGTTAATCACAATCCCATGTTTTCAGTCAAAGTTGATGTTGCAACCAATCCAATTCTTTTCCTGGAGTTACATTTCTAGGTTAAAAGGGAGACTTTTGAAAACCCAATGGTTGCACCAGGGTGAATCACTATGGTGGGAATGTTCTTTTTTAATGGGTTATGTGGCATGGGTTTCTGTATCAGAACTGTGTGGTCGAATTGCCTGGTGGCCCTCTGGAAATTGAATGGAGAGAAAATGACAATCATATCTATATGACTGGTCCTGCAAGGAAAGTATTCCAGGGCAGTGCAATACTTGAAGAATAGGGTGATTGCTTGTATGGTGCTCAGACACTAAAGAAGCTACTCATATGAATGAGTTGCAGTCTGATAGTTTTGGGACATATACATTGATTAATGGTTTGCAGATACTTGACAACTCATGCACTTTCAACATCTGCTCAACCATAGGGATATGTATCGTAGTAGGAAATACATCACCAGACCTCTTGCCTATCATTGCTGCAATTCAACAATTTCCTGTAATGCTAAAAATTTAAGTGTGATATTTGGAGGAGGATATTATGAAGGATTAGAGGCTTGGAAGGTGAAAATTTGAAGGCAAGGAACAAAGAATCAGGAGGTAAATTGGCAGAGTGTTCCTCTGAACTTTAGGAACCGAAAACAGTTTTTTGTACATGGGGAGCTGATGAAGTTGGTGAGTAGTTAGGGTAGCTCGACACTGCTGTTTGACAAAGGTGTCAGTCTGGCAATTTGGAAGCAACTAAGGTATGGCTATGAAAGAGTATTCTCTATGAAGAATGTGACAGGTATTTTGTCATACCCACCAGGTTTGGGTATTTGATAAACATTGAGAACCAAAGAACTGCAGGTTCCAGATATTTGAAAATTTTCAGAATGAAAAGCAGGTCTGGGTATTTGAAGAAAAATTAGATTCAAAGAACTATGAGTAGTTGGTATTTCAAAAGCTTCAAAGAACCACAAGGTTTCATGAAATAATTGACTAAGAACTGACAGTGTTAGGCAGACTTTTGATTTTTTTGTAACCAAAGTTATCAACTTTGATACCCAGATGGGCACCTGGTGAGGGTTTTTTGCAAGTTATAACACCTGCACCACTTTATTATATACTCACCCTGCAATTTAAGAACAGCTATATAATGATAAATGAGTTACCCTCCCCCCCCCCCCCCGCCCCCCCCCAAACACTTAGTAGCTCTTTTCCAATCCAAGAGAGAAGGTGGGAGGTCCTCTTTTTTTTCCCAAATTAAACATTGTCCTACTAACTTGTGTGTCAGTTGCAGTCACCATCTTCTGATATACAAAATTTCAAACTCATTACCATCTACGCATTATTATGTAAGACTCCAAAAATTTCAAGCAACAAAAGCAATGATGGCATTCACCAGAAAAACTTGATGCATGACACACACTGACAGTAGAATAACACAAAACTGAATGAAAAGTTCAATGAGTTACTCAATTGCATGATGAAAATTCCAGAGTGAACATCCCTATAGATTGAAAAGGAAACCCCTCCACCACTGTGCACTTATTATACTTACAGTATGGTTTCTCACTCTCTTGCACAGATTTCCCATTTTCAACAGTGGAAGATGAAATTTACCCTCTGAACCTAGACAATAACCCAAACCCACATATAGCAATTGCTAAAGTAGTGAAAAAATGTGAAGAACCTTGTGAGCTACTAACATTTACACATAGACCTCCTCTTGATGGTTCCCAATCCATTGAAGTGGACAAATTATCTCCGAAGTAGTCGCTGACCCCGTACATTTGCCCCCCTGACTCGGGAGTTGAGCTCCTCGATATCCTCTGATAGATGATCTATACCTGGAGCTTGCCTGTGAACATACATGATACGTAAGGACCTTGGAACAAACTGTTGCATTTTCTGAGCTCATAAATGAGGAGATGTCTCCAAAGAAAATTCTTTTTGATTTGTCACCTAGGAGAGAAATGTAATTTCAAGATCATGCAACACATAATGAGACTGAAGAGGAACTTTTTAAGATCTGGGTCAAAATATGAAACCATACCGTTTAATCTCAACATTCAAGTCCATTGACATCTCCTTCATCTGTGATATCGCAGTGCTCAACTCCTCCAGCATATTATCTTGGGTATCCCTCTCAGCCTGTGTCACCCACAATCCAGCACACTCAGATGACAGTCATTGCAAATAAGATCAATAAAGATCACTATGGAGTATCTTCAATCTGCATAGACAACCAGATAAAACAACATACAGAAGTGTTTCCTGCTTAAGTAAAAGGAAAACATAGATGAGCTCAACATTCTTACATCCAATTGTCCCCTGACAGTGGTCTGATCATGCATTCCTGAGCCTCCAGACCTCTTTTTCATTGGCTCTCCATTTAGGCCCAAAGCCTCTCGATCAGCAGGGCTCTCTTTCTGCTGATGGTTATCAGCTGCACAAACACAGCACAAAATGTGCCCACATTATACTTTGTTTACAATTCAACACTGCTTTGAAAGCATTTGAGGGTTCATTGACAGTTCTACTCTTGCAAGCTTCAACATAGGTATATGATTTGACAATGTTTCTCAAGATTAGAAAGCAATCTGATGAGAAAAATTATTCCTCATGGCTGGATAACAAGTACACCTTCCAGAAATTGTGGAAGGAAGAGGAAGCGTTGCTAAGATACAGAAACAATGAAATGTGTGTACCTCGGCCTATCATTGGTCCTGTGATCTTTTTGGTTTTCTTGGGTTTCCAAGTCTTGGAAAATACTCCACCAAGACTACCCAGAAGCTTCTCTCCCTGCACAGAAGAGCAACACAAAACCAAAATCAGATCAAAAACCCTTGCAATTCAGTTTTGAATTCAATATGTCTTCCTGTCTTCTTCAGTTAATTTGACAAGAGAATCACAACATCATGGTTTGGGCAAGGAGGAGGGGGCGGGAAACAAAACCGTAAAACCTAACATGCACTCCTGCTAGATACAAGAGCAATTCCACACAAGCTCCTGTAGATGATCACATGCTGCAGCATTCTCAATGCATCCAAGAAGGATCTGGAAAGCACACTGTGAGAGAAAATGTACTTTACCCTGCTCAGATGTTGGTCAATATCTACAGCTTTTTCATGAGTGCGCTCGATCTGAATCCCCTGGTCATGTAGCGTGATCAAAGTCTGAACCCCAATACCCATGGTATCTTCTGCCACTCTCACGCAATTCTTGATGGTGGATGTCGTATCTTGGGATTTCTTCAGAGCATACTTCTCTAGGTCCTGAACTGCTTGATTCACATACTCTTCTTCTTCGCCACCCTGAGGAGGCTGATGAGAGTCATACATACCATCAACAACATGCGCACCATCGTTTTGATGATATCCCCCTGACTTGGGTTTCGAATCTCCATAGCTGAAAAGCTCGTCTGTGTGAGAAGAAGAAGACGAAGTGGGTCCTCGGCGGACTGATTCTTTCCTCGCGTTTCTGGTTCTTGAAGTCCTCCTCTCATCATCGTCAAGGCCGCCAAGGCTACTGTGCCGCGGCAGCTTCGAAGCCTCGTCGTCGCTGCTAAAAGGGATTCTGGATCCTAAGCTCCCTGTGCTGTGATTCTTGGGCTTGCCTTTCAACCCACCTCGCGGCGGCAATCCCACTTCATCGTCAAAAGGGTTTCCACCACCGTTCCTACTCTTATTTGTCGAAATGGTTGATTCCTCGTCGTCTGAATCGAATCGATTCTCCTTTGATGTCTTTCTTTCACGGCCGTCTAAGACCCTCCTGGACACATCCGTTGCCATCTCCACGGATTATTCTCCTCCACCTACGTTGTTCCCCCACTAGAAAGAACTCCCCCCTCCCAAAAAAAAAGATCTCTTCACTCTCCACCTTCTCTTTGGCTGTAAAAATCTCCTTCAGATCACAAAAAAACACACACGCACACGCACACACACAAAGTTTAACTCTCTCAATCTCTATCTCTCGATCGACACATACAAATCAAGGAATTCACGCTTGGACACTACATATACCAAACTCCAGAAAGTGCTTTAAGGGCAAACACAAGGAAGCAAATTCAAGAGAAATGTAACAACCGCGTCCGGGGCCATAGCGGTCCAAAACGTTGATGAGGACCGAGGACGTGCGCGAAGCGGAAACGAGTGGAAAAGGCGAAGCGCGAGCGTCGAAGGTTCTCCGGGCGACGACTAAAGCGGCGACAAAGAGCGTCGGAACTGCAAGTCAACGCTGCAGTTACCACATCCCCCACTAAAACCCCTCTCTCTTCTCGCTCTTAATATATTTTTTTAATGGGTCTCTTTTTCCTTTTTTTTTTTTTTTTGCCCCCTCCGTCTGTCCCCAATTTGATTTGCCATCTGACACCAAATGTAGCCTACTACCCATGTCCTTTTTTTCCATTTCTCATGACACAAGTTTCAACACCAATTTGTCTGTTTTCTTTCCAAACTAAAAAGACAAAAAAAGACATGAAATCTAGGCTTTGTTGTTGTACCTCAGTTGTAATTCATGCTAGACTTTAACAACACCCAACTCTTATGAATGGATGATGTATATAAATATGTATGTATGTATGTATGTATGGATGGATGGATGAAAAAAGAAATTCCTTTCTTGTTGTGCTAAGTCACTCATATGTTAGATCCTGACAACACCCAAATGAATGAATTAATGATTAATGAATTCGCTTTCTTGTTGGTTTGTCATACATATTCTAGACTCTACCAACACCCACATGTAATGAATGGATGGATGGATGAAAAAATGGAATGCCTTTTCTTGTTGGTATCTCACTCGTATGCTAGACTCTAACAACACCCAAAGTAATGAATGGATGAAAAATGAATTCTCTTTCTTGTTGGTTCATCACTTGTGTGCTAGACTCTAACAACATCAAAATGAATTGATGGATGAAAAATGAATTCCCTTTCTTGTTGGTACTTCATTCATATGCTAGACTCTAACAACACCCAAATGAATGAATGGATGATGTACGAATGGATGAAAAATGAAAGCCATTTTCTTGTTGGTATGTCACTCATATGCAAGATGTTAACAAGCCCAAAGGAATGGATGGATGATGTATGGATGGATGAAATTTTTTTTTTTTTTTCTTGTTGGTACATCAGTCATATGTTACACTCTAACAACACCCTAATGAATGAATGGACAATGTATTGATGGATATTTGGGTGTGCGTGTTTTTTAGGACTCGTAGATAGAAGTTAAGTAATAAGGGATTGTTGCTCTTTGTGTTGGCATTGTAAAACATAACCATGCTTGGTATGTTTTTGGAAATTGTTTAGGGAATCTCAAAACATTTCAGCATCTTGTTTGGTTGTTTACTAGTATTTTAAGCTGACTGATAGGGAGACTGGTTTGATGGAGGCAGGTACAAGCTCCTTAATTGTTTTAGAACTATAGTTACATTTAGAACTATGGTTACTTTGCTGAGTTTACTTTTTTGATATTGCTATTTTGCCAATTAAAGGTTTCCTCTTTGCCAAGTCTACTTTGCCAAAATGTTAGTGGACATTTACTTTACCACTTTTGCCAAGTTCACTTTTCTGATTTTGCTATTTTGTCAAGTTGCGGTTTCCAATTTTGCCATGTCCACTTTTGCCAAAATGCTAAGTGGATAGCCACTCTCCCAATTTGCCAAGTTCAATCTGTTAAATGAAGTCCACAATGTCATGTAGGCCAACTCCACATTGGGATGTTACATTGTCAACTCACCAACTCAACTTATCTCATGCCCAAATGCTCTTAAAATTGCCCTGAATTTGAAATTTTACAAGCTGCCAAATGTTTTAAATTCATTACTTTGCTACCCCAAACTTTTGCCCCAAAAGAAAACCACCAATTTTCAAGCTACTAATGATGATTTTTTTTTCTGGAGGGAGGGGAGTGGTGGTGTGTTATGGTGAGCAATTTGAACTTTTTAGACCCTTTTCAATGCAACTTTGTGGTTCTATGCAAGGGTGAGCACAATGGACTAAGAAGTGTGCTAGACAGGGCTGTAGGAAAATGATGACTAAAGCATTGGTGGAGAGATTAAGGAAATCTAGTGAGAAGTTTGTTGGACAATTATACTCCCCACCATATTTGGTGACCTTTTCATCAAAGTTGCATAATCGGTTTCCCTATTTTGATTGTTAAGGGCTTTCCAATTTTCAAAAAAATAAAAATACAATCAACATTTCCTTGTGGCAATTGTGTGAGGGCAACATTGAAATACTAGCATTTATAAAGTTTGAAATCCAAACATTTCTGAAATTGGAGAATTATATATTTGGATTCTTTCCAATATCTTCATCATCCTTGTCACTTATTATGGTTCTTGTTATCATCCCAAGGTTTAACCATTGTTCTTCTTACCATATCCCACCATCCACCATAGCTCCCACTAAGAGGAGGTACTCAAAAAGGTCAAGGTACCATTGTGGGTGTTGGTTCACCTTGGCCAAACCCAATGAACAAACTGAACTTATTATAGGTTTGAATATTTTTAGCACATTGCACTTGATGTAAGTCTATTTTTAATATGTCTTTAAAGTATGACTCACATTTGACCTCATTTGAAAATACACTAGACACAATTGTAATGGATTCTATTTTCCAGTCAAGTATGTATGTTTTTCAAATAAGTGTGGAATAGAACATCTTACTCATAACATCTCTTATGTGATGTTAGTAGGCTAGTCATAAAGGTTTTGTATGTCTACTACTTCTATTAGCCAAAGACAAGCAAGAAATACAATCTGCACGCAATATTGGGATTATTCATCAATAACTCCTTGAAAATTAATCTCAACAAATAACATGTCCAAATGGGGCATCTTCCGGCAAGCATTGGAATCCTTGTTTCTCATTGTTTTTGGTAGGCAAGGATATTGTGTTTAGATTCATTATAGAGTATAGTAGCTTAAGGGGATTTTGGCCCCTAGGTAATAGGTAGAATATTTTTATAAAAGGATTTTTGAAACATGATATCTTGACTTGTGTTGAAACTTGAGATTAGTTTTAGAGTTATAGAGTAGCTTGAAGGATTTTGGTTTTTTTAGAGGATTTTTTGAAGAGGATATTTTTGCATGGTGAAATATTTGAGTTTTCATCGTTCTTCTTTTGCCTTAAGATACTTTTAAATGTAAAATGGCAAGACCACAATGTGACACACCCATTGTTTTGCAATGAATTTGCAAACTCTTGGATTTTGTACAACTGCAATCTTCATGTTTTATCTTGATATTGAACGTATGTGCTCCACAAACATTAATTAATAGCAAATTAATAGTTAAATGATTGTAGCAAGTCCACCACTTTGCCATTTGAATGTTACCATTATAGTTAACCCAGCTATAGTGATACGTTAAAAGTTAACCGCTCATTGAAAACCATGTTGTGGACAAATAGGGGATTTGCAAATAGTGGATTGAATCTTGGGAAGGGTTAGATAGCTATGTTGTCCTTGTTACATTTGTTAGAAAGGAATGACCTCCGAACAAAAAATATAACAATATAAGATGAAATTTGATGAGCTAAACTATCAGATTTAATCAAAAAATAAAACAAAATTATTGGATGTGTCCATAGGGAAGAGACTACACATTGTTGTACAATTTGGGCATAAAAGTTTGACTCAAACTTGACCCAATGTGTGAGTGATATTTAGAATATTACACATTTGTATGATGAATGGGCATGTTTCATAGAAGTGTATGCATATGGATGAAAAGTTTTAGATCTAGCAAGGAAAGTTTGATGAGTAAATTTGCCATAAAAGGTAAAGTCATTACAAGTGTTGGCTAGTTATTGAGATTGAACCTAATCATCAACCCGGTTTTTTTTCTTTGGGATAATTGGATAATAACCTAATTGTTTAATATTGAAATTTCAAGATATGATAACTTACCCAAATGACTTGGTTATCATCTAAGTAGGTTATCAATCCTAAAACGTTAAACCTTTTTATGATAGAAAAAAATAAAACCAAAAAAAAATTATTTATTTTTATTTTTCATTTTTTAAAAAACCCAATAACCAAGTGATAATTGACAAGATAACTAATGATTACCAATTGATTATTTGATAATTTTGTCTTATACATAACTTGTGGTTATTACCTACAAATATTGATAAAATTGACTAGCACCCAATTTTTGTTTTAAAAAATAATCTACCTTATTGTTACTAAAAAAATCAATAACTAGCCAACACTAGTCAACTACACAATGAATGCATGTTCATATTTCTCACTTATATGTTTTTTCAAAAGTTGGTGTACATAGAAGTTGATGTACATAAAACTAAGAGTACTTTGTTATTGATGAAATGTGTGCTACAAAATTCGCATGTGAATTTTTCCAAATATCTAACTACATGCAACACCATTCAAATGACATTTTTAGTTACAAACATTGGCAAAATTGCCAATGTTATTGGAGGTTGCATGGGAAATCCTCTCTATCATAGAATATTTCATCCATGTTTGCATAACAAAAGTCCAAGTTTAATTTGGTACCTTAATTCATGAGATGCCTTTAAAACTTTTGGGTTTTGGGTGTTTGAAACAAGTTGAAGGCAAGAAATTGTCAAGATCATTGTTGCAAACCTTTTGGGAATGTAGGATGATGCCAATGATCAATTATTTTGTATGATAATTTTCTTTTGTGGGTGAAAAAATTGGGAAACTTTTGGAAATATTTGTTTTGAGTGTAAATTCAATTGTGTTTTCTAATTTTTTTTTTTTTCTGACAATACAAAACCTTATAATGATGTTCATGATTGATATTTATTTTTGGACATTTGTGATATGAATAAAAGACATATTGATTGTGTTAACATTGTCTCAAAATTGCCTCACTAACTAACAACTTAATAAATATGTGATATAATGGGGGTGTGGATGTCCAATAAAGAAACAAGATGTCAATGAATCAACCTTTAAAGCTAGTTTTGGGAGAATAATTAATATCATAAGCTGGACATGATAAGCTCCAATAGAGGCCCTGATAATGGGTGTTGTGAGAAATGTTCTTAGAGGTGGCACCACATAGATCAATGCAATCATCATTTGCCTTGGCCATGTAATGCCTCACAAATTTTAAGATAAGTTTTAAAATAACATGTCATGTATCATAAAACAAACATTCTTATCATGAAGAAAGGAAATCAATAAGGGATTTAGGCCTCCATTTATAACTTCAACAATGATTCAAATCAATAATAATTTTTAAACTCATCATGTGAAATCAACCAAAACAAAAAAACCTTTGGACACCCCCCCATCATATCTTTCAAAACTATTGTCTTGATTATGTTTGTTATTTCAAAATGGTAAGTAGAGAGGAAGAGCTCTCAAGATTATCACTCATTGAAAAAATGACCTAAAAAAGGTGATTATTTTTATTTGGAATTTTAACATAATCTTTGCATCATGTGGAGATAACATGTGTCATCACAACTTCATTGTTGATTCATGGAAGTTGAATGTGAAAAATGAATAAAGGTCTAGCCCCTCCTCTAATATTTATTAGGTAGTAGTTTCATGAAAAGTGAGAGAAACCTTCCAATTATGCCTATCTTAACACAATTGGAAAACAAGACATTGCCTGATTTTGTATAGGAGGAACCACCTTGTGCCTAGGCATTTCAAAATAAAAAGGGACCTCTAG
This sequence comes from Sphagnum tenellum, assembly GCA_963921925.1. Taxonomy (NCBI): domain Eukaryota; kingdom Viridiplantae; phylum Streptophyta; class Sphagnopsida; order Sphagnales; family Sphagnaceae; genus Sphagnum; species Sphagnum tenellum. The sequence continues at coordinate 8,632,515 of OY998155.1, forward strand.
CCTTACCTTTCTTTCGTGAAAAATCATGCCCTAATTTTCAAAAGGTGTATGCTTCCACCATTAAAAACAATTTCCATTTTGTAAGATTCATAAAACCCTACCCTAATTTTCAAAAGGCTTGTGCTTCCATTGTGAACTATTTCTTCCACTTAATAAGATCTTGGAAAATTGCTGTTTAATTCTTCCACCCTACAATGGTCCTCTAAATACACTACAAAAATTAGGGCAGGTTTTCATAGTTGGTCATAATTCATGGATGGGTTCACAATTCACACCATCATTGTCATACCATATGTGGTGGGTCTTAGCTAGGACCATTTGGAGCAAGGCAAAACAAAGTGGCCAAGGGACTTGGGGCATGGTGAATCTAGGAGAATCACCATAAGGTGGCAAGGCACCACCCCAAAAGAAGAAACCAAGTGTGGAACCAAGGTGTCTCACAATAAGGCACTCATGGCAAAGTGGCACAAAGAGAAGTGACTTGCCTTGGGGGCAAGCCACTTAGCTCCCAAAGTGGGAGCTGAATGTGGTTGGGTTGTTGGATTTAATGAAGGGGTTTGAGGGTGGAAAGGTTTTGGACTTGAGAAGTTTGAGTTGGACTTGGCCAAAGGGATGCCTTTCAGCCATGTAGGAAGGTTATAAACTTCAAAAGAAGTCCACATTGAATCTAGGTTCAAGACTGAGTTAAGCCTTGATGTGTTTTATCTCCCAATCATTCAAGATGTGAAATAACTAGCCAATTAATTTGGGTGCATATGTAAGTTTAGTTAGAAGCATGACTTCAAATCAAGTGAAAAGCACAAGGGATGTTTAACAAGAGTCCCGGGGTATGACAATCATGGTTAGTCATGTTAAATAACAAAAAACATAAGGTAAAAAAACTTTAAATGGAGAGTTTCAAGCAAGTTCACAGCAAATGATAAAAACTTCATTTGAAAAAAAATCATTCCATTAACAAATGAAAGTTTATTTAAATTGAGATGAAACCATAATTTTTTATTTCTCCGTGAATAGCTAATGCATTTCCAAAGTGTGAACACCTAGACCTTAATATGGGTAGTTAAGGGATCACATCTAATGCCATTGATGCCTACTTTTTAAACTAACCTTCCCATATTAATTTGTAATGAGCCTTTGAAATGTGTAAGCTATTCATTAAAGTAGGGGGAGCACATAGCTAGAGCTAACAATATACTAATCCGAAACTACAATATGGGGCCAACAAATGTAACAAAAGATCACTTAATGAGGCATGTCACATAATTGCATTGGAAGATGTAAAAGTTTGGGAGTGTGTCGCTTGTTGTATTGATGCATGATAAAATGATCAATCATTCTCATTCATGTAATGTGATCAAATGCATTAACTATGAGCCTAATTGCACTAGTATAAGCATGCCCACCTAGCTTGTGGACTTGATTCATTGCAATTCCATATTTATGTTAGTGGATAGTAGTTCATGTTATAAGCTTTTGATAGGTTTAGGTAGAAAGTCTCATCATTGACTAAGCAAAGCCCCTTTGCAAACTCTTAGTGAGAAGTCAAGATTTGGTTTCTTGAACCACCTTAGCCATCCCCACCTTGGAATTCCATTCTTGAGAAGTGTTGAGCATTTTTGTGAAATTTCAACCACCTTCAAGTGCAATTGTGTGAAGGTGATCAAGTGCTTGATTGCTTGTATCATTTCCATGTACTCAACTAGTGCCACCTCCACTTCTATTTGTAAGACCCTTGCTTTGCCTCTTTTTCAAGATTGTGTAATGCTATACAAATGACTCCATAATGATGTTATAGGCACACCCAAGTTTGACTTGTAATTTGGATCTTGGAGCAAATTTCCCCACTCTCCATTGTAGACTTCAAAGAAACATCATCCCAATTGCCTTTTTTCTTCATGCAAATCATTCCCTAGGTAGCTCAACTTGCACCATCTTCATAGCTTGGAAGTTCACCCTTTGCACAATTCATGGGCCTGGTGCATGCCATGTCATTGGTGCAAGCTTGCCAACTTCCTTGATTTGATCTCAGGCGGGTGGATGTTGGGCAGGTGTTCTCATTGCCATTGTGTGGATATGGCTATGTATTTGGGCTTCATCGAAATTGGTTGTGTGTAAGGTTGTGTACTTGGTTTTGATCAAATTGGCTATGCACATAAGGTTGTGTATTTGGGCTCAATCAAAATCGGTTGTCTAAGATTTTGTACTTGTGCTCATCAAAGCTGGTTATGGATGTAAGGTTGTGTACTTGGGCTCGATCAAAACTGGTTGGGCCCATCCTGCCTATTCAACCTCTGACCTCCAATCGCTAGTAGCACTAATGGAATGGGAAACTCAATATTGATAGTCGGAGGAGATTCTTTGTGCAGTGCACAATCCCACTTTTCTTGTACTGTCCTCGATTGCTATCCGAACCATCTGTTGCTTGAGCACCTTCATCATCATTTTCTATGTTAGCAAGCAACATCCACATCTGGCTTTCCCAGACAATGTGACTCATGATGCCAAATTTTTCTTTTGTAAATCTCACAGCAAACAACCACCTGCACCTAAAATGGTCACTATGTATGCCTCTAGATGTCACCTCCTGTGTTTGGATCTGGTCATGAATTGTACACAATGTGCAAGTGTGATAATCAATCTCAACCATGCAACAACCCTTTCATGCATGCCTAATGTCCTAAGATTCATTGCATGGACATGTAAAGCAATCGCAAAGCATGCATTAAACAACCACCAATTCGCCTCTTGGATGCACATAATGTGTTGATTCTAGCTTGCACATTCTTCCTGATCTCAACCTGTATGGTCATGATTACAACTCTAATTTGCCATTAACATAATTAATTGTCGCTGGGATTAAACATTTTGTGTTACTTTTAGGCCATGTTCATAAAGGGTTTGATTTCAGGCAGGTTTGGGCACAAATATAGGTACCTGAAAAAAGGCACTGTCCATTTCAGGTTTGGATACATTACAAGATGAGACACAATAGGCATTTCACCACCATTTTGGAACAACTTTCCACACCTTAAAATTGCATCAGACTTGGCATATTTATCTACAGATGAGGATCACGTCTAGTCATTGGGCAGCATTTACCTCAAATCCCTTAGGAGTAGCTCAGATTTTCCTTCTTATACTGAAGAAGAGTTGCCTGATTGGTTATGTACCCTGATACCAATTGAAACCGTGCAATTGAAAGACTGCATGACAGCCATCTTGCTCTCAGATCAATCTGCTCCATAACACGCATGTCATCTGTCAGAAATTTGAAGTTTGCCACTAGAAAAGTTTTAACAAGAGGGCTGCCATCCAAACTCTGAACCTTTCAATACACCATTTTGCTGTCCAGGATTGTGGAATTTCTACAAAAGGGAAAAATAAAGTCACTTCCATGAGCATGTTTTCATGGATGACTTGGGCAAAGGACAAATGCCAGTCCTTTGACCACTTGAAAGTACTGGCACTCCAGTCCATTGGGAACAATTGAACAAAAATCAGAATCAACACCTAAACAATGTGACTTCTGACCTAGCAAGTTGTAACCATATAACCTTGGAGGTGCCCCACTCATACACCCTGTGATCAAATGCTTGGATTCAAAGTATTGTTTCTCCTCTGATCTCCACAATTGTTCATCACTCTGTATTGTGTACAAGAGGAGAACACTTACCCAGGGTCTTGTGTTGATGCACTGCAAGCACTTTGTTGCTGGATTCCTCATGCCTCGCTCAGGTCCTACTCCAACTTAAATCTGAGCTCTGGCTTCACAAGTCCCTGGGCTTTGCCAATTGGTACTCCTAGTGGGTCCCAAACAGATAAATGGCTGCCAGATAGGTGTAGGTGATTTCAAGCAACCCACAGCTAAACTCCTTGTGTTTCATAATCAACAGCCAAGATGAAACAATGATTAGTAAATCACTCAGTCATAATAACAGTTCATATGCAACCTGTGATTATTAGAGTACAAGAGCATGGGATCTTCACAGAAGAGAACTGCACCCATGCTGTTGCCTCAAAGCATGAGATATTTTACAGTGGATTGTATCTTCAGCACAAGCTATAACAACATATGGTCTTGTCCTGTGGAATTACTGACAAAAGTCAGCTAAGTTGTTTGAAACCTGAATCTCAAATTTCAAACACTGCTTACATTGATCACAAAGCATGTCCAATCTACAGTGTTCTGACATGTCACACCCACAACTGGGTCATGGCCTCTGTCTCATTGCAATGAGGCAGGTAGAAAGAACAATGAAAGTATAATGAACTTCCTACAAAGACAAAAGGACGTGTGATCCAGTCCTGAAACACATAGTGCTTCTGACCATGCCCTCTTTTTGAAAGACATCTGTCTCCATGGTATTCTCAACTCAACTTGAGAGCAACATACTATCCTATGACTACCTCTTGAGTTCCACCACATGATTGCTTTCCTATTGATGGCAAACCAAGACACAGGCCACTTCTTGGGTCAACAGTTCAGTGTAATCCCTGCCTGCAGAACATTAAATAAAATCTCTTTTACCACTCCACGCAGTGAACAGCACCAACAATAGTGGCTCTTCTCTTGAGTGATCTAACACCATATTACCAAAATTGCATCAATCTGAGATGCGGATCTCTACGCCCAACAAGTCCTTCATCAACTCATATGTCACAAATGCAATGGCTATTGAGGGAACCACCTGTTCATGAACAAAAAGGAATTAAAGATTGCAAGTGATTCATACAAGTAAATTCCTGTGAGTGCAGCTACACTGCTAGAACTGAAAGAAAGAGACCCACTAATGTATTCCTCCATATGCAATGAAAGGACTGGAGAATCGATGCTTCACCTTCACAGAAATGGGCACTAAGCCTTTTAGAAAGTCCCTATCTCTTGTTCTTCACTATTTTCCTGAATGCATCAACCATGTGCATTCCTCCATGCATTGAAAAGACTGGACAGTTTATTTCTCACCTTCACAGAATTGGGCACTAAGCCTTTGTAGAGTGCCCGAACCCCCTCATTCTTCACTGTTTTCCTGAATGCATCTACCATGCCATTGTATTGGACAGGAGCCGTGACTTGCCCATCTGCGGTTATAATTGATGATGCATCTTTCCAGCCAACCATTTGCATTCGTCTGCGGACAACATCCAAGGGATATGCCACTGTCTGTCCTACAGTCCCTGCTGCTGCCCCACATGCAAGCTTTGTTGCCACCCCTAACTCAGCACCATCATCTGGCTGAAATGTGGGGCTCTTCATCATCCAATCCTTAAGTGTCTCATAGACTGCAAAATTCAGGCCTACATATGGAATCTGCAGTACAACCCGAAAGAGAATCATAAGCATGTTCAAATCAGAATGACTTCAACCTCTGACCCAAGTTTCCTGTGATAATTGTGTAGATGCTGCTATGGATATGCAACATCCTCACACCCTTGATCCATGTTCAACACCAGTTCACATCCTCTCACAATTCCCTTGTGAGGAAATCCATTGCTGGTTTGTTCGTCTGGAGATTGATGCACACACAGATTCACTGTCATGTCATCAGTTCACCGTAATCCATGATCTTTAACCAAAGTGGATCAAGAAACCTCCTCCTGCTGCTCCTCTCAAGTCATTTCCATTCAATAGCTGTAAACATATTACCTACATATTACACCCCAAGTACAGCTACAATCTAGTGTAAAGTTCATGTACAAACCACTCCAATGACTGATGGCACCCAGCCCTTGTACAGAGCTATTGCACCCTCTTCCTTGATGATAGTTCGAAAGGCATGAAACATGCCACGATAGCGATGAGGAGAGTCCTCAGTCTGTAACAAAACAAATTACCACAATAGTCAAGAAATGAGATTCAGGAAGGCAGTATTCTGTGAGGATTCCCTAAAGCACATGAATGTAAAGATGTAGCCAGTCACAGCTCAATCACAAAGCTAGGTAAGAATTACAACAGTGTTATTGGTCACAATGCTCACACCCTGCAATTGGGCCAGGACCCACCTATGATCAGTGAGTTGTGCCAAAGTACAGATAAACTTTTGGAGGAAAATAACAAGCAAAATTGCAAAATATGTGAGCAAGCAACTCAATTGTTTCTTATCAAAAATTGCACAGAAACAAATTCCCAGCCAATAGAGCCTGTCTTCCTGACATGTAACCCTAATGTCAACAGAAAATTTTCAACCTCCTAAACCATTCCAATCTGACAGGAGTAAGGCTTTTGATGCTCTTTCAACTCACCTGCACAGTCAACCTTCCCCGTACCATGTCCATTGGATATGTTGCAGACATGGCAATAATCCCAGCACAAGCCCCAGCACAAAGACGCAAAACTGGGGTAAGTTCGGCATTCTCTGCACAGGAAAAACAATAACAACCAGTTTATACTGCAGAGACCATTTAGCGCAAAATTGAAGCACCAGAGAGAATTGAAATGCTCAAATATTGCTGACAGTTTGGCCTACACTCACAAATGACAGAAGGTAGCTCACAACAGAGCCTGCTCACAACTGTGATAGACAGATGTGATACTAAAATAAACTGTTTAGGGTAACAAATGGATCTATTTATGCTCCTGTATTAGCTAAGTGTTGCACTGAAGAATGGGCATATAAACACTCACCTTGGCCCTTTTGCTGTCGATAAGCCCACAAGATTGCACTGCAAGATCATGCAATAGGATGAAATAATCAGACTCTTGATCCTATCATGCAGGAAATGACAGCCACATCCCGCTACTTCCACCTCTGCAATGTATTCTGTTCCTTGACCCTATTCCCACCATTGCTCATGGACGAGATTAGCTATCATACTGTAGTTCTGTCATTGCCACTCTATGGAGTTGTGGGCTGGAAAACCTAATTGTTCACTCTGCCTCCCATCTTGACATCCCAGTCTGTATGCAACTGTTACAACAGTTCAGGGCGTGCACACACCTAGATGCCTGCTCGTAACTGTAAAACTTCACAGCAGAGTTAGGGATAATTCGTGCACAGTTGGTGCCATTGCCTTTAAAAAAGCCAGGGATGCCCTCATTCTTCCAAATCGACTTTAAACCCTGTACAGTTCCACTGTATTTTGGATTCAAGGGGTTTTGAACCTGCCAAGCACGTCACAACCTTTACTGACAGCATGAGTTTTCATGAACTCCAAATTGCCAGAGCTCTTCCCCATTTTGCAAAAACAGTTGATGCCTACTAAACTACATAGACTTGTCAGTCTACTTCGGAGATGTGGCATTATCAGCATTCAGGGTTCTAAGTTGCACTAAAACTGACCTGCATCTATTACTTATAAATGCATGAACTTGTCTTGTAAGCATACTCATGTTTGAGAAGCATTTCTTGCCCTAGTTGCTGGAGATTAGAGTGCCAGAAAGGTCATAGAGAGAAATAGGCACCTGCAGAAGGATCTTCAGTCGCTCCAAGGGGGCAACAGCAGACCGTGACCTGCATTGCAAAGAATCACTCATCAATTCGCAGGCTTCTTTTACTGCTATCCATACCAACAGATTTGGATTCAATGCCACTAAACCCTGCAAGAAGTTGAGGTGGGGGGACATACACTCCGCCGGCCACACCACCAGCAATTAGAGACTTGCAGACGGTGAGAATGGCGTTGCTAGTGGGGGCTTTCACATCTTTTGTGGCCAATCTTGCTTCCTGAGCCCATGACACCAGAGTTGCTGCAGCAGATTCTTTATCATCTACATACAGTGGAGATGTCTGACAATACACAGTGTTCCCCTGTCCAACTGCACCCGGATCAGAAGGCTTTTGTTCCCCATACTTCTTCAACCTGGAGGAGACATCTGTTTGAGAAACCATCGATCTCTAGGGTGGTGAAGAGAGAGGGAGTAAGATAGCCAGAGAGAAGGAGACCGTGTCAAAGGAAGCACAAGATGCTTGATAAGTCTACGGCCCAGCTCGCCAACTGATTTCAAGCAATGGTTGCACTGCCAGGCCGGTGGTGTCCTTTGCAAGCCTGCATCCTGGTGTACAATTTTCCCCGTCCCGCGATCTCTCATGAGGCCAACAACGCGCCTAGACTCCGTTCCATCAGAAAGTGATGATCAATGAGCAGAGCCTCGCGCTGCTTGCCACAATCAACGACAGCAAATTGGAGAGGAGCACAGCGACGGATTAAAAAATTGGGGGAGGGGAGGGGATTAAATTAAAATGTCGCCGACGAAAAACAAAACGCGAACAGCACAGGACACACAGACAGAAAATTGGGAAGCCTGCCGTAAGTGCCGATAGCTGCAGGAAGGAGAACACCGACGGAGACTTATGGTTCACTCGTAAGTCTCACGAATAGAATGAATTTCTTTCTTGCCAATTGCTTGCAAGAAGACAACAAACACGCAGGGAAGAATTCAACATACGCAGAAACTGGCCAAAATACAGACGAATTACAAACAAACAAGAAACAGGAAAAACAAGATGGCGGCGTAAAAAAAAAACAAAGTAGTGGCGACAGACAGCGCAGGGCAACGGGATTGGCCAAGCGAACCTAGACCAGTTGGCCAGGGGAACGAGTACTTCCAATCTCCTGCCTGCTGTGGTGCCGGGAGGAAGTAGAAATGGGTGTAGGATTCGAAGATTAGGGTTTGGAGCTCATGTTGTTCGTGTGCTTCGTCTTCTTCGCGCATCGGTTCCTTTCCAATTCCAGGGCCCCAAAAGTTCGTCTCAAAATTCCCAAAGTTCCCATTCCCATACGAATGGCGTTGGGTGGGTGCCCATTTTGCAACATCTTCGGTAAGCTTGGGCATGGAACCACTTATTTATTCTCGTTCCCCCAATCAAGAGGTACCAAAAAAATTATACTTTGCCATTTGGGGGGTGGGGTTCCGAAAGAATTCTTCTTGATGAACTAATTTCGAAGGTACCGAATAATATACTTTGCAAGATGGGGAGCAACATACAAAATAATTTCTCCCTTGTTGAACTAATTTAGAGGGTACCAATTTTGCAATATTTTTAGGGAGCTTAGGGTCGGCCTCCCCTATGGAGTTTATTCTTATTGAACCAATTAGGAAGGTACAAATTTTGCAATATTCTTAGGGAGCTTTGGGTAGGCCTCCCCCTAAGGAGTTTATTCTCGTTGAACTACTAATTTTGAAGGTACCAATTTTGCAATATTCTTATGGGCCTCCTCTTAAGGAATTTATTCTTATTGAACCAATTACAAAGGGTACCAAGTTTTCAACATTCTTAGGGCGCCCAGGGGATTACTCCTAAAGGATTTATTCTTATTGAGCCAATTAGGAGGGTAAGGTATTTTTTGCAATATTTTAAAGAGAATCCCCACCCTCCCAATTTTGCATTAAATTAGTGTTCACCCATCCTCAGTGCTCAATGATTTTTATTTTTATTATTTTTTTTGCAATTTTCTGATGTTGCATCAATAGCTAGCATCCTGAGAAGGGTTAACAATAGCTCAACTTCGAAAAAATTTGCATGACGAGTTGACCCGATATTGTAATAATAATAAATCAACAAAAAGAATTGATTGCTATTCAGGTATGTATAACTCCGGGTATTCCAACAATTTGTTTAGTCAATACGGATTGTAATCCGAATCTTACAGATATACTAATTCCAATGGAGATTAAAAAAAAAATTTATTGCAAAGCATTTTCCTTTCGGTACTAATCACTACTTTGAAACTCGAAATTATATTACAATAAGAAAAAATATTTCTATTTAGTAAATATTACATAAATCCCTAATATAGAATATTTCAAAGAAGAAAATATTCCAAGGAATGAAGATTTTTGTTTGTAAGAATCTTTGTTTCTTATTTTATAGTTTATCTTTAGAGGGGGTAATACACATACGTAATGATCTTAATAATGATTTATATGAAATATCGGGTGTGGAAGTGGGTCAACATTTCTATTGGCAAATAGGTGGTTTCCAAGTTTATGCACAAGCACTTATAACTTCCTACATTGTTATTGTTATCTTATTAAGTCTAGCTTTCTTTGCAACTCGGAATCTAAAAACCATTCCAACTAGTGGTGAGAATTTCATTGAGTATATCCTAGAATTTATTTGAGACTTAACTAGAACCCAAATAGGGGAAGAAGAATATCGTCCTTGGGTTCCTTTGATCAAAACCATGTTCTATTTATTTTTGTTTTGAACCGATTTTTAGCATTATTCTTTTTTAACTCATTTCAATATATCATTTTGATATTATTGATATTTATTTTGTATGCATTTTGTAATCATAACCTCCTTGTAAAAGAAAGACCGTAGTGATTACACTATTATTTAATCATTGCGATAATTTTCATGTATTTAATGTATAAATAACAAGCCTAGTAAATGAAGTAGTTAGGTTGTAAAACCTATATTGAAATGAAGTGTAATCAAATTGCTCAATCTATAAATATAAATTTGTATGATTTTTTGATTTTTTTTATTAAAGGTTTACACTTATAGCCTTCACTCAAAATGATAGACAATTTTGGAATTATTTTATAGACAACTTAAAAATAAAAATTGACAAAAGTATAATTACTATTAGGAAATTTGCTATTATACCATAAACTTGTAAATTAATGGGTCTTTTACCTTGCACAATACCTATGTTCTCACTTTCTTCACTTCCCTAGGATAAAAATTTAATAAAGCAATTCAAACTAGCTGAGGTTTTGGTCTGAAATTTTAGATATTGGTTGGCTCCAACTTCACCATTATTTGTCAAATGAAATGTAGATATTCTCCTTAGGAAATACATATCCCCAGAACAAGAGCTGAAAGTCAACTCAAACAAGGTCGAAGGCCTTGTTTAGTAGACTACAGAAGTCTCCCGTTTAAGTACACAACTTGAACCTTGGAGTTTTGTGCGTACTTTACCGGTAGATGCGTACTTTAGACGCTCCATTCCCAAGTCGCCTGCGTTTCGCTGCAATGTCGAAGAAATTGACCAGCAAGCGCCTAAATGAGTCCCAACGCTGTGAGATCATCTCAAAACTGAGCAAGACGAACCCTCCAAGCAAACGCGCTCTAGCGCGTGAGTACGATGTTAGCGAAGGCACTATCCAGAAGGTCTGGGAGAAATGAGATTCAATTCTTGAACGATCCGCTTTACTCTCCGAAGAAGCTAAGCAGAAGACCTTCAGAGCTTTAGTTGGACGATTTACGGAACTTGAAGATATGTTGTACATTTGGATTGACAACATGCGCCGTGCCAAGCTCCCTGTACCGCCATCTCTCGCCATTGCGAAAGCGAAAAACATTGCTTCTACATTATCCATTTCTAATTCAAACTTTAAGGCTTCATGGCAATGGCTTACTCGTTTCAGGGCACCCCGAGGTTTACAGAAAATGCTTCTTCATGGAGGAGGAGCTGAGGTTGACAAAAATGACCCAGAATTACTATCAGCATTAGAAGAATTATACTCTATCATCGCTCAATACAACCCTGATAATGTTTACAACATGGACGAGACTGGATTGTTTTTCCGTCTACTTCCCAGATCTTCCATTATGATGCCGGAACGAGGACATTTCAAGCACTAAAGGCAAAAAGAATGCGAAAGATCGTGTTTCTCTAATAGTTTGCGCCAACGCATCTGGAACACATAAAATTCCTTACGTAATGATTGGAAAGTCAAAAGAGCCAGCGTGTATTAAAGACCAACACTGGCCAATTCATTTCAATCAAGCGAAAACATGGATGGACGTGGAAACCTGCTGGAAATGGTTCAATGAAGTCTTTGTTCCAGAAGTCAAAAGACAAACAGGACGTCCCGTTCTCTTACTAATGGATAATGCGTCGGGACACTTCGACGCCTTCGAACGCGACAACATCCGCGTAGTATTCTTTCCTTCAAACTGTACCAGTTGGAAACAGCCTTGTGATATGGGAATCATCGCCGCTTTCAAGAAACGATACAAATATTTATATCTCAAGGATATCCTTGACTTCTACGAGCTTGACGAGCAATTAAAACAACGGAAAAAAAAATTGGGAAAACGACTAGGACGAGGTGCAGCAGGAGTTTCCTACGGAAATCCAGCGCACCTACTGGATGCCGCAAGATATGTAAAAGAAGCCTGGGATTCCGTCTCGTCAAGCTCTATCAAAAATGCATTCAGTAAGGTGAAGCTCATGAACTTGGAACCAAAACCAGGGGCTGAGAGCGAAAATAATGTCATTGCCACTGAGTTAGCCCAAACCATCGAAAGCTTAAATTTATCGATCAACCAATTAGAACTGGAAGAATTTGTTCATATTGATGACAAAAGCAATGAAGAATACGTCGTAGCAGTGTTGGAAGACGTCGAAGAGCTGTTGGAATCGATGAAGATTAATGAAGCATGGCTTGATGAAGATAGTGATGTTAATCAACCAGAGCAGATTGTCGAGTCACAGGATAGAGTTGAATTTCATGGATTTGAGTTTTTGTATAAACAGAATCTCGATATGAGGATCAGTTGCTTTGCTCTAACATTCAAACAGAAGCCAAAGAAGCATTCGACGATCTCAAAAAATCGTTTGAAAAGTTCCAGGCCAAGGTCCGAGCAGTCGTCCTCAAAACCAGATGCAAAAAAAACCAAAACCTGCGCCAAATGATGATTCATGATATGTTCCACTGAAAAATGTTGATCCCTAAAAATTTTGTCATAAAATGCGTACTTAACCGGGATGCGTACTTAAATGGGTGCGTACTTAAGTGGGAGGCTACTGTAGCTTTATTTTCTTTGAATGTTCACCTGCATGTTCAATGAAAGCATCACCCATTCAATAAAAACCCTATGAAACCTAAATGTGTTACGGTAGGAACTTAGAAAGTTTTAAATGAGGCTTATAGAAAACCTAATTTATGGCTTGAATACACTATAAGACTTTAATTCAATAATGACCAGCCTCTATTCATTAGAGTAAAATAGACATGATTTTTCGAAGAAAAGTAGGACTATATATTTACCTAGTTGAAGATCAATAACAGACTATGCACCCCAAGTGTGGTCTCTGAAGAACTCTTTATGTTATTTTTCCCAAGGTTGAGCCTATTTTAGTGTAGCAAGGGCTTTGCTGCAAATTGTCTATGATGACATGCTAAGGATTTTAATTTAAATTTTACACCCACGCAAGATAGCAACGTTAATGCTAGAGAGATGGCTAAAAGTCGTCTACTTTATGTCCTCAATGGGAGAAAAGTACCTTAGTAATAAAGAGTTTCCCACATTTAATGGGGTTTTTCTCCCTCCATTAGTAGAAAGAGGGGCCAAATTGACCCCGTGGTAATACATATCCTATAAAAGTTGTTACAATCATTAATAATAAAATGACAACTCCAAGACACCAAACTAATTCCATGGGACTCACACAATTTCCATAATACAAACCACGAAAAATATGAAGATAAACCACAATAAAAAAACATACTTGCCCCATTAGCATGCATATAATGAAGTAACCAACCTCCTTTCACATCTCTCATGATGTGTTCTACGTTTTAAAAAGTTAAATCCACATGAGATGTATAATGCATAGCTAAAAAAATCCTTATAATTATTTAAATGATTAAACAAATATTGACCAACAAACCAAAACTCCATCAATAACTTAAATTGCTCGGGGTTGGATAGTCTATCAAATGATTGTTAAATGTAAAAAATATGGGTTGTTTAAAAATCGATAATTGTCTCACCATACAAATGTTTTATGCTTTCTTTTCTTTGCAAATCATGGAAACTTTGTGTTTTTGTGATCAGTGCAATCTATCATGGGCATGATTTACCCATCATTACAAGGCCTTAAATTTTTTATATATGTTATTTATTTATAAAAATTTATTCATTCTATAGCACTCAAAGCTTGCATTTACGAATTTAATAAAATGAATAAATATTTTTTGAAATATTTTTTCAATCAATTTATTTGGTCTTCAAGCTGTTATTTTATTTTTCTAAGATTTCTTTTTCCACAGGATTTTTTCAAAATAAAAGACAATAAGGTAAGTCATTTCACAAAAATGACATATTATCACAACCAATGTAAAATACACAAGGGGCATGGAATGAGATTAAACTAATTACATTTTTAAAACTTATATTTACACATTTACCATTATTTTAAAAACATATTATTCAACAAAACATTAAAGTTGCAACGAAACCAAAAATCACACAAGAAAGAAATAAAATGAAACACTTAGTAAATTAATTAAAATGCATATACTTGAAGTAAATGAAGTATTAAATCATTTACCTTGAATTAGCCTAACTGGTTTTAGAGCTAAGTTCCAGCTTAGATCTAAGTTTTTAACATTTTGAGCTAGTTCCAAATTACTATTTGTGTACTTTTTATAAGTTGGGCAAGTATGGACTTTGGCAGGTAAGAGCCATCTGCTTTAGTATGGTTACCATAGCCTAGGGTCAATTTCCACATTGGCAGAAACAAATATTTAATTTTTTTCAAAAAATGAATTTTTTAAAATTTTGAAATTATTATTTTTCCATCATCAACTATGATATTGTGAAATTATTCAAAATGTAGCCTATGATAACTATGATGATTTTGAACATGTCAACTTCATATTTTCACAAAATTTCATTTCATTATTTTGAGGATTATTTAATGACAAAACTGACCTTAGGGTAAGGTAGTAAGAACCAAATTTGAAATGGTATTTTTTTTCAAAATCAACATCAAAACTAGAACTTATGTTTTTGAATAAATCGGACCCAAAACCAAATTTTCAATTCTACTTATATATGGAATCAAAGTTTGAACCAAAATACATATTTAAAAAAATAAACAGGATTAGAATTGAAAATTAATTAGTAATTATCCACTAGTTTAAATCTTGGTTAATAAAAACTAATTTGAACTAGGATCGATTTTCAAAATTGAAATTGGAATTGGATTTTTTCTTTTTTAAAGAATAGAATTTACAATTCTATTGAAATGTCTAACTAAATCAAAAATAATGTTAGTTTAGTTTTTAAAACCGGAGGTTTTTTATAAAAGTCAAGAACCGCCCAACACTTGTATCAAATCATTTGCCTAGCATATTTATTTCAAAAGCTTTAAGTTTTTAACATTTTTATCTAGTTTCAAATTCCTTTGTATTTTACTCTACTTGAAGACCACTTATTTTGCACCATGATGTCTAAGTTATTCTTAAGATTAAAATGTTATAGATTCAACAAAATATGTAGTCCTTGCTTATAATAAATGATTTTCCCAACAAATCATTCAAAGGTAAAAACATATTAAAATTATTCATTCAAGTAGTGTGAACACAAGATGAAAACCTTGAGTTTGGGTGAAATTGAAAATGTGAGATAAAAGTCATGATGAGACCATACCAAAGAAAAATAACGTAGGATAAAACACAATTTTATTCCTAAACCCAAAGTGAAACTGGTTTCACCTAATATTCTAAGTTTTGCCTTTCGTAAAAACTTACCCCACATAGACTTAGCTTATTTGTGAAAGCATTTCTTTTTGTATTGTTCACAAGCTATTTTGTAAAGTTCTTACGAGCTTGTTTGAAAACGCACCACAAGCTAAGGGAGGTAAGAAACATTTCTATAAAGTTTGTGTGAATTTGTAAGAAGAAACAATAAAAGCTAAAGAGGTAGAGAGGTAAAAGCTTAGGGAAGTAGAAGCTTGAGGAGGGAGAAGCTTAAGTTTATGTCACAACCCCATTTTGGCCAAGTGTGAGGATGAAACTCACACTCCCAAAGTTGGGGACTTGGAGTCTTCCGAGACTCCCAAATGTTTAGAGTCCAACAGAAAAGGCCAAAACACCTCGGATTGAGGTGTTCTTAGTGTCATTGGAAAGGTATTGAAGTGTAGATGTTCAAAATGGCCTTGCATTGGTCATTTGGATATATGCAACCCAAGTTATGGGCAAAATAAGGGCCGGGAGTCAAACTGGCAGTTTGACTCCCGACCACAAAAAGTCGGGAATCGACCTTTTCCCGACGTCTACAGATGGAATGTGATGAAGCGTTGGAAAGCTCTTGAGGAGAGCTACAGCTTTGGTTTAAACCTCACTCCAATCGGAGGTTGGAGCCAGGAGTTGTGAGTGTCCAAAGTCCCAGGAGTCCAACTCGGGACAATTTCGAGACTCCAACTTGGGAGTCTTGGGAAAAAGAGCTATTCGGATGTAGCTCCCGCAGGGAGCTGCAGATAATACTATATGGGGGAAGGTGGTGGCTTCCCCCGAGTCCGGGCCGTGGTGAGTCTTGTGTGTCAAAGTGCCCGTGGCTTGTCCCAACACCTAAAGGTGTTCCCGAATGCAAACTAACCCTCTTGTGGTTGGCTTTTGTGGTTGGTTTTGGATGCAGATTCAAACTTGACAATCTAGTCCCTCTTCCTAGTCTAATCGTGGGACTTCTAGCACGCCCCTCTACCCCTCTATAGTGCTGGAAGTCGGGAGCGGCCCTCAAGTCCCAACTTTCCGTAACTCTACAAGTGGGTTCAACAAGGGACTTGGGAGCGCGTCAGTTAGGTCAAGACCACCGTAGAAGAACCTAAATAGGAGCATTGCATGCAAAAGCTCAAGGAGGGAGGAGGTTGGGTCCAGGAAATTTAAGTTAGGACCACTACAAGAGGTGTGGAAAGGAGTGTCATAGGCAAAAGTTTAGGGAGGGAAAAACTTACTACAAAATTTGCACCATCATTTAAAGGTTAGGTTTTTAGGTAGGTGGGTGTTTAAAGAGAAACGTGTTCTTTTCAAAACACCATGGCAATATGGGAGCATGATGATGTTTTTTGGGATTGTCTATGACTTGACCTCATTTTGTGGAAGTCCTTTTCATTTTTGGTGTGGTCACTTTCCATTCTTTATGGCAAGGTGTGTGAGCTAGTGCAATTAGTAACTAATCATTTAATAACACAATCCCTAAAACAATTTGATGTAATATCTTTAAGCCCAAAATCTCAAACTTTTGATAATCTAAATTTTCAATTCTCATTTAGCCTCCAAATTGAATTAGTTTGGCATCTAATGTTCTTTTGCCACTTTTGCTAGATTTGATGGTGATTGAACACATTTTGCCCCTTTCGCCATTAACCAATCCTTACATGTTTTGGTGTTTTCATCAAGTAAACAAGGGTTGGTTTACTATGGTAGGGAAAACTAGCCAATGGAATGCACTTGAAAATCATCAAAATTAATAATCCAATTATTGAAAGATGATATTCAATAATCAACTTTGTAGATCATCCCTTAAAGACCACATAAAGTTTGAAATGCAGTGTTTGAACACATTATTAAACATCTCTAATGATGAATTTTTCCTAGCTAATGGTAGTGAGATTTTGAAAAGTGAGTAGTATAAGCTTTTGAAAGTTTAGGGTTTTGATAATTTTGGAACATGAAATATTGCCAACATCAAATGGATTCTAGATGCCTATTACATGTATGTAAATAATAAGGACCATTTGATTCCCCCATACCCTTATGGTTATGAGTTTTAATTTTGGTGAGTGTATCTCTCATGATGTTTTCAATTCAATTTGAATTCTTAACCATCTTCCTCTTGCTTTTAGCTTTCAAACTTACTCAATACATTAAAATCGAACATCTCAACTGTATAGAAAGAGCCCACCCTCCTTTAGTTTTGGGTTTTAGTTATGGTTTAAGGTTTATAATTTGTCATGATGATTTCAATTTAGTTTGAGTTTTAAACCATCCTATTGTTACTTTTGGATTTCAATTATGATTAGTAGATGAGAATCCAACATTTAAATCTTGTAGAAATAGCCCCATCCTTTTCATTTTCTTCAATAATTTTCTTGATTGCCTTCATGTTAGTATGGTGGTTTCTATTCATCCCATTACAAAATGTAAACCCTAATTAAGTATGGGGTTATAATGTTGCTCATGATTAGGTTTGATCACTTATGTTGTTTCGAACGGGTTGGACAAAGTTTTGAATATTACAAAGACAAACATAAGAAAAAATATGCTAAAAATAGACAAGGATTTTATCCTAGATACAAAAAGAGATGGATTTTATCCCAAAAATAGATTGAAAAGCAAATTGTGGAACAAATGAGATTGGGACATAAAGACACATAGATAAATAGTGTAGGTCTAAAAGTGGAATTATGTGCATGTTTATGTGTGAAATGTAAAATGGATGGATTTGACTGTGTTGGAGTTGAAAGGTCTTAATGTGATGAAAACTTCCAATACACATATTCATGTGGCAAAGGCACAGTGACAAGATATAAGAATGAAGCAAATTGTTGAGTCTATTCAATTCGTGAACACCATGTGTGATGCTTACAATCATCATTTTCTTATCTATAGCAAAGATAAAACCAAGGTAGGATAGTTAATTCCTTCCATTGTGTGGAAGGATGTGTATATAACATACAAAAAAATCGATTTAAATTTTAAGTCGTAGGAGGAAACATTGAAAGAAATGTTTTAGGAAACATTAAAAGAATTGAAAACAAGGACATCAAATCAAGAAGGTTCGAGGAGAGTTGTATTATATAATGAAGAAGTGTTAACACAGTTGAAATCAATGGATGGCCATGCCATGTGCAATGTCTTGAAATGCCTTCAATCCTTAATTGATGATACCAATTTGTCAATCCCAATTAGTCTTGCATTTACACCTACATTTAATCTTTTTTCTATGTATGTAGATTTGGAGATTCCATCATATGGATCCATTGTAGCATTAGGATTGCCATCTACATCCATTCTATTAGGGAAGACTAGGTCAAAGGCTTATTATTTGCAAAACTAATCTTGAAACATCGAATAGATGGCAACCACAATGGAACTGGATTTAGAATGTCATGTTCTATTGCAATCACAAATGTAGATTATTAAACTTACAAGGCAAACAAAGTTAAAATCAATAACTTGAAGATAGCTAGGGATTTAGGAATTATAACTAAGGAAGATTCAAAGAAAAGGTTAAAGAGATTTTAAATTTGTAGAACTAAAATTCTCCATCCCACCCATGGTTAGTAGGGTTGGGCATCTACTTGCCTTTGATTGCAAATGTGAAGTCCATCTATCATTTATGCAAAATTTTATCAAAATAATTTTAGTTTTAAATAAACACTATGCCAAAGCATGGCATCCATGACTAGAAATTTCAAATAAATAAATAAAAATGGAAATTTTCTATTAATCATTAATTTTAATTAATTAGAATTACTATTTTTCTAATAATTAAAAAAATTATCAACTAGTATCTTATTGATAATTATAAAATTTAAATAAACTAAACTAAACATATTTTAATTTATTTTAAGATTATATTAAATAATTCATTACATAATATATAATATATTATTCTACTATTTATTATTATTATTATTATTATTATTATTATTATTATCTATAATAATATAGTTCCCCTAATTTTTTAATATTCCAAATTAATTTAAATAAATAAATCATTATTTATTTCAATGAATTTATTATATAATTTAATGATATAATTTTCTATTCATTTATGTACTTATCAGTTTTAAATCCAAAATATACAATATTTAAGTAAATAGTATTTTGATTCTGAAAAATAAGTTAGAATTTTTTTCTTCCTTTATTTAATAAAATGTTAA
The DNA here is from genome assembly GCA_963921925.1 of Sphagnum tenellum. Classification (NCBI taxonomy): domain Eukaryota; kingdom Viridiplantae; phylum Streptophyta; class Sphagnopsida; order Sphagnales; family Sphagnaceae; genus Sphagnum; species Sphagnum tenellum. Next base: position 8,652,084 of record OY998155.1, read on the forward strand.
AAGATGTTTACAACAAAATGAAATCAAAATCCAATATTTTTGAATAGATAAATATATAATCAATAGTATATCATATATCGTATCTATATAAGATGTAAAATAAATAACATATATTAATTTTTTTATACAAATTTTTTTTGATTACATAGTATATTATAGGCTTCACTTGATGGAAATGTAAAACATAATATTCATCCATGAAAATATATATTTATTGATGCAGTATTTTTTTCATATAAAATCACTGATATATAATATATGACTATATTTATTTATTATTTATTATATTAATAAAATTATTTTAGAATAAAGTGAATATAATATTTATATTATTTTAAATAAAAATTTCATTTTTTAATATTAATTTATATTCTATAATTATATAGTTAAACTCATATTATAATATAAAAATTAACTTGTATGTGTTGAATATACCATATTTAAATGTATTGTATTTCCTAAATACACCATGTAATGTTGAATGGTTTTGTGAAGGACATTATTATATGTTCATACATCATATTTTATGAACTATTCATATAATATTTCATAATTAAAATGTACTATGTAATACAAAAAAAATCATAAATTTTAATTTTTTTCTTTCATTTGGACAAAGTATGAGAAAGATAATGATGCTTAAAGAAATAAAATGTTTTCAAGACATTATTATTGAAATGTATTGAAATGAAAGATTTACATGAATTTTTTTCAATTCATGTATGTTTTTAATAATTTTACAATTTTGGTGTGTAGGTTTTGAAAAACCTTCTAGAATGAAGTTTAAATCGTGTCATTTGGACGTAATATGATAAAGATATTATTAATTAAAGTTGTTTTCAAGAAAATGTTTAGTTACATTTCAATTTAAAAGTAAGGTGCAAGTAAAAGGTTTAACCCATATGTTTTGTCTTTGAATCTCTCTCACAAGCTATATAATGAACATGTTTTCCATTGACTTATCACATTGAAATACATATGCCAATTTGGAATGAATCAAAAAATGTTTGACCTTAAATGGAAATTGTGAAGTAAATGCAATTTTTTTTGGACTATTTATTTCATCTACATTTTCCCTTTCCTACTTATATGGCATTTGCAACTATGACCAAAAATACAACTAATGGCATTTGCAACAAATCCATATGCACTATAGTCATGGTAGTTGTAAATGTCATTTAGGGTTTAGGGTTTAAGGTTCTATAGTCATATTATTCACATTTTGGCATAGTGAAATGTGTAACTTTGGTTTTGTGGAATTAAATATTTTCATCAATCATCTCATTTCCTTTTCAAACCATCTATCACCCATTCCATTTGCACATTGTACCCAGCATTCATTGTGTTGTAGGTTTTGATAGCATTTTGATTAACATTAAAGCCCACCTAATGCTTCCCAATCTTTTTCATGATGAACATTTCCTTGCCCAAATAATCAAGATCTCCTAACAAATATTCAAAGTATTCATGATCATTATGCACAAAGAATTGATGTTAGTTTTAATGCAATTTAGATTGGCATAATGCAGTGACATCACATGGTAAGATCTTGGATATCCAAAATCTAGGTAGATGAACAAACCTCGATGATCAACAACCATAATGTCGTTCATTAAGAAGATTTTCTTGTGCCCATTGAATCAAGTTTTGTGTCCAACATTGTTCCAAGGTTTACGAATCTTGATGAATGTGTCATTAATCAACCCAATGTAACCATGGAACTTAAGTATGGTACTACCTAATATAAGTTTTTCCTATAAACTAGGCCATCATATCTCATCCCCAATTACATCATTGATGTAAAATGTAATGAGAATGGTAGCATCACAAATTATAATCTTTGACCAATTCCATAAAAAAACGTCACATACGGAAACATTATCATGTTCCATGTACAAAATGAATTTCAAAATGGGTTGTTCAAGGTTTAATTTTAAAAAACTGCCTATTTGAATGTGTCGATCACCTACAAAACAACCACCATCCATTAACCCCTGAACCTTAAAATCATACCTTAATCTGAACCTTAATCCAAACCTTAAATTTTAAGCTTTAATTGAAAGTTTGAAACTAAAAACCTAATCCAAACCCTAATCCAAAATCTAAAATTGAAATATAAACCCAAACCATAAAACTAAAAGCCTAAACCCAAACCCTAGGGTGAAATCATGAATAGGTGGATAGTTTGGACTATCACACTTGTAATTTTTTTGGATTACACAAAAAAGTAAAATTTAGAGCCATATTCAAAATTAACATTGTCACTTTTTAAATTATTTATGTTGTCATAAACTTTAATGGAAATCATCATAAAAATTTTGGATGAATTTTAAGGAGATTATGGACTCGTAATAAACTTTTTAAATGACAACATTACATTTGTTACATAGAAAATATGGACCAAAAAAATGTCAAAGTAGTGTTAAAATAAAAATAAAAAATAAAACATCATCAAACAAAAATTTATTATTGAAATGCATTGAAACTTTCCTAATACATATATATTTTAATTTTAAAAAGTTTTAGATGACATGATTATTGTAAATTTTTATCTTTAAGAGTCCATTTCACATTAAAATTTTAATCTTTTGCATGGATTTTTTGATCAATCACACATTTAGGGATATTCATAGTTGGCTTATTAACATTTATGATTAAAAGCATACAAGATGATTATAACATTTATGGTTTGATAATTGTTAAAATCATTAAAAAAATCGCTAGTGGTAGATTATGGATTTTCAAATGCCACTTTTAAGCCACCTAACCATACTTTTGCCTAGGTAATCCAACTTTAAAATTAAAAACCTAATCAAAATTCCAACCCCAAACCCTAAAACAAAAACCCTAAACCCAACCCTTAATTTAAAGTCCAAAATGAAACCATAATCCAAAGTCTAAAATTAAAACCTTACTCAAAACCTTAAACTAAAATCCTACTCCAAACTTTAAACTAAAACCCTAACTTTAAAAGTAATACCTTAACTTTAAGCTTAATCAAAAAGGATAATTTAAACTTTAAACTAGTACCCAAATCTATACCCAAACCCTAAACTAAATCCCAAACCTCAACCCAAATCGTGAAACTAAATGGCTAATCCAAGCCCAAACTTAAACTCAACATCTTAAATTAAAACCTTAATTTGAACCCTAAATTAAAAACCTAACCTAAACCCAACCCCAAACTTTAAAATCAAAAGGAAAATCCAAAACCAAATCTAAAACATTAACTCAAACCCAAATCTTAAAATGAAAACCCAAATCCAAAGTCTAAAACTAAAATTTAGTCCAAACCCTAAACTAAAAACTTAATTTTAACCCAAGCCCTAAAATTTAAAACTTAATCCAAAATTTAAAACTAAAACCATAATCCAAATTTAAAAAGTAGAACTTTAACCCAAACCCTATACCCAAATCCAATCCCAAACCTTAATCCAATGTTTAAAACTAACTTCAATCCAAAAAATCACACCTTAAATCCATAATCCAAAATCTGAAACTAAAACTTAAAGTCTATAACCTAGACCTTAATTTAATTCTTTAATGCAAACCCTACAATTGAACGCATAATCCACAACCTCAAAGTCAACATTTTAAATCAAAATTTTAATTTGAAGCTAAATTATAATCTGCACCTATGGATTGTGCATGGCTTATAATGGTGGGCACCATTAGTGTTGCTAACTCATCAAACTCTGCCGATGTGAAATTGGTTAGCATATTGAACAACCCTAACATTGTTCGCATAATATTGAACACATCTTAATTTCCACACCTAGGTGCAATGATTAACCTACACCCTTTTCAAACTCATTGGCATTGAACATGTGAAATAAATTGAACACAACAATTGCACATGCAAAAACACATTGCCTTTGCCTAACCATGTGCACAAACAATTGCTTTAAGATCTCATCATCACTTGAATAAGAGAATGTAAAACCATTTTTCATAAGAGAAGCTAAAACCATCTCTCATAGAACTAGAACCATGACTTGAAAATGAAACCATGATCTCCAAATGAAACTACCTTTCATAGGTGAAATGAAAAGAAGAAGAATACGGGAGGTGTTTACACTTATATAACCCAACCTTATGAAACAAAGTTTATGAGTTTAAAACAAGGTCATGGATTAGCCTTTTGCACTAGGTTGATAACTAAGGTTTCAAATTTACGTTAATTTATATTGCGACTTTCAATTTATGGATTAAGAATGGGGATAATGTTAAGGTTTTGGATTATGATCTTGGACTAAGATTTTGGTAGCCTTTATATATGGCTAGGTAAGCTTTATGTAACACCTTAGGTAATCCTTCACTTAAATAACCTTGTAAGTATTTATTAAGTATCCCTAATATAAGTAAAGTTCTTTTGTGATTTTAAAATATCCCCCCTAGGTAGCTTTTGAATATCCTTCTAAATTTTATTATGTGGATAACCCTAACCAAAGCAAATCCTTCCTTAATTATTAAATATCCCCTAGGTAGTCCCAAAGTATCTTCCAAAATGACCACAAAACAACCTTCAATATAGTCCTTTAAGTAATCCCTAAATAGTACCCTAAGTGTACCCTAAATGTCCCTATGTAACCCCATAAGTAAACCCAAAAGAGGTCCCTTCGCAGTTTCTAGGTAGCACCAAAAAAACCCCTATGTAGCTTCTACATAGTCCCCTAACTAACCCCACAAATATTCTTAGGTCTCCTTGAGCAATCCTTAAGATGGACCTTAAATAGCCTTTAAATGGCCTCAAAATAGCCCAAGTTAACCCTCAACATAGTTCCCTAAGTAACCCCCAAATAACCTTTACATAACCCTACAAGTAATCCCTAGGCATCCCCTAATTTAGGAAGATCCTAGGTAACCTTTATATGGCCTTTAGGTAATGTCTACCTAACTCCTTAGGTAGCCCCGAGATGACCCATGGATAGATAAGTAAGTAAACGATAGATAGCTTTTGGGTAGATAGGTAGGTTATGTATGAGTACTCTTAGGTAATTATGTAGCCCTTAGGTAACAAGGTGGGTAGGATAGGTAACCCATAGATAACTAGGTCGGTGGGCCTTACCTATTTCACCTCGGTCCTTGGCCATGAAAGTAAACTGGCCCATGGTTGGAAAAGTGACCATGGTGGTTAGATTTTGCAAAGTTATGTTGTGTTTTCAAGGCTGGTCCAGTCTCAATGACTTGATGGATAGTTTACAAGGTAGGATGGAAGGGACAATCAAGGGGAAAACGAGGTTGAAATCCAGTATTATTTACAAATAACTTTATTACATGGTTTATGAAATGATGTCATGATGTACATTTTGCAAGGATGAGTTATCTATAGTTGGTAATGCAATTAAATTAAAGTGATTAAGATATGAAAAGACTCAACAATATAATATTTTGTATAATATAATCATATTATATGAATTTCATGAATAAGTTTTGATTTGTCAACACATGAAACTTTTGAAATATTATAAAAACTCTATCACAATCCTTAATATATGAATATGAACTCAATAAACCTTTATATGTAATGTCCATTTTGATGAAAAGTTTGGAAAGGATTATATTGTGACAACATTACTGAGAATCAAAATGTCAAGATATACAATGGGTAATGGATTTTTAAAATGAAATTATTCATTACTGAGAGTGATAGTTCAAATGTTCATTTTTCAAATGCAAGATTTTGTAACACTAAGGAAGGCTGGACAAAGTCTTTTTAACAAAACCTTACCATGTGGCTTTCATGCTTCAAACATGTGTGGAAAAGTGTACACCTTTGTGTGTATTCACCTTCAACATAAAGTTCTTCCAAATTATCATTACCAACTTTATGTCAATTAAAGGTCAAACTCGAGATGGTATGGCAAGCCTTTTGAAATGAAAATAAAATAAATTCAAGAATAAATGTTGCTTGTTTCTACTTTCGAAGTTTAGTATGTCAGATTTTAATTATTCAAGGTATGGATCATGTTGGAACTTGGTTTTGTAAAAGAATTGTTTGGAATTTTTGACTTATTGGGTTCAATTTAGAAGTTGTCAAGATTGTGCCAAGAATGGCATGAAAGTAATTCATGTCAAACTATGTGGTGATGATTGTTTGATCTAGACAAATGTGATAACATGAATGCAATGATTCAGACTATGTATGAAATGTTAAAAATATGTTTAAGTGTGTATTCTGATTTATAATTTGATAAAAAAAAGTTTCAAGGGCTGCCTTCTTGAGACCATTGGCAATATAGTTGCTTGCCCTAGGGTCATGGAAAAATACAATAGTACCTTTACCATTTTGAAATAGTTCAAGTAAATATTTATTTATTTTTCACTTCTTCACTTTGACCCTTCAATCATAATTTTTTTAAAAATTCGAGTAAGTATGTTTTAGTAGGACCCATGGACAAATGAACACATGAGCCATAAATTGGAAAATTTTAATATTAAGTTTTTTGAAACTTTTGGCATGACAACTTGCAAAATTTTAATATTAAACTTTTGAAATTTGAAATTTTATTATTATTATTTTAATAATGGCCGAAATGGTAAAAATATTATGGTGTAAATTTTCATCTGTTTTAAGTTGGTTCAAAATGGCCTGTGAACACTTTAACTTGGTCTCCAGATTTTTTGATTAGGGCTTACGCTTATTTTATGGTATTGATGAAGCCCCATTACAACAAAGTAGTGTGAAGTCCAAGACTTAGGTAGGAGATGCTCCCATCCTTATGTAGCCTCCTCCTTCCCCTCATAGCTTCCACATTTTAGGAGATGGCTTCCAAGGACAAAGACATAAACTAAAGATGATTTGAAGCTTTTAGGCCAAGCCAACAAGTTGGGTTTTCATTCTATCAACATTCCTTTTTCACAAGCTTTAGCCCAATCATTTGGCACCAAAATAAAACCATATTTTGGCAACCACATCCTTCTTGGTATATGGGGCTTGGGCCCTACTAGAATTAGCCAATTGGGCCTAATTTTGAGCATTTGATGGTCCACTTTAAGCTGGGCCAGTTCTTGTAGGGTCCTAGTGTAAAATGGCCGTTAAAGGACTCAAATACTCGAGGTGAGGTTCCAAGAGACGACTATGACAATTGGTAGTTAGTGATGTAGCCCAAGGGTACCTTTAGCCAACTCTGAAATGTAATCCCTGCTATGAGGCCCCCCCCCCAAACAAGAAGTGCATTGGGGGTTCTCCGGATGAGGTTCCAAGAAAAGATTGTGGGAATTGGTAGTTAGTTTTGTATGGAAAGGCCAAAGGTGTGTGTCACACTGGCCTCGCCATTTGCATTAGAAAGTATCTTAAGGCAAAAGAAGAATTACGAAAATTCAACTATTTCACCATGTGAAAATATGATCTTCAAGAAATTTTTAAAAAGAAACCAAAATCCTTCAAGATCTTATAACTGTATAATTAATCTCAATTTCCAGCATAAGCCAAAACATCATCTTTCAAAAATCCTCATATAAAAATAAACATATTACCTACAGAGCAAAATCTCTTATACTCTTAATCTATATTCTATAATGAATGTAAACACAATATCCTTGCCTTGGTAGGCAAGGCAAGAAATTACTTCCCCAAAACACCAGTAATCACTACTTCCCTATGATAGCTAGATAGATGATAAAGGACATCTTTCCATTAGGGGTCTTTTATGATGCATATTAGCAGAATAGTCCCTTTCCATTACATTTTTTCACATAATTGGGCTCACAATCACTCAAAGCTATTGCATTGACCAACCGTAGGAATTATGAGAGCTTTTAATCAAGTTGTGAAATTTCAATGTAAAATGACTTGCATCACATTTAAAAAAATTTATAACCTATGTGTATTTAGAAAATAACTAAAACTAGCTAGTTTGTGAAACTATTAACATTTAATAGTTACAAGTTTTTGGCCCATTAGCACATGTAATAGAAAGCACTTACTACAATATTGTAGTGTCCAAGTCAATGTCTTTCATTAGCTTATGACCATAGACTAATGGAAAATGACCCAAAGCCTTGCAATAAGTATGTGTCAGAACTTAGGATATGTGGCCAAGTGTAATTGAAGAACTTTCCTAGTTCCTAGTTCCAACTTCCTAATCATCTTGACAATTTAACTTCACACATTGCTACTTTTTACTAGAGGAATTAAAGGTTGAAAAGCCGTCAAATGACATGTCTCAAAGATTGCAAAATAAATTCCACAAACAATAATTTGTAGTTCATCATTTTGCTAGTCCTATGGTATACCAAACCAAACACAATTTAGAAGGTAGCAATAACCTATGACTATCATTCAAAAACATCATACCAACATCTTCATCATCAAGGGTCCAACAACGAGCTCTCAGGAATTACTTCCCATTAACTCCACCAACTCCTAATAATGGTTGCACATAACTTATTGATTCTACTCAAAATTCAAGACAACCCCATATAACAAAATTACAGCTGAAGTTTTTGTAACATTTCCAAAAGCAATAGAAAAACTAGTTTTCAGATCCATTAATAGTCAAGTTAGAGCTAATAAACATGTCAATAATATCCTCATTCAAACTATAACAAGCTTGTGAAGCAGAACTTTAATTTCATTTTACTTGTTTTAATATTTCTTTCTTCCAGTCATAAATTTACAAGAAAGATCATAGTACCGTTTTTTAGGAAATTTGTACAAACTTCAAATTTAAATCCTTAACATCCATCTAAACTTTCATAACATATTGACTATGCATATAAACCATGGTTTTTTACAAATAGGCCTCAAAATCATAATACTCAATACAAGGTCATCAAGGGGCCAATGCAAATGCTTAGTAACACGTGACCATAAAACCACATAACCTTTCTTTAAGAAAGTTTTGTTTCAAATATAGGATAGAATTTATTCAATGAGCATATTTCAAAATGGCCATAAGATTCCACTAAGATTACAATTAAAAAGCTATGGACTTCCATTTAAAAAGGACAATGTACAAGAAAAAATTGGATTTGCTTGTTCAATGGCACCAAACAAACAATTCTCTTGGATTCAACAAAGAAAGAGCTAACATTACAAAGTTGTTTGAATTGCACATGTAAACAAGCAACTAGTTGTGTAATGTCTCTGCCCTAAGAATGGACCAAAACTAAATTAATTAATTAATGAAAAGAAAAAATGACCTACATGACATGCCATTGTGTAGTCTCTCCCCTTAACCCCTAAATGTAAGGGCAATGGCTAAACAATAGCCCATATTGAGTCTGTCTCATGTCAGAGTGAATAAAATCACTTTCCTGGGCATTACATCACTAACCCAATTCTTTATAGCGCCACACCTTTATGCCATTACTACCCATTAGTGTTTATATTTTTGCAAAGTGACATGTGCAGTAACACAAATGGTTCATGCAGTGTTTTTTATTTGGCAAAATTTTGTTGAGTTTTAACTTGAAAATATGACTTGGACCTCATACAAAGGATTTCACACAGAGAAAATGGCATGCTAGGTTTTATTTTTTAAAGGTTTCCAAATTGCTAGTAGGTACCCAATAATATAGAAGGATTCTAATTATTTTCTACCTTCATATGTAGTCTATAAGCCAAATCTGGATAAATTATCGTGTGGATGATCACCACTTCACCTACATCAAAAAATTGGAAAAAAAATCTTTTTCATGTTTTGTTGAACTGGGCAAAAGTCAAAGGGGATATGAACTCTGTCAGACCTCACTAGCAGAATCTTTATTCATCTCAACATGCATACTAGTTAAATTCCCAGGTGAACCTTATGCTAGCAATATTTTTTAGTGTTATGCGAGTATTAAAATTGCCCTCAAGTAACGTCGGGTATCACCTAATTATCCCTATTTGAAAATTTCAAAGTATCTTGATTAAAATTCTGACTCAATTTACTTGTATGAGAACGAGATGAATGAGAACCGAATTCAAGGAAATTTTTTAATATTGAGAGCCAGGTGAGGTAAAACCCATTAGCTAGGTTAGGTTTTCAAGGAATAGTGTACAAGGTTTAATGCACAATCATTAAAAAAGGTTGTGCATTTAATGTACAAGGTTCAAACCACTAAGAGTAATGAAAATATATGGAGGCCGTCAAGAAAAGGGAATGATAGGATGAAACTCAGATTTGAGAGTTTCAATCCCCCCTTCATGCTAATGTTATTTTTTTTGCAATTTTTTTTTGAATCCCACCCCATGTATGACCAAACTTAAGGTTTGGGTGCATGTTTTCCTTACTTTATGGATAACCGTGATTTTTTTATATTTAAAAAAAATTCAATAATTTGTTTGAAATTATGATTTTTTTTGGAAAAAAGTAATAATCAATTGGTGAAAATCGTCAAATGATAATCGATTTTTCTCAAATTTGTTAGAACCGAGTTAATTCTTTTTAATAAAAAAAATCAAAACTAAAACTTTTTATAATCTATTTTGTGAAAACCGATCCAATAGGTATAAAAAAACTTATGATACCCACCCAACACTGGTATATTTGTGAATGGTTAAAGTTCTACTTTTTCTTCTGTGATGGGCATCTTTGATTGATTCATATCACCAATTTTGCCCAAACTCTGTATAGTTCCCAATAAAAGCCCACCCCACGCACCCCCAAATTGAAGTCCAATGGTCCAAGCTACTTTTAGGATTAAAGTGTTATACATCGAACAAAATATGTAGTGGACTTGCATATAAGCAACGATTGCCCAACAAATCCTTCAAGGGTGAAAACATATGACACCATTTATGAATTGATGTCATGATGCACATTTTGCATTGTTCAACTATCGATAGTTGGTAATCCAATAAAATAAAAGTTATGAAGATACCAAAAACTCAACAAAACAATATTTTACAAAATATAATCACACTATGAATTTGATTATCAAATTTTGATTTGTCAAAATGCATTGAACATTTTACACATTATAAGAAAAACTCTATCATAATCCCTTAGTACATGAGCATGAACTCAATAGACCTTTGTATCTAGTGTCCATTTTGATGGATATTTTGGCAAGGATTATAATACGGGGACATTGATCCGAAAGAGGACATTGATGTTGAAAAATGTAGAGAATCAAAATATTAAGATATACATTGAGCATTGGATTCTTTAAATTAAGTTATTTCCTATTGGGAGTGAAGTTCAAATGTTCAATTTCCAAATACAAGACTTTGTAACATTAAGGAAGGCTAGACAGAGTTTTTTCAAAAAAAATTTAGAAGGTAGTTCTCCTAATTCAAACTATAATTAAATAGGCTATCTGTTTTATTTTAAATGTGTGGAAAAATGTACCTTCAACATAAAATTCTCCCAAATTATCATCAACCACCATATGTGGATTAAAGATCAGACTGAAGATGGTATGGCAACCTTTTGAAGTTAATGAGAAAACAAGATATGTTGCTTGTTTTTACTTTTCAAGTTTAGGATGTCAAAATTGTAAATATTTGAGGTATGGATCATGTTGGAACTTTACTCTGTAAAAGGTTTGTTTGAAATTTGACTTAATGAGCTCGATTAAAAGTTGGCAAGTTCTGTCAAAAATGACATGAAGGTAATTCATGTCAAATTATGTGGTGATGATTGTTTGATCTAGAAAAATGTGATAACCATAGAGTGTGATAACATGAACTCAATGATTAGGATTAGGTACGAAAAGTTGGAAGTGCATGAAATGTGAAATTTGATTTTTAAAGTCTTTCTTCTAAGTTTCAAGGGTCGCCTTCTTGAACCCATTGGCAATATAGTTCCTTGTTGAGGGTCATCGATAAATGTACATTTTAATATGGCTTAAGTTGGTTCAAGAAGTCTACATGTATGTTTTAATTTGGGCTGGAGATTTTGGGCCAGGGGGATATGGCATGCTTTATGGTATGGCACAAGCTTAAAAATCTCGGACCCAATTTAACTTATGCTTAATGCTTGGGTCAACCTAAGCCCATAAATGTATTTTGCTGACCACGAGGCAAGGAGTGTAAAGATCGTCCAAGACTTGGGCACAAAAAGGCCCCGAATGTTTATGTACTACGTCCCCCTCCCCTTCATAGGTTGCATATTTTAGGAATTGGTTTCCAAGGACAATGACTTTTTTAAAAAAACTAAAGATAACTTCAAGCTTTTAAGCTGAACCAACAAGTTCGGTCTTCATACAATCAACATTCATTTTTCACAAGCTCTGGTGAAATAATTTGGACCCAAAAGAAGGCCATGTTGGTAACCACTTCTGTTTATAACATGCCCTCCATATACACTCCAATATTTTTTAAGCTAGAGATTATACGCTTTACTTGAATACAAGTGCGCATGAAATGAAAAAAATACATTAGGAACACTTGATGAGGTCTTTACTAATGTGCAAAGTGATAGATGTGGCAAAGTTGTTACATGGGATATAGGGTTAGATGTGGAGATGAAGCAATTCAAGGAAGAGAGCATGTCCCCTGGAGGAAGCAACATGTAGGTCCTTGAAGAAGTCCAAAAGTGGTTTCATTTTCAGTAGTTTCATTTCACAATTTTTTAGCTTCTTTTGCTTGCTCTATTCTATGGATCCCATGCAAATCATGTACACATATCTTCACATGTATTAATGTGGCTTGTGCCATTGGCCCAAATGTTACCATGTCCTTGACTGATTTTTCTTTCCAAATTTTGGTTTTTTGGAAGTTATTTGAATTTTTAGCAATAGAAATAGAGTACTGAGTGAGACCAATCTAAGACATTCAGGTTAGGGGTGGGAGATTCAAAAATGTTTTAAAATTTTGTGTTCAACAAAGATTTTTGGCATTACAAGTGTATGATCATCATTGGAAGATTATGTCACACATAATGTGGTCAAGAAAATGACATAATCTCCCACCCCAGACCTTAATGTAATCTTTGAAAGGTATTAGGCATTGACATATAGCTTTTTTTTTGTAGGGTTTTATTTGAATTTTTGTGTAATATCATTTGGTGAATATTTTCTTTGTTTTGTAGTTAGCAACCATTGGAGTGTTGTTATTCAAACAATAGCGCTTTGGTTCTAGATCATTATGGTATCTATGTGAACTATTCAATTTGGATGACATATGAAAGGATCAATGCTAAGACAAAACAAGAAACCCATTTGCAAGGTTGACCAAACTATCAAGTGAAGAGGTAATTCCATGTTAGTTTTTCTAAAGCTCCCTGCTGTTTCACAAGGATTTGCAATGTGTTCTATTGTGGGGCATGCTTTCTAGTAGTTTGAAGAATTAAAGTTACATGGAAAAGGTCGAAGTGGACACAAGATGGACAAAGACCACAACCTCTAAGTAAAGTCTTGATCATTCAAAATTTGTAGGTACTAGAATCAAGTGTGTAAAAGTACACTTGCTTATTTTTGCTTATTTTTTCCTTTTCAAATGTTTTTTCATTATTTGTATTTTTTCATAATTTTTTTCCCAATTAATATTTCATGTTTTTCTGGTTTTCACTTGTGTGAATAACCATTATAGTATCATTCTAGTGTGATTTGTCCCATCTTTTTTTTCGCTACAATGCCAAGCTCATGTAAAGGTTATCAATTATTCCAATTGTTTTTCCATCTTCTTTCTTAAATAGAGGTTTTAGGGTTTAACCCATTATTTTGCAATGTTGCAACATGTGAACCCTTATTTTTATTAGCATGTTGGAAGTTGTAAAGATTCTAATTTTTTTTTCTCTTAGTTTTTAACATTTTTTGGCGTCAATTTATGGATTCGATTCCAACAATTTTTTGGATGCTCGCATCTATTTATATGGGTAAATGTGATGAATATTGGATGTGATTTTTTTAATGTCAAGTGTTGATCATTTATGATGGAATTTCTTATCTATTGTGCTGATATGTTGTAAGCATTTGGAGATGTTCATACAATGGCTTGCCTGAAAGTTCACAGATATTGTTATATTATTTATTTAAACCCATTGACAAGAATTGATGAAATCAATCAGGAGTCATGGCAATTTGGCATTAGTATTCATGATGAAGGTGATGGTTTGACACTTTGTGAATGATTTTCACAAGGTTATGATTATACTCATTATTATGTTAGTTTCTGAGTTGTAAGTTTTTTCTTTACAATTTCATTGATATGCAAGTAGTTGTAGATCTAAAGTTTTTGTGGTAATAGAAAAGTTAATAACACATTTGAAACTTAAAAACATTAGGACATGAACATCAACCATGAAATTTGTTAACAAAATCAACAATCACATGGCTAACAGTTTGATGGTATTCTTTTAATACTAGTTATTCAATTAAAGGCCAAGGAAGAAATCAAAAACTTTGATTGATAAAATGGATTGTATGTTTTCCACAAGTTTTCTACTTTCATGTGTGGACTTCAGTTTCAAATTCCACTTTATTACTTAATAGATCATTAGTTAGATGTAAAATATGATTCAAACAATTCACATTCATTTATTCCTTCTTCATGTAATTAAAATTATGTTTCTATGTGTTGAGCTTCATATTCATATTGTCTTTTAATTTTGGCATGGTCAAAATCATTTCATTTATGTTTAGGGGGTGATCTTTCTAGGTGAATATTTGTTTTGATGTGGAGTTTAAGTTTTGGATTTAAACTAGAGTTTTTTCACTCGCAAGTTTGTAGAATCTAACTTCTTTCACATACATCCTTGTAAGATAGATTGTTAGTGCACTCATTTATTGTATTTGGCATTCGATGCATTTGACTAAGCTAGGACATTTAATTTAAAGTTATATTTTAATGTAAAACAATTGGCATTCAATCTTGCTTTAAGAATGGAAATTGATAGTCTTTTGCACCTTGAACTTTGATTGGTTACATCTAAAGAACAAACTCTTGATATTAGATTTGTCTTCCAATTTTGACTATATGTTTTTCCTAGTCATTTGAGGCAAAATTTCATCCTTAGTCAACAAATTAAAAGGTGTACTTGAAAAATATTTCAATTTAATTGAAAAATTGGGTGAAAATATGATGGAATGGACCCACTAGGAACCCCTTCAAAAGACAAGCAAGGAACAAAAATTGGTGAAATAATATTCTTGGGCCCTTTTCTTTAAACATTTTCATAACCATAAAATACTTTTAAAAATTTATTTATTGCATGCCAAAGTATATGGCTTGAAGTTTCCATTACAATAAAAAAATGGTGGAAATTGTTACAAATTTATACTCCTTTTCTATGGGGCCCCTTTAGGAATTAAGTTCTTAAACTTTGGATTCATAATTAGATTATACCTATTCAATTGATTACCCAATAAATTTCTTAAAAAATACCATCTAAAGTACCTTAGAAAATTATGCTCATAAAAATAAACCTCAAGCCTTGTTTGAAAAATGTTCCTAACCAAAAAGTTTAAAGAAAATAACCATTGTCACATTTTTAAAACTTTGTGTAAATGTAATGAATAGGAACATCAAAATTCAAAATACTTTTTATGTATAAAATTTCACCATTTCCCTTTCTTATCTTGTGGCACCTTTTGTCCATTTTAAAATCTTTTAACCTATGTAGTTAATCAAAAGGTCAAGGTTATATAATATTTTAATTTAAGAGTGTCTACTATCCATATAATTGTGATTATTACTTTTAGTGATGGGTGAATATAATTAAGAACCCCTCCAAAAAAAAGAAAATTTCTACATGCAATCCCCATAATTAATATATATTATTCACCCTCATACAAGTTGAGCATTGAAATTGACATGAAGGGAACTTACAAGTTGTTAAATCAATTGTTTCCAATTCTCAAATAAATCTTTTGAAATGTAGGTCTTTCTGTTTGGTGTAGGTTCGATATCTGAATTTAATGATAAAAATATGATAGTTTTGTGACATGGCAAAAAGATTTTGAAACCCTTAAAAAATTGATAGTATATAAGTTGCTTGATTATATAATTTGTCATTTGTACCTTGGTCATGTACTTATGAGATGAAATCAAACACTTCAAGAATAAAAATTCAGTTTTCTAAATGGTTGTTAGTTTACTTTGTTGATGAAAACCTCTTTTGGAAATCAAAAAATGCACATTGGATGGAGTGATGCACCTTTGTTAATAACCCCATGAAATTAATTACTTTGGAAAAAAAAAAAATGATTTGTGACACAAAAGGTCAAGCTTAAACCCTCACATCATTAAAGTACAAATCTTGGTTTTTTTTAAATTTTTAAAAACTGAGTAAGATTTCCATGCCTAATATATGATTGTTGCGTATGCATTTTAAACTGTCATTCAATTAAAATTAATATATTGGAAAATAAACCTGTAGGGCTTGTTTCGTTCCAAAGCCCACATGAATTAGATCTATGACAAAACTTGAAAGATTAAATATAAAAATATTGGAAATAATAGTTTACGGAAAAAAAAGTGCAAAAAAGATAAACAATTAAATTTGATGGAAGTGAAAAAAATTCACACATATAATTGGCAAATGTAAAGTGGGCCTATGCAACATGTACATACATTGCAGACCTTCTACCACTACAAATCTAAACCCACTAAAACGCCACTAACTACACTAAGTGGTGACCCAAGGTTGTCACCACTAGAGGATGAAAAAAAAAAGTTAACTTAGAGGTTGTCACAACCCGAGGATGAAAAAAAATAGTTAACTTAGAGGTTGTCACAACCCGAGGATGAAAAAAAATAGTTAACTTAGAGGTTGTCACAACCTGAATATGAAAAAAAATAGTTAAAGTAGTTAACTTTGTAGTGGTAGAAGGTCTGATACATTGGTAATGGTCACAATGATCAACTATAATTACTCCCCATGTCCTCAACTGAGATATATAAAACTGAAAGGTGTCTTAGTAGACCACTTGTATAAACATCGTGCAAGTGGCACTCCAACTTTCATCTAGACACAATTCATTTAGGGTCTAATACAATTAGTTTGGAATGACAATTATAATTATGCCTATTGAAAGAAAGGTTGAAATGGCAATTTAGCTTGAAATGTTCATTTTTGAAATGTCCATTTTTGTAATGTTTGAAGGTTTGCTATCTTGTATATATTGACTTACATCAAAAACGTATGGTTTCTTAAAATTCACTTGCACAGTAGGCTTGCTTTTAATCTTCAAACTTTCAGACAAATCACTGAACCCAATGGTGGGATACAAGGTGGTTTTCAAGTTACCATGCATCCAACAGACTAACTTTTCATTCTTGGTGAAAAAAATCTCTCCTGTCACATAATTGACCCCTGCTCCCACAGTGTCCCCCGTAGTGTAGCATAAGTCCAAGTGAAATTCCCGAATGCAGGTGATCCTCCCAATGGTCTTGCTGACCATACCCTTACAATCATAGCCATAGCTGTTGGAATCGTGCCCTATTTCAGTACTATTGTTGAAGTTTTCATTAGTAAAGCCCATGGAAATAGATATATTAAAATTGTCCTCGATTATGATCTCGAAGTAATAGGACATTGTTTGCTCATGCCATGTAGCTGCTTGATAGGTTCGAATAGCAGTACGAACCTGATCCTGAAGCCATCCCCTTCTCCTGAACTTCACATGCTGTGACAATTTACTAGTGGTCACCATTAAAAGGTCACTGCTAGTTTTCGTGTTAAGCCATGTTCGTGAATCCTCCTCCTCCATCTCATCATCTGTGTTTGCTTCTCCTTGCAACCACGCCCCAAACCTTTTATGCAAGGATACGCACAAATTGTAACCCTTGGGTGTTGTTTCCACTTCCATCTCATCATCTTTTTGTTCCCTTTGCAGGACTTTGGCCAACGATTTTCCCAAGAATTTAATTATCGTCCAACTACAAATTGCCAACCCTACTACTACAGAAATCTGCATGCTTCTCATGTCCTTCTGAATTGGTGGTAGCACTGCAAAACCCGCACACACAAATGATCCTAGTACTGTTACTACAGAACATAAAAGTAGTATCGATGTCCATTGTAATTCGTTGCGCACAGACCGCAACGCTACCACAATGAAAGTAGTATCCAAGTCAGGGAAAGCAGCTTTTGCCCCTGAGATCACAGTGCCGATGGCGAAGAAAAAAGACAAGGTGTTAAACACCCAAAACAAGCGAAAACTGTAGTGCAACTCTACAGCTGCAAAGGACTCAAATACTCCAGGAGGGGTTCCAAGAGAAGATTGTGGGAATTGATAGTCAGTCGTGTAACCCAAGGGCGGCTGAAACCAACTTGCAAATGTAATCCCAGCTATGAGGGCACCCCCAACAAGAAGTGCATTCGCTGCATCGATGAAGACTTGTCTATCTCTGTATTGTCTTTCCAAGAAGTCTTTAACGTCAGAGCGTTCCATGAGTCTATTGATAATTTCTTCAAAGTTCTCCTTCCGTGGTCTGTCCAGAAGAAATTTGAATTTTGAGCGCTCCAAAAGTTTGCTCATGCGATTTTGTTGGCCTTCTTTGGCATATTGAAGACATGTTTTGCCATTTTGATCTTCTAAGTTTGCTCGCAACCGCTCTTCTTTCGCTAGACATAAAGCTTTCACCACATTTGGGTGACACTTTATAGTAGCAAAGTGTAGGGCTGTCTGCCCTTTTTTGTTTCTCCCATTGAGGTCCACTTCTGGTTCCAGATTCAAGAACTTGTTCACAATGTGAACATGCCCATTAATGGCAGCAAGGTGAAGAGGGGTGTTTCCACGAATGTTGATTGCATCAAGGGCTAATTCTCCAACACGCTTCAACATAACATCCACTACCTTATCATGCCCTTCCTTACAAGCAAGGTGCAATGGCGTATTCTCCTCCTCGTTTGTTGCGTTGAGGTTCAACTTAGTGGTGCGCTTTTGATCATTATTCATTTCTGTGGAATCTGATTCGGTAGTTTGTTTAGTATCATCTAACGCCAACAACATGGCCACTATCTCATCTTGCCCTGCTTCAGTAGCAAGGTGTAGTGGTGTGTTAGAACCATTGTAGTTGTTCTTATTTAACTCCAGTTTAGTTCCTGCACGCTCCAAAAACTCCTTCACCACGTCCACATGCCCCTCTTCAATAGCCAGGTGTAAGGGGCTATTCCCTTTCACGTTCGTAGAGTCCAACCCGCACTTTTCACCATCAGCATGTTCCAAAAACACCTTTACCACCTCTAGATAGCCTCCTTTCATAGCGAGGTGCAGTGGTGTATTTTTATCCTCGTTTTTCTTATCCAGTTGCAATTCAAGATCACACCCCAACAACACACGGACCACCTCAACATGCCCTTCTTTAGCAGCGAGGTGTAGTGGTGTGTTTCCATCGTTATTCTGGTCATCGAGATCAAACTCGATAGCTGCGTGATCCAACAACAACTGAACTACCTTATCATGGCCGTTCATGGTAGCTTGGTGTAGCAATGTGTTTCCGTGAGCATTCTTCACTTCCAAGTCCAATGAACTAGAATATTCCAACAAAAGTTGCACCACCTCCGCATGCCCTCCTTCAGCAGCGAGGTGTAGTGGTGTATCTTTGTCGTTGTTCTCCTCCTTGAGGTACGACACCACAACTTTCACTTTGTCAACATTCCCTTCCTCACTGTCTGGGTACTTCTCCTCATTGAAGTGCAGCTTGGCATGTTCTAATAACATGTTAGTCACTTCAACACACCCCCTCTTGGTAGCAATGTGTAGTGTTGTGTTTCCACTGCAGCTGTTCTTCCTAGTGAGGTCCGGTTCAGAAGTGAACTGCAACAACACCTTCACTACTGCAACATGTCCCTTGTCAATTGCAAGATCCAAAGGTGTAAAAAATTTGGAGTTTTGAATGGTTAAGTCAATCAAGCATGGATCCTGTCCAAGGAACCTCTCCACAACATTCACGTGCCCTGCTTGTGCGGCAATGTGCAAGGGTGTGCAACCTTCGTTATCTTGGATATTGATTTCGATTCCTGGCGCCCGAAAAAGCAAGTCGACAATTTCCGGAGATCCCGTCCGTGCCGCAAAGTGCAGTGCCGTGAGATTCCTACTCATTTCCTGTTCCATTCGTCGAAATGGCAGGAACCCGTTCTCCCAATATGATGGCATGTAATCTTCAGGCAGTTCTTGATTTGTTGAAGGCATCCCTGGTCGCATGTTTATGTCAATGTTTTCTACATGGAGCAACAACTTCACTATGGCTTCTCGATTATCAGCTTTTGATCGAGTAGCCACGTGTAAAGCTGTGAGTCCGTCGATGTCTTGCGCATTTATGTCAATGTCATCCCACTTGAGTAACTCCTCCACTACTTCCACACTGTTGCATTCCACCCCGTAGTGAATAGGGAACCTCTTGTATTCATCGCTTCGGTTCAAATCGCAATCAATATCTGATGATCTCGGTGTCCTTTGTGCTTCAAGAAGCAGCTGCACCACCTTGCATCTGTCTTCCTGTGGTCGTCTGCTTCCCAAATCGCGATCAGGATTCTCGTCGCCTTTTGCTACTAGATGGAGAGCTGTCAACCCTAAGTTAGTGTTGGCATCAACGTTCACCCTTGTATCGTTTATTAGAAGCTCCACAACCTTTGGGCAAGCGAACCTTGCCGCCACATGGAGAGGAGTTATTTGATAGCATGCGGTAGCATTCACGTCTACATTGGGGTTTTGAAGCAACAATTTGACGATCTCGCACGTTTCGTCCTTATTTGACGCTATGTGCAGTGGTGTTTGCCAGTGAAAATCTTTAGAATTCACGTTTATTGTAGGATGCTCCAACAGGGCCTTTGTACATATTCAAAACAACGACGGAATCAGTTGAAACATACACAAACCAGAATTCCTTGAGTTCTTGTGTGATGCATGAGTCATTCAATGGACATGATTGTATCTTGGCAACTCCCGTGTCTGGATTATGCTGTATTGCTTTGTGGAGGGGGCGTTCGTCTATTTTTCTTTCGTTCACGTCCACGTTCGATCGGGTCAACAATAGGTTTCGCATCTCGTCTTCAGTACCAGAAAATGCTATAATCCACAACTTCTTTTGTGCCATCCTGTTGGACTTCCGAAAGGAGTCACTCTCTCGTGCACGACCTGCAGAGATTTTATAACTAGAACTTGAGTAGTCTGTGAAGTCTAACCCACAATCAAGGAAAAAATCTTGAACGCCACAAAAACTAGATCCTCAGCAGCTAGAAACCCACTTCCCCAATGTATAACTCATGACCTTGGGCTCAGCTAACACGCTTTGAATCAGCACTCGTGAATTTGATGAACTCTTGACGACCTGCAGGACTATCTTCACACAAAAGTTGCTGATGAGTTCTTGTTTGAGGTTTCTTTTTTTATACATTGCAAGGAGAGTTGCTGATGATCATGACTGCAAAAGCTTTTTGGTTTGGTGGGGACCCCAACAGAGGTGGTACATCAGAACTAAGAAGGAAACTTGACGTTACTCCGCACTAGTTCTTCAACTTCTGTAGCCTTTTGCTTGAATGATTTCTACTTAAACTTGACACCCGTCTTCTTTTGCTAAGGAGGACGCACTCGCAGACATTTTCTGAGGAGGACGTTCCGCCAGGGTAATCGGACCGCCCTAGTCCAGAACTGGACAACCCACGTGGCTTTTCAGGTACCACTACACAACTGTAGTGTGCCTGGAATCACGTTTGTGGTCAGGTTCTGCGCCGGAAATACCTGGGCAGCGGTACAAGACAAGCTATTTCTAAGTTCTATTCACCTCTGACTTTTAATTTAATCCAATTTTTTAGTTCATTTGGTTTCTGCTAAACTTGAATGATTTTGAGCGTCCTAGTACTGGAATGCAAGACCCAAGTTTTATTTCCTCTACAATATACTTGTACTGCACTCAAAGTCATGGTTGTTGCAGTGGTGTTTTGTTTTCAAATTTCCTGATGGAGCCAGGGTAGCGATGCATCACTAGGCAGATTCAGCCCAATGGCATGTGATGTGAAAACTGTGGTGTGTTCATGGAATGTAATAACCTTTGTATGAGCTTTGTTGTGCACAAAAACGACCATAGAAGTTGGACATTAAATGGTGTTAGTAGTAACAAAATTGCAGGAGGCAAACACTCCGGAGATATGGAACCACAACCTATACCATAACCAAAATAACGCCACATAATGATTTTAAACAAAGAAACCTATCAGACTGGGTTGGGCCCTGCCTCCACAGGGGACAGGGACCCTGGCATTAATTGGGTTGTTCAGTTTCATTTGCCCATGGAGTTGCTTTGCTTTGTTTGATGACCATCTTTGAAATTGATTTGAACTGTATTAAAGTTTTTCCAATCATCATGATGTTCCCATATATTTCATCATGTGTCCCACAAAGTCCAAAGTTGTGCTAGTCAGAAAAAGAAATGATTTTTATGAGACATCTCAGGGTAAAAATGAGAGACAAAGAAATACAAATAAATGAAAAAGTGAGAAGTTTAAATACCCATTCTACCAGAGTACCTAGACCTTGGGAACATACTATATTATAGAAAGTCATCAATGAAAATTGAGAAGTTTCTTCCTTGAACCAGATGCATTTTGGAATGCCATTTTGTGGAAGTCAGCCCTAAGATGGGCTCTTTATTTATTCTTAACAAATTATGGCCCATTGCAAATTCTAAAAGATGTTGGAACTTGGGGCATTTGTCTGATGCCCTCAGGGTGCACAAAAAGGAATACCCTAACCATGTTGCTTTTGAAGAGGCCCATGGATTGGTCCAAAGAGTTGTGGAAGATACACGCAATAGTTAAAAGCAAGCCGCATCTTTAAGTACAACTTTATGCCATGACCTTTTTGAACACATGTATGGTGTTTCACAATTGACAAATGTGTCCAAAGACATTGGTTTTTATCTTGACAAATTATTTTTCCCTAGATTGGGGTATCAAGTCCTGGCTACAATTGTAAAGAATAGGAAAAGAATGAGCATCTTTTGAATTGGCCAACATCAATAGGCAACCAATATCTTATGTGCATCATATTTTTCAAGTTGAAAGACTATGGCTTCGAAACAAAGCAAATAGTGCCATGTAGGGGAAATTAACTCTAGTTGACCCTTTGACAATGAGCTTGACTTTGGGGGTCCAACAACTTGTCAGGTTGGGTCTCCTATTATGCTTTTTTTTTAAAAATTAGACAAAAATTATGCTAGTAGTTGCCCATGCCAAAAATGGTGAGGAACACAATCATGAACAAAAATCCTATCCTACCCAACTAAAGAGACACAAAATCATAATCTCAAATGTTTTCCATTGTGACGGGCGGGGGTGGATAGGAATTTTGTCTATGTCAATGCATAAGGTAAGTAGGAGCATGGCAAACATATTTAAAGGTGACAAAAGCTACTTGAGAAAGTGGATGTGACAACTTACAAATGCAAATCAACACTCTCTAAGTTCATCATGTATAAAATTTTCACCACTTCGCTCTCTTATCCCATGACACACTTTGCCCAATTTTTTATTCATTTTACCTATTTAGTTAGTCGAACGGTCAAGGTTATATGATATTTTGATTTAATGGTGTCACAATCGGCAAATGTGTCCAAACATATTGGGTTTTATCTGGACCAATTACATTTCCCTACATTTGAGGTATCCTGCCCTGGCTAGATAAGCTTGTTCAGAATAGGACAAAAATTGGCGTATTTTAAATTGCCCAACATCAAAGGGCCAATTATGTTGTATGGCGTAATCTTTTTGAACATGGTTTGCTGTCAATTGGCAAAAATATCCAAACACATTAGATTTTTATCTTGACCAATTCTTTTTCCGTAGATTGGGGTATCAAATCCGGGCTGGGACAAAAATTGGCATCTTTTGAATTGCCGCCACATCAATAGGCTAGTTGTGGTGGTTTAGGGCATCACCTTCTTTGAACACAGGTAATTATGGATGGTTGCCCATTGAAACTAGTAATGACCAGTTATTGAGTTTTGACGTGAGCATCAAGTCAGTTATTCATAACCTACCAGCAGGTTATTGATCTTTTGATAACTTATTAAATTGGTATCTGTCTGGTATTGGAATTTCAAATTTTAATAACCCACCTCGATGACTCAATTATCATCCAGATAGGTTATCAATCTTTAGACACTAATAAAAAATAATATAGTAAAAATAAAAATTATTTTTAAATCTTTTAAACCCTATAACTGGTGTAGATCCAGCAAGTTAACTGGTGGTTCTCAATCAACTATTTGGTACCCTACCCTTATGCATAACTGATGATATTACCTGGCACCCCAAAAGAAATTCAAAGAAGAAAAAACCCAGTGGTTATTTGAAAAAATCAATAACCTATCAACACTGGTCCAAACACATTGGTTTTTATCTTGATCAGTTAGTTACTCTTTCCTAGTTGGGTATCATGTCCTGGCTAGAATTGTTAGGAATAGGACCAAAATTGGCATTTTTGAATTGCCCAATATCAATAGCTAGTCATCAAGAAGAAGAAAACTCGCATTGAAAAAGGACAGGCATGGGCCAAGCTTCATTTGCTTGTAGAAGGTGAAGAGGTATTTGGTGGAATAACCAGTGATCCATTAGGTCAGTTAAAAAAAGGTTTCCATCGGTCATCCATCATCACATTACATCCTTCCTGCAATTATTTATTGGGCCTGGTGTTTTGTTTCTTCAATTTTGTGATGCTGCTCGAGTGGTGATTATCCATAATTTATTGAGCCAAATTTGGCAATATTCAAAATATGAAATTAAAAAATCTTAAGCACCCTTTCATACTGTAAGCAATTGTGGCAATTTTTGTTTCTTTTTGGTTTTTTTTAGTTTTTTTTTAAATTTTAAAAGTGGAATTTTTCATAGAACATTGTTTTTTTTTAAATATTTTTCACAAAATGACACAAAATTTCCACCAAAAGAATCATTGATTGGGCTTTGTCTTTATGCAAGCCTTGGTGATGTGCAACCCACATTAAGGAATGAAATAATGGTCAAAGAATAAGCCACTCTGAAAACCAAATGTTCACACATGCAAGAAACTCACAAATACTAATTTTATCTACATTTACATATTTTGGTTTGATCTTAGCCTATGCCATATAAATTATCAAATTCAAGTTCCACAATATACAAAATGTTCACATGTGCCAAAGCATCCTGAACAGAGAGCTACATTCTCATATTTGGGTTAGATCTAACCTTATGGCACATAAAGTGCCAAAATTGAGGTTTGTGTATCATGATTTTTTGTACTACGTAAGTTGTGGAGCACAACCTTCATCACTTGGCACTACATCTGTGACAATATAATGCTCAGTACAACTTTTCATCAGAAACAGTGTTTTTTTTTTTTCCAAGTGAATGATGTAGCTGAAGTGGATATCATCTAGAAGATGATTTAGCAAAATTTGACAATATAAAAGTACAAAAGTAAAAACAGTTAAGTATAAATTTTTGGCTGCCTATTAGAACTGAATATACAATCTGGCAATTTCCCGAAAACTATAAGAATTTTGCTGAAATTGGAGACTACAAACTCAGAAAAAAAAATAAACAATTTTTTTTTCCCACGAATTCAAAAAAGCTACTCTAGCAAAGAATCACCAAAAAAACAAAACTGTTCACAAACATTGCAATTGCTGGAAATGCAATTAATGTGTTACTCCCATGTTTGGCGAAGAGGCTTTTATTTATGGTTATAGCATTTGTCTTCACCACTCGCTGTACCAGCCACGCAAGAGAGAAGTGGAAAGAGGTATCAGATCATGTGATTTAGTTCTTGGCACAATAACATTGTACCATCATCCATGATGCACTAACATTGCTTGGCAATGATCGCCAGACCGGATCACATCCAACACAAGAGACATAAGTCAAGTAAGACCATAGCACGAGAAGTGGAAGAGGAGGTGGAGGATGACGCAGCAGCACGTAACACTGTGAGTCACTGGGCAACAAAAGTGAAGTAAGACCATAGCACGAGAACTGGAAGAGGAGGTAGAAGATAGCGTAGCAGCACGTAACACTGTGAGTCACTGGGCAACAAAAATCAAGTAAGACCATAGCACCAGAAGTGGAAGAGGAGGTGGAGGACGACGTAGGAGCACGTAACACTGTGAGTCACTGGGCAACAAAAATCAAGTAAGACCATAGCACCAGAAGTGGAAGAGGAGGTGGAGGATGATGAAGCAGCACGTAACACTGTGAGTCACTGGGCACAAAAATCAAGTAAGACCATAGCACCAAAAGTGGAAGAGGAGGTGGAGGATGACGCAGCAGCACCTAACACTGTGAGTCACTGGGCAACAAAAATCAAGTAAGACCATAGCACCAGAAGTGGAAGAGGAGGTGGAGGATAACGTAGCAGCACCTAACACTGTGAGTCACTGGGCAACAAAAGTGAAGTAAGACCATAGCAACAAGAAGTGGAAGAGGAGGTAGAAGACAACGTGGCAGCACCTAACACTGTGAGGGGACTCTGAAGGGAGCCCTACTATGAACCTTTATAACTATTATAGCCTACTTGGGCACGCAATCACTTGGGAATGTGTGATTGCAGTAACTGTTCAAGTTTATTTCAAATATGATGCAATATAGTTTTGGTTTAAGATTAGAATCCATTTGTTTAGGATGCCTGGGAAGTGGATCTTAAAGGCAACCACAATATTAGAAACAGATTTTTTTATTTTTTTCTCATGAATGCTTTTCAATATCAACTAATTTAAATTCCCAATTTGAGCGTATGTGACTACCCAGTGCTTTTTTTTCAATTTTCTCACGTTGTTCTGAAAGTGGCAATCAGCCACAAGAGGATTTAGCCAAATCTAGCTCAAGACAAATGCAGAAATAGAAAATCTAGCAATCTTATTGCATGTTGGCAAATCATAGAACTTATTAGTTAAATATGTTAATTTCCAAAGAAGAAAGCTAGAAATCTACCCAATTCCTCCATATATCTTGGCAATTTCATAACTTTTTTCCTCAAAATGTGGCGATCCTTTTGTAAATTTTCCAAAAAGTTCTTTTGATCATGTTGGTTGGGTCACGTTTTATAGCAAAATGACCTGAATTTGCCACCCAAAAAAATTTCACCAATGTAACCTTGGTATTAGGATCCTTGTTCGACCATTAAAAAAAGTTCTTTTTAACGCTCTTACTTGTCACCATATACAATGCCCTCTTTTGAGGATTTCAGGTGTTACATCCCCATGATTTACAAAGGAGCCTACTAACAATACAGTGACCCCCTACCCAAACATCACAAATTCATAGCTAATTGAAAGTAAGTGCAAAAATTCAGGTTCAACTTGGGTTGTGTTTCAAATTGTTTCATAATTAAGAAAAAATTGTATGTAGTAGGGAATGGAAATTCAATTACCTCAATGTGCTTATTGTAGCAGTTTTGGATGGTTTTACCTTATTTCAATGACCATTAAATTCTTGATTATTGAAGAACAAGATGAACAAAGTGTTGTCCCAAACACTAAAGTTTGAAGCCCGACTTCTTAAAACCATATTGGTACCTAAAACCATACATCAAGAAACCCACCCCCTCAATGTTTGAGAGGCACCAGAAAGATGCCATCACTTGGTGTCTTCTTCTCCCCGCATCCTATCTTCTGAGTTCTTTTATCTGTAATTTGGGGTTGTTTGCTGGCCTTCTGGTTGGGGTTTCACTCATGTATGTTTGAGAGAAAGAAGATGGGAAAATCAGAAGTATGTCCAACTACTGAGCACAGTGTTCTTTTTACAATTTTTTGATGTTCCATCAATTGTGAGTATCTCAAGAGGGATTTAGTATTACCCTAGTACCTTGCCTGGTTCAGCAACAAGGTGCCTAATAAAAAAAATTAAATTGTCATTTACTTTTGGCAATAAAAATAAAAATATTTTACAAGTAGGCACTATACTAAATAATGAAGCTGGTGTGCTCGAAAGTTTCTTTCAGGTTTTTGGCATAGAAGGTAAATGTGTTCAGAATTTTAGGCAAATCCAAAAATAATTAGTCAGTGCCTAACCAGCCTCGGTACTGTGCTGGTGACAAATTTCTAGAACCTCTGGAAAGAATGAGAATATGTTGTAAAAAATATGCCCCCAAACTAACATCCAAGTTGATATTTGGCAGTTTTTTTTTAATTCAAAAAAATTAAGATGTTTTCCCCATGAAATCAGCATCAAAACTGGAATTTATGTTTTTGAATAAATCAGACCCAAAACCAAATTTTCAATTCTGCTTATGGGTGGAATCAAAGTTTGAACCAAAATACATATTAAAAATAAATAGGATTAGAACTGAAAATTAACTAGTAATTATCCACCCGTTCAGATCTTGGTTAGTAAGAACTAATTTGAACTGGGATTCATTTTCAAAACTGAAATTGGAATCAGAATTTTATTTTTTTAAAGAATAGAATTTATAATTCTATTGAAGTGTCTAACTGAAACTGAAACAATGCTAGTTTATTTTTCAGAACCAGAGGTTCTTTATAAAAGTCAAGAACTGCCCAACACGTGTATCAAAGCATTTGCCTCAGCATATCTATTTCTAAAGCTTTAAGTTTTTAACATTTTTAATCTAGTTTCAAATTCCTTTGTACTTTACTTTTCTTGAAGATTACTTATTTATCACCACGAGGTCCAAGCTACTTTTAAAGTTAAAATGTTATAGATACAACAAACTATGTAATCCTTGCCTATAAGCAATGATTGCCCAACAAATCATTCGAGGGTGAAAACATGTTAAAATTATTTGTTAAAGTAATGTGAACCCAAGGTGAGAACCTTAAGTTTGTGTGAAACTAACAATGTAAGACAAAAGTCATGACAAGACCATGCCAAAGGAAAATATCATAAAATGAAACATAATTTTATTCCTAAACCCAAGGTGAAATTAGTTTCACTTAGTATTTTGAGTTTTGCACTACACAAAAACTTGCCCCATGTAGACTCAACTTGTGTATGAGAGCTTTTTTTTGTATTGTTCATAAGCTATTTTGTAAAGTTCATGCCAACTTGTTTGAAAAAACATAACAAGTTAAGGGAGATAGGAAGCATTTCTATAAAGTTTGTGTGAACTTATAAGAAGAATTAAAAGCTAAGGAGGTAGAGAGGCAAAAACTTAGGGAGGTAAAAGCTAAGGAGGTAGAGAGGTAGAAGCTAAGGGAGGTAGAAACTCAAGGAGGTAGAAGCTTAAATTTGGATCAAGACCACCATAGAAGAACCTAGAGAGGAGCGTTGCATGCAAAAGTTCGGAGAAGGAGAAGGTTGGGTCTAGGCTATGTAAGTGAAGACCATTGCAAGAGGGTGTGGAAAGGAATATCATTGGCAAAAGTTTAGGGAGGTAAAAACTTACTACAAGATTTACACCATCATTCAAAGGTTAGATTTCTAGGTAGGTGGGTGTTTAAAAAGTTTAAGGTGTTCTTTTCAAAACACCACAACAATTTGGGAGCATGATGATGTTTTTTGGGATTCTCTATGCTATGACTTCAATTTTTTGGGAGTCCTTTTCACTTTTGGTGTGGTCACTTTCCATTATTTGTGGCAAGGTGTGTGAGTTAGTATTTATTAACACAATCCCCAAAATGATTTGAGGTAATGCCTCTAAGCCTAAATTCCCAAACTTTTGATAATTCAAGTCTTTAATTTCATGTAGCCTCCAAACTAAATCAATTTGGCATTTAATGTTCTTTTAACACTTCTATTAAATTTAGTGGTGATTGAATACATTTTGCCCCTCTTGTCATTAACCAATCCTTACATGTTTTGGCACCTTTGTCAAGTAAACAAGGGTTGGTTTAGTATGGTGGGAAAAATTGCCCAATGGAATACACTTGAGAATCATCAAAATTAACAATTCACTGGTTTAGTGAACAGGAACTAATGAACTACACCCACATTTTGTAATAGTGAATCACAATTACTAAAAGATGATATTTCAAAATCAACTTTGTAGATCCTCTCTTAAAGACCGCATAAAGTTTGAAATGCAGTGTTTGAACACATTATTGAATATCTCTAATGATGAATTTTTCTTAGTTGATGGTAGTGAGGTTTTGAAATGTGAATAGTATAAACTTTTGAAAGTTTATGGTTTTGATAATTTTGGAACATGAGATATTGCCAACATTTAATGAATTCTAGATGCCTATTGCATGTAAAGAAGTAAAAAGGATCATTTGATTCCCCCATCCCTTTCATAGTTGTGATTTTTAATTTTGATGAATGCATTTGTCATGATGTTTTCAATTTAGTTTGAAATCTTAACCATCATCCTTTTGCTTTTGGCTTTCAATTTTATTTAGTACAGTAGAATTGAGCATCTTAATCCTATAAAAAAAGCCCACCCTCCTCATGGTTTTGGGTTTCAATTCTGGTTTAAAGTTCATAATTTGTCATGATGATTTCAATTTAGTTTGAATTTTAAACCATCTTCTTGTTACTTCTGGCTTTTCAATTATGAATAGTACATGATAGTTTGGCATTTAAATCTTCTAGAAATAGCCCCATCCTCTTCATTTTTTTCAATAAATTTCTTGATTGTCTTCATGTTGGTATGGTGGTTTCTATTCATCCCATTACAAAACATTAATTATAATCAAATATGGGATTATAATGTTGTTCATGATTAGTTTTGATCATTTATGTTGCTTCGAAAGAGTTGGACAAAATTTGGAATATTACAAAGATAAACATAAAAAATAATATGGGAGAAATAAAAAAGGATTTTATCTTAGATACAAAAAGAAATGGAATTTATCTCAAAAATAAATTGAGAAGAAAATTATCACTACTAAAAATCAACCAAAATGTAAGCATTTCGTTTACGACTACATGTGACTTGTAGTTGTTTGTGGCTAGATTTGGGAATACCAAATTTCACCTATTTTGGTCAATTTCATAACTATGATGGAATTATAAAAATTTCATCTTATTGATTAGATCGATTTTACATTTATTTTCATCCATTAATAAGTTGATTTGTCCCATTAGTCGCAATAGTCACTAAACGTATTCTACAATGACATAGGGGTGTATTTTAATGTATGCGCTAAAATTATATATTATGTATATATAATATGCATATGTATGTATACTGTTCATATGACGATTCTTTAAATTAATATTTGAACTTTGAATTTTTTATTCAAATCTGAAATTTGATACTTCAATTTTGAAAACTACTATTTTAATTTTTTTACATATATTAGAATTTGAAACTTGATATTTGAATCTAAAAATTGTTATTTCAATTTTTTTAAAATTATTTGAATTTCAAATTTTTGATTTGAATATGATGTTTTCAATTTAAATTCAAAAACGTTTATTGGATATAAAAATACATATTTGAATTCTAAATTAATATTTTTGAATCCAAAAATTAATATTTCAATTCAAAAAAAAATTAGTTGATTATAAAAATGGACATTTTAATTTTGAATATTTTATATGAATATGAAATTTTATATTTCAACTCTGAAAAAAATTCATTTAAATTTTAAATAATAATCTGATTTGAACTTGAAATTTCAATTCCAAATTATTATTTTTGAGTTTCAAAATTAGCACTTCCAGTCGGAAATTTATTACTTAAGTCTAAAAATGGACATTTCAATTTCGAATATTGTTATTTGAATCTGAAAATTAACATTTCAATTCTGGAAATTTTTATTTAAATTCAAAAGACTTATTTGATCTAAAAATTGATATTTTAATTCTAAATTATTAATTTAGAATTTACAAATTAGTATTTCAATTCAAAACAAATGATTAAATCTAATATCAACATTTTGATTTTAAATATTTTTATTTGGACTTGAAATTTGATATTTGATTTGAAAGTTGAAATTTGAGTTCCAAATCATTACAATTACTTCAGAGAGAAATTAATTAATATGTGCATAATTATTTTCGAATTGAGCATAATTGTTCACACTCTAGAATTTATAACTTCAAACCTAAATTAAAAATTTGGAAAATTATAGTGGAGTTAAAATAATTATTATACTGATTTAATTTCACCAATTAATATTTATTATTATTATTATTATTAAAAATTGTGTGATTAATCATCTATGATAAATATTTTATAATAATTTTACAATAATTATGAGAATTAATGTTATGTTTAACAAATTATTTTATTTATAGTTCATAATTACCAAGAAAACAATTACTTGACATATAATAATTTTTACAAAAATAAATGTAATCATACAATGAATAATGTAATTAGTTGAATGATAATTTTTAAAAATTTCATGTAAGAATTTACTTTCTAATAGCAATTGTAAATTCATTACTTTAATATTAACATAAATATTTAAAATAGTTAATTTTTAAATCAATCATGAAACATGAAATAGATGGCATCCATAGTGGAAGTGGATTAAGAATATCATGCTTCACTACAAGCACAAATGCAAATTACTAAATTGACAAGGCAAACAAAGTTAAAATCAATAACTTGAAGATAGCTAGGGATCTAGGAATTATATCTAAAGAAGAGTTCAAATCAAAGGTTTAAAAGATTTTAAATTTGTACAACTAGAAATCTCCATCCCACCCATGGTTAGTAGGGTTGGGCATTTGCCCACCTAGGATTTGAAATGTGAAGTCCATTTGTCATCTATGCAAAAGTTTTGTCAAAATAGCTACAATTTTGAACAAGCATTACACCAAAACATGGCATCCATGCCGTAGTCATGTAATAATATAAGCCTTATCCTTTACAACTATTAGGGGTTTTGGACAAAAATACAACTACATTAATAGGGTTAGCAATTGTAGTTGTTTAAAATATTGCTACATGTTTAATGTCAGCCACTATAGTCATTTACATACAAATACATTTCTAGGTTTACAACTATAATACGTGCAATACATAACCATGCCTTGATTTCATTTCAACTTCAATGCAACTTCAATTACACATTCTATCGTAGTCAAAATAGTTTACTAAATTGATTTTTGTTATTATTAATATGATAATTTCAATGTTATATAAGATTTTATAAAAGTCATTATTTAACATAACTCTTTACTCCATCAATTAATTACAATATGACATATTAAATGTTGATTCAAACCAACATATAACGAATTTAATAATTTATTTTACATACAATTTTCAATTTAATTGCCATATATTATTTGGGGCCTTCATTTATTACAATGTAAAGACATTTTGTAGAAATAAAAAATGAAAACCCAATATTAATCATATGTGGAGATATTATATATATATATATATATGATATAGTATATTATAAATAATAAATTTCAATATAATGTATAATTTATGAACAATTTGTATTAAAATTCATAATTAAAATGTATTATGTAATAGAAAAAATAATAATATATTTTTTATTTTGTTATCATTTGGATAAAATATGAAAAATATAATGATGGTGAAAGAAATAAAATGTCTTCAAAACATTGTTGTTGAAATGTATGGAAATGCAAGATTTACATGAATTTTTTTTCAATTCAAGTATGGTTTAGTAATTTCTATAATTTTGGTGCATAGATTTGGGAAAACCTTTGAGAATGAAGTTTAAATCATTTCATTTGGACATAATATGAGAAAAAAATTACTAATCGAAGTGGCTTTTGGAAAAGGTTTAATTGCATCTCAATTAAAAATTAAGGTGCAAGTGAAAGGTTTTAACCCATATGTTTTGTCTTTGAGTCTTTCTCAAAAGGTATATAAAGAACATGTTTTCCATTGATTTATCACATCGAAATGCATATGCTAATTTGGGATGAATGAAAAAATGTTTGACCTTACATGGAAATGGCAAAGTAAATGCAACAGTTTTCTAGCTATTTATTCCATCTACATTATTTGTTTCCTACCTACCTAAGTAGATAATTTGAATCTTCTTGAAACTTTCAATTTTCAAAAAATTGGAAGAATAAATAATTTGGATTAAATCATTAAATAATTCAAAATATAATAATAGAAAAAATATATGTTTTTATTAAAGTTATATATATATATATATGGCATGGGCCATTATGACTATAATAATTGAAGATCCAATGACTATGGCTTTTGTAATTATGACCAAAAATACGACTAATGGCCTTTGCAATGAACCCATATGCATTATAATCATGGTAGTTGTAAATGTTGTTTACAACTACAAATGTATTTTTGTAACCATATTACTCACATTTTTGTGTAATGAAGTGTGTGTACTTTGGGTCTGTGGAATCATATATTTTCATCAAAAATTTCCATTTCCTTTTCAAACTATTTATCCCCCATTCCACTTGCACTTTTTACCCAACATGCATTGTGTTGTAGGCTTTGATAACATATTGATTAACATTAGGACCCACTTAATGCTTCCCAATTTTCTTAATGATGAATATTTCCTTGCCCAAATAACTAGGATCCCTTAACAAATATTCAAAGTACTCATGATTATCATGCACAAAAAATTGATGTCAATTATGATGTAACTTAGATTGGTGCAATATAGTGACATCATGTGGTAAATCCGAGATATCCAAAATCTAGGTAGATAAACAAACCTCGATGATCAACAACTATGGTGTGTTACATTGAGTATATTTTCTTGTGTCCATTGAACCAAGTTTTGTGTCTATGATTGTTCCAAGGTTTATAAATCTTGATGAATGTGTCATTAATCAACTCAATGTAACCCTAAAACTTAAAAATGGTGCTACCCAATACAAGTTTATTTTATAAACCAAGCCATTAAATCTCATCCCCAATTACATCATTGATGTAAAATGCAATGAAAATGGTAACATCACAAATTATAGTCTTTAAATAGTTCCATATAAAAAAATCATATATGGAAACATTATTTTGTTCCATGTAGAAAATGAACTTCAAAAGCAATTGTTCAAGGTTCAATTTTAAAAGTCACCTTATTTGAATGTAGTGATTACCTACAAAGCGCCCACCATCCATTAACCCCTAAACCTTAAAATTATACCTTAATTTAAACCTTAATCCAAACCTTAAACTTTAAATCTTAATCAAAAGTTTGAAATTAAAAACCTAATTGGAACCGTCCAAAATGTAAAATTGAAATATAAACCCAAACCTTAAAACTAAAACCTAAACCCAACCTTTGTAATCCAATTTTAAAACTACAACCCTAATCAAAACTCTAACCCCAAAACCTAAAACAAAAACCCCAAACCCAACCTTTAATTCAAAGTCCAAAATTAAAACCATAATCCAAAGTCTCAAATTAAAACCCTATTCCAAACCTTAAACTAAAATCCTACTCCAAACTGTAATTGAAACCCTAACCCTAAAAGTAAAACCCTAATCATAGGCCTTAACAAAAAGGCTAATATAAATTTTAAACTAATACCCAAAATTCAATTGAAACTCTAAATTAAATCCCAAACCATAAAAAGAAAAATTTAATCCAAAATTTAAATGAAAACCCAAATTTAAATCCAAACCTTAAAACTAAAACGTTAATCCAAACCCTAAACTAAATCCCAAACCTAAACCCAAATCCTAAAATTAAATAGCTAATCCAAACCCTAAATAAAAACCCAAACCTAAATCCATCATTTCAAATTAAAACCTTAATCCAAACCCTAGATTATTAAACCTTACTTAAACTCAAACATAAACTTCAAAATTATAAAAAAAATCCAAACCCAAAACTAAAACATTAACCCAAACCCAAACCCAAAAATAAAAACCCTAATCCAAAGTCTAAAACTAAAACTTAATCCAAACCCAAAATAAAAAACTTAATCCAAAGTCTAAAACTAAAATCATAATCCAAATTTAAAAAGTAGAACTTTAACCCAAACCCTAAACCAAAACCCAATCCCAAACCTTAATCCAATGTTTAAAACTAAAAGTTTAATCCAAAATATAAACCTTAAAACCTTAATCCAAAATCTAAAACTAAAATAAAAAATTTATATCCTTGACCCTAATTTAATTCCTTAATGCAAACCCTAAAATGGAACGCATTATGCACAATCCCAATTTTAACATTTAAATGAAAATTTTAAATTTGAAATTAAATTGTAATGCCCACCTATAGATCGTGCATGGCTTACAATGGTGGGCACCACTAGTGTTGTTAATTCATCAAAGTCCACTAATGTGAAATTGGTTAACATATTGAACAACCCTGACAATGTTTGCACAATATCAAACACATTTTAACATCCACACTTGGGTCCATTAATCAACCTACACCTTCCTCCAACTCATTGGCATTGAACATGTGAAATAAGTTGAGCACAAAAATTGCACATGCAAAAACACATTGCCTTTGCCTATCCATGTGCACAAATAATTGTTCTAACATCTCATCATCACTTGAAGAAGAAAAAACTATCTCCCATAGAACTAGAACCACAATTTGAAAATGAATTATAATCTCCAAATGGAAATACCTTTCATAAGTAAAATGAAGTAAAGGTAGAATATGGGAAGTGTTTCTGCTTATATAAGTCAGCTTTATAAAACAAAGCTTATGGGTTTAAAACAAAGGTCATGGATCAATTTTTTGCACTAGGTTGACAACTAAGGTTTCAAATTTTTACAAATTTATATTGCGATTTTGGATTTATGGATTAAAAATGAAGATAATGTTATGGTTTTGGATTATGATTTTGAACTGAGATTTTGGTAGCCTTTATATATGGTTAGGTAAGCTTTATGTAACACCCTAAGTGACCCTTCACATAAATAACCTTGTAAATATTTATTAAATATCCCTAATGCAAGTAAGCCATGTTGTGATTCTAAAATATCCCCCTTAACTAACTCTTAAATAACCTTTTAAATTGTATTATATGGATAACCTTAACCAAAGCAAATCCTTCCTTAATTACTAAATACCCCTTCAATAGCCTAGTATGTAATTCTATAAGTGACTCCTAATTTAAGAAGTCAATAGGTAATTTGCTTAACAATCCCCTAATCAGCCCCAAAGTAACTTGCAAAATGATCACAAAACAACCTTCAATATGGCCCCTTAAATAGCCCCTTAAATAGGTCCCTATGTAACCCCATAAGTAAACCCAAAAGAAGTCCCTAGGTAGTCTAGGTAGCACCAAAAGAATCGCTATGTAGTTTCTAGATAGTCCCCTAGCTAACCTCACAAATATTTTCTAGGTCTTTTTTAACTTATGCGATCCCAAAGATGGACCTTAAATAGCCCTTTAAGTAGCCCCAAAATAGCCCAACCTAACCCTTAAAATAGTCCCCTAGGTAATCCCTAAGTACCCCTTACATAACCTTACAAGTAATCCCTAGGTATCCCTTAATTTATGAATACCCTAGGTAACCCTTATATGCCTTCTATGTAATCTCTATATAGCTCCCTAGGTAGTCCCTAAATGACCCATGGGTAGATAAGTATCTAAACCATAGGTAGCTTTTGGGTAGATAGGTAAGTATGTAGCTCATAGGCAACAAGGCGGGCCTCACCTATTTCAGCCCCTAGTTCTTGGTCTGTGGCCATGAAAGTAAACTAGCCCATGGTTAGAAAAGTGACCATGGTGGTTACATTTTGCAAAGTTATCCTGTGTTTTTAGGGCCAGTCCAGTTTCAGTGACTTTATGGAAAGCTCAAAAGGGGGGGATGAAAGGGACAATCAAGAGGAAAGTGAGGCTGAAACCCAATATTATTTTACATATAACTTTATTACATGGTTTATGAAATAACGTCATGATATTCATTTTGCAACAAT
Organism: Sphagnum tenellum; assembly: GCA_963921925.1. Lineage (NCBI taxonomy): Eukaryota > Viridiplantae > Streptophyta > Sphagnopsida > Sphagnales > Sphagnaceae > Sphagnum > Sphagnum tenellum. Next base: position 8,689,645 of record OY998155.1, read on the forward strand.
GAAATATTGATAGTTGGTAATGCAATTAAATTAAAGTGATTAAGATAGAAAAAGACTCAACAAAACAATATTTTACATAATATAATCATATATATGAGTTTCATGAATAAAATTTGATTTGTCACAACACGTGGAACTTTTGAAATATTATAAAAACTCTATGACAATCCAAAATATGTGAGTATGAACTCAATAGACCTTTATATTTAATGTCCATTTTGATAAAAAGTTTGAAAAGGATTATATTGTGAAAACATTGATCCAAAAGAGAACTTTTTGAAAAAATATTGAGAATCAAAATGTCAAGATATACAATGGGTAATGGATATAAAAAAGTAATGGATATAAATAATGAAATTATTTATTATTGGGAGTAATAGTTCAAATGTTCATTTTTCAAATGCAAGATTCTGTAACACTAAGGAAGGTTGGACAAAGTCTTTTCAACAAAACCTTACCATGTGACTTTCATGCTTCAAACATGTGTGGAAAAGTGAACACCTTTGGGTGTATTCACCTTCAACATAAAGTTCTTCCAAATTATCGTCACCAACAATATGTCGATTAAAGGTCAGACTGGAGATGGTATGGCAAGCCTTTTGAAATGAAAATGAAATAAATTCAAGAATAAATGTTGCTTGTTTCTACTTTCAAAGTTTAGTATGTCAGATTTTAATCATTTGAGGTATGGATCATGTTGGAACTTGGTTTTGTAAAAGATGTATTTGGAATTTTTGACTTATTGGGTTCAATTTAGACATTGTCAAGTAATTCATGTCAAACTATGTGGTGATGATTGTTTGATCTAGACAAATGTGATAACATGAATGCAACGATTCAGACTATGTATGAAATGTTAAAAGTATGTTTAAGTGTGTATTTTGATTTATAAAGACTTTCTTTTAAGTTTCAAGGGCTACCTTCTTGAGACCATTAGCAATATAGTTGCTTGCCCTAGGGTCATGGAAAAATACTGTAGTACCTTTACCATTTTGATATAGTTCAAACAAATATTTATTTATTTTTCCCTTCTTCACTTTGACCTTTCAATCACAAATTTTTAGAAATTCGAGTGAATTCATTCTTGTAGGTGCTCATGGACAAATGAACACATGAGCCATAAATTTTGAAATCTTAATATTAAGTTTTTTGAAACTTTTGGCAGGGCAACTTGCAAAGTTTTTGACATTTGAAATTTTATTATTATTATTATAATTATGGCTGAAATGGTAAAAGTATTACAGTGTAAATTTTCATATGTCTTAAGTTGGTTCAAGATGGCCTGTGAATGCTTTAACTTGGGCTGGAGATTTTGTGATTGGGGTTTTAGGCCTACTTTATGGTATGGATGAAGCCCAAAAAGGCTTGGACCCAACTTAACTCACTTATGGCTTGGTGTGCTTGGGTCAACCCGATTCCATAAATGTATTTTGTTGGCCAAGGGGCAAGGAGTGTAAAGTCGAAGACTTAGGCACAAGAAGCTCCCATCCTTATGTAGCCTCCTCCCTCCACTTGTAGCTTCCACATTTTAGGAGATGGCTTCCGAGGACAGAGACTTAAAAATATAAACTAAAGATGACTTGAAGCTTTTAGGCCGAGCCAACAAGTTGGGTTTTCATTCTATCAACATTCCTTTTTCACAAGCTTTAGCCCAATGATTTGGCACCAAAATAAAGCCATATTTTGGGAACCACATCCTGCTTGGTATATGGGGCTTGGGCCCTATTAGAATTGGCCAATTGGGCTTAATTCTGAGCATTAGACGGTCCATTTTAAGGTTGGCTGATTCTTGTAGGGTCTTAATGTAAAGTGGGCCTTAATCCCCTCTACACCTCTCCCTTGCCTGTGCCACCTACTTGCATGGTTTTGCTTTTGTAAGTTTCCATCAAGCTCATTGTGTGTAGGGTAATGCCCAGAAAGTGGGGCATTCTCAGAATAAGCATCCCTTAGCTCTACCTTCAAATAAGTGCCTACCCAAAATATTGCCCTGAAATAGGAGCAAAGAGTGATTATTACAAGAAGACTTATAGCTCCAAGGGTGTTATCATCTGGAAAACCTTGACATAATTTTATTTTATTTTATTTTCATTTTTCATGTGACACTCAACAGACACTTGTTGGAATGAGCATTCTAGTGGGTGTTTCAATTTTTGAAATGCCCCCACTATTTGTGGAAGATAGATTCCATTTATAACATGCCCTTCAGACACACTAAAAAAATTGTTTAGTGTTTTGCATGATAGGTAAAGCTAGAGGATGTAGGCTCTACTGGAATAAAGGCACATACACATGAAATGAAAAATAAAATATTAGAAAAATCTAATGAGGTTTTTATTCTTGTGCAAAGTGATGGATGTGACAAAGTTGTTGTATGAAATGTAACTTGATTATTAAAAAGATAATTTGATAGTTTTTATTAACTATCTATTTAATTAATGGATAAAAATAGACAACTTATTACTTGATGTGATTTCATATTTTAATAATGATATTTGAGTGATTTATAGTGAATCGACATGAATTAGTAATGGTTTCAATTAATGTGCATGATTTAAGCATAATGATTCATTAGGAAAGTTATGACATATATTCACGTGCATGACTCAAAATATGATGATTCATTAAAAAGCTTATGGTATAAATTATTGTGCATGTTGAATCATGTGAACTATAATGATTTAGGAACTTTTTTATTTAGTTTCTTTTTGCTTAGTATATAAATGTGTTTGGGGTCTATTAAGACATTTCACTTTACTAGAATGAAGTTTGTTGTATAGAGTTGAGAATTTTATAAAATAAATTTTAGGCTATGATTGAGAAATTGATACAAGTTTGTTCAAAGGTTTATGCATAGTTTGTGAAAGTATAAGATCATGATAAGAAGGATGATAATTACATAATAGACATGCATGGAAGGTAGATATTTGTGAAACCAAAAAGAAGGATCCCCATAATTATGTAATAAAAGTACATAGTTTTAGTCTTTTACCCATTTGTTTTTCACATGAACTAGGGTTGGATTGGGAGAAAAACAATTGAAGGAAGAAACTGTGTTCAATTGAGGAAGCAATGTAAGTTTTAAAAATAAAAATAAAAATGGCTTCTTTTTAGGTAACTTCATTTAATAGTTTTTTAGTGTCATTTGCACTTGTGTTTTATGGTTTTCATGCAAATCATGTATAATGATGTTTGCTTGTATGGTTGTACTTTTTTTGGTAATTGAAATAAATATTTTTGACAACGTTGGATGGTGTCTTTTCTTTTATCTTGATGTACCTTGTATTGTCAATGGTAATTTGGTTATTGTTCAAGTTTCCATATTATAATAGCCAACATATTTTAAGGATCTTTAAACGCAACCTTCATAAAGCAAACATAATGTCAAGTTCCAAATTTGCAAAGTTGTATGTAATCATCATGTATCCTTTCTCCTTTGAATATGTAGGTACTTGACAATGTTGTTGTAGCTACATTAACAACATAGTTAATAGTCAACCACTCCCTAGACTCTAGTATAATGTTGTACACCTAGCGTGAGCCTCATTTTGCTAAAACCTTTGCTTTTGACTTTCTTCATGTTTGGATGCTTGTTTCATCATAATTTGAAATGTGATTTCTAGCCTAGAAATGTTTGTTGTAAAAGGATTGTAAGTTCTAGTATAAATTCTAACAAGATTGGGTTCTTAGTCCTTGTGTTCGACTAATATTTAGTCCCTTAGCTAGACGAATGCTAAGCTTAGGATGTTTTTTTTCGAACTAATACTAATAATAGTCTTTGGTACTCTTTCTCAAAAAGGTATTAGCCATGTTTGAGTGAGTTCTACCACTTTCATTTTTAACTTTTGCAAGTTAATTGACAACCCAATTTCTTGCATAGACAAAAGCCTAGTAATCATAGCTTGATCTTATTTTATTATTGGCACACTTGTTGATCTACGTTTCCTAGATCTTGTTTTTTGATACAAGTGATCAAATAATGATGTAAGAGGTATGTTCCAATGCTTATTTGTTTTCTTCAATGAAGTTATCCCTAAACCCCACATCCATGGCCTCTTCCAATGTTTCGTTGGTCCATTTGCCTCGAGTGATAAATAAATTACATTTATTAACCTTTTTTTGTTTTTTTATTAATTCTTGTTTAGAAGATGGTGGGACATTCTCCTTGTTTTGATTTGGTTGGTCCTACAATCCACTTTGCTTCCTATAAGGCACATTCAACATGATGATTTAAATCCCTTTAGCCCCAATTTTCAACATGTTGGGTGTGTTTAATTTGGTTTTACAAGAAGTACAAACTTGATTTTTTTGTATTTTTCCCAACTTTAAATTTATTATGACAAGTCACACTTATGGAAAAATTGTTGTTTACAACTAAAATGTGTCATTTGCAATCATTGTCACAACCCTAGCCTTGGGCTTATGACTAAGGCAAAGGGTTGTAAGGTTGTGGGCCAAGAGGAAAGTGCAGAAGTCATGCCACATGCTCCCAAGAGTGTAAGAGAGTGTGAAAGAATAGGCCCTCACACTCCCAAAGGAACTCTCATTTTAGGAATTGGAGTCCCGGTGGACTTTTGAATGTTCAAAGAGTGATTTCATGGGTCAAAACCCAATGGATTAAAGAGCTTTTTACATCATTGAAAATCTATTAAAACGTAGATGTTTAAATGGGCTCCCATCACCCATTTGGACATCTAAAACATAAGCTATGGCCAAAAAAAAGGATGGGAATCAAATTGGCAATTTGATTCCCGACCACTAAAAGTTAGGAATCAACCTGATTTACTTGTGTGCAGGTGGCGTGTGATATACTGTTGGAAAGCTCTCAACAAGGGCTACAACTTTGCTTTAGACCTCATCTCAATCCAAGGTCTGCATGTGAAGTTATGGGCCCCCAAAGTTGTAGGAGTCCTAACTTTGGCAATTTTGGAACTTCCACTTGGGAGTCCGGGGACAAAATGACATTTGGATGTGGGCTTCATGGAGAGGTGTAGAGTATATTATAAGAGGGAAGGTGGTGGCTTCCTTCAAGTTCGGGCTGTGATGAGTCTTGTGAATCCAAGTTGCTTGTAGTTTGTTTTAGCACCAAAAGTGTTCCAATTATGCATTAACCACCTTGTGTTAGTTTTGTGCAGGCTTGTGTGAGTAAGTGAAGCTTGTTAATTCTTCCTAGTCCCATTTCAGAGCTTTAACATGCCTTTCTACCCTTCCAAAATGTTGTGAACCAAGGAGCGTGCCTCGACTCTGTGCTCTTTTGTTGTTTTCTATTTGAGAGTCACATTTGAATCCCTTAAGGAGTTGGGAGCGCATGAATCGTCTTTTGAGAAAATAATAATTTCAAGTGACATTTTTTCCACTATTGTTAAAGTATGTCTAAAATGCATATGTCTATAATTGCTATGAAGAAATTATCAATGTATAGAATTGTTCAAAGTCATCCCAAATTAAATTTTGGTCTATTATTTTTGTGCATGTGACAGGTGTGTACAAAAAATTACAATTTCTTTGAGTTGAATGATATTTGTTTCATTTATGACTATTTAGATTATATCTATTAATTGTAGAATTCTGCACCCAATGATAATATAAAAACTTCCTAAATTTTTCGTTGTAAAATTGATCTATCGCAACCTTTCATAGTTGTCCTTTTACATCCACCCTTGAATCTTGATTTTTTGTCTCATTTTTCATAACATTAGGATCTAAAGTTTGATGTTCAAATTCTTGTAGTTCCTCTTTGACTAGTTTAAGGTTTGGATTTTGTTAATCTATCTCTTGTAACTCCTCTTTGGCTACTCTAAAATGCCTTTTTTGTTCTTGTTGATATATTAAGACTTGTGTTTTTTATCGACAACTTGTAACAACACTTTCTATGTTGCTTGGCCTTTGTTGGTCTAGCCCATATATTTTCAAAATGTTGATGAAATATTTAAAATTATTTCTTTCACAACTTATGGAGCTCTAACATACTAAAAGATTTTTGCTTTTGAGTTTGAAAGATAGAATTATATATCCAAACTTGCACCATAGCATTATGAATTTGGGCATGTTATTTTTTGTGGGAATGGGATGTGCTTGGACTTGGGGGGAAATTGGAAACCTTTCCCTACTTAATGTGTAGCTACTGTTTTTCCATTGGATTCTCTTGTAAACCTTAACCCTTGTTTATGGTCAGGTGTGTGCTGTTTAACATGACCATGCTCCCCATCACCAAACTTGTTATGATCATTTTATTGTTTAATCCAATTGCCTCTCACCAAACACCCATTTCCACCCCAAAGTTGGGGCCCTTGTAAAATTGAACCATTTTTTTCCATAACCAAACATAAAAAGAACCCCCCATGTTCCCCACTTCATAATGAAAATTAACCCTGACCTATCACCAAACTAGTCCCTTGTAAAATGATTCAAAACTTTTACAAATCTGCCCACCTAAACCCTTCATACCAAATACTAAAATTTGATGGCTGGTCACCAATATGAAAAACCCAGAACAATTTTTTTCTTAGCCAAGCATTTGGTAATAGCTCAAGAGACAACCCCCATAAGATTTTTTGTGTTCTAACACAGGCTAGCTGCTGCACTACATGAGTGCTCAGTGACTAGCCTATGTTTGGTGATGGGCCAGTTTACCCTATTGGTATTCTGTTGGGAAGCCCTTGATGAGTAATGTTACAACTAGGTGGTTTCAAAATCTTTACACATATGGTGTAGGAATGATTGAATATTGAATAATTTTGTCACTGATAATTCAATAAACCAAAAAACTTAAGGAAAATGGGGTGTGATTTTGTTATTGTTCAAAAGTGCTCAACGAATAAGTTTTTAAGGAGGTGAGTTCCTCATTTTTAGACTTAAAAACTAGCTAGCCTAGTCTGTCGAGCTATTAGCATTTATTAGTTACAAATTTGTGGCGCACTGGAGCTATGCAATAGAAATACAATAGCGCCAGTGTCAATGGCTTTCATTAGCCTGCCGTGATCATAGCTTCATGTGTGTAGCTTTGATCACAGCAGCCCAATGGAAAAAGACCCTCAACCCTGCAGCAACTCTGGCAACATTCGTTCGTCTGGTAAGATCATAGCATCATCAGTGGAAGAGAAGGTAGAGAAGAATATTTCAACGAGCATTACATATCTGGTTTTAATAAAATCCCATCATGATTAAAGTGTTGTTTTTAGTATTATATAGAGGGTGTTGCATAGGCCAATGAATTGCTGGGTTTGGTCCAATCTGAATTATTTTCTCAGTTTTCTTGAGTAAACTTACATTGCAATGTGTAATATCTATTTACAGACAGGGTCCTTACTTGTGCACTTTGTTTATTTATGGAGAGATGGTCATTCAACATGTCTTTAGTGTAAAGAGACCAAAACACTAATTTTTGATGCCTTAATACTTAGGACGTGTACCTTAAGGCTTGAACCCTACCCCTAGAAACCCCCTCAATTCTGAACTATGTTTGAGTGAGGGAGAAGAAGGAAAAAGCAAATGGGTTCCCAACTACTATGCACTTGCAATAATACCCTTTGCAGTTGTCTTATGCTGAATTTTCTTTCTTAGTCTACCTTTGACATCATCTGGGGCCAAGGGTCTCTGGACTTTTCCTTTGGACATAAAGGCCCCCTAACAATTGTGGTAGCATCTCATTCTCTTGTGGATGCATCGTCTATCAGGCCATAATCCATCCACCAAAGAGCATGTGCAAGATTAATAATTGGAAATCATATTTGTGAACAAAGTTTGTTCTGTTGGAACTTAGGATATGTAGCCCAGTTTAATCGAAGAGCTTACCCACTCCCAACTTCCAACTTCCTAATCACCTGGACATGCTAATTTCACTCACTGTTTGAATTGCTACTTTGTAGTAGAGGAAGTAAAGGTTGAAAAGTCATTTATTAAATGGTACAGACTTGGCAAAGTATAGTTCTTGATTTCAAACAACATTCTAGGCCATCACTGAAGGTTATGTTTTACATTTTTTCAATGTAAATACAATTAAGGATATAATGAGGTTGCGGATGTAGTTTGTTCCCTTAAAGTGGTTTTCAAAATACACGGACTAAACTTCCAAACTTTTGTTCCATGGGAAAACACCAACCACTAGGAAAGAATAATTTCAAGTTTTCTTGAGCATGCTTTTATTTGGCTTGACATTTTAGTCTTTCAAATAAGCACATTGCCAATGACTCATTGTACCAAAAAGATTGCATTCCAGCCAAGGTTTGACACCAAGTACTGGTATATGTTTTGATGACTGGTTAACCTTGCAATATTGTAATTGGGTGCATCAACATTTAGTGATTAACATTCATGAATTCTTTTATATTGAAAATTTTCTACCTTTTTCCATGAATTACATGCATTTTTGGAATGTTGTTTTGAAAGATGCCCACCACAACTTGGACGTTTTATTTGCTCATGACAACTTGCAGCCCATTCAAAAATTTCTAGAAGATGTTGGGGTATTTGTGATGGGCCATCATGGTACAAAAGGAAGAATGGGCTGACCATTTGTTTTTAGGAGGGCATTGGCTTGATCCAAAGTGTTATGATAGATGCCTGCAAATTTTTTAAGCAAGCCACATCTTTAAGTACAATTTTATGCCATGATGCCTTTTGGACATCCGTTCAGTGGCCGACGGTACCATAATGGCATTGGTTTTTCATCTTCAGTGATTCTATCTACGTAGCCTGCGTCTATCACATCTTGGCCAACATTGGCAAATTGAATTTCAAATATAGGATAAAATTTTAGAAAAGAACATATTTCGAAATCCCCAAAAAAATTACTAAGCCCGCAACTAAAAAGCTACCCACTTGCATTGAACAAGGACAATATACAACCGAAATTGGATTAGCTTGTACAACAGCACCAAAGAGCAATTCTCTTTGATTCAAGAAAGAAAGAACTAACAATACAAACTTTTACTGAATTGCACATATAAACAAGCAGTTATTTGTGTAATGTCTCTGCCCTAAGAATGGACCAAAAATAAATAAATAAACAAAATTACTTGCATAACATGTCATTTTGTAGTGTCTTTCCTAAACCATCAATTGTAAAATCAGTGCCAATTTACACTAAAATGTAGCCAATGTTGGATCTGTCTAACGTTTAGGGTTTAAGGGAGAGCCAACAAAGTCACCTGCCTTCCCATTACATCACTAACCCAATTCTTTATTGGGCCATACCTTTATGCCGTGACTACAGATGAGTGTATACTTTTTCATTTTTGGAAGGTAGCAACGGGGTAACATGAATGATGCATGCAGTGTTAAACTGGCCAAAAGTCGGAGGTGGTAGGAGCTCTGTCTAGCCTCACTAGCAAATTCTTTCCTTATCTCAACATGGCTTTTAGGTTAATTCCTAGGGTGAAACTTAGAGCATCTACAGCGGTGCTCAGTATGTGCAAACATATTTTTCACATTCATGGTTAGTTATTTACTTTTTTGCAACCCCACCTATAAAACTGAAACGGGACAACAAATAGGTGGGGTGGGGGACTGCTATAGCAAACCACCTGGACCAATCATTATGATGGGCCAATCAGAAATTATTGAGCAGCAGTCAGATCATATTTATTACACTCTGTTGTACATGTGCACAGTGCCTTTCACCAGCCACTGAAAATCTACAATTATGCTAATCCGAAACCATTTTCCTCACCTAAACTGGTATATCATCCAATTTTACTCTGCAGGATCACATACTGAGCACCTCTGGAGACGCTTTTATGGTAGTATATTTGTGACCCGTATTACTTAGTTGGGGGACCCTGAAAGTTCTATTTTGTCTTCTGTGATGGGCATCTTTGATCGATCCATCTCACCAATTTTGCACGAATTCTTGACAGTTGCCAATCGAACTCCGGTGGCTTCCCTTTGGTGTCCCTTTGTAGTTATGCAACTTAAAAAGTGTTTGCTTTCCCCAAATTGAGACAAGGACTCAAGGAAAATGGGGAAAAAAAAGTTACCAATTATTCAGTGAACAATGGTCATTTGCTGCTTGCTTCTCGATCATGAGAACTAAATGGCTCATTGCAAAGAAAAAGTAGAAAAGTTGAACTTGTGAGGCACCCCCAACTAATTAATATCAATCACATTATGAATTCAATACACTTTCATATTCAATGCCCATTTCCATGAATATATTGGCATGGATTGTAATGTGGTGACATTGATCCAAAAGCAGACTTTTTTGAAAAAAATTCAATATCAAAATATTAAGATATACACTGAGTAATGGATCTTTTGCATGAAGATACTTATTATTGGGAGTAATAGTTCAAATGCTCAGTTTTCAAATACAAGATTTTGTAACACCAAGGAAGGCTGAACAAAGTTTTTTTCATCAAAACCTTGCTAGGTGTTTCTCCTGATTCAAACTAGAAATAAATAGGCTATCCTTTGGAGTCCACATGTCTGGAAAATTGTACACCTTTATATGTATTCACCTCCAACATAAAGTTCTTCCAGATTATCATCAACAACAATGTGTGGATTAATGATCAGACTAGAGATTGTATGGCAGCCTTTTGAATTGAATGAGAGAACACAAGATATGTTGCTAAAGTTTCTACTTTTGAAGTTTAATATGTCAGTTTTTTAAATATTTGAGGTATGAATCATGTTGGAACTTGGTTCTTTAAAATATGTGTTTGGAATTTGACTTAATAGGTTCAACTTTAAATGTTGGGAAGCTCTTGTCAAGAATGTGACTCATGTCAACCTATGTGACGATGATTGTTTGAACCAGACGATGTGATAACCATATTATGTGATAACATGAACTCAATGATTACAACTAAGTATGAAAAGTTAGAAATGCATGAAGTGTGTATTTTGATATAGAAGATTTTTCTTTTATGTTTCAAGGGTTGCCTTCTTGAACCCATTGGCATATAGTTCCTTGCCCAAGGGTCATGGAAAAAAATGCATTTTAAATATGGCTTAAGTTGGTTCAACAAGTCCCCATTAATGCATGAACTTGGTTTGGAGATTTCAGGGCAGGGGCCTTAGCCTGCTTTATGGTATGGCTCAAGCCCAAAAATTCTTGGACCCAACTTAACCTACCTATGGCCATGCTTGGGTCAATGTAAGCCCATAAATCTATTTTGCTGGCCATACGGCAAGGAGTGTAAAGACTGTCCAAGACTTGGGCACGAAAAGGTCCCTATGTTGTGTACCCTCTCCCCCCCCCCCCCCCCCTTTCCTAGCTTCCACATTTTAGGAGATGATTTCCAAGGACAAAGACTTTATAAATTTTTTAAAAGATAACTTGAAACTTTTAGGTTGAGTGAACAAGTTGGGTTTTCAACTATTGGCCTTCTTTTTTCACAAAATCTGGCCCAATAATTTGCCACCAAAATAGGGCCATGTTGGTAACCACATCCTTCTTGATTTATTGGGATTGGGTACTTCCAGAATTGGGCCAATTGGACTTAATTTTCTGAACATCAGATGGTCCACTTTAAGCTGGGCCAGTTCTTGTAGGGTCCTAGTGTAAAATGGGCCTTAATCAGCTCTACACCTTTCCCTTGCTGGTGCTACCTACTTACATTGTTGTGTGTTTGTAAGTTTCCATCAAGCTTATTATGTGTAGGGTAATGACTGGGGAGTGGGGCATTCTCAGAATAAGCACCCCTCTCCTTCACCTTTAAATAAACACCTGCTCAAAATATTGCCCTGAAAAGGTGGCCTGATTTGAGACAAATTGAAGGGGCTCTTATTTTTAAGAACACCCAGTCCAAGGGTGTTTCCTAGTGTAAAGTGCCTACAATTTTTTTTTTCATTTTTCATTTTTCATGTGATCTAGGTACCCAGCAAATACATGTTGGAGTGGAAATTCCAGTGGGTGTTTGGGTTTAAGAAATGCCCCACAGTTTGTGGAAGACAAATTCTGTTCATAACATGCTCTCTGCATACAGTCCACGTTTTAAAACCAGAGGCTGTATGCTTTACTGGAATAAAGGCCCACATGCAATGAAAAATGATACACTAGGAAAACCTCATGATGAGATCTTTACTAATCTGCAAAGTCATAGATGTGGCAAAGCTGGTACATGGGAATTAGGGTTAAATGTGGAGATATAGCAATTGAAGGAAGAGAATGTGTTCCTTTGAGGAAGAAACATCATGTAAGTCTTTGAAGAAATCCAAAAGTGGCCTTCTTTTTTCAGTACCTTCATTTTTTTAGCATCTTACGCTTCCTATATTCTATGGTTCCCATTCAAGTCATGTATATAGATGTTCACATGTATGGTTGTGGTTTTTCTGCAAATCAAAAGAGACATTTTTGCTAATGTTGGATGGTGTGTTTACTTTTCTCTTGATGGGTTTTTAGTAGTCTAAATAGTTGTGTGGATATTGTTCAAGTTTCCAGTTGCAGTAGCCAAGACATCTTTAAGGGTCTTTAAAGAAGACTGTCATAGACCAAACATAAGACGGTTTGGCCTATGTATAAAGTTTGATTATGTACTATGGAAAGGTCAAGCCTTGACCATTATGTTGGATAAGGCGCCAAGCAAGCCCAGTGTGTTAAAGCCAGCTTGATGATGCACCCAACATAATGGGCATGGGTGAAACCATTCTAGGACATCAAGGTTATGGGGTGGCAGATTCAACAATTCTTTAAAATTTTGTGTTCAACACATTTTTTTGGGAATACTACAAGTGTATGATCATCATTGGAAGATTATGTCATATAATGTGGTCAAGCAAATGATATAATCTCCCACCCCAGACTTTAATGTAATCTTTGATAGGTATTAGACATTGACATGTGGCTTTGTTTTGTATGGTTTTGTTTGAATGTTTGTGGATCATTTGTTGAATATTTTCTGTGTCTTGTGATGAGCAACCATTCGGAGTGTCGTTCTTCAAGCACTGGTGCTTTAGCTCTAAATTGTCTTGATATCTATGTGAAGTATTCAATTTGGCTGATGTAAGAGAGGATCAGTGTGGGACAACACAAGAAACCCATTTGCAAGGCTGACCAGACTATCAATTGAGGAGTCAAAGCATGGCTCTCACTCATTCCATTAAGAATTGATTCCATGTTCCCTTTTTTAGAGCTCCTTGCTATTTCACAAGGATTTGCAATGACGTGTATTATTGTGGGGGCGTGCTTTCTAGTAGTTTCAAGAATTAAAGTTAGAGAAAATGGAAGTGGAAACAAGATGGGCGGTGAAAACACCCACCAAGTAGAGTCTTGATGATTCACAACTTGTAGGTACTAAAATCAAATCTGAGGTATATAAAAGTACACTTGCTTGTTTTTGCTTTTTTTTTTTTTGGGTTTTCTTCTTAAATGTTCTTCCATTATTTTCAATTTCCCACCATTTTTTTCCTAGTTATTTTTGCGTGCCTTTCTAGTCCTCACTTGTGTCAATAACCATTGTTTTATCGCTCTAACATGATTCCTCCCATCCTTCTTGATCCTTCCAATGTCAAGCTCAAACAAAGGCATCAACTATTCTAATTGTTTTTCAATTTTCTTTCTTAAATAGAGGTTTTAGGGTTTATGCCATTTTTTTGCAATGCTGCAACATGTGAACCCTTATTACCATGTTGGAAGTTGTAGAAATTCTGGTTTTGTTTTCTCTTAGTTTTTTGCATTTTTGGGTGTTACTCTATGGGTTCAATTCCAACTTTTTTTTATATCTTTGTGTCTATTTATATGGATAAATGTGATGGATACTAGAATTGTGATTTTGTAGATATTGTGATGCTCATTTATGATGGGATGTCCTACCTAGTCTGTTAATGTGTTTAAGCATTTGCACATGTTCATGCAATGGTATGCCTAAAAGTTCATGCATATTGTTATATTATTTATTTAAATCCATTGATAAGAATTGATGAAATCAATGGGAAGTCATGGCAATTTAACATTGTTATTCATGATGAAGGTGACGGTTTGACATTTTGTGACTGATTTTCACAACCTTAATATGATTACATTTATTATTATGTTAACTTCAAGTTGTGAAGTATTTTCTCTACAATCTCATTCATATGTTAGCAATTGTAGATCTAAAGTATTTGCGGCAATATAAAAGCTAATAACATGTTTCAAACCTAAACCATTATGATTATAGTCATTATTATGTTAACTTCAAGTCAATGTGAAGTTTTCTTTTTACAATTTCATTCATATGTAAGTTGTTAGATTTAAATTATTTTTGACAAGAGAAATGTTAATAACATGTATTTAACCTAAAGGCATGAAGAGATAAACATCAATCATGAATTATTGAGAAGATCAACAAAAACATGGTTAGCAATTTCTATAGAAAAAATTGAAAATCAACCATTAATTTTTCAATTACATTTTTGTTATAATGGACACATGTGATTGAAAATCCTTATAATCATTTTGGACAAATGACATAGAACAACCAGTCATAAAAGACACCATGTGACATGATAGTCAAACCAATAATTACATAATGTTACAATTGCATTTGCAACTACATAGTCATAAAAAACATCAAGTATTATGTTATATATATATATATCATTTATATGATTATTTAAATAAAAATATTGATATTAGATATAGTGTATTATCTATTTACATTGGTATATTACCTCATTATTTTCATTTTATGAATTGTTGACACTTGTCATTACATAGGTTAAATATAGCTTTAAGTGATCACAAGAATATTCAATCAACATAAAATGGTTGACCATCACCATGTCATTTGTGAACGTTGATCCTTGGACGTCAAAGATGAAGACCAATTCCTTTACCAATAAACCACCCAATTTGATATGAAACCACAAAAGGGTGCATTTTATTTAACCCATGCTTTGTTCTATATGTTGGACAAATATCAATTTTCTTATTTAATATATTATCAATATTTTGTCCATATGAAAAAAATGAAATTTCATTTCAATTTTTTTTTCAATCATGCACACATTTATGTTTTTAAAAAAAAAAATGTAAACTCATTTTAACAAAAAAGAGAATTGAGTATCCTTGTTTAATAAGATCTCAATAACCATTCTTTTGAATACACAATTCAAGTACATGATTTATAAATAGAAAAAATTGGATGGTTAACATAATAATAAATGATATATTTCCAATTTAAAAAATAATATTAGATTAAAAATATATATTATAAAATTTTCATACTTATGATATTTCAATTTTAATATTTCATATCTTATTGATATTTTGTTCAAAAATTAAAAATTAAATTTCATTCTTAATCTTTTTTCAATAAATAATGATATTTAAGAAAAAATTAAACTAATTTCCACATGAAATTTGGTTGTATATTAATTGTGAATTTACATCTTTTAAAACATGGATAAGAAAAGTAATCAGAGAGTTGCATCATATTCTTGAAGTTGAAATAATATGCTTCTAAACAAAGGAAATAGTGATGTGTATCTGAAACTCTTGTTTCCTCTTTGCCAATGAACTTAACTTGGGGCGTGCCAACAAGTTTGTTGTTAGGTTGGGTCTATTGTTATGCTTTATAAAAACAAAAAGATCAGACAAAAAACTATGTCCCTATAATTCATGCCCTTGTTATTAGCCCATCCCAAAAATGGTGAGGAGCACAGTCATGAACAAGAATCCTCTTCCACCCAACTAATGAGATGCATTAACATCATAAGCTGAAATTTTTCCATTATGAAGTGTGGGGTGGATGGGAATTTCTTTTGTGTCAGTGCATGAGGTGGGGCTAGGAGCATGGCAAACATATTCACAATCACATAAAGTAGAGGTGACAAAAGTTACTTGACAATATGGAGGTGACAAATGTGATTTGGCGCTTTCTAAGTTCATCATGTAAACAATTTTCACCATTTCCCTTTCCGATTTCACACTCTTTGCCCAAAATTTTATTCTTCTTGCCTATGTAGTTAGACCAGAGGTCAAGGTTATATAATATTCTGATTTAGGGGTGTCCATGTTGCAATTATTATTTTTAGTGATGGGTTAATTGAAGAATCCTTCCCCCCAAGAGAAGAAATATTCTACATGCGACCCCCACAATTAGTTAATATTAATTGCACTACTACAACATGACCATTGAGATTGAAATAAAGGTAACCTACAAATAATTGTTAAATTTAAATGTTTAAAATTTCTCAGTAATTTACTTGAATATAGATCTTTTTGTATGTTGTGGGTCTATCTTTGAAAATGGAAAAAGAAGAATATTTTTGTGACATGGAAAAATCATTTTGAAACCAAAAGAAAATAGATAACTTTTGTGACAAAGCGGTAGTCTAAAATGGAAAAAAACCTAATTTTTATGCAACGACTGCTGCCTTGAAGAAAAAAAGGTGACTGAAAATATGTTCCACTATTAATAAAATAATGACAAACATAAATAACATCAACTTGGTGATAATATGACTTTGCAAACAAATTATGCATTTGAGAACCCTTGTGAATATAACTTGTGTTTGAAAAGAAATTTGATTGGATAGTATATAAGTTGCTTGATTAGATAGTTTGTTTCTTGTACCTTGGTCATGTACTTATGAAATGAAATTAAACAATTTGAATAAATACAACTTTCTAGATGATTATTAGTTTACATTGTTGATGAAAACTTCTTTTGGTTCAAAAAATGCACCTTGGATGGAGTGATGCACTTCTGTTAGTAACTCTATGAAATTAATTACTTAGGAAAAAAAGAAACAGATTTTGACACAAAAGCTCAAGCTTGAACCTTCACATCACTAAAGTACAAATATTGTTAAGTTTTTTTCACTAACTAAAATTTTCCACGCCCAATATATGATTGTTGTCTGCATTGTTAAAATTCACTCAATTGAAATTCATGTGTTGGAAAATAAACTCATAAGGCTTGTTTCATTCCAACGCCCACATGAATTAGATTTATGACACAAATTTGAAGGATACAACTTAGAAATATACGAAATAGTAGATTAAAACACAAAAAAGCAAAAAGGAAAAATGAATAAATTTGATGGAATTGAAAAAATTCACACATACAATTGGAAAATGTAAGTGGGCCCATGCCACATTTACATAAATTGGTAATGGTCACAATGATAAACTATAATTACTCCCCTTCCTTAATTTAGATATTTTAAACATGAAGATGTCTAGGATAAGGAGCATTTGTAAAAACATCGCACATGTGGCACTTCAACTTTCATTTAACAATAATTCATTAAAGGTCTGATATGATTGGTTTGGAATGACAATAATTTTATGCCTGTTGAAAGACAGGTGGAAAACCCAATTTAGGTTGCAATGACCACTTTTTAGGTGTTTTAAGGTTGCTATGTAGCATATAATGACTTACATCAAAATTGTATGGTCCTTTAAAATTCATTTCCACGTTTATAATAGAGTTTCTCCACTCCCAATTACTGAACCCAACGGTGGGATACAAGGTGGTTTTCAAGTTACAAGGCATCAAACTGACTAACTTTTGATTCTTGGTGAAAAACATTTCTCCTGTTACATAATTGACCCCTGCTCCCACAGTGTCCCCCCTAGTGTAGCCTAAGTCAAAATCCACCCCCGAATCTTGAATCACACCTTCCTTATCGGTGACGTCATGGTTGTCATACCAAAAATAACCAGAACTATAATAGCCATAGGTGTTGGAATCCCACCCTGGTGGATTATCATTCTTGAAGTTTTCATTAGTAAAGCCGATGGAAACACGTGAATCAAAATCATCCTTGATTTTGATCTCGAAGTAATAGGACATTGTTTGCTCATGCCATGTTGCTGCTTGATAGGTTTGAATAGCACTGTGTCCCAAATTCCATCCCTCTCTCCTGAACTTCACATGTTGTGACAATTTACTAGTGATGACCACTAAAAGGTCACTACTAGTTTTCGTGTTAAGCCATGTTTGTGAATCCTCCTTTTCCATCTTATCATCTGTGTTTACTTCTCCTTGACATACAGTTGGTAACCACGCCCAAAACCTTTTAGGCAAGGATACGCACAAATTGTAACCCTTGGATGTTGTTTCCTCTTCCATCTCATCATCTTTTTGTTCCCTTTCCAGGACTTTGGCCAATGATTCTCTCAACTTACCCAAGAATTTAATTATCGTCCAACTACAAATTGCCAACCCTACTACTACAGAAATCTTCATGCTTGTCATGTCCTTCTGAATTGGTGGTAGCACTGCAAAACCCGCACAAACAAATGATCCTAGTACTGTTACTACAGAACACAGAAGTAGTATCGATGTCCATTGTAATTCCTTGCGCACAGACCGCAACGCTACCACAATGAAAGTAGTATCCAAGTCAGGGAAAGCAGCTTTTGCCCCTGAGATCACAGTGCCGATGGCGAAGAAAAAAGACAAGGTGTTAAACACCCAAAACAAGCGAAGACTGTAGTGCAACTCTACAGCTGCAAAGGACTCAAATACTCCAGGAGGGGTTCCAAGAGAAGATTGTGGGAATTGATAGTCAGTCGTGTAACCCAAGGGCGGCTGCAACCAACTTGCAAATGTAATCCCAGCTATGAGGGCACCCCCAACAAGAAGTGCATTCGCTGCATCGATGAAGACTTGTCTATCTCTGTATTGTCTTTCCAAGAAGTCCTTCACATCAGTGTGTTCCATAAGTCTATTGGTAATTTCTTCAAATTTCTCCTTGCGTTGTCTCTCCAAAAGAAATTGGAACTTTGAACGCTCCAAAAGTTTGCTGTTGCGATTTTGTTGGCGTTCTTTGGCATATTGAAGACATGTTTTGCCATTTCGATCTTCTAAGTTTGCTCGCAACCGTTCTTTCGCTAGACATAAAGCCTTCACCACATTTGGGTGACACTTTATAGTAGCAAAGTGTAGGGCTGTCTGCCCTTTTTTGTTTCTCCCATTGAGGTCCACTTCTGATTTTAGCTTCAACAACTTGTTGACAATGTGAACATGCCCATTAATGGCAGCAAGGTGAAGAGGGGTGTTTCCACGAATGTTGATTGCATCAAGGGCTAATTCTCCAACACGCTTCAACATCACATCCACTACCTCATCATGCCCTTCCTTACAAGCAAGGTGCAATGGCATATTCTCCTCCTTGTTTGTTGTGTTGAGGTTCAACTTAGTGGTGCGCCTTTGATCATTATTCATTTCTGTGGAATCTGATTCGGTAGTTTGTTTAGGAGCATCTAACGCCAACAACATGGCCACTATCTCATCTTGCCCTGCTTCAGCAGCAAGGTGTAGTGGTGTGTTAGAACCATTGTGGTTCTTCTTATTTAACTTCAATTTAGTTCCTGCACGCTCAACAACTGCTTCACCACTTCCACATGCCCCTCTTCAATAGCCAGGTGTAAGGGGCTATTCCCTTCCACGTTCGTAGAGTCCAACCCGCACTTTTCAGCATGAGCATGTTCCAAAAACACCTTTACCACCTCTAGATAGCCTCCTTTCATAGCGAGGTGCAGTGGTGTATTTTGATCCTTGTTTTTCTTATCCAGTCGCAATGCACGATAAAACCCGAACAACACACGGACCACCCCAACATGCCCTTCTTTAGCAGCGAGGTGTAGTGGTGTGTTTCCATCGTTATTCCGGTCAGCGAGATCAAATTCGGTAGCTGCGTGATCCAACAACGCCTTAACTACCTTATCATGGCCGTTCTTGGTAGCTTGGTGTAGCAATGTGTTTCCGTGAACATTTTTCACTTCCAAGTCCAATGTGCTACAACGTTCCAACAAAAGTTGCAGCACATCCACATGCCCTCCTTCAGCAGCTAGGTGTAGTGGTGTATTTTTGTCGTTGTTCTCGTCCTTGAGGTACGATTCAACGTGGTCCACCACAACTTTCACTTCGTCAACATTCCCTTCCTCACTGTCTAGGTGGAATGGTATGTTTCCATCCATGTTCTCCTCATTGAAGTGCAGCTCATTGGCATGTTCTAATGACATGTTCGTCACTTCAACACACCCGCTCTTGGTAGCAATGTGTAGTGTTGTGTTTCCACTGCAGCTGTTCTTCCTAGTGAGGTCCGATTCAGCAGTGAACTGCAACAACACCTTTACTACTGCAACATGTCCCTTGTCAATTGCAAGATCCAAAGGTGTAAAAGAATTGGAGTTTTGAGTGGTTAAGCCAATCAAGCATGGATCCTGTCCAAGGAACCTCTCCACCACATTCACGTGCCCTGCTTGTGCGGCAATGTGCAAGGGTGTGCACCCATTATCATCTTGGACATTGATTTTGATTCCTGGCTCCCGAAAAAGCAAGTCGACAAGTTCCGGAGATCCCATCCGTGCTGCAAAGTGTAGTGCCGTGAGATTGGTAGTCTCTTCTTGTTTTATTCGTCGAAATCGAAGGAACTCATCACTGCTCCAATTTGATGGCATCCTCAGTTTTCTCAGTTTTTGATTTGTTGAAGGCATCCCTGATCCCATGTTTATGTCAATGTTTTCTACATGGAGCAACAACGTCACTATTGCTCCTCGATTATCAGCTTTTGATCGAGTAGCCACGTGTAAGGGTGTGAGTCCATGGATGTCTTGCGCATTTATGTCAATGTCATCCCACTTGAGTAACTCCTCCACTACTTCCACACTGTTGCATTCCACCCCGTAGTGAATAGGGAACCTGTTGAAGTCATCGCGTCGGTTCAAATGACAGTGAACATCTGATGATATCAGTGTCCTTTGTGCTTGAAGAAGCATCTGCACGACCTTGCATCTGTCTTCCTGTGGTCGTCTGCTTCCCAAATGGCGATCAGGATTCTCGTCGGCTTCGGCTACTAGATGGAGAGCTGTCAACCCAACCTCAGTGTTGGCATCAACGTTCACCCTTCGATCCTTTATTAGAAGGTCCACAACCTTTGGGCAAGCAAACCTTGCCGCCACATGGAGAGGAGTTATTTCATACTGTGCGGTGGCATTCACGAGTATTTCGGGGTGGTGAAGCAACAATTTGACGAACTCCCACCTTTCGTCCTTAGTTGACGCTTTGTGCAGTGGTGTTAGCCGGCAGTAACCAGGAGAATTCACGTGTATTTTAGGATGCTCCAACAGGGCCTTCGTACATATTCAAAACGAAGGCGGAATCAGTTGAAACACACACAGACCAGAACTCTTTTAGTTCTTTGTTATGCATGAGTCATTCAATGGAAATAATTGTACCTTGGCAACTCCCGTGTCTTGATTATACTGTATTGCTACGTGGAGGGGGCCTTTGCCTCCACTTAGTTCGTTCACGTCCACATTCGATCGGTTGGACAATAGGTTCCGCATCTCGTCTTCAGTACCCAAAAATGCTATATGCCACAACTTCTTTTGTGCCATCCTGCTCGACTTTCGAAACGAGTCACTCTCTCGTGCACGACCTGTAGAAATTTTATAACTAGAACTTGAGTAGTCTGTGAAGGTAACCCACAATCAACGGAAAAATCTTGAACGCCACAAAAACTAGATCCTCAGCAGCTAGAAACCCACTTCCCCAACGTGTAACTCATGACCTTGGGCTCAGCTAACACGCTGTGAATCAGCACTCGTGAATTTGAGGAACTCTTGACGACCTG
This sequence comes from Sphagnum tenellum, assembly GCA_963921925.1. Lineage (NCBI taxonomy): Eukaryota > Viridiplantae > Streptophyta > Sphagnopsida > Sphagnales > Sphagnaceae > Sphagnum > Sphagnum tenellum. The sequence goes on from OY998155.1 coordinate 8,711,158, forward strand.
CAGAACTATCTTCACACAAAAGTTGCTGATGAGTTCTCGTTTCAGGTTTCTTTTTTTATACATTGCAAGGAGAGTTGCTGATGATCATGACTGCCAAAGCTTTTTGGTTTGGTGGGGACCCTAACAGAGGTGGTACGTCAGAACTTAGAAGGAAAATTGAGATTACTGCGAACTAGTTCTTCAACTTCTGTACCCTTTTTGCTTAAATGATTTCTACTTCAACTAGACACCCATATTTATTTGCTAACGAGGACCCACTCGCAGACATTTTCTCAGGAGGACGTTCCTGGCGGAAGCACTTACGTCAAGGTGGATGGGTAATCGGACCGCCCTAGTACAGAACTGGAGAACCCACGTGGAACTTCTCAATTTTGATTGATGGCTTGCTATAATATAGTATGTTGCCAAGGTCTAGGTACTCTCATAGAATGGTTATTTTAAACTTTTCACATTTTCATTTATTTGTATTGCTTTGTCTCTCATTTTTACCTTTAGATGTCTCATAAAAATCATTTCTTTTTCTCACTAGCACAACTTTGGATTGGGACACATGATGAAATTTATGGGAACATCATGATGATTGGAAAAACTTTAATACAGTTCAAATCAATTTGAAAGATAGTCATCAAACAAAGCAAAGCGAAGCAACTCCATGGGCAAATGCAACTGAACAACCCAATGCCAGGGTTCCTGTTCCCTGTGGGTGCAGGGCCCAAGAAATGGAATAAATGAGCAAATGGAGTCTGATAGGTTTTTTTTTAAAAACCATTATGTGGCATTATTTTGGTTATGGAGTAGGGAGTGGTTCCATGTCTCCTGAGTGTTTCCCTGCTGCAATTTTTTTAGTACTAACACCATATAATGTCCAACTTCTATGGTCATTTGTATGCACAACAAAGCTGATACAAAGGTTATTACATTTCATGGACACACCACAGTTTTCACATAAAATCCCATTGGGCTGAATCTGCCTAGTGATGCATGGCTACCCTGGCTCCATCAGGAAATTGAAAAAAAAATACCACTGTGACAAACTTTCTTCCTTGAACCAGATGCATTTTGGAACACCGTGTTGTGGAAGTCAGCCCTAAGATGGGCTATTTATTTATTCTTGACAAATTATTGCCCATTACAAATTCTAAAAGGTATTGGAACTTGGGGAATTTGTGTGATGCCCTCAGGATACAGAGAAAGAAATATCCTAACCATGTTGCTTTTTAAGAGGCCCATGGATTGGTCCAAAGAGTTGTGGAAAATACACGCAATACTTAAAAGCAAGCCAGATCTTTAAGTAAAACTTTATGCCATGACCTTTTCTGAACACATGTATGGTGTTTCACAATCAACAAATGTGTCCAAAGACATTGGTTTTTATCTTGTCCAATTATTTTCCCCTAGATTGGGGTATCAAGTCCTGGCTAGAATTGTCAAGAATAGGAAAAAAATTAGCATCTTTTGAATTGGCCAGGATCAATAGGCGAGTTATGCTTTATGGCAGGAACTTTTTTTGAACACATGCAGTGATGTATGGTTTTCTCACAATCGGCAAATGTGTCCAAACACATTGGGGTATCAAGAGGTATTTTGTCTAATCACCAGCAATCCATTAGGTCACTTAAAAAAAGGTTTCCATCGGTCATCCATCATCACATTACATCCTTACTGCAATTATTTATTGGGCCCCCTGTTTTGTTTCTTCAATTTTGTGATATTGCTCAAGTGGTGATTATCCATAATTTATTTAGCCAATTTTGGCAATATTCAAAACATGAATTAAAAAATCTTAAGCACCTTTACAAACTGTAGGCAATTATGGCAATTTTTGTTTCTATTTGCTTGTTTTTAGGTTATTTAAAATTTTTCAAGTGGAATTTTTGATAGAACATTCTTTCTCCAAATATTTTCACAAAATGGCAAAACCTTTTCTCCAAAACATTTCCACCAAAAAAATCATGGATTGGCCTTTGCCTTTATGCAGGCCTTGGTGATCTGCAACCCACATTAAGGAAAAAAATAACGGTGTCAAAGAATAAGCCAAATGTTCACACATGCAAGAAACTAACAAATACTAATTTATCTACATTTACATATTTTGGTTCAATCTTAGCCTATGCCATATAAATTACAAAATTCAAGTTCCACAATATACAAAATGTTCACATGTGCAAAAGCATCCTGAAGAGCCAGCTGCATTCTTATATTTGGGTTAGATCTAACCTTATGGCACATAAAGTGCCAAAATTGAGGATTGTGTATCATGGATTTTTGTACTACATAAGTTGTGGAGCACAACCTTCATCACTTGGCACTACATCTGTGACAATATAATTCTCAGTACAACTTTTCATCAGAAACAGTGTTTTTTTTCCGCAATTGTATGATGTAGCTGAAGTGGTGATCATCTATAAGATGAATTAGGCAAACTTGACAATAAAAAAAAGTACAAAAGTAAAAACACTAAAATACAAATTTTTGGCTGCCTACTAGAACTTAATATATAATCTGGCAATTTCAAAAAACTATAAGATTTTTGCTGAAATTGGAGATACAAACTCAAGAAAAAAATAAAAAATAAAAATTTCCCACGAATTCAAAAAACCTATTTTAGCAAACAATCACCCCAAAAAAAAAACTGTTCACAAACATTACAATTGCTGCAAATGCAATTAATGTGTAACACCCATGTTTGGCAAAGAGGCTTTTATTTGTGATTAAAGCATTTGTCTTCACCACTCGCGGTACCACCCACACAAGAGAGAAGTGGAAAGAGGTACAGATCATGTGATTTAGTTCTTGGCACAATAACATTGTACCATCATCCATGATGCACTAACATTGCTTGGCAATGATAGCCAGACGGATCACATCCAATACAAGAGACATAAGTCAAGTAAGACCATAGCACGAGAAGTGGAAGAGGAGGTAGAAGATAACGTACCAGCACCTAACACTGTGAGTACTGGTGAGGGGACTCTGCAGGGAGCCCTACTATGAAACTTTATAACTATTATAGCCTACTTGGGCACACAATCACTTGGGAATGTGTGATTGTAGTAACTGTTTAAGTTTATTTCAAATATGATGCAATATAGTTTTGGTTTACGACTAGAATCCATTTGTTTAGGATGCCTGGAAGTGGATCTTAAAAGCAACCACAATATTACAAAGAGATTTTTTTCTTTTGTCTCATCTATGCTTTTCAAAATCAACTAATTTAAAATCCCAATTTGAGCATATGTGACTACCCAGTGCTTTTTTTTCAATTTTCTCATGTTGTTCTGAAAGTGGCAATCAGCCACAAGAGGATTTAGCCAAATCTAGCTCCAAGACAAATGCAGAAATAGAAAATCTACAAATCTTATTGCATATTGGCAAATCATAGAACTTATTAGTTAAATATGATAATTTCCAAAGAAGAAAGCTAGAAATCTACCCAATTCCTCCAAATATCTTGGCAATTTCATAACTTTTTTTCTCAAAATGTGGCAATCCTTTTGTAAATTTTCCAAAAAGTTCTTTTGATCATGTTGCTTGGGTCACATTTTATAGCAAAATGACCTGAATTTGCCACCCAAAAAAATTTCACCAATGTAACCTTGGTATTAGGATCCTTGTTCGACCATTAAAAAAAGTTCTTTTTAAGGCTCTTACGTGTCACCATATAAAATGCCCTCTTTTGAGGATTTCAGGTGTTACATCCCCATGATTTACAAAGGAGCCTATTAACAATACAGTGACCCCCTACCGAAACATCACAAATTCATAGCTAATTGAAAGTAAGTGCAAAAATTCAGGTTCAACTTGGGTTGTGTTTCAAATTGTTTCATAATTAAGAAAAAAATGTATGTAGTGGGAAATGGAAATTCAATTATCTCAATATGCTTATTGTAGCAGTTTTGGATGGTTTTACATTATTTCAATGACCATTAAATTCTTGATTATTGAAGAACAAGATGAACAAAGTGTTGTTGGTGTGTTCTTAATTTTTGGACAAATTACTTAAACATGTCTTTAGTGTAAAGAAACCCCTAAAACTAAAGTTTGAAGCCCAACTTCTTAAAACCATATTGGTACAAAAAACCATACATCAAGAACCCCACCTCTTCAATGTTTGAGAGGCACCAGAAAAATGCCATCACTTGGTGTCTTCTTCTCCCAGCATCCATTCTTCTGAGTTCTTTTATCTGTAAATAGCAGCTGTTCGCTGGCCTTCTTCGGTGGTGTTTCTCTCATGTATGTTTGAGAGAAAGAAGATGGGAAAATCAGAAGTATGTCCAACTAATGAGCACAGTGTTCTTTTACAATTTTATGATGTTCCATCAATTGTGAGTATCTCAAGAGGGATTTAGTATTACCCTAGTACCTTGGCTGGTTCAGCAACACGGTGCCTAATAAAAAAATTTAAATTGTCATTTACTTTTGGCAATAAAAAAAAATATATTTTACAAGTAGGCACTATACTACATAATGAAGCTGGTGTGCTTGAAAGTTTCACAATTTAATCCTTAAAGTCCATCTAAACTTCCATAACATATTGACTATGCATAAAAACCAAATTGTTTTACAAATAGGCCTCAAAATCATAATACTCAATACAAGGCCATAGGTACATTTTGAATGTACTTAATTTTGGAATGTACTAAAAACCTTTTTTTACGTGTTTCTTATATTTTTCCAAAGTTTTAGAGGTCTTGTGACATTCCTTATGATACCACCAAATCATACTTTCACCCAACGAAATGTTTTCTTTTAATAATCTAAGTATTCCTAAACGTTTACATTGGCCCTATCACTAGTAGGGGATGCAGTCTCGGCTATTGTGCAATCCACTCATTTTTTTAATGAATTTTAGCCTTGTATTGAATATTATGATTTTGTAATTTGGTTGCAATATTTTTTTGGTTCATAGGCCTATCACTATGTTATGGAAGTTTAGATGGACTTTAAGATTTAAATTTTAAATATATACAATTTTTTTCATATTTGTGAATTGCAACAAATGTTGTTAAAAAAGGTATTATATCTCTTCTAAATTTATGAGTGGAAGAAAGCAATATTAGAAACGTGAAGTGGCAAAATGAAATTAACGTTATGTTTCACAAGCTTGTTGTAGTTTGAATGATCATATTATTTAGTTTTTTGTTAGCTATGACTTGATTACTAATTGATATGAAAACTAGTTTCTTTGTTGCTTTTGGAAATGTTGCAAAAAATTAGAATTTAGTTTTTTTTGTATGTAGGTTTTTAGAGTTCTGAAAATAATATATATATTATGTAGCCATTAATGATAGTTCATGGAATTAATGGGAAGTAATTGCCTAGAGATAATTGTTGGACCTTCATCATGAAAGATGGTTCCTTGTGAATGATATTCATAGCTTATGACCACCTTTTAAGTTGTGTTTGTTTTGGTATAATCTAGGACCAACAAAAAGGTGGAATACAAATTGTTGTTGTTCAAAGTTTCATATGCAATTTTATAGACACAGGCCATTTGATGCTTGAGTACAACTTTATGCCATGAGTTTTTTTGAACACATGTCAAGAATAGGACAAAAATCAGCATCTTTTGAATTGGCCAAACTCAATAGCCCAGTTATGCTTTATGGTAGGAACTTGTTTTGAACACATGTAGTGATGTATGGTTTTCTCACAGTGGGCTTGCTGAGAATACGAGAAAAATCAGCGTCTTTTGAATTGGCCAACCTCAACAGCCCAATTATGTTTTATGGCCTAATTTTTTTTGAACATGGTTTGCTCTCAATCGGCAATTATTTATTGTGCCCGGTGTTTTGTTTCTTCAATTTTGTGATGTTTGCTCAAGTGGTGATTATCCATAATTTATTTAGCCAATTTTGCAATACTCAGAATATGAATTTAAAAATCTTAAGCAACCTTTCATACTGTAGGCCATTGTGGCAATTTTTGTTGGTTTTTGGTTGTTTTTTGGTATTTTTTAGTTTAAAAGTGGAATTTTGAGAGAACATTCCTCCTCAAAATATTTTTCACAAAATGACAATAAATTTCCACCAATAAAATCATTGATTGGGCTTTGCCTTCATGCAGGCCTTGGTGATCTGCAACCCACATTAAGGAATAAAGTAATGGTCAAAGAATAAGCCACACAGAAAACCAAATGTTCACACATGCAAGAAACTAACAAATACAAATTTTATCTACATTTACATATTTTGGTTCAATCTTAGCCTATGCCATATAAATTACCAAATTGAAATTCCACAATATACAAAATGTTCACATGTGCAAAAGCATCCTCAACAGAGAGCTACACTCTTACATTTGCGTTAGATCTAACCTTCTTGCACATAAAGTGCCAAAATTGAGGATTGTGTAGTACGAATTTTTGTACTACATAAGTTGTGGAGCACAACCTTCATCACTTGGCACTACATCTGTGACAATATAATTCTCAGTACAACTTTTCATCAGAAACAGTGTTTTTTTCCCCCAATTGTATGATGTAGCTGAAGTGGTGATCATCTATAAGACGAATTAGGCAAACTTGACAATTAAAAAAGTACAAAAGTAAAAACACTAAAATACAAATTTTTGCCTGCCTACAAGAACTTAATATACAATCTGGCAATTTCAGCAAAATAATACTAAAGGAAAAAAAAACAAAAAAGTATTTTTCCATGATTTCAAAAAAGCTACTCTAGCAAATGCTCACCAACAAAAAAAATTATTGTTCACAAACATTGCAATTGCTGCAAATGCAATTAATGTGTAACACCCATGTTTGGCAGAGAGGCTCTTCTTTATGGTTAAATGCATTTGTCTTCACCACTCTCTGTACCACCCACACAAGAGAGAAGTGGAAAGAGGTATCAGATCATGTGATTTAGTTCTTGGCACAATAACATTGTACCATCATCCATGATGCACTAACATTGCTTGGCAATGATAGCCAGACAGATCACAGCTAATACTAGAGGCAACATAAGTCAAGTAAGACCATAGCACCAGAAGTGGAAGAGGAGGTAGAGGATAATGGAGCAGCACCAAACACTGTGAGTAGTGACTTGTGTCCCCTCACTGAAGGGAGCCCTACTATGAACCTTTATAACTATTATAGCCTACTTGATGTATGGTTTTAGGTACCAAGCTGGTTTTAAGGAGTCGGGCTTCAAACTTTAGTGGTTCAGGTCTCTTCACACTAAAGACATGTTTAAGTAATTTGTCCAAAAATTAAGAACACACCAACAACACTTTGTTCATCTTGTTCTTCAATAATCAAGAATTTAATAGTCATTGAAATAATGTAAAACCATCCAAAACTGCTACAATAAGCATATTGAGATAATTGAATTTCAATTTCCTACTACATACATTTTTCTTAATGATGAAACAATTTGAAACACAACCAAAGTTGAACCTGATTTTTTGTGCTTACTTCAACTATCTATGAATCTATGAAGTTTCGGTAAGGGGTCACTGTATTGTTAGTAGGCTCCTTTGTGAATCATGGGTACGTAATACTTGAAGTCCTTAAAAGAGGGCATTTTATATGGTGAACATAATAGCCTAAAAAGGAACTCTTTTTAATGGTCAAACAAGGATCCTAATACCAAGGTCGCATTAGTAAATTTTGTTTTTGGGTGGCAAATTCCGGTCATTTTGCTATGAAAAATGACCTAAGCAAAATGATCAGAAGAACTTTTTGGAAAATTTACAAAAAGATGGCCACATTTTGAGGAAGACTGTTACAAAATTGCCAAGATGTTTGGACAAATTGGGTAGATTTCTAGCTTTCTTCTTTGGAAATTAACATATTTAACTAATAAGTTCTATGATTTGCCAAAATGCAATAAGATTGCTAGATTTTCAATTTCTGCATTTGCCTTGTAGCTAGATTTGGCTAAATCCTTGTGTGGGTGATTGCCAGTTTGGGAACAACATGAGAAAATTGAAAAAAAAAGCATTGGGTGGTCACATATGCTCAAATTGGGATTTTAAATTAGTTGATTTTGGAAAGCATTGATGAGAAAAAAATAAAACTGTTTCTAATATCGTGGTTGCTTTTAAGATCCTCTTACCCAGGCATCCTAAACAAATGGATTCTAATCTTAAACCAAAACTATATTGCATAATATTTGAAATAAACTCAAACAGTTACTGCAATCACACATTCCCAAGTTGTTGGATGCCCAAGTAGGCTATAATAGCTATAAAGGTTCATAGTAGGGTCCCCTCACGAGTCACTACTCACAGTGTTAGGTGCTGCTACGTTATCTTCTACCTCCACTTCCACTTCTGGTGCTATGGTCTTACTTGACTTTTTGTTGCCCAGTGACTCACAGTGGTAGGTGCTGCTAATTTGGGGCTGTTCGCTGGCCTTCTGGTTGAGGCTTCTCTCATGTTTGTTTGAGAGAAAGAAGATGAGAAAATCAGAAGTATGTCCAACTACTGACCACAGTGTGCTTTTTACAATTTTATGATGTTCCATCAATTGTGAGTATCTCAAGAGCGATTTAGTATTACCCTAGTACCTTGGCTGGTTCAGCAACAAGGTGCCTAATAAAAATTTTAAATTGTCATCTACTTTTGGCAATAAAAATAATAATATTTTACAACTAGGCACTATACTAAATAATGAAGCTGGTGTGCTTGACAGTTTCTTTCAGATTTTCGGCATAGAAGGTAAATGTTTTCAGAATTTTCAAAAAGAAAACTACCAGTGCCTAACCAGCCTTGGTACTGTACTGGTGACAAATTTCTAGAACCTATCGAAAGAGTGAGAACATGCTATAAAAACTATGCCCCCAAAACTAACAACCAAGTTGATATTTGGCAGTTTTTTTTAATTCAAAAACATATAGATTTTTTCCCCATGAAATAGGAAATATGGAACCTTTTCTTAAATTCACATTTTGTGAAATTTCGCACCAGAAAAAAAAGTCTTTTAAGCGCTTGCAATAATACTCCTGGCATTTATTTCATGCCTAGTTGCCAGGGAAGCCAAGTCAGGGATTTTTCTTTGGACATTTCTTTTCTGGAAAGGAAAGCAACTCTTGCTCTTATACTTACCCGCAATTGCCTCAACAACTGCTGTAGCATTCGGCCGTCTCATGCTGTCATGGATGAATAGTCGAAATTGTACCCAAAACAGTACAGGAAATGTAATAGTCAACTCGCACCAAATTCAATTTGGGCTTGTACTTAAAATATCTTCACCTACAGCAGTAAAATGGCCTGCACACGATATTTTGGATGAAAAGTAGGAGTCCAATTACGGTGAATTCAGTTTGCGCGTGTAAATCAACCCAAGACATATGTTGCCCTTCAAGAGAGCAGTACACAGCAAATAACTAACCATAAGGATTGATGCAGGTGGTGAGCAATGTTGTGTGGGTATATCTTTCACCCAGATATACCCATTGGGGACAGATAGGGTATATTATTTATCTTAACTTACTTATCACAAATCAACATATACTATTGAAGTGCATATCCAATGGAATGTAAATTTGAGATTTTATACGTTTATCATAACCTTGCATATGAATAAGAAATATCCATACCCAAAGCTGAAACTTTGCAAGCTCCCCAAAATATAAGTTTGCATGTGAAGATTAAAGATCTTTCCTTTAGCCAAGCTATAGAGGTGACAAGGTGAGAACCTTTGGGCAAGCCCTATAGGTCAACATGTGGTAAAAGTGCACATGTTAGAATTTAGGAGTGATAAGTGTGTGGAAAGGATATATCTCAAGTGAGAGACTCCTCTCCTTTGAAAGGCCATAACTTTGGCTTTGCTCAACAAAATTAGATGATTCAAAAATGTATTGGAAAGCCCAAAGATGAGTTAGGAATTATCTTGAAATTTCATCATCAACTAAGTGTCAATCATGATGTCATTGTCTTTTGATAAATTAAATGTTCACCCATAAATATGTTTGCCCAAGTTAAGGATGATCAAACACTTTGATTTTTTCATTCTGACATTGGATTTGACCTCTGAAATTTGTTTCAAAGTTTCCAAAATGTGACTATTTTCTTTCGTTTTGACATAAGTAAATAAATACCCATTTTTTAACCAAAACAGGGTTACGGGTGAGTGCTGGATCTTGTCCAAGGAACCTCTCCACAATATTCACGTGCCCTGCTTGTGCGGCAATGTGCAAGGGTGTGCACCCATCGTCATCTTGGACATTGATTTTCATTCCTAGCTCCCGAAAAAACAAATCGACAAGTTCCGGAGATCCCGTCCGTGCCGCAAAGTGCAGTGCCGTGAGATTGCTAATCCTTTCCTGCTCCATTGGTCAAAATGGAATAAACTCACTGTTCCAATTTTATGCCATCTTCCATTCGGGTTGTTTTTTATTTGTTGAAGGCATCCCTGATCCCATGTTTATGGCAATGTTTTCAACATGGACCAACGACTTCACTATGGCTTCTCGATTATCAGCTTTTGATCGAGTAGCCACGTGTAAGGGTGTGAGTCCGTGGATGTCTTGCGCATTTATGTCAATGTCATCCCACTTGAGTAACTCCTCCACTACTTCCACACTGTTGCATTCCACCCCGTAGTGTAAAGGGAACCTCTTGAAGTCATCGCTTCGGTTCAAACGACAGGCAACATTTGATGATCTCAGTGTCCTTTTTGCTTGAAGCATCTGCACGACCTTGCATGTGTCTTCTTGTGCTCGTCTGCTTCCCAAATCGCGATCAGGATTCTCGCCGCCTTCTGCTACCAGATGGAGAACTGTCAACCCAACGTCAGTGGTGGCATCAACCTTCACCCTTGTATTCTTTATTAGAAGCTCCACAACCTTTGGGCAAGCGAACCTTGCCGCCACATGGAGAGGAGTCATTCCATAACATGCGGTAGCATTCACGCGTATATTGGGGTGTTGAAGCAACAATTTGACGAACTCCCACCCTTCGTCCTTAGTTGACGCTATGTACAGTGGTGTTCGCTGGAGCGAAGCACGAGAATTCACGTGTATTTTAGGATGCTCCAGCAGGGCCTTTGGACATATTCAAAACAGAGACCGAATTAGTTGAAACACACACAAACCAGAATTCTTTTAGTTCTTATGTGATGCATGAGTCGTTCAATGGAAATGATTGTACCTTGGCAACTCCCGTGTCTTGATTATGTTGTATTGCTTTGTGGAGGGGGCGTTCGTTTCTCTTTTCTTCGTTCACGTTCACATTCGATCAGTTCAACAATAGGTTCCTCATCTCGTCTTCACTACCAGAAAATGCTATATTCCACAACTTCTTTTGTGCCATCCTGCTCGACTTTCGAAAGGTGTCACTCTCTCATGCACAACCTGCTGAGATTTTATAACTAGAACTTAATCTGTGAAGTACGGTAACCCCATGCCATTCTTAGGGTAAAAATAACAAAGAGAAAAATATGGAGAGGAAGGCACAATGAGGACAGTGAAAAAATTCGAAAAAAAAATCGTTACAATTTTGCAACAATGGATGAAGTAAGATTTCAAATAATTGTCACTAATGGAATATATCAAGATATATGAAACAATGTTTATGAATGAAATTGACTACCAAAACCATAGACGGATGAAATGTGATTATGTCAATGAAACTGATTTTTGGATGAATATAATGAATTGTGTTGTGCATGTTCATGGATGAAACTTATCGAACATGTAATAGGCCATATGTGAAGAATGAATATCGCAAATGAACCAAATGACAATATGAACAAAATTCAATTTATTCAAGTTAACCACAAGGGTCAAATAGGAGCTGAATAACAATGTTAATATTATGTGACTGAGGACATAACCAATGTTGGCCAGTCCTTGGTTTTTTCACTAACCATCGAGTCTGGGTTTGAAGTTTTTTAAAAACATAAGGCCTGTAAGACCCCATAGTTCTACGTCTTTGGAATATTTTCAAAAGTTAAGCGCATTGATTTTGGGGCTGAGTCAAAAAAATTGGACCAACAATTCTAATTCTGAAAAGTTTAACTTTTATAAGAACATTGGGTTCTAGGTTAAGGTGAAGGCTGGTTTTGGCTTATTCTTGGGGATGATTTGAAAGTTTATTTTTAAATATTTTTGAATTTTGGTGTTCCAAAAGTGTTTTCATCACATTTTCAAAAATGTTCCAAGATGTTTGCATACTTTTTTCAAAGTTCCCAATGAGTTCCCAAAGTTCTTAAATTTGTTTCCTAACATGTTCCTAAGAGAAACTATAAGAAACAACAAAGGGAATAATTAACCAACAATGGTTTCCACCCACATGGGACTTATTTGAATCTTTATCCAACATAGGGAACAACTAAAGGAACACCACAACATATCTGTTTAAAGGGCATTTTAATGCTACCATGGGAGATGCCGTTACATGTTAAAGCTTAAGATTAAGACCAAGAACCTATAAACCTTCAACACTATCTAAACCTAAAACCTCAGCCCCTACATAACCCTAAGAGCTGAACCCTATAAAAGAAGGCTTCAAATCTGTTGGGTCCAGTTCTAAGGTTGGGCTCAAGTCCATGTAGAACTACCAGATTCGATTCTTGGCCTATTCCAGGTCCATATACACCCACTCAGGTCAGTTCTTAAACTCGGTTCCAGATCTGGACTTGGAATCAGCCAACGATGGATACAACGGACTCAATTGTGTTTGGCATGCAAAATGTGGGTGGGTGCGTGAGTAGGTGAGTGGGTAGGTGTGTAGGCAGACCATTTTTCATCAAGCAAACAAATCATTTTATTAATGTTTCTTGCTCTTTTGATAACAATAAAAACGAATATATAGCTAACTCTTAAAAACATCTTATACGTCCTATTACAGGACATGCAGCACCAGTTACGGACACAATGAAGGAGACAATTTCCTTATTGTAAAGTAGCATAGGCAGGTAGTAAACTAAAATAGGTAGGTTAGATGACAGAATTGAGCCTAGCTGCTGATTCTGCCATCTAAGAGGGCCTTATGACCTGCGGAACTGACATTTACAATTGTACAATATCTTTGAAGTTCGGGAGCTTTCGCAATACTGATGCCTGTGACATGACCACAAGAGAGAGTTATTACATTTGTACAAAAATGACATCAATTCAAAATAAGATATTTGCTTATTGCCTTGGAGATCGAATTATAGACCTTAAAAATATAAAATAGAACCCAAAAATCTTGAAAGTATCTGCAAATTAAAGAAAGAAATTAAATATGTCTATGTTCATTTATAAGTAAATTTAATTATTTATCAATTGCAAAAACTGCCATGTTTATAAACAAGCAAGGATAAATAGTAACATTTCTAATTACGTAGTAAAATAACACAACAGGGTAGGCAAAAAAGTATGAAGAGTGATTTTGCAATCATCCACAAGAAGATTTAGCCAGATCTGGCTACAGACCAAATGTGAAATTTTGAAAAAAAAAATTTGAAAATATTTTTGGTTATTTGCTGGAACTTGTTGTAGAAATGTGACCATTCCGATTTTCTTTTTCCTTCAAAATCTGGCGAATTAGGGCTATGTTTTTCTCAAAAACATTTTGTAGGTGTTGAAGTCATATTTTCCGGTTAAAATAATGAAAATAATCATCAAAAGAAGAGAATGCAAGTAAGGTTTTTCTTTCAATTTGTGATGTAGCCAATTTGGTGATCATCCACAAGAAAATTTAGCCAAATTTGACTATAGACCAGATATGAAAGTTTCAAGAATCCTTTTATATTTTGGCTATTCGCTGGAAACTGTTGTAGAAATATGGCAATTCAGAAAAAACATTCTTCAAAAACTGGCAAACTACGACCACTTTTTTTTCGAGATCATCCTGCAGCAGCAGATGGGGTGGTGGGCACAAACAGTTGCAAAACACCATAACTGGAGGAGGATGATATTAAAAGAAAGCCCATGAGCTTGCTTCCTGATGGCCCGCCAAACGTGAGGGGAGTGCATAGGCGTCAGATTGCGGGTTTGGTCCTGTCTTGATTGGGTATGATGGGTCCATGTTGATTCCACAAATTCCATTGAGGTTTTTGGCGCCCAAGCGTTCCATAAAGATGTACCCTTTTTGTCCCCAACCGGTGCCCCAGGAGTTCTTAATTATCCAGTACTCGAGACCGGAGCTAGCTGCATAGCCCACCGCAAGAACCCCATGATCCAAGTCCCTCCCACAGCTACCTGTGAACACACCCTGCAGTACACGAGAAGATGAAAGAAAGAACTTGACAGATTTTGATTGATACAGAACACTGAATGCATCATTCTAATGTACATACCACACAGAATTCCTGATCATGTTTGTGTTACAGCAAATGAACTACTACTAACTTACCCATTGATTACTACTACAAGAACACAATCAACAGGAAGGCAAACCTTGCAAATGTGGCACCTTCTTTGAGATGAGCGCTGTTTCTCATAACCTATGACCTCCTTCAACATAGATGAAGTATTCTACTTTTCATCTATGAAGAGCCATTTCTGTCTGTGAAGAGGGCTCCTTATGAGGAAATAGTGTTCTCCATTATAGGTCAGATTCATTTGCCTTCGCTGTTGATTATGTCCTGTAACTGGCTTGAGGCCACTGGCTACAGGATATAGTCTTGGCACTCCTGCTCCTTGACTATATCTGGTAGCCAGCTTCCTCTCACCAATTACCTAGTCCAGACACATCAATTTGCACGAAACACTTCAAGAAATGCAATTTTGTTACAGCAAAAGAAGAACTTCTACTTAATGTAAGGACCTACTACAATTTTTTTGGTGTGAATTTAGGATGGTTTTCAGCAGGAAGATGGCACTGTTTACTGTTTACAATTTTACGTCCGTTTGGGACCAGAGGGTTTAGGGTTTAGAGCACAGGACCTTACCACCAATGTAAGAAAACGGCCAGTTTGGCACTGACACTTACAAAATATGTAAGGTGCAGTTTTTGAAATTTTTCTTTCTAGAATTTTTTTCTCCTCCTTTATTTCCACCTTTCTTTTACTGTGTGCAAATGTGAAAATTTTAAATGTGCCCGGGTTTCCTTTTAGATCTGGGAGTTTTGTGCAACATAGCTTTACAACCCTCAAAAGAAAGAAAAAACTGAAATAAGTAAAAAAGTTCAGCAGTTCTTTACGTAGAAGAAAGAAGGGTCTTTCTGTACTACAGAAGTTTACCTACTGATTTGCACCAGACACTTCAGGAAATTCAGATTTATTATAGCAAGGAAAGAGGCAGGGAAAGAGGGTTTGGGGGGGAGGGGGAAACTAGGATTTTGGGGAGGACAGACTCCTGCGTAAAGCTGGAAATCCCGACCACTGGCCTCAATCGATACACTGATAGACTGATTTGAAGCGGCTTGGAGCAACACAGTTTCGTTATTCATGGGGATGCCTTGGTAGCTGTTAATTGACACCACAATCTACAAAGATGAAAGAAAACCAATTAGTTAAGAAGGCCAAGAAAAATCAACAACTAGACTTTGCGATCAGGAAGCTGTTCTGGCAATCAAGTACTACAAATGATCTCTAGAGTGTTGTAAGGAAGCTGGGAACAACATTCAGTGTGACAATTTCTAATATTGTAGCGGGTGAGCATAAAAACTAATCAACTAAATTGTTACCTTGTTTCGTTGACAGGTGTCATTTGTGCCCTTGTATGGATAGTCAGCTTCTGTGTCAACCCCACCGTTTTCCATGATGTAACTGAATGCGTTATCCATGAGCCCACCATTGCAACACCGTCATTGTCGTCGCAGTCCACCAATTGTTGCTCCGACAGCGAAATCAGGTGTCCTGTTTTGATTGCGTTGATACCCTCAACAGACCCTATTCCTGAGAATGCGCAATAAGACGATGCAGCAGAAATTATAGACAAAATTAGAAGGTTTAAGACGAACAGGCCTAGTTATAGGTGGAGTAAGGTTCTTTTTCATTAAGCTCCTGTGATCACAGTTACATACAACATAGTGTGATGTGACTTGTAGAGCTATGCGATGACTGTGACCACAGCTAGTTGAAAGAACTAAATGAAAAGCTGCTGAGATCACAGCAGCCTGATGGAAAGATGTCCTAAGCTGCTGGAAAACTTTATGGATGATTCTGCCTGCATTAATACAACAATTCTGGCATTGCATTTGTCGGAACAAAAAAAAAAAAGAAGAATATATAAGAAGTTCTTGTATGAACATTTGTTGACCCAACATTGAAATGCTCGTCAGACCTCAACTTGTAGTGCTAGAGACAAACTCTCAGAGCACTAGTCCAATTAACACTCACCACAGTTGCCTTGGTCTTTCACTGGCGTCACAGCACCTTTGGCTCTCCAATCCAAGCTGGCAGGGGCATGGACATTCGCGTACATGAAATTCTCAGTCCTGCGCAGCCTCTTTACGCCGGGAGGCAGGATGCCAAAATAGCGAGCCTTGAATTCTTCGTGCGTAAGGTCGGCGAGATTGTTCAACCCCAACCAGTGAGATGTCTTGTGCTGCACAATGTGTGAGTTTATGTACCTCAGATTATCCTTGAAGATCGTGAAACGGTGATGCATTTCCAGAACGCTCTCATAAGATTT
Organism: Sphagnum tenellum; assembly: GCA_963921925.1. Classification (NCBI taxonomy): domain Eukaryota; kingdom Viridiplantae; phylum Streptophyta; class Sphagnopsida; order Sphagnales; family Sphagnaceae; genus Sphagnum; species Sphagnum tenellum. Next base: position 8,727,669 of record OY998155.1, read on the forward strand.
CTCGTGCTTGTGCAGTCACGATTCGAACAGGTTGAAAAGTTGCTCTTCCGAATCCAAATCCTCGGGCGAATAACCGACGATGGAATAATCCAGACTAGCTTCCACTCCGATCCCCGCGTGAAAAAGAACTACTGCAAGCAACAGCAGTAGAAGGAAAAACCTTCCAGTCATTTTACACAAAATTCAAATCTTCCCACTTCGAACTGTTCTTGTACCTCAATTCCAACAAAACTCCTTGAAGAGAAAAGCAAACAGAAAACCACCGCTAAAAAAACAAAAATTGTGTTACCGAACTTCACAGGAACTAATCCAGAACTGGTTCTCTTGCCAAATCCCTAGAACAAGTGCGCATAATAGAGCGAAATCCGAGAGAGGAGGAGTGAGGCATCACCCGCAGTCAAGCTCGCAATGCGGCGCAGACCGAAGAATGACGAACAAACAAGCGGGTGGCGAATATAAAGGGCGGATCCTCATGGCGCGCCAGTAAAATCGTAAACAACGCAATTAACTAACTGAACCTTTTCAGTTTGTACCTCCAGGAGAAACTCCGCCACGTGCTCCTTTGACTATCTGGAACTTCATCAGCAGCGACGGTTTTTATATCATCCGTACACACCGCGTAAGTTTTCCGTTACTTAACCGGTTAAAATTATAAGGTAAAAGAACTTTCACCTAGCTCGGTAAACCAGTTATGATAAGTATTTAGACTGATACTTTCACTTTCTTTGAGAAAGGTCTTTCAGTGGCCAGATTCGGATAGATAGGCCGGTGAGCGAACACTTAAGAACGTAGGCGAGATCGAATCCTCACACATTGTTCCTCTGATTCTGAGGCTCAAACAACATTTTTAGCCTTTCACCTAGCCCTTCTACTATAGCAAAAATCTCTCAATTGGATAAAGGAATGGGCAAGATATGGTGGTGTTTGGTGTAAAGGGGTTCAGTGTTTGATGATGGGTGATTTAAAACAGATTAGGATTTCCAGTTTAAGATCTATGATCGTTTGCATCTTTGCCTCTGGAATACAAATATAAAGCAATTGTGTAAAGCCCTAGATGGAGCACCCGTTGTGGCCAGGTAGGTGGAGGAAGTGGATCTGATGGAAGTCACCTGTGTGGCGAATAGATAAAACACCAGACAATGAAAAGATAAACAAATTTCTCTCCGCCAATGAGAAGCCAGGAAATGGTGAACAAAACCAAATTATTTAGTCTCCTACCACCCAACAAATCCCAGTTATTTTGTCTCCTTCCTCCTGCCAGCAGCCACGCGCTCTTCTATTTCCCCCAAAATAAGAAAACGTGATCTATTTCTTTCAGAAAGGCAGAGAGAGGGACAGAATCTTTTGATCCCTTCCCATTTTCTCTCCCTAGTCTTTTTATACTTCTCCTGGATTCTCTGATGGTAAAATAACAATACTACCTCAAGGTAAAGGGTAAAGTAACTAATCTGCTCTTTTGTTGGCCTTGCCTACCTATCAAGGCAAGGATATCGCTGTGTGTAGTTTCGTTATAGAGTATAGTAGCTTAAGGGATTTTGGCCCCTAGGTAATAGGTTTATTTTTATATGAGAATTTTTCAAAGATGATAATTTGGCTGGTGTTGAAACTTGAGGTTACTTGTAAAGTCATAATATCTTGAAGGATTTTGATTTGGTTCAGACGATTTTTTGAAGATTATGTTTTTGCATGGTGACATATTTCAGTTTCCGTAATTCTTCTTTTGCCATATGGTACTTTTTAATGTAAATGGCAAGGCCAGGCTGTGACACCCCCCTTGTTACCACACATGGAAGAAAATGCACTGGCCAATTACGAAATTTAAAGACCTGGGCTGATTTTTCTAGTCTAATTGGGGAGCTCATTACAGAGCATTTTTTTTCCCACTGTAAGTGAGGCATTTGGAAGACTAAACACTCATCAGACAATTTTTTTCATTTCTTTCCGTGTGATGCCTGATGGTAAAGCCCTTAACTACAGGGCTTCACTGGAATCAGATCTGCACTTGGCTCCACCTCACATGAGAACTTACTCTGGTAAAGTCTGCAGCCTTGAGCTTTACCTTAACATAACCATCCCTCCTGAGAATCTGGACTCTCTGATTGGATTGGTTGTCAGGTTGCAAGTTACAACCCATAACCTTCAACCACCATTTCATTAGTAATGTATTAGTTAGCACATGGCACCACCCTGGGCTCCACTAGCTCAATGATTCCATAATCCTTGATTACTTGGGTGAAGATGCCATAATCACTGTATGCATAGATGAAAAGAGGGTATCTCAGGGGAGGATGGTTATATTGCATAACACACAAACATGCCAATTACTGTGTATAGTCAAAGCACGCAACTGCCAAGACTATTTGCAATAGTGTGCAAGCTCTCGCCAGTTATCTTCAGCTAAAAGTGTATGGTAAAGCCCCAGGATAGATGCTTTGCAGAAATAAGGGACCTCAAGGCAAGAGCTGAGGGAGCTATTTGAATTTCTGTAAAGCTCTTGTCTGTGGGCTTCACAGGGCCACAAGATTGGGCTTTTCTTTCTTTCTTTCTCATGAGACCCATGTGATACTCAGTGGGTACCCACCAGATACCCATCAGGTATCATGAGGGAAAAAAAGCCACTGAGCTTTACAAAAACCAAAAGCTGACCTCCATTTTTGTAAAGCTTGGTGGCTGTAATCTGCTTTGTACGAGTGTCTCCAGATATATCACTATAAAAATCTGGCCAGGTTTTTACATACTAATCAACTAATGCGCTGGTTTATGGTTACTACTCGCAAAAAGAAATAGGCTTACTATGAGTTTTACTTTACCCATCCATCTACCTAGTATCAACAAGTGCTTCACCTAGTTATTTAAAGTAACCACTATCACTTGGTGATTTCTCCCAGCATCCTATCTTCTGAGTTCTTTTTATATGTAATTTGGCGCTGTCTGCTCCCCGCCTTTCATTTGGGGTTTCTGTTATGTATGTTTGAGAGAAAGAAGATGGGAAAATCAAAGTCTGTCCAACTACTGAGCACAGTGTTCTTTTTTCAACTTCAGTTCCATCAATTGTCAGCATCTCAACAGGAATTTAGTATATCGCTAGTTCAGCAACAAAGGTGACTAATAAATTTTTTAAAATTTACTTTCGGTAGTGAAAATAATAATATTTTACAACTTGGCACTATACTAAATAATGAAGCTGGTCTGTTTAAAAGTCTCTTTCAGATTTTCAGCATGGCAGGTAAATATTTTCCAGAATTTCAGGCAATTCCAAAAATAATTAATCAGTCCCTGATCAGCCTAGGTACTACAGCATAAGGTGACAAATTTTCGCAACCTATTCAAAAAGTGAAATTTTGGTATAAAAAAATGCCTTGAAACTAAAATCTAAGTTCAAAGTTGGCAGATTTTTATTTTCTACTTTCAAAAAATAATTGATTTTCCCCCCATAAAGTAGGAAATATGCAACCTTTTTAAAATTTGCATTCTGTGAAATGTCGCGCAAAAAAAAGTAGGCTTCTGAGCACTTGCAATAATGCCCCTGGCATTTATTTAATGCCCCGTTGCCAGGGAACCCACGTCAGGACTTTTCATTGTACTCGTTGTAGCATCTCCAGGACGGTCTGCTGCTCTCGTGGATGAATGTTCAGCAATATAATCGCTTGTACCCCAAACTGTGGATGAAATATAACAGTCCAGAAGTGCCAAATTCAGTTTGAGCACAGTAGGAAAATTGGATGCACATTATGTTTGGATGAGAAATAGCAGTCCAATTACTGTGAACTCAATTTGACCCTGTGCCTAACCCCAGGACACATATTGCCCTCCAAGTAAGTAGTAAAAGCAAATAATTATTTTAGAGTGACCAACCCTAAGGATTGACTCAAGTGCTGTGGGTATATCTTCTAACCAGATATACCCATTGGTTACAGATAGGGTATATTATTTATCCCAATTTATTTTTCTCAAATCAACATCTTCTAATGACACAACTTATTCATAATTTTGAATATAAGTAAGAAATACTCGTACTAAAAGCTGGATAGGTCTGGGCATCTGGATAAAAATATTAATGTAAATATGTCTTAAAATTGATGGTTCTATTAGGTTTTTTTTTCTAATTCGGATTGTTCATCACAAGAAAAAAACCAACTTTTTTTTTTTTTTAAACGCAGAACTTTGGAAGCTCCTCAAAATATAACTTTGCACTTGAAATCAAAAACCCTTTAGCCAAAATATATAGCTGAAAAGGTCAAAACTTTGGGCAACCCATGGGTAACCCATAAGGGACAAAATGGAGGATTGTGAACATGTGGTAAAAGTGCAAATGTTAGAACTTAGTAGTGGTAAGTGCAGGTAAGAATATATCTCAAGTGGAAGACTTCCCCAACTTTGTAGGTCATAACTTTTGCATTGTTTAACAAAATTAGATGATGTTTCAAACTATTGGAGCATCCAAAGATGAGCTACAAACTAATTTTAGATTTCATCAGCAACCAAGTGTTGATTGTTAGGTCATAGTCTTTTGATACACTAAATGTTCACTCATAAGCATGTTAACACTAGTCAAGGATGAATCAAACAATTTGATTCTTGAATTTGACATTGGATTTGACCTTTGAAATTTGTTTTAAAATTTCAAAATATGAATATTTTTTATTTTTACATAAATAAATAAATGCATTTTTTAAACCAAAAAAAAGGACCATACGTTAGAGTGGATGAGAATTATTTTTATGTTAGTGCATGAGGTGAGGGTAGGAACATGCCAAACTTATTCACAATCACATAAATTGGAGGTGACAAAAGTTACTTGACAAAGTGGAGGTGATTGAAATGATTTAGCACTTTCTGAGTTCATGGAGTAGCCACTTTTCACCGTTTCCCTCTCTTATCCCACACCTTTTGCCCAAATTTTTATTCTTCTTACTCTGCAGCTAGACCAAAGACCAAGTTTATATATAATTTTAATTTAGGAGTGTCCATATTATTATAGTGATGGGTGAATAAAAGAGCCACCCCCCTCCTCCCCCTGGCCCCAAAAGGAAAACACTCTACATGCCCCCCCCAATAATTAATTAATATTAATCACACTGATACAACATGACCATTGAGATTGAAATGAAGTGAACCTACAATTTGTTAAATTTAAATTTTTACATTTTTGGAATTACTTTTTTGAATATAAATCTTATTGTACATTGTAGGTGTATATTTCAAAGTGATGACAACATGATTTTTTGTGACATGGAAAAATTATTTTGAAATCAAAAGAAAGTTGATAAGTTTCATGGCAAATAGACATTCTAAAATGGAGAAAACCTAATTCTTTTGCAATGAGAGCCACCTTGAAAAACAAAAATGATGAATGTAAGTATGTTCCACTATTAATAAAATAATGAAAAGCATAAATACATCAGTTTGGTGATAATAATATCTTGTAACAAATTGACGCATTTGGGAATTATTGTGAATATATAACTTTCCTTTCAAAATAAATACAATATGGTAATAAATAAGTTGCTTGATTAAGTAACTTTTTATTTGTAACGTGGTCATGTACTCATGCAATGAAATAAAACAATTTCAATAATGAAAGCTTTCTAGAGATGGTTCCTAATTTACTTTGTTGATGATAACCTTTTTTGGTTGAAAAAATGCGCCTTTAATGGAGTGATGCACTTTTGTTAGTGACTCTATCAAGCAAAGTGTTTAGGTAAGAAAAAGGAGGTTTTTTTTTACACAAAAGGTCAAGCTTGAACATTTAAAATCATTAAAGTACAAATATTGAAGGATGGCCTATGCATGAGTTTAGAACTTGAGCCTAGAGCATTGATTTGGAAACCGATGAACGTATTCATGGATGACAATTTTGACATGGATGAACATCATTCATCAATTTGGATCAAGTGAATGGATGTACTTGGATGAAATTTATTCATTTATATTGAGTGCAATGGGGATTACAAATACATTGAAATATTTAAATCCACTTCCACATGGGGTTTTGAGTAGGGTGCATTTATCATGAAAAGGTTAGATGAAATAATGAGCAAGGTGTTAAATTTGGAGGCAAAGTATGATCAACTTGTTCATGTCTCCCATATTCAAGATTCTAATGGTAAATGGTACAAAACAAAGTAAATCCAATAGTATGTAGAAAAAATGAATAGGAAAGAACAAAAGAGTTTCTTAGTGTGGCAAAAATGTATGGATCTACTTTATTTGAAGATAGGCAACAAAGATAGACTCCACCCCACCTTGTTGAAAATTAGTTGTTATAAATATACATCTAAAACACATGGCACATTTAAATGTGATAGATGTGCACCTAAATAGGTAATTAGTTGGTATAGATGTACATCTAAAACACATTTTCAAGGTGTAGGCACATTAAGATGTACCAAAAACAATCATTCCAGAACTTAGTTTGGGAATTTTTTTGATGTATTTTTAAATATAAAAAATTGAACAAAAACACAAAAACTTTGGAATGATGTTAAAGTTGACATCTTTTTCCATGTCCAAGTTAAAGGTGCCCTACATTCAACCTTTTTAAACACCTTTATTTAATATTGGTCATGAAAACATCCTTTTTGATATGTGATGAGCTTTGAAATTTTTTTGACTTTTATCACATATAATAAGAAATTATAAAGTCCATCACATATTTCATATTTTCCAAAATTTTTATTCGTAAGTGTCATAACCCTTGAAACTATAACATGTCTCAAATTTGTGGAAAAAATTCAATTCCATTATAAATAATGAATCCATAACACTTTTTTTATGAACTATGACCCCAAAATTGCCTAGATTGCAAAGTCCATATTTCATTGAAAATTAATTTTTTAATGTAATTATTTGAAAGTAAAAGGAAAAAGAAATTAAGTTCACTTATTTGACGCCATTTTGTTGGTCCACTTTCCAACTTGCATATGGGTTTTATATAATAATATGTATCCAACCTAGAAAATTTTCCTTTGTGACATCCGAAAAGGTCACTATAATATTTTTTACCCTTTAAGCTTCGACAAATAATTTTTTTAATAATGATGTAAATACATTGGATTTTGATTCAATGCATTTAACATTTTCAAATGTTTTTCTTCGTGGATCATGCATGGGTTAAAACAATTATTTTTACTACTAGGCAACACAAATAGCTAATTATTATTGGAAAGGACATTGACATTGGCACAATTTGTCTAAACATATTCAAAGAAAATAAAACCATTTAGCCATTCCAAAGCAAATTAGAAACCTCAAACTCCCCAATCTTAAATAAGACATTGCACACATGTCCATACACCTAACATCATGTGGAGAAATGGAACATTATTCTTGTGGATCATCAAAAGACTCCTTGTCATCAACACTAGCTTTTATGTCCAAAAAAACCTTAACTTCTTGAAGTTTACCCATGTTAAATCTAGAATCATTATCTCTAGATGCCATGGACTATTCATAATTAACCTTTTTTACAATAAAGTTCAAGGCTTCATGCTTCACTTGTTTAAGTATAAAGAAAGATAAAAGTGGATTAGGGGATAAGTTTATCCATGATGGACAACATAAGCCCACGTGGTTAAATTAGCACCAACAAAAAAAAAACAAGATGTTAACGACAAAGATTTATGTTGAAGGAGATTACATCAATGAAATGAAAATAAAACCTTAGTTTTTAAAAACAAATATGGGACATATTTATGAAGAAAGCTTGTTGAGGTTCAAACCAAGATTGTGTGCCACATTAGGAGCAAGTGGTTCCACTAAATGTGGAGGTGGCTTTATGGCTAGAGTAACCACATGGTGCACCACATTGCCAACATTTTGTTCCAATGCAAACAAATGTGCAACATATAAGGTTTTGTCCCCCACCAAACCAAACACATGACAACCTAATTCAATGCAACCATGAAAGTTAATCTAACTACATCATAGAAATGTGCATGATTTAGGAATTTTGTATGCAAAAGTTAGGAATGTTTTACATTATTGAAGACAAGAACTGAAAAAGATTCAAGCGCAAACTTGTGTGAATGTTGAGGTCCAATGTCCTTGATTTAGGAGGTGAACAGGTCTTTAATAACATTTACATGAATGCAAGACTACAATCTTATGCACCCTTCCAACCTTCATGTCTAGTCTTCATGGGCAAAAAACCATCTAGAATGTGATTATAAATTACATCCAACTCAATAAAAATCATATTCCCAATAATATTTTTGGGTGAAAACACAATAAAGTGGACAACTAAAAGTACTTGCCAATCTACTTGTCAAATGAACAAAAAGTAAGACCAAAACCCATCACAAAATTGTTATACATTCAATCTTTTTATTTTAATGATAAATAACAAGGGTACATTCATAGTAAAAAGATCCAAGGAGGTTGTTGACAATGTTTAAAATTGCACTTAAATTCTTTGGACAATCACCATTTATTGTATTTAATGAATTATCTATCCATATTTTGTAATTGTGTTTTGGTGTTGATGAAATTGGACTCCTATGAATTTAGAGTCATTTCACTATGTTATTAGAATCCTTTATCATACACAAAACACTTGTTGACAAGGTCCTTTTAAGGACACTAAAATTTGAACATGTTTTTTGTTACTCAAACATTCATCAAATGTTCTCAAATTTATTATAGGCTCTAATATACTCCAGAAAAAGGGCAAAATGTGTTTATATTTTTAAATGCACATGTATTGAATCCTTTTAATGGATTTTGTTGATTTTGATTCTAAACGTCCTTAATGGTCCAAAAAGTTCAAAGTTTGTCATCATGGTTTTAAAAAATTATACATTTGACTATAATTTAGGTCCTAATGCAAAAAGAATAATTTCTATCATAATATGAGTCATGTTTGGTCTCAATATTAAAATCTAGTCCTAGAATTACATTTAAAATATAGTTTTGATATTTAATAGGTCAATACATGTAGGACACATGTAAAATGCAATCCTTGGTAAAGTTTCCGACCTTGGTCCTTGTGGCTCTTTTTACTGTGTTTTTACTCACAAAATACTTTAGGATTCATGAGTCCCAACAACATCAAATAGATGATATGGGATGATGTTCGTCCCATAATGCCCGAAACTTTAAAAACAAAAGGTATTGTGTCATATGGGTGACATATGCTTGCTTGGGAACATTTACAAATGGAACCATTGTCTAAATAAGAACCTTTGTTTACATAGAACTACCATGGGCACCAATAGAAAAGTTGTCCGCATTTGTATCCACCTATTTCATTTTTCATATTTTGCTTTTACATCCTTTAGGCCCAACCATTGATGCAAGAATTGCTTGGGCCATAATAAAAGCTACTTGTGAAGTTATATAATTTATTTGCTCCAAATCATCATGGGGAGGAACTTCAATTGAGGCACCACCAAAATTGTTAATGGCTTGCTTAACAACATACCCATTATGAAATGATGCTTCATCATATGGGATTATACCTTTGGGCATATCCAAATACCAACCTACATGCCCACGATGTTTTAAACCCGCATCTACCTTAGTTTTTGGTGTGTACATGGTGGTTAGTGGTGCATTAAACCTCCACACCATAAGAAACTTTGGCTTGGACTTGAAGTGGCTATCTAATTCAAGCGCAAACTTGATGTACCTAAAAAAAAATGACAATTGAAATGAAAATGCATTTCCATGATCCATGTAATCAAAATACATAATGTGAAAATAAATGTAAAAGTGTTTTGGACAAAAGAGTGTAGGAACAAGGAAAAGGCAAACACTTCAATCATAGTTACATAATTGATGAATATTCTTCTCATTACCTTCTTACCATTGGGTTGTTGTTGGTCCTAATCATTGCCTTGAAATGGCCTAATAGTTAAACCAAACTCACAAAAAAAGAGTTCATTGAAATGAATCATTTTCCATGTGTCCATATAATCCCCCAAAGTTTTGAGTGTTAGGTGTTTTTTCCAAAGGTTGAATGCACGTTATGGTGTACATAAACAACTATCACAATTTGACAATTTTTAATACCTATCCAAGTTTCATGTGTCATGGTGGAAATTTGAAAAATAATTCATTAAAATTTTGTAATAAATGATGAATTATGTTCCAATCTAGAATTATGTTGTGAAATCAATGCACATATGAATGATATAATAATCCAACAAAATATTATTTTGATTTGTGGAGCCTTGTCACATTTATGCAATTCCAACAAAAGGATTAAAAAAAATACATTTAATACTAATTTTTCATTGAAATTTTACACATACATTAGAGAAACCATTAAAAACAATCTTTCCCATCAAAATTTTCAATTTTTCTTAAAGTTGTGGAATTTATATCATGTGATTTTAAAATGTTCATTATTACATTATGGTATGATAATGTTGATGATTATGATTTTGTAGGTTGAAAAATATTTTTCCATTGAAGATTTATTTGGGCTAAGTGGCTTTTTAATCATTTGACAAAACCAAAAAAAAAATTTAAATGGAAAATTGCTATCAAATAAGGGTTTTAAAAAAGCCTTTATTGAATTATTTGTGTACATTTACACAAATGTACAATTATGTCTCAATTTCATATTTATGATTATTGTGACTTCTTTTAATTTTGAAGCCCAAATCATTTATATGTGATTTTAAAAATAATTGAAAGTTAGTGAAATCTTACCTATTGCTACTTTTGATATTATATATAATTCCAAATTTCCCTCAAATTGTGTACATAGTAGTGTGCATTCATCCCAACACAATATGGAAATGCCTTTGTTGAATGGTGTAAAGAGCAAATTGAGCTAACATAATCTTGTGGAGCTACCAAAAATCCATGTGTTTACAATGTATTAATAATTGAAATCACATTCATTCATGCATATTAACAAGTTGTGTGAAAAAACAAAAAGATGGAAATACATGGGAATATGTACATGTCACCAAAATGTTCTCCATTCAACCAAGGATTTAATGTTGACCCATGTATTGGCCTAGGTGGAAATAAGTTTTGCTACCCATTCCAAATTTTTAGTCATTCCATTTTTTCTTGCAAATCCATTTTAGTTGCGACAACATTCTACTTTTTCTTTTTGGCGATTTCCTCATAACCAACTTTCACACATGACCAATGAACCTTCAATTCGGTATTAAAGAAATTAATCTTCCCCCAAAAAGGGATCAACAACAAGGAATAACTTTATCAATTGGTTCTTGTGTTGTTTTTTTACTTTGAGCCCAACTTGTATCATGGTTTCTTGAAGACCCCTTTGAATCTTAGGGCTATCAATATTTTGTTTTTAAGCTTTTCTTGTCATGTGATGTGCATCAAGAATTTCACATTGTAGACCAAAAAATAAAGCCCCACAATTACAACATATGCATTAATGGCATATAAACAAATCATTCATGAGTAAGGTATATAGAGATTGCATGAAATTTCACAACTAAATGAATGAGCACAATGAAATATTAAATTATGGACTACTGTCTATAGAAGGAATAACTTTTACCTTGAACAAGATTCATATCATGACATGGATAGTCAAATTGTTCCAAGTCTTCCCACCTTTCTTGATGCATTCATCATATTGCTCCTTTTCCAACACATTTTTCCATTCAATTATAGGTGTAAAACCCACCATATTCACCTTACATATAAGGTGCACAAACTTTGATGTCGCATGTTCCCTTGATAGTCCATTGCCTTATATGCCCACAAGAGAAAAACATGAAAATTTGATGGATGGTTATCATGTCACAAACAAATAATATTGAAGGAAGAAGAAATTGTATTCATAGATTGATTCCATCCATCATGGACCAAACAAAAAAAGGATTATCCATGTTTACATCAAGCATTTAGCTTGTCACTCAAACATGCCTTGATTTATTCTTTGCATGTACCTCATTGATGTATGGATACCAAACTTGAAGGCCAAATTCATCTTTGGGTGGTTCCACTAAGAACCGCCCATCCAAATTGTTCAAAAAAGTTGGCCCCATTTTTATCTCAATTTACACTCACATTATCAAAAAAATGCATATATAGTTTTTAGTGTAAGCTTTGTTTCCAATTATGTATTCCATTTATTGAAATATTTGACATTTTTCAAAACTTGGTTTTTTTTGTTGTAAGTTAAGTCCAAGGTTTTGAATAAAGAGTTTGACTTGCAATAGTACCTCATCAACATAAAAAAATGAAGAGTGATTGGTTGAGACCTAAAAACCTTGAAAGACACAAATGTGTTTCAAAAAGATATTTGTGCTTTGTTTAGGCCTAGGTTTGATAAAAACACGTGGAAATACAAATCACATACCACCCTTGAATTTCAAGCTATCATCAAAGTTTGTACACTCATATGCTTAAGAAATGTCATGTTCTTAATGAAACATTGTGATTGAAGTTTGCCATGTAGTAGTTGTAGATAACATAAGGATTGAGGTGAATTGGGTAGTTTATGCATTTTTAGTGTACAAAAGACATTGCGCAAGTTTGGAAAAGGCAAGGAAAACAATAAAAGATAATTTGGTGAGGCTCCAAAGGTTTTCACAACATGTTCCACAACTTGGTCTTCTTTCTCTTCTTTTTGTACCTCTTACAACTCCAATTTTAAATGTGTTAAGGATTTGTTTAGCTAAAGTTTGCACCAAGTTGTTGCTACTCCTTCTACACCCATCCCAAGCTTAAATAATGATTCATTTGCCACTTTTGAAATTTCAAATTTGTTGAGACTAATCCCTTAGCCTCCTTTGAGTTTAACACCACATTGCCAACCCACAATGTAAACATAAAAATTGAGGGTTCAATGTTGAAAAATGTTGTTACATCCACAAAATATGTGCTTTTCCAAAGCGCACCACAACTAATTGTTTCTAAATACATTATTAAAGTTATGCATGATTTGTGTATTTACAAACAACATAGCTTTTTAGGTATGAAACAATGGCTACAAAAGCTTTTGACATAGAAGGAGGATAAGGAGCTTGACCATTGGCAAGCCAAGTTGATGTTTGATGATTGACGACCTATCCATGCCCAAGTTAAGGCAAACTTTGAAAAGGTGAAGTATGATTTCAATGTTGCCCAATTGTTCATGCAAGAGTTTTCTAGTTCTTTTGTTTGTACATATAATGTGTTTGTCAAATCTATTGATGGCAAATCACAACAAGGTCAAGCTTTTAAGGTTCAAATTTAAGACAATTTCATTTTGAAGAAAGAAGTTTTGTGCAAGCATAATCAAAATGGATTTCTACAAGAAAAACTAGTTTTTAACACATTTAAAAACTTGTAACTAGTGTTTTGACAATGAAATAATGTAAAAACATTATTTTAAAATTGTTGTTTAACATTGTCTAATGACTTTTCAACCAATCCCATGTTGCCACATCAATTTCTCACAAGTAGTCAAGCTATATTCACGAGGCACTAATGGCTTCTATTAACATGATGGGACATGAATATGAAAAGGTTGATTAACATGTTGCATTTTCATGTCCATGTTATTGATGTTAAGGCAATATAATATACAATATTGGACTTTCAAGCTTAACTACCTAACCCCCTTTCCCCCTATTTTAACTACATTGACATGAAAAGACACAATATACTTTTGAGATCATGGATAAATAATGATGAACTATTGGGAGCCGATTTGTTGTGAAATGTGAATTCAAGTAAAAGGGCCGTAATTCTGTTTTCCATAATTTTTGTGAATGTGTTAAATCATATTGTGAGAATAGAAAGGAATGTGAAGGGTTCAAGTTCTACAAAATGTTTTTCTTTCGTAACTTGCAGTTTTCAACATTTTCAAATAAGTTTCCAGTGCACTTCAAAATTTTATTTGCAATTTTATTTGTATTTTCCTAATTTAAAAATTACATTCTTTCACTTTAAACACAATTGTAGATATAGAACACATATTGGAATTTGGGATGGGGACATAATTCTCCTCATAGGGTATAAGAGGTGGTTTAAAGGGACTAACATTCCAAATTGTCAAGTAGGAATGGAAAATAGCGGCCCCTACGAAAAGAAATTTCTATCAACAAGTGTTCTGTTGGGGGGTGAAAGAAAACCTTTATTCAACAGGCCTTCAAGACCTGGAAACCTGGGAGCTTTCTTACCATGAAAGACTGGGAAAGAACAAGCGGCTTTTGGGCCAGTTATTTGAAATTTTCAAATGTTTTGTGAACCATGCTTATATATAAAACTGGCTGTTTGTTCTTTCGAAAACTATCATTCTAAGTAGTGAGAACTGCCTTGATAAACGTCGTTCTTGTTACTAATAACCGCCTACTACTGTCATATACTATGTAGTTGTAGGCTTCCACTTTTGAAATTGGAGCATGCAAGGCATGTTGAATAATTTTGAATGGTTTTAATAGTTGGAGTTAATTTCCAAAGACCAAAGCATGCTCCTTTTTGGCCTCATGTGTACCTCTCCATATCAAGCACATTGCAGATGACTTCTTTTGTATTCAAAATACGCTAGTACAATAGTTCAAAATGAAGATTTGTTGCTGCATACACTACAGTATACACATTCTAGATTTTGGTTGTGATAATCCATACATATGAATCTTTGTGATTATTATGAACCACTAAAACTGAAGCATATGTTTAGTTTGGGTTGGAAATAGCTTCATCCACACAAATACATGTGCAGGTGGTGCAAAATGGAGAAGTTCATGATTAGTATGCAATTTCTACCAGGAACCAACATCATTTATGACCAGCGATTTTTTGCAACTAAAATTTTATCTTTTTTACAGAAAAGTTGAGATTTGTTGGAATTTTTGGTTTTTCTACTGTAAATTCGAGTACTTATGTTATTTATACAAATATTCAGCTATTTTTCAAAATCACAAAACTGAAAAGAGAAAAAAAACCCCTGCTTATGACTGTCTATGTGGGACTTGGGAAGACCTTTTCCCCAACCAGATCATTTAATTTTATAACCTCTATAAAAATGCAAAGGAAAATTCAGCCAATGGCATGTTATGTGAAAACTCTGGTGTGTCTGTGGAATGTAATAACCTGTTAATAAGCTGTGCTGTGCATAATAACGACCATGGAAGTTGGACATTGTATGATGTTAATTCTAAAAAAATGCATGAGGCAAACAGTGAGGAGAGATGGAAGCCCACCAATTTCCACAACCAAATACAGCTACATAATTTTTCTAAAAAAAATCCTATCAGACTCCATTTGCTCATTCATTCCATTTGTTGTTGGGCCCTGCCTCCACAGGGGACAGGGACCCCTGGCATTGGGTTGTTTAGTTCCATTTGCCCATGGAGTTGCTTTCCTTTGCTTTGTTTGATGATCATGTTTCAAATTGATTTGAAATGTATTAAAACCTTTTCAATCATCCTCATGTTCACATAAATTTCATCATGTGTCCGAAGAAATCCAAAGTTGTGCTAGCTAGAGAAACAAATGATTGATACTTTTCCCTAGCTGAGGTGAATCATTCTTAACAATTCTAGCTAGCAAACCTCCTGGCTGGAATTGTTAAGAATAGGACCAAAATTGGCGTTTTTGAATTGCCCAATATCAACAACAGCTAGTTGTAGAGAAGAAGCCTACACACATTGAACAAGGACAAGATATGGGCCAAACTTGATTTGCTAGTACAACTAGATCAGTTCATCAGCAACTGAGTCATCAGCAATTGATTAGGTCAGTCAAGGAAGGCTGTCATCAGTCACTCACCAACACATCACATCCCTACTGCAATTATTATTGGACCCACTTGTTTCTACAATTTTGTGATGCTCCATAATTTATTTAGCCAAATTTGGCATTATCCAAAATATGAAAGTAAAAAATCTTAAGCACCCTTTCATACTGTAGGCAATTGTGGCAATTTTCGTGGTTCTTCTTTGCTGTTTTTTAAATTTAAAAAGTGGAATTTTTAACAGAACATTTTTTCTCAAAATGGGGAAAATTTTCCACCCAAAAAATCATTGATTGGGCTGTGCCTTTATGCAAGGCTTACAAATTCACTTGGGTCAGAACACTATATGCTACAACTACCTTGGACCTTATAGTGAGAAATAGGTGATTTTCCTAGATTTTGACTATTTAAAAAACTACATCAGCTGGGTTGTTTTTTTCAATTCTGTGATACTTGGTAAATTTTTCCAAAGCATTAGAAATTAGTCAACTTTACACTAGAGAAAAAAAAATTCAAAAGAAATTTCCCACTTTTTGGTTTAAAACTACGAAAATAGTCAGAAAAAACACTATGTATCATGTATCAATCAATTATTTCATGAATCATCTGGGACCCAAAATACTGTCATTGAAATGCTAATGTTTTGTGTATTGTAAATTGGCTACAATGTGACCATCATACATAGAGTGTGCACAATCAATTTTATGGTGATGTGCAACCCACATCAAGGAATAAAATAATGGTCAAAGAATAAGCCACACAAGAAACCAAATGTTCATGCATGCAAAAAAATCACAATTAACAACTTTAGCTACATTTTACATATTTTGGTTCAATATAAGCTTATGGCATATAAATTGCCAAATTCTAGTTCCACAGTAAACAAAATATATATATTTCCAATTCTGTAGGGTGGCTGAAGTGGTGATCATCTATAAGACGATCTAGCCAAATTTGACAATGAAAAAGTTGTGAATGCATAAGTTTTTGGCTGCCTACTAGAACTTAATATACAATCTAGCAATTTGCCAAAACCTAGAAGATTTTTGTTGAAATTGGTGACTACAAACTCAAGAAAATGTATTTTTTCCACCATTTGAAAAAACTAGTCTAAAGAAACTTCACCAAAACAAAGAAAATACTTACAGTGCAAATGTTGCAAAAGCTATTAATGTGTAACACCCATGTTTGGTGAAGAGACTCTTACTTAAGGCGAAAGCATTTGTCTTCACTCTCTCTAGCACTAACAAGATAGAAGTGGTAAGTGGTATAGTTCAACAATATTGTACCATCATTCATGATGTAGTTTCATTGCTGGCCATTGATAGCAAGGCAATTCAATGTAGATTTCAAAGCAGATTGATGTAGGCTAAACTCTCAAAACATGAACAAGTAACTCAATGTTAAGCAACATGCATCCACAATTCTTTGTGTCTCTCCATTTGTTTTTCTTCCTCTCTCTCTATTTCTTGGTTCCTTCCCTCTCCATCTTTGTCTTCCCCCTTTCCAAAAACGAAGAAAAAGATTAAAGTCAAGAAAATATGAAAAAATGGAAATAAGGAAAAAATACAAATAAAAAAGAAAATATATATTTTTAGAGGTGTGGATTGGATTGTAAATACAGAGACTATAATTTTATGTTAGTTGCCACTCACCATCATGGTGTGAACAGGTTGATATAAAGTTAAAAGAAGTTGACCTTAGTTAAGAATTATGATAATGTTAGTTATGACACTTTTTCATATTAGAGTGATGTTAGTTCCAAACCCAAAACACCAGGTATGACCCCACCTAAGGCAAGTAAGACCATAGCACCACAAGTGGAAGAGAAGGTAGAGAATACTGTAAATATTTATAAATTTATCATTAATGCTTTTCAAAATCAACTAATTAAACATCTGATCGCAATATGGGCGTATGTGATCCAGTCTTTTTTTTCCAATTTTCTCATGTTGCTCCAAAAGTGGCGAGAAGAGGATTTTACCAAATCTGGCATACTAGAGAAATAGAAAATCTAGCAATCCTATTGCATATTGCTGAATCCTAGAACCTGTTAACAAAATATGATAATTTCAAAAGAAGAAAGTTGAAAATCTGCCCAAATTCTCAAAAACATTTGGTGATTTCATAACTTTCTTTCTAAAAAACGTGATAATTTTTTGGAATTTTTTTCAAAAACATTCTTTGATGATGTTTCTTGTGATCTTTTTAAAATAGCAAACTGGAGAAAACTCACCACCAAAAAAATCACTGATGTGACCTTACTATTAGGATCCTCGTTTGATCATAATAAAAGCTTTTTTTAGACCAATATTATGTTTCACCATCTAGAATCCCATCTTTTCAAGATTTCAGGTGTTTCACACCCATGATTCACAAAGGAGCCTGACAACAATACAACAATCCCCTAACACAATTCTTCACAAATTCACAGCTAATTGAAAATAAGTCCAAAAGTTCAGCTTCAACTTGGGTTGTTCACTCCCCTTCTGTTTGGGGTTTCTCTTATGTATGTTTGAGAGAAAGAAGATTGAAAAATCAAAGTCTGTCCAACTACTGAGCATAGTGTAACTTTTTCCAATTCTATGATGTTCCATCAATTGTCAGCAACTCAAGAAACATATAGTATTACCATAGTACCTGGGCTGGTTCAGCATCAAAGTCCCTGATTTTTTTAATTTATCATTTACTTTCAGCAGTACAAATGTTAATAATTCTTTGTTTTGTTTTGTTTTCTCCATCCCAAGAATTTGTATTTTTTTACTCTAAAATTTTGGAAGCTCCCTAAAATATAAGTTTGCACGTGAAAATTAAGGATCCTTCCTTTAGCCAAGCTATCTATCTATGAAGGAAGGTAGTTTATTTTGTTTTGTAGTTATGAGATCCACTGAACTGGGATGCTTCAAAAGCCTAGATGAGCAACAAATTATTTTCAGACTTCATTCTGCTGATAATGACGTCATTATCTTTAGATACACTAAGTGTTCATTTGTAGGTATGTTTATCTTACTCAAGGATGAATCAAACATTTTGATTTTTCCATTTTGACATTGGAATTCATCCTTGAAAGTTGTTTTAAAACACTCAAGTATGAATTTTTGGCTGCCTAATAGAAGTTCATATCCAATCTGGCAATTTCCCAAAAACTGTAGGATTTTCACTGAAATTGGTGACGACAAACTTTTTTTAAATAAAAATAAAAATAAAAATTTCCACAAATTCAAAAACACTAATTTAGCAAAGACTCACCAAAAAAAAAAAAAAACTGTTCACAAACATTGCAATTGCTGCAAATGCAATTAACGTGTACCACCCATGTTTGAGGAAGAGGCTCTTATATATGGTTAAAGCATTTGTCTTCACCAATCTCTGTACCACCCACACAAGAGAGAAAGTGGAAGGAGGTATCAGATCTTGTGATTTAGTTCTTGGCACAATAATATTGTACCATTATCTATGATGCACTAACTAACATTGCTTGGCAATGATAGCCAGAAGGATCACAGCTAATACTAGAGGCAACAACATAAGTCACGTAAGCCATAGGACGAGAAGTGGAAGAGGAGGCAGAGGATAATGGAGCAGCACCTAACACTGTGAGTAGTGACTCGTGAGGGGACCCTACTATGAACCTTTATAACTATTATAGCCTACTTGGGCATGCAACAACTTGGGAATGTGTGATTGCAGTAACTGTTCAAGTTTATTTCAAATATGATGCAATATAGTTTTGGTTTAAGATTAGAATCCATTTGTTTAGGATGCCTGGGAAGTGGATCTTAAAGGCAACCACGATATTAGAAACAGATTTTTTTTCCTCACTTTTCAAAATCAACTAATTTAAAATCCCAATTTGAGCATATGTGCTTTTTTTTCGATTTTCTCATGTTGTTCCAAAAGTGGCAATCAGCCATACGAGGATTTAGCCAAATCTAGCTACAAGACAAATACAGAAATAAAAAATCTATGAATCTTATTGCATGTTGGCAAATCATAGAACTTATTAGTTAAATATGATAATTTCCAAAGAAGAAAGCTAGAAATCAACCCAACTCCTCCAAACATCTTGACAATTTCAAAACTTTCTTCCTCAAAATGTGGCGATCTTTTTGTAAATTTGTTAAAAAGTTCTTTTGATCATGTTGCTTGGGTCATTTTTTATAGCAAAATGATGAGAATTTGCCACCCAAAAAAAAATTCACTAATGTGACCTTGGTATTAGGATCCTTGTTTGACCATTAAAAAAAGTTCTTTTTAAGGCTCTTACGTGTCACCATATAAAATGCCCTCTTTTGAGGATTTCAAGTGTTACATACCCATGATTTACAAAGGAGCCTACTAACAATACAGTGACCCCCTACCGAAACATCACAAATTCATAGCTGATTGAAAAGTAAGTGCAAAAATTCAGGTTCAACTTGGGTTGTGTTTCAAATGGTTTCATAATTAAGAAAAAATTGTATGCAGTAGGAAATTGAAATTCAATTATCTCAATATGCTTATGCTAGCAATTTTGGATGGTTGTACCTTATTTCAATGGCCATTAAATTCTTGATCATTGAACAACAACATGAACAAAGTGTTGTTGGTGTGGACAAATTACTTAAACCTGTCTTTACTGTAAAGAGACCCTAAACACTAAAAGTTTGAAGCCTGACTTCTTAAAACCATATCGGTACCTAAAACCATACATCAACAATCCCACCCCCTCAATGTTCGAGAGGCACCAGAAAAATGCCATCACTTGGTGTCTTCTTCTCCTGGCATCCTATCTGCTGAGTTCTTTTTATCTGTAATTTGGGGCTGTTCCCTTGCCTTCTGGTTGGGGTTTCTCTTATGTACGTTTGAGAGAAAGAAGATGAGAAAATCAAAGTCTGTCCAACTACTGAGCACAGTGTTCTTTTTTCAATTTTATGATGTTCCATCAATTGCGAGTATCTCAAGAGGGATTTGGTATTACCCTAGTACCTTGGCTGGTCCAGCAACAAGGTGCCTCATAATTTTTTTGTAAAATTGTCATTTACTTTTGGCAATTAAGAAAATAATATTTTACACCTAGGCACTATACTAAATAATGAAGCTGGTTTTTGGCATAGAAGGTAAATGTGATCAGAATTTTAGGCAATTCCAAAAACAATTAGTCAATACCTAACCAGCCTCAGTGACAAATTTCTAGAACCTATTGAAAGAGTGAGAATATGCTATTAAGAAAATGCCTCCAAAACTAACATCGTATTTGATATTTGGCAGTTTTTTTTAATTCAAAAAAGTTAAGATTTGTTCCCCATGAAACAGGAAATATGGAACCTTTTTTGTTAATTCGCATTTTGTGAAATTTGCCACCAGAAAAAGAGTCTTTTAAGCACTTGCAATAATACTCCCGGCATTTATTTCATGCCTAGTTGCCAGGGAAGCCAAGTCAGGAATATTTCGTTGGACATTTGTTTTCTAGAAAGGAAAGCAACTCTTGCTCTTATAAGTACCCACAATTGCCTCAACAACTGTTGTAGCATGGGGCCATCTCGTGCTCTCATGGATGAATAGTCGAAATTGTACCAAAACTGTACATGAAATGTACTAGTGAACTCTTGCCAAATTCGATTTGGGCTTGCACTTAAAACATCTTCACCCATAGCAGTAAAATGGTCTGCAAACTATATGTTGAATGAAAAATAGCACTCCAATTACTCTGAATTCAGTTTGAGCCTGTACAGAAACACGAGATATATATTGCCCTTCAAGAGAGCAGGAAAAAGCAAATAACCAACCATAAGGATTGATCCAGGTGGTGAACAATGTTGTGTGGGTATATCTATCACTCAGATATACCCACTGGGTACAGATAGGGTATGTTATTTATCTTAACTTACTTATCTCAAATCAACATATACTAATGAAGTGCATATCCAATGGTATGTAAATTTGAAATTTTATACCTTAATCATAACCTTGGATATGAATAAGAAATACCATACCCAAAGCTGAATATGTTTGGGCATCCAGGTTTTCAAATTATGATAATATGACTTAAACTTGGTAGTCCTACTAATTCTTTTCCATTCCTCTTTTTTCTGCACTTAGGATTGGCCCATCACACGAAAAATAGAAAAAGCTGAAACTTTGGAAGCTCCCCAAAACTCCCCAAAATATAAGTTTGCATGTGAAGATTAAGGATCTTTCCTTTAGCAAGCTATAGAGGTGAAAAGGTGAAAACTTTGGGCAAATCTTACAGGTCAAAATTGAGGATTGTTAACATGTGAAAAAATTGCACATATTAAAACTTAGGAGTGATAGGTGTGTGGAAAGGATGTATCTCAAGTGAGAGACTCCTCTCCTTGGAAAGACCATAACTTTCACTGTGCTTAACAAAATTAAATGATTCAAAAACCTATTCAAAAGCCCAAAGATGAGTTACAAATTATCTTCAAACTTCATCATCAACCAAGTGGCAATCAAAATGTCACTGTCCTTTGATACATTAAGTGTTCACTCATAAATATGGTTTCCCAAGTCAAGGATGATCAAACACTTTGATTTTTTCATTTTGACATTTGGTTTGACCTCTGAAATTTGTTTCAAGATTTCCAAAATGTGAATATTTTCTTTTATTTTGACATACGTAAATAAATACCCATTTTTAAACCAGAAAAAAGGTTACATGTGAGTGTTGGATGGGAATTTTTTTCATGTTAGTGCATGAGGTGAGGTTTGGAACATGGAAAACATATTCACAATCACATAAATAGGAGGTGACTAAATTAATGTGATAAAGTGAAGGTGATAGGAATTATTTAGCACTTTCTTGTAGCAAGTTTTCACCATTTGCCCAAAACTTTATTTTATTTACCTATGTAGCTAGATCAAAGGCCAAGGTTATATAATATTTTAATTTAGAGGTGTCCATCTTGTGATTATTAGTTTTAGTGATTGATGAATCAAAGAGCCCCACCACTCCCCCACCCACCCAAATAATGGAAAACCCTTTGCATGCACCCTCAACAATTAACTAATATTCACCATAGTAATATAACATGACCATTGAGATTGAAATCAAGTGAAACTACAATTTATTAAATTTATATTTTTATACTTTTGCAATAAACCTCTTGAATATTATTTTTTTGGTATGTTAGAGGTTTATATTTGAAAATGATGAAAACACGATTTTTTGTGACATGGAAAAACCATTTTGAAACCAAAAGAAAATTGATAAATTTTGTGACAAAGAGATGTTCTAAAATGGAAAAAACCAATTCGTTTGCAATGAATGCCACTTTCAAAAATAGAAATGACGATTGTATATATGTTCCATTATTAATAAAGTAATGAAATATATAAATAAAATCAAGTTTTGGTGATAATATAATTTTGTAAACAAATTATGGATTTGGGAACCATTGTGAACATATCTTGCTTTTGAAAAGAAATCGGATTGAGTGGTATATAATTTGTTTTATCAAGTGGTTTGTTACTTGTAACTTGGTCATGTACTCATGGAATGAAATAAAACTATTTCAATAAAGACAAATTTTTAGATGGTTGCTAATTTATTTTGTTGATGAAAACCTCTTTTGGTTGGAAAAATGCACTTTTGATGAAATGATGCACTCTTCCTAGTAACTTAAGTATTTATGTAAAAACAAAAGATATTGTTTGCCAAAAAAGCTTAATCTTGAACCTTCACATCATTAAAGTAAAAATATTGTTAATCATTTTTTTTCATTAACAAAAATTTCTCATGGTGAATATATGATTGTTGTGTGCATTACAATAAATCATCCAACTGAAATTCATGTATTGGAAAATAAATTTGTATGGCTTGTTTCATTTCAAGGCGCACATGATTTAGATCTATGACACAAATTTGAAAGATATAACTTAGAACTAATGAAAATAATAATTTTTTTTAAAAAATGCAAAAAGGAGAAACAATTAAATTTGATGGGAGTCAAAAAATTCACACATGCAATTGACAAATGTAAATGGGCCCATGTAACATATACATAAATTGTTAATGGTCACAATGATCAACTATAATTACTCCCCTTCCTCAATTTACATATATAAAACATGAAGATGTTTCATAAAACCATTTGTAAAGACATTGCGCAGATGACACTCCAACTTTCATCTAAACAATAATTCATTTAAGGTTTAATATGATTGATTTGGACTGACAATAATGTTATGCCTATTGAAAGAAAGGTGAAAAAGACAATTTAGGTTGCATTGACCATTTAAAGAATGTTTTAAGGTTGCTATGTTGCATATGATGATGAGTTACATAAAAAACATGCCATTGCTTGAAATTCACTTCCACATTAGACTTCCTTGTATTCCTTTTGCTAACAAACCCAATAGTGGGATACAAGGTGTTGTCAAGTTACAACAAGTGAAATCCAATAATTTGTTATTTTAAATGAAAAATATCTTTCTCATCACATAATTGACTCCTTCACCCCACAATGGCCCCCATAGTGTAACTTTTTTGAACTGCTTGCTTTTTATTAGAGATGTGGTCATTGTTTGTAATGAGGCTCATGATTATTATGATAGCCATAGGTGTACTATGTTGGATTCCCACCTTAGCACGATGTAATTTTTGAAGTTTTCATGATTAAATTTGATGGTAACAGTTGTACTCAAATTGTCCTTGATTTTGATTTCAAAGTAGTAAGACAATGTTTGGTTGTTCAGTGTCATTGGTTGGTAGTTGATACGTTTGAACACCCAACACCAGTGAAGACTGCAGCACAACTCTACAGCCTTAAAGGACTCAAATACTCCAGGTGAGGTTCCAAGAGAAGACTGTGAGAATTGGTACTCAGTGATGTAGCCCAAGGGTGGCTCCAACCAGCTCTCAAATGTTATCCCAGCTATGAGGCACCCCAACAAGAAGTACATTGGGGGTTCTCCAGATGGGGTGCAAAGAAAAGATTGTGGGAATTGGTAATTAGTTTTGTTTGGCAAGGCCAACTCTAACAAGGGGTGTGTCACACTGTGGCCTTCCCATTTGCATTAACAAGTATCTTGAGGCAAAAGAAGAATTATGAAAACTCAACTGTTTCACCTTGTGAAATAATAAATCCTTCAATATTATAAATGTATAACTAATCTCAATTTTCAACACAAGCCAAATTATCGTCTCTCAAAAATCCTCATATAAAAATAGACCTATTACCTAGGTGGTAAAATCTCTTAAGCTACTATACTCTATAATGAATCTAAACACAATATCTTTGCCTTGGTAGGCAAGGCCAACAAATTACTTCCCCAAAATACTAGTAATCATCATTTCCCTTTGATAGCTAAATAGATGATAAAGGACATTTTTCCATTAGGGGTCTCTTATGATACATGCTATCATAACAGCCCCTTTCAAATACATGTTTTCACCTAATTGGGCTCAGAATCACTCAAAGCTACTGCATTGACCAACTATAGGAATTGTGAACGCGTTTAATCAAGTTGTGAAATTTCATTGTAAAATGACATGTCACATTTTTAAAATTATAACCTATGTGTATTTAGAAACTAGTTAAAACTAGCTAGTTTGTGGAACTATTAGCATTTAATAGTTACAAGCTTTTAGCCCATTGGGGTTATGCAATAGATAGCACTTGCCACAATATTGTAGTACCTTGGCCACTTCAACACATGTCCAGCGACTAAATAATTAATTTTGAAACGTTCATTTCAACAAATGAAATATTCTTAAATATTCTCTATTTTCCTTCAAAATATTTTTTGATTTGGAAAAAATATTTTTTGAAACTTTCAACATTTCTGAAAATAATATAATTAGTGTGGAATTGGCCAAGGTACTAAGGTAGTGTCCATGTCAGTGGCTTTCATTCTTTCATTAGCCTACTATGATCACAGCCTAATGGAAAAAGACCCCAAGCCTTGTAGTAGCTCTATGTGATACCTTAGGATATGAGGCCCAGTTTAATTGAAGAGCTTTCTTAGTTCCAACTTCCAAATCATCTCGACATACTAACTTCACACATTGCTACTTTTACTAGAGGAATCAAAGGTTGGAAAACCATTGAATGACATGTGTACAAGATTGCAGAACAAACTCCATAACAATACTTTGTACACCATTTTGTTAGTCTTACATTATTCGAAACCAAACACAATTTAAAAGGTGGCAATAACCTATGATTATCACTCAAAAAAATCATACCAACATCTTCATCACCGAGGGTTCAATACTGGCTCTCAACAATTACTTCCCATTAACTCCACCAACTCCCAATAATGGTTGGACATAACTTATGGATTCTACTCAAAATTCAAGACAACCCCATATGACAAAATTACATTCAAAGTTTTTGCAACATTTCCAAAGGCAATAAAAAACTAGTTTTCAGATAAGCTAATAGTCAAGTTAGAGCTAATAAAAATGTCAATAATATCTTCATTCAAATTACAACAAGCTTGTGAAGCATAACTTTACTTTCATTTTACTTGTTCTAATATTTCTTTCTTCTAGTCATAAATTTACAAGAAAAATCATAGTACCGTTTTGTAGGAAATTTGTCATAATTCACTAATATGAGAGAATTTGTACAAACTTCAATATAAATCCTTGAAGTCCATCTAAACTTCCATAACATATTGACTATGCATATGAACCAAATTTTTTACAAATAGGCCTCAAAATAATAATACTCAGACAAGGCCATCATGGGCCAATGCAAATCCTTAGTAACACTTTACCATAAAGCCACATAACCTTTATTTTAAAAAGTTTAGTTTCAAATATAGGATAGAGTTTTTTAAATGAGCATATTTAAAATGGCCATAAGGTTCCACTAAAATCACGACTAAAAAGCTATAGAATTCCATTTAAGAAGGACAATGTACAACAAAAATTGGATTTGCTTGTTCAATGGCACCAAAAGAACAATTCTCTTGGATTCAACAAAGAAAGAGCTAACAATACAAAGTTGTTTGAATTCACATGTAAACAAGCAGCTAGTTGTGTAATGTCTCTGCCTTAAGAATGGGTAAATATATTAATAAAAGAAAAAACAAAATGATCTACATGACATGTCATTGTGTAGTCTCTCCCTTTAACCCCTAAACGTAAGGGTAGTGCTTCAACAATAGACAATATTAAATCTCTCTACTGTTAGAGTGAATAAAATCACTTGCCTTGGCATTACATCACTAACCCAATTCTTTATACGGCCACACCTTTACGCCATGACTACCCATTAGTGTTTTCCTTTTTCTTTTTAAAAAGTTACTTGTGCGGTAACACAAATGGTTCATGCAATGTTTTTTATTTGGCAAAATTTTGTCTAATTTCAACCTGAAAATATGATTTCGACCTTATCCAAAAGGTTTCTCACGGAGTAAATGGCATATTAGATTTATTTTTTAAAGGCTTCCAAAAAAATTAAAAGAATTCTGATTATTTTCTACTTTAATATGTAATCTGTAGCTAAATCTAGCTAAATTATCATATCAATGATCACCAGTTCACCTACATCACAAAATTGAAAAAAAAACCATTTTTCATGTTTTGTTGAATTTGCCAAAAGTCAAAGAGGATATGAACTCTGTCTGACTTCACTAACAAAATATTTACGCATCTCAACATGCATGCTGGTTAAATTCCCAGGGTGAAACTGATACTAGTATATTTTTTATCGTTATGCCAACATCAAAATTGTCCTCAAAGTCTCATCATTGACTAAGCAAAGCCCCTTTGCGAGCTCCTAGTGAGAAGTCAAGATTTGCTTTCTTGAACCACCTTAGCCATCCCCACTTTGGAATTCCATTCTTGAAAAGTGTGGAGCTTTTTTGTGTAATTTCAACCACCTTCAAGTTGAATTGTTTGAAGGTGATCAAGTGCTTGATTGCTTGCATCATTTTCATGTACTCAACTAGTGCCACCTCCACTTCTTTTGTAAGACCCTTGCTTTGCCTCTTTTTCGAGATTGTGTAATGCTATACAAATGACTCCATAATAATGTGATAGGCACACCCAAGTTTGGCTTGTAGTTTGGATCTTGGAGCAAATTTTCGCACTCTCCATGGTGGACTTCAAAGAAACATCATCCCAATTGCCATTTTTCTTCATGCAAATCATTCACTAGGTAGCTCAACTTGCACCATCTTCATAGCTTGGAAGTTTGCCCTTTGCACGATTCATGGGCCTGGTGCATGCCCTGGCATTGGTGCAAGCTTGCCAACTTCCTTCACTTGATCTCAAGTGAGCAGGTGTTGGGCATGCATTCTCATTGCCATCGTGTGGATATGGCTGTGTACTTGGGCTTGATCAAAATTTGTTGTGTGCGTAAGGTTGTGTACTTGGGTTTGATCAAACTTGGCTGTGCACGTAAGGTTGTGTACTTGGGCTCAATCAAAATTGGTTGTGTGTGTAAGGTTTTGTACTTGTGCTCATTAAAACTCGTTGGGCTCGTCCTGTCTATTCAACCTCTGACCTCCAAACGCTAGAAGCTCTAGTGGAATGGGAAACTCAGTATTGATAGTTGGAGATTCTTTGTGCAGTGCACAATCCCACTTTTCTTGTACTGTCCACCATTGCTATCCGAACCATCTGTTGCTTGAGCACCTTCCTCCTCATTTTGTATGTTAGAAGCAACATCCACATCTGGCTTTCCCAGACAATGTGACTCATGATGTCAAATTTTCTTTTTGTAAATTTCACAGCAAAAACCACCTGCACCTAAAATGGTCGCTATGTATGCCTCTAGATGTCACCTCCTGTGTTTGGATCTGGTCATGATTTGTACACAATGTGCAAGTGTGACAATCGATCTCAACCATGCAACAACCCTTTCATGCACGACTAATGTACTAAGATTCATTGCATGGACATGTAAGAGCAATCGCAAAGCTTGCATTAAACAACTGCCAATTCGCCTCTTGGATGCACATAATGTGTTGATTCTAGCTTGCACATTCTTCCTGATCTCAACCTGTATGGTCATGATTACAACTTTAATTTGCCATTACCCCAATTAATTGTCGTTGGGATTAAATATTTTGTGTTACTTTTAGGCCATGTTCATTAAGGGTTTGATTTCAGGCAGGTTTGGGCACAAATATAGGCACCTGAAAAAAGGCACTGTCCATTTTACGTTTGGATACATTACAATATGAGACACAATAGGCATTTCACCACCATTTTGGAACAACCTTCCACAACACTTTAAAGCATAAATATCTCATGAGTCATCATGTTATAAATTGCAACAGCACAAATTTTGTTAATCCATGGATTGTTGCAAAAATTTGATACATCAGGCAAAAGGTTGTTGCAGGATGAAAGTTTGCATTTCTTTTGAAGTGTTGTCAATGCATTTCCCAAAAAAATGAAAAGAAAAGTTTTACAAATTTTGAAAAAC
Source organism: Sphagnum tenellum (assembly GCA_963921925.1). Classification (NCBI taxonomy): domain Eukaryota; kingdom Viridiplantae; phylum Streptophyta; class Sphagnopsida; order Sphagnales; family Sphagnaceae; genus Sphagnum; species Sphagnum tenellum. The sequence continues at coordinate 8,756,715 of OY998155.1, forward strand.
ATCATACTACTGAAAACACTTATGTGCAAATGTGATTTATTAAACAAACACAAGAAATGAGTAAGAAACAAGGTGATTTTTGGAACCTTTCTCAAAGTGAGAAGTCTATCAAGATCCCATCCTTGGGCATTAAAATAATCTCTAGGCTAGATTTTGTTAACCCTATTCATTTGCCATGTTCTGCCTTAAAATTGCATCAGATTTGGCATATTTATCTATAGATGCAGATCATGTCTAGTAATTGGGCAGCATTTACCTCAAATCCCTTAGGAGTAGCTCAGATTTTTCTTCTAATACTGAAGAAAAGTTGCCTGATTAGTGCTGATAGCTGCAGGAAGGAGAACAACAACAGAGACTTATGGTTCACTCGTAAGTCTCACAAGCAGAATGAATTTCTTTGTTGCCAATTGCTTGCAAGAAGACAACAAACGCTCAGGGAAGAAAGCAATATACACAGAAATTGGCCAAAATACAGACGAATTACAAACCAACAGGAAAACAAGATGGCGGCATAAAAAAAAACAAAGTAGTGGCGACAGCGCAGGACAACAGCATTAGCCAAGCGAACCTAGACCAGTTGGCTAGGGAAACGAGTACTTCCAATCTCCTGCCTGCTGTGGTGCCGAGAGGAGCAAAAATGGCTGTAGGATTTTAAGATTAGGGTTTCGAGCTCATGTTGTTCACGTGATCGTCTTCTTCGCCCATCGGTTCCTTTCCATTTCCAAAATCCCCAAACGTTAGTTCCCAAAGTTCCCAAAGTTCCCATTCCCATACCAATGGCGTTGGGTGGGTGCCCATATTGCAACATCTTCGGTAAGCTTGGGCATGGAACCACTTATTTATTCTCGTTCCCCCAATCAAGAGGTACCGAAAAATTATACTTTGGCATTTTGGGGCCAGGTTCTAAAAGAATTCTTCTTGTTGAACTCATTTCGAAGGTTTAGAATAATATACTTTGCAAGAACAAAATAATTTCTCCCTTGTTGAACTAATTTAGAGGGTACCAATTGTGCAATATTTTTAGGGAGCTTAGGGTAGGCCTCCCCCTAAGGACTTTATTCTTATTGAACCAATTAGAAAGGTACAAATTTTGCAATGTTCTTAGGGAGCTTTGGGTAGGCCTCCCCATTAGGAGTTTATTCTCGTTGAACTAATTTTGAGGGTACCAATTTTGCAATATTCTTAAGGAGCTTTTGGGTACGCCCCCCTCCTAAGGAATTTACTATTATTGAACCAATTAGACAGGGTACCGATTTTTCAACATTCTTAGGGGGCCCGGGGGAATGCTCCTAGAGGATTTGTTCTTACTGTGCCAATTAGGAGGGTTAGGTATTTTACAATATTTTAAAGAGAATCCCCACCCCCAATTTTGCATTAATTTAGTGTTCACCCATCCTCAGTGCTCGATGATTTTTATTTTTATTTTTTTGCAATTTTTTTATGTTGCGTCATTAGCTAGCATCCCGAGAAGGGGTTAAAATAAACTACAATAGGACAAGTCATTTCACAAAAATGACATATTATCACAACCAATGTAAAATACTCGAGGGGCATGGAATGAAGGTTAAACTAATTACATTTTTAAGAATTATATTTACACATTTACCATTATTTTAACAACATATTATTTAACAAAGCATTAAAGCTGCAACGAAACCAAAAATGGCACAAGAAAGAAATAAAATGAGATACTTAGTAAATTAATTAAAATGTATATACTTGAAGTAAATGAAGTATTAAATCATTTGCCTTGAATTAGCCTAATTCTTTCTAGAGCTCTAAGTTTTTAACATTTTGAGCTCATTCCAAATTACTACATGTGTACTTTTTATAAGTTGGGCAGGTACCCACTTTGGGGGGTAAGAGCCGTATGCTTTGGTTCTGATGAGTAAGAACCAGATTTGAACTGATATATTTTTTCAAAATCAGCATTAAAACTGGAATTTATGTTTTTGAATAAATCGGACCCACAACCAAATTTTCAACTCTGCTTAGATGTGGAATCAAAGTTTGAACCAAGATACATATTTTAAAAATAAACAGGATTAGAACTCAAAATTAATTAGTAATTATCCATCAGTTAACATCTCCGTTAGTAAGAACTAATTTGAACTGGGATTGATTTCAGAATTGAAATTGGAATTAGAATTTCCTTTTTTTAAAGAATAGAATTTATAATTCTATTGAAGTGTCTAACTGAAACTGAAATAATGCCAATTTATTTTTCAGAACCAGAGGTTCTTTAGAAAAGTCAAGAACCGCCCAACACTTGTATCAAATCATTTGCCTCAGCATATCCATTTCTAAAGCTTTAAGTTTTTAACATTTTAATCTAGTTTCAAATTCCTTTGTACTTTACTTTACTTGAAGATTACTTATTTATGACCACAGCTCCAAGCTACTCTTAAAATTAAAATGATATAGATACAACAGACTATGTAATCCTTGCCTATAAGCGATAATTGCCCAACAAATCATTCAAGGGTGAAAACATATTAAAATTATTTGTCAAAGTAATGTGAACCCAAGGTGAGAACCCTAAGTTTTGGGTGAAACTAACAATGTAAGACAAAAATCATGAGAAGCCCATGCCAAAGGAAAATATTGTAAAATGAAACATAATTTTATTTCTAAACCCAAGGTGAAATTAGTTTCACCCTGTATTTTGAGTTTTACACTGTGCAAAAACTTGCCCCACATAGACTCAACTTGTGTGTGAGAGCCTTTTTTTTTGTATTGTTCATAAACTATTCTGTAAAGTCCATGCGAGATTGTTTGAAAAAACATAACAAGTTAAGGGAGGTAGGAAGCATTTCTATAAAGTTTGTGTGAACTTGTAAGAATAAACATTAAAAGCTAAGGAAGGAAGTAGAGAGGTAGAAGCTTAAGGAGGTAGAAGCTCAAGGAGGGAGAAGCTTAAATTTGGATCGAGACCACCATAGAAGAACCTAGAGAGGAGCATTGCATGCAAAAGCTCGGGGAAGGAGAAGGTTGGGTCTAGGCCGCATTAGTGAAGTCATTGCAAGAGGGTGTGGAAATGAGTGTCATAGGCAAAAGTTTAGGGAGGTAAAAACTTACTACAACATTTGCGCTGTCATTCAAAGGTTAGGTTTCTAGGTTGGTGTGTTTAAAGAGTTTAAGGTGTTCTTTTCAAAACATCACATCAATATGGGAACATGATGATGTTTTTTTGGGATTGTCTATGCCATGACTTCATTTTTTGGGAGTCTTTTTCACTTTTGGTGTGGTCACTTTCCATTGTTTGTGGCAAGGTGTGTGAGCTAGTCATTTATTAACACAATCCCCAAAACAATTTGAGGTGATTCTTCTAAGGCCAAATTCCCAAACTTTTGATAATCTAAGTCTTTAATTTCATGTAGCCTCTAAACTAAATCAATTTGGCAATTAATGTTCTTTTGTCACTTCTACTAGATTTAATGGTGATTGAACACATTTTGCCCCTCTTGCCATTAACCAATCCTTACAAGCTTTGGCACCTTCGTCGAGTAAACAAGGGTTGGTTTACTGCAATGGGAAAAACTGCCCAATAGAATGCATTTGAGAATCATCAAAATTAACAATTCATGGGTTTAATGAATGGGGACTAATGAACTGCACCCACATTTTGTAATAGTGAATCCCAATTACTAAAAGATGATATCTCAAAATCAACTTTGTGGATCCTCTTTTAAAGATCATATAAAGTTTGAAATCTAGTGTTTGAACACATTATTGAATAGCTCTAATGATGATTTTTCCTAACTAATAGTAATGAGGTTTTGAAAGTTAAAGAATATAACCTTTGAAAGTTTAGGGTTTTGATAATTTTGGAACATGACATATTGCTAACATTTAATGGATTCTAAATACCTATTGCATGTATATAAGTAAAAAGGACCATTTGATTCCCCCATCCCCTTCATGGTTGTGACCTTTCATTTTGATGAATGCATTTGTCATGATGTTTTCAATTTAGTTTGAATTCCTAATCATAATCCTCTTGCTTTTGGCTTTTGTTTTATTTAATACACTAGAATCAAGCATCTCAATCTTGAAAAAAAAACCAACCCTCCTCATGGTTTTGGGTTTCAATTCTAGTTTAAGGTTCATAATTTGTCATTATGATTTCAATTTAGTTTGAATTAAAAACCATCCTCTTGTTACTTTTGGCTGTCAATTATGAATAGTACATGAGAGTTTGGCATTTAAATCTTGTAGGAATAGCCCCATCCTCTTCATTTTCTTCAATAATTTTCTTGATTGTCTTCATGTCGGTATGGTGGTTTCTACTCATCCCATTACAAAACATAAACCATAATCAAATATGGGATTATAATGTTGTTCACAATTAAGTCTGATCATTTATGTTGCTTCAAAAGGGTTGGACAAACTTTGGAATATTACAAAGACAAACATAAGAGAAAATATGGTAGAAATAGAAAAGGATTTTATCTTAGATACAAAAAGAAATAGATTTTATCCCAAAAATTGATTGAAGAGGAAATTAAAGAAGAAATGAAATTGGGACATAAAGGCACATAGATAAATAATGTGGTTGATTTAAAAGTGGAATTATGTGCATGTTTGTGTGTGAAATGTAATATGGATTGATTTGATTATGTTAGAATGTAAGGGTCTCAATGTGGTGAAAACTTCCAACACATATATTCATGTGGCAAAGGCACAATGGCAAGATAAAATAACCAAGGAGGTTGTTGAGTCTATTCAATTCATGAACACCATGTGTGCAATTTACCATCATCATTTTCTTATCTATAGCAAGGATAAAACCAAGATAGCATAGTTAATTCCTTCCACACTATGGAAGGATGTGTATACAACACACAAAAATGATGATTTGGATTTTAAATTGTAGGAGGAAACATTAAAAGAAAGGTTACATGAAACACTAAAGGAATATTTTATGGAAATGTTTTAATTCACACCTTTTTTGGTTAAATTCACACCCTAGTCGTGCTTGTCTTGTTTTTAAAGCATGTACATCTATTGCATTTCTTGACCACGATGCGAAGAAAAGGTGTGAATTTAACCAAAAAAGGTGTGAATTAAAAAATTTCCTATTTTATAAACAATTTGTATTAAATTTCATAACTAAACTATACTATCTAATACCCAAAAAAATCATATATATATATAATTTTTATTTTTTTCATTTGGACAAAGTATGAGAAATATAATGATGGTGAAAGAAATAAAATGTCTTCAAAACATTGTTGTTGAAATTTATTGGAATGCAAGATTTACATGCAAATTTTTTTCAATTCAAGTATGGTTTACTAATTTTTATAATTTTGCTGCTTAAATTTGGGAAAAGCCTCAAGAATGAAGCTTAAATCATTTCATTCGGACATAATATGAGAAAGATATTACTAATTGAAATGTATTTTGGAAAAGGTTTAATTGCATCTCAATTAAAAATTAAGGTGCAAGTAAAAGGTTTAACCCATATGTTTGGTCTTTGAATCTTTCTTAGAAGGTATATAAAAAACATGTCTTTCATTGACTTATCACATTGAAATGCATATGCTAATTTGGGATGAATGAAAAAATGTTTGACCTTAAATGGACATGGCAAAGTAAATGCAATGTTTTTTTAGCAATTTATTCCATCTACATTGTCCCTTTCCTACCTATTTACTTACCCACACAAGTAAATAGGTGTTAGTTTTTTACCAACCTAAGTAGATAATTTGAATATTTTTGAAACTTTCAATTTTCAAAAAAATGGAAAAATAAATAATTTGGATTAAATCATTAGATAATTAAAATATTCAAAATATCCTAGCTATCATTATTTTATAATTGTATGACATAATAATAGAAAAAATATATGTTTTTATTAAAGTTATACATATATATATGACATGGGCCATTATGACTATAATAATCGAAGATTGATGACTATGGCATTTGCAACTATGACCAAAAATATGACTAATGGCCTTTGCATCGAATTTGTATGCACTATAATCATGGTTGTTGTAAACGTTGTTTATGACTACAAATGTAGTCATATCTATAATCATATTATTCACATTTTTGCATAGTGAAGTGTGTGTACTTTGGGTTTGTGGAATCAAATATTTTCATCAATCATCTCCATTTCGTTTTCAAACCATTTATCCCCCATTCCATTTGCACTTTTTACCCAACGTGCATTGTGTTGCAAGTTTTGATAGCATCTTGATTAACATCAAGACCCACTTAATGCTTCCCAATCTTTTTCATGATGAACATTTCTTTGCCTAAACAACTTGGATCCCCTAACAAATATTCAAGATACTTCACTATTGATGTCAATTTTGATGCAATTCGGATTGGCACAATATAGTGACATCACAGGGTAAAATCCTAGATATCCAAAATCTAGGTAGATGAACAAGCCTCAATGATTGACAATGATGGTGTGTTACATTGAGTATATTTTCTTGTGCCCATTGAACGAAGTTTTGTGTCTAGCATTGTTCCAAGGTTTACAAATCTTGATGAATGTGTTGTTAATCAATTCAATGTAACACTAAAACTTAAATATGGTGCTACCTAGTACACGTTTATTTTATAAACAAGGCCATCAGATCTCATCCCCAATTACATCATTGATGGAAAATGCAATGAAAATGGTAACATCACAAATTATAGTCTTTAAATAGTTCCATATAAGAAAATCATATATGGAAACATTATTTTGTTCCATGTACAAAATGAATTTCAAAAGGGGTTGTTCAAGGTTTTATTTTGAAATACGCCTTATTTGAATGTGGTGGTGATTATCTACAAAACACCCAACATCCATTAACCCCTAAACCTTAAAATTATACCCTAATTCAAACCTTAAACTTTAAACCCTAACCAAAAGTTTGAAATTAAAAACCTAATTAAAATCCTAATCCAAAATGTAAAATTGAAACATAAACCCAAACCTTAAAACTAAAAATTTAAACCCAACCCTTGTAATCCAATTTTAAAACTAAAACCCTAATCAAAACTCTAACCCCAAACCCTAAAACAAAAACCCTAAACCCAACCCGTAATTTAAAGTCCAAAATTAAAACCATAATCCAAAGTCTAAAATTAAAACCCTACTCCAAACCTTAAACTAAAATCCTATTCCAAACTCTAGTTAGAACCCTAACCCTAAAAGTAAAACCCTAACCTTAGGCCTAAACAAAAAGGCTAATATAAATTTTAAACTAATACACAAACTTAAATTAAAACTCTAAACTAAATCTGAAACCATAAAAATAAAACCTTAATCCACAATTTAAATTTAAATCCAAATTTAAATCCAAACCCTAAAACTAAAAGGTTAATCCAAACCCTAAATTAAATCCCAAACCTAAACCCAAATCCTAAAATTAAACAACATCCAAACCCTAAATAAAAACCCAAACTTAAACCCATCATTTCAAATTAAAACCTTAATCCAAACCCAAGATTAAAAACCTAACTTAAACCCAAACATAAACTTTAAAATTAAAAAGCAAATCCAAACCCAAAACTAAAACATTCACCCAAACCCAAACCCTAAAATTAAGTTCTTAATCCAAAGTGTAAAACTAAAACCATAATCCAAAATTCAAAAGTAGAATTTAAACCCAAACCCTAAACCTAAACCCAATCCCAAACCTTAATCCAATGTTTAAACTAAAAGTTTAATCCAAAATCTAAAACTAAAACAAAAAAATTATATCTTGGACCATAATTTAGTTCCACAATGCAAACCCTAGAATGGAATGCATTATCCACAACCCCAAATTTAACATTTAAAAACAAAACTTCAATTTGAAATTCAATTCTAATGCCCACCTATAGATCGTGCATGGCTTACAATGGTGGTCACTGGTAATGTTGCTAATTCATCAAACTCTATTAATGTGAAATTGGTTAACATACCGAACAACCCTAACATTGCTCACATAATATCAAACACATCTCAACATCCACACCTAGGTCCATTAGTCAACCTACACCATCTTCCAACTCATTGGCATTGAACATGTGAAATAAGTTGAACACAACAATTGCACATGCAAAAACACATTGCCTTTGCCTATCTATGTGCACAAATAATTACTCCAATATTTCATCATCACCTGAGGAAGAAAACTTAAAACTATCTCCCATAGAACTAGAACCATGACTTGAAGATGAAGCCATGATCTCCAAATGGAAATACCTTTCATAACTGAAATGAAAAAATATATATATATGGGAGGTGTTTTCACTTATATAAGTCAACTTTATAAACAAAACTTATGGGTTTAAAGCAAAGGTCATGGATTAGCTTTTTGCACTAGGTTGATAACTAAGGTTTTAGATCTGCACTAATTTATATTGCAGTTTTGGGTTTATGGATTTAAACTGAGGATAATGTTACAATTTTGGATTATGATTTTGGATTAAAATTTTGGTAGCCTTTATGTATGACTTGGTAAACTTTATGTAACACCCTAGGTAACCCTTCACATAAATAACCTTGTAGATATTTATTAAATATCCCTAATGTAAGTAAGCCATGTTGTGATTAAAAAAAATATCCCCCCTGGGTAACTCTTAAATAACCTTCTAAATTGTATTATATGGATAACCCTAACCAAAGCAAATCCTTCCTTAATTACTAAATATCCCCTTGTTAGCCCACTATGTAACCTTATAAGTAACCCCTAATTTAAGAAGTCAATAGGTAATTTCGTTAATAGTCCCCTAATCAATCCCAAAGTAACCTCCAAAATGATCACAAACCAACCTTCAATATAGCCCCTTAAGTAACCCCTAAACAGTACCCTAAGTGTACCCTAAATAGGTCCCTATGTAACCCCATAAGTAAACCCAAAAGAAGTCCTTAGGTAGTCTCTAGGTAGCACCAAAAGAATCCCTATGTAGCTTCTAAATAGTCCCCTAACTAACCTTACAAGTATTTTCTAGGTTTCCTTTAACTTATGCAATCCCAAAGACGAACCTTTAAATAGCCCCAAAATAGCCCAACCTAACCCTTAAATTAGTCCTAAATAACCCGTTAATTGACCCTACAAGTAATCCCTAGGGTATCCTTTAATTTACGGATACCCTAGGTAACCCTTATATGCCCTCTATGTAATCTCTATATAACTCTTTAGGTAGTCTTTAAATGACCCATGGGTAGATAAGTATGTAAACCATAAGTAGCTTTTGGGTAGATATGTAGGTGGCCTATGAGCACTTTAGGTAGGTATGTAGCCCATAGGCAAGAAGGTGGGTAGGGTAGGTAAGTAGCCCATGGATAACTAGGTCGGTGGGCCTTACCTATTTCACCCCTTGGTTCCTGGTCTGTGGCCATGAAAGTGAACTAGCCCGTGATTAGAAAAGTGACCATGGTGGTTAGATTTTGCAAAGTTATCTTGTGTTTTTAGGGCCGGTCCAGTCTCAATGACTTTATGGTGAGCTCAAAAGGGGGGGGGAATCAAAAGGACAATCAAGAGGAAAGTGAGGCTGGAACCCAATATTACTTTACATATAACTTTATTACATGGTTTATGAAATAATGTCATGATATTCATTTTGCAACAATGAACTATCAACAGTTGGTAATGCAATTAAATTAAAGTGATTAAGATGCGAAAAGACTCAACAAAACAATATTTTACATAATATAATCATATTATATGAATTTCATGAATAAATTTTGATTTGTCACAACACATGGAACTTTTGAAATATTATAAAGAATCTATCACAATCTTAAATATATGAGTATGAACTTAGTAGAACTTTATATTTCATGTCCATTTTGATGAAAAGTTTAGAAAGGATTATAATGTGACAACATTGATCCAAAAGAGAACTTTTTGAAAAAAATATTGAGAATCAAAATGTCATCATATACAATGGGTAAAATGGAATTATTCATTATTGGGAGTAACACTTCAAGTGTTCATTTTTCAAATGCAAGATTCTATAACACCAAGGAAGGTTGGACAAGGTCTTTTCAATAAAACCTTACCATGTGGCTTTCATGGTTCAAACATGTGTGGAAAAGGGTACACCTTTGTGTTTATTCACCTTCAACATAAAGTTTTTCCAAATTATTATCACCAACAATATGTCAATTAAAGGTCAAACTGGAAATGGTATGGCAATTTTTTAAAATGAAAATTCAAAATAAAATCAAGAATAAATGTTGCTTGTTTCTACTTTTGAAGTTTAGTATGTCAGATTTTAATTATTTGAGGTATGGATCATGTTGGGACTTGGTTTTGTAAAAGATGTGTCGGAATTTGACTTATTGGGTTCAATTTAGAAGTTGTCAAGATTGTGCCAAGAATGGCATGAAGGTACTTCATGTTAAACTATGTGGTGATGATTGTTTGATCTAGACAAATGTGATAACATGAATGCAATGATTAGGACTATGTATGAAATGTTAAAAGTATGTTTAAGTGTGTATTTTGATTTATAAAGACTTTCTTTTAAGTTTCAAGGGCTGCCTTCTTGAGACCATTGGCAATATAGTTGCTTGCCCTACGGTCATGGAAAAATATTGTAGTACCTTTACCATTTTGAAATAGTTCAAGCAAATATTTATTTATTTTTCACTTCTTCACTTTGACTCTTCAATCACAATTTTTTAAAAAATTCCAGTAAGTACATTCTATTAGGTGCTCATGGACAAATGAACACATGAGCCATAAATTTCGAAATTTGAATATTAAGTTTTTTGAAACTTTTGGCCAGGCAGCTTGCAAAGTTTTTGGAATTTGGAATTTTATTATTATTGTGTTAATTATGGCCAAAATGGTAAAAGCACTACAATGTAAATTTTCATATGTCTTAAGTTGGTTCAAGATGGCCCATGAATGCTTTAACTTGGTCTGGACATTTTGTGATTGGGGGGCTTAGGCCTGCTTTATGGTATGGATGAAGCCCAAAAATTCTTGGACCCAACTTAATTGATTTATGGGTTGGTGGGCTTGGGTCAACTTGAGTCTCTAAATGTATTTTGTTGGCCAATTGGCAAGGAGTGTAAGGCCCAAGACTTAGGCACAAGAAGCTCACATCCTTATGTAGCCTCCTCCCTCCCCTCATAGCTTCCATATTTTTTAGAACATGGCTTCCAAGGACAAAGACTTTTAAAAAACAAAAGCAAAAGATGACTTGAAGCTTTTAAGCCAAGCTAACAAGTTGGGTTTTCATTCTATCAACATTCCTTTTTCACAAGATCTAGCCCAATGATTTGGCACCAAAATAAGGCCATATTTTGGCAGCCACAATCTTCTTGGTATATATTTGAGTGATTTATAGTGAATCATCATGAATTAATTATGGTTTCAATTAATGTGCATGTTGAATCACATGGTGAATCATGTGAACTATAATGATTTAAGAACTTTTTTATTTTGTTTCTTGTTGCTTAGTTTATAAGTATGTGTTTGGGGCCTATTAAAACATTTCACTTGACTAGAATGAAGTTTGTTGTATAAAGTTGAAAGTTTTATAAAATAAATTTGAGGCTATAATTGAGAGATTGGTGCAAGTTTGTGAAAGTGTAAAATGCATGATAAGAAGGATGATAATTACATAATAGACATGTGTAGAAGGTAGAGATTTGTAAAACCAAAAAAATATATTTTCATAACTATGTAATAAAAGTATGTAGTTTAGTCCTTTACCCATTTGTTTTTCACATGAACTAGGGTTGGATTGGGAGAAAAGCAATTGAAGGAAGAAACCATGTTCAATTGAAGAAGCAATGTAGGTTTATAAAAAAAAAAAAATGGCTTCTTCTTAGGTAACTTCATTTAATAGGTTTTTAGTGTCATTTGCATTTGTGTTTTATGGTTCTCTTCCAAATCATGTACAATGATGTATGTTTGTATGGTTGTAATTTTTTTGTTAATTGAAAGAGATACTTTTGACAATGTTGGATGGCGTCTTTTCTTTTATTTTGATGTACTTTGTATTGTAAATGGTAACCTAGTTATTGTTCAAGTTTCCATATTGTGTAATCATCATGTATCTTTTCTCCTATGAATATGTAGAACCATGGCAATGTTGTTTTAGTTGCATTAACAACATAGTTAATAATCAACCATTCCATGGACTTTATTATAGTGGTTTACATTACGTGTTAACCTCATTTTGTTAGAACTCTTGTTCTTGATTGTCTTCCTATTTCGATGCTTGTTTCATCATAATTCCAAATGTGATTTGCAACATAATTATGCTTGTTGTAAAAGGATTGTAAGTTCTAGTAGAAATTTTAGTAGGATTGGGTTGTTGTGTTCATTTAATATTTAGTCCCTTAGTTTGACAAATGCTAAGCTTAAGATGTCGTTGTTTGAATTGGTACCAACAAGAGGTCCTTGTTACTCCTCCTAAAAAAGGTGTTAGCGTTGTTTAAGTGAGTTCTACCACTTTCATTTAAAACTTTTGTTGGTTAATTGACAACCCAATTTTTTGCATAGACAAAACCCAAGCAATCACAGGTTGATTTTCTTTTAATGTTCACACACTTGTTGGTCTAAGTTTCTTAGATTTTTTTTTTTATACAAGTGATCAAACAATGAGGTAAGAGATATGTTCTAATGTTTATTTGTTTTCCTCAGTGAAGTTGTCCCATTTTCAATTGCATCTATGGCCTCCTCCAATGTTTTGCTGGTCCATTTGCCTTCAATGATCAGAGGATTGCATCCATTAACCTTTTTCTATTTTCTTATTGTCACTATTTATAAGATGGTGGGATATTTTCTTTGTCTTGACTTGGCTAGTCCTACAATCCACTTTGCTTCGTATGAGGCACATTCAACATGATAATCTAAATCCCTTTGGCCCCAACCTCCACTAGGTTGGGGGTGTGTTTTTTGGCCTTGTAAGAAGTACAAAATTGAGAAGATAATAATTTCAAACAATAAAATTTTCAGTAATGTTAGGGTATGTTTAAAATGCATATGTCTATAATTGCTAAGAAAAAATTATCAATGTATAGAATTGTTCAAAGTCATCCAAAATTAAGTTGGTCTATTGTTTTGTGTAGGCGGTAGGTGTGTACAACAAATTACGATTTCTTTGAGTTGGATGGAAATTACTTTGTTTATGACTATTTAAATTATATCTATAAACTATAAAACTTTGCACCCAACGATAATATAGAAACTTCCTATACTTTTGGTTGTAAAATTGATCTATTACAACCTTTCATAGCTATCCTTCTACATCGACCTTTGAATCTTGATTTTTTATCTCATCTTTGATAACATTAGGATCTAAAGTTTGATGTTCAAGTTCTTGTAGTTCCTCTTTGGCTAGTTAAGTGTTTGGATTTTGCTATTCTATCTCTTGTAACTCCTCTTTGGCTATTTTAAAATCCTTTTTTTTTTGTTCTTGTTGATATGTTAGGACTTGTGTTTCTTACCTATAACTTGCTATAACACTTTTTATGTTGCTTGGCCTTTGTTGGTTTGGCCCATATACTTTCAAAATGTTGATGAAAGATTTGAAATTATTTCTTTCACAACTTGCAAGCTTTGACATGCTAAAAGATTTTTGCTTTTGAATTTGAAAGATAGAATTACACATCCAAACTTGCACCATAGCCTTGTGAATTTGGGCATGTTATTTTTTGTGGGAATGGGATGTGCTTGGACTTGAAGAGAAATTGTAAACCTTTCCCTACTTAATGTGTAGCTACTTTGATTCCATTGGATTCTTGTAAACCTTAACCCTTGTTTATGGTTAGGTGTGTGCTATTTAACATGACCATGCACCCCATCACCAAACTTGTTATGATCATTTTATTGTTTAGTCCAATTGCCTATCACCAAACACTCATTTCCACCCCAAACTTGGGGCGCTAGTAATATTCAACCATGTTTTTCCATAACTAAACATTAAAAAGAACCTGCCATGTTCCCCACTTGCATAATGAAAATTAGCCCTAACCTATCACCAAACTAGTCCCCTATAAAATGATTCGAAACTTTTACAAATCTGCCCACCTAAACCCTTGATACCAAACACTAAAATTTTATGGCTGATCACCAATATGAAAACCCCAGAACAATTTTTTTGTCAACCAAGCATTTGGTAATGAGCTAAAGAGACAACCCCCATAAGATTTTTTTTGTTCTAACACAGGCTAGCTGCTGCACTACATAGAGTGCTCAGTGCCTGACCTATATTTGGTGACCGGCTAGTTTACCCTATTGGTATTCTATTGGAAAGCCCTTGATGAGTAATGTTGCAACTAGGGGGTTTCAAAATCTTTACACATATGGTGCAGGAATGATTGAATATTGAATAATTTTGTCGCTGAAAATTCAATAAACCAAAAAACATTTAAGGAAAATGGGGTGTGATTTTGGTATTGTTGAAAAGTGTTCAACAAATAAGTTTTTAAGGAGGTGAGTTCCTAATTTTTACACTTAAAAAACTAGCTAGCCTAGTCTGTCGAGCTATTAGCATTTATTAGTTACAAATTTGTGGCCCACTGGAGCTATGCAATAGAAACACAACAGCGCCAATGTCATTGGCTTTCATTAGCCTGCTGTGATCATAGCTTCATGTGTGTAGCTTTGATCACAGCAGCCCGATGGAAAAAGACGCTAAACCCTGCAGCAACTCTGGCAACATTCGTTTGGTAAGATCATAGCATCATCAGTGGAAGAGAAGGTAGAGAAGGATATTTCAACGAGCATTATATATTCTGGTTTTAATAGAATACCATCATGATTAAAGTGTTGTTTGTAGTATTATATAGAGGGTGTTGCAGAGGGTCATGTGTGGGTGCCAATGAATTGCTGGATTTGGTCCAATCTGAATTATTTTCTCAGTTTTCTTGAGTAAACTTACATTGCAATGTGTAATATCTATTTGCGGACAGGGTTCTTGCACATTACTGGTGCACTTTGTTTATTTTTGGAGAGATGGTCCTTCAACATGTCTTTAGTTGTAAAGAGAGCCACACGTTAATTTTTGATGCCCTAATACTTAGGACGAGTACGTTAAGGCTGATGCCCTAAAACTTAGGACAAGTACCTTAAGGCTTAAACCCTACCTGTAGAGACCCCCTCAATTCTGAACTATGTTTGAGTGATGGAGAAGAAGGAAAAGCAAATTGGGTCCAACTACTAAGCGCTTGCAATAATACCCTTTGCCTTTGTCCAATGCTGATTTTTCTTTCTTAGTCTACCTTTGACATCATTGGGGGTGAACTGTCTCTGGATTTTTCCTTTGGACATAAAGGCCTCCAACAATTATGGTAGCATCTCATTCTCTCTTGGATGCATAATCCATTAGGCAATAATTCATCCACCAAAGACCATTTGCAAGGTTAATAATTGGACATCACATTTGTGAACAAAGTTTGTTTTGTCAGGACTTGGGATATCTAGCCCCTTTAACCGAAGAGCTTACCTAGTTCCAACTTCCTAATCATCTTGACATGCTAGTTTCACTCACTGTTTGAATTGCTACTTTGTAGTAGAGGAAGTAAAGGTTGAAAAGTCATTTATTTGATGGCATGGACTCGGCAAAGTATAGTTCTTGATTTCAAACAACATTCTAGGCAATCACTAAAGATTGCATTTTACATTTTTTCAAAGTAAATACAATTAATAATATGTATAATGAGGATGGGGACATATTTCTGTTCCCTTGGGGGTTTAAGGTGGTTTCCAAATATAGGGACTAAACTTCCAAACTGTTCTTCCATGGGAAAACAACAACCACTAGGAAAGAATAATTTCAAGTTTTCTTGAGCATGCTTTTATTTGGCTTGATACTTTAGTTTTTTGTATCAAACACATTGCCAGTGATTCCTTGTACTAAAAAGATTGCATTCCAGCGAAGGTTTGACACCAAGTACCAGTATATGTTTTTGATGATTGGTTAAGCTTGCAATATTGTAATAGGGTGCATTAACATTAAGTGATTAACATTCATGAATTCTTTTATATTGAAAATTTTCTACCTTTTTCCATGAATTACATGCATTTTGGAATGTTGTTTTGAGAGATGCCCACCACAACTTGGATGTTTTGTTTGTTCATGACAACTTGCAGCCCATTCAAAATTTCTAGAAGATGTTGGGGTATTTGTGATGGGCCATCATGGTACAAGAGGAAGAATGGGCTGACCATTTGTGTTTAGGAGGCCATTGGCTTGGTCCAAAATGTTATGATAGATGCCTGCAAATTTTTTAAGCAAGCCACATCTTGAAGTACAATTTTATGCCATGATGCCTTTTGGACATCCATTCAGTGGCCCATGGTACCATAATGACATTGGGTTTTTCATCTTCAGCCATTCTATTTGCCTAGCCTGGGGTAATCACATCTTGGCTGACATTGGCAAGTTGAATATAATTTCAAATATAGGATAAAATCTTAGAAATGGACATATTTTAAAATTGCCAAAACATACTACTAAGCTCAGAACATAAAAAGCTACCCTCTTGCATTGAACAAGGACAATATACAACAAAAATTGGAATGGCTTGTACAACAACACCAAAAGAGCAATTCTCTTTGATTCAAGAAAGAAAGAACCAACAATACAAACTTTACTGAATTGCACATATAAACCAGCAGTTAGTTGTGTAATGTCTCTGTCCTAAGAATGGACCAAAAATAAATAAATGAATAAAATTACCTACATAACATGTCATTGTGTAGTCTCTTTCCTAAACCCCCAATTGTAAAATCAGTGCCAATTTACACTAAAATGTAGCCAATATTGGATCTGTTTAACGTTTAGGGTTTAAGGGAGAGCCAACAAAGTCACCTGCCTTCCCATTACATCACTAACCCAATTCTTTATTGGGACATACCTTTATGCCGTGACCACTGACTACCCATGAGTGTTTACATTTTCATTTTTGGAAAGTAGGAATGGGGTAACAGGAATGATGCATGCAGTCTTGAACTGGCCAAAAGTCAGAGGTGGTAGGAGCTCTGTTGAGCCTCACTAGCAAATTCTTTACTTATCTCAACATGGCTGCTAGGTGAATTCCTAGGGTGTAACTTAGAGCATCTCCAGCTGTGCTCAAAATGCAGTCTGTGACCCTGCAAACATATTTTTCACATTCATGGCTAGTTATTCACTTTTTGCAACCCCACCTACAAACCAACCCTAACCCAAAACCAATTTCCTCACCCAAACTGGTATATTGTGGCTTTTCTTCATCCAATTGTACTGCGCAGGATCACCCATACTGAGCACCTCTGGAGATGCTCTTATGGTAGTATGTTTGTGACGTGTATTAATTAGTTGGGGAACCCTGAAAGTTCTATTTTGGCTTCTGTGATGGGCATTTTGATTGATGCATCTCAACAATTTTGCACCAACTCTGGACAGTTCCCAATGGAAGACTGGTGGCTTCCCTTTGGCCTCCCTTTCCAGTTATGCAAATTAATAAGTGCTTGCCTTCCCCAAATTCAGACAAGGACTCATGCAAAATGAGAAGAATAAAAGTTACCTATCATTTAGTCAAGGATGGTCATTCGCTGCCCACTTTTCGATTATGTCACAATGCCTATTTTGCATTGTCGACTTATTTATAGATAATCATGCAATTAAACAAAAGTGATTAAAATGAGAAAAGACTCAAACAAAAGTAATAATAATAGTAATAAAATTCATAAAGTCATCTCGCTTCGGGGCCCTTCTTTCATCCCATAACCCCTCCCTCCTTTAACCCTTAAGCACTGTTATCTTTAAAGTAATGAAAATTTCTTAATTTAAAGTATCAAATGTTAAAACTCAGGATTAAATGCATGTGGTTTGAGAGTAATTATAGCAATAATACATGTGAAAGCAGGGAAAATGTAGCAGCTGTACTGCAGGCGCTCAGGGAAAAGGAAACACAGGGGACGAAACCAGTTTTTGCACCAAGATCAGTGCAAAATCCAGTTTCACTCCCCTTAATTTCATTTGTAAAATATTCAGCCCCTGTTACTGATTTCATGCCCTATCAGGATCAAACTGGCCGAACTCACCCTCTAATCGTGGGACTTTACTACTGATAAGTTTAATGTAATCACATTATATAAGTTTCATGAATAAATTTTGATTTGTCATAACACATTGAAATTCCAAAGTCTTAGAAAAAATATACTCTATCAGAATCCTTATTATAGGACTATGTCCCCAAATCACTGACCTAGGCCAAAATTGGTGATCAACAGTTTTGAAAATAGAAATTTCATGCATCCAATGCCAAGGCTCAGCATGCACTCATGATGGGCCCTGGTTTTTTCTTGGGGGGGGGGGGGGCGGGGGGGCTGGGGGGAGTTGTTTTTTCTTTTGCTTCCTTGTTCAATCTCTGCCCCTGCCATTAGCTTTTGGCCGAAAATGGTGATCAACAGTTTCGGAAATAAAAAATACATGCAGCCAATGGGCAGGTTGAAGTATGCAATCATGGTGCCTTGATTTTCTTTCTTTTAAGTTTTGGGTCAGGAGAGGATTTTTTTCATTTTTCCTTTGTTCCAAACATGTTCCCTCTATGTTCTCTTCATGTTCCCAATGGGTTCCTGATATGTTCCTTGAGTTCTCAATGTGTTCCCCAAGGCTGTTCCCAGTAGCACCTTGCTTATCCCATATTTTTTGCCCAATGTCCTCCCCTTCTCACCTATATAGGTGGGCCAAAGGGGGAGGCACTCCCTCATTCCATAGAATCTTCTATTTTGGGGAGCCTCCATAGTTTCAAGTTTTTTTTGTGATGGGCCAATCAAATTGGCTCATTGCAAAAAAAAAAGAGTTGGACTTCTGAGGCACCCCCAACTAATTAATATCAATCACATAATGAATTCAATACGCTTCCATATTCAATGCCCATTTCCATGAATATATTGGCATGGATTGTAATGTGGTGGCATTGATCCAAAAGCAGACTTTTTTGAAAAAAATTCAGAAACAAAATATTAAGATATACAGTGAGTAATGGATCTTTTCAATGAAGATACTTATTATTGGGAGTAATAGTTCAAATGTTCAGTTTTCAAATACAAGATGTTGTAACACTAACGAAGGCTGAACAAAGTTTTTTCAGCAAAACCTTACTAGGTGTTTCTCCTGATTCAAACTAGAAATAAATAGGCTATCCTTTGGACTCCACATGTCTGGAAAATTGTACACCTTTAAATGTATTCACCTCCAACACAAAGTTCTTCCAGATTATCATCAACAACAACGTGTGGATTAATGATCAGATTGGACATTGTATGGCAGGCTTTTGAATTGAATGAGAGAACACAAGATATGTTGCTAAAGTTCTTACTTTTCAAGTTTGATATGTCAGATTTTAAAATACTTGAGGTCTGAATCATGTTGGAACTTGGACCTTTCAAATATGTGTTTGAATTTGACTTAATGCGCTTCAATTTAGGGCACAAAAAGGCCCCACCGTTATGTACCCTCCTCCCCCCCCTCCTAGATTCGACATTTTAGGAGATGATTTCCAAGGACAAAGACTTTATAAGAAATATTAAAGATAACTGGAAACTCTTAGGCTGAGCCAGCAAGTTGGAGTTTCATTCTATTGGCCTTCTTTTTTCACAAAATCTGGGCCAATAGTTTGCCACCAAAATAGGGCCATATTGGTAACCACATGCTTCTTGGTTTATTGGGATTGGACACTTCCAGATTTGGGCGAATTGGGCTTCATTTTCTGAGCATCAGATGGTCCACTTTAAGCTGGGCCAGTTCTTGTAGGGTCCTAGTGTAAAATGGGCCTTAATCAACTCTACACCTTTCCCTTGCTGGTGCTACCTACTTACATGGTTGTGTTTGTGTAAGTTTCCATCAAGCTTATTATGTGTAGGGTGATGACTAGGGAGTGGGGCAATCTCAGAATAAGCACCCCTCTCCTCCACCTTTAAATAAGCACCTGCCCAAAATAATACCCTGAAAACGGTGCCTGCTTTGAGACAAATCGAAGGGCCGCTTACTTGAAGAACACCTAGGTCCAAGTGTGTTTTCTAGTGTAAAGTGCCGACAATAATTTATTTTGTTTTACTTTCAGTTTTCATGTGATATAGGTACCCAGCAAATACATGTTGGAGTGGAAATTCCAGGGAGTGTTTCAGTTTTTGAAATCTCCTAAAATTTGTGGAAGACAGATTCTGTTCATAACATGCCATCCAGATACATTCCAAGTTTTTTTTAATCAGAGGTGTATGCTTTCCTGGAATAAAGGCCCACATAAGATGAAAAATAATACACTAGGAAAACCATATGATGAGATCTTTACTAATCTGCAAAGTGATAGATGTGACAAAGCTGGTACATGAGAATTAGGGTTAAATGTGGAGATTTAGCAATTGAAGGAAGAGAAAGTGTTCTGTTGAGGATGAAACATCATGTAGGTCCTTAAATATAAATTTTAAATTTATGTTTGATACCGTTAATTGTATGCCTAGTTTACTTATCCTAACTACTAACTGATGTAACCTATTAAATATATCGGAATTAATAATTAACCTATCTTAACATAGCTTAATCAGTAATTAACATGGATTACTAGCTATTAATTAAAATTAATAATTGCTTATCCTTCTGTAAATTTAAAGTTCCCTAAATTATTGATCATTAATTTGTAATAACATATAGATCATATTAACCTACCTACTAGCTCATGTAGGTTAAACCATTACCTAGTACATAGATTTAGGCTAGGCTAGTTATTTTTGTTTAATAAGTACTATGTTAATATAGGTTGGGTTAGTTTCAAATATGGAGTTTAGATGGTAATGTAAAATAAAATTACGACCAATGCCAACATTAAATGTAATTTTATAAAATTTGATAATCAAATGCAATCACAAGCTTGATGCAACATGTAATCTAATCACCTATGTATAGTTGGCAAAATATTTTAAAACAATTGCAAAAAATAATTTGGTTTCCATCAACCAATGGAATCAAACAATAATTGATAACACATGTTAATTTTTCCTTAAATGTTTTATCCAAACACAAGGTAGTCACATATTATAGTCCCATTTACAACAAACTAAATCAATTTGTTTCATAGTCACATATGTGATTATTAATATTTGTGACTTAGTGACACATAGGATTATTACATATATGTTGCAAAATGAGTTCATTTGGACAATAGTTGCACCCTACTAGCAAACACATGGTTAGATGGACAAGATGTCTTCTAGTGTTTGGTGGTGTTCCATTAATATGACTTGTTCAAGTAAAGACCAAGGAAGTAATCAAAAATTTGATTGATAAATGGATTGTGTGTATTCCACTAGTTCTATCTTCCTATATGGACTTGGGTTTCAAATTCCACATTAATATTTAATAGATCATTAGTTAGATGTAAAATATGGTTCAAATTATTCACATTCATCTATTTTTTCTTCATGTAAATAAAATCATGTTTCTAATCATTAGGCTTATATTCACTTGAATTTATGTATTCTTGTGGTTTTGTTATGTCTTTTAGGTTTGGCATGGTCAAAATCATGGCACTTGTGTTTAGTGTGTGTTCCTTCTTGGGGAACATTTATTTTGAAATGGAGTTTAAATGTTGCATTTGAACTATAGTTCTTTCACTTGCAAATTTTGTAGAATCTAACTTCTTTCATGTACCTCCTTAAATAAAATAGATTGTTCTACATTTGTTGTCATAAACAATATTGTATTTGGCATTCAATGCATTCTTATTAACTTGGACATTCAATTTAAAGTTCTATTCTAATGTAAAATCTTTGAAATTCAGTCTTACTTTAAGAATGAAAATTAATAATCCTTCATACCTTGAATTTTGATTAATTAAATCTAAGCAACAAATTTTTGATGTTAGTTTTGTTGCCCAAAGTTTATTGTAGTTTGAATGATGATATTATTTAGTTTTTATTAACTATGACTTGATTGTTAATATGAAAAAAAATTTGTTTGTTTCTTTTGGAAATGTTGTAGAAATTTATAATGTAATTTTCTTTAATATGGGATTGTCCTGAATTTTGAACACAATGTATATATATCATGTGCAACCATTAATGATAGTTCATGGAATCAGTTGGAAGTAATTACTTAAAGTTAGTTGTTGGACCTTTGATGATGAAGATGTAGGTATCATGTTTCTTTGTGAATGATATCCATAGTTTATGATCACCTTTTAAGTTGTGTTTGTTTTGGTATAATCCAGGATTAACAAAATGGTCAAATACAAATTATAGTTGCCCAAAGTTTCATTTGCAATTTTATAAACATGTCATTTGATGTCTAACATTGTTTGTAGAATTATTTTATTGTATTAAAATTTTGATTGTTCCAAATTAATATCTATGAATTTTTTTACAAGGAAATGGAAAGGATAGAGACCTCTACAACAATTGTGTATCTTTGTTAAAACTTGTTGATAAAAGTTTAAGGCTAATTAAATTAGTTTAATAATTAAAGGTTCAAGGGGTAAAAACATAATCAAAGGAGCTACCCAAGTGAATGGACATTTTTTAGAACTACATTTTTGTATGTTTGAAAGATCACAAGGGAAGCATAATAATTTGGATTATCATAGATTTTTTGGAATTTTTTTCCATTACTTGCAAAGTTTATATGTTCAATGTTCAATACAAATAAAAAAATGTTTTTACATGTTCAAAACACTCAAATTTTGAAAGTGTATAATTTTTATTTTATTCGAAGGTTTTTTTTTCCCTATCAAATGTGCACTATTCCTTTTAGACATTGAAGATGATTTTAACATTGATGATTAAAAGGGCAAAAGGACTTCAATTAATGATTTTGTTTTTATACTCAATTTGAACACACATTTGGTTCAAACGTGTTTTTTAACCTTGAAGATTATGGATTTTGAAAATGTGGCCTTAACAAAAGTTATTCATATTTATACAATAGAAGGCATGATTGCATAATATATATGATATAAAATCAAGTTTTAGTCAAAACATATTTATATTTAACATGTAGTGTTAAATTAAGTATTCAAAATACAAAATTTTAAGTTATAAATCAACACAAAAATGACACATGTCATGTGTAGTCCTTGGAAAAGGACTTTTACTTTGGCACCTATGGTTTTTTTGACCATGTTTTAACCTTAAGGATTTGATTGAAATTTGGAAAAAAATTGTAAAAGAAAATCATTGTTTTGGGCAAAAGAATTGATTGAAAATTTTAACCTCTATTATTTGAAGATTGGATCACCATTTTTGTTGCCCATTCCTCCTTTTCACTATGTTGAATAAATTTTGTAGTAAGGGTTATTTTTCATGTCAACTAATATTTTTATTTTTCAAAATGCAAGGTTTTTGGTTTATGCAGGCTCAAGAACCATTCACTTGTATTGTTCCTACTTTTGCATTGTTCTTATTACATGATTTAACAAAATCTCAAGAAGATGAAATTTTGATGTATTTGACCTCATGTGTGATTTTCACATTGCAAAACATTGAATCTTTTCAAGTGAAATGAAAATAGTTTAACATATATGGGCCTAGCTCAAAAAGTGGTTAAATTTGAATTGTAGGTCACTTGGGACATCTATAAATATTTCATTTGACTTCTATTTCATGTGGACATACAACAAATGTATAGGTCATATGTACTAAATTGCAAAAAGACATTAAGTATGTAGCTAAAATTATAATAGAAAAAAAATTATTTTTATAGAAATAATTTATCTTTGGATATAAAAGACATCAAGGAACATTTTTCATAAATTAAAATTTGGTTGTATATTAATTGTGAATTTACATCTTTTTAAACATGGATAAGAAAAGTAATCGAAGAGTTGCATCATATTCTTATAATTCATGTCCCTATAATTCATGCCCTTGTTATTAGCCCATCCCAAAAATGGTGAGGAGCACAGTCATGAACAAAAATCCTCTCCCACCTAACTAATGAGATGCATTAACATCATAAGCTGAATTTTTTCCCATTATGAAGTGTGGGGTGGATGGGAATTTCTTTTGTGTCAGTGCATGAGGTGGGGCTAGGAGCATGGCAAACATATTCACAATCACATAAAGTAGAGGTGACAAAAGTTACTTGACAAAATGGAGGTGACAAATGTGATTTGGCGCTTTCTAACTTCATCATGTACACAATTTTCACCATTTCCCTTTTCCGATTTCACACTCTTTGCCCAAAATTTTATTCTTCTTGCCTATGTAGTTAGACCAGAGGTCAAGGTTATATAATATTTTGATTTAGGGTTGTCCATATTGTGATTATTATTTTTATTGATGGGTTAATTGAAGAATCCTTCCCCCCAAGAGAAGAAATACTCTACATGCAACCCCCACAATTAGTTAATATTAATTGCACTACTACAACATGAGCATTGAGATTGAAATAAATAGTTGTTAAATTTAAATGTTTAAAATTTTTCAGTAATTTACTTGAATATAGATATTTTTGTATGTTGTGGGTCTATCTTTGAAAATGAAAAAAAAAAAGGATATTTTTATGACATGGAAAAGTCATTTTGAAACCAAAAGAAAATTGATAACTTTTGTGACAAAGCGGTAGTCTAAAATGGAAAAAAACCTAATTCTTTTGCAATGAGTGCCACCTTGAAGAAAAAAAGGTGACTGAAAATATGTTCCACTATTAATAAAATAATGACAAACATAAATAACATCAACTTGGTGATAATATGACTTTGCAAACAAATTATGCATTTGAGAACCCTTGTGAATATAACTTGTGTTTGAAAAGAAATTTGATTGGATAATATATAAGTTGCTTGATTAGATAGTTTGTTACTTGTACCTTGGTCATGTACTTATGAAATGAAATTAAACAATTTGAATAAATACAACTTTCTAGATGATTATTACTTTACATTGTTGATGAAAACTTCTTTTGGTTCAAAAAATGCACCTTGGATGGAGTGATGCACTTCTGTTAGTAACTCTATGAAATTAATTACTTAGGAAAAAAAAGAAACAGATTTTGACACAAAAGCTCAAGCTTGAACCTTCACATCATTAAAGTACAAATATTGTTAATTTTTTTTCACTAACTAAAATTTTCCAGGCCCAATATATGATTGTTGTGTGCATTGTTAAAAGTCATTCAATTGAAATTCATGTATTGGAAAATTAACCCGTAAGGCTTGTTTCATTCCAACACCCACATGAATTAGATTTATGACACAAATTTGAAGGATACTACTTAGAAATATACAAAATAGTAGGTCAAAACACAAAAGAGCAAAAAAGAAAAAAGAATAAATTTGATGGAATTGAAAAAATTCACACATACAATTGGAAAATGTAAGTGGGCCCATGCAACATTTACATAAATTGGTAATGGTCACAATGATAAACTATAATTACTCCCCTTCCTTAATTTAGATATTTTAAACATGAAGATGTCTAGGATAAAGACCATTTGTAAAAACATTGCACATGTGGCACTTCAACTTTCATTTAACAATAATTCATCAAAGGGTCTGATATGATTGGTTTGGAATGATAATAATTCTATGCCTATCGAAAGAAAGGTGGAAAAGCCAATTTAGGTTGCAATGACCACTTTTTAGGTCTTTTAAGGTTGCTATGTAGCATATAATGACTTACATCAAAATTGTATGGTCCTTTAAAATTCACTTCCACATTTATAATAGGTTTTCTCCCCCCCCAACTATGGAACCCAACGGTGGGATACAAGGTGGTTTTCAAGTTACAAGGCTTCAAACTGACTAACTTTTGATTCTTGGTGAAAAACATTTCTCCTGTTACATAATTGACCCCTGCTCCCACAGTGTCCCCCCTAGTGTAGCGTAACTCAAAATCCACCCCCAAATCTTGAATCACACCTTCCTTATTGTTCACTTGATCGCTGTCATAGTAAACACGACCATCACCATCATAGCCATAGGTGTTGGAATCCCACCCTGGTGGAATATCATTCTTGAAGTTTTCATTAGTAAAGCCCATGCAAACATCTGCATTGAAATTGTCCTTGGTTGTGATCTCGAAGTAATAGGACATTGTTTGCTCATGCCATGTTGCTGGTTGATAGCTTTGAATAGCACCGCAAACCCAATTATCCTCAGCCCATTCCCCGCTCCTGAACTTCACATGTTGTGACAATTTACTAGTGGTGACCACTAAAAGGTCACTACTAGTTTTCGTGTTTAGCCATGTTTGTGAATCCTCCTCTTCCATTTTATCATCTGTGTTCACTTCTCCTTGACATACAGTTTGTAACCACGCCCAAAACCTTTTAGGCAAGGATACGCACAAATTGTAACCCTTGGATGTTGTTTCCTCTTCCATCTCATCATCTTTTTGTTCCCTTTCCAGGACTTTGGCCAATGATTCTCTCAACTTACCCAAGAATTTAATTATCGTCCAACTACAAATTGCCAACCCTACTACTACAGAAATCTTCATGCTTGTCATGTCCTTCTGAATTGGTGGTAGCACTGCAAAACCCGCACAAACAAATGATCCTAGTACTGTTACTACAGAATACAGAAGTAGTATCGATGTCCATTGTAATTCCTTGCGCACAGACCGCAACGCTACCACAATGAAAGTAGTATCCAAGTCAGGGAAAGCAGCTTTTGCCCCTGAGATCACAGTGCCGATGGCGAAGAAAAAAGACAAGGTGTTAAACACCCAAAACAAGCGAAGACTGTAGTGCAACTCTACAGCTGCAAAGGACTCAAATACTCCAGGAGGGGTTCCAAGAGAAGATTGTGGGAATTGATAGTCAGTCGTGTAACCCAAGGGCGGCTGCAACCAACTTGCAAATGTAATCCCAGCTATGAGGGCACCCCCAACAAGAAGTGCATTCGCTGCATCGATGAAAACTTGTCTATCTCTGTATTGTCTTTCCAAGAAGTCCTTCACATCAGTGTGTTCCATAAGTCTATTGGTAATTTCTTCAAATTTCTCCTTGCGTTGTCTCTCCAAAAGAAATTGGAACTTTGAACGCTCCAAAAGTTTGCTGCTGCGATTTTGTTGGCGTTCTTTGGCATATTGAACACATGTTTTGCCATTTCGATCTTGTAAGTTTGCTAGCAACCGTTCTTTCGCTAGACATAAAGCCTTCACCACATTTGGGTGACACTTTATAGTAGCAAAGTGTAGGGCTGTCTGCCCTTTTTTGTTTCTCCCATTGAGGTCCACTTCTGCTTCCAGATTCAAGAACTTGTTCACAATGTGAACATGCCCATTAATGGCAGCAAGGTGAAGAGGGGTGTTTCCACGAATGTTGATTGCATCAAGGGCTAATTCTCCAACACGCTTCAACATCACATCCACTACCTTATCATGCCCTTCCTTACAAGCAAGGTGCAATGGCGTATTCTCCTCCTCGTTTGTTGCGTTGAGGTTCAAGTCGCGCTTTTGATCATTGTTCATTTCTGTGGAATCTGATTCGGTAGTTTGTTTAGTATCATCTAACTCCAACAACATGGCCACTATCTCATCTTGCCCTGCTTCAGCAGCAAGGTGTAGTGGTGTATTATCACCATAATTTGTCTCATTTAAGTCCAGTTTAGTTCTTGCACGCTCCAACAACTCCTTCACCACCTCCACATGCCCTTCTTCAATAGCCAGGTGTAAGGGGCTATTGCATTCCTCGTTCGTAGAGTCCAACCCGCACTTTTCACCATCAGCACGTTCCAAAAACACCTTTACCACCTCTAGATAGCCTCCTTTCACAGCGAGGTGCAGTGGTGTATTCCGATTCTTGTTTGTCGCATCCACTTCCAAATCAAGACCACACCCCAACAACACACGGACCACCTCAACATGCCCTTCTTTAGCAGCGAGGTGTAGTGGTGTGTTTCCATCCTTATTCTTGTCATCGAGATCAAATTCGGTAGCTGCGTGATCCAACAACGCCTTAACTACCTTATCATGGCCGTTCTTGGTAGCTTGGTGTAGCAATGTGTTTCCGTGAACATTTTTCAGTTCCAAGTCCAATGTGCTACAACGTTCCAACAAAAGTTGCACCACATCCACATGCCCTCCTTCAGCAGCGAGGTGTAGTGGTGTATTTTTGTCGTTGTTCTCATCCTTGAGGTACGATTCAACGTGGTCCACCACAACTTTCACTTCGTCAACATTCCCTTCCTCACTGTCCATGTTTCCATCCATGTTCTCCTCATTGAAGTGCAGCTCATTGGCATGTTCTAATAACATGTTCGTCACTTCAACACACCCGCTCTTGGTAGCAATGTGTAGTGTTGTGTTTCCACTGCAGCTGTTCTTCCTAGTGAGGTCCGATTCAGCAGTGAACTGCAACAACACCTTTACTACTGCAACATGTCCCTTGTCAATTGCAAGATCCAAAGGTGTAAAAGAATTGGAGTTTTGAGTGGTTAAGCCAATCAAGCATGGATCCTGTCCAAGGAACCTCTCCACCACATTCACGTGCCCTGCTTGTGCGGCAATGTGCAAGGGTGTGCACCCATCATCATCTTGGACATTGATTTTGATTCCTGGCTCCCGAAAAAGCAAGTCTACAATTTCCAGAGATCCCATCCGTGCTGCAAAGTGTAGTGCCGTGAGATTGGTACTCCCTTCTTGTTCCATTGGTCGAAATGGAAGGAACTGTATCCCCCTTTCTGGCATTCTCCACCATTCGAGCGGTTTTTGATTTGTTGAAGGCATCCCTGATCCCATGTTTATGTCAATGTTTTCTACATGGAGCAACAACTTCACTATGCCTTCTCGATTATCAGCTTTTGATCGAGTAGCCAGGTGTAAGGGTGTGAGTCCGTGGATGTCTTGCGCATTTATGTCAATGTCATCCCACTTGAGTAACTCCTCCACTACTTCCACACTGTTGCATTCCACACCGTAGTGAATAGGGAACCTCTTGTGTTCATCGCTTCGGTTCAAATGACAGCCAATATGTGATGATCTCAGTGTCCTTTCTGCTTGAAGAAGCATCTGCACGACCTTGCATCTGTCTTCCTGTGGTCGTCTGCTCCCCAAATCGCGATCAGGATTCTCGTCGCCTTCTGCTACTAGATGGAGAGCTGTCAACCCAGCGCTAGTGTGGGCATCAATCTTCACCCCTCGATGGTTCAATAGGAGCTCGACAACCTTTGGGCAAGCGAAGCGTGCCCCCACATGGAGAGGAGTAATTCCATGACGTGGGTTTTCATCCTGGCGTATGTTCGGGTGTTCAAGCAACAATTTGACGATCTCGCATGTTTCGTCCTTAGATGACGCTATCTGCAGTGGTGTTTGCAGTTTTGTTCGCGGGTCCAAATCACGAGAATTCACGTTTATTGTAGGATGCTCCAACAGGGCCTTCGTACATATTCAAAACAACGACGGAATCAGTTGAAACAGACACAAACCAGAATTCTTTGAGTTCTTGTGTGATGCATGAGTTATTCAATGGAAATGATTGTACCTTGGCAACTCCCGTGTCTTGATTATGCCGTATTGCTTTGTGGAGGGGGTGTCCTTCGCCCCTTTTATATTTGTTCACGTCCACGTTCGATCGGGTCGACAATAGGTTTCGCATCTCGTCTTCACTACCAGAGAATGCTATATTCCGCAACTTCTTTTGTGCCATCCTGCTCGACTTCCGAAAGGAGTCACTCTCTCGTACACGAACTGTAGAGATGTTATAACTAGAACTTGAGTAGTCTCTGAAGTCTAACCCACAATCAACAGAAAAAATCTTGAACGCCACGAATGGAGCCAGGGTAGCCATGCATCACTAGGCAAATTCAGCCCAATGGGATGTTATGTGAAAACTGTGGTGTGTTCATGAAATGTAATAACCTTTGTATGAGCTTTGTTGTGCATACAAACGAACATAGAACTTGGACATTACATGGTGTTAGTAGTAAAGAAATAGCAGGAGGCAAACACTCAGGAGAAACGGAACCACACCCTATTCCATAACCAAAATAATGCCACATAATGGTTTTTTTAAAAAAACCTATCAGACTCCATTTGCTCATTCATTCCATTTGTTGGGCCCTCCCTTCACAGGGGACAGGAACCCTGGAATTGGTTGTTCAGTTCCATTTGCCCATGGAGTTGCTTTGCGTTGCTTTGTTTGATGACCATCTTTCAAATTGATTTGAACTGTATTAAAGTTTTTCCAATCATCATGATGTTCCCATAAATTTCAAGATATGTGCCAAAAAGTCCAAAGTTGTGCTAGTGAGAAAGAGAAATGATTTTTATGAGACATCTAGGGGTAGAAATGAGAGACAAAGAAATACAAATAAATGAAAAAGTGAAAAGTTTAAATAACCATTCTACCAGAGTACCTAGAGCTTGGGAACATACTATATTATAGCAAGTCATCAATGAAAATTGAGTAGTTTCTTCCTTGAACCAGATGCATTTTGGAATGCCATTTTCTGGAAGTCAGCCCTAAGATGGGCTCTTTATTATTCTTAGCAGATTATGGCCCATTACAAATTCTAAAAGATGTTGGAACTTGGGGAATTTGTGTGATGCCCTCAGGGTACACAAAAAGGAATACCCTAAACCATGTTGCTTTTTAAGAGGTCAATGGATTGGTCCAAAGAGTTGTGGAAGATTCACGAAATAGTTAAAAGCAAGCCACATCTTTAAGTACAATTTTGTGCCTTGACCTTTTTTGAACACATATCTGGTGTTTCACAATGGGCAAGTGTGTCCAAAGATATTGGCTTTTATCTTGACCAATTATTTTTCCCTAGATTGGGTGGTCAAGTCCTGGCTAGAATTGTCCAGAATAACACAAAAATTAGCATCTTTTGAATTGGCCAACATCAATAGGCCAGTTATGCTTTATGGTAGGAACTTTTTTTGAACACATGTACCAACAGCTAGTTATCACGAAGAAGAAAGATTGCATTGAACAAGGACAGGCATGGGCCAATCTTCATTTGCTAGTAGGTTATCAAGAGGTATGTTGTTGAATCACCAGCGATCCA
Source organism: Sphagnum tenellum (assembly GCA_963921925.1). Taxonomy (NCBI): domain Eukaryota; kingdom Viridiplantae; phylum Streptophyta; class Sphagnopsida; order Sphagnales; family Sphagnaceae; genus Sphagnum; species Sphagnum tenellum. The sequence goes on from OY998155.1 coordinate 8,787,610, forward strand.
TTAGGTCACTTTAAAAATGGTTTCTATCAGTCATCCACCATCACATTACATCCTTACTGCAATTATTTATTGGGCCTGATGTTTTGTTTCTTCAATTTTGTGATGTTGCTTAAGTGGTGATTATCCATACTTTATTTAGCCAAATTTGGCAATATTCAAAACATGAAAGCAAAAACATTTAAGCACCTGTTCATACTGCAGGTAATTGTGGCAATTTTTGTTGCTTTTTGTAAATTTTTAGGTGGTTTTTTATTTTAAAAGTGGAATTTGTGATAGAACATTTTTTCTCAAAATTTTTTCAAAAAATATCAAAAAAAATCTACCAATAAAATCATTGATTGGGCTTTGCCTTTATGCAGGCCTTGGTGATGTGCAACCCACATTAAGGAATAAAATAATGGTCAAAAAATAAGCCACGCAGAAACCAAATGTTCACACATGCAAGAAAATCACAAATACTAATTTTATTTACATTTACATATTTTGGTTCAATCTTAGCCTATGGCAAATAGATTACCAAATTCAAGTTCCACAATATACAAAATGTTCACATGTTCAAAAGCATCCTGAACAGAGAGCTACATTCTTATATTTGGGTTAGATCTAACCTTATGGCACATAAAGTGCCAAAATTGAGGAATGTGGATCATGAATTTTTGTACTACATAAGTTGTGGAGCACAACCTTCATCACTTGGCACTACATCTGTGACAATATAATGCTCAGTACAACTTTTCATCAGGAAAAGTGTTTTTTTTTTTCAAATTGTATGATGTAGCTGAAGTTGTGACCATCTATAAGACGATTTAGCCAAATTTGACAATAAAAAAGTAAAAAAGTTATGCCAGTAATGATCATGAGCTAACAGAGGTGGTACATCAGAACTGAGTAGCAAACTTTTAAGGAGGAGCAAGGAAGTGGATTTGCACATTTTGTTCAGATGGGGTACAAGTCAAGCTTCAAGGCCGTGCTGACTACAGGTCTCTTCTCCAGAGTCGACAGGACACTGATGAAATGTACACAGACATACTGATAGTCAGAGCTGCAAAATATGTGCTAATGGGGCTTCTCATGACGTCCGAAAGATGCCATCAAGTGCCTGTAGCATTACTGTGAAATAGTTCCTCAACTTCTGTACGATTTTACTTAAATGATTTCTAGTTAAACTGGACACCCTTATTTTTCTACTACAACAACCATATAATAGCCAAAACAACTGTGTACTACAATAATCATTTCTGTAAGAAAAAGGACTAACATTTAGAGGAAGACTATGTTACACAGCCCACTTTTCTTGTCCACATGCAACTATGCTTATTTCAAGTGTAACAACAACTCACTTACATTCATTTTGTGAAGAGGAGTTTCGTGACAGAATCCTTTACGTCAAGTTGCACATGTAACCGAAACACCCTAGTACCAAACTGGAGAACCCACCTGGTTCTTTTGGTACCAACAAGTTATTGTAGTGCACCTGCAATCAGGTTTGTGGTCAGGTTTTCTGCATCAAATACCTGTGCAGCAGCACACGAGAAGCCATTTCCAAGCTCCTTTCGTTCTCTAAATTTTTATTTTATTTTATTTCTTACTACAATTGATTTATGTCAAACTTGAAGGATGTTGAGCGCAATAGTACTGGACTGGACGACCCAAGTTTTTTTCCCTCATCGACATAATTGTACTGCACTGAAGGTCATGTCTGTCGGAGAAGAGAGGGAAAGATTAGCTGACTCACTTGCCTCACTAGTCAGGCGTCACTACTGGGCGTCACTTTGGCTACAAACAAAAATTCCTGGAAAAAAATACTCCTCAGACGATCTTCAGCACTGGTTTTTTCAGGAATTTTTGTTTGTAGCCGAAGTGGTTATCATGGGTAGGTAGATGTAGAAAAAGTGGCGATCATCCCTCTGACGATGTAGCCAATTGTGGCTATAAGACAGAAATAAAATAACAATCTTTAATCAACCTTCTATATTTTTGGCTAAACAATGAAAATTAGATGTACGAGGCGAATATTATTATTTTCCTCACGTCTGGTGACTAAAAACCTTCAAAATCACTCATTTTTATTTTTAAATTTCGTCAAAAAAAAAAAGCTACTTCTCAGGAGCTGCTGGTGGTACTTAGTGGAACTTAATACGAAGTTTGAAAATGCGTAAGCGCACCCTGGTCCAGAAATTGTACAATCCATTTCTTTTCCTACAACCACACAAGGTTAGTGCAGTAATAATCATGCTCGTCAGACCATAAACGACATCCGTCAATTTGGTGGTAACCTCTAGCTGAGCTCTTGTGTTCTGTGCAAGCTCCTGTTGTGCGCCAGACATGCTCAGGGCTGCTCCAGTGCACGGGAACACACTTGCATGCATTCTGGAGGAGCCTGCTGGCAGCATTTATGGAAATCTTATAAGTACTAGCGATGCAACATTCAACGGTTCATTCATTCCTACCACTTCGTTGTGAATGAAAGAAAGTGGAACTTGAATGTTGAATTGAAGTAAAAAGGATTTAATTCTGTTGTGAACAGGTCTTTTTTTAGGAAATGTAGAAAATCACTAATGCAAATTTGGCGCACTTATGGCGATAAGAGAAAGATTGGGACAAGAAATGTGGTGCACTTAATGGCTGCAACATTATTTATAGCATTATCTAATATGAAGTATATTGGCTACAAGATCAGTGAAAAAGGTGCACAGCTGGCGATGCCCTTTCCATCTCTCACAACTTAATATCGCAGGGTCGCTGGCACACTTCGCAATTTGCCGATAAACCCTCAATAAAAAAAAAGACTGATTCTCAATCATGTTCGCAAAATGTATTAGATCATATTGTGAGAACAGAAAGGAATGTGATGGGTTCAACTGCTAGCAATATTTTTCTTTTGTAACTTTCAATTTTCAACACTTTCAAATAAGTTTCCAGGGTATTTCATAATTATGTTTGCAAATTTTTTAAATATTTTCCTACTTTTAAAAATGCATTCTTTCACTTTTTAAAAAAATGCAGATATAGAACACATATTGGAATTTGGGATGGGGACATAATTGACCCCTTATGATATTCAATGTGGTTTTCGAAGTAGAGGGCTTCCCAAAACATTTAGTAGGTATGGAAAATAGCGACCCCTGGCACTAGAAATTTTTTAAGTTTTGTCAATTAGTGTGCTGTTTTGGGGGCTGAAAGAAAACCTTTATTGAACTGGCCATGAAAGATCTGGAAACCTGGAATTCAATTAGTTGGAGTTAATTTCCAAAGACATGCTTATTGAAGGCTTTAAAAAGCATGCTGTTTTGGGTTCACACGTACTTCTCTGCATCAAGCACATTGCAGATGACTTCTTTTGTATTGAAAAGACACTAGTACAATAGTTCAAAATGAAGATTTGTTACCATTCCATTATACACGTTCTACATTTTGGTTCTAATAATCCTACATATATTTCCATTGTTGACCCATTAAACTAGACAGTTTATGAATGGTTATGGTTATTGTGAACCACTAACCATAAAAAGTTCGTTTAGTTTGGGTTGGAAATAGCTTCATCCACACAAATACATGTGCAGATGGCACAAAATGGAAAAGTTCATAATTAATGTGCAATTTCTACCAATTATGACGATCAGCGTACATGTTTTCAAAAATTGTCTTTATTTAACCAAAGATCCCAACAATATAATATATATACTACAATAAATAGCATCACTTATGACTTGTGTTCTGTTTTATAAAAAATTGAGATTTTTTGGAATTCTTCTTCTACTGTAAATTCAACTAATTTTAATACTAAAGAAAATTCACCATTTTTTCAATATCGCAAATTAAGGAAAAAAAAACTCCCCTGCTTTTGACTGTCTATGCAGGACTTGGGAAGATCTTTTCCCCAACCAGATCATTTTATTATATAACCTCTATACAAATGCAAATGAATATTTTAGCCCAATGGCATGTTATGTGAAAACTGTGCTGTGTCCTTGGAATGTAAGAACGTTTTGAGCTGTGTTGTGCATAAAAACTACCATAGAAGTTGGACATTATATGGTGTTAGTACCTTCCCCCTGGCCTTCCCTAAGGCCATTGGGTTGTTTAAGTTCCGTATGCCCATCGAGTTGCTTTGCTTTGTTTGATGACCATCTTTCAAATTGATTTGAAGTGTATTAAAGTTTTTCCAAGTATCCTCATGTTCCCATAAATTTCATCATCTGTTCCCAAGAAATCGAAAGTTGTTCTAGGGAGAAAAAGAAATGATTGATACTTTTCCCTAGCTGCTGGGGTAAATGATTCTTAACAATTATAGCTAGTTAACCTTCTGGCTAGAATTGTAAAGAATAGGACCAAAATTGGCATTTTTGAATTGCCCAATATCGACAGCTAGTTATAGAGAAGAAGCCAACTGGCATTGAACAAGGACAATGAACGGGGCAAGCTTGATTTGCTAGTACAACTAGATCAGTTGATCAGCAACTGAATCACCAGCAATTGATTAGGTCAGTCAAGGAAGGCTGTCATCAGTCACCGACCATCATATCACATCCCTACTGCAACTATTTATTGGGCCCACTTGTTTCTTCAACTTTGTGATCCTCCATAATTTATTTAGCCAAATTTTGCAATATTCAAATATGAAAGTAAAAATTCTTAAGCACCCTTTCATACTGCAGGCAATTGTAGAAATTTTTGGTTTTTTTGGCGTTTCTTACTTTTAAAAGTGGAATTTTTGACAGAATATTCTTTTCTCAAAATGGTGAAATTTTTCCACCAATAAAATCATTGAGTGGGCTGTGCCTTTATGCAAGGCCTACGTATTCACTTGGGTCAGAACACTATATGCTAAAACTAGGTTCAACCTTCCTGAAATTTGAAGTTTTAAGCCCTACTTCTTAAAACCATATATGTAACACTGTGGCGCAAGAACCCCACCCCTGAATCTGTGAGAGGCACTGGAAAAGCACTGTCACTCCCTGTTTTCTCCCACCATACTATCTTCTGAGTTCTTTTTATAGGAAATTTGGGGCTGTTGACTCCCCGGCCTTCCAATTGGGGTTTCTCTTATATATGTTGGAGAGAAACACGATGGAAAAATCAAAGTCTGTCCAGCTACTGAGCACAGTGTTCTTTTTTCAATTTCATGATGTTCCATCAATTGTGAGCACCTCAACAGGATTTTAGTATTACCCTAGTATTTCAGCATCAAGGTGACTATATTAAAAAAAATTCATTTACTTTCGGTAGTAAAAATAATAATATTTTACAACTTGGAATATACTAAATAATGAAACTGGTGTGTTTAAAAGTTTCTTTCAGATTTTCGGCATGGCAGGTAAATAGTTTTCAGAATTTTAGGCAATTCCAAAAATAATTAATTAGTGCCTAACCAGCCTAGGTACTACAGTACAAGGTGACAATTTTTTGCAACCTATCAAAAAACTGAAAGTTTGGTACTAAAAACATGCCCTGAAATTAAAATCTAAGTTCAAAGTTGTCAGATTTATTGTTTTAATTTCGAAAAATATATGTTTCCCCCCGCCTCCCCGCCCGCGCCCCCACATAAAATAGGAAATGCAACCCTTTTTTTAATTCACATTTTGTGAAGTGTCGAGCAAAAAATATAGGCTTCTGAGCACTTGCAATAATGCCCCTGGCATTTACTTAATGCCCAGTTGCCAGGGAACCCACGTCAGGACCTTTCATTGTACTCGTTGTAGCATCTCCAGGGCGGTCTCATACACTCATGGATGAATAGTCCAGCAGTAAAATGGCTTGTACCCAAACCTGTGGATGAAATCTAACAGTCAAGAAGTGCCAAATTCAGTTTGGGCTTGTATTCAAGAACGTAGCACTCACCCATAGTAGGAAAATGGGATGCACATTATATTTTGGATGAAGACTAGCAGTCCAATTCATGTGAACTCACTTTGACCCTCTACATAAGCCCAGGACACATATTGCCCTCCAAGTGAGTAGTAAAATCAAATAATTATTTTAGAGTGACCAGCGGCAAGTATTGACACAATTGGTGTGGGTATATCTTTTAACCAGATATACCCATTGGGTACAGATAGGGTATATTATTTATCCCAATTTATTTTTCTCAAATCAACATATTCTAATGACACACCTTATTCTTGAATTTAAGTAAGAAACACTCATACCCAAGGCTGGATATGTTTGGGCATCTGGCTAAAAGTAATAAGGTAAATATGACTTAAACTTGATAGCTTTATTAGTTCTTTTTTTCCTTTTTTTTTGCAATTAATCTGGCCCATCACAAGGAAAAACCCAAAAAATAAAGAACTTGAACTTTGGAAGCTCCCCAAAATATATGTTTGGATATGAAAAAAAAGGACCCTTTAGCCAAGCTATACAGGTGAAAAGGTGAAAACTTTGAGCAACCCATAAGGGACAATATTAAGGATTGTTGACATGTGATAAAAGTGCAAATGTTAGAACTTAATAGTGATAGGTGTGTGAGAAGAATATATCGCAAGTGGAAGACTCGCCCACTTTGGAGGTCATAATTTTTGCATTGCTTAATAGAATTAGATGATTCAAACTATTGGAGCATTCAAACATGAGCTACAAATTATCTTTAGATTTCATTAGCAAATGAGTGTTGACCATGATGTGGTTGTCTTTTGATACACCAAATGTTCATTCATAAGCATTTTACCCTAGTCAAAGATGAATCAAACATTTGGTTTTTGCGTTTTGACATTGGGTTTGACCTTTGAAATTTAAAATGTGAAAATTGTGTTTCATTATACATAAATAAATAAATGACTGGTTTTAACCAAAAAAAAAGGGCTATATGTTAGAGTGGATGAGAATTTTTGTTATGTTAGTGCGTGAGGTGGGGGTAGGAGCATGGCAAATATATTACATAATCTGGAGGTAACAGAAATTACTTCACAAAGTGGAGGCGATAGAAATCTAGGACTTTCTAAGTTCGTCAAGTAGCCACTTTTCACCATTTCCATCTCTTATCTCACACCTTTTGCCCAAAATTTTATTCTTGTTACCTATGTAGCTAGACCAAATACCAAGGTTATATAATATTTTAATTTAGGAGTGTCCACATTGTGATTATAATTTTTAGTCATGGGTGAATCAAAGAGCCACCCCTTAGCCCCAAATGGAAAAAACTCTACATGCACCCCCAACAATTAATTAATAGTAATCACACTAATACAATATGACCATTGACATTGAAATTAAGTGAACCAACAACTTTTTTAATTTAAATTTTTACATTTTTGGAATTTTTTTTGGAATATAGATCTCTTTGAACATTGTAGGTCTATATTTCAAAATGATGACAACATGATTTTTTGTGACATGGAAAATTTATTTTCAAACCAAAGGAAAATTGATAAGTTTTGTGGCAAATAGATGTTCAAAAATGGAGAAAACCTAATTCTTTTGCAATGTGTGCCACCTTGATAAACAAACATGATTGGAAATATGTTCCACTATCAATAGAATAATGAAAATATAAATAGCATTAATTTGGTGATAATATTAATTTTGTAACAAAATTATGCATTTGGGAACCATTGTGAATATATTACTTTCCTTTGAAAATAAATTTGATTCAGTAGTATATGAGTTGCTTGATTAGGTAATTTCTTATTTGTAACTTGGTCATGCACTCATGCAATCAAATAAAACAAATTGAATAATGAAAATTTTCTAGATGGTTCCTAATTTACTTTGTTGATGAAAACCTCTTCTGGTTGGAAAAATGCACCTTGAATGGAGTGATGCACTTTTGTTAAGGACTCTATGAAGCAAAGTATTTAGGTCAAAAACAAGAATGTTTTTTGACACAAAAGGTCAAGCTTGAACCTTCACATTATTATAGTACAAATATTGGAGGATGGCTTATGCATGAGTTTAGAATTCAATGCGCTTGGAGCATTGACCTAGGAATGGATCAATATATTCATGCATGACAATTTTGACATGGATGAGCATCATTCATCCATTTGGATGAAATGAATGGATGTGTGATAACATACTTGGATGCAATTCGTTCATTTGTATTGACTGCAATGAGGATTGCAGGTACATTGAAATATTTAAATCTACTTCCATATGGGGTTTTTAGTAGGTTGCAATTTATCAAAAAAAAGGTTAGGTGAAACAATGGGCAAGGTGTCAAATTTGAAGGATGCAAAGTATGGTCAACTTGTTCATGTCTCTCATATTCAAGATTTTAATGGTAAGTGGTACAAAACAAATTAAATCCAATAGTATGCAAAAAGAATGAATAGGAAAAAACAAAGGAGCTTTTTTATTGTGGAAAAAATGCTAGATACTTTTTTTTTGAGGATAGACAACAAATATAGATTCCACCCCACGTTGTTGAAAATTAGTTTTTATAAATGTGCACCTAAAACACATGGCACATTTAAATGTGATAAATGTGCACCTAAACTTGTAATTAGTTGGTATAGATGTACACCTTAAAACACATTTTCAAGGTGCAAGCACACTAGGATGTATCAAAAATGATCAATGCAAAGTTTATTTTGGGAAATTTTTTATTGTATTTTTAAATGTAAAAATTTGAGAAAAAACACAAAAACCTTGATATGATGTTAAATTTTATATCTTTTTTCCATGTCCAAGTTAAAGGTGCCCTGCATTCAACCTTTTTTAACACCTCTATTTAATATTAGTCATGGAAAACATCCTTTTGGATATGTGATGAACTTTGAATTTTTTTTTACTTTTATTACACATAATAAGGAATTTTAAAGTCCATCACATAATTCATATTTTCCAAACTTTTTATTCCCAAGTGTCATAACCCTTGAGACTATAACATGTCTCAAATTTGTGGAAAAATCTTCAATTCCATTATAAGTAATGACTCCAAAACATTTTTTTTATGAACTATGACTTTGGAATTACCTAGATTTCAAAGTCTATATTTCATTGAAAATAAATGTTTTCAATGTAACTATTTGAAAGCAAAAAGGAAAAATAAGTTAGTTTCACTTATTTGACTCCATTTTGTTGAACTTTCCAACTTGCATATGAATTTTATATAATAGCATGTATCCAACCTAGAAATTTTTGCCCATGTGACATCCAAAAAAATCCACTGTAATACCCTTCAAGTTTCAACAAATAAAATTTCTAATAATGACATAAATGCATTGGAGTTTAATACAATGCATTTAACATTTTTTAATGTTTTTCTTTATGATTCATGCATGGGTTAAAACAATTTTGTTTTACTAAACAACAAAAATTACTAGTTATTATTGGAAAGGACATTGAAATTGGCACAATTTGCATGAACACATTAAAAAAAAAACCATTCAATGCCATTCCAAAACAAATTAAAAACCTCAAACTCCCTAATCATAAATAAAACATTGCACACATGTCCATACACCTAACATCATGTGTATATGTGGAGAAATGCAACATTACTCTTGTGCATCATCAAAAGATTCTTCATCATCAACATTAACCCCTATATCCAAAAAAGCCTTAGCTCCCTTAAGCTTACCCATGTTAAATCTAAAATCTTTATCTTTACATGCCATGGACTTTGTAATTAACCTCTTCTTTAATAGAATGTAAGGTTTCGTGCTTCACTTGTTTAGGTATAAAGAAAGAAGAAGGCAGACTAGGGGGTAAGTTATCCATGATGGATCACATAACTCCATTGTTAAATCATCACCAACAAATTTTCAAAAAAGATGTTAACAACAAAAGATTTATGTTGAAGGACATTAAATTAATGAAATGAAAATAAAAACTTGGTGTTTTTGCAAATATGGGACATACTCACGAAGAAAGCTTGTTGAATTTCAAACCAAACTTGTGTGTCACCTTAAAAGTAGGTGGTTCAACTTAATGTGAAGGAGGCATATTTATGGATGGAGTTACCACATAGTGCACCACATTGCCAACATTTTGTTCCAATGCAAACAAATGTGTAACATATAAGGTTTTGTCCCCCACCAAACCAAACACATAGTGACCTGATTCACATGCGAGAATGAAAGCTAATTTAGCTATATCATAGAAATGTGCATGGTTTAAAAATTTTGTATGCAAAATTAAGAATGTACTACATTATTGAAGACAAGAACTAGAGAAGATTCAAGCACAAACCTATATGCTAATTATGAGATCCAATATCCTTGATTGAAAAGGTGGAGATATCTCTCGTAACATGTGCATGAATGTAAGACTATAATCTTATGCACCCCTCCAAGCTTCAGGTGTAATCTTCATGGGCAAAAGACCATCATGAATGTGATTGTAAATTCCATCCAATACAATAGAGAACGTATTCCCAATAATGTTTGTTGTGTGCATTATAAGGTGGCACTTGCATGCCATTCAAACAATTGTGGACTACCATTCATCCTAGACAATAAATAATGATCATTTAACTATATTGAAATATCATCCACAACACTAAACCATGATCCCAACAATTTCACATGCAAATAAGCCAAGCAAAAAAATATGTTAGGATATGACAAATTTGTACAAGGAAATGACAATCAATTTTTTTCTCCAAAGCATGAAAGTGACCTTACGTTCTTGAAGAACTCTATCAACTTTTTAAAAGTCAAATGTAGGGATGCAAAAGCCTCAACAACATCAAATAGATGATATGGGATGATCTTCATCCCATAATTCCCAAAATTTCAAGAAACAAACGGTATTATGTTATATGGGTGATATCCCACTTGCTTGGGAACACTTATAAGTGGAACCATTCTTTGGATAGGAATCCTTGTTTGCATAGAATTGCCACATGCACCAATAGAAAATTTGTCCACATTTGTATCCGCCTTTTTCATTTTTCATCTTTTGTTTTTACATCCTTTAGGCCCTACCATTGATGCAAGAATTATTTGGGCCATAATAAAGGCTACTTGTGAATTTATCTACTCTATTTGCTCCAAATCATCATGGGGAAGAACTTTGATTAAAGCACCACCAACATCACTTATGGCTTGTCTAGCAACACACTCCCTATGAAAAGATGTTTCATTGTATGGGATTGTGCCTTTGGGCATATCCAAATACCAACCCCCAAAAACCCCATGATGTCTTAAACCCCAATCTCCTTCAATTTTAGGAGTGTACGTAGTGGTCGATCATGCATCAAACTTCCACACATAAAAAACTTTGGCTTGGACTTGAAGTGGATGTTTAGTTCAAACATAAACCTCATATATTTAGAAAAACATATTATGACAATTGAAGTGAAAATTCATTTTCACAATTAATGTAAACAAAATACATAATGTGAAAAATAAAATTGTTTTGGACAAAAGAGTGTAGGAGCAAGGAAAAGGCAAACATTTCAATCATAGTTACATAATTGAAGAATATTCTTCTCATTAAGTTTTTACCATTGGGTTGTTGTTCCCAATTATTGCTTTGAAATGGCCCAATAGGTAAACCAAACTCACAAAAGAAAAGTTTATTGAAATGAATAATTTTCCATGTGTCCATATAATCCCCCAAAGTCTCACCAAATTTTTCTTCTAAAGCAATATGGAAATGCCCTTGTTGAATGGTGTAAAGAACAAATTGAACTAATGCAACCTTGTGGAGCTACCAAAGATCCATGTGTTAACAATTGAAAAAAGATTCATTCATGCATATTGTGAAATTTCATGCAATTTTTATATACCCTACTCATGAATTATTGTTTCCATGCCATTAATGGATATGTTGTTTGTGGGGTTTTGTTTTTTGGTCCACAACATGAAATTATTGATGCACATCACATGGAAAGAAAAGCCTATAAACAAAATATTGATGGTCCTAAGATTCAAGGGGGTCTTCAAGAAACCATGATACAAATATGGCTCAAAGCAAAGGAACAACAGATGCAATCATACTAACATGTACCATTAGCAATCATAGCCATTGCTTAATTTTTTGAACTTTGGATTGTAAAACACAAATAATAATAAATAAAATTATTTTCTATAAAATGTTATTGTGAATACATTATGTACATATCACAAAAATTTTAAATCAATTTAATGAATGAAAATACATATAAGGACTTTTAAGGCTTTGTAACCAATGTTTAAAAGCTACTTCAAAACAACAAAAAAGTAGTTTTGAAACTTAAAACACAATTTGAAAATATCATTTTATGACATATTTTGGGATTTTAAAAATATACACCTTAACATAATATTTAAAAAACTTTAATGATTTTTACTGTTTTTTGAAAGATGTATTAAAAAGATTCAAAAAATACAGTGGTCTAAGGGGGTGCATGTGGCTCCTTATAACATGGTTGGACCCCAACACAAAAGTCAATTGGTGAAATTATTCCTTATTATTGATCCTTCTTTGGGGGAAGATTTCTTTAATACCCAATTGAAAGTTCATTGTTATGTTTGAAAGTTGATTATGAGGAAATGACGCAAAAAAAAATGGTGAATGTTGTCATAGCTAGAATGGATCCACAAGAGAAAGTGGAATGGCTAAAAATTTGGAATGGGCACCAAAATTTCTTTCCACCTAGGCCAATAAATGGGCCAACATTAAATCCTCGGTTGAATAGGAAAACATTTTGGTCGCATGTACATATTCCCATGTACTTGCATTTTTTTGTTTTTTACTCGACTTGTCAATATGCATGAATTAATGTGTTTACAATGTCTTTATAATATAGTTTTTAATTTTTAAACTTCATTTCCAATTATGTATTCCTTTTGTTGGAGTATTTGATATTTTCCAAAACTTGGTTTTTTCTTGTTGTAAGTTATTGAGTCCAAAGTTTGAAAAGATATTTGTGTTTTGTTTGGGCTTAGGTGGGACAAAAATGGGTGCAAATACAAATCCCCCACTACCCTTGAATTTCAAGCTATCATCAAAAGCTTGTGCACTTATTATAAAATCTCATGTTCATATTGAAACATTGTCATTGGGGTTTGCCATGTAGCAGTTGCAGAGAACAAAAGGATTGAAGTGAATTGGGTATTTTATGGATTTTTAGTGTACAAAAGACATTGGGCTTTGGAAAAACTAAGGAAAACAAGACAAGATAATTTGGTGAGGTTTTAATGGCTTTCACAACATGTGCCACATCTTGATCTTCTTTCTATTCTTTCTATACCTCCTATAACTCCAATTCTAGGAATGTTAAAAAATCTTCAGCTACAAGTTTGCACCAAGTTGTTGCTACTCCTTTTTACACCCATCCCAAGCTTGAATAATGATTCATCTACCATTTTTTTCAAATTTGTTGAAACTAATCCCCCGACCTCCTTTGAGTTTGGCACCACATTGCCAACCCACAATGTAGACATCAAAATTGAAGGTTTCAATCAATGTCAAAAAAGGTTGTTGCATCCACAAAATATGTGCTTTTGCAAAGCGCACCACTATTAATTGTTTCTAAAGACATTATTAAGGTTGTGCATGTCTTGTATATTGAAAAAAACCTAATTTTTAAAGTATGAAGCAATGGTTACAAGAACTTTTGGTAACAAAGGAGCAAAAGGAACTTGACCATTGGCAAGCCAAGTTGATGTTTGATGATTGACAAGCTATCCATGCCCAAGTTAAGGCAAACTTTGAGAAGGTTAAAGATAATTATGATGTTGCCCAAATTTCCATGCAAGAGTTTTCTAAAACTTTTGTTTATACAAATAATGTGTTTGTCAAATCTATTGATGGCAAATCACAATAAGGCAAAGCTTTTAAGGTTTCAAATTTATTGCAACTTCATTTTGAAGAGAGAAGTTTTGTGCAAGTAAAATCAAAATTGATTTTTTCAAAATTATATTGTCAAGGTTGTGAAAAAAGACCTAATTTTCTTGTGAAAATGCATACACTAAACATCTCCAAGACTAGATTGTCTTTGAGAGTACAAACTTTGATTGCTAGGTTTTGGTCTAAGTTGAAGTTAGATTGTATTACATTTCCATGTCTAGTTCCTATTACTAAGCATGAATATTTTGGAAAAAAAAAAGTCATTTATGTTTAAGATTGCCCTTTTTGCAATGAAAATTTTCATTGCATTGACATGTGTGTGACATCATGTGGTCACTATTACCATCCCTCGTGTTTATCTATGCAATGTGCATTTTCAATGAAATGTAAGGTAGAGAGATGAAATGAAGAGTTTGATCCAAGTTCACAATTAACATTTGGGTTCTTCAACATTCAAGATGAGAAAAATCCACCTTGACAACTGGAAGTAGAACTATTGGGATTTTTGGTAACAAATCCTTGGCCATGCCTCATTTTGTTGTTTGTTGCTTTTGTGAAAAAAAAATTGTTTTGGACAACCATATGTTGTGTACAAGCACCAAGACCAAATTAAATTTGTTTTCTAGATCATCCATGAAGTCATTTTGATGTGAAGAAGTTGTAGCAACTTTCTTAGGTTTTCTCTAGTGGTGCTTTCAACATTGAATCCCTTTTTTTCCTAGGTCATATCCATTAACTTCATAATGTCATTTGATAGTGCCAATTTGAGGAAATAGTTGCAATCTTCTAACTTTCTTAGAGCTAGTGTTCTACTATGGCACAAATTGGAAGGAACCATATGTGAAGTCCACTTCTTGAAGGAGAAATGTACTTCCTGACCTAGGACTCAACATGTGATTCTTACCATTTTTTCAACTTTTTTTTCTGAGTTTCAGCGGCAGACACCTCACCCCCTTCCATGTCTTTTATTCTCAATCATGAGTTTTAGGAGACCATTGCCACCCAATTCCTTTGTTTAGAAGATATGTTTCCTCTAATTTTTTTGGGATGGAAGTTGAAAGGAACCATGAAGATTTGCTTCCATATGGAGGTTCCTCATTTGTTCAGCTCCTGAAGTAATTCATGATGGAGGCTCCTGATTTGTGGAGCCCCTGAAGTAATTCCCGATGGAGGAAACATGGCTACATAGTGAAAACTAAATGTTCGAATTTGGAGATTACTATTATTATTTTCCACACTTCTGCAGACTGAAAACCTTCAAAATCGCTTGTTCTTAGCTTTAAATTTCGCCAGTAAGAAAAACGCTGCTTCTGAGGTGCTGGTGGTGGAACTTAATACCAAGTCGGAGAAAGGATACGCGCGCCCTGGTAAAGATATTTTACAACCCACTATTCTTCCCTACAACCAAACACTTGTAGTGCAGCAGTAAATCATGCTTGTCAGATCATAAACGAAGTGGGCAATTTCACGGTAAACTCCTGCACACAGCTGACCTCTAATGCTCTGTGCGAGCTCCTGTTGTGTGTCCCTTTAATTATCCTTCTGTACTTTTGGGTTCACAATGAAACTAAATATACAAATTTGGGGATTATTATTATCATTATTTTCCTCATTTCTGCCCACTGAAAACCTTCAAAATCACATATTCATACTTGTATTTCGTCGGTAAGAAAAAACGCTACTTTTAAGGTGCTGCTGGCGGAACTTAGTGGAACTTAATACCAAGTCTAAGAAAGGGTACACCTACCCTCTGACAGAAATTGTACAACCCGCTATTTTTCCTTACGACCACAGAATTGTAGTGCAGTAATAATCATGCTTGTCAGATCATAAAGGGTCTGGTTCAATCTAGCGGTAAACTTCTGGAGACAGCTGAGCTCTCGGGTTCTGTGCAAACTCTTGTTGTGTGCCCGAAACGGTCAGGGCTGATCTAGTGCACGGAAACCAACTTGCATCCCTTCTGCAGGAGCCTGCTCCCAGCATTTATGGAAAGCTGACAAGTACTAGCTAGGCAACATTCAAAGGTTCATTCATTCCTACCGATTTGTTGTGAATGCAACAAAGTGGAACCTGAATGTGAATCCAATCTAAAGGGCTGTAATTCTGTTTTCAATCATTTTTGTGAATGTGTTAAATCATATTGTGAGAATGGAAATGAATGTAATTTCAACTTCTACCAACTTTTTGTAACTTGCAATTTTCAACATTTTCAAACAAGCAGCTTACATTGTAATTTTATTGGCAATTTTATTTGTATATTCCTAATTAGGAAAATATATTCTTTCACTTTAAACACAATTGCAGATACAGAACACATGTTGGAATTTGGGATGGGGAGATAATTCTCCTCTTATGGTGTTAAAGGTGCTTTGAAGGGACTAACATTCCACATTTTCTAGTAGGAATGGAAAGTAGCGGCCCCTGGGAAGAGAGATTTTTGTCAACAAGGGTGCTCTGTCCAGGGTGAAAGAAAACCTTTAATGAACAGGCCATGAAGAACTGGAAAGTTGGGAGCTTTCTTACCATGAAAAGACTGGGAAAGAACAAGGGGCTTTTGGGCCAGTTATTTGATTTTTTCAAATGTTTTGTGAACCATGCTTACAGATCAAACTGGCTCTTTGTTCTTTGAAAACCATGCTTCTAAGTAGTAAGAACTGCCCTGATAACCACCACGGGAATGGTCTTGTTACTAATAACCGCCTAATACTGTTATATACTATGTAGATGTAGGGTTCCACTTTTGAAATTGGAGCAGGCAAGGCATGTTGAATAATTTTGAATGGTTTTAATAATAGTTGGAGTTAATTTCCAAAGACCCAAGCATGCTCCTTTTTGGCTTCACCCATACCTGTCCATATCAAGCACATTGCAGATGACTTCTTTTGCATTCAAAAGACCCTAGTACAATAGTTCAAACGAAGATTTGATGCATACACTATACATATTCTGGATTTTGGTTGTCATAATCCATACATATAGGTTAATTGTCAACGAATTAAACTAGAACATTTATGAATCTTTGTGATTGTTATGAACCGCTAATCCTTGAAGACTGAAGCATATGTTTAGTTTGGGCTGGAAATAGGTTCATCCACACACATACATGTGCAGGTGGTGCAAAATGGAGAAGTTCATGATTAGTGTTTCTATCATCACTCATGACCAGCAATTTATTGCAATAAAAAGTTTCTCTTTTTTCACTTTTTTCACCAAAAAGTTGAGATTTGTTGGAGTTTTTTGTTATTATACTGTAAATTCGAGTATTTTTGTTACTAAACAAATATTCACCTGTTTTTCAATATCATAAAACTGAAAAAAGAAAAAGAAAAAAAGAAAACCCTGCTTAGGACTGTCTATGCAGGATATGAGAAGACCTTTTCCCAACCAGATCATTTAATTTTATAACCTCTGTACAAAATGCAAAGGAGAATTCAGCCCATTGGCATGTTATGTGAAACTCTGGTGTGTCCTGGCTAGAATTGTTGAGAATAGGACCAAAATTCATATTTTTGAATTGCCCAATATCAACAGCTAGTTGTAGAGAAGAAGCCCACTCACATTGAACAAGGTATGGAACAAGCTTGATTTGTTAGTACAACTAGATCAGTTGATCAGGAACTGAATCACCAGCAATTGATTAGGTCAGTCAAGGAAGACTGTCATCAGTCACTGACCATCACATCACATCCCTACTGCAATTATTTATGGGGCCCACTTGTTTCTTCAATTTTGTGATGCTCCATAATTTATTTAGCCAAATTTGGCAATATTTAAAATATGAAAGTAAATAATGTTAAGCACCCTCTCATACTGTAGGCAATTGTGGCAATTTTTGTTGTTTTTGGTTCTTCTTTGCTGTTTTTTAAATTTTAAAAGTGGAATTTTTACCAGAACATTTTTTTCCGAAATGGCGAAAATTTTCCACCAAAAAATTCATTGATTGGGCCTACATATTCACTTGGGTCAGAACACTATATGCTAAAACTACCTTGGACCTTATAGTGAGAAATAGGCGATTTACCTAGATTTTGACCATTTTAAAAGCTACCTCAGCTGGGTTGCTTTTTTCAATTCTGTAATATCAAAATTTTGGTAAATAGCATTAGAAAATTAGTCAATTTTACACTAGAGGAAAAAAACTCAATATTTCCCTGTTTTGGTTTAAAACTACAAAAATAGTCAGAAAAAACACTATACATCATGCAGCAATCACCTATTTCATTAATCATCTAGGACCCAAAATACTGTCATTGAAGTGCTAATGTTTTATGTATTCTTAATTGGCTACAATGTGACTACCATACATAGAGTGTGCATAATCAATTCTATGGTGATGTGCAACCCACATCAAGGAATAAGATAATGGTCAAAGAATAAGCCATGCAAGAAACCAAATGTTCAAACATGCAAAAAAGTCACAATTAACAATTTTAGTTACATTTTACATATCTTGGTTCAATATAAGCTAATGGCATATAAATTGCCAAATTCAAGTTCCACAGTAAACTATTTATTTATTTTTCCAATTCTGTAGTGTGACTGAAGTGGTGATCATCTATAAGAAGATCTAGCCAAATTTGACAATGAAAAAGTTGTGAAAGCAAAAAACATTCAAGAATAATTTTTTGGGGGGCCTACTAGAACTTAATATACTATCTGCCAATTTTCGAGAACCTATAAAATTTTTGTTGAAATTGGTGACTACAAACTCAAAAAAATGTCTTTTTCCCACCATTTGAAAAAACTAGTCTAAAGAAACTTCACCAAAAAAAAGAAAATCCTGTTCACAAACAGTGCAAATGCTGCAAAAGCTATTAATGTCTGTAACACCACTTTTGGTGAAGAGACTCTTACTTAAGGCGAAAGCATTTGCCTTCACTCTCTCGAGCCTAAACAAGATAGAAGTGGTAAGCAGTATAGTTCAATAAAGTTGTATGATCATTCATGATGTAGTTTCATTGCTTGCCATCGATAGCAAGGTAATTCAATGTAAATTTCAAAGCAGATTGATGTAGGCTAAACTCTCAAAACATGAACAAGTAACTCAATGTTAAGCAACATGCATCCACAATTCTTTTTGTCTCTCCATTTGTTTTTCTTCCCTTCTCTCTATTTCTTGGTTTCTTCCCCCTCTCTTCTGTCCATCTTTGTATTTGTCTTCCCCCTTTCCAAAAACAGAGAAAAAGATTGAAGGCAAGAAGATATGACAAAATGGAAATAAGGAAAAAAATACAAATAAAAGAAAATAAAATATTTTTAGAGTTGTGGATTGAATTCTGAGTACAGACACTACAATTTTATGTTAGTTGCCACTCACCATCATGGTGTGAACAGGTTGATATAAAGTTAAAAGAAGTTGATGTTTGTTAAGAATTATGATAATGTTAGTTATGACACTTTTTCATATTAAAGTGATGTTAGTTCCTAACCCCACACACCAGGTATGACCCCACCTAAGGCAAGTAAGACCATAGCACCACAAGTGGAAGAGAAGGTAGAGAATACCGTAGAAGCAACTAATACTGTGAATAGTGACTAGTGAGGGGACCCTAAAGGGAGCCCTACTACGATATTTTATAACTGTTACTTGGGAATGCAATCACTTGGGCATTTGTGAATGCAATAAGTGTCAATTATAGGTTATTTTGAATATTGCACAATATAGTTTTGGTTTAAAATCCTAATCCATTTATTTAGGTGCCTTAGTATGTGGTACTTCAAGTTAACCAAGATATTAATTTTTTATAAATTTCTCATTAATGCTTTTCAAAATCAACTAATTAAAAGTCTAATCACAATATGGGCGTATGTGATCCAGTCTTTTGTTTTTCCAATTTTCTTATGTTGCTCCAAAAGTGGCAAGAAGAGGATTTAACCAAATCTGACATACTAGAGAAATAGAAAATCTAGCAATCCTATTGCATATTGGTGAACCCTAAAACCTATTAGCTAAATATGATAATTTCGAAAGAAAAATCTGCCCAAATTCTCTAAAAAACTTGGTGATTTCATAACTTTCTTTTTCAAAATGTGATGATTTTTTGGAATTTTTTTCAAAAACATTCTTTGATGATGTTTCTTGTGACTTTTCTTAATAGCAAAATAGAGAAAACTCACCACCCAAAAACTCACTGGTTGACCTTACTATTAGGATCCTTGTTTGATCATAATAAAAGCTCTTTTTAGAATGATATTATGTTTCACCATCTAAAATCCCATCTTTTCAAGATTTCAGGTGTTTCACACCCATGATTCACAAGCGAGCCTGACAACAATACAACAATCCCCTAACACAATTCTTCACAAATTCACAGCTAATTGAAAGTAAGTCCAAAAGTTCAGCTTCAACTTGGGTTGTTCCCTCCCCTTCTGTTTGGGATTTCTCTTAAGTATGTTTGAGAGAAAGAAGATTGAAAAATCAAAGCCTGTCCAACTACTGAGCATAGTGTTCTTTTTCCAATTCTATGATGTTCCATCAATTGTCAGCATCTCGAGAATGATTTAGTATTACTTTAGTACTGGGGCTGGTTCAGCATCAGGGTCCCTGATTTTTTAATTTATCATTTACTTTCAGCAGTAAAAATAAAAATAGTTCTTTGTTTTCTCTTCTTTTTTCCATCACAAGAATTTTATTTTTTTTAAGCTACAATTTTGAAAGCTCCCCAAAATATAAGTTTGAACGTGAAAATTAGGGATCCTTCCTTTAGTCAAGCTATCTATCTATGAAGGAAGGTAATTTATTTCGTTTTGTAGTTATGAGATCCACCAAATTTGGATGCTTCAGATCGTGTTCTTGGTGTCTTTGGAAAGCTCTTGGTGAGGAGGGCTTGGACCTGCAGTGCAATTTAAAGTTATTGAATATTGGATGATTTCTTCACTGAAAATGAATTAAATAGCAGCTGAAAATTCCAGAGGTATTGGAATGTGCCTTTGGTGTTGTTGGACAGATCTTGATGAGCAGGATTTAATGGAATTTATTTGGTAAAACTTGGATTCAGAATGTGGGAGATACTGATTTTGGAGTGATTTCTGCCACTGTAAATTCAAACAAATTCCAAAAAACCAGGTTTTGAAAGGAAAAATCAGTTGAGAACGTGATACCACTTGAAGGCTTACCATTCAATTCAAGCCTGCTTGCCTTTCATATTTGGCTGTTCAAAAAATTCAATACATACATTGCAAAACAATGTTTACATGTTGAGTTTCCCTATTTTGTAATGGGTTCACACTTGGGCCAACGGCACAGGTCACACTAGTATATATCAAAAGGTAAAATATTTGGACAAACCATCTGGGACAAAATTGGTTTTTAACATGTAATAAAAATGCACATGTTAAGAGTGGTAGGGGTGTGGTAAGGATGAAGTGGAAGACCCCTTACTTTGGAAGGCTATAATTTTCACATTACTCATCAAAATTACAAAATTAGATGATTCAAAAGCCTATTGGAGCATAGATGAGCAACAAATTATTTTCAGACTTCATTCGCTGATCATGATGTCATTATCTTTAGATAAACTAAGTGTTCATTGGTAGGTATGTTTATCTTACTCAAGGATGAATCAAACATTTTGATTTTTCCATTTTCACATTGGAATTCACCTTTGAAAGTTGTTTTAAAATTTCCAAAATGTGAATATTGTCTTTCATTTTAAAATAAGTACATACATACATTTTTTATTTTAATAAGATAGATGTTAAGGGGGTACCCAAACCCTACCCATCTACCAAAAGAAGTAATTTTTGTATGCAGAGACCTTAATATCTCTGGAATCTTTTAATGTTAATATATTCTCATGAAATGTTCTTTGGGTATATGTTGAGGTCAAATTCAAAGCTCCTTGTTGCGGTAGCAATTAACAAATTTAGGATGGTTCATGGAATAGAACAATTAGTGTTTTTTTTCAAAATGCTAAAGTGTATTGACAAGCTCCATCCAAAACCCATGTGAAGGTATGATGGCAAGTTGAAAATGTGAACACTAAGTGGTCATGGCTATCATTTATTTCAGTGAGGCAAATTGTAGTTCAATTTAAAGAAACAAAGTAAAAAAAACAACAAAATGGAACAAGTTACAAAAGACTACGATGTACTTTGGGGGGGGGGGGAACCAAACCAATGTTGTGCATGTAAGCGTCAATAATTGTATATATGGCATGTAAATCCCAGGTAATTGTAAATCATTTTCAATTACACTTTCGAACTTTTTATAGTTACACTTATATTGTTGCTATATATATATATAATATTTATATTTATATTTACAATCACATGAGGTCAATGTAAATAATTGTCAAATACATTTACATGGCCCTATGTAAATGTTTTGGGGTGCGTATGTGTAAGTGCATATATTAAAGTTATCTATAAAGTCACCTTGTCTTTGGGCCTCCTTTCATTCCTGAATTTATCTTTTAATCTTTCAATGGTATCCATAAAGGAAAGAAATTTTATGATCTCTATAAATGAAATGCTAAAATTCAACATTTCATGCACAAGGTTCAAAAGTAGCTATAGTAGTTGTACATGTATAAGTGAAAATATATGTAATGGAGGTGTTCAAGGAAAAAGAAAAGACAATTGTGAAATTTAGTTTACCACAAAAATTGATGGTTTTTGGAGTTTCATCCCCCTTTGAATAAAAATTTATTTTTTAAAGGTATTTTTTTTTAATATCACCTTATTCATGACCAAATTTAGGGTTCTAGTGTTATGTTTTCCTTACTCTATAGATAATTCTACTACATTAATGACCATACTTTCTTCTTGCAAATTCATTTTAGTTAGTTGTGGGTGCATGTTTTGATGGTTTTTTTTTGCAATGGGCATTTTGGTTGGTCTATCACCAAAACCCCAAGTAAAAATCCCCATTCCCCAAGTAAAAATCACATTTTTTCTAAAGTGTTTTACGTGGCCATGTAAAACAATATAAGTGTATTTGTACATGGGACTCACATAAAACCATATACATATATTTATTTTTCCACTTACATTTACATTGTTTTACATAGCATAAAATAAATATACTTGGTGTTACACTTACACTAACATATGTCAATGGATATTAAGCATTTGCATTTACACACACAACACTAATTTGAACCCTAATCCTTGTGTATCTTATAGTACAACCGAACCCAAACTTGCATAATCTGCACACATCAAAACCATACTTGCATACCTACATTAGTACTAGTAAAAAATCAACATTTTGTAAATACCATGATTTCCAATTGCAAATGGACATGTAATTAAAAATTTCCATAGTTGCTTAAAGCAAGTTGCACACAATTTTCAATTGCATGTGGCATGTTGTACTTGGCATGCATATATGATATCAATATACACTTTCATTCATTGTATCCATGGAAGGCCAATTGCATAGATAATATGCAAGTGCATGCAATTAAAATGAACCCCTTTTTGTATTATGACACATGTCTATAATTTTGATCAATTGTTTCATGACACATGGTAATTTTAAGCTTATTTTGATATTCATTTAATTTAATCTATATCATCCAACTTAGGGTTAATAAGATGTCAATATGTGGCACTTAAATAAGTAGGTAGCTAGGTAAATAGGCATAGGTGACATGTAGGTAGGTTTAATTAGCTTTAAGTAGGTAATTTGGGGTAATATTATTTTATTTTGGGTTTAGCTTTTAGGGCCAAACCTCTTTATTGGTTCATCCCAATTGTCATTATTTAAAAATGCTTTGAGTGCACCTAGTTTTATATTTTACAAACTTGAAAAGTAAAACAAATAATATGAGACAAAAATTTTAATTTTTCCTAATTGCACTTTAGTTGCAACTACTACCTAATAATTAAATGTTATACTAGCATAGCTTATGTACGAGTTATATTAAATATTAATCTCCATACTGATATACGAGTAAAATAACAATAATAAGAATAATAGTATTAATATTAACTATTCATATTAATATCTATTATAATTATGGAAGTTATTGTTAATTGTAGGATAGATTAGTTAGCTACTATAAGAATAGCCTAGCTCAAATAAATAATAATAATATAATAATGGTTAGTAGGGTAAATTCAAGCTAATGGGAACCAACAAACATGTAACCAATATCAATGTTTCAAATATATTATGGAAACATGTGGAATATTTTAAATGAATTTAATGAAGATAGATTATTCAAAAGCAATCATAAAACATCATAACTAATGTTTTTCAATATTTAATCATAACTTCTAAATGACTCCAAAATTATTTGAAAATGAATTATTCTTTCAGAGATTTTTAAATACATCTTTACATAATAGTATAGTGCAACATCTTTTTGGGTTATAAGGATTTTTCAATTTTAAAAAAATTCACAAATGAAATATTTAAAAGATATTTTGGGAATATTTTGAGAATAATCAACTATCAAGGGTGCATGATTGGTTCCTATTAGTGTGAATATACCTAGTAATTATTATTATTAGTTAATAGTACCATAAGTTAAACTAGCTTATAGCAACTAGCTAGTTAGCCAAGGTTGAGGTAGCCTACTAACATTAGATGTATGTACTAACTTATGTATATGAAGGATAATAGCTTAAACTAGGTCTATACATATATAGTAACATACTACTATACTAGTAGGCTATGTATACTAGTAGTATATCTTTAGGATTTTGTTGTATTGGGTGTATTGGGTGCCAATCTTCATTAGAGTATGGCTTCTGGTTATTCACCATTGGCTTGGGAGATCTGAAAAAAATCATTATTTCGTTACAGATCAGGGCCTTCCTCTTCAAAAGTCTCATGAACTCATAAATAGACTTGAAGTTGGGTCTCTCCCCCTTGGTAGGTTAATTGCATAATTTGTGATCTTATTGGAAATCAATCCTTTGGCTAGCTTCTCCAATTGTTTCTCCTTGAGGTTTGAGAGGTAGCCAAATACTAATTTTCTAAACACTTCAATTAGAGGTCCAGCGTGTACCTCCCCACTACCATCCAAAATGTTGCATCTCTTTCCCTCCTGAAAAGCTGTCGCCCAAAGGGTGAAGACAGGGTCCGAGAGAGAAAGAATGCTCATACATTCCTTTGTGGAGAGCCCTTTGTGGAGAGGTATGCGTGAAGCCAAAAAAGAGCATGCATGCTTGGGTAGTTTGAAATTAACTCCGACTATTAAAACCATTTAAAATTATGCAACATGCCTTGCCTGCTCCAATTTCGAAAGTGGAAGCGTACATCTACATAGTATATAACCGTTTTGGGCGGTTATTAGAAATAAAAACTGACCCTTGGCGGTTATCAAGGCAGTTCTTACCAGTGTTGCACCATTCTTCTGTTTAGAGAGAACCTCAGGTCTGGTTTTGATATTTTAAATTTTATCTGGAGGTTCTTCAGGTAAGGGTTTGAACCAGGTTCTTCCAAATTTTGAACACTTCGATTCCAGTTTTATTACATTGTTTTCATATTCAAGAACTTTCAGACTGGTTTGTTTAACTGGGTCCGGTTCCATGTATAGATTGCACATTCTTTTATGCTAAGGATTATGTGGCTACCAATTTTTATAACAAATTAAAACAGGGGTATATGGAAGTATAGAGTTGAAAAATTAATTAAAATTTATATTTAATCATAAATTTCAGTACACTTCTTTTTTTTAAATTCAACTTTTTTATTTAGATATTCTGACTCTGTTTTTAAAAATATTTTTTCATGGCTATGCTTCTGGTTCTGGATCTAGCAAAACATTTTCTCCACAGTCTGGTTCTTGTGTCGGTTTGAACAAAACGATGTGAACTTGAGTCTGGGACACAAGAACCTAACCCTGAACCCCCGGGTATTACCCTTCAAACCGGATACCCACCCAACTCTGGTTCTTACTACTTATGAGCACAGTTTTCAAAAGAACAAACAGCCAATCTGATATATAAGCACGGTTCACAAAACATTTGAAAAAATCAAATAACTGGCCCAAAAACCGCTGGTCCTTTCCCAGTCTTTCATGATCATAAAGCTCCCAGGTTTCCAGATCTTCATGGCCTGTTCAATAAAGGTTTTCTTTCAGCCCCCAACAGAGCACCCTTGTTGACAGAATTTTCTTTCCCATGGGGCCGCTATTTGTCCATTCACACTAGAAAACTTAGAAGGTTGGTCCCTTTAAACGAACTTTATTATCCTAAGGGGACAATGATGTCCCCATCCCAAATTCTAATATGTGTTCTAATTGCAGTTGTATTTAAAGTAAACAGAATGCATTTTTGAATTCAGGAAAATAAAAAAAAATTGAAAATAAATAATGGAGTACGCTGGAAACTTATTGAAAATGTTGAAATTGCAAGTTATGAAAGAAAAACAGTGCCACAAGTTGAACCTCTCACATTCCTTTCCATTCTCAGAATGATTTAATACATTCACAAAAATTACTGAAAACGGTATTACAGGCATTGTACCAGAATTCACATTCAAGTTCCACTTTTTTGCATTCACAACAAATCGGTAGGAATGAATGAACCTTTGAATGTTGCCAAACTAGTACATATCAGCTTTCCATAAATGCTGCTTGCAGGTCCACCAGAAGGGATGCAAGTGGGTGCCCTGGAGCACTGGAGCAGCACTATGCGTTTCTGGCACACAACAGGAGCTTGCACAGAACACGAGATCTAACGTGGTTTACCGCCGAATTGAGCCATGTCGTTTACGATCTGGCAAACATGATTATTACTGCATTACAACTGTGTGGTTGAAGTCAAAAATAGTGGGTTGTGCAATTTCTGTGCCAGGCATCCCGTACCCTTTCTGAGACTTGCTATTAAGCTCCGCCAGCAGCACCTTAAAAGTTGCGTTTTTCTTACTGGCGCAATTTCAACCTAAGAATAAGCGATTTTGAAGCTTTTCAGTTGCCAGAAGTGAGGAAAATAATAATAATAGAAATCTCCAAATTCGTGCCCTTAGTTTTCATTGTTCAGCCAAAAATCTAATAGGATGATTAAAGATTTTTATTGTATTTCAGGCTTATAGCTACATTTGGTTAAATCTTCTAGGGATGATGGCCACTTTTTCTAAGTCTTCCTACCAATGGTAGCCAGTTTGACGATCAACAAAACTCCTGAAAAAAACACTGCTCAAAAGATGAATGTAAGTCGCTTCTCTTGCATCAACTCCTAAGGCGTGTCCTGCAAACAAAGAGTGAAACTTCTGTCGATGACATCTTGAGCTAATCTTCTCTCTCTTCTCCGACAGACATGACTTTCAGTGCAGTACAATTATATCATTGAGGAAAAATAACTTAGGTCCTCCAGTCCAGTACTAAGGCGCTCGACATCATTCAAGTTTGACATAAATCAAATGAACTAAAAAGATTAAATTAAAATTCACAGAACGAATGGAACTTGGAAATGGTTTTTCCTGTACGGCTGCACAGGTATGTCCGGCTCAGAACCTGATCACAAACCTTTACAATGTGAGATATTTGCAGCAGCAACAATAGTTAGTTTCTGGCAACTCATAAGCTGTGGTGGGGGCTTCAAATTGTGATTGCCCATTTACAAGATAAACACAAAGTAAGTGGAAACTACCATCAAGGGTTAGACCACTCTTAGAATCATAATAGTATCTACAGTTAGGGGATTTAGGACAAGGATTCAAGCATATGAAGGGAACTAAATACCATTAAACTAACTCAAGAAGTGAACTAGTAATATGCAGTCATTTCAGTAGCTGAACAAAACGGGAACTTCCATCAAGAATTACTTTAGGAATTACTTCAAAGGTTATAACAAATTAGGAACCTCCATCAGGAATTACTTCAGGAGGTGAATAAATCAGGAACCTCCATCATGAATTACTTCAGGAGCTGAATAGATCAAGAACCTCCATTGTGATTTACTTCAGGATCTGAACAAATCAGGAACCTCCATCAGGAACCAAATCTTGGTGCTTCCTTCCAACTTCCATCCCAACAAAATTAGAGGAAACATATCCTCTAAACAAAGGAATTGGGTGGGAATGGTCTCTTAAAACTCATGGCTGAGAATAAAAGACATGGAAGAGGGGTGAGGGTGTCTGACTAGACGCTGGAACTCAGGACAAAAAGTTGAAAAAATGGCAGGAATACACATGTTGAATCCTAGGTCACGAAGTACATTTCTCTTTCAAGACATATCCTAAGACTCCATCACAAAGTGGACTTCACCTGTGGTTAATTCCAATTTGCGGTATAGTAGAACACTAGCTCCTAGAAAGTTAGAAGATTGCAACTAGGTCCTAAAATTGGCACTATCAAATGACATTATAAAGTTAATTAATTTGACCTACGAAAAAAAAAGGATTCAATGTTGAGGGAACCACTAGAGGAAACCTAAGAAAGTTGCTACAACTTCTTCGCATCAAAATGACTTCATGGAACATTTAGAACACAAATTTAATTTGCTCTTGGTGTTTGTACACAACATATGGTTGTCCAAAGCAATTTTTTTTTCACAAATGCAACAAACAACAATGAACTTGGAGCAAGGTCAATGATTTGTTACTAGAAATCCCATTAGGGTTGCTTCCAATTGTAAAGGTGATTTTTTCTCATCTTGAATGTTGAAAAACCCAAATGATAATTGCCAACTTGGATCAAACTTTTCATTACATCCATTTGGCTTACATTTCATTGAAGAGGACATTGCTTAAATAAACACCAAGGATGGTAACAATGACCACACGATGCCACACATATGTCAATGTAATGAAAAACTTCATTGTAGAAAGGGCAATCTTGAACATAAATGACATTTCTTCTCAAAACATGTAGGCCTAGCAATAGGAATTAGACATGCAAAAGTAATACAACCGAAGTTCAATTTAGACCAAAACCCAATAATCAAAGTTTGCAACCTCAAGGACAATTTAGTCTTGGAGGTGTTTAGCGTATGCACTTTCACAAGAAATTATGTTTTCTTCACAAGCTTGACGATTTAATTTTGTAGAAATCAATTTTCATTCTACTTGCACAAAATTCCTCTCTTCAAAATGAAATTGATGTAATAAATTTGAAACCTTAAAAGCTTGGTGCAATTGCATTTTGCCATCAACAAACTTGACAAACACATTATATGTACAAACACAAGGTTTTAAAAACCCTTGCATGGACCATTGGGGAACATCGAAATCATCTTTAACCTCTTCAAATAAAATTCTAACTTGGGCATGGATAGTTCATCAATCATCGAGCATCAACTTGGCTTGCCAATGTTCAACCTCCTTATGTTCCTTTTCTACCAAAAGTTCTTGTAGGCATTGTTTCATACCTAAAAAACTACATTGTTCCTCAATACACAAATCATGCACAACTTTAATAATGTCTTTAGAAACAATGAATTGTTGTGCATTTTGTAAAAGTGCATATTTTGTGGATGTAACAACAGTTTTTGACATTGAACCTTCAACCTTCAATTTTGATGTTCACATTGTGGGTTAATAGC
Organism: Sphagnum tenellum; assembly: GCA_963921925.1. Lineage (NCBI taxonomy): Eukaryota > Viridiplantae > Streptophyta > Sphagnopsida > Sphagnales > Sphagnaceae > Sphagnum > Sphagnum tenellum. The sequence continues at coordinate 8,816,770 of OY998155.1, forward strand.
ATGGTGCCAAATTCAAAGGAGGCTAGGGGATTGGTCTCAACAAATTTGAAATTCCAAAAGTGGCAAATGAATCATATTCAAGCTTGGGATGGCTGTAAGAATAACAACAACTTAATGCAAAGTTGTAGCTAAAAAGTTTCCTAAGACACCTAAAATTTCAATTGTAGGAAGTACAAAAAGAATAGAAAGAAAACCAAGATGTGGTACATGTTGTAAAAGCCTTTAAAGTTGCACCAAATTATCTTGTCTTTTTTTCCTTGCCTTTTCCAAAGCCCAATTTTTTTTGTATGCTAAAAATGCATAAGCTACTTAATTCACTTCAATCCTTTTGCTTTCTACTAAATGGCAAAATGCAATGACAATGTCTCATTAAAACATGAGGTTTCATAAACACATGAATGATAGCTTGAAATTCAAGTGTAGTGTGGGATTTATATCTCCACCCATTTTAGTCAAACTTGGGCCCAAACAAAACACAAATGTCTTCAAGTTTCTTAAATTTCAGCTAGTCCTTCTTAGTCCTTTGACATTGATGAAGTACTATTGCAAGTCAAACTTTTTATTTGAGATTTCAAACTTAACCTACAACAAGAAATAACTTGAAAAATGTCAAATACTCCAACATCATGAATACATAATTAGAAATAAAGCTTATAAATTAACAATTATGTATTTTTTGATATCTACCTCTTCCATATTGCACTATTATCAATAGTGATTAACCTTCAATGTAGATTGATGTTATGAAAAATCGCATGAATTCACACACCAATGCAAAAATAATTTTGTGAGCAAAGAAATTAGTTACTAGATTTTTAATTCATTGTTTTATGTGTGAAGCAAAAAAGCACAATTTACAAAACAACAATTCCAATGCACATTTGAACTTTAGAAGAAAACTTTGTGGTGTAGTAATAAGAAGAAGTTTGATTACTATGCGAAACTTTAGGGGGAAAAAAATGACATAATATTGGCCAATAGAAAAACATGGAATTAAAAAAAAAAAACTATCCATTTTAAAATAAAAATGGGGCCAACTTTCTTAAGCAATTTGAATGGGTGGTTCCTAGTGGTATCACACAAGGATGTGTTCGGCCTTCAAGCTTGGTATCCATACATCAATGAGGCACACATGTAAAGAATAAATCAAGGCATGTTCAAGTTACAAGCTAGGTGCTTGATGTAACATGGATAGTTGTGGTGTTTTCGATGCATAATGGATGGAGTGAATTGGGAGAAAAACAATTGAAGGAAGAAACCATGTTCAATTGAAGAAGCAATGTAGGTTTATAATTTTTTTTTAAAAATGGCTTCTTCTTAGGTAACTTCATTTAATAGTTTTTTTAAGTCATTTGCATTTGTGTTTTATGGTTCTCATGCAAATCATGTATAATGATGTTTGTTTGTATGGTTGTAATTTTTTTGTTAATTGAAAGAGATATTTTTGAGAACGTTGGATGGTGTCTTTTCTTTTATCTTGATGTACTTTGTATTGTAAATGGTAACCTAGTTATTGTTCAAGTTTCCATATTATGTAATCATCATGTATCCTTTCTCCTCTGAATATGTAGAACCATGGCAATGTTGTTTTAGCTGCATTACCAACATAGTTAATAATCAACCATTCCATGGACTTTAATATAGTGGTTTACATTACGTGTAAACCTCATTTTGTTAGAACTTTTGTTTTTGATTGTCTTCCTATTTCGATGTTTGTTTCATCATAATTCTAAATGTGATTTGCAGCATAATTATGCTTGTTGTAAAAGGATTGTAAGTTCTAGTAGAAATTTTAGTAGGATTGGGTTGTTAGTCCTTATGTTCATTTAATATTTAATCCTTTAGTTTGACAAATGTTAAGCTTAAGATGTCTTTGTTTGAATTGGTACCAACAAGAGGTCCTTGTTACTCCTCCTAAAAAAGGTGTTAGCCTTGTTTAAGCGAGTTCTACCACTTTCATTTTAAACTTTTGTTGGTTAATTGACAACCCAATTTCTTGCATAGACAAAACCCAAGCAATCATAGGTTGATTTTTTTTATTGTTCACACACTTGTTGGTTTAAATTTCTTAGATTTTGTTTTTCCATACAAATGATCAAACAATGAGGTAAGAGGCATGTTTTAATGCTGATTTGTTTTCCTCGATGAAGTTGTCCCATTTTCAATTGCATCCATGGTCTCCTCCAATGCTTTGCTGGTTCATTTGCCTTCAATGATCAGAGGATTGCATCCATTAACCTTTTTCTGTTTTCTTATTGTCACTATTTAGAAGATGGTGGGACATTCTCTTTGTCTTGACTTGGTTGGTCCTACAATCCACTTTGCTTCTTATGAAGCACATTCAACAGGATAATCTAAATCCCTTTGGGTGTGTTTTTTGGCCTTGTAAGAAATACAAAATTGAGAAGATAATAATCTCAAACAATAATTTTTACACTAATGTTAAGGTATGTTTAAAATGCATATGTCTATAATTGCTAAGAAAAAAATTATGAATGTATAGAATTGTTCAAAGTCATCCCAAATTAAGTTGGTCTATTGTTTTTGTGTAGGTGATAGGTGTGTACAACAAATTACGATTTCTTTGAGTTGGATGAAATTTGTTTTGTTTACGACTATTTAAATTATATTTATAAACTATAAAACTTTGCACCCAATGATAATATAGAAACTTCTTATACTTTTGGTTGTAAAATTGATCTATTACAACCTTTCATAGCTATCCTTCTACATCGACCTTTGAATCTTGATTTTTTATCTCATCTTTGATAACATTAGGATCTAAAGTTTGATGTTCAAGTTCTTGTAGCTCCTCTTTGGGTAGTCTAGTGTTTGGATTTTGCTAATCTATTTCTTGTAACTCCTCTTTGGCTATTTTAAAATCCTTTTTTTTTTGTTCTTGTTGATATGTTAGGATTTGTGTTTCTTATTTATAACTTGCTATAACACTTTCTATGTTGCTTGGCCTTTGTTGGTTTGGCCCATATACTTTTAAAATGTTGATGAAAGATTTGAAATTATTTCTTTCACAACTTGGAAGCTTTGACATGCTAAAAGATTTTTGCTTTTGAATTTGAACGATAGAATTATATATCCAAACTTGCACCATAACCTTGTGAATTTGGGCATGTTATTTTTTGTGGGAATGGGATGTGCTTGGAGTTGAAGAGAAATTGTAAACGTTTCCCTACTTAATGTGTAGCTACTGTGATTCCATTGGATTCTTGTAAACCTTAACCCTTGTTTATGGTTAGGTGTGTGCTATTTAACATGACCATGCACCCCATCACCAAACTTGTTATGATCATTTTATTGTTTAGTCCAATTGCCTATCACCAAACACTCATTTCCACCCCAAACTTGGGGTGCTTGTAAAATTGAACCATGTTTTTCCATAACCAAACATTAAAAGAACCCCCCATGTTCCCCACTTGCATAATGAAAATTAGCCTTAACCTATCACCAAACTAGTCCCCTATAAAATGATTCAAAACTTTTGCAAATCTGACCACCTAAACCCTTAATACCAAACATTAATATTTTATGGCTGATCATCAATATGAAAACCCCAGAACAATTTTTTTGTCAACCAAGGATTTGGTAATGAGCTAAAGAGACAACCCCCATAAGATTTTTTTTGTTCTAACACAGGCTACCTGCTGCACTACATAGAGTGCTCAGTGCCCGACCTATATTTGGTGACCGGCTAGTTTACCCTATTGGTATTCTATTGGAAAGCCCTTGATGAGTAATGTTGCAACTAGGTGGTTTCAAAATCTTTACACATATGGTGCAGGAATGATTGAATATTAATAATTTTGTCACTGAAAATTCAATAAACCAAAAAACATTTAAGGAAAATGGGGTGTGATTTTCGTATTGTTGAAAAGTGTTCAACAAATAAGGAGGTGAGTTCCTAATTTTTCGACTTAAAAAACTAGCTAGCTTAGTCTGTCGAGCTATTAGCATTTATTAGTTACAAATTTGTGGCCCACTGGAGCTATGCAATAGAAATACAATAGCGCCAATGTCAATGGGCTTTCATTAGCCTGCTGTGATTATAGCTTCATGTGTGTAGCTTTGATCACAGCAGCCCAATGGAAAAAGACGCTAAACCCTGCAGCAACTCTGGCAACATTCGTTTGGTAAGATCATAGCATCATCAGTGGAAGAGAAGGTAGAGAAGGATATTTCAACGAGCATTGTATATCTGGTTTTAATAGAATACCATCATGATTAAAGTGTTGTTTGTACTATTATACAGAGGGTGTTGCAGAGGCTCATGTGTGGGTGCCAATGAATTGCTGGGTTTGGTCCAATCTGAATTATTTTCTCAGTTTTCTTGAGTAAACTTACATTGCAATGTGTGATATCTATTTACAGACAGAGTCCTTACTTGTGCACTTTGTTTATTTTTGGAGAGATGGTCATTCAACATGTCTTTAGTGTAAAGAGACCCAAACACTAATTTTTGATGCCCTAATACTTAGGGCATGTACCTTAAGGCTTGAACCCTACCCCTAGAAACCCCCTCAATTCTGAACTATGTTTGAGTGAGGGAGAAGAAGGAAAAAGCAAATGGGGTCCCAACTACTACGCACTTGCAATAATACCCTTTGCACTTGTCTTGTGCTGATTTTTCTTTCTTAGTCTACCTTTGACATTATCCAGGGATAACTGTCTCTGGACTTTTCCTTTCACCATAAAGGCCCCATAACAATTGTGGTAGCATCTCATTCTCTCTTGGATGCATAGTCTATCAGGCAGTAATGCATCCACCAAAGAGCATGTGCAAGGTTAATAATTGGATATCGTATTTGTGAACAAAGTTTGTTCTGTCAGAACTTAGGATATGTAGCCCAGTTTTAATCAAAGAGCTTACCTAGTTCCAACTTCCAACCTCCTTATCACCTTGACATGCTAGTTTCACTGCTGTTTGAATTGCTACTTTGTAGTAGATGAAGTAAAGGTTGAAAAGCCATTTATTTAATGGCACGAACTTGGCAAAGTATAGGTATTGATTTCAAACAACATTTTAGGCCATCACTGAAGGTTATGTTTTACATTTTTTCAATGTAAATACAATTAAGGATATAATGAGGTTGGGGATATATTTTTGTTCCCTTAGGGGTTTAACGTGGTTTTCAAAATACAGGGACTAAACTTCCAAACTTTTGTTCCATGCAAAAACACCAACCACTAGGAAAGAATAATTTCAAGTTTTTTTGAGCACGCTTTTATTTAGCTTGACAGTTTAGTCTTTCAAATCAAGCACATTGCCAATGACTCATTGTACCAAAAAGATTGCATTCCAGCCAAGGTTTGACACCATGTACTGGTGTATGTTTTGATGATTGGTTAACCTTGCAATATTGTTTTTGGGGGCCTCCATAGCTTCAGTTTCTTTTATGATGGGCCAATCAAATTGGTTAATTGCAAAAAAAAAACAGTTGGACTTGTGAGGCACCCCCAACTAATTAACATCGATCACATCATGAATTCAATACACTTTCATATTCAATGCCCATTTCAATGAATATATTGGCATGGATTGTAATGTGATGACATTGATCCAAAAGCAGACTTTGTAGAAAAACACTCAGAATCAAAATATTAAGATATACACTGAGTAATGGATCTTTTCAATGAAGATACTTATTATTGGGAGTAATAGTTCAAATCTTCAGTTTTCAAATACAAGACTTTGTAACACTAACGAAGGCTGAACAAAGTTTTTTCAGCAAAACCTTACTAGGTGTTTCTCCTGATTCAAACTAGAAATAAATAGGCTATCCTTTGGACTCCACATGTCTGGAAAATTGTATACCTTTATATGTATTCACCTCTCACATAAAGTTCTTCCAGATTATCATCAACAACAATGTGTGGATTAATGATCAGACTGGAGATTGTATGACAGGCTTTTGAATTGAATGAGAGAACACAAGATATGTTGCTAACGTTCCTACATTTCAAGTTTGATATGTCAGATTTTTAAATATTTGACGTCTGAATCATGTTGGAAATTGGATCTTTAAAATATGTGTTTGGAATTTGACTTTATGAGTTCAATTTAGAAGTTGAGAAGCTCTTGTCAAGAATGTGATTCATGTCAACCTACATGGTGCCGATTGTTTGAACTAGACTAATGTGACAACCATATCATGTGATAACATGAACTCAATGATTACAACTATGTATGAAAGGTTAGAAGTGCATGAAGTGTGTATTTTAATATATTAGATTTTTCTTTTACGTTTCAAGGGTTGCCTTCTTGAACCCATTGACATACAGTTCCTTGCCCAAGGGTCATGGAAAAATATATATTTTAATATGGCTTAAGTTGGTTCAACAAGTCCCCATGAATGCATGAACTTGGTTTGGAGATTTCAGGGTAGGGGCCTTAACCTGCTTTATGGTATGGCTCAAGCCCAAAAATACTTCGACCCAACTTAACCTACCTATGGTCATGCTTGGGTCAACCTAAGCCCATAAATCTATTTTGCTGGCTAGAGGGCAAGGAGTGTAAGGACTGTCCAAGACTTGGGCACAAAAAGGCCCCAACGTTATGTGCCCCCCCCCCCCCCCCCCTCCCCAAATGACATAATCTCCCACCCCAGACTTTAATGTAATCTTTGATAACTATTAGGCATTGACATGTGGCTTTCTTTTGCATGGTTTTGTTTGAATTTTTGTGGATCATTTGTTGAATATTTGCTGTGTCTTGTGATTAACAACCATTGGGAGAGTGGTTCTTCAAGCACTGGTGCTTTGGATCTAAATCATCTTGATATCTATGTGAAGTATTCAATTTGGCTATGTAAGAGAGGATCGGTGTGGGACAACACAAGAAACCCATTTGCAAGGCTGACCAGACTATCAATTGAGGAGTCAAAGCATGGTTCTCACTCACTCCATTAAGAAGTAATTCCATGTTCCCTTTTTTAGAGCTCCTTGCTATTTCATAAGGATTTGCAATGACGTGTTCTATTGTGGGCCTACTTTCTAGTAGTTTCAAGAATTAAAGTTAGAGAAAATGGAAGTGGAAACAAGATGGGCAGTGAAAACACCCACCAAGTACAGTCTTGATGGAAAATGAAAATAATGGAAGAACATTTAAGAAGAAAACCCAAAAAAGAGAGTAAAAGGAAGCATGACAAAATAAGCAAAAAGAAGAAAGTGTATTTTTATATACCTCAGATTTGATTTTAGTACCTACAAGTTGTGGATAAGGCTTTATTTCAAAACATGGCACATATTGACGATCTTCGTCTCTTGGGAGACACCCACGTTGTTTTGGGCATTTTGTCTTCATGTGTAACTCATTGACCTTCGTATCTCACTCAAACAATACTCCCCTTTTTTTCCTTCTTGTCTTTTTTGGTGAGTTTGGATAGGAGAGTTATGCAAGTATGTGGAGGCATTATGGGTCTAGGTTCATGGGAGTCCTTTCACAGGCCCCTTAGCGAGGCATCAAATTCGACTTTCGATATCTTTCGTAGTTATTTTTTCATGCCTTTCTAGTCCTCACTTGTGTCAATAACCATTGTTGTATCACTCTAACATGATTCCTCCCATCCTTCTTGACCCTTCCAATGTCAAGCTCAAACAAAGGCATCAATTATTCTAATTGTTTTTTAATTTTCTTTCTTAAATAGAGGTTTTAGGGTTTATGCCATTTTTTTGCGAATGCTGCAACATGTGAACCTTTATTAGCATGTTGGAAGTTGTAGAAATTTCGATTTTGTTTTCTCTTAGTTTCTTGCATTTTTGGGTGTTATTCTATGGGATCAATCCCAACCTTTTTTTTTATCTTTGTGTCTATTTATATGGATAAATGTGATGGATACTAGAATTGTGGATTTTATAGATATTGTGATGTTCATTTATGATGGGATCTCCTACCTAGTCTACTAATGTGTGTAAGCATTTGGAAATGTTCATCCAATGGTATGCCTAAAAGTTCATGCATATTGTTATATTATTTATTTAAATTCATTGATAAGAATTGATGAAATCAATGACAAGTCATGGCAATTTAGCATTGCTATTCATGATGAAGGTGATGGTTTGACATTTTGTGAGTGATTTTCACAACCATAAAAGGGTGCATTTTATTTAACCCATGCTTTGTTCTAAACATTGCACAAATATCAACTTTCTTATTTAATATATTATCAATATTTTGTCCAAATGAAAAAAATTCATTTTATTTCAATTTTTTTCAATCATGCACACTTTTATGTTTTTTTAGTAAAAAATGTAAACTCATTTTAACAAAAATGGAATTGAACATCCTTGTTTAATAAGATTTCAATAATCATTCTTTTGAATACACCATTCAAGTACATGATTTATAAATAGAAAAAATTGGATGGTCAACGTAATAATAAATAAATGATATATTTCCCAACTTTAAAAATAATATTCGACTAAAAATATATATTATAAAATTTTCATACTTATGATATTTCAGTTTCAATATTTCATATCTTATTGATATTTTGTTCAAAACCCAAAAATGAAATTTCGTTTTTCATCTTTTGTCAATGAATAATTATATATATATAAAAATTAAATTCATTTCAACATAAAAAAACTTGAATTTCCTTGTTTGATACAATTTCAATTACCATTTATTTGAAGAAAATATTGAAGCACATGATTTATTAATGGAAAAGATTATTTTGTTAACATAATAATAAATAAATGATTTATCGTCCAAATTTTAAACCAATATTAATTTAATATTATGTTATAAAGTTTTGATGTAATACATATATATCATAACTTAATTTTAAAATTATAATTTAGAGTTATTAATGTATAATTTATTCAGACATAATATTCAAAAATAGATTTTAAAAATTTTATATTTAAAAAAATTAAATAATAATTTTGTGGGATTTCATATGTTCTATACATGTAATATTTTTTTAATTTGAAATTACTATTATATATATAATATAATATTATATATATTTAGATACAATTTCTTAATTTATGTATGATGTGATTAATTGTATGCCCAATTTACTTATCCTAATGAGTAATTGATGTAACCTATTAAATATATAGGAAATAATAATTAACCTATCTTAACTTAGCTTAACTAGTAATTAACATGGATTACTAGCTATTAATCATAATTAATAATTGCTTATCCTTATGTAACTTTTAAGTTCCTTAAATTGATCATTAATTTGTAATAACATATATATCATATTAACCTACCTACTAACTCAAATAGTCTAAACCATTACTTAGTACATAGATTTAGGCTAGGCTAGTTATTTTTGTTTATAAGTACTATGTTAATATAGGCTGGGCTAGTTTCACATATGGGGTTTAGATGGTAATGTAAAAAAAAATTACCACCAATGCCAACATTGAATGCAATTTTATAAAATTTGATAATCAATTGTAATCACAAACTTGATACAACATGTGATCTAATCACCTATGTATAGTTGGTAAAATATATTAAACAATTGCAAAAAATGATTTGGTTTTACATCTATCAATGGAATCAAACAATGATTGATAACAAATGTTGATTTTTCCTTTAATGTTTTATCCAAACACAAGGTAGTCACATATTATAGTTGATTTAAAACAATTTAAATTCATTTGTTTCATAGTCACATATGTGATTATTAATATTTGTGACTTAGTGACTCATAGGATTATTTTGAAGTGGAGTTTAAATGTTTAATTTGAACTAAAGTTCTTTCACTTGCAAATTTTGTAGAATCTAACTTTTTTTATGTACATCCTTAAATAAAATAGATTGTTTAACACTTGTTGTTATAAACAATATTGTATTTGGCGTTCAATGCATTTTTATGAACTTGGACATTGAATTTAAACTTCTATATTAATGTAAAATCTTTGAAATTCAATCTTGCTTTAAGAATGGAAATTAATAGTCCTTCACACCTTGAGCTTTGATTAATTAAATCTAAGGAAAAAAAAATTGATGTTAGATTTGTTGCCCAAAGGTTCTTGTAGTTTGAATGATGATATTATTTAGTTTTTTATTAGCTATGACTTGATTGTTAATATGAAAAAAATTTTGTTTGTTTCTTTTAATGTTGTAGAATTTTTTAGTGTGATTTTTTCTCACATGGGATTGTTTTGAATTTTGAACATAATATATATATCATGTGCAACCACTAATGATAGTTCATGGAATTAGTTGTAAGTAATTGCCTTAAGTTAGTTGTTGGACCTTTGATGATGAAGATGTAGGTATCATGTTTCTTTGTGAATGCTATTCATAGTTTATGACCACCTTTTAAGTTGTGTTTGTTTTGGTATAATCTAGGATTAACAAAATGATGAAATACAAATTATTGTTGCCCAAAGTTTCCCCCTATGGAGACATGGTAAAAGATCAGGTTGGTGAGCTGTGTGATAGGTAACTATCTTGCACGGTTTAGAGAGCACTTTACTATATCATATGAGTAAACGGCAACCAAGTCGTACGGCTCTATGAAATAACTTTTGACTCTAACATTTTGCTGGCCCTAGTCTTCACAGGGTTTCAAGGAATGGAATATGTAGAAGCACCTTTCACGATTTCTGATGGTATTTATGGTTCTACTTTTTTTCCAGCCACGGGATTTCATGGTTTTCATGTCATTATAGGTACCATATCCCTAATAATATGTGCTATTCGTCAATATCTAGGACATTTTACTCAAACGCATCACTTTGGCTTTGAAGCAGCTGCTTGGTATCGGCATTTTGTTGATGTAGTTTGGTTATTTTTATTTGTATCTATTTATTGGTGGGGAGGTAATTAGATTGCAATTTTATACATGTCATTTGATGTTTGAGATTATTTGTAGAATTATTTTATTGTATTAAAATTTTGGTTGTTCCAAATTAGTATCTATGAATTTTTTCGCAAGGAAATGGAATGGGTAGAGACCTCTACAACAATTGTGTGTCTTTGTTAAAGCTTGTTAATAAAAGTTTAAGGCTAATTAAATTAGTTTAACGATTAAAGGTCCAAGGGGTAAAAACAAAGTCGAAGGAGCCACCCAAGTGTGTGGACACTTTTTAGAACTACATTTTTGTATGTTGAAAGATCACAAGGGAAGCATAATAATTTGGATTATCATAGATTTTTTTGAAAAAAATTCCATTAGTTGCAAAGTTTATATGCTCAATGCTTGATACAAATCAAAAATGTTTTTACATGTTCAAAATACTCAAATTCTGAAAGTGTATAGTTTTTAATTTTTTTCAAATGTTTTTTTTTCCTTTTAAAAATTGAAGATGATTTTAACATTGATGATTACAAGGGCAAAATGACTTGAGTTAATGAATTTTTTTTATAATCAATTTGAGCACATATTTGGTTCAAACATGCTTTTGACTTTGAAGATTATGGATTTTGAAAATGTGGCCTTAACAAAAGCTATTCATGTTTATATTATAGACGACATGATTGCATAATATGTATGATACAAATTAATTTGTAGTCAAAACATATTTATATTAACATGTAATGTTAGACTAAATATCCAAAAAACAAAATTTTAAGTTATAAACCAACACAAAAGTGACATGTGTCACGTGTAGTCCTTGGAAAAGGATTTTTACTTTGGCACCCTTGGCTTTTTGACCATGTTTTCACCCCAAAGATTTGATCTAAATTTCAAAAAAGATCAACTTGTACAAAAAATAATCATGGTTTTGGGCAAAACATGTATAAGAAGTTCAAAAGTGGCATTTAAGAGTCCATAATCTAACACTAGGAATTTTTTTTTGTAGTTTTAAAAATTTTCAAACCATAAATTCTTTAATTATCCCCTATGTTTTTAATCACAAATATGAATAAAAAAACCTATGAATATTCCTATACATGTGATTGATCAAAAAATACATGCATAAAAATTAAATTTTTTAATGTGAAATGAACTTTCAAAGATAAAAATTTACAACAATCACATCATTTAAAACTTTTGAAAATTAAAAATATATATATTAAGAAAATTTCAATACATTGACTAATAAAATTTCGTTCGATGCTGTTTTATTTTTTTATTTTGACACTACTTTGACATACTTTTTGAGTCCATGTTTTTCAATTTTTTTGTGGGACAAATGTAGTGTTGTCATTTCAAAAATCCATTATGAGTTCATAATCTTTTTAGAGTTCATCCAACAAATTTATGATGATTCCCATTAAAATCTATGACAACAGGAATAGTTTAAAAATTGACAATGTTAATTTTGAATATGGCTTCAAATTTTATGTTTGTATGTAATCCAAAAAAATTACAAGTGCGATAGTCCAAACAATCCACTTATTCATGCTTTCACCCTTTTGTTCAAAACGTAACTTCTTGTTTGACCCATACAAAATAATAAGTTATGCAACCTAATGGTTTGAAGTTTTGAAGTTGCAAAGTGCTCGTGAAAATTTTCACTTCTATTATTTGAGGATAGGATCACCATTTTTGTTGCCTATTCCTCCTTTTCACTATGTTGAACAAATTTTGTGGTAAGGGTTATTTTTCATGTCAACAAATATCTTTATTTTTCAAAACACAAGGTTTTGGTGTATGCATGTTCCAGAACCATTCACTTGTATTGTTCCTACTTTTTGCATTGTTCTTATTACATGATTCCACAAAATCTCAAGAAGACAAAATTTTGATGTATTTGACGTCATCTGTGAATTTCACGCTACAAAACATTGAATCTTTTTGAGCGAAATGAAAATAGTTTAATATATATGGGCCTAGCTAAGAAAGTGGTTAAATTTGAATTGCAGGTTGCTTGGGGACAATTATAAATATTTCATTTGACTTCTATTTCATGTGTACATACAACAAATGTATAGGTAATTTGATGTATTAAATTGCAAAAAGACATTTAGTATGTAGCTAAAATTATAATAGTAAAAAACATATATTTTTATAGAAGTAATTTATCTTTGGATATAAAAGACGTCAATGAACATTTTTCATAAATTAAAATTTGGTGAATTTATCTCTTTTAAACATGGATAAGAAAAGTAATCAAAGAGTTGCATCATATTCTTGAAGTTGAAATAATATGCTTCTAAACAAAGGAAATAGTGATGTGTATGTGAAACCCTTGTTGCCTCTTTGCCAATGAACTTAACTTGGGGCGTGCCAACAACTTTGTTGTTAGGTTGGGTCTATTGTTATGCTTTATTAAAAAAAAAAGATCAGACAAAAAACTATGTCCCTATAATGCATGCCCTTGTTATTAGCCCATCCCAAAAATGGTGAGGAGCACCGTAGTCATGAACAAAAATCCTCTCCCACCTAACTGATGAGATGCATTAACATCATAAGCTGAATTTTTTCCCATTATGAAGGGTGGGGGTGGATGGGAATTTCTTTTGTGTCAATGCATGAGGTGGGGGTAGGAGCATGGCAAACATATTCACAATCACATAAAGTAGAGGTGACAAATGTGATTTGGCGCTTTCTAAGTTCATCATGTACACAATTTTCACCATTTCCCTTTCCGATTTCACCCTCTTTGCCCAAAATTTTATTCTTCTTGCCTATGTAGTTAGACCAGAGGTCAAGGTTATATAAAATTTTGATCTAGGGGTATCCATATTGTGATTATTATTTTTAGTGATGGGTTAATTGAAGAATCCTTCCCCCCCCAAGAGAAGAAATACTCTACATGCGACCCCCACAATTACTTAATATTAATTGCACTACTACAACATGACCATTGAGATTGAAATAAAGGTAACCTACAAATAATTGTTAAATTTAAATGTTTAAATTTTCTCAGTAATGTACTTGAATATAGATATTTTTGTATGTTGGGGGTCTATCTTTGAAAATGAAAAAAAACGGATATTTTTGTGACATGGAAAAATCATTTTGACCAAAAGAAAATTGAAAAGTTTTGTGACAAAGCGGTAGTCTAAAATGGAAAAAAACCTAATTCTTTTGCAACGAGTGCCACCTTGAAGAAAAAAAGGTGACTGGAAATATGTTCCACTATTAATAAAATAATGACAAACATAAATAACATCAACTTGGTGATAATATGAATTTGCAAACAAATTATGCATTTGAGAACCCTTGTGAATATAACTTGTGTTTGAAAAGAAATTTGATTGGATAGTATATAAGTTGCTTGGTTAGATAGTTTGTTACTTGTACCTTGGTCATGTACTTATGAAATGAAATTAAACAATTTGAATAAATACAACTTTCTAGATGATTATTAGTTTACATTGTTGATGAAAACTTCTTTTGGTTCAAAAAATGCACCTTGGATGGTGGATGCACTTCTGTTAATAACTCTATGAAATTAATTACTAAGGAAAAAAAAGAAACAGATTTGACACAAAAGCTCAAGCTTGAACCTTCACATCATTAAAGTACAAATATTGTTAAGTTTTTTTCACTAACTAAAATTTTCCAGGCCCAATATATGATTGTTGTGTGCATTGTTAAAAGTCATTCAATTGAAATTCATGTATTGGAAAATAAACCCGTAAGGCTTGTTTCATTCCAACGCCCACATGAATTAGATTTATGACACAAATTTGAAGGATACAAGTTAGAAATATACGAAATAGTAGGTTAAAACAGAAAAGAGCAAAAAAGAAAAATGAATAAATTTGATGGAATTGAAAAAATTCACACATACAATTGGAAAATGTAAGTGGGCCCATGCAACATTTACATAAATTGGTAATGGTCACAATGATAAACTATAATTACTCCCCTTCCTTAATTTAGATATTTTAAACATGAAGATGTCTAGGATAAAGACCATATGTAAAAACATTGCACATGTGGCACTTCAACTTTCATTTAACATTAATTCACTAAAGGTCTGATATGATTGGTTTGGAATGACAATAATTTTATGCCTATTGAAAGAAAGGTGGAAAAGCCAATTTAGGTTGCAATGACCACTTTTTAGGTGTTTTAAGGTTGCTATGTAGCATATAATGACTTACATCAAAATTGTATGGTCCTTTAAAATTCACTTCCACATCTAGAATAGGCTTGCTCCACCCATAAGTACTGAACCCAACGGTGGGATACCAGGTGGTTTTCAAGTTACAACGCATCAAACCGACTAACTTTTGATTCTTGGTGAAAAACATTTCTCCTGTTACATAATTGACCCCTGCTCCCACAGTGTCCCCCCTAGTGTAGCGTAACTCAAAATCCACCCCCCAATCTTGAATCACACCTTCCTTATTGTTGACGTAATGGTTGTCACACCAAAATCGACCATCACCATGATAGCCATAGGTGTTGGAATCCCACCCTGGTGGAATATCATTCTTGAAGTTTTCATTAGTAAAGCCGATGGAAACATCTGCATTCAAAATGTCCTTGATTTTGATCTCGAAGTAATAGGACATTGTTCGCTCATACCATGTTGCTGGCTGATAGGTTCGAATAACACCGTGAACCCAATATTCAGACCATTCCCCTCTCCTGAACTTCACATGTTGTGACAATTTACTAGTGGTGACCACTAAAAGGTCACTACTAGTTTTCGTGTTAAGCCATGTTTGTGAATCCTCCTTTTCCATCTTATCATCTGTGTTTACTTCTCCTTCCATAAAACATACAGTTTGTAACCACGCCCAAAACTTTTTATGCAAGGATACACACAAATTGTAACCCTTGGATGTTGTTTCCTCTTCCATCTCATCATCTTTTTGTTTCCTTTCCAGGACTTTGGCGAACGATTCTCTCAACTTACCCAAGAATTTAATTATCGTCCAACTACAAATTGCCAACCCTATTACTACAGAAATCTTCATGCTTGTCATGTCCTTCTGAATTGGTGGTAGCACTGCAAAACCCGCACACACAAATGCGCCTAGTACTGTTACCACAGAACACAGAAGTAGTATCGATGTCCATTGTAATTCCTTGCGCACAGAGCGCAACGCTACCACTATGAAAGTAGTATCCAAGTCAGGGAAAGCAGCTTTTGCCCCTGACATCACAGTGCCGATGGCGAAGAAAAAAGACAAGGTGTTAAACACCCAAAACAAGCGAAGACTGTAGTGCAACTCTACAGCTGCAAAGGACTCAAATACTCCAGGAGGGGTTCCAAGAGAAGATTGTGGGAATTGATAGTCAGTCGTGTAACCCAAGGGCGGCTGCAACCAACTTGCAAATGTAATCCCAGCTATGAGGGCACCCCCAACAAGAAGTGCATTGGCGGCGTTGGCTACATCTCTGTATTGTCTTTCCAAGAATTCTTTCACGTCAGAGCGTTCCGCGAGTCTATTGGTAATTTCTTCAAATTTCTCCTTGCGTTGGCTCTCCAGAAGAAATTTGAATTTTGAACGGTCCAAAAGTTTGCTCTTGCGATTTTGTTGGCCTTCTTTGGCATATTGAAGACATGTTTTGCCATTTTTATCCTGTAAGTTTGCTCGCAACCGTTCTTCTTTCGCTAGACATAAAGCTTTCACCACATTTGGGTGACACTTTATAGTAGCAAAGTGTAGGGCTGTCTGCTCTTTTTTGTTTCTCCCATTGAGGTCCACTTCTCCTTCCAGCTTCAACAACTTGTTCACAATGTCAACGTGCCCATTAATGGCAGCAAGGTGAAGAGGGGTGTTTCCACGAATGTTGATTGCATCAAGGGCTAATTCTCCAACACGCTTCAACATCACATCCACTACCTTATCATGCCCTTCCTTACAAGCAAGGTGCAATGGCGTATTCTCCTCCTCGTTTGTTGCGTTGAGGTTCAAGTCGCGCTTTTGATCATTGTTCATTTCTGTGGAATCTGATTCGGTAGTTTGTTTAGTATCATCTAACTCCAACAACATGGCCACTATCTCATCTTGCCCTGCTTCAGCAGCAAGGTGTAGTGGTGTATTATCACCATAATTTGTCTCATTTAAGTCCAGTTTAGTTCTTGCACGCTCCAACAACTCCTTCACCACCTCCACATGCCCTTCTTCAATAGCCAGGTGTAAGGGGCTATTGCATTCCTCGTTCGTAGAGTCCAACCCGCACTTTTCACCATCAGCATGTTCCAAAAACACCTTTACCACCTCTAGATAGCCTCCTTTCACAGCGAGGTGCAGTGGTGTATTCCGATTCTTGTTTGTCGCATCCACTTCCAAATCAAGACCACACCCCAACAACACACGGACCACCTCAACATGCCCTTCTTTAGCAGCGAGGTGTAGTGGTGTGTTTCCATCCTTATTCTTGTCATCGAGATCAAATTCGGTAGCTGCGTGATCCAACAACGCCTTAACTACCTTATCATGGCCGTTCTTGGTAGCTTGGTGTAGCAATGTGTTTCCGTGAACATTTTTCAGTTCCAAGTCCAATGTGCTACAACGTTCCAACAAAAGTTGCACCACATCCACATGCCCTCCTTCAGCAGCGAGGTGTAGTGGTGTATTTTTGTCGTTGTTCTCATCCTTGAGGTACGATTCAACGTGGTCCACCACAACTTTCACTTCGTCAACATTCCCTTCCTCACTGTCCATGTTTCCATCCATGTTCTCCTCATTGAAGTGCAGCTCATTGGCATGTTCTAATAACATGTTCGTCACTTCAACACACCCGCTCTTGGTAGCAATGTGTAGTGTTGTGTTTCCACTGCAGCTGTTCTTCCTAGTGAGGTCCGATTCAGCAGTGAACTGCAACAACACCTTTACTACTGCAACATGTCCCTTGTCAATTGCAAGATCCAAAGGTGTAAAAGAATTGGAGTTTTGAGTGGTTAAGCCAATCAAGCATGGATCCTGTCCAAGGAACCTCTCCACCACATTCACGTGCCCTGCTTGTGCGGCAATGTGCAAGGGTGTGCACCCATCATCATCTTGGACATTGATTTTGATTCCTGGCTCCCGAAAAAGCAAGTCTACAATTTCCAGGGATCCCATCCGTGCTGCAAAGTGTAGTGCCGTGAGATTGGTACTCCCTTCTTGTTCCATTGGTCGAAATGGAAGGAACTGTATCCCCCTTTCTGGCATTCTCCACCATTCGAGCGGTTTTTGATTTGTTGAAGGCATCCCTGATCCCATGTTTATGTCAATGTTTTCTACATGGAGCAACAACTTCACTATGCCTTCTCGATTATCAGCTTTTGATCGAGTAGCCAGGTGTAAGGGTGTGAGTCCGTGGATGTCTTGCGCATTTATGTCAATGTCATCCCACTTGAGTAACTCCTCCACTACTTCCACACTGTTGCATTCCACACCGTAGTGAATAGGGAACCTCTTGTGTTCATCGCTTCGGTTCAAATGACAGCCAATATGTGATGATCTCAGTGTCCTTTCTGCTTGAAGAAGCATCTGCACGACCTTGCATCTGTCTTCCTGTGGTCGTCTGCTCCCCAAATCGCAATCAGGATTCTCGTCGCCTTCTGCTACTAGATGGAGAGCTGTCAACCCAGCGCTAGTGTGGGCATCAATCTTCACCCCTCGATGGTTCAATAGGAGCTCGACAACCTTTGGGCAAGCGAAGCGTGCCCCCACATGGAGAGGAGTAATTCCATGACGTGGGTTTTCATCCTGGCGTATGTTCGGGTGTTCAAGCAACAATTTGACGATCTCGCATGTTTCGTCCTTAGATGACGCTATCTGCAGTGGTGTTTGCAGTTCTGTTCGCGACTTCAAATCACGAGAATTCACGTCTATTGTAGGATGCTCCAACAGGGCCTTCGTACATATTCAAAACAAAGACGGAATCAGTTGAAACACACAGACCAGAATTCTTTTAGTTCTTTATTATGCATGAGTCATTCAATGGAAATAATTGTACCTTGGCAACTCCCGTGTCTTGATTATGCTGTATTGCTTTGTGGAGGGGGTATCCTTCGGGCCATTTAAATTTGTTCACGTCCACATTCGATCGGTTGGACAATAGGTTCCGCATCTCGTCTCCAGTACCAGAAAATGCTATATTCCACAACTTCTTTTGTGCCATCCTGCTCGACTTTCGAAACGAGTCACTCTCTCGTGCACGACCTGTAGAAATTTTATAACGAGAACTTGAGTAGTCTGTGAAGGTAACCCACAATCAACGGAAAAATCTTGAACGCCACCAAAACTAAATCCTCAGCAGCTAGAAACTCACTTCCCCAACGCATAAGTCATGACCTTGGGCTCAGCTAACACGCTTTGAATCAGCACTCGTGAATTTTATGAACTCTTGGCGACCTGCAGAACTATCTTCGTACAAAAGTTGCTGATGAGTTCTGGTTTCAGGTTTCTTTTTTTATACATTGCAAGGAGAGTTGCTGATGATCATGACTGCCAAAGCTTTTTGGTTTGGTGGGGACCCTAACAGAGGTGGTACGTCAGAAAAAACTGAGATTACTGCGAACTAGTTCTTCAACTTCTGTACCCTTTTTGCTTAAATGATTTCTACTTCAACTAGACACCCATATTTATTTGCTAACGAGGACCCACTCGCAGACATTCTCTGAGGGGGACGTTCCTGGCGGAATCACTTACGTCAAGGTCGATGGGTAATCGGACCGCCCTAGTACAGAACTGGAGAACCCACGTGGACCTTCTCAATTTTGATTGATGACTTGCTATAATGAAGTATGTTCCCAAGGTCTAGGTACTCTCATAGAATGGTTATTTTAAACTTTTCACTTTTTCATTTATTTGTATTTGTTTGTCTCTCAGTTTTATCTCTAGATGTCTCATAAAAACCATTTCTTTTTCTCACTAGCACAACTTTGGATTTTTTGGGACACATGATGAAATTTATGGGAACATCATGATGATTGGAAAACCTTTAATACAGTTCAAATCAATTGAAAAGATAGTCATCAAACAAAGCAAAGCGAAGCAACTCCATGGGCAAATGCAACTGAACAACCCAATGCCAGGGTTCCTGTTCCCTGTGGGTGCAGGGCCCAAGAAATGGAATAAATGAGCAAATGGAGTCTGATAGGTTTTTGTTTTAAAACCATTATGTGGCATTATTTTGGTTAGGGAATAGGGAGTGGTTCCATGTCTCCTGAGTGTTTGCCTGCTGCAATTTTTTTAGTACTAACACCATATAATGTCCAACTTCTATGGTCATTTGTATGTACAACAAAGCTCATACAAAGGTTATTACATTTCATCAACAAACCACAGTTTTCACATAAAATCCCATTGGGCTGAATCTGCCTAGTGATGCATGGCTACCCTGGCTCCATCAGGAAATTGTGAAAAAAAAACCACTGTGACAAACTTCCTTCCTTGAAGCAGATGCATTTTGGAACGCTGTGTTGTGGAAGTCAGCCCTAAGATGGGCTCTTTATTTATTCTTAACAAATTATGGCCCATTACAAATTCTTAAAGGTATTGGAACTTGGGGAATTTGTGTGATGCCCTCAGGATACAGAGAAAGAAATATCCTAACCATGTTGCTTTTTAAGAGGCCCATGGATTGGTCCAAAGAGTTGTGGCAGATACACACAATACTTAAAAGCAAGCCACATCTTTAAGTACAATTTATGCCATGACCTCTTTTGAACACATGTACGGTGTTTCACAATCGCCAAATGTGTCCGAACACATTGGGTTTTACCTTGACCAATTACTCTTCCCTAGATTTGGGGTATCACATCCCGGCTAGGTAGACTTGTTAACAATAGGACAACAGTTGGCAACTTTTAATTGCCCAACACCAAGAGGTCAATTATGTTTTGTGGCATAATCTGTTTTGAACATGGTTTGCTCTCAATCCACAAATATGTTGAAACACATTGGTTTTTTATCTTGACCAATTCTTCTCTGGTAGATTGGGGTATTCAATCCAGGCTACGACGAAAACTGGCATCTTTTGAATTGCCCCACATCAATCGGGTGGTTGTGGTTTATCCTACCACCGTTTTTGAACACACATAATTATGTATGGTTGCTCAGTGAAACTAGCAATGGCAAGTTATTGAGTTTTTGACCTGATTATCAAGTCAGTTATTAATAACCTACCTTCGATGACTCAATTATCATCCAGATAGGTTATGAGTCTTTAAATACTAATACAAAATAATATAATAATAATAAAATTTCGTTTTAGATCTTTTAAACCCTATAACTGGTGTAGATCCAGCAAGTTGACTGGTGGTTTTCAATCAATTATTTGGTACCCTACCCTTATGCATAACTGATGACTATTACCTGGCACCCCAAAACAAATTCAAAGAAGAAAAAACCCAGTGGTTATTTGAAAAAATCAATAACCTGTCAACACTGGTCCAAACACATTGGTTTTTATCTTGACCAGTTACTTTTCCCTAGTTGGGTATCATGTCCTGGCTAGAATTGTTGAGAATAGCACCAAAATTGGCATTTTTTAAATTGCCCAATATCAATAGCTAGTTATCAAGAAGAAGAAAACTCACATTCAACTAGGACAGGCATGGGCCAAGCTTCATTCGCTAGTAGAAGATCAAGAGGTATTTTGTTGAATCACCATCCATCCATTAGGTCACTTCAAAAAAGGTTGCCATCGGTCATCCACCATTACATTACATCCTTACTGCCATTATTTACTGAGCTGGTGTTTTGTTTCTTCAATTTTGTGATGTTGCTCAAGTGGTGATTATTCATAATTTATTTAGCCAAATTTGGCAACACTCAAAATATGAAAGTAAAAATTCTTAAGCACCCTTACATCCTGCAGGCAGTTGTGGCAATTTTTGTTGCTTTTTGATTTTCTTTGGGTAATTTTTTATTTTAAAAGTGAAATTTTTGATAGAACATTCTTTCTCAAAATATTTTTCACAAAATGACAAAAACATTGCACCAATAAAATCATTGATTGGGGTTTGCCTTTATGCAGGCCTTGGTGATGTGCAACCCACATTATAAGGAATAAAATAATGGTCAAAGAATAAGCCACACAGAAAACCAAATGTTAACACATGCAAGAAACTCAGAAATACTAATTTTATCTACATTTACATATTTTGTTTCAATCTTAGCCTTTGGCATATAAACTACCAAATTCTAGTTCCACAATATACAAAATGTTCACATGTGCAAAAGCATCCTGAACAGAGAGCTACATTCTTATATTTGGATTAGATCTAACCTTATGGCACATAAAGTGCCAAAATTGAGGATTGTGTATCATGACTCTTTGTACTACATAAGTTGTGGAGCACAACCTTCATCACTTGGCACTACATCTGTGACAATATAATGCTCAGTACAACTTTTCATCAGGAACAGTGTTTTTTTTTCCCCAATTGTATGATGTTGCTGAAGTGGTGATCATCTATAAGACGATTTAGCCAAATTTGACAATGAAAAAGTACAAAAGTAATGGCAGTCATGATCATGAGCTAAGAAAGGTAGTACGTCAGAACTGAGAAGCACACTTTTAAGGAGGAGCAAGGAAGTCAATTTCCACATTTTGTTCATATGGGGTACATGTGAAGTTTCAAGGCTGTGCTGACCACAAGGCCCTTCTCCAGAGTCGACAAGACTCCGATGAAATGTATACAGACACTATGCAGAGCTGTGAAATATGTGCTAATGGGGCTTCTCATGACACTCCAAAAGATGCCATCAAGTGCCTGTCACGTTACTCTGAAAAGGTTCCTCAACTTCTGTACCATCTTATTTAAATGATTTCTAGTTAAATGGGACACCCTTATTTTTCTACTACAACAACCATATAGTAGCCAACACAATTGTGTACTGCAATAATCATGTTTGTAAGAGAAAGGACTAACGTTTAGCAGAAGACTATGTTACACAGCCCATTTTTCTTGTCCACATGCAACTATGCTTATTACAAGTGTAACGACAACTCACTTGCATTCATTTTGTGAGGAGGAGTTTCCTGACAGAGTCATTTACTTCAAGTTGCATATGTGATCGAACCGCCCTAGTACAGAATTGGAGAACCCACCTGGTTTTTTTGGTACCAGTAAGTAATTGTAGTGCGCCTGCAGTCACGTTTGTGGTCACGTTCTGTGCATCAAATACCTGTGCAGCGGTACACTTGAAGCCATTTCCAACTTCCTTTTGTTCTCTATATTTTAATTTAATTTAATTTCTTACTACAATTGATTTATGTCAAACTTGAATGCTGTTGAGCGCCATGGTACTGGACTGGACGACCCAAGTACATACCCTGGTCCACAAATTGTACCACACATTATTTTTTCCTACAACCACAGAAGTGTAGTGAATTTGGTGGTAAACTCCAGCTGAGCCCTTGTGTTCTGTGCAAGCTCCTGTTGTGCGCCAGACACGCTCAGGGCTGCTCCAGTGCACGGGAAACCACTTGCGTCCATTCTGGAGGAGCCTGCTGGCAGCATTTATGGAAATCTTATAAGTACTAGCTCTCCAACATTCAACGGTTCATTTCATTTCCACCAATTCGTTGTGAATGACAGAAAGTGGAACTTGAATGTTGAATTGAATTAAAAGGGCTTAAATTCTGTTGTGAACAGGGTTTTTCTAGGAAATGTAGAAAACCAAACACTAATGCAAATTTGGTGCACTTACTGGCTGCAACATTATTTATAGCATTATCTCATATGAAGTATTGGCTACAAGATCAGTGAAAAAGGTGCACAGCTGGTGATCCCCTTTCCGTCTCTCATTATATATACTACAGTAAATAACATCACTTATGACGAGTGCTTTGTTGCAACAATGGTTTTCTCTTTTTTACCAAAAATTGAGATTTTTTGGAATTCTTTATTTCTACAGTAAATTCAAGTAATTTTAATATTAAAAAATATTCACCATTTTTTCAATATCAAAAATTAGGGGAAAGAAAAACTCCCCTGCTTTTGAGTGTCTATGCAGGACTTGGGAAGATCTTTTCCCCAACAGGTCATTTTATTGTATAACCTCTATACAAATGCAAATGAACATTTAGCCAAATGGCATGTTCTGTGAAAACTGTGCTGTGTCCTTGGAATGTAATAACGTTTTGAGGTGTGTTGTGCATAAAAACTACCCTAGAAGTTGGCCATTATATGGTGTTAGTTCCTCCCCCCCTGTCCCCCCCCCCCCAGGGCATTGCCTTGTTAAGTTCCATTTGCCCATGGAGTTGCTTTGCTTTGCTTTGTTTGATGACCATCTTTCAAATTGATTTGAACTGTATTAAAGTTTTTCCAATTATCCTCATGTTCCCATAAATTTCATCATGTGTTCCAAAGCAGTCCAAAGTTGTTCTAGGGAGAAAAAGAAATGATGGGTACTTTCCGCTAGCTGCTGGGGTAAATGATTCTTAACAATGCTAGCTAGTGAACCTGCTGGCTAGAATTGTTGAGAATAGGACCAAAATTGGCATTATTGAATTGCCCAATATCAACAGCTAGTTATAGAGAAGAAGCCAACTCACATTGAACAAGGACAATGAATGGGCCAAGATTGATTTGCTAGTACAACTAGATGGGTTGATCGGCAACTGAATCACCAGCAATTGATTAGGTCAGTCAAGGAAGGCAGTCATCAGTCACCGACTATCACATCACATCGACTGCAACTATTTATTGCGCCCAGTGTTTCGTTTCTTCAATTTTGTGATGTTGCTTAAGTGGTGATCATCCATAATTTATTTAGCCAAATTTGGCAAGATTCAAAATATTAAAGTAAAAATTCTTAAGCACCCTTTCATACAGTAGGAAATTGTGGCAATTTTTGGTCTTTTTTGGCGTTTTTTACTTTTAAAAGTGGAAATTTTGAGAGAACATTATTTTCTAAAAACAGCGAAAATTTTCCACCAAAGAAATCATCGATTAGGCTGTGCCTTCATGCAAGGCCTACATAGTCACCTGGGTCAGAAAACTATAATCATGCAGCAGCAGTAATCATGCTTGTCAGATCATAAACGAAGTCGGCAATTTCACGGTAAACTCCTGCACACAGCTGAGCTCTATTCTGCAGGAGCCTGCTGCCAGCAATTATGGAAAGCTGACAAGTACTAGCTAGGCAACATTCAAAGGTTCATTCATTCCTACCGATTTGTTGTGAATGCAAGAAAGTGGAACCTGAATGTGAATTCAAGTTAAAGGACTGTAATTCTGTTTTCAATCATTTTTGTGAATGTGTTAAATCATCTTGTGATAATGGAAATGAATGTAAGGGGTTCAACTTCTACCAATTTTTTCCTTTCGTAACTTGCAATTTTCAACATCTTCAAACAAGTTTCCAGCTGACATTGTAATTTTATTTGCAACTTTAAACGCAATTGCAGATACAGAACACATATTGGAATTTCGGATTGGGACATAATTCTCCTCTTAGGGTGTTAAAGGTGGCTTAAAGGGACTAACATTCCAAATTTTCTAGTAGGAATGGAAAATAGCGGCCCCTGAGAAAAGAAAATTCTGTCAACAAGGGTGCTCTGTTGGGGGCTGAAAGAAAACCTTTATTGAACAGGCCATGAAGAAATGGAAACTTGGGAGCTTTCTTACCATGAAAGACTGGGAAAGAACAAGGGGCTTTTGGGCCAGTTATTTGATTTTTTAAAATGTTTTGTGAACCATGCTTACATATCAAACTGGCTCTTTGTTCTTTGAAAACTATGCTTCTAAGTAGTAAGAACTGCCCTGATAACCGCCACGGGTATATTCTTGTTACTAATAACCGTCTAACACTGTTATATACTTTAATTTTTAAAGTCGACTTTTTTGTATACATATGCTCACCCTGTTTTCAGAAATATTTTTTCATGGTTATGGTTCTGGTTCCCAATCTAGCAAAACATTTTCTCCACAGTCTGGTTCTTGTGCCGGTTTGAATAAAACGATGTGAACTCGAGTCTGGGTCACAAGAACCTGACCCTGGACCCCCGGTTATTACCCTTGCAACCGGATACCCGCCCAACTCTGGTTCTTACTACTTATGAGCACAGTTTTCAAAAGAAAAAACAGCCAGTTTGATATATAAGCACGATTCACAAAGCATTTGAAAAAATCAAATAACTGGCCCAAAACCCGCTGGTTCTTTCGCAGTTTTTCATGGTCATAAAGCTCCCAGGTTTCGAGATCTTCCTGGCCAGTTCAATAAAGGTTTTCTTTCAGCCACCAACAGAGCACCCTTGTTGACAAATTTTTTTTTCCCGGGGACCGCTATTTTCTATCCATACTAGAAAACTTGGAAGATTGGTCCATTTAAACGAACTTTATTATCCTAAGGGGACAATGATCTCCCCATCCCAAATTCTAATATGTGTTCTAATTCTGCAATTGTGTTTAAAGTGAAAAGAATGGATTTTTGAATTTAGGAAAATACAAAAAAATTGAAAATAAATTATGGAATACGCTGGAAACTGATTTGAAAATGTAGAAAATTGAAAGTTATGAAAGAAAAACATTGCAAGAAGTTGAACCCCTCACATTCCTTTCCATTCTCACCATGATTTAATACATTCACAAAAATTACTGAAAACGGAATGACAGCCATTGTACTAGGATTCACATTCAAGTTCCACTTTCTTGCATTCACAACAAATCGGTAGGTATGAATGAATGAACCTTTGAATGTTGCGTAACTAGTACTTATAAGCTTTCCATAAATGCTGCCTGCAGGCTCTTCCACGAGGGATGCAAGTGGGTGCCCTGGAGCACTGGAGCAGCACTATGCATTTCTGGGACACAACAGGAGCTTGAACAGAACACGAGAGCTAACGTGGTTTATCGCCGAATTGAGCCATGTCGTTTATGATCTGACAAACATCATTATTACTGCACTACAACTGTGTGGTTGAAGTCAAAAATAGTGGGTTGTGCAATTTCTGTGCCAGGCATCCCGTACCCTTTCTCAGACTTGCTATTAAGTTCCGCCAGCAGCACCTTAAAAGTGGCGTTTTTCTTACTGGCGAAATTTCAATCTAAGAATAAGCGATTTTGAAGCTTTTTCAGTCGCCAGAAGTGAGGAAAATAATAATAATAGTAATCTCCAAATTCGTACCTTTAGTTTTCATCGTTTAGCCAAAAATATAATAGGACGACTAAAGATTTTTATTGTATTTCAGGCTTATAGCCACATTTGGCTAAATCTTCTAGGGATGATGGCCACTTTTTCTACGTCTTCCTACCAATGGTAGCCAGTTTGACGATCAACAAAATTCCTGAAAAAAACACTGCTCAGAAGATGAATGTAAGTCGCTTCTCTTGCATCAACTCCTGAGGCGTGTCCTGCAAACAAAGAGTGAAACTTCTGTCGATGACATCTTGAGCTAATCTTCTCTCTCTTCTCCGACAGACATGACTTTCAGTGCAGTACAATTATATCGTTGAGGAAAAAAAACTTGGGTCCTCCAGTCCAGTACTAAGGCGCTCGACATCATTCAAGTTTGACATAAATCAAATGAACTAAAAAGATTAAATTAAAATTCACAGAACGAATGGGACTTGGAAATGGTTTTTCGTGTACCGCTGCACAGGTACGTCCGGCTCAGAACCTGATCACAAACCTTTACAATGTGAGATATTTGCAGCAGCAACAGTTAATTTCTGGCAACTCATAAGCTGTGGTGGGGGCTTCAAATTGTGATTGCCCATTTACAAGATAAACACAAAAAGTGGAAACTACCATCAAGGGTTAGACCACTCTTAGAATCATAATAGTATCTACAGTTAGGGATTTAGGACAAGGATTCAAGCATATGAAAGGAACTAAATACTATTAAACTAACTCAAGAAGTGAACTAGTAATATGCAGTCATTTTAGTAGTTGAACAAATCAGGAACTTCCATCAAGAATTACATTAGGAATTACTTCAAAGGTTATAACAAATTAGGAACCTCCATCAGGAATTACTTCAGGAGGTGAATAAATCAGGAACCTCTATCATGAATTACTTCAGGAGTTGAACAGATCAGGAACCTCGATTGTGACTTACTTCAGGATCTGAACAAATCAGGAACCAAATCTTGGTGCTTCCTTCCAACTTCCATCCCAACAAAATTAGAGGAAACATATCCTCTAAATAAAGGAATTGGGTGGGAATGGTCTCTTAAAACTCATGGCTGAGAATAAAAGACATGGAAGAAGGGTGAGGGTGTCTGACTAGACGCTGGAACTCAGGAGAAAAAGTTGAAGAAATTGCAGGAATCACATGTTGAGTCCTAGGTCAGGAAGTACATTTCTCTTTCAAGACATCACACAAAGTAGACTTCACCTGTGGTTCCTTCCAATTTGTGCTATAGTAAAACACTAGCTCTAAGAAAGTTCGAAGATTGCAACTAGTTCCTAAAATTGGCACTATCAAGGAGAAACCCCAGAGGGGCAGGGAGGCAACAGCCCCATCAGCATTCATTGGTTAAATTGAGGAAATACAAGGGGGGGAGGAAGTGCCACCTGATGGTGGCATTGTCCGTCCCCATGATGCTCCTATGGAGCCACTCTTTTTTGAATTTAGACTCGATGCTAGCCTGCTTGTCCGGGTCCTGGTTGGTCCGCTAAGATCTAATGGCTTTCCAAGAAGCCATACGGACCTCAACGGTGGCCACCCAGGCCTGGGTGAGAACCGCGGTGAGAGAGTACTTGTTATCAAAATGTTTTCTACATCTTTCCGTCCAAAGCATGTAGACAATTAAGCTACGCAAAATGTCTAATGGTTGTCTAGGATAAGTGAAGCCTCTAGCGTGGTACGCCAGGAGTCCGGGGGGGTCATCCTCGTGCTCCAGCGTTGCTTCGCCCAAGAGGGCGAAAGGCTAGGTTATTTCCAAGATCCTGGGGCGCTTGCCATTCCGACCAAATACGCTTGAAGGCATCCTAGGCGCGTTGAACCATGGCACACTCCAGGAGACAATGTTGCGGCGATTCTTCTTTGTTGGCATCACACACCTTGCAAAACGAGGGTAGGCCCATAGTCTGGAGCCAAGTTCCAACAGGGAGTCCTCTGTTGAGGGTCAGCCAAATGAGCGTGCCCACCTTGCGTGGGCGCGCGTTGTGCCATATTCTGGCAGTTAATTGAGCGATAGTGGAGTTCCTCAGGTTGAGGCCTTGGAGGAAGGTGGTCATGCTTGACTTGTGCGTGGATTTGCGGATGCTATTATAACCCCTTTTTGCTGAGTAACCGAAGAATGGGGCATCGCCCAGTGGCAGGCGGGGTTGCCAATGCCATTCCCTTGGATCCCAAGGGAGGTCTTGTATGAAACCGGAGTCATAGATCCAGTAGAGAGGGGCTTTCTTGCCCGGGGCCGGAGGGTCCCTGGCCACCTTAAACGCTGCCTTGGGGTTCTCCTGCGCGAGTACCCTGACTTGCCGATGGTTGGCAGTGGACATGGTGTGCGTCTGGTTGGACGTGAGTTAAATGCGCCCATTGGGCGTGGTCCTTTGGAATTCGAGGACCGTGGCTGAGTCCCTGTCCTTTGCGAGGACTAGGTTGACCCAGTCTAGCGAGTTGCTAGCTGGGGGTCTTGGGTTGGCGATCCAATCGCCGACCCGAAATTGGTCCTCGTGATCATCCGGGCTCCAGGGTATGCTGGACGTGATCGTCTCCCTACATGCCCTGTAGTTGGGATGGTATCTCATGGCGAGACTAGTGAAACTTTTCCATCTTCTGGTCTTTTCATTCCAGAAATTGGCACTATCAAATGACATTATAAAGTTAATGAATTTGACCTACAACAAAACAAGATTCACTGTTGAAGGAACCACTAGAGAAAACCTAAGAAACTTGCTACGACTTCTTCACATGAAAATCATTTCATGGAACATTTAAAACACAAATTTAATTTGCTCTTGGTGCTTGTACACAACATATGATTGTCCAAAACAACTTTTTTTTTAACAAATGCAACAAACAACAATGAACTTGAAGCAAGGTCAAGGATTTGTTACTAAAAATCCCATTAGGGTTGCTTCCAATTGTAAAGGTGATTTTTTACATCTTGAATGTTGAAAAACCCAAATGATAATTGCCAACTTGGATCAAACTCTTCATTGAAGAGGCATATTACTTAAATAAACACCAAGGATGGTAACAATGACCGCACGATGCCACACATATGTCAATGTAATGAAATTTTCATTGTAGAAAGGGCAATCTTGAACATAAATGACATTTTTCTCAAAACATGTAGGCCTAGCAATAGGAATTACACATGCAAAAGTAATACAACCTAACTTCAATTTAGACCAAAACTCAACAATCAAAGTTTGCAATCTCAAGAACAATCTAGTCTTCGGGGTGTTTAGTGTATGCACTTTGACTAGAAATTATGTTTTCTTCACAAGCTTGACGATTTAATTTTGTAGAAATCAATTTTGATTTTACTTGCACAAAACTTTTCTCTTCAAAATGAAATTGATGTAGTAAATTTGAAACCTTAAAACCTTGGTGCAATTGCATTTTGCCATCAACAAACTTGACAAACACATTATATGTACAAACACAAGTTTTTTAAAACCCTTGCATGGACAATTGGGCAACATCGAAATCATCTTTAACCTTTTCAAAAAAAATTCTAACTTGGGCATGGATAGCTCATTAATCATCAAGCATCAACTTGGCTTGCCATGTTCAATTTCCTTGTGCTCCTTCTCTTCCAAAAGCTCTTGTAGGCGTTGCTTCATACCTAAAAAACTATGTTGTTTTTCAATACAAAAGTCATGCACAACTTTAATAATGTCTTTAGAAACAACCAATTGTAGTGCATTTTGTAGAAGTGCATATTTTGTGGATGTAACAACATTTTTTGACATTGACCCTTCAACCTTCAATTTTGATGTTCACATTGTGGGTTAATATTGTGGTGCCAAACTCAAAGGAGGCCAAGGGATTGGTTTCAACAAATTTTTTATTCCAAAAGTGGCAAATGAATCACTATTCAAGCTTGGGATGGGTGTAGGAATAACAACTTGATGCAAAGTTGTAGCTAAAAAGTTTCCTAAGACACCTAAAATTGCAATTGTAGGAAGTACAAAAAGAAGAGAAAGAAGACCAAGATGTGGTACATGTTGTGAAAGCCTTTGAAGCCACACCAAATTACCTTGTCTTTTTTTCCTTGCCTTTTCCAGAACCCAATTTTTTTTGTATGCTAAAAATGCATAAGCTACTTAATTCACCTCAATCCTTTTGTTTTTTACTACATGGCAAACTTTAATGACAATGTCTCATAAAGAACATGAAATTTCTTAAACACATGAATGTAAAAGTTTTTAATGATAGCTTGAAATTCAAGGGTAGTGTGGGATTTGTATTTCCACCCATTTTAATCAAACTTGGGCCCAAACAAAACACAAATGTCTCCAAATTTTCTTAAATTTTGGCTAATCCTTTTTAGTCCTTCAACATTGATGAAGTACTTTTGCAAGTCAAATTCTTTATTTGAAATTTCAAACTTAACCTACAACAAGTAAGAACCAAGTTTTGAAAAATGTCAAATATTCCAACAAAATGAATACATAATTAGAAATAAAGCTTAAAAACTAACAATTATGTATTTTTTGATATCTACCTCTTCCATATTGCATTATTATCAATAGCTATTAACCTTCAATGTAGATTGATGTTATTAAAATTGCATGAACTCAGACATGAATGCAAAAATAATCTTGTGAGAAAATAAATTAGTTATTAAATT
Source organism: Sphagnum tenellum (assembly GCA_963921925.1). NCBI lineage: Eukaryota > Viridiplantae > Streptophyta > Sphagnopsida > Sphagnales > Sphagnaceae > Sphagnum > Sphagnum tenellum. The sequence goes on from OY998155.1 coordinate 8,848,303, forward strand.
TTTAATTCATTGCTTTATGTGCAAAAAAGAAAAGCACAATTTACAAAACAAGAATTCCAATGCACATTTGAACTTTAGAAGAAAACTTTATGGTGTAATAGCAAGAAGAAGCTTGACTACTATGCGAAACTTTAGGGGGGAAAAAAATGACAAAGTATCAACCACTAGGAAAACATGAAATTATATATATATATATATATATATATATATATCCATTTTAAAATAAAAATGGGGCCAACTTTCTTAAGCAATTTGAATGGGTGGTTCCTAGTGGTACCACACAAAGATGAATTTGGCTTTCAATCTTGGTATCCATACATCAATGAAGCACACATGTAAAGAATAAATCAAGGCATGTTCAAGTTATAACCTAGGTGCTTGATGTAACATGGATGATTGTGGTGTTTTTCAATCCATAATGGATGAGTGAAAATGTGAGTGCAATTTCTTCTTCCTTCAATATGATTTGTTTGTGACACGACAACCATCAACCATCAAATGTTCATGTTCTTTTCTTGTGGGCATACAAGCCAATGGAAAAGGCACATGTGACATCAAGGTTTGTGCACCATGTATACAAGGTGAATATGGTGGGTTCTACGCCTATAATTGAATGCAAAAATGTGTTGAAAAATGAGCAATATGATGAATGCATCAAGAAAGGTGGGAAGACTTGATACAATTTGACTATCCATGCCCTGACAAAAATCTTTTTCAAGGTAAAAGTTATTCCTTCTATGGACATTAGTCCATGAATTTAAAAATTATCATTGTGCTCATTATTTAATTGTGAAATTTCATGCAATTTGTATATACCCTACTCATGAATTATTTGTTTCTATGCCATTAATGGATAATGGGGCTTTATTTTTTGGTCTACAATATGAAATTCTTGATGCATAATAGATGGCAAGAAAAGCCTACAAACAAGATATTGATGGTCCTAGGATTCAAAGGGGTCTCCAAGAAACTATGATACAAGTTAAGCTCAAAACAAAGGAATAACACAATAGCCAATTGGTGAAATTACTCCCCAATATTGATCCCTCTTTGGGGGAAGATTTCCTTAATACCCACTTGAAGGTTCATTGGTCACACGTGAAAGTTGCTTATGAGGAAATGACCCAAGAAAAAATGGTGAATGTTGTCACAATTAGAGTGGATCCACAAGAGAAAATGGAATGACTAAAAATTTGGAATGGGGACCAAATAATTTGAGATCGAAATTTCTTTCCATTTAGGCCAATAAAAGGACCAACATTAAATCCTTGGTTGAATAGGAGAACATTTTGGTGGCATGTACATTTTCCCATGTACTTCCATCTTTTTGTTATTTACACGACTTGTCAATATGCATGAATGAATGTGTTTTCAATTGTTAACACATTGTAAACACATGGATCTTTGGTAGCTCCACAAGGTTGTGGTAGCTTAGTTTGCTCTTTACACCATTCAATGGGGGCATTTCCATTTTGCTTTGGAAGAAAGACCTAGTGAAAAATTGGGAAATTATATGGACACATGGAAAATGACCCATTTTCAATGAACTTTTTTTTCGTGAGTTTTTTTTTAACCTATTGGGCCATATCAAGGCAATGATTGGAAACAACAAACTGATGATAAGAAGGTAGTTAAAAGAATATTCTTCAATTATGGAACTATGATTGGAATGTTTGCCTTTTCTTTCCTCCTACATTCTTTTGTCCAAAACAATTTTACAAATTTTCACACATGTTATGTGTTTTGATTACATGGATCATGGATATACATTTTCATTTCAATTGTCATTTTGTTTTTCTAGGTACATGAGGTTTGTGATTGAACTAGATAGCCACCTCAAGTCCTTGAGCCAAAGTTTTTTATGGTGTGGAAATTTCACTAGTAGAAAACCCCCCCTTTTGCAACTATGTTTTCACCTACATCTTGATTATAAAACATAGTTGAAAATGAAAAAAATAGTTGCAAAGTATTCTTGCAATCAAAAAGTATTTATCTCAAGTACAAACCAAAAAAAATAACAAATCAACAATGACATTCAAGTTGAAAATGTTTGCCATGTGTCAACACCACATCAATAGCCATCACTAACCATTTTAGTTGTAGATTATGTTATCAACCTAGTTGTGAAATGTTGTTAACTTCTTTCAATTAATGAATGAACTTCATCCATTGATTACATATGACGTCAGCAAAATATGCAATTGCAATTTCAACTACATTTCAACTCTATCAATTTAACCAATGATGTGGTGATACATGGCACACCCAAAGCATTCCACCATTGATTGGCCATGGTAGAGATTAAGTTGAGAGGTTAATTATGTTGCAATTATGATGGTCAATGCATTTGGCCAATGGTGGGATGACATGTGTTGTAATTTAATAAGGTTTGGGGTGGACCAATAGTTTAATGCCACTTAGCATAACCTAAACCTTTTGATGTATCTAGTGTTTAATCATAGGCAACCACTTAATTACCTAATGATGGATTAGGTCTATACATAGGCCTTCTTGTTTAAGTTTAAGTTAAATCTAGACCTTGGTGCCTAAGCTAAAGCTAAACATAGGTTAGGTTTACACCTAAGATACAAATAAAGTTCTATTTCGTTTAACTTAACTTTAAGGTTGGGCCTTTTATAATTGCTCATCCCAATTAGGTATCGCATTTTCATGTTTACTTTGGGTCTCCATCATCCTAGTGTATTTTTTTATTAATTTGGATTATCAAAATTGAAGACAAAAATGTGGTACAAATATTTTAATTTCCACCATGGGAAGGCATTGAGCCTAACAACACACATAAGCCTACAACTAAAAACTTATGGATCTTTTTCATTTCTCATAAAATTTGAATGATGTAAAAAGCTATGGGAACGTCAAGGTTAGCTCTACATTATCTCTTTAAGTTCCAAAAGCAAAAAAATAACACATAAGAAGGATAAAACATGTCAAAATCAAATAATGTGTTTTTTTCCAAAAATGACCCATTATTTTAGTATGTCATATCTTATCCATTTCTTATTCAACGTGAGTGATCTAAAAAGCTATGGGTGCACCAAATTAAGCTTTACATTACATTTTAAAGCTTCAATTGGAAAAAACCAAAGGAGAATAATCACAAAGAGCACAAATGTACTAAATTAGAATGTGTGAATTAGGCATATGACCTAACACTTACCTTGCCTACTTTCAATGCCCATATCTTCTTCATTTTTAATCTATTTTGATGGTGAAAACATCCTAAATGTACTTGGTAGTGTACTTGTCAAACTAACAAAAGGTAGAATTAAAACCCATCACAAAATTACTATACATGCAACCTTTTTAGTTGAATGATTACTACTAAGATATTTCTTCATTATTATGCATTAATTTAAAATTTTCACATTGTAAAAGTAGGTTTTAAGTAGATTTTTCTAAATGTAAGTAAATTTGAAAGCCTGTTTTTTGTAGTGTAATATTTGATTCAAATATGTGTTAAGTATATTTTATAAAAAAGAAAGAACATGGGTTTTTTGGTGATGCTTTTTAATACACAGTGATCTATATGTTGGAACTTCATACATGCATATTTCATTAAATTCTAGTGACAATGATTTCATCAAAGTTGGTTTAGGTGGGATGGGCTATATTCGTAGGTTGTACAAAAAGACAATTCCAAATTATAAATTTATTAGATGTCAATTCCAAATAAGAATTTTCTTAAAAATAAACATTTTATAAGTTGTAATGTCTCAAAATGTCCTTATGGGTCTTAATATGTTGAAAGAAAAAAAAATCTCTTTATTTTTTTCAATGTCTTTTGGAATCCTTGTGTCCTTTCAAAAAATAATTGATTTTTTTTTTGTTTTTCCAATTTCATACACATGTTTACATATAATTTCATACAAATGTAAATATGTGCTATTTCATTTGAATATGTTGAGATTGTATCAGGAATGAACAAATTTTTCTTTGAAATTAATTAATTTCCAATAAAAATTCTCCCTTAAATATTTAATTCAAGGATTTAATCTCCACTTGTTTAGTTGATTTAATGTTTATCCACCCTAATTGTTTCCAAAATTTCTATGGCTTAAAAAACAGGGATGGCCGATTAAATCTTCCCTTGGATGATAATTGGGTGCTGTTTTGTACAAATTAAATCCTATATATATTTTAAAATAACAAAGTATTCGAAAGTATACCCTTATTTCCTTTTTGTCACTCCATCTTCATTGGTAGTGTGTAGCAATGTGGAGCCCAAGTTTTTTAATGAAAAAATACGTTTGAACATCATATTGACAAGTCAAGTTCAAACATATTTGTTACCTACATTTATTGTTTTAAAAAATCAATTTTTTTATTATGTTTAATAAACCCAATTAAAAGCACAATGGTTGCAAAATCAATTTAAAGTAAAATTTAATATACTTTTTGGTATTTTCATCAAAAATTGTTTCAATTTCAACTTCAATTTTGTTCATCAATTTTTTTGTATTTTTTACCATGCTTACACCTTTGAGCAATTTTAGTGGCGATGATTACTCCAAGTTGAGCTCTCAAACATCATTTTGAGCTTGAAAAATAAAGGAAAGATGTATTAAAACTTAAAGTTTTTAAATAATTTGGGTGTATGGTGGTCAATTACTTTGCCTTAATTGCAAACTGTAATAACATAATTCCAACCCATGATCAATTAGTTGCAACTAATTTACAACCTAATTTTAACTTAATTAAATCTAGACCTAGTTAATAGTTTACCCAATTTAAATTTATTTGTTAGTTACTTGTAGTAAATATTCAACAATAATTTTAATTACATAGTTTAATTACTGATTAAGAATATCATAATCAAATTATTATTTATTTAAAATTTATTTATGAATATTTCATTAAATATAATAAAGTTATGTATTAATTAAAATATTATTCATATAATTTAATTTTTTAAGAAAAAACTAATAATACTATTGTAGCTAATATAAGGTAAGTTGTTATTTTATTATTATTATTATTATTATTATTAAACTTGTTATAATTATTATAAATTAATAAAATATATATTGAATATTGAATAAAATAATAATAAAAATATTGAAGCAAATATTATAGTGCTAAAAAATATATATTTTTTGAAATTGTATATTCATGTATTAGATGTCCATACTAATTATGGATATTACTATTATTTAATATAGAATAAAATAATAATGAAATAAATAATTTGAAGATATATGCAAACCAATAGTTAACATTATATTAATTATTACATGAATTCCAAATAACAATAATTATGTTTCATTACTTATGTTTTAAATCTATTATAAAAATAGTTATCATTTCACATTCTGTTGAACATTATTAGTTAGAAAAAGATCTATAGATAAATGAATATGTATTTTTGAACAAAACTAGTTGTACAAGGTAAAATAGGTGGGTAAATAAACAAGTAGCCAAAGTTTGAATTTAGGAAGGAAAAAATAGTCTTTTGTTTCATTTAATACTACTTAATTATTGTTAAAACCAAAAAATACTAAAGTCAATAAAAACATTGGCACTTGCATTAGACAACTTTTCAGTTTGGGACATGTTTGTGTGTGACCAAAAATGAGGGTCCATGAATCCCACAGCTTATGCACTGCCTACTACAAACCTTGCCAGCCTTGTTCAGCTGATCAATCTCTCATCGACAGACACCTTTTCCTACTTAGACCCAAACTGGTTCATTGCTCTACTGCTGATCTGTTTGTATTTTGAAGATCGACAGACCTATCAGCACATTACTCGACATAGTACACCTTACAATGTCTTCTCACACAGATGCATCAAAGTGCTTTGCATTTCATTCACAAGTTATATACATACTCCGACAGCACAAGCATGTTCCTTCAACACAAACAACGAATCTAATCGTTCCTGAAGTCCTTGTCCCTCTTCTACATCCTCTATTCTCTTGCAGCATGAACTTAGCTACCTATCAGACGTAGCGGAAGATCAAAACATAGCAAAAGCTCCTAGCTACAGAGTTCTTCTCTTTTTCTTCCAAAATTATTCTCTTCCCAAAACTGCAGCTCTCCCAGCTGTCCCTCCTCAATCTTTGCTATTCATCGCATCTCCCACACTACCCTCCTTGTCCTTCCCAAAATAGTCTTCTGATCTTTTACCTTCAGACGTCCGTTGCTTCTTCTAGAAGCTTCTCCAAATCTTTAGTGCCGTTCCAATCTGATTCCCAGTCCGCCGTCTTACCATCTTCATTAAACAGACTCCATCAATGCTGGCCGCCATACCCATTCCTACACACAGCTCAAAAGAAAATCATGCAATTCCATGCAACAATGATGGGCCGCCGTCACACTAAGTCGTTTAACACAATCATGCCCAGAACCCTAGGTTAGATCAGAGTTCAAATAACCTCCTTTCACATCACATGTGTGTTGTTTCCTTCAATTAAGAAAAAGAGGAAATATCTTTTGACATTGTTTTTTTTGGGTTTGTTTGTAAAGTAAAATAATAAAATTATTGTAATGTCATGGAATACTTTGATAAATGACATAAACAAGCTACCCCACAAAACCTATTGAAAAATGACATTAAAACCTATTCAATTTTCTTATGCTCTTAAATCAATTTGAAAAGCAAGACAATAAAAAAACCCCATTAAAAAACATATTAATTTAGCTAATAATTCAGTAATTAAAAAAAACTTATACTTTAATTTATTATTAATATTAATAATTTAATATAAATTTAATTTATAATATGAATGCAAAAATTTCATTTTTACAAATAAAAATTACAAGTAATTTGATGTTGAATGAATTTTGATCATAATTTCAAATAAATATTAAGCTATCACATGAAAAGAAATGAATGAACATTATGATTTCACAATTTAGTTATCATTAATTAAATATCATAACTAAATTTGGTCTACATAAAATCAAATATTACATGTATGAACATATACAAGATTAAATTATTAATTTATATTCAAGAGAATTTATTCAAAATTTATTTACATTGCAAAATCCATGTCACACATAACCATTCATTTATACAAATAATTTTTTTATGTAATTTAATTTTAGCATAAATATTAACATATATGATATGTAGAAAAACAAAGTCACCTATTAGTTGTTTAATTGAGTTGAAAGATAGTTACAACAAAGTTGCAAATGAAATTACATTTCATCCATCCTTTAATGCATTTTATCATCCATGCATGTGTTGATGGTGTCACGAAAATAGTTGAACATTGGTTAATGTTTTGATTGTATGTCATCTAGAGAACCTTAAATGGTAAGAATATTCCAAGAATGACCTTTTACTCAAGACATGTTTTTCACCATTTACCAATGTAGTAGGCATTTCAACTTATAAACATTGTTGATGCCAAGAATATTCAATGGAATATTTGGCAAAAGACCATCTAGTTGAAAATTGCTTTTAACTATACACCAATTTAGTTGATGAGTCGACTTCATTGGTAATTGCCATTATTCAATTTAAATATAAGAACTTTTGGTTACAAATCACATTTAATTGAAAATGTTCTGGTTAAAAAAAAAAGGTTTTCTATTAGTGTTTGGTGCACCAATAGTGATTGTGTACACACCTAAAATGAGGCCAATTGGGGTCTCAAACATTGTGGGGGTCGGGGTTGGTATTTGGATATGCCCAAAAACACAATCCCATATGGTGAAACATATTTTCATAAGGAATGTGTTTCAAGGCAAACCATAAGAGATATTGGTGGTGCTTCAATCAAAGTTCCTCCCCATGATGATTTGGAGCAAGTAGAGTAGATAATTTCACAATTAGCCTTTATTATGGCCCAAGCAATTCTTGCATCAATGGTTGGGCATAAAAAATGTAAAAGCAAAAGATAAAAAATGAAAAAGGTGCATACAAATGTGGACAACTTTTCTATTGGCGCCCATGGTAGTTCTATGCACACAAGGGTTCCTATACAAACATTTGTTCCACTTGCAAATGTTCCAAGCAAGTAGGGTGTCACCCATATGACATAATACCTTTTTGTTTCTTGTAGTGTTTAGCATTATTGAATGGAGATCATCCCATTATTATCATATATTTGATGTTGTTGAGGCTCTTGAATCCCCACATGTGGCCTTCAAATAGTTGATGGAATTTGTCAAGAATGTAAGGTCATGTTCATGCTTTGGAAAAAAAATTGATTATAATTTCCTTATACAAATTTGTCATATCCTATTGCATTTTTTTGCTTGGCTTATTTGCATGTGAAATTGTTGGGATCATGGTCTAGAGTTGTTGATGGTATTTTTATATAGTTATATGTGGACATGATCATTGTTAATTGTCCAATAGGAATGGCAATCCATGGCTATTGGAATGGCATGCAAGTGCCAACTTAAAATGCATTCAACAAACATTATTGGGAATATTGTTTTTCAATGGCTAATGACTTGTTGAATGACAATGGGTGTTTAATTATCTTGCAAAGTTTTGATGATGTAGCTATGGAATTGGTTTTTTTTGGAAGGGGTAGTAATTAGGTTTCTATCCTTGCCAAAAAGTACATGTACATCGACAATATTCATATACACAATAAACTAGGAAAGGTATTATACACTAATACTTAAACACATTCATTTTGTTGAATATATGGATGCATTCAATGGAATTTCAAGTTGGATTGACGTGGTTCATATGTAACAAACTTTGTTCTTTTCCATAAATGTCTTCACCAAGCTTGTGGCATTTTTGAAATTTCATGAGTCCAGTCAATTGGTGGACCCATTTGCAAATCCTATTGAGTTGGATGCAATTTACAATCACATTCCAAACAGTCTTTTCCATGAAGACTACATATGAAGCTTGGAAGGGTGTATAAAATTGTAGTCCTACATTCATGTAAGTTTTATTAGAAACATGTTCACCTCCTCAATAAGGATATTGGATCTCATAGTTAGCACATGTTTGTGCTCAAGAATCTTCTTAAGTTTTTAGCTTCAATAATGTAGTACAATCCTAACTTTTGCATACAAAATTCCTAAACCATGCACATATCTATGGTGTAGTTAAATTAATTTTCATTGTTACATGTGAATGATGTGCCATCATGTGTTTGGTTTAGCAGGGGACAAAACCTTATATGCTACACATTTGTTTGCATTGGAACAAAATGTTGGCAATGTGGTGCATAATGTGTGTCACAACCTTAACCTTGGGCTTGTAACCAAGGCAAGGGCTTGTGAAGGTGTGGGCCAATACTGAAGGCCAGGAATCACATTTCATGCCTTTGGGAGTGTGGGAGTGTGGGAGTGAATGAACCTCCACATTCCCAAAAAAACTCCCATTTTGTGGAGTTGGAGTCCCAATGGATTCCTGAATCTTCAAAGAGTGATTGTAAAGGCCAAAATTCATTGGATTAAAAAGTTCCTTTTAACCTTGAAAAAATATTGGAACATAGATGTCTAAAATGGGCTTGCATGGTCCATTTAGGTAATCAAAACACAAGTTATGGCCAAAAGAAGGGTCGGGAGTCAAATTGCCAATTTGACTCTCAACCATTAAAAGTTAGGAATTGCCTTGATTCATTTATGTGGAGGTGGCGTGCCACATATTGTTGGAAAACTCTCAACAAGGTCTACAACTTTATTTTAGACCTCACCTCAATCGGAGGTTTGCACACAAAGTTATGGGACCCCAAAATTGTGAAAGTCCTAATTTTGGGAATTTCTGGACTCCCATTTGGGAATCCTGGGACAAAATGACATTTGGGTGTTAGTTCTATGGCCAGACACAAAGTATATTATAAAGGGGAAGGTCTTGGATTCCCCCACATCTGAGTTGTGGTGAGTCTTGTGAATTCATGTTTGTTCATGGTGAGTCCATGCACCAAAAGTACCATAGCTATGCACTAACCAACTTGTTGTTTGATTTGTGCAAGTCCATATGAGGGATTGATTTGCTTGTCATTCTTCCTAGTCCCAGTTTGGAGCTCCAGCACACCCCTCTACCCCCAAAGTGTTATGAATCAAGGAGTGCACCCTAACTCCTCCTTCCGTTGTTTTCACCTTTGGATTTGCAATTGAGTCCATTAAGGAACTTGGGGGTGTGTCAATGTGGTTACTCCATCCATAAATCCACCTCCTTCACATTCATTTGAGCCACCTACTCTTAAGGTGGCACACAAGCTTAGTTTTTACTTTAACAAACTTTCTTTGTGATTACATCCCATATTTGCAAAAAACCAAGTTTTTATTTTTATTTTTATTTCATTTTTATTAATGTCTTCAACATAAATCTTTTGTTTTTAACACCTTTCTTTTTGTTAGTGATGATTTAGCCATGGGTTCATGTGGTGCATCATGGATATTTACCCTTTAGTCCACCTTTTTTTAAAAAAAAACCCAAACAAGTGAAGTAAGAAGCCTTGCACTCAATTGTAAAAAAGGTTAATTATGAAGAATCCATGGCATCTAAAGATAAAGATTCTAGATTTAACATGGGTAAGTTTTAAGGTGGTAAGGTTTTTTTTTAACATAGAGGTTTGTGTTGATGATGAGTAGTCTTTTGATGGGCAAAAACAAACTACATTGTCCATTTTTGCATGTCACAAAACATAGATCCAATACCCCTTATTATGGCAATCTTTCCTAATTCCAATTAATAAGAAACTTAATAAAAAGGGACCTATATTTATAATATACATTGTTATAAGGAACTAATAGCAAAAAATAAAAAGCAAATGACAATATTTTGGTCTTTGGGGGACTTTTAAATTTGCATTTCATCATGTGTCACAATCCATACACATTTTAAAATGGATTCATAACTCTTGGAATATTAAATAAAACATATTATGGTATTCTACCACAAGTTGTATGACTAAAATGAAAACAAAAATTCTTATTGGGATTTATTGGGGACGTGTTTCCAAATGGGAATAAACATTTATATACTTTTGAGAACCCCATAATTCAATATCCCATTTTCAATGTCAAAAATTTGAATTTGATGGAGAATTTTTCATTCAAAGTATTCAATAATGTTTTAAAAAAGGAGGCAAGGAATAGTTCTTGCAAAAACATGATTTTTGGCTGACATATTTATTGTGAAATTTTTGATAACACTAAAAATTGTGCAAAAATGGGTTCATGTCCTACCACTTTTGGTCCACTTTAGTTTGATTTCACCTTGATGACGCACAAGAGTAACGTTCCATTTTGAAATATTCTTCACATATACACATGATGTTAGGTGTATGCAGATGTGTGCAATGTTTTATTTAAGATTGGGGAATTTGAAGTTTTAAATTTGTTTTGGAATGGGATTCAATAGTTTTATTTTCTTTGAATGTGTTTATACAAATTGTGCCAATGTTAATGTCCTTTCCAATAATAACTAACTATTTGTGTTGTTTAGAAAAACAAAATTGTTTTAAGCCATGCATGAATCACAAAGAAAAACATTCCAAAATGTTAAATGCATTGAATCAAAATGCAATGTATTTATGTTATTATTGAAAGTTTTATTTGTTGAAGATTGAAGTGTAAAACTTACTACATTGGACTTTTTTAGATGTCATAAAGGTAAAATTTTCTTGGTTGGCTATGTACTATTTATATAAAACGCATATGAAAATTGGAAAGTCCAACAAAATGGAGTGAAATAAGTGAAATAAAATTCCTTTTCAATGAAATATGGACTTTGCAATCTAGGCAATTTTAGGGTCACAAATCATAAGAAAAAAATGTTATGGCTCATTATTTATAATGAAATTGAACATTTTTTCACAATTTTGAAACATGTTATAATCTCAAGGGTTATAACATTTAGGAATAAAAAGCTTGAAAAATATGAAATATGTGATGCTTTATAATTCCTTACTATGTGTAATAAAAGTTAAAAAAATTTCAAATTCCATCACATATACAAAAGTATATTTTTCATGACCAATTTTAAATAGAGGTGTTCAAAAAGGTTGAAAATAAAGTACCTTTAACTTGGACATGGAAAAAGATGTCAACTTTAACATCATTTCAATGTTTTGTGTTTTCGCTCAATTTGGAACATTTGAAAATACACTAAAAAAAGCTGCCAAAATGGACCTTACAATGATAGTTTTTGATACATTGTAATGTGCTTGCACTCTCAAAATGTGTTTTAGGTGTACGTCTATACCAAATAATTACATGTTTAAGTGCACATCTATTGCATTTAAATGTGTCATGTGTTTTAAGTGCAGATTTATAACAACTAAATTTCAACAAGGTGGGGGTGTAGTCTATCTTTGTTGCCTATCATCAAATAAAGTAGATCCATACATTTTTGCCACAAAAAAAACATCTTTAGCACAATGAAAAAAACCCAAAACAATAACACAAATCACCATAAAATAAGGAGCATAAGGAGCACCCACACATAGAGAGTTATGATGACATAATATGTACTACAACATAAGGATTGATGATTACAGAAAACACAAAACACAAAGTAGAAAGCACAAACCTTTCAGGTTCTTTAGAAAATGTAAAGTGATGATTGTTGATGCACCACAACAACCACAGTAAACAATTGCATCAAATCTTGGAAATCTGCACAACAACCACAGTAAACAATTGCATCAAATCTTGGAAATCTGCACAACAACATTCAACCCTTTGACAATGACAATGTCTTTATATCCTTGCAACTCCCAAAATCTTTCATGTTGTGCAAGCTTCATACCACACTAGGAAAAATCAAAAGATTTAAGGTTTAAGCTAGTATGTATATTAAGGTTTTACAACTCATATGAAAAGGGTATGGTAAAGAACAAGTAAAAAAAACATATATTGGGGAGAACATAATAAACCCTTGGATATCTCCTTCTGAAGGACCATTTTAATTTGATTTTGCAATACCACTGCACATGCCATTGACGATACTAGTTGAACACCCCTATATTAGTACAACATTGGTGAATACATTGCCAAAAAATGTAAGGCCAAATTCAGGTATCACTTTGTTGTAGACCCCTTATTTTGGGAATGCCACCACTCTAGGGCTTTACCCTACACTTTTGCCATTTCAAAAACCAAAAAAATCTTGATTTTCTTGATGTTATGGGTAGTTGCTGAATTTCTGGACAGATGACTTTCAACATTTCTTTACTGTATATAGAAACCCAAAAACCAACTCTAAGGCCTGAACCTTAAAACTCTAAAACCACAAATGGTAGGCCCTTAACAACTAACCCCAGACCCCTGAACTTTATAACTTCATTGTCACAGTCTCTGCAGACTCCCAGCAAAGAGAGGCTCCCTCACCAATCTCATGCTCTTGTGGATGTATCGTCCATAAGGCTGCATTCATCTTTCAAAAGATCTGTCACCAAGTTAATAATTTGTGAACCATGTTCGTTGTGTGGGATCCCTAGCTCAGTTCACGGGTGAAGAGCTTTCTTAGTTTTTAATTGTTTGTTGTTCACCGAAAGTTAACAACACACTCTGGTTGCCTCCCTGCTCTACCATTCATTGGTTCTGGCTTTGAGGGTAGAGTCGTTGTGATGCACCCAGAAACGGGCCAAAGTTTGGTATCCTTACATTCTAGGGTCATGTGGTCTACGTTGGTACCGGACTGGTTAGGCACAAATTAATTATTTTTGGAATTGCTGAAAATTCTGAAAAATACTTGCCGTGCTGAAAATCTGAAAGAAACCCTCAAATAAACTAGCTTCATTATTTAGTAGAGTGCCTAATTATTATTATTTTTTGTCATTCACTTGTGGTTCTATCCAGTACAAGTACTTGGATAGAACCACTTCCCACTTGGGCTTTACATGCTAACCACTATTCAATTTAGTATGTTCAATATTTATCATCCTTATGGATGTCATTCAAAGGGCACAGCCATTATGCAATGAGCAGCTTGTTTTAGCTCTGCTTCATACCTACCTGCATTGCTGTTGTTTCTGTACCTTTTTTTTCCATCGCTTTCCAGAAACATCTGGGGAAGGTAAGTGAGGGGAGGAAGTGTCACTCGGAGGACAGAGAGCTCCAAATTTTTTGAAGTCGAATTCGTCGGAAACCCTTGTCAGGAGGCTTAAGCAGCGGCGGAGAACTCGTTCTTTGGCGGACTTTGTGGTTCTGAAGTACAAAAGGGTGGTGGGACGTTTCAAGAGAATCGGGGATTTCTCGTGGGCTCCACTACTGGTATGTTACTTTCTGTTCTGTTTCTCCGAGGATGTGTGGTGGCTGAATCTTTCTGCAAATCCTTGAGAATTGTAACTTCTTGGGATTTCTAGGGTTTCTGCTTCTTGGAGATTTTGCGAAGTGCTTGTTTGCAGGTATGTGTTCTTATCCTCATTTAGGATTGGGTTGTCCGGGTCTGTTTGTAGTACAAGGAACTAGGGTCAAGTGTTTAAGGGTTCGGGATCTTTTGTAACGAGCAATGTCTGTTGCAGATTTTGGCAATTGTAGGAAGTTTTCCTTGCACCCTATGTCCTCATAACGTGACTTTCTTCCAAGTATATTTGTTTCTTCTTCTTGCGTGGACACAATTCTCATCTCAGCTATGTTTCCAAGTTTGATGCACCAAAGAGGTCCTCCCTGTTTCCGTTTTCTTTCTATTGATCAGAATCGTCTTATATTTTGAAGAGTGTGATGCTCGAATGGGTGTGAATGCAAAAACTGAAGTGTTGGAACTGATCTCCATGTTGAAATTTCACATTAGGTTTTTGTGGCATATTGATTTAAAAGATTCTGAAGACTTAGCATCATCATCAAAATACCATTTGCAGGTATTGAGGTTAAGTCTTCAACAATCTGCAAGGAGATTGAGATGTGTTAACATTAAGTGCTCCACCATATCTGAATATCCAGGGGGATTGCCAGGGGCTTTATCAAGCATTCAGAGGTTTGTCAAAGTTTCACTTTACAAACACTAGCACTGCTTGGTTTTCAGTATTTAAGCTGAAGGTGTGCTTGCACATAAAACAACTCTGTGACATATTTTGTTTGAAGGACTTGTTTCGATGCAGCTTATGGAAATATCTGTCAATTGTGTGTGCATCTGCAAATGCTGGTAAGTTCTTTGAGTGAAATAGGTTGGGCATTGCTAGGTTGGGATGCAGAGAAGTTGATTGTAATACTCAGCCATCAAATGAAATCACAGTGCCTGGCCATATCAGATGCCTATTTCTAACAATTTGGACAAGACTTGTGTATATGCTTGAAATCTGAACTCCTTGGCAACTTTGAGGGGCCTTCTTACAGGCTCTCCTACATTCTTGAATCCATTAGCATCCCTATCAAAGTCAGTTGGCTGGAAAGGACTACAGTTTTGTTTGGCGTCTACTGTTTGTATTAGTTTTGCTTTCCATTACTGTTCATAAGAAGCACATCATGCAAATGGGATATCTGATCCCGAGTAACCTTTATGTGGGTCTGGATCAAGTAGAAGACAATTCTGTTGTGGATGATGGATGCATTGGAGAAGTATGCCCAATTGTTTGTGTGCAATGGACAGGATGGCCACTGATGATAATACATTGGTGGGAAATCTATGCTCATGCACTCCTTTGTAGCACCACTTGATGAAGGAAGCCCACTCCGAGACTTACCATAACTCTCTAGATCTATGGGTCTGGTCTCAAAAATTTGTGGATGATGGATGTGATGGAGAGGACTACCCAGCTGTTGTTTGTGTCAATGAAGGGGAGTGGCACTAATGATACTAAATTGGTGGGAGTTATATGCACATGTACCGTTTCACATCTCCACTTGATCAAGCAAGCCAACTTCAAGACCACAAAAAATCTGTAGAGGTTCACATTGAAGGTGACCTGAGTGGTGAGCAACACATGGTTAGAGAGAAAGTCTAACTATCAAAAATCTAATTTTTTGATTTATGGGATTTTGCTGTTGTGTCTGCCAGCATTACAAAAGGAAGCTGTAATGGAGGTGTTGAGATTTAATTCTTGTAGTCCATACACAGGACAGCGATCAGTAATGATAGTGCAAATCTAGTAAAAACCAAGTGTGTATGCTAAATTGTAAATTGATTAACTTACAAAATTACTTAATTATCTTGAGAAGCAAATAAAGATAAAACATCCTCTGGGAAAAAACTTGCTTCCTTCCAAAAGCAAGCAAAAAAGTGGTTCAGCCCCTGATCCTGCTACCCTTGGGCAAGAACCGTGGTTACAAATCTTAATAATAATAAGAGAGGCAGACAAAAAGCTTAAAAGAATATTCATAAATGACTTTAGCCTAGTAATATACTACCTATCTCGTAGTGACAAAACTTGCTCCTTTTCAAAGCAAGCAAAAAGCTAGTTTTTGTCTAGCACTGCACTGGATACTCATGACGATGAGGGGAAGAAATAACGTCGTCCGGTGAGGATGGCTGGACTAAGCTCCTCGTGTCAATGAGTTAGAGACAATTCCAACGGACTTCAGTCATGGAACTCCCGATCAGCTCGAATCTATAGTTGAGAATATATTGAAGAATTCGTGAGGAAAAAGAAAGAAAGAAAAACTCAGGACAAGTGCACGACCAGAAACGCCAATCACAATCTCTCTAATTTGGATTTCTGCTAAGCGCTGGCCAATGTTTCCAGCTCCTGAATGTAGGCAGTGACCCTGGCGGCGATGGACGGGGTCATTTGCTCTATTGCCGCTTGTTTAGGACTGAAACGAAATGACCACACCACTCTCGTCCTTCCTTCTCCTTCTCCAACTACCTAGCTTGACAAATAATCACTCATAACGTCCCCAGATTAGCTTATCAAGAAAGAAAGAAAGAAAGAAAGAAAGAAAGAAAGATAAGCCGGTTATGCAACAGAAAGGAGAGCATTTTTGAGAAGACAAGATCAACCGCGTTGGATCACTTGGAACATATATGTATTTTTCAGCATCGCAGAGATTCAGACCTGGAATGCAGCTTGGTAGCCGGGCTCAAGGCCTATATTGCCACCCACCACCTCGTAAAACAGGATGTGCCTGGAGTGGTCGATGTGTATGAGCTTCTCGGCAACCCATCGGCGCTCTTTATCGGGTGAGCCTGATCTCGACTTCACCGTGACCTTGCGGACGCAACCCGGGAGGCCGTTCTCGCCTTCTGTGCATTCCAGCACGCAGGAGCGAGCCGGAAAGCTTAGCCAGTCGGAGCCAATCTCCCACACTTTCTCCACTTGCGCCGCTACGATCACTTCTACTATGTAGTGCCATGCTCTCCTGTTGCTCAGCACGTCCATATATACGGCTGCCAAAATCCTCCTTTTGAGCTAACTGACTTACGTACTGATCAGCTTGCAGGCTCTCTCTTCTTTGTGCAATCTATTCCCAGTCCAAGCATTTGAAGTTTTTCACTGCCCCTTATCTGTAGAGACAGAAAACACTCTACCAGGGTTGCTGCTGGAAAATTCAGATTTTCAATTCTATCTAATCCGAGGAATTGGCAAGCTTCAAACGCGAAGAAAGAATTAGAGTAATTTTTCCATAAAAGAAGAAAGTCTGCCGAGTCTGGCCTAGATATGCAGATCAGGATACTGTTGTGCTGGAAATACTGCTCACATACATGTGGCATATGACAATCAATCAACTCACCTAAATTAGTTCATGACATTGGCCCAGATTCGAGATGGAAATGGAAATGGTTTCCCAATGGTTCTGGGAGCTGAAGAAACACGAGGGACAAGCAGTGGGCTTGCACAACAGAAGCTTGGAGGGAGAGAGAGAGAAGAGTTGAGGAGGAGCTGAGCCCGTAGCTGAATTTATAAGAGCAGTGCAGACTCCACATGAGCATGCATGCACCACAGTACTCCTAGATGGATGACGTCTTTCTCCATGCCACATGCATGGAAACCGTTCACACACAAGATTTGGTAGTACCTACTCTACATCACGCACAACCTCCTCGAGCCTAAATGTCGTCTCAATCCACGTCTAATCCTCAGTACTTACAATCAAGTTCCCGTGCCTACAAAGATTCATTTAGCACTGGGAATATTGCTTTCAAAAAAGCTTGCGACCGTATGTATTGCTGTTCCTATTGGATTCAAACCAGACAAGTTATCTGTAATCTCTGATTTGGCTCAGGTTAACAATTCAGATAACACATGTCGGAATGTTCTCAATCTCTTGCTAAATTCCAAAGAGAATTTCCAGGGACTGAACACTTTGCATAATTCTGAGACAACAAATATTGATTTAAGGAATGCTTTGTGTAAGTTAGAGAAGAAAAAAAACAGAGTACGAACAAACGCAGCTGCAAACGGATGTTGGGTGGTTCATTCCGGGGTTCCCTCCAATTTCCGTCCCAAAGAAAGCGACAGAAAAGAAGTCAAGCGCCTGGAATGAATTTCTTCCCACTTGCCCCTAGCCCCCAACAAGATCGGGAGTGCAATCGAGAGGCCAATTGGCGACACACCAGCATGACAAATTGCAGGTGACAACATTTGTAGATATTTTCAGTGGGCCCCTCATTGACAACCCCCCATAAATTTATAAAAAACCGAAAAAACAGTGTGTAATATATAAACTTATAAGTAACCCTCAAATATGGCAGGTTCTAGTAACATGGGCACGGAATGACACCTCGAAACTACCAAGATTGCACTTTTTTGTCGTCTCTTTTTCACTTGCTAGGAAACCACATTTGTACCTGATGTGGGAACGGGGACCCCGCCCCACAAGATTATCAGCCAATAGGACACCCGGGAAACGAGGTCCCACTTCCGGAGCTTACGTGATTCGAAATCGGCACGATGCGATTGAAAAGCTCTATTCACACTGATGATATTTCCAGTACGTTCAGTTACGCTCCAAATTAGTTGAAGAGTCTCTAATCAGTCCTAGTGACTAATTAGTGGCCAGAGCTAACATCATCCACTAGCGTACCATGCAGGATGGATGATCTGTGGATAGGAAATAGTTTTTTCGTTGTGTTCCTGTCTTATAGCTAACTAGGATGGTTAGCTATTCACTAGCAATCCAACCTGCCTAGTAGCCACAGAGTGCCTTCGTACATAGCAATGACTTCCCCAACTTACTTACCTATGGTACATGCCCATTTGGATGACTTAAGAAGGTGGTAATCTAGGTAGGGGAAGAGGGAAGGAAGAGGGTTTGCAGGATAGGTTACCAAAGTGTCAACCTTGGTAATTATGTAGAAGGGGAAGGGGGTTGTCATGAGAATAATACACATGCCCGAGGTGGCATCTGAGGGCAGTGTCAAATTTTGGTAGCACCTTGGCTGCAGGCCCTGTCATGTGTTTGTGATGATGGTGTCAGCTCCTATTCTTCACATGAAGAGAAATTGACAGGCCCTTATGTGTAGGGTAATGCCTGAGTTGGCTAGCTTTATTGGAATAAGGACCCCCGAGGTGGAGCGAACGGCGACCTAAAAATAGCCGCCAATTTTTATTGTTTTCCCTTGATAGACACCTGTACCCGTCGGTATCACGGCAACGAAAAGCGTTAATCCCATGAAGGTGGGGGTTATGTGTTTCAGCAAGTAAGCTGCCCTCTTAATACATTGATAAAAACCTACCCGAGTTTTACCAAAATGTAAGAACCTGCCTAGACAGGGAAGATGACCCCCAGTGTCTGGAGAGAAGATTATGGATTTAAGTCACCCTCCAACGACAATGGGAAATATCTGACAAGTCATTAAATTGTTATTCATCCACCACTGAGTCATATATGGTTACCAATGGGTGGTGACTGGGTGGGGTGCTGGGTCACATAATTGCTAAAATAAGTATGACACGATGTTTGCATCAATAGAGGGTTCCATTTGGTCCTTCCTCCTTTCACACATGCCAGGTGCCAAAAAACTCACGACACCAAGAATATCTGGAGAAGGGAATGCAGCTATTCATGTGATGCCACGACTTGAAAAGACGCCAACAGCGCTCACCATTTCCTTTCCTCCAAGCCTCTGCTGCTTAGTAAGTTCTATTCAGTTGTGTAGTTTCCTTTTTCCGTACTGAACCAGACTATCCAACTTGCCATGAAATTCAACTTGTCCTATTGTCATGGGACGAGAGAAGCAGAAGGAGCATTTGGAGAGTCCGGAGTCCAGAGTCCAGAGTCCAGACTATCCTCCAGCAACACGTCGACTAGACACCAATCTATGACTGTTACCTCGTGTCACACTCCGAAGTCCTAACCACTCATGTCGTCAGTTGCAGTTGTGACCCCCATAGTAGACGTCTCCGCTCTCCAGGTGGCAAAGCCAGGTCTCAGCTCGTCTCCATGTGGTGGTACAATTTTCGGCAGTTTGCAAATCTTTGCCTTCCTCTCTACCCAGATTTTTTTCTTTGCCTTTAAAAGTAAAAAAGAGCGCTAACCTGGATCATCTAAAGTCCCTAAGTACACAGCTCCGGATATTTCTGTTTTCTTTCCCCTCCTCCATTTAATAAGTCCCAGCCAAAACTTCTGACAATATGAGAGACATGCTCACCATTCGTGCATGCAGCCCGGCAATTTTGGTACAGGATACTGGCAACCCTCTGGGCTTTTCCCTGTTTTTCAGTTCCTGCGATCAGGCTAGCTGAGAGGGCTGCCATTACGCAGGCAAAATGAATTGGAAGTTTTTTTCCATTCATTTGAACAGATTTTCATTGATCTTTTTCTTTCAATGAAAAGAATGAGAGCCTGAGCATTACACATAGTAAGAATTCTACCACTGTGTAAGATGCCTGGCAAACATTTTGCCTGACAAGGGACCTCCAAATACGAAGGCAATGAATTGCCCACTCTTCATGGTGCTGTAGAGAATTTGGGAGAAGTGGAAATTTTCATTGAAGCCTATTGCTTTGCTAAGTTCTGGGTAAATTTGCTCATGCATACAAATTCACTAGCCTCCTTGTGCAATTTTCCTGAATTTCTGTCTAAAATTGATTTTTTTGTTTGGTGCAACTTCGAGGGATTTTGACTAGTGGTGAGGGAGGGATATAAACTGTAATTATTAGTGCAAAAACAAGCATTTTTTATTCATTAACCTTCAGAAGTCCATGGTGATCAGGGATCTTTCTTTTATGGCAAATCTTTGCTTTTTTGCAAAACAGAATAGAGAAAAGCTTGGAGAAATGTGTTTTTCCTATTGTAAAATGTGTTAGTTTAGGAAGATTTGGCGCCTCAGCTTCTCAGTCCTTCACATTTATGAGTGTATGAGGGTACTAAAGAGCTGCTGCAATTTTTGTAGTGTAATTGGAGGGCATGTTACCCACATTTTTCATTTTTCCTGGGATCCTGGGCAGGTACCTGTTGATATCAGGGTAAATGATTTTGGAGAAGTTCCCCATGCTAAGCTGTGGGCCATACTCGGCATGGGCCCTTATTCTGGTAAAGCCCATGGCTGAGGCCTTTGATGTACACAAAACATTTTCCCAAGTTGGTACTATATGAGTTTGTTAGTACTTTACATACTCTAAGTAGCATGGCCAGAGTTAATGTTCTTTTTCTTTTTCTTTTGGTGAATTTTCGCCATCTGGTGACAACAAAAAAATTCGAAATTTTTGGTATTTAAAAAAGAATTAAAAATTTGACTAATTTTGGAAAATTTTGCAAACAATTCAAAACCACAAATTAACAAGAAACACCTAAGCATAACAGGTTCAGTTTCCACCCTCTCTTGAATTTGAAACCCTTTCTAGCTTTCACTTGTGATAAATTTTGTTAAAGCATACCATGAGTAACCATTATAGAAGTTGTACTTTAGTATGACCCTTGATAGCAGTTCTTTAAATGCACGGTCCCTTCATGCAACTTGTCCCAAGTAGCATGAAGACCTGCTCCAAGTTTTGGAGTGTAATTGGAGGGCACTGTACTTAGTGTATTTTTCCTTCTGCTGTTTGCAATGCATTTCAAAAAATGGAATGCGCTCTCCAGCAGGTGTTCCAATTTTGAAACCACCCTCTATATATTTTGTTATTTTCACCTTACCTGTCATGTATCACTGAAAAACCAAGGGAAAATCAGAGCAGGTCTTCACACTCGGTAAATCGTGCAGCCCTCCACTAATTTTTTAGTGTTTCCTTCAGATGCAAAGTAGGAAAACAGTCTCAACACATCAGCACAATTAACCATCTCATGGTTAATTGTTTGTAATTCTGCAATCAAATCCAGGTATATACACACAAAATTTCCTTGCTTGGTGCTCCATCGCGGCAACCCACTCACAAGATTTCTGCTTGTAGATGTTGAAATCGGTGGCATTTGAAAAGTTATCTCCAAATGCCCTTGAACATTCCATAACATTATATTATTAATTTCAAGTTTTTCTCTTCGGAAACAATTAACCATCCCATGGATTAATGTACACTTTTGAGCTTCTCGTGAAATTGAAACAGAAAAAACTTATTGAATCATATCTTTATTTTCCATGTAATATAATAAATTCAGAAACAATTATTGCCATAGTCCTATGTTTGGCAACTGCCAAGTCATGTGTTCTAATTGTCACCACAATTGATCCTCCTAGTGGTCAAAATGAGGTCTAACCCTTACACATTAAGCGTTTTTGGCAATGTGTTAAGTAAAAGGTAATGGGCAGATGCATCAACCATAAATTCTTGAGCAACTCACCGCCTTCCTAAAGAACCAAAACCAAAAACCTTGACATGTTTTGTGAAGTATGACAAAAAGGCCTTGTCAAAACATTTCATAACCTAGATAGTGATTTGGATTTCTTAATATTTGGATGATGATTGATTAACATTTAGAAAAGAGACATATATAAGGTTTTTCAAAGAAATGAATCTACATATGTGGGACATATTTGAATTTTGAATATTTTTTTATACCCAACCTCATGTTGAAAATGTGTAGCGGGTAAATAAGGAAGTAGGCATTAATGGATTTTTGTTAAGAAACCCCATAAAACATGATAACATGCAAATTTTTAACATGCATGCAGTTTGAGTCAACAAATAATTTTCCTTATATCTTATCATTCTTAGCAAATATCTCAACATTCATGAATCTCTGCCAACCTATGCATGAAATATTACATCTAACCAATCTCCAATATGTTAACATGATGTAGCTGTACTTACTGCAAAGAGGCTATCACTATGGATAAGACTTGCTGCCCCAGCTGACTTGATCAGTTTGACGTGGAAAAGAAAATCCCCAGTAGAGTCTCTTGCTACTGGTCACTTGTTTGACATAGGCTGCCATGGCCCCCTTCCTTCAGTCCCTAAGTTATGAAATGACTGTTCCTTGATATTTAGTTACGGTTCTCTACTATTAACCTTTCAAACCCCTTCCAGATAATGATAACATGAGTTTCAGACATTGAGGTCGCTTGAGAACATCTTACTCACGGTTGCTAGTCCAGGCTTCCCAGAGATGTCTATGGATCTTCAGGATTTCCCCATTCTCACATAGCAGTGCAAATTGTCGCCTTGGAATGGTAAGTTTTGATTTGGAGGATCAAGAAATTTATTTTGTGTCTTGCTTCTTTCTTTTAAAATGAGCCTTAAG
This sequence comes from Sphagnum tenellum, assembly GCA_963921925.1. Taxonomy (NCBI): domain Eukaryota; kingdom Viridiplantae; phylum Streptophyta; class Sphagnopsida; order Sphagnales; family Sphagnaceae; genus Sphagnum; species Sphagnum tenellum. The sequence goes on from OY998155.1 coordinate 8,871,753, forward strand.
AGCTCTATTATCAAAGCAGTTGCAAAGGTTAAATATCCCTTTTTTTTTGGGTTAGTTTTTTTAATGTGTAAGCTCTTGATGGTAAGTGAAGGGCTTGAAAGTATGAACAATTTGATTTTAAGGTGCTTATTTTATTTGAAAAATAAAAATATAGATTTTTTGAACATAGCCTTTTGCCCATGAAGGGCAAAGCACAACTCTCTTTGCTTTGCAAATAGGGTGCAACAAAATAGTTTTAGTTTTTTCAAAATATTGACACAAAAAAATTAAAAAATTAAAAATATTATGAACGCCATCATTAGCAAAACAATGCCTTATGTTAAAGCAAAACCTAAAATAGCATAACCAAATAATTGTTTAACCAACGATGGATTTCATGTAACAAAATGAGAATAAATAATAATTATTTTTGTGTTGCCTTTCAAAGCAATCTAAAGGTACCCATAATACATAGTTCTCCCCTTTCACTAGAAATGTACATGATAGTTACCCTCAGATGGCTCCTCTTTTTTCTTATCCTACATAATTTTCTTATTTTTCTAAAATATTTGTGTTACATTTGGGTCAAAAGTTGAATTTAGGGCATTGTAAATTTTATATAATGTTTATAGTATAGTTTTTTTTGTTTGCAATTTAGTGCCCAATAGACATAACAATTGTGGTAATAGTCTTAGTATCCTCCCACACTACAAATAAAATCATAAAGCCAATGATATTTTTGTGAGAAATTCTAAAATAAATTTTTTTTTGTAATATAAATTATCTCCCCCAAGTCCATCCTTAAGCTATTTTTTGGCTTGATAAAGATTGAGATCTGTGTAAAGTCTTATCTATCTACCTCTCCAAAAACAATATCTTGAATTCCAATGATGTTGACATCTATTAACATATGATGTTTAAACATAAAATTGAGTCCTTATAAAGGAGCGTGCTTTTATTTTACGATGATAAGGACAATTGATTCCATTAAAAATATAGCAAATTTTCCTTTACGTCCTTCAACTGCGATATATAGGTAGAAGATTCTAGTATAGAAGTTGTTTAGATTACGATCTCCAAAAGATCAGTAACCAATCTTTGCAAAAATAAAAAGCTAGAGGCTAGACTTGCAAACATTTTTTTACTACTTGGACCTTGCCTTCATCAAGATCAAGTACGTCTACTCCATAGATAACTTTCTACTAGAATCATTGAACTCAAAAAAAAAAATTTAAATCGATTAAGAATAGTATCATCTCTTTTTAAAATATAACTTACATCCGAAAATAAGACAAAACAATATGATATATCCAACCTCAACTAAGGTTCAATTTTCAAACATCTACATCAAAACTGTAGCTATCTTAAAATGATGATGTCCTTCCTCTCAAGTCTTTGAGAAGAGAGATCATGTTAGAGGATAATTATTTTGTGCAAGCAACAACAGAAGGTCTGATAAAACCAAGTAGGGCAGCCAGGCATGATCTTGTGCTTATCTATTGGCCTGCAAGTCAAAACCAAAGGCAAAAAAGCAATGTTTGATAAAGCTATGGAACTCGACAACAAATCTGCCTTAGACAGTCCTCACTACACAAGGGTGACCTCTACCATGATTGGGAGCAAGAAGAAGCACCTGGCAGCATGTTGGGAGTGCTAGGAGTGCTGATTAATGCCAAGCAGCACACCTAGAGCTCAGGGAGCATCAAATAGCACCAGGAAGTGTTGGGCAGCATGTCGGGAAGTTCAGATAGCTTCAGGAAGTCCCCATACCACACTGGAGCATCGGGCAGCCCGCAGGGAGTGCTGTGCTTGACCAAGAAAAACCTTGATGCCCCCTAGTGCTCGTGGCTTGTAATTTGTGCATGTGAAAGTGCTAGTGCATGAAAAGGAAAAAAAAAGCATGCACTGCGCAACATGCCAAGAGGTAGGGCAAAACATGGGGAGTGTTGGGACCCAAAGAGAAAAAAGTAACATTGGCATGCTCCGGACAACTTGGATCTACCACATTACGCAACTTGCAAGAGTGCTGGGAACCACATGAGCTGCTTGGTAGATTTGCACCAGAAAGATAAACTAGTTTTTTTTTAATTGTAAAAGTGAAAAAAAAATCTGCAAGGGAGTGACATTCTATGATTTTTGAACCAATGTAGGTCTGCAACTGGTTACTATATGTATGGTTGGTCAGGATATGAACCTGAGTATGTACCTTGGTAAGTCAACCCCTTACTCTCTTGGTATAGGATTTGTTCATATCTTGGCTTAGATACCATGGTTCATCACCAAGATCCATTTAATTATCACTGCGCACGTTGATGATATTCATAATCTTTTCTTGAGAGCAACTCCTATTCAGCCCTAGATCACATCAGTTCTTACCTATGTCCAGGTATGGATACCAGTAAGTTTGGTTCTTATGAGTTTGAATGGAAGGATGAAAAGTTACAAGCTATGTGTAGAAATGGCACTTCCTCAAAATGTTAAATGGATTATTTCATGTTTATGAAGGGCTATGAAGAATGAGGATTGCTATGAAAAAACAAATTTGATATAAATGATTAACTGTTTTTTGAGTTTGAGATGTCAAATAGGAAGGCATAGGATGAATCAACGGTTTCATCTTTTACTTATGCAAATGTGTCATGAACTAGATCGTTATGGTTTTTATAACAAGGTTATGTATTTGACAAAGTTATAAGGAGAACACTTAAATTGACGCTGTAATTTGAAAAAGTTGATTTAACAACTTTTGATTTACTTGTGAACATATATTTAACCATTTTATATGTAATGTTTCAATGTTCATGTTCATATCTATGATTTGTAGAAAATTTTGACAATTATAATTGATACCAACTTGAAATAAATCCTAATCTAGAAACATATCAAAGTAATATGTAAAAATTCAAAATATTTGAATATCAGTAAGTCTATCTGTCTAGCTAGGTATGTTCAAATGGACATACCCACTCAACACTAGTTTCAACATGTCCCTAGCCTAAGGACATCCCTTAATCTTTGTTATTTAGTGAACTTACTAGAGAAAAGGGTAACATTAACCAAAATAGGTGATGAACATAGTTGGGAATAGAAATAGAAGACAGCTAATGAGGAATTGTGGCATGCACCCAACAAACCCAATTTTTTTTGTCTTTTGGAGGAGGCTGTTGGATTTTTGGGGTTCTTTTGGTTCCCAGTGTGTTCCCATCAGGTTTGCAAGTGTTCTCAACATGTTTCTCAAGTTCTCAATGTGTTTCCCAACATGTTTCCAATAGCACCCCACTTTGTCCCATATGCTTTACCCAACATTGTCCTGTTGGAACCTATAAACATGGGCGAATGTAGGGACTTAAATGATTTTATGTTTGAGTGAATACTTCTGTACCAGGTAGTCTACAAAATTTCAGAATTATTGTGATAGCCAATGAAAGAGACTAAGTGCAAAAACAATTCTGAACATAGAAGGCAACTCCCCAACTATTTAATATGGATAACCCTGTAGTATATCACTATGCTTGATAGGAAGTGAAATTTTTATTGATAGCCCACAATTGGAACCAGGGGTTTTTTTCCCAATCCAGTCAAGTAGGTGGCCTGGGAATCATCCACCAGAGGAATGAGCTAAAGTTGGCTAGATGTCAGATAGGACAGGAGACAATTTTGGGAGTCCTTCCTAGTTCTGACAGCCTACAGGGACTCACTTTCTAAATCTGGCAACTTCTGTGTATTTTTTTCGGAACAAAACCTTTGAAGAATTCACACTAAAATGTTTTTGTGTCATCACAGTGCCAAAATTCGCCCAAAAAAATAATTCACTGATTGGAAACATTAAAACATAAATTAATTCATTTGCATGCAGCAAATGAAACATGGCCATGGTCTCATTCAAAACTCTTAGTTTAATTTGTTGCTAGTGGTGCACTCAAGTAAGGACTTTCTGCAATCATGGCAGGTACTGTGCAATCTTACATGATGTAATTCATCCTTAATACATTGAAAAATTTGGATGTGTTTAAATCAGGTGTTTGCATGAGCAGCCCTGTTTTGGCATTGTGAATCATTTTCTAACACTATGATCAAATGCAAAATGCTTGATGTTTTTTATATGGTACTTCTCATTTACCCCAAAAGTGTTCTAGCAGGTCCCTCTAGTGTCTCTAAGAAAGGGTAATAAAAGTGTGGGAGATTGCAAAAGAGCTTGACTCTTGCTACAAGTCCATTTCTATCAGTATCTCCCTTTCCTTGTATCTAGATGTGAAGTGCTTCTGCATGTAACATAGGTGTATTTTGCAGTCCATCCAATGTTAGAACATAGATGCAAATTGGTCATAAGGGTCTGTCTTGCATACATTATCACCTTCAATTCTTTTGACAAAACCTAAATGCTGTTCACCAAGTGCCTTAGACTAAATTATTTTTCACTTTGAAAATTCCACATCAGGCAGTATTGGTGTTAAAATCAATCTGGGTTCTCACAGACTAAATTGTTTTAATGCACAATGATAGCAATATTCTGTGCAATTTTATCTCAAATATACATGATGTGGACCGGAAATTAGTGAGCCTCTCGTCAAATATTTGAGAACGCCACCAAATGTTGCTTTCTACGCACACACGTTTAGTTCGAGATTTCATATGAGCTCACAAGATTTTTTCTTTAGAATGTAGGTATATGGTAATAGTGCTTCACATCAAACAGATCTTGAGTGCAAGCACAAACTAACCAACCATGTGTGATATGATGATTGATGAGCACACTATGGGTGGATAGACACAACAAGAGGGACAATATTTTGATTACTTTGAACCTCTCAGCATGGCTGAGACAAATAAATTAGGTCAAAGTGAAGATCAAAACATAATCAAAACTGATTCACAAAGTACAACAATGAGCTCCCCACAAGAAGAATTACAAGGTGAAGCAATTCATAATTTCTCCAATTGGATGTTAACTCTTTGTGGACGAGTGTTACAGAGTTGTATCTTATGATTAGGTGTTTGATGTATGAAGTGATGAAGTTTGCATGAAAGTCATTTACAGTTGTGTCGCTAACCAAATTGACAAGGGAATTACATGCATTATTTTCAGCATTGTCTATTTCTTCATAAATGACACTTAATAACCTTGGTTTCAATAACTAGATGGAGAAGCTAGCCATTAAGGGCGGTGACTCCTGAGTTAGCTAGTTCTGAAAGGAAATGGAGAATTGAATTTGCTGGAATGAAAATTTAGGTTATCCTAATCATGGTCTTTTTTCTCAATCTTGTGGTTTTGGAAGTTTGACGATTTTTTTCCTTTTTAGCAAAATTAGTAGAAATATTCAGCCAAAAAAATGTCAAAAATCTTCCAAATTTTTTTTTTGGCCAACTGACAAAAATTTGCCACAAAAAAAACCCCTAACAAGTCCATTTTTTTTATCAGATTCCATAACTTCTGCGGAGAAGACACTTGAACAAGATATTTTGTTGACCGCAAATTATAAACCAATTAATACTACTACCACTATTTGTGGATTCGATGTTGTAAAACATGAAACCAACTTTGGATATTTAGATTTAATTTCAGGCCAAGGAAATTGGGTCAGCCATTTACGGGTGGGTGTAGAAAGATGTGATCTCTCACATAGGGAGAATGACAGCACTATTTTTTTCCCCATGAAGTAATTAGTTATGGGGATATATTATGTGGCCTCTGACTCTCCGGTGAGTAAATAACAATTTTCCTTGGAATGCAGATGTGAAGAAAGAAACTAATCATGAAGCAAAAGAGTATGATGGAAAACAACTTGGAGCTACTATTTTGACAGTGGAGAATATGGGACAAAAAGTGCTGGAATATGAAGCTATTCAAACTCGAAAACTTGATCCGTGGTCTAAAGAAGGTGTCATCAAACAATTTAAGCGTAGTCTACTGGAAGAACCTGGGCCTTCACTTCCTCCGCATCTCTTCCCTTACAAGCTTCAAGGTACATGTTTGTTGTGTTGGATTATGGGTATGTTGTCTCTGAAATGTTTTACACTTTCAACTCTTCAAGACACTATTAAATTCCAATTTTAACAATTATATGTCCACGGATATTGCTTTTACGTGAGTCCATTTGATGAAGTACTTGATTGTGGTGACATAGGGGTTATTGATTTAAAACGAGATCGATCATTGCTTCCCAAAGCATATCAATTTTTCAAAACACCACATATAGACGTTCAAGAAATTGATCTTGAAGATGAAGAACCTCCTCGAAAAGACACCACCGTTTTACCATTGAAGCTCAGGCTTGGTATTTTTCAGGGTGAAAGCTGGTGTAAACCCAGTTTTTCACAAACAGAAGCACCATATGCTAATGGCTCTGTGATGCTAAATGAAGAACTTCTTACATCTCATCGACGCCTTGTGGCTTGTCGGTAAGATCATTGCCAAATATTAATCACAAAGGGCATTCATCTATACAACTTTGTTCAACATACTCTTATATAAATATTGGAAGCTTGAGCACCTCATATAGTGCAACATGTAGTTCGTAGAAAATTCCACCTATATCACTACCTAGTCATAGAATACCATACTTGACTAATTCCATACTTCAAATGTAATATTAACACATTTTCGAGGCCTAATTTTAGGCATCTTGGTGGATAACGTACAAAAAGTAAAACAAAATTATGATTATCTCGATTAAAGTGAACATATTTTTCTTTGAAAAACATAGATCATCATTATTTCCATTGTTTTGTGTATTAATCATGTACTTCAAAACACAAAATTACACATCCTACAATCTAGAAGAAAAGCAAGTCTATAATCATAAATAATGACAGTAATATCATGACTTATGTTGAATAAACCATGGAAAATAGAAACCCTTAGAGTATTTATGGTAGTGTGTTTATTTTTAATATTTCCTACATGTTTATGAACTAATTTGAACGAGTCTTGTGCACTGCAGTAAAGGGAAGTTCTTTCTTAAGGAGTTTGGGTTCGCTGAATACATCAATGATGAGAACAAGGTCTTGTCTTTTGAATCATGTGTTATACCTCCGTATCTGTGCTCATGCCCCGTATTCAATCTTCAAACTCAACTTGCCACAAATGCAACAATTCTCTCAGCATACTATAATGAGGCAAAACGTTCACAAACAAGGAGGTAACACATCTTACATTAACAAAATTCAATTGACAAGTGATATTATTACATAACATGGTAGTCATTTTATTAACAAGAACCACCACAGTCTTGAGTTTGATTCGTTAGAAAAGCTACCATAATAAAATAACATATAATACCTTTCTAGTTTGTCTTAGAAATATGTACCTAATATAACCCAATTTTTTGAAAATAAATAGGATTTTCTATTTCAATGCATGAGCAAGTATTTTACTATACTTTCTTACACAATGTCACAGACAATTATTTGCCAAAGGCAAGACCAAAAATGTAATGTGTGGCTTGCCACCAAAAGCTTGTGAGAAAAAAATCATGGAGCAACTAGCTACTGCTCTTAAAAAGGGCACAAATTTCAAAAGAACTCAAGCAAAATGCAACACTCATGTAAAAGGCGTCATTGATGGACTTAACTCTACTCGTGCATATATATATTTTGATGAATTTTGCCGTTTACAGGTATCCATCATTCATCAATTGAGAGATCAATAATAACAATATTGTCTCAATTGAATTCACTTATTTGCTTAGGATTTGGACAAATGTCCACCATCAAGTCAGAGATGTGTACATAAATGACATGCATTGTTGTATATTATGTCTTGAAAGAACTTTCAGATTATTGAGATGTTAACAATTTATGGAGTTTTGTTGGTAACTGAACATGGAAATAGAGTATGAAAGTAGAGAATCTTATGAATTTTCAAATTTTGAGATTGGAATTCACGTTACTAGATTTGAGATTTCAATATTGATCTTGTTTTGTCAACTTGTTGTGTCATAGCAAAGTTATGTATAGGTGCATTTTCTTAGTACACATTGTATAAAATGTGACAATTGATGCTTAGTAGATTCTATTGATTATCAAGTTGATGATATATGTGGTATGCTCACTTGAAAACTTTTTGTTGAGAGATTTATGTGTTGTTTAGATATTTATGTAGAGCTCAAGTATTCTAGGGGCTAAAAATGCTGAATACAACTTAAGTGCATATGGGAAAAGAATGAATGAATTTCGACGAGTGTTGTTGCGATATCCTTGGTTTGAACTTCTTATTGCTATGATCCACTATGAAGGTCGACATCCCACAAGGCAAGAATTGATTTTAATAAAGAAAATTCGACATTTTGTCAAGGTACAAAATTTCCCATTTGCTTGCTTATTTATGGGTTCTTGAAAGTTCCTCATTAAACCTCTAGATTTAGACCAAAATCAAAACCAAGTTAACAACAGTGGTTACATATACTCACTGGTATTCATGTCTACTTTGGTAATACCACAAGGAATGAATGTAGACCAAAACTTCAAATTGCATCAACCAAGAAGTCAAGCCCAAATTTCCCTAAATTATGCCTTCCTCATTAACAATCATCCCTTTAATGGTTACATTCAAGTGGCTGACACATACATATTTGTTTTTTTATATTGTGATGGGGTGAAATTTGGACATGGTTGTAGACCTTGGGAAAACCAAAAAGATTGCACATTATAGATGAGTATGATTTGAATTGATGTCAAGAAATTTACAAATTTTGATTCTGTTTTAGAATTTTCAATGTAGAGTATGGGCAAATTTGAGTTCGAGGAATTTTCATATGTTATGCGCCTCTTTGCAAATCAGCGAGTTAACTTGGACGACTGGGCATTGAGGCGGGCTTTGATGTTTGTCAAGGACAAGCTTCATGTTTCAGATGAGATGTTGGTGGGGGATATGATAGGGTCAAAATCAAAGCTTCCTCGTTGGCTAGCATCTCACAAAAGTGTGGTTGGTAGAGTAGAACAAAGGTTTCAACCTAATCAATTTCCATATAGAAAATGGTTGCCCCAAAGAAGGCCAACTTTCCAAGTATTAAAACTTAGGAAAACTAGAAGAGCTCCATCCAAAGCCAAAAACAAAACCAACCCGAGACAGAAAACAAAAGGAAATTGAAGAAAAGGGTAGAATGTCAAGGGAATTGAAGAAATATTTTGTGTATAAATCCAATCAACCTTTGGTACAAGACCAATTGTTGGTAAATTGTTATGTGATCATAGGATATAGTGCAATGCTAACTAAAAAAACATTGTTAAACACGTAAGTAGTGTAAATTATGGAACCAATAAGAATGGCATTCAAGTGGTTGATGGGTTTTTGGTGGCCACTTTAAACTTCATCTTGTTGAATTCACATAAACCCTTCTTTTTCCCTTCTGCTTTTTTCAGCTCATCAAATTAATCTATTTCAGAAAAGGCAATTGCAATTTGTTCCATGCCTAATGTTGGTTTAGCAACGAACAGCTCAAGAAAAATAAAATAAAATTATTAACTAATATGGTCCATTGAACTACACACAATGGGCATACTTATTATGCTTAAGTACCTGTATCTCATAACAGTGCATTTCAGCTACTAAGATGTGTCAATGGTGGCGATTTTATTGAGAATTGAAACTAGATCAGATTGCAACTGTTTGCATTTGGCCAAACCTTTTAAGCTAGACAGTAGCAAACTTATCTGGCAGCAAAATTGTCAGATATGATCAAAGCACATCCCTTTGAAATGCATCAATGGCAGCCACAACCCATTGACAAATCATGCACACCTGAAATGCATCAATCCCAGCCATGACCCATTGACAAATTATGCACACCATGGACATGGATAATCCAACATATCAATGAATGTTTAGAACATCATGGTACTGGCTTTGTCTTCAGCACTCTGCAGTTGGATGTTACAATATATATCTGTATATCAAAACCATGTGTTTGACAGAAGGAAATTGAAATAAAATTTGAAAAAATCTGAATGGGTGAGCAAAAGAGGCAGCATGCTCATGAATTCAAGTTCAAAATGGTGTTCCTGACTGACAGGCATATGTGTATGATGGAACTGATTAGCTCAACTTCTGGTTTTCAAATTAACAACTCAGAGCTGAACAATATGCATTGTTATCTTGATGGAGCAGCTGTAAAAGACATTGAAAACTTACCTACAAAGCATCTGATACTGTCATGCACATGCAGTGGTGCGTTATGAAGCACTGAAAGTTGCACTTCTTTTCTTCAAGACAATGTCTTTTGAATGCACCTGTTGAAGCCAATAACACTGCAACCAAAACACATAGGAGCAAGTTAGGATATTAATCCTATTTAGCCCTAGTGCACAATAGAGGCATCACCTAAACTTGTTCAACTGATTCACATAGATCAATGCAGCTCTGAAAACCTGCACAAAAATGTTCTAAATTTCAAGGTTTGCATTGCATTCAGAGATTCCTGGAGGAAAGCTGTAAAAGCTAGCTGACCATATTTTTTCAAGCTGGGTTCCTTGGCATAGTCCACTATAAAGTCACCCTTCTCATGTTGCCCATGTCCTATGCATGTACTGTTGATCAGACTTTGAAGGTAAGCATCCCACCAGCCTTTTCAAACAAAAGTAATCATGGTTCCTGAATGCCTTGAGAGCAGCAATGAACCACTGGAAAGGGTGTAACAATCTTCCGATTGATATTCATACTGAGATATTATCCTCTCTTAAGTAAGAAGTAAACTATTCTGGACCTTGACCCAAAACCTCCTAGCCCCTATTTGGAAACCTTGGATTAAAAAGTTTGATTGTTCTGAAGGAGGTGGAAAGGAAAAACTGACCACCAGCATCAGTGGAGGATTTGAGATCAGGATGTACAGCTACCTGGAAAGCCAGAAGTATGGAACACTTTCAACTGGGATTGGCTTGTTTCTGACAATGGCATCAGCTTCCTTGGTCTATAGCATCACTTTCACTTTCATCCACGTAAAGGGACCAAAAGTCCAGTGACATCCTGAGTTTGCAGTAATGGTACCCATATAAGCATGCATATGATAGCATATTCTTTCATAATTGCATCAAGTAGGCCTGCCATTGCATCATCCCTGCTACTGAAATCAGCAAACTCTCTTCAGCCCCAATCCATTCTCCTGCTTTTGTACCTGATTCCAAATTATCAAACAAATTACAGCCCAGAGAGAAATCTTTGAGAAAACCTAATTTCATGCCAGTTTGAGAACAAATGCAATTGTAGGAGCCATGAGAAGAAGCTCAAGTCAACATTGAGATTTCTGAGCTCCTTGAGATCTTTCAATGTTTCTGAGAACTAACAGTGTTTGAAACATTTTGGGAAGTTACTCTACTCATCAAGCCTACACAAACTTCAGACACTGCGGGAAATCAGATTAGAATGAGAGGAGCTTACCTTGGATAGCTCAATTTTTGCTATGGAAAGATTTGGGATGCTTTCCAAGACCGAAAGCACCAGGAACTGATTTTCCCCATCCACACAGTAGCTTCTTTTGCTCAGCCCTGGTAATGCCCCTCGTTCATAGTGCACACAGTGGCCACGAATCAGAGATCCCGTCAACTCACTTCTCTCCTATTCTTTCTCCTCCACAAAGTCTTCTCTTCGCTCCTCCTCTTGTTCTTCTTGAAACAGGCACGAGCTCCTTCACACTAGACCAAGAACAATACTCGATTCTGTTTCTTTCTACGCATCGACGACTATCCCAACTCCTGATATTGAAGGCATTGCCGAGTCATCAATCGGGAGATCCGTTTTGCCAAAAAACTCGCCTTTGTACATACTGCATGCGTGAGATGGAGAAGGCGACGGCGGAACTTTCAGGGCGGATCTTCTTTGTTCGTCGCCATTCTATTCTATCTTCTGTGGGACCCAGAATCAGAATCATCTTACAAATCCACTTCCCCAAGGATCCAGCAAAAGCAAACCAAAAACAAAAAATAAAAAAATATAAGAGAATAATTCTTCGCCGCCTCCATGGATGAACAGCGATTTTACCCACGATGGCACACTGCCGAAGCGACCCAGCCAAGGCTCTCTCTCTCTCTCTCTCTCTCTTCTGTCTGCCGGCCATGGCCACACAAAGCCCTAGTGTGCAGGTTTGAGCTTCAGGCCTTTTCTCTTGCTCTCTGCTTCCCTTCTCTCTCTCTCTCTCTCCCCCCGTCCCTCTCTTCTGTCTTCTTTTGTCTCACGTCTCCTTTTACGCCACTTCTCCACAACCTGCAATCCCTTCAATCCTTCAATCCCTTTCTTCTCCTCTAGATTTTGCATAGCTTTCTGGGAGAGAAGTTCTTGCAGTCGTGTAAGTAGAACAAGGAGGAGGATCCAGGGTGCAAGGTGGGGTGTGTTTTTGTTCCCATCAATTCTCTTTCTTGCCATGGTGCAGTATCTGGGAGGGTGGTGGTGACTGGGGTCTGAATGGAGAGTAGATTGTGATGGATTTTGCATCACGAGTGGGGTGCCAAGTTTTGTTGCAGAGTGTGTGCTTTTGGTTTGCAAGTCCAGATTGTCTTTTCCTGTTGTAAGATAGTATGGGGCTGGTTTTGATGGACGGGGTTTGTGGGTGGTGGTGGTGAAGAGCAGGGGTTGGAGGAACTGGAGAGCTCACAATGATCAAACTATTCAGTGTGAAGCAAAAGCAAAGGGAAGCTGCTGAGAATGCCAATGGCCGGCCTCCTGTCAAGAAACAAAGCGCTGGCGAGTTGCGACTTCAGAAAGGTCTTCTGTCTGCTCTCCCCATCTCTTGTTACTGTTTCCAGTTTCTCGCACTCGGCGTGGTCATAGCTACTCATCCTCATGATGTGCTTGATGGTAAATGCCATGCATAGAAACCGATACGAGATTCTGTTCAGGTGATTCTTGCAAATTGTGATGTAAATGAAATTTGGTCATGTCGGTTGCAGACATTAGCGAGTTGAATCTGGCAAAGACAACAACAATATTCTTCCCAAATGGCAAGGACAATCTTCTTAATTTTGAGATCACAATTCGACCTGATGAAGGCTACTACCAGTAAGTCCATCTTCTTCTCTGGCCTTGCCATCTAAACAAAGTTCCTTTTTTTTCCCTGCAAACTACTGACATGACCAGTTTCTGTGTCCTCTGATTGATACAGTTGGTGGATTGAGAATTCAGTTTTTTGGCGTTCAGCTGTCATGCACGTACACCCATAAAATAGAAAGAGCACAAGAATAAAACTACTGGCCATGCTTTACTTTCTGTAGACCAAGAGCACTGTTGAGTTTGACTCTTTATTGGGTTGGCCCTGAACTTGTGTTCATACCAGTCTTAGTACTAACATGAAGTCATGCTCTCTTGAGATGTCTGTGTACCTGCATATGCACTGATCTGATCATAGTAGTTGCAGCATTGTTTGTAGGTGAGCTGCACCTGGTTGAGCTTAGAAAGATTAATTGACTTGGTTCTTATATGGATAACAGCTGATACCTCAGAACAACCTACAGTGAATCTTGTAATGCATGACAGATGCTTTTGCATCTGGATGGTTTTGTTTCTTCATTGGATGTCCTTCTGTACAGTCTCTAAATTCTAACTGGGTCATGGATCGCAGAGGAGGTACGTTTGTGTTCAGTTTCCAGATTTCACAGGTGTACCCACATGAGGCACCAAAGGTGAAATGCAAAACCAAGGTAAATTCTCATTAGAGAACTTGCTTGTGACAGTTTGATAGTTCTGTTTTGCATTTGCTGAGAGGTGTTTACTACAATTTGCATTTATGTTCTCTGCAAGTCTGTTTAAGTTAAGTAGGAGACAGTCTTGGGATTGATGGATTTGCCAGTAAGTTCAGGCTATGGACACATGTGCAGGTTTACCACCCAAACATAGATTTGGAGGGCAATGTGTGTTTAAACATTCTTCGGGAGGACTGGAAGCCTGTTCTTAGTATCAACTCCATCTTGTATGGTCTAACTTACCTTTTCCTGGTAAGTTTCCAATTTCTGTCTCTGACTTATTTCACAAACTCTTTGTTGAGGTGCATTGTCCTTCAACTTGTTGGGGTTTTCCACTGAGGATTTATTTTCTGCACAAAGGGAATTTGTTCTCTACCTCTATGTGGAATAAGTAAGTGCTCATCTAGTGATTGTGAGAAATGTGACGATGCATGGCAGGATCCTAATCCAGATGATCCACTCAACCATGAGGCAGCTGAAGTGTTGAGGGACAATCCCAGGCAGTTTGATATAAATGTGAAAAGGTCAATGTCTGGGGGCTATGTTGCTGGAAATCATTTCCCTCGGTGTATATGAATGCATCCAGGCTTGGTAGTGTTCAATGGTTGGGTGCTTCAGGTGGTTTGTAGTAGGTGGTATCCAGTAGCTGGAATGGATGTTTCTCCTATCGCTGGTGCACAACCTCCATTGGTATATTGGACAAGTTATGTGCTCCAAAGCTCCCATCTGGAAGCAAAACTCTGTGTAGAGAGAGTCCTTAGACTTGCCCATCTTCAAAACTTTGCCACATTGAAAGAGACTTGTATGATTGGTGCTTGTTCATACCAGTGAATCTCCTCTTGATGAAGTATGTATGTTGCCCCAGATAAGTTTAGGCACTTGAGCCACATATTTTGATTGTTTTCCAGGTTAACATTCAAGTAGTGTACATGCACTATGACTACTTGCAGTTGATCAGATATGTTATAGTGTTCCAAATTACAACTTACTGAAAGTATGGTGTTGGCAATGGGATAATCACATGTGGAATTCATTGTTTCTATGGGATTCTCACTGTTGTATTCTGGTGATGGAGTAGTAATCTTAGCATGTTGAATGACCTTCGCCGCCATGCTATTTGCATCATCACTTCTTATTTCTGTAATGTTTTCATACAGAGGAAAGTGTCATGATATTTGTAGAATGGAATTGCTTTTCATGTATGTGAATGAAAGTGAGAAGGAAACCTAGTCTAGTTTCATGCAAACTGGCAATGAGTTGCCAAAAAACTGTTGAGTAATTGTAATCACCACTTTTTATGTATGTGTGGGTGATGAAGAGATCAGGGTTCAGGTCTTCCTTCTTTACAGTTCATTATGAGTACATTTCATAGAAAAGGAGATGTACCAAGGATGTTGCATGGACATTTGGAAGCAGTTCATCTGATGCCCTTTGATCTCTATTCTTCATGTGTGAGCTACACATGAAGAGGTGAAGAAGGAAAAGAAGAGAATGAACCATGATTCTGATATGGCTCAGTACGTGAATGCACAGGCTTCTACCTGGAGACATAATTGAAATTCAGTCCTCTGCATTTTCTGTCTTTAGTGTGAGGTCATTTTTGAAAGACATTTCATGTCCCACATCCATGCATCTCCACTGAATGGCATGTACCTGCAGAGGATGCATAACACTACAGAAGTCCCATGTGCTGCATACATGATTTCCAACACCAAAATGTGAAATGAAGCACAGCATAGTCCAACTGAGTGAGACACACTTTTTAAAACCTGCATTCAAAGATGGCCATATATCACTTCAAGTTTCTCCTGTGTTCTTGTTAATCCCGACCAATTCTGCATTCTGCATCAGTACAAATCATGAACCAACATCTAAGGGTGCCACACTTTCTACAAGTTGCTGGTGGATTGGAAACAATGCCCTCTACAATCAAAGGGCTCTAGAGCAAAATTCTCTGCCCCCTCTGAAACCTAATCAACCATCATCAGAAGCAAAATTTACACCACCACAATGATGATATTGTAATGGGTGGTATATTGACAAGTGATTCTGAACACATAAATGGAGTGAGTAGTGATCTGGCCTGCCTCCAATTTTATCATCACTTCCTGGAAAGCCATCTGGCTCATATGATCTTTAAACAGCTGCAGAAAATGAACTCCGCTAAGAACATCCAATCATGGACATTGCTAACTTGCACTTATCTCCAGTGACTCTTTGGACCTTGTTTGCCAGAAATGTAGGCAACTCACCAGCTTACTGATGAGTGAGGACAAGGATAAGATCACGTTGATTTGTCAATTCAGGGAGTCAATTGGTTCAAGTCTTCATGTCTACAAATTTTGGTTTCATCTTTCATCTTTCCAAAACTCTATTGAGCTCTTTGTGGACCTTGGTTAATGCTCATCATGGGTTCTGAAAAAATCAACAAAAGATCAGTCAAGATCCTTCATTCAGACCTCCACCTGAGTACAAGGAAAGTCCGTAGTACAGCAGAGGCATAATTTCTAGTTTGGCTATTCTCTAAGTATTTTAGAGCTGGGTTAATTGCAGAAGCGACAGAGGGAATCCTGTACAAAATGGAGACATTTTTGCCATCATTATGTGATCATTCTAAGAAATCATGATTTAAGCATGAATATTCGTTTGGTGGGTCAACGGTAGGAGTGATTAGGTAATCATTTGCATGTAATCCCATTATATTTTTTCTACAAGGTTAATCATAGAGTCTCAAGTCTTGTTTTGTTGCATACTGTAAAATGAATATGTTTGATCTAAAATGATGCGATTGATGAACTGCTTACTGGATTACATTTACAGAAGTTTTGTTTAAGAACAATGATCATTGCCCAAGTTGGTGCAACATTATTAACAAAAGACAAACCATGTTTTAGGTGTGGAATAATATCATATGCATAGGGTAAGTAACCAAATTGGGATGACATTGCTTTAGGGAGTTGGGACATTTGATTGGATTTGTGTAGTTTAATTGGGTTGTGAGTGGTTTTGTGGTGACTTGTATTAATCCTTGTCTGTGGTCCACAAAGTAATTAGCTGCAAGCTGGATCTAAAATGATGGTTAAGTTTACACACCTGCACTAATTAATGATGACGAGCATGATAATGTTCTTGTGACATTCCAGCACTTGAGCTACTAAAACCTAAATGCCTTTTGACCTTTGCTCTTGAGAGTCCATGAGTTTTTGTGTTTTATGTTCCCATTGCTACTTCCACCAACATAAATTAAACAACATTGAGTGTGATTTCATACATAATAGGATAAATCTAATGTTTTGTCATACCCAGTTTTTCTGAATAACTGTTGTCTAAAATGAGTCAAACAAGTGGAAGTTTATGAACACACTCAAATTTACATACATAAGCATAGGCCCTCTTATCATATATAACTCCATAGTTTGCATAAGTAATTAAGTGGATACAATCATTCAAAAACTAAATTGTGAAACCCCAAATAACAAGACTTTATGTTGGAATTCCAATAGTCTCTATTTTGAGAAAACATAAACCAATGCAAACTATTTGTTGGAGCATGAATCCTTGATAACCCACAAGGTCCTCCATGTATTGGGTATGTCACACATTGAGCTTGCAAAACTGACCACAATCTCAGCTTTATTGTGCTTGTCCTTTTTGTTACCCAGACTTACAATTGGAATTCAATGTTCAATGGTCTTCAAAGCTTTCAGTTTGAATCACAACCATTGTCATTGCATGAAACTTGTACTTTAAAGACTTGTAGCAGCAGGTAAAGAAATGTTCTATTCTTGTATTTCCAGACTTCTGGCTTCAGTTACTTACCAACACAGGAAGAAGGTATTGCAGTAGGGGCTTAATCCACAGTTCATCTGTATTCCTCTCTTATTGGACAATGCTGATGGCTGCAGACTGCTGTTTCTGTAGTTATAGCAGAATGAAAACGGGTTTTGTATCAATCATTGTATTAAATTTGGAATTTCAGATTATACAATTGATCTTGCTCTCAATGTGAATCATGTTGTCTTACCATGACTTCCTGATATTGCATATGTTCTAAAAAGACAACATAGTTCAAGCTATGAGATTCCAGATGAGGTGGGTGCATCATGATTCAAAAAGAAAAAAGAACCCTGACAATTCTTGGAAGTTGGTGATCATGGAATATATTGGATGTTGTGTTTGCTACCCAGCGATGATGCTGACACATGCATTTTATGTCTCCAGGTATAGAGCCGGGGGATGTGCACTGGAGCCACACCAAAATTCACCATGATACACCTTTGGGGAGCTGTAGCAAAGGAATTGGATTAGTGACACTGGGACACATTGGTGCATTTGAAACAAAATGCAAGAGCATCTTAATCCCATTTTCTGATTTGTATCCATGCTCTTAATCCCAAAGAAGATAAGCAAGAGGGTGCGAGTTATCTTATTTCTCAGAAGTTTAAACTCTTTGTACACAGTTCTCCAAATGCCACTGCTTTTGTATCCAGGTTTTTTTCCTATCAAAGATGGCAGCTGCTATCACTACCAGCTTGGTTGATCATTCCAGCTACACCCATCATTCATTCACAATATGTTTAGGGAAACAACTTAGGGCTCTAAATATATGCAGCTTGTAGACTCCTTTTTCTGTATGCAGTATGCTGGAGAAATTGGTTGATATTCTGTTTCAGGGGGAAATCAGAGAACAAAGAATTAAGATCCTATTACTGCCAACTATTTCATCCCCAGAACAGGGATTGTCCTATATTTGGCTCTCCTTTAGATTCTTCAGGGCAAGAAGTGCTTTCACTGGCCGGTGATCTGAAGTTTTAACAGAACTGATGACATCATAGAATCTCAGCTCAGCCTTGATAGAGCTGACTTTGTATAGAATCCTATCTGTCCATGAGGGTACCCGCTCCTGCAACCAAAAGCACCACAAGACATATTGGAGGTGAATGTCATCATCTTAGGGTTTATGGCAATTCAACAATTAAGTACAATTCAATCTCCAGTCCTATCTGCAAACATCATCCTGGAGATCAGATTGACAAAAAGATAACAAGACAATGTCTTCAAAGAGACAAAAGAGAGAAATACTCGAGCTTGTTTAGTTCTCAGCAGAGATAATTCTAAGAAGAAACCCAGGCATCCAGGTCACAAAAATCTCTACCTCTCCACCACATTTCATCTCTTCCACATTCGTCACCATAGCCAGGGATACTTTAAATCATGGAAACCAACCTTGGAGCTGGAAATCCCCACTGGGTTGAGAAGGAACGAATTACAACAAGGCCCAAGGCCGGGTGGGGGGCAGGAGCTAACCTTGGAGCTGGTGTCATAGTTGTCAGTGCCCACATCATATTTGTAAGTTGGAGGAAACATGAGTGGACCCTCTTCAAAATCTCTGAAAACTTGACCGCTTTGCACTGCTCTGGATAACTGGTCATTTGACCACAACTGCCAGAAACCCACAATATTCCCAATGTCATTAGTATCACAGTAGATCAATAAAAGAAATTCCACTCAAAATTTGAAGGCCAACAATAGATTATAGCCAAGATTCAGAAGTAAAATTCACAGGGAGAGGCAGGAGCTACATCAGGTAGATCACATCCAACACAGTGAGCATAAGAATGCCAATGAGCAATCCCAAAAGGCAATGACACCAGGTGCATAGTTCAATGGCTTTTTACCTCTTGCAGCTTATGATTGATAAGAAAGTGAACTGAGCTGCGTGGGAGCTCAACACGATAGTTGAGGTCACCAAGCCATACTACAACATCTGATTCTTCCACAAGATTCGACGTCACTCCTGGCATCTTGCAATCCAGCTCATCGGTGATAGTGGAAGGTTGCACACAGGAGGAGCATCCTGAGGTTGACTTTGCAAAAACACTTTGACAGATACGAAGATATTGGGCATTCCGGGTGTCAAAGTTGCTTTCATGAGCTGCAGTTGACAGATAACATGCAGTTCCCAGTACTTGTAAGCTTTCATAGCAAAACAAATCCCTAGATTGTAAGCAACATGCACCCTGGAGTCCATACAATATTAGACATCTTTGTTAAACAGAGGAACAGAACATAAGACTTGATTGAGATGAGATGACTCACCTGAAAAATGAGAAGTAATGAAAAGAAAGGACACTCCTTTGAATTGCAATGTGACAGCAGCAGCGCCTTTCTGGCAGCCCATCACACTGCTGAAACCGCGAACGCCAACCTTATCAACTTTTGCACCTGTTTCTCACAAGCTAGCAGTGTGTCAGTACTGTATCTCTCCAAGGAATCACTCACTTTAGCAAGCTTGTTGTTTCCCTGGCCTGGGCAGCAACATAATATAGACAATGCAAGATCTGCATCCCATCTCTTGCCCAAAGTCAAAGTTGAAGTATCATATTTCACAACATACAAAACCTTGTCATCACAGCTATGCAAATGGCAATTGCATAATACTTGCAGCATCACTTGTAAGGACTGACAATGGATATGCTACCAAACCATGCCAATCTAGGGATCTTAGAAATCCAATTTTGCTAGTTTGTGGTTAAACATAGTACCTGATATGTATTGTTGTAGACTCCTCTTGGCAAAAACAAAGAGTTGAAGAGACATCATCACTGCAGCTGCAACTAAACTGCATTACATCATGACAGAAGCCGGAGCCAATTAGATTAACCAATATTTCTTAGCAGCAGGCTAAAATATTGTTTGCTTGTCATATTGAGTTGCAAGAGGTTGAAGATGCATTATATGAGAGTCTCTGAAGCAGCAAAATTTTCTCAGCAGCACACATTGCACAGAAATTTCATTATTCCAAACTGAATGATTTCTGGGAACTTGCAATCTCGTACGACAGCTAAATTAGGTGCATACATGACAGTCATGGAAGGGCCAGTCTCCAACATATAGAAAAGAGGTCTGGTTCTTTACCAGTATTCAGCACCTAACGTGTCTGCAATGCCACTTTCAACATCAAAGGTGGGAGTTTCCTGGAGGCCTATGACATAGAAGTCATGTCTTCCTCCATGAGTTGTCACATCAACAAGACTCACAAGGTTGTCAAGAGGGGCCTGCAGGCAAATTTCCCAGTGGCGCCACAAAAGGGTTACCAGTAAAACAGACAGAGATCACCATAGTACCTGAGGGTTCAACCTCAGAACAGATTATGATGATGTCAGAAGTCTTCACCTTGCTCACTTTCTTCCTCTCTACCCAGGAAGGAACCTAGATTGCACCCAAACGACCAGAGGCAGGCTGGAACAGAACTACACCAAATCCTCTGAAGTACTACAGGAATTGAATGACAGAAAACAGGGATAATTAAAAACCCTACTGCACCATTGAAGCTGTGGGTAGTGCCAGAGCATTTTGAGAAGACTGGCACAAACCTTGCCATTCATATTCCAGGTGACAACATAGATATCAAGGTCATTCACAAATTGCTGACAGTACTCGTTGCTCCAAGCTCCTAAAATCTCCCGCAGTTCATTCACACAGAGAGCAAGATCTCCTGAGTTGATCCGGTGTCGGATCTCAGAAGAACCCCAATTCCCCTCAGCTTCAGGGATTTGCTCTTGCACCATATCATCAGAGCCCTGGTCTTCGTTCAAATTGTCAGCAGCCATGATCGACAAATCCTTCTTATCATCATTGTTGTTCACAACTGTGACAAAATTGGGATCAATCTCATTAAGGATCATGGTTTCAATCTCCTTAAGATGATGATCCTTAGGAAACGGGGGCCAACAGGATTCCGCCACGCCGTTCATGTAGACGTTATTCGAGCAATAGAGTGCGGTGCTTGTCGCGACATTCCTTTTGTGGAAGAGAAGGAGATTACTGTTTTCGCAGTCAAGCAAGCCTCTCGCCAGTTGCTGCCCATACTTCGCGATCCACTTTTGTCGCTCGTGAGGTAAGACACAACCACTACCACCGCTGCCGGCCCTTCCGACGCAGTTCCCCATTTAGGCGCTGTCTCGGTCGCTCACCTTCCTCATAACGAGTTCATGAGCTTCTAATCTGCCACCAACTTTCCTGTACTAGGACGCCGAGAAATTTGGTGAATCCCAAGTCGTCCGGTAAATTACACCAACGTCGTCGTTGCGCAGCCAGCATGCGACTGAGGTGCTGGTCGACTCCACCAATGCCGCCATTTGCGTCAGAGGGACTTATTTCAACGGCGGCGGAGCTATTCTGAAGATTTTATTGTGAGGTGCACCACCACTCACATTGCATGCAGCTCTCAGTTCAAGAACTAGCATGAAAAGAATGTTGTGACAACGCATTCATCTTCTCCGGTCCTTACAATCATAGAAGAAGATGAGACTCGCAATCATGTATCAGCTGAGCTCCTCTCCCCCCACCCCCCACCCCGCGAATTAGACTTGGAGTTCAGAGAGAAGCTATTACAAGAAGCTCTTCCCAAGTGGTTCTCGTACCCAACAACGAATTGAGAATTTTTTCTCTTCGATTGTGCAAGTATAGTTCAGCTTCAAGACTTGCACAGCTGCATTTTCATCTTCTCTCAATTGCACTACTATAAGTACGGGACAATGCTAAGACAATGGATCAACTGAAAGTTCAAATGGAGCAGAGAATCCCACCACCAGAGCGATAATTCACCTTCTCTCAGAGTAATACAACCTTGTGCGACAAAAACAACAGACCACCAGCTCACGAAGAAGAAGAAACAAAGCTATAACGGCACCTGTCAGAACTGAGTTGCTCTATAGTACATAAGTCCACAGAAAAAAGAAAGCAGCTCGAAGACAAGGAACTGCTAGTAACTGAAGCAAGAAAAAGGAAGAAGAAAAACAACAAATCCCCAAAGGAAAAGGATTTTTAAAAAACGTGCAGGGATGTAACTTACTTATACCTGAGAGAAGAGAAAAGCTCGAGAGAGACAAAAGCAAGTGAAAAAGAAAGACGGATCAGCGGTCGAAGTAAAAGAGCAGTTAATCACAAAACAACAAAGAAAATACAGGAAGGTGATGAGAAGATGACGATTGCAACGAAGAGAGCAGCGAAAAGACAAGCGAGAAACCACGAGCGGCAGCAGAATGAAGGAAGAAAAACTGGCCGACAACAACTATGATAACTTAGGTTGGTATATTGGTACGTCGTCGACGTCCAACATAAACACGCCCGCGGGCACACAAGAACAAAACTCTCTCTCTCTCTCTCACACACACACACACATGTGCACACTCAATTTGACTTCCCAACACCCAAAACTTCGAAGAAGTGATTTTGGGGAATATGTTACGAACTTACTTGCAACGAGTTCTTTGAAAAAGTTGGAGAAACTTTCAGCTTCTTCCAAGATTTTTTTTCAAACAACTTCGTGATATAAATCCGAGAAGGATCGTTGGGAGTTTTGGGACGTGATTTCAACAGCGAAACCGCAGTTTTTGTTGGTGGTTTTGCTTTGTAGGTACCTATTTGGAGTGGGTATTGGGGTCAAAGAAAAGGAGAGGTGGCTGTGGCGGGTTTGGGGGAGGGGGGGGCGCGGTGTACTTACAAACATTTGAATTTGGGTGTAGGTACTGGGTTAGGTAGAGTTAGTCCCTGCTAGGTCTGCGCTCGTGGTTTAATTATGAATAGATAAATGCACTGCATTACTTCATATTTGGGAAAGTTGTCAGATTAGATTTGCCTCTTTGTCAGGTAATACTCAACACCATAATCTGGGTCCTGCGGTACAACACTTGATCATCTTGTCATTTGTTTAAACCTTGGGAAACTTAAATTGCATGAGAATGAATTTAGGGAAGAAATAGAAAGACAGAAATGAAATTTACCAAAGTCCTAGCAATTAACAGAAAGATCACCCCGTTAGAGAAGAAAGAGGAGAAAGAAATGTTCCTCCTCCCTCTGACTGAGACCCACGCAGGGCAGGGTTTCTTTTAAGGATTTTGTGATGTAGTCAAAGTGGTAACAATCAAGAAACTAATTTAGCCAAATTTGGTTATACACTAGATATGAAAGTAGGAAAAAACAGAATCCTTCAATGTTTTTGGCAACTTACTGGAACTTCTGATCAAATCTGGCTATTCAGAAAAAAAATTCTTTGACATCTGGCAATTTTGGGTCATTTTTTCCATGAAAAATCCTTTCTATTGATTGGAATCATATTTTTCAGGTCGAAATTTGGCGAAAATTCGCCAGTAAGAGAAACGCTGATTCAGGGGCATTAGGCAACTATCATGGCATTATGTAGAAGAGAGTATGTGGCACCAGGGTTGGGTGATGGAAGGGACGCTTCAAAACTAGTGGGGCTCGTTGAAGATCAATCGTGAAGTTATAATATTTCTTTTGTATATGTTGACAATGCTATGATGTACAATCCTCTGGGAGTAAGTGGATAACTTCTTGTCAGCATTCTTTTGCTGTCGCAGATCTTTGCCACTTGGCAACAAAAACAAGTCCAGTGCAACTTGCACAAAGGATTTTCATGAAAAAAATGTGCCAAAGTCCTTAGATTTTGAGGATTTTTTTAAATAATCATATTTAGGTTCCAGCAGGTCGCCAGAATATAGGCAGGATTCTAACATTTTTCTTCTTTCCTCTTTGACATGCAGCCAAATTCATCTCAATCCTGTTGAGGGTGATTGTAGGGTAGACCAGCCGGTCACCGAATACTTAAGCATTTAGGGCAGGCCGGATCCAAGGGGAGTGCTCCATTGTTTTTGGTGTCCAAACAAAACTTAAACCCCTCCTGTTGGCGCATCCGACACACTAACAGTTGTCGAAAATGAATTAGAAATGAGAAAGTTATGGCCCCCAAAGTAAAGGAGGGTAAGAACTCAAAAAAGACAAACCACTGAACACTACACAAGCTGGTTATCGAACACCCAAAAAATCCGTTGTATTAGAGTTCAAAGATGACTTGTAGAACTTCAGGTGATGCTCCTATAACATTTTAAATCTTTTAGAATGAATAAGAAATAAGAAAATTATGAGGTTTGAAAATTGGAGGGGTCCCAATAGAAGAAAAAAAACCAAAAAAAAATGTGTTTTGTAAGTTTGAAAGCTTATTTTTCTTCTTGTCATTTTGTCATTACTCATTTTTCTTTCCACTTTACAGATGATTTCTAGAGCTCGAAGAATTGTTGTCGTAACATTTTAAATCACTCAAAGTGAAGCACATATAATGAAGATATAAATATATGTTAGGTCATAGGCAGGTGATTGGTAATGGGCCAATCTACCCTAGTGTGGGTACATCACGAAATGAAAAAAAAAAAAAAAAAAACATGTATGCCAAAAATGAACTATTAAAAAGCTATTTTACCAAACTAAAACATGGCAAAACATGTCGTCCATTATGTTTGAAATCCTTTGCAAGCGAATGTGCATTACATTGCCTTGTCAATTTCATCATTAAATAATCCTTTAAATGTTGAAATGATTTTATGTGAAAATATGAAGTTGAGGTGTTGAAAACTTTCATAATTATTGCATAGATTATTAACAATCATGCAAATAATAATAATTTTAAATGTCGAAGTTGACCCTAGGCTAAGGTAGATTTTTCCAAGTGCCAAAATGACCAGTCTAGGAATTTTTTGACCAAATGGAAAGTGATGAAAAATTGGAATAAAATTGAAAAGAATAAAAATCAACAACCCTTAAAGGTGGTGTCCTTATGAACTTGATTTCACAATAAGAATTGATTTTAGCAAAGGTTATGAGGTGCTTCAATTGTTGGTTCAAAGTTCAAATATCAACTCATTCAATTGAAGTACCCAATAGCTAATAATATTACAATGAACTATCAACCTTATCTATTGAACTTGACTATAGCTAGCTAGTTCTTCTTGAAGTTGTGTTATTTATAGTTATCCTTTAATTTTAGTTGCAAGTTATTAAAAAACTTATTGTTGATTTTTCTTTATGCATTTATTTATTAATATTTATATAAATTAACTTTTGTTTTATAAAATTATTTCATTTTTTTCTAATGGTCAAATGCCTAGTGAAGCACAAGCGTGTGCTTAGTCTTGGTTTGCATGATTAACACCAATAATGATTAGTGAACTTTAATCTACATAGTTTGATTTGTCTCTTATAAACTTTGTTGCTAGAGCTTGTACATTTTAGATGGAATCCTTAATTAGTAAGTCGACATGTTATGGGCCCATAGGGATTCACATTTGTATCGCCAAGGTTGTAGGACATAATTTTTTTGAAGATTTAGGATGCAAATGTTACTCGAAAACAAAAAACTTTGGAATATAGTGTGAAAAGGATATGTCAAACCAACAAGTAATTTTGTAGAATGTGAAAAGAGAGACAAGAAGGCTAGAACCATCATTGTCATGGGACTTGACGCACCCTCACATTCTCTAAAAGACTCAAATGCAAATTCGAAAATGAAAATAACGAAAGAAGAAGTTGGAATATGTTCTTTAATTTGCAACACTTCGGGCGTAAAAGGGCGTGTTAGAGCTTCGAAATGGGGACTAGGACAAGTGACAAGTGAGTCAATTATTCACATGGACCTACATAGCCCGAACAACAAGTTGGTTAATGCATGGTTGGAACATTTTTTATGTATGGATGAGTCACGAGCATACATAAACTCACAAAACTCATCACAGCATGGACTTGGGGGAAGCCAACACCTTTCCCCTTAGTATTCTCTATGATTAACCATGGGGGCTACATCCAAATGTCATTTTGTTTTGGGACTTTCAACATTTTGGAAAGCCATAACTTCTTGTGTAGACCTCCGATTGAAATGGGGTCTAAAGCAAAGTTGTAGTCTCATTCAAAGCTTTCTAACGATAGGTAGCATGCCACCTGCACACATGTATTTCAGGGCAATTTATGATTTTTAATGTTCAGGGAATCAAATTGACATTTTGACTCCTGACCTTTCTTTTGGCCATAACTTGTGTTTTAAGTACTCAAATGGGTCATGCGAACCCATTTAGATATCTACATTTCAAAATCTTTCAAATGGTATCTCCTTTTGAGTTAATACACACAAATTTGTGTGGCTCGATGAAAATTAACTTAGTGGGAGGGGCCAAGTACTTCATGACTTTCATGGATGACAACACCATAATGTTGAGGATTATTTTTTAAAACAAAAATGAAAAACTTCGATAGTCTTCAAAAAGTTCCAAGCCATGGTGGAGATTAGGTCAAAAGAAAAATCAAGGCCATTTGGATTGACAACAATGGTGAGTTCATTTCTAAAATTTTCAAGGATCATTGTAAAGTGAAAAGCATTCAACAATGGTACATTCCACCATATAGCCCAAAATCCAATTGTGTTATAAAAAAGTTCAACCAAACTTTGGTTGAGCTGGTTAAGTGAATGTTCCATAGCAAAAACATAACCCATAGCTTATGAGTAGAAGCAATGTCGACAACTACTTATTTACAAAATAGAAGTCCCAACAGTTGCCTAGAAGGTGTAACTCCACTAGAAGTTTGGAATGAAAAATAACCAAATGTTGATCATTTCAAAAAAATTGGTAGTGTTGCCTTTGTTGCTGGTTGAAAGCCTACTACTTCAAACCATGATCCAATTAAAAAATGTCACAAAAGCAACACATGGCAATGAAAATTAGCAAAGCAACAAAGACCTTGAAGATTCTCAAATCGATGTTGAGGATTTTCATTTTAAAGTTACTATTGAGGATCATGACAATGAGGAATCATTAAAGCCAACTATGCAAATCCATCACAAACCTACTAGGGAACAAAAACTTCCAAAAAGGTTTAGGGTTTAGGGTTTAGGGTTTAGGGTTTGATTCTAACAGAATTTGCAAACATTATGAACTCATTAGACACTAGTGACTCTCATTGAAGCCCTAATTAGATATGACATTCAAAATTAAAAGGATATGAATTCTTTGAGAAAGAACAACACATGGATATTATCAAAGCTTCCAACAATTCACAAATTAAAGGTATTGGTTACATGCGGGTGTTTGGAACTAAAAGGAATGATCATGATCAAATTGTACACCATAAGCCGAAACTAGTAATTAAAGGTTACACATACAAGCATGGAGTAGATTTGAGTGATACATTTGTTTCGATGGTGAAGTTCATTTCCATCAAGGTGTTATTGGCTATAGTTGGCGATAAGATATTTGGAATTATACCAAGTTGATTTCAAAAGTGCATTTCTGAATGGTGACTTCAAGGAAGTCATTTTCATGGAACAACCTGATGGACAAGTTTTAGAAGGGCAAGAAAAACTTGTTTACAAGTTACAAAAATCTTTATATGAGCTAAGGCAAGGCTCAAGAACTTGGTACCAAAAGTTAAACAATTTCATTGTAGAAAATATTTTAGCAAATTGCAATCAAACAACAATGTTTACATCAACACACAAAAGGGTGTAATCATCACAATGTAGGTTGATGATTTTTTCATTTTTGTAGAAGATGTGAAGTTCTTTCATTGGGTGAGAGTCATCCTTTGCAATATTTTTTCCATGATTGATTTAGGGGAGGTGGAGTTCATTTTAGGACTTCAAGTGACTAGGGACAAAAATTGGAGAAACATCATGATGGGTTAGTTTGGATATGTTACAAAACATGCTAAGTTTTGGGAATGATAAGATTACAATGAGTTGTTAAAAAACTTGTTGCTGATTTTCTCTACACATTTATTTGTTAAGCTTTATACAAGCTAGCTCTATTCTATAAAATTATCTCATTTTCTCTAATGGTCAAGTGCCTAGTGAAGCACAAATGTGTGCTTAGTCTTGGTTTGCATTATCAGCACTAGTAGTAAATAAAAAGCTCTAAGCTATATAGTTTTGTTTGTTTCTTATAAGCTTTGTTGTTGCAGCTTGTGCATTCTAGATGGACTCCTCAGCAAGTCAAGATTAGCCAATCCAAGAAGTCTAATTAGTACCAATAAGAGGAAGTAGGGTTTAAATCTTCCTAATAGGAGAAAAATCACATGCTTGCTCACACTCTCAAATCATCACACTAAAGATCACCCTTCCCCCAACAAAGAAACTTCATTTACAACATTGACCTCATTTCCAATTGCATGGAATCCCTAGTCCAAAGTCATGCATGATCAAGACTTTGCATATGGGCTTTTGATATGCTTATGCGGCATATCAAAGCAGTCATGATCAATAGTCCAAATGGTTCCTAATAAGTAGGGGTCTGTATCCAGTTTCTGTACACCAAGTTGGTGCTTATCCAAATTATTGGAACTTGGACATGGAAGAAATTTGGATAAGCAAGCTTGCCTCTATGGATGGTCTTTGCTTTGGAGTGGAGTTGCCCATGATGTCTATTTTTCTGTGCAGAGGATATGGAGAAAGGCTGCCCCCAAGGACTTTATTGAACACATAAGGAGACAAATACATGCCAAAGCGGCCCAAAATAGTGGTACCCAAGAGCCATAAGGACAACCTACTGAGTAGCCAATTTCCAATTCTTTAATCTCCAAAGTAAGAACTAGAAACACCTTGGATGCTAAGACTGCAATCATACACATTATCATTACTCAAATACCATGCACCTACTTACTGTGCTTTTTACTCCTAATCTGTCTATCAGTGGCAAGCGCTTCTGCAATACCAAATTACCAATCCATTTTTTTCATTTTGGTGATGTAGCACTAGTGCCAATGATCCGAGAAAGGCTAAGCATTGATGGCAATTTGTTTGTGGAAAACTGTCAAAACAGTAGAAACCTTAAATCTGGTGAACTTTCTTTTGAGTTGTGATCAAATTTGCTGAAATTTGCAAGAATCTGCAACAGAATATTTGTCTTTTAAAGGAAATTGGTTACAATTTTTCACCAGTTCTCCATAAAAAGAAACACTGACAATTTTGCAAAGATGGCACATGGCTTGGGAAATTGGAATAGGTTTTTGGGCTTGTGGAATGGGAAAGCAAAGGCCAAGACCACAAAGCAAGAAGGTCTGTTGTAATTGTAAACCCCACAATTTAATGCCTGTCAAACCCTTCAGTTGTGCACCAAGTGTCAACTTACTCCCAAAAACTAAAACAAAAAGAAAGAGACAACACATGAGAATATACATCCCTGGTGTTTTGAAATCTAAGTTGTATGATCATTGACAAGATAATCCTATGAAACCAACTAGGAGAAGGGTTGGGTGGTGAGATCAACTTTACCATAAAACCCAAACAGACTTCCTAGGACAGATCAGTTTTTCAACTACTTGAACAACATGAAATGCAGTTATCTTTGACAATTTACTTCTTTAAAATTTATAAATTATGTTGCTGGAGGTAGTCACCCTTAACATAAGTTCTAGGTGCATGGCAACTAAGTAGAAAGACTGGAACCCGTCCATGCTGCAGCTTTTTTGTTTTTGTATTCATAGCTCTGGTGACAAGCCTCAGCCTTAACCACCAGGGTAGCTCACTTCCCTCACAGAGCATGAGCAGAAGGGGTCCAGTTGGGATTTGAATTCACAGCCGTCAGCTTTGCTGCCTTACCCTTGAGCCACTATGGTAGCTGCATGTCCTCATTTTGCAACTTTCATAGCCAAAAGACAATTGGATTTGGTAAAACGAAGTCATAGCTTGCAATCCTTCAAGAATAATATTTCTTTCTTGGAATGGGAGCTCTCCCAAAGTTGCATTCAATAAGCACAGATGGCACTCAATTTTATTATAATTTATTACATATTAAATAAGCCTCCCGCATTTGTGCATTCTGAAGATTAAAGAGCTCTAGAACAGTGTTTTTTTGGGTCAATTTTCTGATGTAGGCACAAACTGGCAAACGTTCATAGGAAGATTTAGCCAAATTTGGCTACGAACTAAATGTGAAAGTAAAAAAATGTTTAAACATCAATCTGTATTTTTGGCTACCTGCTTGAACCATGTATAGAAACTTTGTGATTTGAAAAATTTTGGTTGAATTTTCTGGCCATTGAAAATCTCAATAAGAACTTAATTTTAGCACTTTTATTCCTAATTTCTATTTTTGGCTATATATAAAAAAAGAGGCTGCCCTTGGATGAAAACATGGGGATGTAATCAAACTTAAGCTAATGAGTACATTTGGTATATATATACATTTGGTAATAAATGGTGGTTTCAATTCCTACAAGTGAGATAATCATTCGGCTCAAAATGGTCAAGTGGTCAGTAGTATCCAATATGATATGATTTGGTCAGACAGTCTGGTGAAAATCATCCACTTATTCTGCCCCCAATTATTTCAATACGGGCTATGGTTGTGTGTGATTATTGAAATTTCTTGTCATGGTTTCAGAATGAGTAGATGATGATCAGAGCTTTTTATTGGTCACACTTCCTTACAGCCCAGATATAATTTTCTGGATGGAAGGAAGAAATTCTCCACCATTTGCATGCTACCAGAGTTTCTGGAGTTTGAAGGGTTTCCTCTAAATTGCACAGAAATGGAAAAAAAAGATGTAAGCTCTGTAACAACAAGCTGACATCCCTCATAATAGAGAATATGCTAAATGGAACACACATTAGCAATAATAGTTCATGTGATTAGCTACAAATCACAATGACATACAGGAATATTCAGATACTTCTTTGGCAACAAGTTCAGGTTTGAAACCTTCTCATTCTCTTCAGGTATACACAAGTCATATTTAGGTTTTTGTGTGTCTTGGTTACGTGAACCTTTATAATTTTGTAATGTTATGTACAATTTTGACAAAGACTTTGTGAACCTCACTATCAATCTCTAGTTTCAGTGCAATGTAAACAATGTAGCCAGTCCCAGTCTTTCGCTTTTTTTATATATTAAATTTCATGATTTAGAGAAAGTAGTGGTAATTTAGCCAAATTTGGCTATAACTGGAAATGAAAGGGAAAAATACTAGAACCTAGTATAAAATTCTTGCCATTTGAGATTTGTTTTTCTCAAAATCTGGTAAATTTGGGCCATTTTTTTCATGAAAAATCCTGTAAAGGTTGAAATCAGATTTTCACACACATTACATGCATTACACATCCTGACAGCATTAAGAGCCAGAATTTTCTTCAAAGCACCACCAACTTGGTGGTGCATTCATTTGAACCCATTTTCAACCGTTCTCCTATTTGATGTCTGCACGTTGAGATTGTGAACTCATCTCTGAGTAAATAATCTTTGAAGTCTGATGAAAGAAATTGCAAAAACATTTCTGAGGTAGTTACCCCTTCTTCCCTTTCACTAAAGTCCCACTCAAACATGTTCCACAGAAGGACTGACACAGCTGCCCATATTTGAGGCACTAATCCCACCAATTCTTTGTCGTGGGACAAATGTTCCAAATGTTCCAAATCTGGCTTGACAGAGTCCGGGTGAAAGTATTTCAGTGGTGGTCAATGATGGGGCTTGCCAGTTATGTACATTATCAAAGTGCCAGTCTGAGAGGTTGCACACAGTGAAACCCCTACATCCAAACACTGCTCTCCTTCACTGGGAAGAAGGGACATCAAGAGAGCCTTTGGATGCTCGTCTCAGTGTCAATTTCCCAAATTTTGCCCAGTGGCTTGTTTGTTGAATGGGACCAGTGTCCATTTATGAAACGGAGAACAGACATGGTACCAATGTGGCCATGCTATGAGTGGTGTGCATTTGCCCCTGAAGTCCAACCCAGAGCTAATCTCAGTGAAAGAACTATGTGTAGGGTTATGCCCTAGGATGAGGGCATTATTAGAGTTAAGGCCTGCACAAGGCAATAGCCAAGTGAAAACTGCTCTCATCTGGGAGCCTTACCCAGCTTAAAGAAAAGAGGTGTAAAGAAAGAGGCAAATGGAGGAGATCAGACAAAACAGATGAAGAAGCAGTAGCTGAGATAAACCTGAATGACTTTATGAACCTTACAACACGTAGACATGCATCCATTTTACACTAAATATTTTCGTGGAGTGCTTTATGTTTTTCATTATGAGTCTCTTCACTATGAGACTCTTCACTACACTAGATTTCTTTAAGATACCTTTAGAATCTTAATCTAGATCCAATAAAGTTGCAAATGGGTAGGTACCAGTAATAAGACAAAATGAGTTCAAAATAATAAGAAGTGCCTGTCAGTCCCTCTATCAGAGACTCATTTGGGGCCTTATTACTGTTGGGGCAGCCATTATACCTCCACCATGTCCACATGTACACAGAAAAAGAGAAAAACAATACTTAATGGATTGTCTGTAGCCACAATGAAATATTATTGTTGGCATTGTCACGGGTGTGACCAGAACTTGAAAGAGATAGAATCACATAGATTCATCTTCTACACCCCCAGAATTCTCAAGGTTTGTTGGAAAAGGTAGCTATAAAAAAACACCCTTAAGTGATTGTTGTCCCATTCTTTTGTAAAATCAGCACTTTGAAGTTCAGACTGTCCGAATGGCAAAAAAAAACCTGGTTTCTATGCTCTGCCTATGCTGAAAATGATAACAATTGCCTAAATGATTGGCTCCTTCTAGTGGCCTTTGGAAACTAGGTTAACTCCTGACTTCTAATAAGAACTTGTGATCAGCTATAGGACAACAATATATGGAGGTTGACAGACACAATATTGCATTAATAATGGAATTGTGTCCTTGTTTACTTGCTTACAATTCAACTTTGTCGCCCAGTGGCAGAGTCGAGTAGTTAATCATATTTCAAAAGAAACAGGCTCCAATGTAGGTAATGTAGTAATATAATGTAACTTATTGTCAGATGGAGTTAAGCTCACAAGAGCCAGTAAAATTCAAACTTCATCTTTCAACTCTGATCTCTCTCTCTCTAAGTAGGGAGAACAGCCTTAATGCCAGTTTTGAAGTTGTGAAAGTTTGCGCAGAGTAGTTGAGTACATCTGCCCATAATACCACTTTCAATAATACCACAATTTGTCACTAATGAGAGGTGTGGCAGGTAGCTCCCCAGTCGTTTCTCCTTTGTTTTTAGAACTGGGTTTGCCAACAGATCTGAGTATGATCTGACTTCTTTTCAACAATTGTATCTCTAGAAAAAATCCTTGTCCTTCAGTAACCTACTGCAAAAACCTTCTTCTCCCCCAGTGTGCAGAAGAGTGAATGCTAGGTTCATCAGAGTTGGCACCTCATATGATAGAGTTGGCTTTTACTATGGGGTAGTTGATTGTAGAAAATGTTTATTTTTTGCCACTCTATTACAAATGCATTGGCCTTTTCAGCTAGGATCAGCCGTTTGGACATATCTGAAAATTCAAACAATTACCTCCATTTCAAGACCCATGACACATTTCATCATATTCAAGTAACTAACTAATAAAACTCAAGTTTTCTCTCTAGACCAACTTTTGCAACCTGGTTTTCCAATGCATGTCACATTAGTATTTCGCTTCCTGTTACAGGTTTGCTTCCATGATGATTGAAGATTGGTTTGAACAATAATGGTCAATGGGTAGAATTTCTTGTTTCGTTTCCATTTCTCTAGAGATGCTGTGACTTTTGTTCTCCCAAATCCAAAAATCAAAGAGATTTGTCCTAGCACAAACCTTCACAATTTGTTTCTGGCCTCTGGATGTGACATCTAATATATTCTCCTACTGCAAGTGTGACCATGATCCCATGTAAAGAGGTCAGCAACTCGTCACATGCCAACTCCAAACATACTGTATTGAATAAACATCACTTGAATGATTGTAATGTGTATCCAATCATGTATTGAATCTAAATTAAACTTTGAATCCACTTATTTCAATGTCCAAATTTTGTACATGTGCATCCAACAAACAAACAACCTAAAATGAAGTTGGAGATATTTCCAAGAGCATTTCAATTGATTCTTTTCCAAAAATAGCAAAATGGGTAATGAGATGATGACCTTTAAGTGGCCCCCAACCCTTTTGATCACAGCCAAAATCAAAGCTTCAGTATCTCCATCATACACTATTGCAAACTATCATTGGCAATCAGACCGTATGTGGAATATTTCAGTGCAATGGCTCTTCAAACATGACATTTAATATTTGATCACAACCATGGTGCTGTTGTGTACTTCAAATCCAACATTTTCCCCTACCCTCCAACCTTCCCTCTTTGTTCTTTCAATCTTTTCTTTCAAGCTTTACTCCAGCTAAGTGTCTTCATTTTTAAGCTTGAGTTTTCTTCAACTGTTGTAGAAACAAGTTCAAAAATATCTCTTTCGACAAATGACAAAAGTTTCCCAATTCAGATGACCTATCCAGTTGGAAATGGAACAACTATGGAATGCATGATTGTATACAATAATCAACATTTCATTTGTAAGATGGGATACCTTTAAACCATCTTCACTTTCAAATGTATATGATTAGTACATATGAGACAAATTAAAGCACATGTATAGTGTACATTACATTCTAATCATCACTTGGTAATATTAAATATCTATTATAACTAATCCAACCGTAGTGGAGGTCACTAACTCAACTAGCCCCCAATGACCATATGGGTATTTAGGGTCAAGCTTCAATGGGGAATTGGGTAACTTGTAGGCTGCCCTTGGCATTTGAATTGTAAATGACCATACATGGACAGAAGAATTAAGCGTAAATATTATGTGAAAAGGAATAATCATGCTAATTTGGCAAATACATGTTTCCCCAAATGTTTTCTTTGAAGGTTTACATTTTGATAAATTGGAGGTTTTTTATGATTTTTTTAATGTCAAAAACCCTTATTAAGCTGTTAAACTATTAAAATATTTTTGTATTTTGGATTTGTGAAAAAAAGATTCATTGTGTACTATAAGATGGTGGTTTAACATACAACACTTAAATACAAATGTTTAAATGTAAAATATCATGAATTATTTAGATCCAAATTAACTATGTGCACCATATTTTTAGCAAGTTGTACTTTGAATCCAAATTGTGTATTTGTTAAGAAAATTGGTGTTGTTAGATCATCCTTCCTTCACTAAGAAAACTTCCAACAAATTCTCTTTAAATCCTAAATATCACAATAAATTCAAATGTGTATAGATTTTTTCCAACATAAGAAAATGCGGTGCATGAAAATTAACAAACTTGGTTCACAACCTCTCATTCCATAGTGTATGTTGGATAATATGTCAATGAATCACTTTACTAAAGTTATATGTTGTCATGTGGTTATCTTCATTGCCTTATTTGCCTTCATAGGCAAAGTTGTTTATTTTGATTTTGATGTTACATCTCATAAATTTGTAATGTGGTGGAAACTTAATCCTAATGCAACCAAAAAATCTGCATGTATTGTTTACAAAGGCATGCTATAAGTCATAATTTGGAACTTTTGTATCACCCTTGTTTCACCTCACTAATGGTACTTAATCCCAAAACATGTTTTTCGTTATGCATTGTTTTTTCACAATGTGTTTTCCTCTCTTTTTTAAATCCTTTAAAGAAATTATGCTAGCCTAATCAAAATGCTAAAATAGCCTATGGCTAGCATGAGGGCTCTTAACACTAGCATTACAACCTCTTCTAACATCCATGCCAATTTGTGGCACATGATGTGATAATGTGTAATCCGTGAAAATTGAAATTAGAAAAGAATAACTTTTGTGAAAGAACAATTTCAAATTCATGATTTTAAAAGCAAAAAATACTTTTAAATCAAATATTGACAACAACCTAACATTTGCACATATATATGATCATTATTACGAAACCTTGTCTTTTATATTCATAACATTGCAATTATAATGATTGTTGTGACTAAGTTTATTTATTCAAAATGATTAAGGGGCATTTTTAATCCATGTTGCCCCTTCCAAAAAATAAGCATATTTTATCAATTAAGTTGATAAATTTCTTAATCAAATCAAATAATGTCAATTACATATAAATCAAATCATGCCTATGTGGTGTCAATGCCTAGTATAATGTGATTAATTTTAATCTCTCCAAGGATGACAAAGCTTGCTACATATTACATATGTTAGATTTTAGTCATTGAAAATCTTATTTATGTACATGTGTTAAGTGTAGGTTATAAGTTTCTTAAATATGTAACTTTTTAGGCCCTTAATCATGTAAGTACGTACATAGGTAGGTAGATAATAGGTTGTAAGTAAATAGGTGTAACAAAACATTTGCCATCTAACTATTTAATTAATATAACCTTGTTTCACATTTTATATGTTGATATATATTTCATAACTTGAAATTACAATTTATGAAATTCAAAATGAATATGTGTTTATATTTTTTGCTAAGAGATTATTTGACATAATATGAAATGATGGTTGGATGGTTAATGCTTTGGCTTGTAACCATGTGGGTGGCTTGTGACATACATGCTTGGGGCTTACACCTTAGGCTTACATTTTATACCCTTGGGAATTGTAGTTAATAAATAATTATAAATCATAAATAATTTATTTATGTTATTTATGAGTCAACATCAACTAGCACATGCTATAGTTTTAACAAAACTAACTAACCATGTTAACTAACACATACTATTCTTTAATCAAAATGGACATGACAAGTTCACATAACTAGCACCTTAGTCATATATCTTTTTAGAAGACACATTTGAAAAGATTCTTGGTATGCCTTTTTACAAGGTTACAAGGTATTTTTTTATAAATTTGTTTATAAATTTAGTGAGTTGCTCCATAAATATTATTTCTAATTTTTTTTGGGTGCCCAAAGGATATGCCTAATTATTTTTTAAAAAAATAACATGTATAATCCAAGCTTTAGTTTATTTATTTTAATTAAGAAAAAAATGAATTGATGTACAAACCTAATTTGGGGGTCATATTTGAATTTGGGTCCAATTTGGTTTATTTAGGTCCAATTTTTTTTCTTTCAAAATTTAAAACTAAAGGTTTGGTGGCCCAAACCTAGCCTCATAACTTGAAACCAAACCAAACTAGTTCTAAACAACTTCATTGGACCAAAGTTGCTCCCAAAAAATACTTTTGAAATTGCTTCATGAAATGTGTTAAATTTGTCATCTTTGTTTGAATCTAGATATGCTTGAATCACCATTTGTCATATGTAAAGTACAAAATTTGGCATTAGATCAAATCATTTGCGTAAAACAGATAATCATAAAGTGCAAGAAATCTAAAAGACATCATGGCAAACTTTCTCAACATTAGTAACTCCATAGCTAACAAAGATAATTTGTGCTAAGTTCTTTGAATCAACAATCTAAATTTCTCTCTTGCTTACACGACTAACCTTCTATATTGTTCATTCACTGAATCAAAAACATTGCTATGATGACTTGTTCAAGTTGTTAGAAGTCATTCATTTGTATGTTACAAATAAGGAAATTTCTATAAGGAGTTAAACCCTATAAAAATGCAATAAGTGCTTATCACATCCATGGCATAGAAAACAAGTGCAAAGTCAACCAAATTACATGTCTTCATATTTTTCAATTTCAACAATATCCATGATTCTCAATGTTCAAGTAAGGCAATTTGAAGATAGTTCCAAACCTCTAGGACAATGAGTAGAATTCTTCTCTAGCCAAACTCATGTAGTGTACATGAACATTTCATATTTTTTGACCAATGAACAATCCTAGTCCATAAGCTTTGAAGCCCTAACATGAGACTAGTCTTTTTCAACCATTAATCTAATTCACATCTACTTGACATATGATATGCTTTAATCTTGTTCATATTTCATTCAATTATTTTCATCTGCCTTCAATGGAAAACTCTTGGACAAGGTTGGTGTGTGTAATCATCAACATTTTTCTATGGGTTCAACAATTTTAATAGAAAAACATGAAGAAAGTTGTGCACATGCTTTCAATTTCATGGCATTGAAGATAAATGAACACAAATGGATGAAATATGGACAAGATTGTTCAAAACGTATCATCTATTGATTAGATGTGAATCATTAAACGAAATTTGAAAATCAACAATTGCATTTGTGATTCATTTGTAGCTATAATGGTCAACTATGATTGGAAATTCCTTGAATTTCTTTGGACAACTAGCATAAGACATTATGGAACATAAGTAATATGATATCCTACTTACTACTACTACTTAATCTATAAATTAATTAATGACCTAGCCTACCAACTACCTACCTAGTTTTACTTAACTTAGTTAAGTCTAACCTTCATAACCTAACCTACTAACTAGGCCTATTAAATTAGCTTACTACTACCTATATATAACTTAAGCCAACTAATTAAGTATGTAAGCTAGGTTAGGTTACCAACATACATAGGCCTATTTAATTTAACTTAATTTATTAGGCTTAATGAGCCTAATTTACTTACCAAGTTGTAATAGCCTTTTCTAACAACCTATTAGCCAATAAATTGATTTGTACACTTTCAATTTAATAGCAAAAATGTCATGTGTTATTTAGCATTCATGTATAGTTGCAAAATACATGAAATTTCCTAAACCTTAACGAGAACAAATGTAAACCTAAACCCAAATCCAGATCGCGAAACAACAAAAACACAACAAGTAGAAGACTCAAAATGATTTTATTATAAGAATGAAATAAAAGTATAACAAAGTTATGACAAAAAACGTACCCAAAACTGGTGTTGAACAAATTAAAAATAATGGGGAATTCTACCTCTATTTATACTTATTGGGTACCTGATTTTAAAAAGTTTATCAATAAATTTTCAACCCACACATGGTTCATGTTCACCCATGTGCACCCATGTGTGAATTATGAATAAACTAAGATTCAACTAAGAGTGGACTAAAATTTAGCTAAAAATGAACTAATAATTAATTAGAGGATAATTAAAAATGAATTAATAGTTAATTAAAATTGAACTAGAGTTTGATTAATAATGAACTAAAAGTGAACTAAAAGTAAATTGGAAATGAATTAGAAATGAACTAAAATTTAACTAGAAGCTAGTTAGGAATGAATTGAAACTAAATTAAAAGTTAGGTACAAGTCCACTACAAGTCATGAATGAATTCCATGGCATTGACATTTGTGACACCTAATGGTACCACCCAAAAATGGGCTTTTCCGACTTGTAAAACATGTTTATTTTATAAATTTTCTTCCAATTATCAAGTTGATTTATTTCTTGTAAAATTGTGAAGTTCATGCCAACAATTCTAAATTTGGCTTCTATGATATGATCTTACTATTTTTCCATAGTTTTTGAAGGGGCATTATTAAAAATTACATCCTAGGGTACTATACATTCCACCCAATTTTCATTGTATTGCCAAAAAACCAATACATTGGTTTATACTACAAGTACAGTAGATTGGGGTGTGGTTATGGTCACATGGCAATCCAACCATTCACAAACCACCTAATGTCTTATTTAGTGGCTACTCATTGAATTTTTATTTTTATTTTTTAAATTTCAAATTCCACCCATTTGTTATAGTGGTTTGAACAATGAATGTAATGGTTTACTCCACCCACTTTAGTTCAATGGTTTAATCCATTATGTTTTGGTGGTTAGTCCACTAAGTTTTGTGGTTGAATCCACTATTTTTTGGTGGTTAGTCCATTGTTTAGTGTGGTTAATTATTGTGTGGTCCATTATTGTATTACATATGAATTTAAAGGAGCAAACTTTTGATGGTTGGTTTAATATTCACACAAAAATGTACAATGTCCACAACCAAACGGAAACAAGCACACTAGGGTGTCACAATTTCAACAAATTTGAGTCCCTTTTCAAAGTCTTTTTCTAGTGTAGTTGAAAACTAGCTTAAAATAAGGATTTTTTCTTGAAAATACAAAATTTAGATGCTTTCTTGGAAGTTGTTTGGTTGACATGTATGCAAAATGTGGTAGTAGAAAAATCTTTAATTGAGCTTGGTGATGTGTAGTAGCAAATTGAGCAATGGAGTAATATATTGTCATCATTTCCAAGGTTGGAAACACAACTTTGTTTAATGCTTACATTACCATACTTGCTATAGCAAGCCCTACATAGTAAGATTTCAACTTATTTGGAGCTTCACACAAGAGGAAATATGCCTCTTGGGAACTAAATTGCATTGATCATAGCTTTAGCAATGCCAATAATTTCACCAATTTCAACATATAGTGTAACACAAGGTCATAATGAATTGGGAAGGCACCTACCAAGTCTAGAAAAATATAGCCATGGCATTCCTTTTTTGGCCAATAGGTTCAAACAACATGGCATTGCAATTGAATCTTGTAAAATTTGAAACCTTACAAGTTTTGTTATTGGTATTCATGTTGAATTTGTTAGATGGATGTAATGTTTGCAAAGGCTGATATGTTATGGGTAGAACACCAACTCAAAACATTAATCTACCTTTAGTTTTTTTGACCTAATATGATCTTATGTGGTTGATTCTTGACCAAACAATTGATATGGACAATGACCATGGAATGACAAGGCATGTGCTTTATATATGTCCACCAATAAAATGCATTTCCCAAATAGCTACTCAATTTGAATTTATTGACCCTCCATTTACTCTTAGGTGTGATTTTTTAATGTTGTTTAATTCATGAATTTGACACATGGAACTACACATTTATGAATCAATTCAATGTAGGCCATACTTTAAATGAAATGCAATGCTTTAGATTACAAAAGTATTTTGAACTTCATTGTACATGGCTATAGGGTTAGTGCAAGATGGTGATCCCATATGTGCTA
Organism: Sphagnum tenellum; assembly: GCA_963921925.1. Taxonomy (NCBI): domain Eukaryota; kingdom Viridiplantae; phylum Streptophyta; class Sphagnopsida; order Sphagnales; family Sphagnaceae; genus Sphagnum; species Sphagnum tenellum. The sequence continues at coordinate 8,912,926 of OY998155.1, forward strand.
GGAAAATATATTGGATATTTTGCCAATGCCAATGCAATTTTATAGGCCAAGAATTATATGTATGATGTACATTACAAAATATCAAATTGCACAGATTTGGAATCTCCAAATTATGCATGATGTTGGTTTGCATTTTGGGGAGGATTGAATAGTTGTATAATGGTCATGTTGACCCTTTCCAACCTAAGTTTTGCAACTTAGTGAATAGTGAAGGTTATAGACATAAAGAAGCAAGTTCAAACTATACAAATGGTGGAAATGACATTAAAAAAATTAGATTTTTGAATTACTAATCGCAAAGGTTATTTTGCCTTTCTAATATGCAAGGTATGTATATAGCAAAAAATTTACATTACATAACTAGGAGTATTCATTGCCAACTTTCTTTTGTGCTTCATGATAGCTTGATGTTAATGCAAAGTTCCAATGAATTATTTTTGGGTTTTTGTTGTTATCCAATAAACAAAGGAGATTTTTTTAATAACCATGGGTGAATTTTGACATCAATGTTAGAATGATAGTTGTTTATTAATTTTTAAGCAGGTCTCAAATACTTGAGAACACTCTTGATAATTTTGTGAATATTATATTGTAGGTATTATGTATCAAGTTGGGTAGGGTATGTCAAAAAGATGTGATGTACACCACATTAGTGATTCACTTTGAATTGACACCTTTTATTTAGAGAAAGACTAAATGCACTTCTTGTCAACTTTGTTCAATATTTTGACAAATTTAAGTTATTAAGTAGGTTGAAAATAAGAGAAATGTATAAAAATAAAGGAAGTTAAGATACTTTGCTCCTAATTTGTGCTTCATTTGAACTTCCAAAGTTGAGTTTTCTTCACCTAATGGAAAAGGGCACTAACCAACACAACAAGCACTTTGGGACACTAAATTCATAGAATTGTAAAAAAGTACCCAGACAATATTATGCTTCATCAAGGAAAAGTCTCTAAAAACAACTATATTTTGTTATAATAGATGTTAATAACATTTTGAATGTATGTCATCCAACTAAATTCAACTTTCATAACTATTTTATGAATTCCTTCAAATTTTGAAAGGTCAATGTTATATTTATATTATTTACCTTTTTTAGCTTTTGTAAACCAAAGCATTGATGTTCCTGAAGAATGTGGATACGAATATCCTTTAAACACTTGGTACAAGTAATCATACAAAATATTTGTGAAATTTAAATCAAAAGAGTTGAAAATATTAACATTCAATCAATGTCAATTTGATTAACATATCAACATTGAATCATAATAATTGAAGATGGATTAAGAGCTTAATATTTAATTAACATATCAACATTGATTCAATGTTCATTTGACTAACATATCAAATTGGTTCAATGATCAACATTAGATCAATGCCCAATCATTGATTTTAATTGACTTAATGTTGAGGAATTAGCTTGACGACATCAACCATTGTATCAATGCATCAATATTGTTCGCAATGCTCAAATTGATATAACATAATATGAGTAATGGTCGAATGGATGAACTTCATTGACATTGATTTTAGGTTTGAATGAATGAATTTGATTTAGATAAACTCAAGGATGCGTTTTCACTAGTGTTGGGCATGTAAGCGTTAAATAACCACATATATGACTTGTAAATTTGGTGTACACACATTCAAACTTTTTACACTTACATTTATTATTGGTATGTATATACATATATGTTACATTTACCTGATGCCATGTAAATGTTTTGGGATGTGTAAATGTAAGTATATATATTATATATCCTTAATAACTACAATACTTGCAATCCATATTGATTAATTGTTGGTATATCACAATGTGGGTGCATGCCAAAGCTCAATGTTTCTATTGCAATGGGCATTGGCCCTTCACAAAAAAAATTATGGTATTTTTATTACTCCCTGAAAGGAAGCAGTTTTCACCAATATGAGACTACAGTAGTCCATCTCTGCAGTCAACTAGATAAAATATGAGAACAAACTTTTGGGCAAAGGATATGGGACAATTGTGAATTGGTATTATAGGGAAGATCGTGGATGCACATTCTTAGTGCATTTTGCCTCAGTTCCCCACCACCTCATTGGTTGAGTTGAATTTGTATTCCTAATTTTGTTCATCATCATTTTTGGCCTATGATTTTAATAGAGCTTAGGTACCTATTATTATGATTCGTATTTATTAGTTTAATTGATCATGGTGCATTGATGAAAGCATTGTAGCATTGTATCATCACACAAGGCAAATCATGTTGAATGAACACTAAGTTGGTTCTGATTTATTGAGGGACCTAAGTCTGTGATGATGCAAGCTTTGCAAAATGTCTTATGATGTACTATTTCTCACCCTTGTTCAGTTTCCCAGACTCTTAGACACTTGAAGCAATGGCTGGTTTTAGAGCTGTCATAGTCCATGGGGACTTTTGCAAAATTGCATTATAAAATCTGTGAATGTTACAATAGGATCATACAGTCTTCGAAGAAATTTATATGGCTTGATTTGATTTCCTCTTGATGGTTGGAAGAGCTTAGATGCAACCATGTTGTATTTACTGATAACTTCTGAAGCTGGCTTCAGCTTGATGTCACACTAAATAAGCATAACATCAGTGACAACTGTTTATAAAGCATGCTGTTATCTTCAGATATGCACATCCTTTCAGCCCATGGGAACTTCATGTTGAATGGGTTTGAAAGACAGTAGATGGTTCAATCCAGTTATCTGAATTATCAAGCAGCTCACATTTGTTCTGAGAGATGGTAGGAGCTCAATTGTTCAAACAGCACACAGCAGCTTAGAATTCCCAATTCTAAACTACAATCAGATTGAGGATGGCAGTTTACTCATAGAAGAATGGAAACTTTTCAGAGGACTAATCACACAAGTGTCAAGGCTTAAAGGAGGCGTTTTAAGTTGCTCATATCCTCTTCTCCGTCTTCAAGTGGAAGCAATTATAGTGCAGCCTAGTAGACCTTGCTTTATATTAGAGGAATAGGCCATGACTCTTCGAAAGTACATTCGGTTTTCATTGCCTATTTCAACAAACAATGCTAGGACTGTCTTATTGGAATTTAGAAACTCTAATTCCTCAAAAAGTGGCTTGTTCCTAATTAGAAGGTCAACAATTTCTGGATTATCTGAGTCATCCTGCTTATACCATCCAACAATCCTGAGAGCTTGAAGGAGGTAAACAGAACATACCAACAACCTCTCCATAAATATTTTGAGGATAGCTTTTCTGATGTTGCACAAATTACTCTTTTCACAGTCAAGGTTACCACTTATGTTCATACCTCTCATTGCAAGGGATCACTTTTGAACCTAATACAACTCTTGTTAGCGAGAGAGAGAGAGAGAGAGAGAGAGAGAGAGAGAGAACTCCAAACTTGACTCCTTGCATATCAAGACATACCTGATATTCAAGAAGCCTGTATCTCTAATTCAATCTCAATATGAGGCTCAGATTTGGTGCCATGAACTTGAAAGCTGTGAAATCAACTGAGCACTTCAATGCACTGATTTTGGGAATACTGCACTGACATTTATCTGTATAGCAATCTGCATCTGGCTAGAAATTTGCTGATAATCTCAAAGACTACTAACAGGCCTCACAAAAATCCTGTTTAGTAACCAAAAATATTTATGAAACAAGAACACTTTATAACAGGTAATGTGAAGCCGTGGAAGAGGCTAGATGAGATGCAAGAGCTTCTAGAGAATGACATTGCTTGGGGGTAGTTTGAAAAGCAAGCAAAGCACAGAGCCATATATACCAAACCCTGGGAGATAACGAACAAACACACGACGTAGTCTCTTTGTATTCAACTTAGCATGATGATTCATGAACGGCTCAAATGGCCGACCTGTCAAGGGTCTTTCTCATCTCACTTAGCACACAATAAACAGTTTTTTTTACATGATAGGAATGGTCCTACAGTTGGCCACAATCAGCTATGGCGACAGTCTTACTGGTCTTGCCGCTGCTGGAGCCCACCTTCTCGATGGCCTTCACCACATCCAAACCCTCAACGACTTGTCCGAACACCACATGCTTGCCGTCAAGCCACGGAGTGGCTATGGTGCACAGGAAGAACTGAGAACCGTTAGTGCCAGGGCCTGCGTTGGCCATAGAAAGTATACCGGGGCCTGTATGCTTCCGCACGAAGTTCTCATCTGCGAACTTAGCTCCGTAGATGGACTCGCCTCCAGTGCCGTTGCCGGCCGTGAAGTCACCACCCTGGCACATGAATTGGGGAATAACACGATGGAAAGTGGAACCCTTGTAGTGGAGGGCTTTCCTCATCTTGCCCACTCCTTTCTCGCCAGTGCATAGGGCCCTGAAGTTCTCCGCAGTCTTCGGAGTTGTATCAGCGTACAGCTCCATGACGATGCGCCCCGTCGGGTTGCCCCCGATGGTGATGTCGAAGAACACCTTTGGGTTGGCCACCATTTTGGCTGCAAAGAATCGACAAAACTATTGTAAACGTATATGTCACGCGGCAAAACACAACTTTGTTTTGACATATCCACTCTGTTAAACGTACATCTTCGATAGCAACTCAGACAGAAAATCTCCGACAAAGAACAGAGCTTACCAAATCACGATTGAAGAAAACCTCAACAAGAAGACATCTTCACAGTAAAACTCCAAATACCGTAACAAACCCATACAGTCGACATCCCACTTCATCAAGAAAGTCGCTCAACACTCCGAGACATTGACGATAGACTTCACACGGGAACAGAACACACGAACACACATGAAGCAATACATTCATTCAAGCGAATACACCAAACCTGCAGAAGAAAGTCGACGACACAAAAGACAACATCTTTGCCAAACTTTTGAAAAATCCACAGCAAAAAAGAAGAAGAAAAAGAAGCACCCTGAAGAGAAGGGCATAAAAAACAGAACCCCCTCGCTCCCACCGTTACACAATCCAAACAAAAGGTCCCATACCCACAAAAACAAAAAAAAAGTTTCAAGGGTGAAGAATATGTGCGACGGCGTACTACTAGGAAGTCTGAATTCAAAAGAAGAGTCCAAAAAGTGTATGGGGCAAAAACAAAAACAGAAACAAGCGACCAAGCACCGCGCACCTGATAAATGGATGTACAAGTAGGGATTGGGAGATGCAGAGAGGACAAGTAGATGTCGAAGATTAGAATCACCAAAGCTCCTTGGATTGCAGCGGTCTCTGCACGAGGACAAACAATTGAAGTTGGTGTAGAAGTTATATGCACAAAAGCAAGCGTGGCAACGGAGGTGGTTAAGAGCGCGGGGTGCACCTTCTTCTTCCACTTCCGCTCCGCACAAGATTCGCCCGCTCTTGATTGGTCAGAGCCAACAAACGGAAACGTGGCAATCAGCTATTGGGCTGAAGCTCTGCTCCCTGAGCAACCACTGTTAAAGTGGCAGAACGCTACTGGACACTGGCTAAACTATTTTCTGGATGTTGTTGCCCTATGGGTAGTACATCACAAAATCGCTAAAAACTATCCCTGCCAAGGAGTCAGGTTCTGAGGGTGAAGTGAATGCCGTGGTGCTGCAACAGTATGTGTGATTGATTCTCTGAAAGATACGCAGCTCTGCCAAAATATCTCTGTACATCATTTGTTTTTTTTTTACCTCTTTGGGTTGTTCTCAAGTCACAGTGACCGTTGTGAGTTTTACCTGCGAGCTACAGGCTACTGCATGACTACTACAGGGTTTGCGCTTCTGCACATCTTCATTTGTTCAAAGATCACGACGACGAAATCAAATATGATGAAAAAAGAATGATTCTTGTTTGATGGAGTCGCAGAAACTGGATGCTGAAAGTTAGTTAGGGGATGCCTTAGTCTTCTGTTTTTGGGATGATAGATAGATAGATGGTGTTTCCGCTTGGCCCCTACTAAGCGGCGGTGGTGACCTATAAGAAGATAATTTAGTTTATAGATCTGGTGCGACAAGCAGCAACATTGTGCAAATGGGAAATCACAGCTGCATTACTTTTGCTGGTGTTCTCTAATGACCTGCTTTATCCGTACTCAACTTGGCCGTTTCAAACCCAATTCTGGGTATCCAATGTCCCCACCTGGTCGATCCTTTGTCGCTCAAGTGGGTTGCTGGAGGAAGCGTTAGGGGCGATTACTTAAAATTTTTGTGTTGCGTTTGTCCGTTTTCAGCGAGGAGGAAGGGACATACTTCAGCTTTCGTGCGGATGAGCTCTTTGGACCAATCCTCGAGGGTGGTTAGTTGTTGAGCAAAGGCCTGGCATAAGTGATCAGCTTGTGCACCAAACCAAAAATTCTTTTCATTTTGTCTCAGTTTGATTCCTTATGTTAGATTGACTCATTATTTTCTCTGTTTTTTCTACTGATTTGCAAGGCCAGATTGAAACAGCACCCACGATGGTATCATGGTTGGACAGATATCATTTTTTTTTTGATTTCGGTTGATTTCGGTTTCCAAAATGACTTTGAAGAACTGAGTCAGATCTTTAATTTTAAAAAATTATTTTTTACATCATAATATCCATTGTCTTCGAGGGTGAAGCTCTTTTCCCAGAGGAAATGGTTATGGGTCTTTGAGGGCGAAGCTCTTTTCTCAAAGGAAATGGGTATGGGTCTTTGAGGGCGAAGCTCTTTTCTCAAAGGAAAAGAGTTTTCGTGTAAAAGCAAACTCTCCAAATTTATGACCAACCATTTCTTCAATAATCGTTAAACCAAAAGAAAGATATCAACTTTCTTTTTAAAAACTAGAATTTGAATTTCACATTTCAGATTATCCAAGAAATTAATATTGTCTAATACTATTCAAAATAATTCTCATAGCCTCAATAACAACATTCAAAATTTTTATTACGAAACCTATATAGAAAGTGATGAACTATAAACTATAAATATAAAAACACTTAATCTTAAGTTTAACATTAAAGGTAGCATGTTATAGAGGTTGTTTTTTTCATATTTCATTAGGAATGAAAGAGAACTATTTAAAACATCACATATGTATTTTTTAATGTTGGAAACAAGCAAAAACAATTTTGCAATCACAACTATTATAGTTGTTGCATGCAAAGCATTAGAAAGTAACCAAGGTTTACATGATTGATGAACCACACAAGGACTCACAATCAAAAAAGGAATATCAAGAATGATTTGAGAAACAACCCAAGTTAAAGGTGGAGACACATGGATAGTAATTGTAGTTTTTGGGGTTTTGAAAAGTTCATAACATAATAAATTAAAATCATATTTCATCCATTCAATGCACCTTTACTTTTTAAAACAAAAATTAATTTAGATCCAAAGTTTTGGATATATGGGACTAATACAATGTAAGTTAAAAATCCATACTCATGTGTTTTGCAAGCATGACAAAAAATTGTCACCAGAATTCAAAAGCTCATCACTTATTGAATGTCCATGATCTTGATGTGTTTGTTGCATTATTAGAAAGCTAATTGTGTTAACTTTACACAAGTGAGTCCATTTTTTGATATTTCAAAAATACATATATTTTTAAAGAATTTAAAGTATGTAGGAAATATAGGGAAAACTTCCAATGTGACAAACATATTGGACCACCATAATGTGCAGTCACCCTAAGTTGATTAAACAAGTTGCATCAATTGCAACAAACACATTTACTTATATAAGGAACCATATATTATTATAAATATGTGTGATAACAATTTTTTTGAAAAACTTCTATTGCCCCATAAATTGTCGTTATTTATTACTAGATTTTCTTAGAAATCCTCATCATTGAACATGTTTGAAAAATATGGAAAAAAACCTTAGGTTCAAGTAGGTAGCCAAAAATATGATATATATTATTCTTATTAATTTTTTTTCTTTCATAATATGTTCATAACCAAATTTAGCTAAATATTTTTACATAGAGCCAATGGTTATTACTAACACTAGGCATTGAAACTTAGGATGTTCCCCAAAATAAAAGTTTTAATATGAAAATGTATTGCAAACCATACAAGATACAAGTGTGGTGCCATCAGGAACACCTTTGGGGAACACATTGGGAATTTAAATAACATAATTGGAACATGTAAAAACATATGGGAAACATGATGGGAAACAAAAATAAATAAATATATACATATACCCCCACAACCCCCTTCCCTCAAAGGAAAAAGATGAACCTTCCTTAATGCATGTTCAACCATTTCATTAGTTGCATGCAAATTCTATTCTTAATATTGGTTATCGTTATCATTAGGGTCCAACCACATTATAAGGAGCCACATGTGCCCTCTTAGACCATTGAAAAATATTTAAAATGTTTTTAAAAATGTTTTTAAAAAGTTAGAAATTTTGTTTTCTTGATACTATTATGTTAAAAATATATCCAAAAATATGTCATAAGTTTTTCTGAAATTGTGTTTTTAATGTCAAAATTATTTTAAACAATGGTTACAATCTTTAAAAGTGTAAATTATGAATTTTTTTATCATTTATATTGTTTCCAAATTTTTACAATATTTACATAATGTATTCACAATAAAATTCTATGAAAATATTCTATTTATTATTTGTTATTTATTCTATAATCTGAAATTCAAAAAATTAAGCAGTGCTTATGATTATTAATCGTACATGTTAGTATGACTACACCCATTAATTTTGCATGGATATCACATTTTTTAATATATGTCAATTTAAAATTTTAAGAATAGGTTTTAAGAATTTTATTTTATTTTTATTACTTTCATTTAAAATATCTAACAAGGCCATCAAATTTTTAAAAAATAAAGGTATAATATTTATATAATAATATATGTTAGATATTCAAGATAATTACCACTGCTTAAATAAAAAAATCCAACAATTTTAATCTATATATACAAGGGGATGAAATTAAATGTCCACAAGCTCATTTTGTTTAAACTAACCTTCAAAATTTTAACACAATGAAATGCAAAAGAATAACATGGTCAAGACAAAGCACAATCAAAGAACACAAAGATGTTGCGAAAAGAGAAAAAAGGTGGGGCCTTGTTAAGGATACATGTTTACATTCAAATTGTCATACACATGTAAAAAGTATTAGTGTTGAATTCTTGTCTTTTCCCATTATTACAAATACCACATATCCATAATAACCAAGGCAACAACTTCTATATTGTGTTAAAGTTCATGTGAATTATAATTATCTTGGTTCTTCTTACACATGTGCAAACCAATATGTGTTTAAACAAGAAAACAATGTTATGTGTGCACATAAAAATTCATCCACACTACACATACACGCATGTGTAAACAAATGTCTCCATCATCTATTACTACTCCATACTACAATAATAAAAATGTCATTATCTTATCTTGAAAAACAACATTGATTTCCATATCCTCATCTTCCAATTCAAGGTTCTCTTAATTTTCTCCACTACTTTATTGATTGATCCTCTTTCCATTTCTCTCCCCTTAGCTCCATACCTCTGCTTTGTTTCCTTTTCCCTTCCTTACACTCTTTCTCGGTTCCTTTCAAGATCCCTTTTCTTGTTTCATCAACCCCTTTTCAACTCTCACCATCTCTTCATTAAGTTAAACAATTATAACTAATTAGTAACCATCTATGAAGAGCCTTGTCTATCTCCTCTAGTTTGGCTATCATAAAATCCGCTACCCTTTAATTCAATTGTTTTCACAAGTGAATGTCAAAACTTCAAAAAATCACAATTTTTTCGAAATGACTCCAAATCGAACATCTGACAACTCTATCTTATGGCCCTTGAAAAGTATTTTCTGGTTTGTCGTGCTTGCCATTTTGTCAAGATTGTCGGTTTGTCATGCTGGTTTGTCATTTTGATAAGCACTTTTGGTACATATCTTTTGATAAATACTTTGGTTAGTCTTTTTCCCAGTATATTGGTTATGTGATATAATTAAATTTTTTGGCTAAATTATAATGTTTGACTTATTATTATTTTCTAAATTACCAATAATTCCTTCACTTAAAATGCCTTTTTATAGTCATGGAAGGAAGTTGAGAGCCTAACAATTAGGGTTTGAACTAATAATTGTTTAAAACTTAATTTATTTATTTTTCAAACCTAACTGTTTTTACCAAATATTTAGATCTAGGTAGGAAATTGATATCCTACTTGGATTTCGGATTTGTGTGTTTTGGATTTAAATCTTTATATTATATGATCGAATCTCATGGTTTAGTGGACATAATATTGGATTAGATATCACAATTTATAACATTTGACAATTATCAAGTGTGATATCTAGCTTAATATATGAGTTTCATATCTACAAATCTTAGATATCCATTAAACATTGGTTATCATTGGTGTTTGGTGGCTATCAATTTTTTTTGATACCCGTTGGATCTGATTTTCACAAAAGAACTTACAAAAGGTTTTAATTTTCACTTTAATATATTAGAAAAGAAATTGGGACAAGGTGTCAATATATATATAAAATTCACCTCACAATGAAAGTTATGAAAATTGATGTGACATGCATCAATTGCATCCATCAAAATGAAAACATGAAATTTTTTCCTTACACTTGGGTTAGCCCCTTAGTATGGCCACCAAAAACAAATTTGGTCACTATAGGATCGGTAATCAAATCCATTTTTGGTCGCCATATATAACGCAATCAAAAGGTTTGAGTTGCCAATCCTATCGTGACTGAAAAAGGTTTTAGTCGTCAATCCTATGGCAATTGAAAAAACTTTCAATCATTAATCTTGTGGTTATTGAAAAAGTTACCATAAAATGATTAGACCTTTTTAAATTACGATAGAAATTCATTTTTGGTTGCCATATGTAAGGTGATCAAAAGGTTTTAATTGCCATGAATTTGTGATTACAATTTTTTGTCATTGGTGTTTGAATTTTTGTCACCTTCATGCCAAATTTTTTATTATCAAGAGCTTTTAAAAGACATATTGCATGCCCTTTTCAAAAGTCAATTGTTGACAATTGTAAATTTTCAATCACCAATCTTGTGGTGACTGAAAAAGTTTCAATTGCCATCCAATGATCAAGGCTTCTTGGATAGCGACTGAAACCCATTTTTGGCCACCACATGTAAGCCAACTGAAATTTTTCATCACCCACAATTTGACAATCAAAACCTTTTTTGGTTATAGCAATTACAATATTGTATTGGTAGCAATTGAATTTTCAATCACCAATAGTCACTTATAATAGTGCTTGTTGAGAACTTTTCCAAAAATATATTGCATGCCTCTTTTCAAAATTGAATTGTTGATGAGTGAAGATGGTTTAGATTAGCATCCAATGGTCATGTGTTTCAGATGATGATAAAACCCTTTTTAATTGTTAACCATTGTAATTTCAAAGGGGGCATGCAATATGTTTTTGAAAAAGTTATTGACGAGAGAACTACTTTTGACAATTGCAATTTTTTTTGGTTGATGATGCTTGAATTTGTAATCACCTTTTGTTGTCGAATATTACTCTCATCTAAAACTTTCTATAAACATGCCATAGTACTTTGGCAGATAAGTGCCAAATAATTAATTTAATTTTTTCTAATTCAGCGCACAAGTTCTTAATTCTGAAAAATTTAACAATAAAAAATCAGGTCATTGTAAGGTATCATTGTCTGAAATAATCGGAATTGATTTAGTTTTCACACGGATTTGTACTGAGTGTAATCCTTTCAAAACCGCCAAGGACATAGCACCAGAACCCTGAGTTTGGTCATACATCGGGTGAGATTCGAAAAAAACTTGCCAAAAGTACATTAGCATTCAAATGGGGGTGGAAGCTCAAAACACCATCAGTTTTGTAGGTAAACTGAGTTTCATCCTTTCCTTCCTTTTTCTCGAACGCCTCCATTGCTCCTGCATAGATATTCTCACTGGTCTTACATGTACAATTACTATAATTACTCTTGAACCTTGTGCATTAAATGTACAACCTTGTGCATAAAACCTTGTACATAACATCCAAAAAACTTGACCTGGGTAATGGGATTTTGTTTCATTGGAGCCTCAATTTGTTTTTCCTTGAGAAGGTTTTTGGCATCTAGTTCTCACAGAAGTGAGAATTGACGATCAGATCTTTATTGCATGTTATACTCAAAGTGATACCCACTCGACGCTGGTTATCGCCGATGTTAGATTGCTATCAAAATGCCTCCAAGTATCACCCAATTATTTCTATTTGAAAGTGATAGCCTGAATGAAAACCCTGATCATTGGTTCTCACATCACTTGTATGAGAATGGAATGAATGAGAATTGAATCTACAAAAATAAGTTTAAATATTGGGACCTGGGTGAGATACAACTCTTTACAAAGTTTAATGCACAACCATTAAACAAGGTTTTGCATTTAATGCACAAGGTTCGAACCAATTACAGTAATTGTACTGCCAGGAGCAGTGAAAATATATGTAGCAGCAGTGGAGGCCCTCAGGAAGAGGGAAAGATAGGATGAAACTCAGTTTTCTGTGTTTCAAACCCCCTTATGCTAATATACTGTTTTTGCAAGTTTATTTTTGAATCTCACCCCCTGTATGACCAAACTTAAGGTTCGTGTGTTGTTTTTTCCTTAATTGACGGATAATTATGATTTTTTTTGTTTTTAAGAAAAGAAATAGAATCAATAATTTTTTTGTAATTTTGGAGAACCAATATCATGAGAACTGGTTAAATTTTTTACTGAAAATATTGATACTTTAACCCAGTGTGTAAGTTTTTTAAGAAAATAAAAAGTGAGAACCAGAACGTTTTGTAATTTACTTTGTGAGAACCGGATCCAGCGAGTATAAAAATATGATCACTGCCCAACACTGCTTATCACCATCTTAAGAGCCTGGGTACGTATTTGAGCTCTCTATTTGACATACTAACTGCAAGTGCATTGACAGCAAGTATCAATCTGATCTCTGTAAAGGACTTATAATTTCAAGTCTTAGGAGTTAGGCCAACAACCCGGAATTCCCAAGTACGAAAGTGTTAGGAAGGAAGAAGCTACGAACTCATGGATTCAAATTAGTCCAAACAATGAGAATGTGTGCCAGTGTCGATGTCAGGTACCTTAGTAACTGGCTTGGCTGGTATCTTACAGTTCACCTTACCGAGCAAAGACCACACACCGAGGGGAAGGCACTTCTGAAAAACCAGTTGTGGGTGGTACCCATTTTAGTGTGTAAGAATTGTCAGTTCCGAGTCATTGCACTAGTAAGAGATCTGAACTAGAACTGATTTTCAGTACGAGAAGAACCGGTAACATGGATGGAATTGAATTATTGATTCTATTATTTGTGTTTGGAATTGGAACTGAAATTGCAGCCAAAACCAGGATGCAGTTTAAAAAACTAATAGGGATTGGAACCAATGGCCACCCAACAGTTGGACCACCAGTCTCAGCAGTCCCCATTCGTAAGAACTGGATCTCAATTGGAATTCATTTTCAGAACCAAAATGAGAACTGGAATCAGAATTTAGTCTTTTTGAAGAACTGGATTTGGAATTGCATTGCCCGTCCAAATCCACCCACTACTGGTAAAGATTCAAATCAAAGGTGCCCCCCTTTGGCACAGCGGTTTCTTTCTGAGGTTGTTCTGAGGCAAATAAGAGAAGGGTTCTTAAGCCTACTCCTTAGGAGTGGGACTGATCTTATGCCTATAGGTGTCAAGTCCCTTCACTTTTTTGGAGTGATCTCCACAAAACTAATGTGTCCTCAAGATATGCCAGGAAATTTGTCTGAGTGCTTTATGTGTAGGGTAATGCATGAGGAGAAGGTGTTCCAGAAAGAAGGGCCCACCTCAGACAGGCTCCGTTTCTGGGAATGCCTTGCTCTGAAGGTGTTACCGTTCAAAAAGATTTACCATCAGATCAAGCTTTATGGACGGCCAAGATGTGCTGCCCACTACAGTGGACTCCTCTGGTTGCATACAGGGTTTCCAGATGGGGTAGCAAATGGGCTCTCCACATATACTAGTGTAATTCTTGGAAGGCTTGAGGCTGCATGGATGATGAAGAGTTTCCACCACTTTCATTTGAGCCTTATACCGATCAAAAATTCAGATTATATTTATGATAAGTTTCAGTAGGTGGCCAAGAATATAGAAGGATTTTGGTTTTCTTCTACTTTCATATTTAGTATTTAGCCAAATCTGGCTAAATTATCTTATGGATGAATCCCACTTCAGCTACATCACAAAATAAAATAAGAAAACCCTTGGCATGATCCCCTCCAACCATTGCCATTTAGCAGGCTTTGCACAAATCCTTACCCTAAGGTCAATTTTGTCATGAAATAACCCTCAAAATAGTGAAATGAAAAGTTGTGGAAATTTGAAGTTAACATGTTGAAAATCATCATAATTATCATAGCCTTACACTCTGAATAAGTCTCACTACTCATTTTCACAATAGTATAGTAGATGATGAAAAAATTTCAAATTTAAAAACTAACAAACAAATTCATTTTTTGAAAAAAATAAATTACTCGGTTTGTCAATGTGGAAACTGACCCTAGGCTATGGTGGCTAGTAGGCTCAAAATGCGTATAACTTATTTGGAGCAGATATTTTCCAAGTTTGTATTTTGTACAGAGTGAACATCTGAGCAAAAACCACTTTCAATAATAGAAGATGCATATAGTGACAAATATCAGGTGTCCCATGCCCATGCTTTTCATATGTAACTTAATAATACTGGCTGTTTGGGATGACATGTGGTGTGCATCTTGTACCAAAAGAGAGAAGCCAATACCACATAGCCTTTATGTCCACATTTGTAAAATGACATGAAGAGTGCACTTTGAATCTATCCCTTGTCCGGACCCAATTCTTTCTTGCTCAAGTTCATGTTTGTGTTTGAGTTTCTGTATTAATTCCAGTTGAAAGGCAGGTTTCCAGCTCCATATATTAAACCATTTGTTGGATTTATTGATAATCCAAGTGAGACCCAATTTCACACACGTCACAAACTCCCTGCCTAACCCATTTTTCTGCACCAGAGCTAACATGATAATTTCATGGTATTTAGTCCAAAGTGTCTCCACCATATCTTATATATAAATTCACTTAATCCTTCCGTCCATCCGTCTGACACGACGGTTCCACGTTTTAATCCGCCGGTGGAACCGGCCCGGACAGTCGGACAGTTCCACGTTTTAATCCGTCGGCCGAACCGGCCTCTGCCCTTCTGTCCGTCTGTCCGGACGTATTTGCCTTTTTTTTTTATCTTTTTTTTTTTGGATTTGTTTTTCCAGATTTTTCTCCCCGTCTCTTAAATTAACAAAAATGAAGAAACAAAATTTAAAAAAAAAAAGAAATCGGCAGAAAAATCTAAGGCTATGTATTTGCTTCTTCTTTATCTTTTTTTTTTTTTGGATTTCTTTCTTCGGATTTTTCTCCCCTTCTCTTAACAACAAAAAAAAAAAAAACAAATTCTTTTTCTAAGAAAATCAGCAAAAAAATCTAAAGCTACATATTTGCTTCTTTTTTTATCTTTTTTTGGAAAAATAAGAAAAAATAAAACTTATAATAATGAAGAAAAACCTTACTTGAAAAAGAATGAGGTGTGTCTTCTTTCTCCAAACTTCAAACTTGCATCCAAATAAACAAAAATATAAAAGTGAAAAATAAACACTAAATAAAAACAAAAAAAGATAAAAGCTCGCTTCACCATGTATGTTTTCATGGGGACTTTTCAACGAATTTTTGAAACAAAAAATTTTTTTAAAAAAAAGAAAAAAAAAAGGCTGCTTTGCGCCTTTGTGTGTCCTTCTTGGTTTAAAGAAACCGGGGGACGTCACAGTGTCCGAAGGTCACGGGCACCACTAGTTCTAAGATGGACCCACAAGACAAATTTGCTTTCAAGCAAATGCGGCAGAATGTGTGTGGTCTATGGTACTCTGACCTCAAGAGGACGTCCCTCCAGCTGATGCAGTCCAACAAGCACCTCTGCCATCCCTTCTTGAATTAACTGTAATACCCAAAATCCCACAAATGCCCAGTGGGTGCAGAAATTTTCTATGCATTGGTACAAGTAAAGAACTCGTTTGTGCATGAAACTTGTGTTGCAAAAACCCCTCCATTTAATCCAATCCCAAATTACGTGAAGTGACTGTTGCAAGTTGCTTTGGAAAATGCCTCTGGTGCCCTCTCTGGTCACATATTAACTATAACATGGATAGATATATCTCTTGCAAATAAGATTGCAGATGTATTTACTGTTCATAATATGTGATCCTCAAGGTTTTCGAAATAACAAGATCAGAGTTCTCTAAGATTTGTGTGGACATATGGAAGTTTTGGTCTTCAATTCATGAAACAACTTTATAATTTTCAGCCATGTTCAAAAAAACATTGGGAAATGTGGTGAGTAAGTAAACATTACTGGTAAAGTTCAAGCCAGTTGTCTCAAATGTTTCAATATGTTTGTGCATGTAAGGGGATTCATTTCGGTTGCTAAGGTTATATGTTACTTGGATCAAATCCATTAACTTGCTAACAAAGTATATTGGGTCTGGTGTTAGGGTTGCAACCTCATTAGCTTGTTTCTTGGGTCTTTCTGATCTCAATCTCTTCTAAAATTACATCTGTCAT
The DNA here is from genome assembly GCA_963921925.1 of Sphagnum tenellum. Lineage (NCBI taxonomy): Eukaryota > Viridiplantae > Streptophyta > Sphagnopsida > Sphagnales > Sphagnaceae > Sphagnum > Sphagnum tenellum. Next base: position 8,929,480 of record OY998155.1, read on the forward strand.
TAGACACAGATCTCACTCTTTTAATTTGGTGCTGTGCAACCCATCCACAGCAAATGCCAATTTTTCAAAGATTTGAGCAAAAAGCCATTAAAAGTTCTCATCTTGAAGCTTAACAATTCATGTTGTGTGCAATTGTCCAAGGTATATACATGTAGTTTTGCACACAATTGAGCACCAAGCAGAAGTGCCCATCTTTGCAATTTCTGTGGGGTTAGGGACAATGTACAGAAGGGTTCAAGGGCAGCACAATTGGAGGAAAGATGGGTACATGCTTACTTACGTCAGAGTCAGAAATGGCTTTCCTTCCTGTCAAAAATGATGCAAGATGAGACAGAGGCAGTGAATTTTGCAAAACCTAAAGTTTGCAGAACCCAATTTCAGCAGAGAGAGAACCTTTGAAGGAAGTGACAGAAAATCTCTATGGTTTCTGCAAACGCATCAGCATTTGAAACCCAATTCTTGAACTTGAGAATGGCTTGAGAACAAAACAAAAATTTCTGATCAAGCAACCACACAAGGAGAAGGCCTCAATGTATGACCGAAAATGAATCCAGGTGTATGGCCAGTAATGTAGAAACAATTGGCAAGCAGTCTAGTGAGGTACAGTCTCTTACCTTCATTCAGTTTCCCAGACTCTCAGACACTTGAAGAAGCAATAGGAGAGGTTTAAGAGCAAGCATAGTCCATGGGACCTCTGCAAAATGTAGTTATAGATTGTGAAGAGACTCTCAGTAGGGCTGTAAATTCTTCAAAGAAATTTGGATGACTTCATTGACCCTTACTCTTGTTTCAATGACCTCTCAAATAGTTGGAAGAGCTCAGGTTTGAGCAGCTGTTAACTTGACTAGATGGCTTTAGAGACTTTATTCAATAAGCACAATATCATTGACAAGGCCTTATCAGGCGTGCAGTTTATCTTCATATGTGGGCATGCTTTTCAACCCATGTTGAATGGATTTGGAGAAGGTAGATGGTTCAATCCAGTTTTGTGAATGATCAGGCATCTCACATTATTTCCAAGAGATGGAATCTGAAGCTCAAAACATGAGTTTAGAATTCCCCATTCTAAACTACCATCAAATTGAGGGTGCAGCTAAGTCATACAAGAATGGGAATGTTCCAAATAGTGAAATTTGAGGAGGCTCATTGCACATATGCCAAGGGTAATAAGGAGGCCTTTCAAGTTGGCCATCAAGTCCTCCCCCTCACCTGCATCTTCAAGAACTCCTCTGAACCTCCATCTTCCAAGGGGAAAGAACTATAATGAAGCTTTGTGGACCTTGGTTTATGTTTTGGGGAAAAACTTCAAACAGTTTCCCTCAGTTGTCAATCTTGGATGTCCAAAACAATTTCAGTTTTCGTTGCCTTTTCAATTTCCACAATGCTAGGTCTTCCTCATATGGAAATCAGAAACCTCTAATTTTCCTCTGCCATAATTCATGAAGAAATGGCCCAGGTTTGAGAGCAGCTTGCAGAGCTGAGTCCTTGTACAAGAGGGTCAGCAATTTCTGGATACTTGATGCTGGAAATGATGTTGATCATCATCCCGGTCATCTTACTCATGTAATTTCTGCTGAAAACATCCCCTTTTGGGAGGTTACAGGAGGAGGTAAGCAGAACAACCCAACAAACTCTCTATACATATCTGAGGAGAGCTGGTTTCCTGATGTTGCATAAATTACCATACTCCTTCCATACTAGTCAAGGTTTTCACTTCAGTTTGGATCTCTTCTTCAGCGAGAAAACATTCTCAAATCCAATCCTTGAACTCTTGAGAGAGAGAGAGCTTTCCAGACTTACCAATTGTACCCATGTGAATCTTTGGATGTCAAGATGTACCCTGTGATATTCCAGCAGCTTGATGTGTCTCTGCATTCAATCTCAATGTGAGAATCAGATTTGGTGTCATGAGCAGCTAGCTTGTTCAAGCTGGAAAATCAACATGGCTTGAAATTTAAATACACTGGATCTTGGAAAATGCTGCTGCTGCTGCTGCTGCAGCACTGACATTAAGCTGTATAACAACAATCTGCAAATGGCTAAGAATTTGTACAATTCTGAACTGAGAACTCAACTAATCTACACATTGATGATACTAGCAGCTCCATTGTGCATGCTTCGAGTCAAATCTCGAGTCCAGGTTTTGAGTGTTGGAACTTTGTGGTGCTAGTGTGAACCAGCCAACAAGTCTGGCTCTTGAGCTAAATTTGGACTGCAAATCTCAGAATTATGGGTGAGTACGGCAATGGATAGGATCGTTTTAGCTACTGTACAAACTTTCTGAGTAAAATTCTTAGCTATGGTGATACATTCAAAGTGGCTGGTTTTATGTTTCCTTCTTCTAGACGAACTCGAGAGACTCGAAGACGCCATCTGGTTGCGAGGCATGGACTTTGTGACTACCCCTAAAGGAACTGAAAACAGACGTCGTCGATGGCAGAAGTCCAGCATAAGACCTTCCAGCAGACCCTGATCTCTTGACACCCTTGAACATGTAGAGTTTGAAGGAGCGGCTTTTTAATGCACGGGATGCAGCTGCTGAAGAATTCTGCGACTCCTGCTGCTGAAGCATTGCTGCTTTACTATTCATGTTGTTGGTTTGTACTAGGCTGCCATGACCGGCCGGAGCAAGGTGGTTGCAATGATCATGCAGACTAGATCCTCCACCCTCTGCATCCCCTGACTGCTTCCGGTTTGCAACTTCTAGCTCCTGTAGTAGAGGAACAGAATTATGAATGTTTTCTTGCGATTGTTGATCCATGGCGTACTCTGTAAGATCCACCACAACAAAAGGGCTGCTAGCAGCTGTAACCGAGTCTTTGGCAACAAGACCATGCTCTCTTTGAGCAGGGATGATGGAACAATCAGCAGCTGCTCTTGTTTCGCTGCTGCTGGAGGCATGAAGAAGACCAGAATCATTTGATCTAGAGAAAGAGCTTGAATAGTCTTCTGAACTGCTGACTCCCGCGATGTTCTGCAAGTCGCTCATCTGCGGATTAATCTCGTGCCTCAAAAGCTCGACTACTACATGGGAGGCGTTAGCAGAGCCGGCGGAGCCTGTGGAGTAGGAGCGCACCATCCGCGCGAACCTAGTACTGTTCCTTCTCATCAGCGGCGACATGATCACCCCACCGCGTCGAAGTACGAGTGGATGCTTGCCGTTGGGATCGCTGGATTGCCGAGTCAAAATCCTCCCCGACGTCGTATCACTGCTCTGAAGATGATCCGTAATAGGATCCCGCACTCGACAGCCCACGCTAGATGCCCTGTTGTGCAATCTCCGCTTCGCCGACTTCGACAACTGCACTGGTGACTGTGAAGTTTGCATCTCCAGCTTCAGTCCGTCGTCGACGGCACCTGCAGCTGTCTCTTGAATGTTCTCCAGCTGATGTGCGACATGAAGCTCTGATGATGATTCATCAGACTCTAGTAAATGCAGTTCTCCCTCCCCATCTGAAGATACCGAATCCGGAGCTGCAATTCGACATTGATGCACAACATGATGAGCCAACATCCAGATCCGAATCCGTCACATGGTATACATTGCAGGATCTTCAGCCGCAGATTACTTTGACAATTGACATTGCAGAGGATCAATCTGCTGCAGCGCAGATGAAGGACTGAAACAGTGCAATTGTAGAATTCAAAGGGATAAGGGACGAGGGTTTAGATCATCAGTTTGGACATTACCTGTGACAAAAGAAAGTTGGCTTGAGTTCGACGAGGACCAGAACTCGGAAAGCTCGCTTAGCCGCAAACATCGCTCGGCTGGGGTAGTACTGGATGAGTGATGATGATTAGCTTCTTCTCCTACAGAAGCAGAGCTGGGATTCATGTGATCATGAGCTTCCAAATGGGGAAGAAGATGCAAAGGCATCAATGCGTGAGGTAGACCCGCAGCTAGACCGATATTGATCCGGCAAAGAGGGCAAGTTGAATTGGATTGCAACCATGTGTCGATGCAGGAAGTATGAAAGGCGTGATTGCATTTCGGAAGGAGACGGAGAGCATCGCCTTCTTCGAACTCGCCCAAGCACACGGCGCACTCTGTTTCCTCTACTAGACCCTCGCTCGCTTTGTAGCTGCATGTGGGTATGCGTCTTATCAAGGATTCCTCAAGTCCTGGCGATGCCATGGGCCATACTTCCGCTACCTGTGATCCATGATGCACCACAATTCCCGCAAAACGTCGGTTTCCCGCAAATCCATCACTTTGATCATTGAAGTGCGCATACACAAACAAACAAGAGAAACACACGCACACACACACTGCACACTATTGCACATATCTTCTTCAAGGTCCGTCTGTCCGTCCGTCTGTGTACAGCATCTGCACGCGACGTGGATGGTTAAAAAGTTTTTAGTACCTCGATCGTAGTCTGGTCGCCGTAGTCTTGATCCCCGCGAGTGATGAATTGGGGAGGATTCTGCCATCGCGTGCAATACTTGGAGAAGATGCGGTAGTAGCTTAAGACGAGGAAGGCGCTTGCTAACACTCCGATCACTGCCACCAGTGCCGGACTCAGCGGGGAACTACCATTGCTAGAACTGCTCGCAGGAATTGGCGCTGATACTGCAGTTGTAGTGAGATTTGCTGGATACGGAGTGCCCATGGCGATCAATGTTCACGCCCCCTGTGCAAATCAAATCCAAACGCTTCAAGCTCGAGTTCTTCCACAGCAACCAGAACGCGGATTGACTCTGTATAAGCACCAGAATATACTCGAATCCATAGTTCTCCTCCTAAACTCTTTTCCTATGAAGAATTCTCCATCGCACCTACCCTACTTTCCAAGCACTTTGCTTCATGAATGACCCAATATTTTGCAAAACCGAATTCATATACTACACCATCGCCTCATGAAACCGCAATTGAAGAATCTACAAGGGATCCACAAACACAAGAGCTGCTGATTCTCTACCTCGCTAGCTACACATCGTCGTCGGAGCGGGCTTCAATCCACCCAACACGTGCCCTGGTGTTGGGTACCACGATTGATAGTCTTCATGCGACACTTCCCCACAGACGAGAAGATGGTATCTCCAAAAGACTAAGAATTCTCCCGCTCCTTGTAACACCACCCACAAAAATTTTTTTGTCCCCCAATTGTTGCTACGAAACACACATGCAGGCCTGCAGATCTCGCACTTCTTGGAGATGAAGCTCTGAAGATCATGCTCAAGAAATCACAACTGTCCGGACAACTGCAAAACGGTGAGACGTTGCAGCACCACCACCACCCAGAAGATTTTCGTGCCAGACTCGACCCAAAACACAAATTCTTCTCAAAATCTGAAGAGCAGTGAACAAGAATACAATTTTTTTTTTTTTTTTTTTTCTTCCTACTCCCCCGCGTGGACCGTGTGCACTTGCTTCCGGCATCTTCGCTCTCCGAGTTGTTACGGAGTCCAAAGTCTAACATCTAGTAGCAAGCAAGGAGGCAGGCGACTTTTTGGTGCAAATTCCACAGCGACTAACGCAACCCCAAAAGCTCAGAAAAAGAGGAAGTTTTTCTTTCCAGTTTTTCTGCACACCAGTGGGAAAACCGACCCCCCAAAAAACAAAAAACAACAAAAACTTGCAAATTTGCGGAATTTTGCAATCCAATCCGGTAAAAAAAATTTGTTTGACAATTTGAGTTACAACCAGTGTTGTTCTGGTATCAGGCTTTGCAGATACCAAGAGGTTTTTGGTGTCAATTTTTTATATTTTATATTTTTAGGGTTTTACTTTTTTTTTTAAAATCATTATTTTGGTACTAGTGTGGTATCAGTAGCTTGCTGGGTAAAAATTGGCAGCATCAGTATCCATTGGGTATGTGAGTGTTAAACTTGGTGAAATAGCGACTTAGGTATTGGTGTTAGATTTGGGATTTTTCATTTTTAATGTGTATGTTTCTAACTAGAAAAACAAAATGCTACGATGTCAAGAAAAATCACAAACAACTAAGAATACAAGCATTGAAGGATTCAAGAGGCAAGTAAACATCATGCACATGTTAAACTTGTGCAACAATATATTCAAAAAGTTGTAGTCATCAATGTACATGAGCATAAAATGCATAAACAACCCATGTAACATTTTCAAACACACAATTTTATCTCCTCAAAATAGCTTGCCTTTTTAAGTAGCTCCTCATTTTTTTCTAGTGATGTTTCCTTTGCCACAAATTTTTTTTTTAGTCTGTTTCTAACAATTAGCTTGTAATCGACTCATGCATCAACAAGCCAATTTTTGTAAATCATGACAAGTTTGTCAAGATTCTCAACCCCAAGATGACACTATCACAAATTAATGAGAACATTTGCAATGGAGAAAATTTGTTCAGTCTCAATCTATGAACTTGGAATGCCTAAAATCTGCCATGCCAAAAAACCAACAGTCGAGAGCCTGGATTCATTAACAAACCACCAAATCAAAGAATCAAGGCGATCATCATTCTCCACACTACAAACAAAGATAGTTTAGCTTTGAAAAGGCCTTCAATTGCCTCTTGTGTTGAGGTTATTGACCCAAACAACCTAGTTGAAGTCAAAAGTAGCTTGAGTAATGGAAAATTTGAGCTTGTAGCTTGATCTAGATTCAAAAATCTCATCACAATTTTCAACAAAGGCATCACAACTAACTCATCATATTGTTGCATTAATATGGCAACTTCATCGTTGCCAATGTGATCCATGATGCAATCCATGCCTTTGAAATGTGGATCTAGCATCAAAGCAACCATGTTGCGGGCTCTTTCTTTCTCATGAAAAAGACTCTACAAAACTTAGAAAATGATATAACACATTAATGACTTCTACAATGATTCTACCATACAAAATTTCAATTTCTTGATCAAATTCACCACACTGAAATGGAGGAACAATAGTAGTTCGACTATCATATTTCATCTTTGTTGTCCCCATGATTGTCAAAAGAAGAAACAACACATTTGATAATAACCAATACCCTTGATTCTGATTCAATAAGCTTTGATGAACAATTGGGTTTAGGGTTTCAATTATTATTTGAATAATTATCCATATGAGTCTGTTGGGAACCCTAGCTTGCAAATATGAATTTTGCCAAGTGTAACATATGTTGATAGTATTCACATATTCCAAGGTCTCTTGCAATAAAATCACCTTGGAAGCAAAATGAGTTTTTATGGGGGTCTTGAATTTTTTGTGCTCCAAGCCAACCTCATGACATACCTATTCTCATTCATGTTTGCCCTTCTCAAACTTTTTAGCCCAAGTAATTATTTTCTAAAAAGTTAATTTCTGTCATGCCCGCACTTACTTTAACTTCATTTGTGGCATACTAACATGTCTTCGACATAATATGACCAAAGCAAAAGCTAGTAAACGGCTAAAATAACTGTAAATGCTCACATGACATAACAAAAATGAGTGTAGTTATGAGGGAATTTAGATTGGCTATTTCGTCCTTGACATACACAATGACTTTACTTATCAAATACAACTCAATTAATAAAACCTTCATTTGTTTTGCAAGAGTTGCACTAAAATTATTAGGTGCTTCAAGTAGTCCAACAATTATGTGACTAGAAAAGTAACTTTAGTTAATGAAATTAATTACGAAGGCAAGTGTGTCATATTTTGACTTTGACATCCATAGGTCAAATGTTGGTGTCACAATTGCACATTAGCTAATGGTAAGAAACACATAGACTTCCATGGTTTTTCATAGCAAAGTAGGAAGGTGTTCACAAACAAATTGTTTACGAGAAAATAACCAAATTTGACCACAAAGATGTAACACCATTCATTTCAACCAAGAGCTTTGCACAATAGACAATGGCATGTAACATTTAGTAATCATCAAAATTAATGATGGTTATAGGTGTGATCGATGCCCTATTATTACATTTTTGTCTTTTATTCCTATATTTTGCCCTCTAGACCAATTTTGTGTGCCATGTATTTCACCAAGTCTGGGCCATGTTCATTTGTAACATGTTTTTTTTCACGATTGACGCACCCCCAAGCTCTTTGATGGATTCAACCATAAGTCCAAAAATGAAGACAACAAAAGGAGAAGGAATGGGGGTGTGTTCCTTGGTTTGTAACATTTTGGGGGTAGAGGGGTGTGTTGGAGCTTCAAGATGGAAGTAGGATGAATGATAAGTGGTTCAATTATTCACATAGACCTACACAAACCAAACAACAAGTTGGTTAATGTAGAATCGGAGCATTTTTGGTGCACGGATGAACTACAGGCAAACACGGACTCACAAGACTCACCATGGGCTGGACTCAGGGGAAGCCACCACCTTCCCCCTTATAGAGTTCTTTGTACCCAGCCACATGGCTAACACCCAAATGTCATTTTATCTTGGGACTCCCAAGTGGGAATTCACAAAATTGAGACTTTTGTGACTTTGGAAATGCATAACGTTTTGTGTAGACCTTCAATTGAAGTGAAATCAAAAGAAAAGTTGTAGCCCTTGTCAAAAGCTTTCCAACGACACGTCACACGCCACCTGCACATAAGGAAATTAGGGAAATTTTAGACTTTTAGTGAATGGGAGTCAAATTACCCTTCTTTTGGGCATAACTTGTGGTTTAAGTAGCCAAACAAGTCATGCAAGCCCATTTAAAAATTTACTTCCCAATAATTTTCTAATGATATAAAGAATTATTCAAACTAATGAGTTTAAACCCCTGAAGTTGTTTTTTGAAAATTTAGGATTGGATCAAGACTCCAACTCAAATAGTGAAAGTTCATTTGAGAGTGTGAAGGGTTCATTCCCTCACATTCTTGTACACTCCCGAGAGCATGAGATGTGATTCTCAAACTTCCCTCTTGGCCTACACCTTTATAAACCTTTTCTTTGGTCGCGAACCCAAGGCTAGGGTTGCGACAATGGCTGTGATGCCATGTTCAAGATTGAAAGTTATGAAACCTTTTCGAAACTTGGTTGAACTCTGAGAACTTGCATCTGAATTTGCAAAAAAATGACACATCATAAATTTCATGAATTACATTCCTTGTACATCAACCTCGGTGCTATTGTTATTCAACACAAAAAAAGTGAGTGAATCTATTACATGATGTCATAGAATCCAAAACAATTGGTTTGCAATGGGCTCTGTCAATGATTGGTTCCAAAGTGCTTGTCCTTTAGCTTGTCATTCTTTGTCGCAACCCTAGCTTTGGGCTTGCAACCAAATCAAAAGCTTGCAAGGTTGCGGGCCAAGAGGGAAGCCTGGGGGTCACACCTCATGCTTTTAGGAGTGTAAGAAAGTGTGAAGAAATGAACCTTCACACTCCCAAGGGAGCCTCCATTTTGGGAGTTAGAGTCCTAGTGGACTCCCAAATTTTCAGAAAGTGATTGTAGGGGTCAAAATTAAATGGATTGACAAGTTTCTTATATCATTGGAAAAATCTTGGAACGTAGATGCTCAAAATGGGATCGCATGACTCATTTGGACACTTAACACACAAGTTACAACCAAAAGAAGGTCCGGGAGTCAAATTGGCAATTTGATTCCTAACCACTAAAAGTCATGAATCACCCCAACTTCCTTGTGTTTAGGTGGTGTGCGATATACCATTGGAAAACTTTTGACGAGGTTTACAACTTTGCTTCAGACCTAACTTCAATTGGAGGTCTGCACGTAAAGTTATAAGCCCCCAAAGTCATAGGAGTCCTAGTTGTGAGAATTTCAGGACTCCCACTTGGGAGTCTTGGAACGAAATGACATTTGGGTGTTGGTCCTGTGGCCAGGCACATAATATACTATAAGGGGGAAGGTGATGGTTTCCCCCAAGTCCGAGTCATGGTGAAACTTGTGAATTCGAATTTGCCCGTGGCTCATCCTAGCATCAAAAGTGTTTTAGTTATACACTAACCAACTTGTTATTTGGTTTTGTGCAAAGCTGTGTGAGTGAGTGATTGTTTATCGTTCTTCCTAGTCTCATCCCAAAGCTCCAGCATGCCCCTCTACCCCCAAAGTGTTGCAAGCCAAAGAACGTGCCCAACTTTTTACTTTTCTATTGTTTTCATCTCAGACTCACATTTAGGTTTATCAAGGAGCTTCGAAGAGTGTCATTTTTCATAAATTACACTTGAACTTGTAACACTTCTTCTAACAGTATAAATTTTTTAAGCTTATTCACAACCAAATTATGAGGACTTATAATGGCGAGCTTTTTACATAAAAATCCAACAAATCAAAGGCATTCATCTTCAACATGATTCAACAAAACGTAACATGAAGAACACAAAAGACACTAGAAAACACAATAAGCAATAAACACGTTATAAGCATGAAAAGAATTTACAAAAGGAAATTGCAAAGTTAGTTAAGAAATCTCACCTTTTAACATATAGCTCCTCTTTGTGACAACAAATGAAAGCTCATGAAGAATGGCTCCTAAATGGCTCCTAGATGCATAAAATCTATGCCACCATCTCCAAAGGAGGCACTCATAAACTTGTATCTCTAACCTGACTATACCAATTTCTTCTTAATAGAGCTCCACACAAATGGCTAGGCCTTATATCACAAAGGTTTTGCAAAGCCTTAAACCTGCATGTTCGGTTAATCATATCGCATCACTTTCATCAAGAACCAACGACAACTAGGTTCTCAACCTTTTGTTTGGTAACTTGATGACGTACTAGTAGGTTCCTCTATACCCTAGTGCATACCCAGGCTTATACCCGATATTTTCTTGATACCAGACCAACACTGGTTGCAACCCTCTCAAAGGGTTCTTTTAAAAACTATTCAAAAAATTCGCCAGAAAAATAAAGGGGGGTGGGGGGGGAAATTGAGATCACCACATTTAACTCTATGGGCCTACATGTAGCCAAAAAGTAGTGTGATTCTTAAAAACTTTTAGTTCATATTTGTCCTGTAGCCAAACCTGGCTAAATCCTCCTATGGATGGTTGCAAGTGTGACTACATCACAAAATTGAAAAGAAAACAAGAGTCCAATTGTGCTCACCAAAAGAGAGAAAAAAAAATGATATTTAGGTAGCCTAGGTTGCAGATGCGTAGTACTCTTCCGCAATTCGGGATTCCCTTTTTAATTTACTATTTCCCAAGTCCTGACAAATTCTTGCTTAAGACCAGAAATTTCAAACCCAAGATTCTTGACATTTTGACGCGCTTTGTTATACAGAGATGCATTTTAGTGTTAGTTTTACTAATGTGCCATAGGACCTTGGTAGCTTCCCACGCTAATTATATTATTTAAAGGAAGGTTGAAATTTTCAAAAAAAAATAAAAAATTTCAATGAACAATTTCTTTTGGGAGGAGAATCAAGAATTTTTTAGAGAATTCTTTTTTTGACATGAAAATTTCAAAATTAATTAATTAATATGATGGACATTTGTTGAAGCTGCTCTTGAACTATGGAATATACAGAGGGTGTTGTTGAATAGGCTCGAGTATTGCACAGGTGTGCAGAGAAAAATGTTATGGCTAATGAAATTGTTGGATTAAATGGTCTGAAATTATTTATTTAGTTATCTTGAGTGATATTACAATTAAGTATGTAATAAGGTATGATAGTCGGTTTGTGAGAATTTTAGAGGACCAATGGAAATGATAAAAAGGGATGGTTATTTTCAATGTTCAGAAAAATGTGCACTTCGTTGGCCTTGCCTACCAAGGCAAGGATATTGTGTCTAGATTCATTATAGAGTATAGTAGCTTTAAGGGATTTTGGCCCCTAGGTAATAATAATAGGTGTATTTTGATATGAGGATTTTTGAAAGATGATATTTAAGCCTGTGTGAAACTTGGGATTAGTTACAAAGATATAATATCTTGAAGGATTTTGGTTTCTTTTAGAGGATTTTTTGAAGATTATATTATTTTTGCATGGTGAAATATTTGAGTTTCCATAATTCTTCTTTTGCCTTAAGATACTTTATCGTGTAAATGGCAAGGCCACAGTGTGACACACTCCTCTCGTTTTCCCGGATTTTGTTATTTCTGAACCAAGATTTCTTGCACCTCCAGGCACCAGGACTAACAAATATTCCTCCATGGATGCCTCAGTCCTAAGAAATTAGGAGGGTTTTGCTTCTGGAAACACCACAAATTTCATTCCAAATCCTTCAAAATCACACTGGATTTGCCAAACTAATCCATTGCCAAATTAATTAGAACCCACTCGATTCGTAAACTAATTATGGATTAAATCCAACTGATTTAAGTTTAAATCCTTTGCAAACATCATCTCCATTTGCAGTAACTCCAATCCCTGCTGCAAAATGTTCCCTGAGAAATCCTTCAAAGTCAGCAACAAAAGCCAAATTCTGTTGACTAAAAACTCTTTGGAATTGCAAGCTAGTTTGGAAATTTCCAAATGAAATAAACCCTCACTGGTTTTGCAAACTAATTGATTGAATTTCCAAGTTCCAAGTAAATTTGGCAAAGTAATTTGGTTTTATTGCAGATCTGAGAACTGTTTTAAATAAGCTTCATCAAGTTTTGGCAAAAACCAACTTTCACTGAGAATCCTTCCAAAAATCACTTAAACAATTTTGAAGAAAGACTCACTGAATTTGTCAACCGAATAATTCTACTTTCCCTACACGGTAGGGCCAAAAGGGAGGAAGTCTTAGAACACGAGCGACTACCTTTGCAGTCACTTTCCTTATTTTGGGCCCCATTTTGCTGCAAGTGCGGGGACAGAGCTGGCTACTATTCTTACAACAGTTGATTTTTAAAGAACTTGGCAAAACTATGTTATTTTCTCCAAAAATGAAAATTCCTCATAATGGAGTTTCCCAAGTATATCATGAACAACCAAAAATAATAGTTGCTATTTCCCCGACTCTATGATTCATTAGATATACAAGAATAGGTCTATTTTCCCTAAGTTTATTGTTGGTAAAACAAGAATAGTTGAGAGGAGCAACAGCTGCTTCTGTTGACAATTTCTTTGTTATTCTGCTGCGGTGACTGCTAAGTGAGTGTGAGGTTTGACTGGACAAATGGGTCCCTCACAAATTAGTAAGAAATTGTTCCACCTCTAAGAATCCTTGGCCCTTGAATCCTACTAATAGTCTCTCAAAAAAGAATTGTCATGTTTGGTGCGACCACAAATTTGGCTTCCTTTCATATAGTGCACTTTCATAACACTTGTGTTCTTTGGTGGACTTGCTTTGCACTTCTTTTTTGAGCTATTTTTGCCTCACTACCTTCGGTATAGTCAACATGACTTTCTGTGCAAGTGGGGTAAAAGCATGAAATCATGGGTGGGCTCCCCCAAGATCATGAGGAATCCTAAGACTATGTAAAGAAGATCTAGTAAGTAGTCCCATTGTACCCAAATGGACATCTCTTTTCATGGCTGTCGAGGTGGCACAGATGCTATTTAGGGCAATGCGGGAAACCCACGCACCCGTCCAAACAAAATTTTCTAGTGGCGGTGTGTTTCGTGGTGTTATCTTGTATGAATCTGGACTGATGAAAAGCTGAGATTTCTTTTCCCATCTTGCAGAAGCTCTTTGCTGTGCAGAGTTTTTCTAGTTTTGGCTTCATTTTGCATACGGGCACCCCATAGTTGACAAAAACAAATGTTGTGCTGCTTGGTTTAGGGATCCCATGCTGGGTTTCCCCCATTTTGGTCCTTTATTTGGACAGTTTAGACGCATAACACAAGTTAGGGGACGAGGAAAAAACAAGCAGGTGAAAGTGGGGCCCAACTGGGGTCCACTTTAGGGATAACTTCATTGTATTTAGTGTCTTGAGGACATGGTCAATCCAGGATTGGGAACTAGCATTCAAAAATCTTTGAAAGCTATATAATTATGATGTCATTGGTTGGATAAGAGAGAAGAACACTTGTGGGAAACAGAGAACCAGTGTTGGGTGATTCTTTGGTTTTGGACCAAACCCAGGCCGAAGTTAGACAGGGTATAATATAGCAATGTTGGGTAAATTGTTCAGAAAATTCAGATATCAAACCTGAATATCAAGCCGGAATTTTAAAATTGTGATATCCGAGATGACATTTTGGTTGATCAGATCTCAAAAGTTACCAGATCTGGATCATATGATATTTGGATCTGTTCTTGTTCTTCTTTTGCACTTTGCCTAATTTTGAAATGCCCAAAACCAACTGGTTCTTTTGACTCTGATTTTTCAAATCCGTGGAACCTGCAGGTTATTAAAAAACTCCAAGAGCCAGCCACCACCTACACAGAACCAGGAATTTTTGGGGATTGAAAAGAAGGGCACTCAAGCACACGCTTTCCTCCCCATTTTGGAGAGGTTAGGTTTGACCCAATATATCTCTTCCATCTACATCATAAGGGCCTTGCATTTTGCTCATTTTTATGTTAGAACAAAGAGTTTGAAACGGCACAAAACATGAAAATTGGACTGACTTTTGGTCTACATCACTGTATTATGTTTCACTTGGTGATTGAGAGCTCATGTGTACGAGTCCAAAAGGCAATGGGAGAGTGGTTTCACTTCTCTGTATCATAGAAAATCATCTCAAGTCTCCTCCCCCTGACTCCAACTTCACATTGGATGCTCTTAATTTTGACTAGTGGGTACCCGTGACCTTCGGACACTGTGAGGCGCAAACGCAACCCAACGTGCCAGCCCCTTCCCTTCTTGAGCTACAGAGAGAAAGGAGAGAGACGACCGAGCTCGCGTATCCGGGCTGGTGTCGGCGACAGCCCCCGGAAACACACGGGCCCTATTCCGGTCCACCCGTGGCAAAGAGCTTGGTTTATGGCCCGGGACCCGGGTCTTCGTCGAGAGACCGGGCTTCATCACTGCCCCGGTTTAATACTTACTCCCGCGGTTCCACACATCTGGGCGCCGCCCAGCTCACGTCAGGTTTTTTTTTATCGTTCGGCTCTTTGACCGTAGGCACCCCAATAAGTAATTTGAAGCCTGGGTGTTGGGCCTTGGGACTTGGATTGGTCAAGACTCAGGACTCGGGACTCAGTAAGTAAAAAAGTAAAAGTGTGTGATTGAGGTCCTGAATAGTTTTTGGGCCCTTGAGTTGGGGGGGACAATTTAAAAAGTGATCTGGGTTTCAAGACCTCGACAAAGAGACAATTTGCTTTAATATATAAGATTCCCTTGGATGCAAAATCATTGATTTAGTAGAGCAAGCGATGGAGGGCTAGCGATGGAGGTATGAGATTGTGCATATAAGATATATTAACTTGAGGGTTTGCCCATAAGGTAAGGTTCACGTGCCCCTCTTCTTTTCCTCTCTTATTCTACACATTAGATGAGTTGCTTCCCAAATTTTTAAATTTTTTTTCAATGATCCATTTCAATTGGCCCATCATTGGGAATTGCTTTAATATTTAAGATTCCGTTGGATGCAAAATCATTGATTTAGTAGAGCAAGCGATGGAGGGTCAGCGATGGAGGTATGAGATTGTGCATATAAGATATATTAACTTGAGGGTTTGCCCATAAGGTAAGGTTCACGTGCCCCTCTTCTTTTCCTCTCTTATTCTACACATTAGATGAGTTGCTTCCCAAATTTTTAAATTTTTTTTCAATGATCCATTTCAATTGGCCCATCATTGGGGATTGCTTTAATATTTAAGATTCCCTTGGATGCAAAATCATTGATTTAGTAGAGCAAGCGATGGAGGGCCAGCAATGGAGGTATGAGATTGTGCATATAAGATATATTAACTTGAGGGATTGCCCATAGGGTAAGGTTCAGATGCCCCTCTTCTTTTCCACTCCTATTCTATACATTAGATGAGTTGCTTCCCAAATTTTTTAAATTTTTTTCAATGATCCATTTCAATTGGCCCATCATCAGGGTCTCCAAAATAATGCTATGTGATGATGGAGTGCCTTCCATTTGGTTCATCTACATATGTGATAAAGTGAGTTGCTGTTGGGAACAGCCTCAAGAACATTGAGAACTTGAAGAACATAATTGAAAACATATGAGAATAGATTGAGAACATGATGAGAACAAAAGCATTAAAAAATTTCATCCTCAACTTACCTGCCCCCCCCCCCCCCCCCCCCCCCCCTTCTACAAAGCACACCATACTTATTTAATTGTCCGCTCAATTCTCGTGCTGAATATGTGCCATGGGTGCTGATTTTGTGCCCTGGTTATCAGCTCACCTATCCTATTTTGCCATCTACTACAGACTAGCTCCGCAGGGGACGGGCAGTGACTGGAAGAATCTTCCAAGCACTGCCCAATTTTTGTCCACACAGGCAGACACCACGTTTGCTTTTATATATAAGATTGTGGCATGGGTTAAAAAGATTTAGTTGCCATTGGTCTTTGCTTAAGGGCATAATTGGATTGGATTGACAGCAATTATTTGGTCTTCAATAGTAACATGTGAGATCAAACTGGATTGATGGCACTTATTTGGTCTTCCATAGTAACTTGTGGGATAGAGCTAGTATCAAAAGAGGGATCTGGGATGGTCTGATGGACTATGGTAATAGACTGGACAGGCAACACATCATGTTGCTTATTAGGAACTATCCTGAAGAGGAAGCCAGACAAAGTGTGGCATCCCAACCATGCTACATGCTATGCCTAATAAGCAATGGATGAAAGATTAAGTGGTGTTGTTAACCACCCATGACCAGTTACAATAAGTGGCAATTGTGAGTTTTTTTTATAAAATAAAAACCGGTCTAGGGTTGGCAGCTCCCACATTCCTTCTTTGTTTGGGTCTGCAATGAATTCTCTCCATTTGTGCCATAATAATAATGAATAAATAATAAAAGGCAATTGGATTGAGACCACAAAAGTCTAGCAATCCTCTAGATATGTCAGCTTCATTTCACAATCTCATCTTACATATGGAATCCACCACCCACATACATACCCATGTTGATTGGGTATGTCCATTTCAACATACCAGTTGGGTATTGGTATTAAGGCTTTTTTTGCAATTTGTAACTGAATATGAACATAATAATGTACATGCTTTCAGGGATCCTGGGTATGAATAGGCAATAGCTGCCTCATACAACCTCATATGAGACACTGTATACATCCTGGTATCAAAATACTCACATTGCGATTCTATTAAAAATGAGAGAAAAAAATTGCAAGTTTGAAAAAAGAGAACGGTAACTAGGTCCCGTGGACTTAGGCTCACAAAGATGTCACATTTCTTAAATCTTTAAATCTTGAAACTATGCACTCTTCATTCCATTGGCAGCCTGCCCTTATTTTGTTGTTACATACCTGGATCAAAGACCTAAGACCTAACTTGTGAAAGTTTACCAAAGACATATACATACCTAGAAGCACACTCTTGTTTTTTTCTTTTTTGGTTTTAGGAGTCCCTTCAAGAGGGCAGCCAAGATGCGCATACCCTAATACGAACCCATCAAAACGCAACACTTATACATAGCTTTGGTCTGAAGTGATGTTCAGATCGTTTAACCTTTCTTGGTTCAAACTTGGAGCCAACACTACCAAAAAACCTCACATATAATAATCACTACATTTTCTCTGCTTGCTTTTTGATCCCTAGATTAAGGCCTTTAAATCCCAACAACAAGTGAGCCAAAAATGGGAGGATGGGGGTGCTTTGTTTCAAATTGGTCTTTCTCCGTACATGGCTTTTAAATTGGCACTAGTCTTAAACTCTTGAAGTGCTTGTGTAGATTATATTTCTTATGTCACCAAGGAGGCTTCCTTGCACCCTTGTTTGCTTTCATTCCCAAACACAAATTTTGTTAGTTTGCACATTACAACAGAATTCACATCCTTTTGCAAGGGATGTGCAAGTTGCCTTCAAGTGCACCCTTAGTTGATTTTCAATTGATTCAACACTTCCAAGCTTACCACCTATTGTGTCATGATGCTCATTCATAGCCTGTTGTTCATATCTAGCCGGGGTTCGTCTGTTATTTTTGAGGATTTGTCCATTCTAATACATGTCAAATGTGATAACTTAAAACTCAATGTGTATCCTGTATGAAGTCATATTATACAACAAGAAGTGCTGCCTTTGAGGAAAATTTTGTTCTTTCAAATACATGCCAAAAGTGAAACCTTGAAAATCATTTGTATCGCGTCACCTGTGTCTGAAGCCATATGCAACAACTGACTGACTGGTGCTTTAATTACTTTCTTCGATGTAAAGAATTCAGATGTCATCAAGATTGCGGATTCTTGTCTGAAGCCATATGCAACAACTGACTGACTGGTGCTTTAATTACTTTCTTCGATGTAAAGAATTCAGATGTCATCAAGATTGCGGATTCTTGAACGCACAACAATTCAAACTGAAAACCAAGTTAACCCAGTTGTAGTAAATTGTTGAATGAAAAATTGAAATGGTGGCTTTGTCATGTGTGCTCTGCACAATGAAATGAATCCCCACACTCCCCCAAAAAAAAAAACCCAATTTGTTTTTGGTGAATCTTCTTTACTTCTTTGCATCACTCACTCACTTTTCCTTTAGACTCTGTAAACAGGGCCAACTTTTGAGATCGCACAAAAAGCATTTACTTTAACCCTGAATGAAGCACAACCAGGTTGGTGAATAATTGTCCGAATGCCACCAAGTGAAATTGTTATATAGATTGTCCAAATGATTTTGTGTCCTCAGCCCCCGTGGTAGTATATGCTTTAAATGACCTTGTGCTGTATACATATCATATTAACTTAGATGTCTAATAATAAAGGGTCCCCCCGGGCTATTATTTGGGACCTAACTTTATTAAATTTCCTTGTGTGGTGACCCCTTTAGGAAGATAGATTTTCCTTGTGGCATGTCACCAGATGAAAATTATCCCTAGCTGACTCCCGTAGGTATTCATAAAATGCACATTGCAATACACACCAAAAAAAATATAATCCAAAGCTCATTGGAATCATTTTCATCCCATTTGGTAGAAAAAAAACCCATGTGAAAGATGAACCCCAAAACTCACAAAATCTATCTTCTGTTGAGAAAGCAATTCCTTTATTGCAATCTACATGCCCAAAAAAGGCCATGGTAGACCTTTTTGCAGGCAGTTAGGTTAAAAAAACAGTGACATAATTTTGGACTAAATTATTAATTTTGAAATTTTCTAACTTGATGATTAGGATCAAAAAAATTATTGAATTTGAAGCAAAGCATTGTAAACATTTTCTTTTTATCATCTGATGAGACCAAAAAAATATTGTTATTATTATATCGTATGGAATCAAAATTTCTCTCCAAAATTTCAACTTTCAAATAATCATTTTTCTTTTTGAACTTTGAAAAAAAAAAGAGTTCAAAAAAAATAATCATGACAAAAAATAAGACAAGATAGGAACCAATGTGTGTGTGTTTTTTTTCCTTCATGGCAAGGGGGAATGGGGAACAAATATGAATTGGCACCCAATTCATTGAGTTCATGGAAGGTGGAGCCAATGAGTTGGTAGCCACCTTCAAGTAGGTCAATGACCTAACATTAGGTCATTGAATTAATGGTAGGTCCCTTGAGTTAGACCTAAATGGAGGTCTTGGTTATACAACCTCTTTCTTATTATTGTTTGGTGATATAGCATGCACCCAAGCCTACCACAATTTATCCTATAAAGTTTGCCCATGGTTGAATTGTCACAACGGTAAAAATAGAGCTCGATTGATGCATTTTTAGAAAGCCTTGAATTTATGTGGCTAGGCAACTTGAAAAAGAAAGTTAAATAGAAGGGACCACAACCCCATCTAGTAGTTCAAGACTTTGGCCAAACACTACTAGTGCAAACACCAAACATGTTATCCAAGAAAATAATTTGAACTAAGCAAGTTCTAAAACTAAAATTAGTTCTGTGAAATAAACTACCTCCGATAATTTCACTAATGTGATGATGTATGATAGTTAATTCAAGGTTGGATAAGTTTTTGCCATTCTACTAAGTTGGAGCATCTTCAGCAGTGCTCAGTATGTCATCTTGCACAGTAAATTGGATACAGAAAATCCAACATATGCAACAAGTTTGACTCAGGAAAATGGTTTTGGCTCAGCATAATTGCGCAAGTTGCTGTTGCTGGTAGAAGGCGAAGCAGCCCTGTGCAATCACAATCATAGAAAAGAGTGTAATAAACTGCTACTCGTGTTTCTGATTTGTCCATCATGATGATTGGTCCAGGTGGTTTGCTACTAGTAGTCCCCCACGTACTTGAGGTCCCAGTTTCAGTTTTTAATGGGTGGATTGCCATCTGCTGAATTTGAAGAAACAAAGGTTCTTGGAGCTGGGAAAGAAAAAATATGCCTAACTGCTGAAAGAGAAATTGAAACCAAGAAACATAACATGGATTTTGACACCGGATAAAGCCCATTCACTAAGGGCTTTACCCTATAGAATTGCAACACCTTAGACTTGTTATCAAATATCATGGGTGGGTGCAGTAATCCAATTTACATGTGGTTGACAATCTAAGGGCCTCATGTTGCTTCGGAAGCCACCAGTCTGCATTAACTGTAATCTATATCCAGTGAGTAAAGTCTAGTCTATCTAGTGGGCATGTGGTTGAAAATCTAATGGTGATGATGTTCCTACATAAGCCAGACACCATTAACTGGGACCCATACCATTCAGGGCACAAAAATAGTCTATCTCCTGGGTTCCATGTAAAATGTACTGACATCAACAAAATTGTGAATACTTGCTCTTCACCATATCCTTGCTTCCTTCTTTTTTTTGCATCCTGGGACCCCAAGGTCACAATGACTAATGAAGCAAAATGGAACACGTCCCACAATCAATCAATAAGTTGGATTGCATATGTTGGTCGACCATAACAGAATAATTTCGACAAGTCCAAAAACTCAAATTATTTTTTATCATCCACAGATGAAAAGAATTTCAACCTTCAAACGATATATCCCATGTGGTGTCAGTTTGCCACCAAGCTTCCGAAGAGATAATCTACTAAAATTGGTGTCAGGCTGCCAGCAAGCTTCGGAAGAGGCTTATTCTTTGTTAGGGTTAACATTCCGACCACTTAAACCTTGAGCAGCGTATGTGTTGTGTCCCATAGAAGTTGTGTGGCGGTAGCACGATACACAAGTTGTAGGGTGCATACTATCATGACTACGGGGACTGTAATTTTTGAGAGTCTCTAGCTACCATAATTGTGATAAGAATCTCAAGAGGTCACTCTTTTCAAAACTAAGTAGTAGCCAGAGGACACAGAAAGGGAAGGTCAAAGGCATCAATGGTACGTGCATAGCATCACCACATTGGAAATGAGTTTTCAAGTGTGAAGTTATAGGTGCAGAGTTGGTGGGTTTGTGGTTTGATCCCACAAGAGTTCACTGCATACACAAAACAAAACAAAATTTAAATCTTCATCGTCCAAAAGTTTGTATTTCCATAAGTTGGACCATTTTTGTAATTACCCAATGGTTGTCATTTCATCAAGTTGGATAAATGGAGCAAGTGGCAACTAGAGTGGGGCATCAATGAGATGAGGATGGCAAGTGTGTTTACAACATGTTGAAGGAAACACCAGACTAGGAAATGGGTAGAACAAATTTGCTTTTCTGATTCACATATGTTGGATAGTATGCACTAGAACAAGGGACATTCACTCATCACCGCCCTCTAATGAGAGCTACCATTTCACACTGCACAAGTAGATGATAGATCTTGAGCAATCTCTTTTCCAAGTGCCAACAATTTTTGGTATACCCGAAAGCCATAGTTTCCCTTAACCCAATGTTTGAATTTCAACCACTTGCAAGGTAGGCATAAATCCTAGCTTTCAAGATATTTCTTGATGATTTGTTCCTCATACAAGAATAGACAAAAAGAGTCTCAAATTTCAACATGCCTGAAAGTTGGCATGACCTCGTGCTTGAAAGTTGGCATGGCCTCAAACATTGAAGGCCTGAAAAATGTTGTCTGAAAAATATTCTGTTCCTTAAAGAAGTACAACTTTATTGCAACTTGTATAGTAATTTAGTAAAACAAGAACACTGAATCTGGAGTGCAATTCCAACATACTCTCAGTGTTGTCTCCATTTGAGTGGAATGAAATAATTGTATCAACGTCCCCGGATCCCATCTTTCTTATCAAAGTCAGCTATTTCTCAGATGCACTACACTATGTTGGAGACTCTTGACTCTTGGGGCATATAGCATATCCTGATTGTGGACTCCAAGTAATAACTATGGATGGAAGCTAGTCACTTCTGTGATCTTCACACTTTGGCTCTCTATCATGCTCACCAATTAATGCCTATTACAACAACAACCTCATGATATGTATGGAAACATATCCTACTTCTTAATACATGTCAAATTTGGTTTGCTTTGCTTTCATCTGCTTGATGGATTCAAAACACATTCATCCAATGTGTAGAGTGACTTTTCCAACAGTTTTGATAGAAAAAAATTGCTTTTTTGGACGTGCTCTAGTCTTGATGGAAGATAGAAAGATTAGTACTTTTTTTTTAAAAATTGTCACCAAAAGTTTAGGACATTTTTGGACAAACTATATGGGACAAACTATGATGATAGAAACTATGAAGGTATACAAGCTAGTGATTGAACACTTAGTGTATTAGAAATCTTAGAATCCTTGAAGATTTTGCGGTTGTTTCGAGGGTTCAAAGAGTCAGTGTACACCTTCACTGACACAACCAGCCATGAAGATTGTTCAAAAATGACAAGAAATGAGGATCATATGGGGTTTCAAAGTAAGGGGGTTAATGTTTGGTGATGGGTGTGTTAAAATAGATTGTGATTTAAAGCTTTTTTTTTTTTTAAAGTGTTTTATTGCCTCTAAAGTTGAAAAAGGTTTCGTAAAGCTCCAATTGTCATACTTATAGCTTTTTAGATTGCCGAAAATAGACAAAAGATGAGGATAACATGGGGTTTAAAAAGAGGGGAATGGGCAAGATTTTTTAAAAACATTTTGTGATTTCGACAGCACATCCTCCTTGTGCTTTTCCTTAGTTGCTCCTTTACCTTGGGAATTCAAAAAGGTGTTAGACAGCTCAACTTGGCTCACCCACAGCCATAAAAATCACTTGAAACATACAAGAACTGAAGAAAAATTGAGTGACATATGGGTTGGTGTTTAATGATAAATTAGTGTTCAATGATGGGTGTGTTTACCCTATCTTGGGTACACATTCTTGAATGTATGTTGCCCCACCTCATTGCGTAAGTAATAATTTCATTCATAACTTGATTCATCACCATTTTTGGCATAGGCTTTTACACAAGCTCAACTGTTATTGTGCTTCACAATAATTAGTTTAAGTAGTCAATGTGGTGTATCATAAAGCTTTTTTGAAAAACATTTGACATTGGCCAGCACCAAAAAAAGAGTGTGAAGCTTTGGGGATACTCTATTCATTGGCAACCATGTTGACATTTTTTGCACAAATTTCTCCTTTTCAACGTATTTTACATAAATTTGCACAAATTTACATGGTGGGTAAGTGTAAACATACACGTTCAAGGCTAGGCTTTTGCACTTACACGGATTGGAAATAAGTTTCAAATTTTCATATACACTTTCACAATGGTATGTCTAAAATACCATAGTAGCACCCAACACTGGTGACTATCTACTTAAGTTGGTAATCCATATCACCTTGTCATTCATCATGATGTATGATCCATTAAAAAATTACTCATGCTGGAACAACTTGCACACTACAAGAGGACTGCAAACTGCAAACTCTGATTCATATCAGTGGTTTGATTTAATGGCATTTTGTTTGTCATGAATTAATCTACTCTTTCGCTTCCATTGACCAGGCTCAAAGATATCTGCAACAATGGCTGTGGCTTTTGATAAGAGGCAAATTGATGTAGTAGTTGGTCTGCCCAGGTTATTTGTGGTCCCTTTGTGTAGGGTAAATGCACCAAGCTGTGGGCTTTACCAGAATAAGGGCCCAAGTGAAGTGGAGCTGAGCGTGGGCCAGATTCCGCTGGAAAATAAAATAAAAAATGTGGGTTGCTTCAAAAACTGGAATGCCTGTTGGAATCTAGTAGTATTTAGAGGACATTACTAGGACACTGATTTTGGAATTTGCTTCTTTGATTCAGACCATAAGCTGCTCAAGTTTGTAGACCCATTTTTTCAGTTGAAGAAACAATGGGGTCCAGTTGCATGATCTGTAACTTAGTTCACACCATTAGTGCACAAATGGGGGGGTCACCCACCCCAACTCTGAATTTCTTGTGAGTGTAGTCATCCTTCAGCTTGTGAAAGAAGAATGAACATCTACTGAACTTTCCAGTGTGGTGGCCCATTACACACTCCATACTGTCAGTGCAAAGTACATAATTGGGTGCAAAGTGACAATTTCTTCCAGAACGTCTAGCATAATCTCTCATGAACATCAGCCACATATTCCTTGTGTTTGGTTCTTTTGCCTTGCAAAGCCAAACCAGCCAAAGGTTACAGATCTCCCTGCAATTTTTTTGAAGTTGAGAACTTGAATTAGTAAAAAAGATCTAATGCGTCTATTGGGCTGATTTTTCTAAAATTGTGGTCAGCAAAAACACACATCAAAAGTGGATAGTCAGTATTGTTGGGCTTGTATATGGTAGGTGAAACATGGGAGTAACCCAACGTGCATGTCCATGTTTTCAAACATCCTTATGGAGATCAAAGGGATCACAAATAAGCCAGGCACACCAAGTTCTACAGCAATTGGCCTCTTAACAAAAACCACACCCATTGTTGCACATTTCTTGAGCTTGGTCAATGGAAGGAAAAGAGCGGATTCACTCATGAAAACATAGAAGTAACCCAATGTGCATGCTTTCAAAAATCCTCACTTGAGACAAACTTTTACTAAATTTTCATTTGTTGTGGGTTTGACAGATTTTGGCATGATTGAGAATCACAGTAGCTCCATAGTTATCTTATGAGTTCAGGCTCATCTTCTTTGTCTGATCCCATCATTGATCCAGCATTTCTCTCTATTCATGGAGCTTTTGTCTCTTATGGCATGATTCTTGTTTAATGTGATTTAGAGTTTGGATGTCCAACGTGTCCTGATTCTGTGCAACCCTTTTACATCAAGTCTGAAAAGATATCAAGGTAACCTCAACCTTTGTCACCTCCCGTATGCATGGCCATGCCACAAATGCACTTTAAAATATTCTTTAATTATTATGTAACCATGAGATATAGATTGGCAATGATCAACAAAGACAAGCTCATTCCAGAGCTCCCCTTTGAGCCTCTAGGTTGAGGATAATATTATGAACTGCAATCATGAAGTTGGGACTCATGAAAGGTTGTGACCAACTTCTTCATTTTGGGGTTCATTTTTTTTCGAGAGAATCTATTTTATATATGTTAATGTGGCAGTTTTGATATGATTGAAATCAACTTCTTGAAAGTTTTGGATGTCAAATGGATCTGGGTGTAATTGTGTGGGGAATGTCCAATTTATACTTCGAATTATTTATACTTTAAATTAGAGTTCTCTCTGATGTGTCTCAGTGGAACAGGAATAAGTTTGGATATACAGAATCCCATCATGGCTGGAAGCATTGTGGGAGAGGTAAGTGACCAGCTCTCTCTGTTCATCTCTGCACCATGATCATCAAAAGCACATGGTTTCATGAAATGGAAATTGGTAGGTTTGAAACTGCGTCCATCACACCCATATTTTAGAACTTCGTGCAGACTTCAATTGACATTTTTGTGCACATCACTCCTTGAATCCTTTCTCCAGTATGTGCAATAAATCGAGACATCTGTGAATAAAATTTTGGTGAGGAGAGGGATCATGACTCTTGTGTGGAGTTTTGCTTTCAAGGCCTCCCTTGATCTGCTCTTAACCTCTATTCTGCATGAGTTTATACATAGTTTTGCATTTATACTGCCAAGACCAACTCAAGAAAACATCAAACAATTGTTGTTACTTCCATGATGGTCCCCTAGCTATTCTCAGCTGACCTTCAATTCTGCAGAAGCCTTCTGGTCTCCAGGAATAACTGGACTTTCATGGACCCAACCAACATGGTGGTCACTAAATGTAAAGAGCTGGATTGGGACACAGACTTGCTTCTGTTCTCACAACACACTGTGCCAATAGGTATCACAGTGCTTAAGACAAGTGTTTAAAAAATCTCAAAAGAAGTTTGCAGGTTCAAGCTCAAGAAGTTCTTGACTTCCATGTAATTTATGGAGAAGACCTCAAAATGTTGCCTTCTAGTTACACCAGTAATTCTCTTTTTTGGAACGACATGAGCCTTCAATCTGATGCTTTGTACATGTACACCCATTACCCTTCCTCCTTTTATCTTTGCTCATGACTGTGATCATCAGCTCTGAGATTGCAGCTTTCAATATTCCTCCAAACACAAAATTACAGACATCCTGCATTTTTCTCTTCCAGGAGACTTTTTGTTTTCTCAATTCACTCTCCCTTGTGACAGATCTAAAGTTTCTGTGGGTATCATACGACTAACTACATTATGGTTCTAGACAGGAAAAACAGCATTCTGATATTCTGATTCTACTATATACCAACAAGTAAGGAGGTCAAATTGGATCACACATTCTCATTCAACATCTTCAGATTAAGACACCTATTGGGTGTGAATAAGATAGTTTCAAACATTCTTGAGTTACACTTCACTCTCATCCTATCCAACACATCAACTCTCTGTCCCTCAAAATTGAGACATTACTCCAAACTCTAAACATTACTCCACTACAAGCACCTGGCTCAATTCTCGTGCAACCTCGAGCTTCAAAATTAGAGCTCTTGTTTTCTCAGTTCCTCAAATTCACCATAATATTTGTTGTATTGACATGTCATTACTGTTATTTCAGGTGCAATCCACACAAAGAACAGGAGTGACAGGAACACAGTGTGTAGCAGAAATACACGCAGCAACCAAGTCTGCTCACCAATTGTTGCTACACACAAGGTCCATCAACAAATGCACTAACATTCTGCAGAAAAGCCATTGAATGTTGAGATTGAGAAAGCATAACCACCAAATATTATGCAACCACATTGCTAGACCAAGTTAGTGTGTGCACTTCCAATGACACCATGATGCTTCCTTTTGCACTTTGAGTCCTACTCTCTAACTTGCGCCCAGGATGTTTGGTGCCCTGTGAGTCCCAATCAGAGGTCACATTTGGTGGCCACAAGGCTTAGAAAAACTTGATGGATAATTAGCCCATCACTTGGGAAACTTGGCCAAAGTGTGCGCCTTTTCGTGACTATTTTAGGGTCAAACAAAATCATGAGAGATGATGAAACCATGTGACATGATTAAGTAATTTAAATGCATAATTGATTAGTTTATCATTTGTCCAAAAAGTGTCAATTGTTCTTGATGTTCCATATGTGCATTGCTCAAATTGATTCAACACATTCTTCATGTTAAGCTATGAATTGTTTAAATGGATTGCTTCACCAAAGATGGTCAACTTGTAAATTTATAGATATTATCATTGCATTTTGATGAAATTCAAATTTCATTTCATTCAAGTTGCATGTGACCATTTTTTATTTGTGGAATCATGCTTGTGATTTATTATAAAATTTAGTTTCCCTCATTCTATTGAATTTGATAGGTTTTAAATTGATTTGACTTGCTTATATCTTTTAGGGCTATTCACAAGGGCAAATAGTCAACACTTTTATTAAAGTTTTTATTGGTCATTACAAATTTTGAATCATGTTACATAATATTTGTGTTCATTAATGAAAAATTAAAAAGATATCACGAATATTATAAGTTCATTAAATGATACTTTCAACCAGTGTATTTTATTTTTTTCAAATTACCCAAAATCTCCAAACTTCAACCAATTGAACCAAATTAAATGAACCGAATTGAAGTGTAATCATTGAATGGATTTTGGAAACTAATTTATGAGAGAATACATTTTAAAATTTTCATTTTTTAAGTGAATAAAATTTGAAAACTTAGTTTCTGGAAGATTAAAATTTGGGCCTCATGTTTGTCCCAAAAACCTTGCAATAAATGTTTTCAATTGTTTTTCCTATCGTTCAACAATGAACATGGGGCTTTTAACTTAAACTTATTTCCCCCAAACAAAGTTGTTCACTCCTCTAAAAAAAACATGTTCATTTTCTAACTCACATTTTGGATGTAGTCCTTTAACATTCAAGCACCAAATTGTGGCCAAAAAAATTTACATTTCATTGTTTGACATCCATCAATGACCAATTTTCAAAGGTCTCCTCTTTTTGCCCCTTTTCACAGTTATTGTTTTTGCCCATTTGTTTTTCTTGGCAAGCCCAAACTTTTGGAAAAACTCAAATGTAAGTCCCAAGATGAAAATAGCAAAAGAATAAAGAGTTGGGGCACACTCTTTAACTCACAACATTTCTAAGGTAAGAAGGGCATGCTAAAGCTTCGAGACGAATATTAGGATGAGTGACAAATGGGTTAAGTATTCTTATGGATTTGCACAAACTAGACAACAAGTTATTTAATGTATAATTGGAGCACTTTTGGTGCACAAACAACCCATGGGCATACATGGATTCATAAGACTAACCATAGCTCAAATTTAAAAGAAGCCATCACTTTTTCCTTTATAGTATTCTTTGTGATTGGTCACGAGGGCTGCATTCAAATGTTATTTTTCCCGAAACTCTCAAGTCAGGAGTCTCGAAATTCCTAAAATTAAGACTCCCATGACTTTGGACACCCATAATTTTGTGTACAAACCTTCAATTGAGGTGAGTTTAAAAGCAAAGTTGTAACTCTTGTCAAGAGTTTTCCAAAAATATGTGGCACACCTCTCACAAATGTAATTCAAGATGATTCTTGGCTTTTAATGGTTGGGAATCAAATTGACATTTTGATCCCGGACCTTTTTTTCAAAAATAACTTATGTTGTAAATAATTAAATGGATCATGTGAGCCCATTTTAAACATCTACGTATTAGAGGTTTTCCAATGGCATAAATAAATATCCAATCCAATGAGTTTTGACCCCTCAAATCACTTTTTGAAAATTCAAGATTTTGTAAGGAATGGGAATCCACTTTGGAGTGTGTGGGTTCATTCCCTCACACTCACTTGCATTCGTAAGAGTGTGAATGTGACTCTTGGTTGCACTTTTGACCCACACCTTTTTATGCCCTTGCTTTGGTCACGAACCCAAAGCTAAGGTTGTGATAATAACATAAACATGCATTGCACTTAGATGTAGTTTATAGACCCACAATAATTTTTCTATAGAATTGAACCTTACTTTTGTACCATAGATAAGTGTTTTTCTTTTTGTCAAGAGTGCATGGAATTTCAATTAACATCAACAAAACATAAAAAATGGAAATGTAAATTTATTACACCTACACTATGGAAACTTCAATGAAAAAATAAATAAATTATGATTTCCAAGATGATGGTTCCTTATCAAATAACCCTTTCTAATCATTTTTAAATTCACTTGAATTTTCCTTTCCATATGCCTACATAGCTAGCTTGTCCATTGGAGCTAAACCATATGGAAAATTGTCCAAATTCCCTATGCTTCACTATTATTTAAAGTGAAAGCACATTACAGTGACCTCCTTTAGAATGTCAAGTGTATTAATTTTTAAGATTGTGCATTTTTGAATGTATCACATCTCAAACTTTTCAAAGAATTTCATAATATTTTTCACATTATGTCAAAATATAACCTAAGCAAAAACAAAATTAAAAGATTAGAAAAAAAAAATTGATTTCATTTTGTAAAGTGGGAAATTGGAATATATTTGTGGAAACAAATGAGTGTCAAAAACACAAATATATTCCAAAAGAAACTTTAAATGATTTTTAATCTTTATGAAAGTTGAAGGTATTATATTGAACCATGTTTAAATACCATGTGATTAATTTGAAAATTGTCATTTCAAAAATTAAATTTTTTCAACAAAGATGTGATAATCACATTCACATGGAAGATGACAAGCATAATTAGATGTGTTATATTTTTTATTCCATTAAAATTGATTATTTTAATGATTAATGAAACTCTAAAATAAATGTAATCAAAAGAAGACAATGGCTTTATTATACCAATCATGTATATTATAAATATACCCATGGATCCTTCAATATAGATAATGAAATTTATTATTTTTTTAAAAATAATATTACATAATATTAGTTTATTAAAAAGAATAATTGTAATGCCCAAAAACCAAAATTGATACCCAAAATTAAATGCACCATACTTTTGAAACAATTATATTATATGTATTATAATACTAGACCCAAAAATGCCAAAAGAGGGTTATTGTAGTGTGCTTTCACCGTCTATTGAGTTTTTCAATGGTTTGCTACAAATATGTAAGTTACAATATTATTGTTTGCATCACAATGACTTCACAATCAAGTCATAAAGAAGAATTTTTAAATACTACCCCATTATAATGTATTGAACTAACACATTGTTAATTTTAACTAATATTCATAAGTGTTTTCCAAGTATCTTCAACAAATGGTGGTACCATATACTAGTCCTTCCAAAAGACCCTAAAAATAAAAAAATAATTCCAACGTGCAATTTTAGAGTTAAATATTCTTATGTAAATGAAACTCACTACTAAACATTTATCATATTTTTTGGTGTACTCCAAAGGATCTATAAATGTTTTCACCACACCTAAATGTTTATCTAAGATTAATATGTACTTCACCAATTGCCTTTAATCCTTACACTAAGAATTGAATTCCAAACCCCAATAGGGTGAAAGCACAACATATTTTTAAAATGGATTTGAGTTATATAAAACAAGACTTGATTGACCTAGAAAAACCAAAACTATGACATCTAAGAAAATTCATCATAATAATGTGTTTTCACCCAACAGTGTTTTGCCAACACATGTACAATTGTTTAGTCATGATTCATAGTTGTTTAACAATCACACTTGATGGTTACCAAACATTCTAGGGTAATTGAAAAGGATTCCAAGCACTTATCAATCGCCCATAATTAAATTAAGACTCCCAATGCTCACCAAGATTTTTGGGTGGTTGACAAGGACCCTAAGTGCTCATAGTCTAATCTATTTGAATGCTTGTGAAGGATCCCGATGTTTATCAAAAAAATTTAAATGGTTGACAAGACCCCAAGTGCTTACTAAATCTACTTAAGTGGTTGTGAAGGAGCACTAATCATGTTCAATAGTGGTTTTTAGGTGGTTGATGAGGACCCTAAATGCTTACTTAATCTACTTAAATGATTGTGAAGGACCATCAATGTTCATTAGTTGCTCTTAGGTGGTTGACAAGGACTTTAAGTGCTTACCCAATTTTCCTAAATGGTTGTGAAGGACCACCAATTTTCATTGATAGCTCTTAGGTGGTTGACAAGAACCCCAAGTCCTTACCTAAGTTTGTGAAGGACCCCCAATGCTCATTAGTGACTCTTCGGTGGTTGACTAGGATCCCTAATGCTTATTTAGTCTACCTAACTTGTGGGTGAAAGCATGGTAAAATATACACAAAAAGTAGTATAAGCAACAAAATATTGGGGTTTTTAAATGAAAAGACTAACAAGTAGATAATTTTGTGAAGATAATAATATTATTTTTATGTAAACTATTTATAAATCTTGTTTGCATGGACTTCAAAAGTTAAATTATTGTAATCATGTTTTTAAAAATATTTGCAATTACTTGAAATGGACCTAAAATTTGTAATAGTTTGAAAAATCAATTGATTATCCCACATGGCACCTAGGTTAAAATTGGTATGATTCCTTGTTACATGTGTATTTGATGCTACTATTAACCAATCTCATGTATTTTTTTTACACTATTATAAAAAGAAAATGAAGTAAGGG
This sequence comes from Sphagnum tenellum, assembly GCA_963921925.1. Classification (NCBI taxonomy): domain Eukaryota; kingdom Viridiplantae; phylum Streptophyta; class Sphagnopsida; order Sphagnales; family Sphagnaceae; genus Sphagnum; species Sphagnum tenellum. Next base: position 8,961,230 of record OY998155.1, read on the forward strand.
ATTGATGGATCTTGCCAAGTCAATCTTTTCACTAGGTAGAAAAAACTTGTTCAAGGATGTTATGCTCCTCCACTATAGCTATTGTTTTTGCAAATTTTCTCATCTTACTTTTTGATTGCCTCAATTTAACACTTTTTAATTTCAAGAAAATAAATAAAACAATAACATTTCCTAGATTTACGCCTTTCACCCTTGATGCATGTTTTAAGTTTTGAGGTTGTATTTGTGTTCAACCCACACGCTCAATGAAAAGTTTGCATAATTTATGTTTCATTAGGGCAAAGGGCATGGACACAATGACAACACTAGGGTAAAGTATGAAGATCATTTGATTAGAAACATGCATTCACACAAAAAGTAATTGGTTATTGTCAATCAAGAAGCGATAAATGATTATGTTTTTTGATAATGAACATTGATCCAACACTTTTTTGCTATCACTTAATGTTGTTTATGCACCTTTACACACCCAAATTGCACATGTCTTTAGTTTTATAAGATAATTTTTCTAACAATCTATGGCAAGTCAATGTTAGTTCAATGTATATTCATTAACCCCCAAAAGATAATGGATGCAAATGGGTGGGTGAAGAATTTATTTCAGATATTTAGATGGGTTCAAATTTCGCAAATCAAGGTGATGGTGCAAGAAGTTGGGAGGTTGATACATTTTTTGGGAACATATGAACATCATAAGCAATAGGTGACAATCTTTCATTGGTTTGTACAAATCAAAATGCATGTTATATTAAGGTGGGTCTATGTGGTTCAAAACATTCAACTATGTGTCAAGTTTGCTTGGGGTTTTTTGCAAATGGAAAGTCTGAAAGTTGTGCTGCAAAACAATCATCTTTCTAAAAATATGATGAAAAATGCCACAAATTACATGGCAATGGTTTGAGTCTTATTCCTTGTAGCAAACAAGCATATTATTCCACAAACTTAAATATGGCTTGAACAATTTGATTATAAATACACCTTGAATAATTCAATTAAGAATTGACATTCATTTTTCAATTACAATTTCTTTTAGAATGTGCACTTGTTTGTTTTGATGTTGTTTCAAGTGTCCTTCACAACTATAATGATTTTTTTCCTTGTTGTAAATCTAGGTTAATTTGTGTCACACAATGAATTAAGGTGTCAATAAAGCAAAGCTACTATCGACATTCACTCCTCACAATAATTCTAATTACATATGCTTTATTAAATTTTGACAATTTGGTGCAAAAATCAAGTGAGAATACGAGCACACAAGTTCTTGTTTAGAAATTTGCTCTTCTAAAAATTGAAACAAGAACAAGTAATCTTGTGATAATGTTTCTTTTTTCAATTTTGTGATGTAGCCAAAGCCATGACGATCCACAAGAAGATTTAAACAAATTTGGCTACAAGTGAAATAATTTTTTAAGCACATCCTTGTATTATTTGCTATCTTGTCTTGAACAACTTGAACAAATAATAAATTTGATAGGGAACCTTTTAGACCTTCTATAACTTCAAACCGCAAAAAAATGAACTTTGAAATCCTTGATAGCTGGGTAGGTTCAAAGAAGATTACCTAACTTGATTGGCCATAGCTTCAACCATCTTTCTAGTGGATTAGTTGGCAAATAGCTTCTACTTGAAACGGACAACCAAATATCCAACAACAACAAAAAAAAGAACAAGCTTAAAGAATGAGAGGATCTTGCACCATACATTGTCATCCTCACTCCATTTGATGCCAAACATCTCTTTGCCTACCTGAAGTCATGCATCACCACTCACAAATACATATCCACTAATTGTCAAAACAGTAGCAACTTTCCACTAATGGGTAGATAATGTAGGGGAGTTTGAAGGCTGATTATCTACTTGCAATAATCCATTATCTCGAATGTCCTCTTGGCTACATAGAGTGGATTGATTATTGAATCCTCGAATATTCAAAAGAGGTCATTTTTTAGAACAGTTTCTCACCCTTTGCATTGAAGAAGTTGACATCATGGCATACATGACTATGGCTCATATGGACAACAATTATCTTTGTCCATGCCACGACCATATATCACCATGGGCATAATAATTGGCAAAATAATCATGAGATAAGCAACAAAACCAATTTGGGGGTGTTCAGAGCTTCACCCTTGATGATCACACTTTAAATAATCAGTTATTTGAACAATATATTCAACCTTTGAACCTCTATTTGATGCTCTGTATATCCCACAAAACTCTTTCTCTATTCTTGCAATTTCTGTGGTGCACTTTCACTCTTAGTTCAGAAGAATCAGCTGTGGAAAGGGACACAATAACCTAAAAGCAAATGGCCTTGAAGGGTTCCACTTCCAAGAGCAAAAACTGCCTATTGCACAGATGTTTGAGAAAGGGCTTTTGAGACTGGACAGAATGGACTTTCCTTGGAATCCAAGTACAAGATCTGGAGTGGGCTTATAAGCCACACTGCCAACTCATGACTACAAAGCACATAATTTGTGCCCGTCTATGACTGGTGTGATTGCATCCACAGATGCTCATGACAGCTGAAAATGCGTGCACCATATTCACAGTCCAAACAATTCGTCTCCTCAATCTCATCATCACTGCAATTCAAGCTAACCATCCCATGTGCATAAAGACAAACAAGATATCATGAACGGCTGTAGTTTTTCTTGTGATGGAATTCAGTGACGGAAAGAAGAAACATACCCCCAGTTCTGCAATGGCTGCTTTCCTTTCATGAATGCATCATGTCCAGATTCAATCTTGACCCGTGCATGATTCATGATATAACCAGTTTCTTCAAACTCTCTCTGGAATTCTCCAACAAGGGTGTGTCTCTTGTCACTCCCTCATACTTTGCATCATTGTTGAAGCTGCTTTCTCTGCCAATTTTGCGATTGAACCCACAAAGAATTCCTGGTCTTCCCAATAAAACCCAAAACAAATTAAAAAAACATATATCCTAACTTCATTGGCTAACACTATTTTTCATGGGGAAAAAAGAAACCTCTGTTCCCTTTCAGCTGACATTAGACAACATTCATAAACTCCACAATAAGATTGAATGCAAATGATTCTGCAAACCCTAAAGCTTCTTCTACAGCTTTCCAATCCCTGTGATGCACCTTGGATTCTTCCCTATTGAACTCTTCCACATTTCAGAAGCAAAAAAGAATAAGAAAAATAAACAAGCTTCACTGAGAAAATTTACAAGCAACAGAGCAACAAATCACCTTCCCCATTCATTACTTCCAGTGTGGCACATGAATTGAAACCCAAGAAACCCATCAAAAGAAGAAGACCCAAGGTGATTCCGCTGTTGTGTGTGTTCCCCAGCATTTGCATCATCATCCACTTCCTTACTTGTACCCAATTGAGACAAGCATCACCTAGATGGAGGAGGTGGTAAAGAACTGGGGAAATCCAATCACCTGCAGCAACGAGAGAGGCAAGAAGCGTCATCTTTGGAAGAAGGACGAGTGTATGACAAGCTAATCACGCTCTGTCTTTCTTTTTAAAACTGCAAAATAAGAAGGACTTGGAGCTGATTCTCCTCTTTCGATTCCTTTAGATGGTACATTCTGATTCTTTCAGGTTCTTCATGAACCAATCGACCACCTCTTCCCTGGAGAGGAACATGGGTTATAAACGGTGTAGACCCTCCCCACTCTCCAGATTGCACTTACTAGTGGGTCTGGAAATCTGCAATTCTTACAAAATCCACAAGCTGCGACATCATTTTTGTCATCTGTCCGTCATCAGAATTCCGGGTTTTTGAAGACTGTAGATTGAAGCTCAGTCCTTAAATGCACGTCGCACATAACATGAGCTGCAATGACCAGAATCAATGTCGTCCATGCATCGGGAAAAGACATTGTTGATACTGGCTCTCTGCACCAAAATCCAAGGACAAAACGAGGAAGGAAAAAAAGGAAACGAGAACCCCACCCACATCACCTAATCTTTCTCTAATCGTTTTATGAAAGGGAGATCAAATCACCCTTGATCCAGGATTAGCGGGCAGCTGCGGATTCACGGAGAGAACATTCTTCTTGAGGAGATCCTCAGCCATCGGAAGAGAATCACAGAGTTGGAAAATCTAATAACGTTCCTTCTCATAAAACTGCAGTGTCTTTAGAGAATTATCCTTGGTTTGTGGCTGACGACGGTCGCCGCTCATCCATCTCCTGGCAGCAGAAATTCTTTCATTTTCTCTTGTCGCGGCTGCCGAAGCTGCTGTGAGAAGATAATTGGATTGGGTATAAGCAGATGTGCATTTGGTGATGCATAGCATGTACAGGGAAAATAAGAACAAGAAGAAGAACAAGTTAGCGGTAGTGTCCACTGTCCATCTCTATTCGCATCAGAAGTTTGTGCAGTGATGGAGGCCGTTGCTCTCTCCACCTCCATTGTTGCTGTCAATTGTATCATTGTTAGAAGCAGCAGCAGCAGCAGCAGCAACAGGGGTGATGGTGGTGAACACAGACATCGCTGTTCCCTTGCTTGCACAGCTGCCATACCCAGCAACAGAAGAATGGGTCGCAGTTTTCCGTGGAGATATCGTCTGAGACCAGTTCACCATCTCCAGTCTTCTAAGGAAGCGAGTCAAGTTCGACGATGTCTTCGGCCTGCTGCAGAAGAGGAGGGTTTAGAGGCTAAGGATGCGGCAGGAGGAGAAGGGGAGAATGCGCGGGAGCTCCAGGAAGAGGAGGAGAGTGAAAGCAAGCAGGAAAGCAGCGAGGAGGGGAAGAAGAAGAAATATCAGTCCTCTTGGGAGGCCAAGGATGTTGAAGGAAACGATTATCTCTACAGACTGGGGAAGGAGGCGGACAATCTCAACATCACAGTGGGAGCGAGAGCTGGCTTGATTGACCCTCTGTTTGTTGGCGATTTTCTGGGCAAAGAAGGTGAGTTTGTTGGGATTGAAACTCCATAGCAAAACAGAAACATGCTTAGTCAATCCTCTTGCAACAACGAAAGTTCTAGGGTTTTCTCATTCCTGAGTGTCTGTCAAAGGGATTCTTCTGCACTACTCCCCAGTGTTGAGAGAGAATTGAGTGCCACAAATTTTGCAATTCTGTGTCTCACTTGTTTGTCTCGTGAAATTGTTCAGCGAGTGAGTGGGAAAGCTAGAGATTCTTCCTCTGCAATTGTAGACAAATTTGGCATGCAATGAATCTGATGGAAGAAGTCTCAATGCAACTCCAGAATGTTGTCTTTGACAATGCAGTTTTTTGAAACTTCAACTTGAGATTGCAACTCATGCTTTTTGGATCCTGTGTGACAAATGCAGCTGACATTGTGTTCAAATACCGACAGACAGTCACACGATCATTCCAGCATTTGCAGGGTGACTATTACATTGCCCCAGCATTCATGGTTAGTGTATTTGCTCTCTCTCTCTCTCTCTCTCTCTCTCAATCAAAAGACTTGCTTACTGTGGCATTGGAAGGGTGAATTTGAGTGACTCAACAAGGAATGTCATATGCTGTAACAATGATCTGCTCTGAATTCAAGCATGTCTATTTACAACTGGACATGTGTCATGGGTCCCATAAAAACCTAAAACCTAACCCTCTTGTTGCATCTGAGTGTATCAAGAAAGTCAGTGGATATGGAGATGAGTGGAAGGTTGGATTTGCCATCATGAAGGTCCAATAAACCTCTGTTTTATTCATGCTTGAGTGCGTTGAGAAAAGACTACAAATTTGACTGTTGCTTTTAAGCTTCTATGTATGATGTGTTGTGCTGATGGGCTTCATGTGGGATTTTGTGTTGTATGGATGTTCTGCATGTAGGAGAAAGTGGGTAAGCACAAGACCTCAGAAACATCTATTTTTTGTGAGGCATTTCACATGGTTGCCCAATAAGGATGGAAAGGATGGAAGATATGTGTGTGTCATTTGAGGCATGACGGCCAGAGAGAAAGTCACCCAGGGTCCCTCCTTCATACTCTCTTTCAGCATTTCTAGTTCTATAAAGAGCATTTCCCCCCTTTGTTTTCTTCTTAAACTCCAGAAACCTGTATGCTGAACAACCTACTGTATTCTGAGGCACAATCTGGTACTCAGAACCACCATCGTTCTTTCAGATTGTGCCAATGGGTACCACAGCCAGTAGATGCTACTTGTGAGGAGGTAGGATTGTTACCCTGGAAATCGGTGTGATTTGGGTAATGTAGCATTATGAAGTGTTGTTTTAAGGAAATGGGCTTGCAGAAGAGAATCAAAATGAAGTTTGCATGGTGTGTGTGTGTGGGGGTGGGGGGGGGGGGGTATGTGCAGTGACTCACATTGCTAAAAACTACCTGGCATCACAAATAGACGCCAAGGTGCCGCTGATTTTGGGTACCTACTCTGGCCTCTTATCTTCTTCTCGATGTTGGGCATGCAAGAACTAGATTGTTCACCATTAGCAATGATGAACATTGATGCTACTTTCAGAACATCAGAGTGTAACTTTTGCAACAAGAGTCAGCATATTAATGTGAAATTTTTAGTTGCCTTGGTTTCCCTGGCCAAATCTCAGTAACCCTTTTGCCTATTTTGGACCAAAAATATGCTCATCTTTGTGCAAGATACTTGAAAAGGTTGCAGTTCAAGTTGACAAAAGATCTGAAAAATGGTTGGCATTTTCAGGTGTATGGGGAGGAAAGGGTCAAGGGAAGTCATTTCAGACTGAGCTTATATTCAAGGCACTGGATATTGAGCCAATTATCATGTCAGCTGGAGAGATGGAGTCTGAATGGGCAGGTTTGCCTCTTTTCTCTTTCTGAAATTGCATGTGAACTTTATTTTAGTTTTTCACTGTCAAGTGATTGGAGTGCTACAATGTTCAATCAGGAACTCATGATCTCCTATTGTTCTCCTGAAACTGTGTGTGTGCATACTGGAGCAATTTTTGCGTTGTTTGATTGGCAGGCCCTTTGGTGTGGCAGGAGAGCCAGGTAAACTTATCCGAGACCGCTACCGGGCAGCCCATCTAGTCATCAAGAACAAGGTTTCTCTCAATCTTCCTAGTGGAATCTCAATCTATTTTTCCCTCTCTCATTGAGGGAAAAATCAACGACCAGTATAGTGTGTTGGCAGTTGTCAAGGGAAGATGAGCTGCTCACTTGATGCTAGGATCAGTTATCAAGCTGCTCAGCTAGTCATCACAAACAAAGTTTCTTTGATCCTTCCAAAGTGGCAACTGAGTTTGTTTTCCCTTTCTGTGCAAGGCAGTGACAAGTGTAATGTTTTTGGCTGAATGGCAGGGGAAGATGAGCTGCTTGATGATCAATGATCTGGATGCTGGAATTGGTCGATTTGGTATGACTCTTTAGGCAAGTGCTTCATAGTGAATTCATTTGAAACTTTTTTGTTGTTTTGCGATTTCTTTTGATTTGTGCATAAGTTGGTTGCTAGCTTTGTTCTGGGTAGTTGTACACGTCTGAAGCAATCAACTGAAGAACTGATGCTAACATATTGTACCCATGGTTTTTGGCTGTTGTTTTGAGGGAGCAGAAAACACACAGATGACGGTCAACAACCAGATGGTGGTAGGCACACTCATGAACTTAGCTGATAACCCTACACGTGTCAGCATTGGACAAGATTGGCGAGATGATGACATTGTGAATCGAGTACCCATTATCTGCACTGGAAATGACTTTTCCAAAGTCTGGGCTCCCCTGATTCGTGATGGACGTATGGACAAATTTTATTGGTAAGTCTGGGTGCAGGGTTTTCAGACAAGCTAAATCTATTGTGTGCTAGCTAACATCATGACTGAGCCTTTCCCATTTCTTTCAGAAATATGAGATTTCTCTATTCTAATGAAAGATATTCTTTCAGAAATATGACAAAAAAATCAAGATGCAGATTTTTGAATAGTGCTTTGCCAGAAATTCTTGGTGGATTATTGTATACCTATCTACACCCACCTTTGGGAGTAGATTATGTCAGTGGGCAGTCATGGCATCTCATGACTGGTATTTGTGATGAAGGTGATGGTCTGACACTTTGTGAGCAACACTCATAAAGTTATGACTGCACTCATTGTCATGTTACCTTCATATTGTTAGTGTGGAGATTTCTCTGAAACCTCATAGATTGTAGTCAAGCTCAATGATGGGCGGGCCTGACTGAAGTCTCAAAGTAAAGATATACACTAGAACCAATTGAAGGCACCTCCACTCATGCCTGTCTTTCTTGTCTTTTTTCATCTTTGAAGGCAGCCAACCCGAGAGGATCTGGTGAACATTATACACCAGATGTATTGCAAGGATGGTTTTACTCAAGACAACATTGCATTCATTGTTGACACATTCCCTAACCAAGGTATATCCCCTATCTCAATCTCCTGGCAGCCTACATTGGTTATACAGTGCAATTCAGTTGTTAGCACAGCACTGAAGATGAATGGAGAAATGGAAGACTGAATTTGATCTTTAAGAGCTGGTAGATTTAGATCTTCTTTTTCCTTGCGAAATGAAATCACTGTTGACATGTGAGAGTGGATATACAGCCCTGGATTTCTATGGTGCTCTTCGATCAAGGACATATGATGCACATATCCTGAAGGTAATGCTCATGATCATATTCCTAATCTTCCTTGATGGACATATCCTGAAGGTAATGCTCATGATTGTGTTCCTAATCTCCCTTGATGCACATAAACTGTTACATGCCTTTTGTTGGTGTGTGTGAGAGAACTGGTGAGTGTTCTGTAGTCTTAAAACAGTTTGTGGACGAAGTGCATGCAAACCCATCATTCCTGTTGTGTTACCTTGAAAGTGTTGTTTTAGAGTGCACAGATATCTCTGCACTCCCATAGATATGTATGCAAACATCTAAAGATGGTGGATGGCAGATGAATAAACTCTTTTTGTTGAGAGAATCCAAAGAACTTCACATAACCTGTCAGTCTTGAGTGTGTGTGGTTGTAGTGGGTGAATGAAAATGGAGGGGCTGAGAAAATTGGGCCAAAATTGATTCGAAGACCAAAGGATGAACCTCTTCTCCCTTTCATACCACCCAAGGTAAGATTTTTCCATAAAAAATCTCTCTTTTCATGATTGTGCAGTGCAAAATCATGAGCAGTTTGGTCATGTTCTGCACAAGTAGGCAGCTGCTCATTTTCTGCTGTTTGCTTGTTTCATTGACAGCAAACAATGGAGGATCTGATTCAAGCAGGACATGAACTGGTCGAAGAGCAAAAAATGGTCATGAGTATGAAGCTTTCTGAAGAGTACATGAAGACACAAAGGGGTCCTGGTGGCAGTCTCTCAGTCTCAGCCTCATGAAAAGAAGTTCATGATTCAAAACCTCAAATACCCAGGCTGTACTGGAATGACAAGGCCTGGAGCTACAATTCTTGGATCCTGTCTTGCACCTGGCAACTCACAGTGATATGATAGTCCATATCCATCCAGCCAAGACCCAAAGTTTGTGTTCCCACCAGTAAAATAGACATGAAATCTTCAGATTCTGGGCATGAGCAGTCTTTGGAGTTGAACAACAAAATACCTGATCTGTGGAACAGTGAGTTGATGTAATTAGGTGTTGATTGAAATGAACCCCAATGTAGGTAGCAACATGCTTGTATTCTCACAGGTGCCATTTTTAAGAAGAAGCAGGAGCCCAATGGTCTAGCAACAGGTTTTACATCTGCAACTAAGCTGCTTGTCAAAAAGAGAATGTGGACAGTTTTTGAGTTCGAATGAAATTCATGACCAATAATGCAAAGCTTGTGACAAAGCCATACGAAGCCTGTCATTGAAATACCAAGCAACTAAAGAAATTGACAAGTGAAATGTGAAGTATCCTCCAAGTAACACATAAGAGAAGGAACCTGCAGAATCATCCTGTCTTTGTGTATTCTCTTGATATTTGACCATGAGATTACCACATTGAATGTCTGTGGACTGAGAATTAGATCATAAAAAATGTACAAAAAATTGAGTAATATGGCTAAGGTGCTTTCAACTGAGACACAATACCTTGAAAGTACGATTGGAGCACCTTCAAGTGTTTGGATTAAAGATTATAGACAAACAAAGGCACATAGTGTTGAGAAATGACACATCATCCACGGACAACTTCAGTGATTCAACTGGCTTAACCAGATTATATACCCACTGGCATTTTTATCAATATTGTCACTTCAAGACTTACTTCTATAACTCCCAATACCTCTGACACTCGGGACATTAAGATCCCCAACCCGTTCCAACCTGTGAAACATGCAAATGCAGCATATTTAGACACTGGAGAGTTTTGAAGGTAGCTGCAAAGCTAGACACATGTAGCTGTTATGATTGAGAAAATTTGAAACTTTTATCTGCATTGATTTCCATGACCTCTTCAGAAATGGAGACTAAACAATGTGTTCCACAAGAAAGACTTCTAGCTAAACATCACAGCACATTAGGGTTGCATGCACCACAAATTCATGGAGAATTGAGCTTACTTCCATATGTCCTGCACAGCCTTCAGAACTTCTGCTGAATTTGTTTCCACAACTTGACCACCCATCACAATCTCATCCAATATGGTGTGCACCTGCAGCCAAAGACCACCATTCTTTTCCATCAAGTTACAAAGCACCCCTATTAATCAACAAGCTGAATACTGTTACCACCTGAGCAACTCAACACATAGGCCTTCTGTAGTATGGCATGCACTGTGCTGCATTCATTGCAGCTTGTGCTGTAGACTCTCAGTTGAGGATCAAGAGAAAAAGATATGACTGGAGTTTCAATCTCAACTCCAATATGTGGAAGGTTTTCCAGCACATCAGCTCATGACATTTTGGCTCCTATTCAGGAGAATTAAACTTGTGAACACACAGAGGGGTTTGAACACGTATGTGCATCTCCAAGGACCTGATCTCTCAATGTAGGTTCTCAACAAAAACCAGGACATATCTGTAATCACCTCAAAACAAGGTATCTATGAAATTGTGGAGGATTATCTCCACAACAGTTCAAACGGTAACATGAAAATGAGTGCAATCCTAACCTTATGAGAGTCCTTGCTCACAAAGTTTCAGGCCATCACCTTCAGCACAAACAGCAGTGATGAGCTGCCATGGCTATCCACTGACTTCATCAGCTTCTGACAAAACACCTCAAAACAAAGCCCAAACCTAGATGGACTTGATCTTTTGAGCTGGTTACAGCCAGATAATGATAGAGCACATTCATATCCTGATAGGCATGGATTCAAGGCATGTCTTGACATGAGTTCACTTCCAGTCACAAAGATCCAAGTGATGAACAATATCGACAGTGCGTATGTGTTTACCTTATTGAAGTTATATACAATGTCGAGCTCACAAACATTCTTGAAACAGCGATCCAAGGTCTCTACAAATACTGCCAAAACAAACCAGAACCAAAGAGAAGAGACTTCAACAAGTCTGCAAAGAAGAAGATGAGAGATCTATCAAACACTATTGTTGCCTCCTCCTTTCTGAGCTTCAACCCATCTACAAATTTACCAAAAGGGAATGGCAGCATTGCAAGCAACAATGGCAGCAACAACAACAACCAGTGCAGCAAAATATAAATCTCAGCTTCTTAAGGTCAGCATGTGGGTTAAGTCCTACCTTGAATAAGATCAAGCATTCCAAGTTCACTTTCAGAGCTGTCAATAACGAAGATAAAATACAGAGTTGCAAAATGCTTATACACAAGCTTTGTATCCTGTGACAAACAGTTTCCTCTTTGTCAATGATCTCAAAATCTACAGAAATCCAGAAAGAAAAAACCAGGAGCCCATCTTCAGATAGATGCAGAGACAGGAGAGAAAAGTTGGATTTGCTGAGTCATTGCACATGCAATTTCAATATCTATGCCAGGAAAACCCTAAAGCCGTCAGGAGCAGCACAGCGAGCGAGAGAGAGGGAGAGAGAGAGGATCGTACTCACAGGACCAAAAATGTCCTCTGTCTCCACAAAACTGCATGAATCTTCAGGTCTTTGCGACAGAGCTGCAGCATCCAATTCCAGGGGGGCAAGCAAGTAATTGATCAGTTTTTTGGGACTTGATTGATTCCAGTATCATCATCATCATCATCATCATCTCCAACCACATCACGAATTCTTCTGTTTTCAAGAGAGGTGAAGAGAGGTGCAGACAAGATCCCTGCGGCAACAAACTACATGGATATGCACACCTGAGTAGATGGTACGAATGGCTTCTTGTTGCTTCTCCACGCCCTGTGGTCCACAACACACACTACTTCGTTTAGAACTTCGTTTAGGTCTTGCAAACATGAAGATCCTGGATGCTCCCCAATGCCCAAAGAGAGAGAGAAAACATTAAGATCCTGGATTCTCCCCAATGCCCAGAGAGAGGGAGAAGTGCAATGTAGAAGAAGAAAGTTCAAAGACGGAAGGATGCGGGTGTGGGAGTGCAAACCAAGGGAACGTAGAATTTGGTGATGCGAGGCTTGCCCTGCGTGTTCATCACCAGCGCTGCCAGAATCATGGCTCGCCTCCTCTAACTCTCTCGCGCTCTGCGTGCATGCGTGCGAGGGTTGGGTGTATGTGTTGTGTACGAGAGAGAGAGAGAGAGAAAGAGAGAGAATCCCATACACTTTCGTGTGCGAAGCAAAACCATCAGGAATACCTATTCTTCGCTCCTCCGGCCACATCTTCGTTTAGGGTTACAGATCCGTCCATCTCAGTCCTTGAGGACTGCTGCAGATCTTGGGTGGGTTGATGATTGCTGCAGGGTTTTAGCTGCAAAGCATGTCCCATGGGATAAAAGAATGCATTTCATTCTTCGTCAATTGACACAATTGTGATACAATTGTTGGAGAAGCTTTGTCAACTGGGGAGGATCATGGGACCCTCAACTTACAAGGTTCTTGAGAAAAAATGGTGAAGAATTTGTGTGCTTACTTTGTCCACTTTACTTCACAACTAGTGTTGATCTTCTCTCCTTAGCAATAATCACATGTCCCCTGCCTAAGCTCACACACAATAATAGGCAGTTAAAGGTTTGATTATCTTGGTGCAATAATCAATTGTCTCAATAATCAATTATCTGAAATCTCCATGTGGTTGCAGTAGAATATGATTTGAGTGATTATTGAATTATTGTTGATTCAAAGCTCTCCCTTTGTTGCCCCCAAAGTGATGGTTGTAATTCTGAGTGGAAATTTCATTGTCGGGTGTTCAAAGTTTCACCCTTGATGATCACATAATTGATTATTTGAACAAGACAATTGAAGCTTGAACCCCCTCTAATAATGTTGTACAAGACATGGAAACCTTGATCATGTGATTACGTATTTGGCAATTTAAATCATCAATTATTTTGAACAAGATAATCAAAACTTGAACCCCCTAATAATTTGATGTTACAAGATATGGAATCCACCATTCATTGGGAATAATTGCTTTGGTTCATTTGCTCTTGTTTCCCATGGATATGTTCTCCATTTGGGTTTTTCAAAGATGTGATCATCATCTCATCTTTACAAAGTGTGTCAATATATATGCGAAGAAATGTTGGGATTCTTTGTTTGTGACACTCACAAGATTACAATTGCATATCTTGTCATTTTAGTTTTTTGGTTTTGCTGGAACTGACACACAATGGTTTACCTTCAAAGTGTTTTTATTGTGGAGAGTTTGAAGATCAGAATGTGCTTGAAGAACATGCTCAGCATTCAGAAGGTTCCATATTCCATCCACTACCCCTCTATGAAGGCTTCTCTGTGCCTTTGGCTTGGGTGCTAGCTTTTTGAAGGACAAGCTAATAAGACCAGCAAACTTATTTGACCAAACCTCTCATTTTAGTTGAGGTCATGAGTTGCTTGCTGAAGAAACTCAATCACCTTGTGGTAGAAACTCAATCTCTTTGTCACCATGAGTATTTGGTTGATTAGGTATCTTTGTTCTTTCTTTGCTGCTTTGATTGCTATATCAGCTATGTCCTAGATTTCAAGCCTTCAGGTATTGTTCAGGAAGTCGTGTTTTTGCACGATTGTTCCATCTTAAAAGCTAGAAATGCATCTGCTAGGTCCAGAAGGCTTATTGCAGACATTACATGTGGAAGGCCATGAGAGGCCTGGTTGTATCAAGATGAAGAAGTTAACAGTATATGCATCTGTAGCCTGTAATTGCATCTGGGTAAATATCAAGAGCCAGACACTCATGGAAAATGTGAACCACTGGAGTAGAGAGTTGAAGGGAGAAGAACTAGGCTAACGCATTACTTTCCTGATGGCTCCAGATCCCACAATCTTTACGTGAGATCATGAGAACTTTCAAGAGATCCACAAGATGCAAATTGTTTCCAACAGCAAATCTGTGGGCTGTTACAGCAACACACTTAATTCAAAATGCTCTTTTGGTGTTTTTCTATCTTCCATGCAAATTTCCTGCAATTTTCTCTGCAATGGTGTAGTGTTTCAATCCAGTTCTGCAGATCTTCTGTAATAGGCTCAGGCTTGTTTTGATTCCAACTAGAGTGCAGATGTTCACAAAGGGTTTTGAAGAAGCATACGATGGGTGTAGACTGTAGACCTAACCTTTGGGCAGAACATTCATATATACACTGTATGCTTCAAGTATGCTGATGAATTGCAATTGGCAGATCCAAATGCTAAATGAGTATTGCATTTACAATCAAGAGTCACTTTCAATGACATTTCCAAGAGCAGACAGAGTTTTTATGTAGAGAAACTTTTTCCCATGAACTACCAATCTAATTCATGGAAAGAGCAGCCAGAGCTTTGATGTTGATTGGGTATATGTCTGCAGGTGGTCCTGTGAAGAATCGGTTGGCAATGATGACATTGGCAGCATCAGTGGGGTGATATGGATCCCAAAACAGGTGTTGTCCTCTGTTAGCACAGTATGCCACTCCTGGAAAGCATGGTGTAAGCCCATGATATGGTCCAATTGGAACTCCACAGCATGCTTGATCCACTGTAGAAAAACCTGCAACCAAGAAAAACAAAATCCTTTGCATCAGATTGACAAGTTTTCCACCTCCTTGCTGATTTAGGGAAATGAATCTCTAAACATAGTTTTGTGAAACATTTCTCAATGGAAATCTTTGATGCACATGTAAAATGTAACAGGGACATTGATTTACCATTTGTGGCTGGATTGTTGCGCAGACTCAGCAGCACATCGAAAGCATTTGCAAGAATGAATTTTGCTCGTGGGAATTGGCGATTGAGTTGATCTATCAAGCTCTTCAATGCTGTGTTGAAGCCACTGACTAAGGTATTGTCCGATTGTACACATGTGCCTCCTATGGTCTTGTTGGTGGTCATACGGTATGGTGTACATCCTAGAGCTCCCACATTGGAGATTACAAATTTGCGAGCACCTGACTCTATCAGCATCTGCAAAATCCTTGAAACCAAAGAGGCAGTCAGAGAGACGAGAAGCGTCAAATCTGGAAGATCAATGGCAGAAAAAAGAAGAAAAATCACATGCTGTGAGAAGAAGACAAAAATGAAGGTACAACAGTTGTGTGGTAGGGTTCAAGACTCAGAAGGCAGCTGGAATGTCAGGATTCAAGAGTTTCAGGTACGGACGAGCAACTGTTGTTTGAAAGTGCTGATGAGCAAGTTCTGAAAATTCTGTGGGTTGTAGAGGTGTGGTGTTGGAGATGCAACCACAAGGTAATTGTTGAGATAGTCGTTTGCTCCCATGGTGATCGAGAAAACAGAGTTTTTGATCAGTGTGGCACCGGCAGATGGACCCAAGATCTGCATGATTTGCTGAGAAGTGTTCTGGAAATTCTTAATTTGCTGCCACATTGGGATACGATGGATCTACACCCAGTCACAGGCTTACTTCCCCATCAGAAACTTGAGAGAGAGAGGAGACAAGACAGAGAACCCAAGTGGGGAAAGAGAAAACTCCAGAGACTTGAGAGATAAGCTTTGAGAACAGACAGTCCATGACTCCATCAAGTGCAAAAATGCCGAGCTCCAGAATCCTAACAATGCACTGAAAATTATAAACTCATGGAGATTCAACTCTTGAGAACTTTCTATATTCCAAAGGCAGCAAGACAAGAAGACAATCCAGTATCTAGTATCTCTACTTACGAAGGCATAGCCGGTGAAGTCAAGAATGCCAGCTCCACCAGAAGCATAGTTCACGCCTTGAAGTATGACCTTGCCTTTGGTTGTTGGGTTCATAAACACAGGCACAAAAGAAGGCAGGCCCAGAAGCTGTCCTGCCAAAAGAATGCACTACCTCCAGATTAGGATCCACAAACAAAACGAACTGCCCCGAGCTGCTTCCAGTCTCATAATACTGTATTCCTCCTCGATGGATTCAACAAAACTCTCTATCCTGAGCTGCACTACAACCCATCAATCTGCCGGAGCTGCAGCTGGCATGGCCAGGAGATCGACTGGAGAACATGTCCAGTAACTAGAGAACACGGTTTGGGTACTACGTCTGAATCCAGCTTCTTACCAACGATATCGGCGACGGTTCGATTGTTGGTGAATCGGCCTGTGGGCACATGACCAGGGAAGTCGATTCCGTTAGCTGGGTAGTTGGCTCGCGCAAGCGAGCGGATGTAGTTGTTATTCCCAGCATCCACCAGCGAATCTCCGAACACAAACGACGCAGGCACTAGTGCAGGAGTGGCAGTACTACTCTTCTGTACCTTCGCTGCTAATCCTGTCAAAGAGCTCAAAAAAATACTAAAGACCAATGCTCGAGTACTGAAGACCATTCTCCCTTTCTTCATAAATCCCATGCTTTAACCCTCCACAGAACTCCTTCCTCTTACCTACAAACCACTCCACCTCAATTCTGGAATCTCCAGCTCAAGGATCCACAAGCGATAGACTTCTCAGAAACCCAGGAGCAAAAAGAAAGCCTCCGAAATTTGGAATTGGCAGTATTTAAGTAGACTAACTGCAGAATAACATGAAGCTCATGATTCACTGAGTAAGGAAGAGTAACTAAAACTTCGAAATGTGAAGAATCTCATGTCAAACTGATGAGCAGAGAAGTTAGAAACTTGATATCAGAAACAGAATAAGAATCCGAAACAAAAAAAAAAAGCTTCACACGGTCTGAGTCTCAAACTTATATACTGCGCACGAGTTTCAATCTGCAACAGCTACATATTATTTAGCACACCTGATAAAGCTACAGCCATGAATTGAGTCACAGCAGCTTCAAACAGGAGCAATTACATGGAAGCGCTATGCGATACTTGAGAGAGAGAGAGAGAGAGAGAGAGAGAGAGAGAATTTCATATCAAGATTGGTGCATGACAAATTACTAGAATGCAGCCTCTTTCGTGAAAGTCAGAGCGGTGGAAGATGCGTTTTTTTGGTTGGGTACTTAATTGTGGTGGTCGTCGCCGCAGGTGGTAATCAAGGAGGCGGGAATTTGGTGGTTCCGAAGAAGTAGCGGCCGAGGTCGTTCGGACTTGAAAGCTCTTAAACAAAAGTGCGCGGGCAGCGAAGCGAAGGCTTCCCCGTGTTGCAACTTGTTGGCTACTAGACTAGGTACTTCAATGGACAAAGGAAAACAACGCGTGATTGCCAGCAAGCCGCCCCCAACCCCTCCCCTCCCACCACAATTTAGCCCTACCGAAATGCTGATATCATAAATACACCAGAGAAAACAGTAGCTACTTACATAACAACAATACTTTAAATAATGAAAACTACTTACTACACTCACCCAACCAAACAACTCTTCATTATGAACATCCTTCAAATTGGTGCAAAAAAAATAGCACAATTTATTCTCAAGACCTACAAGAAATTTCCAAGTCTACTTCAAGGTTACCTCATATCCATGAATATTTCAAAATCTGAGCTTTGGTATTTAAAATTTTCACAATGATTGCATAAGACTTAATGAATTTTTTAAAAATTTGTGCTCCATAGATTGAAATCATGTTGGAAGACTTGTGTGAGCAATTTGATCATTTGCAATATATTTTTATGTATACCTTATTGAAGATGGCATTAGTAAGTATTCATACCAACACTTTTGTTTCTTTCATTTTAATCTCATATTCATTTTTGGATGATTCTTTTCAAATGTCGTAGCAAAATATCATGTTTCATTCGTACCCTCAAGAAATGAAAGACTTGTGTGAATATACATTTTATATATTTCAATTCTAATATAAGGAGAAGCAAAACTTGTATGCATTTTTCAAGTTAAATTCTTGATACCGCAAGTGAATGATATTATTCTCCAAATTTCACTTACAACGATGCATCAAATTATTAAATTATAGTTAAAATCATGTTTAAATTTTATGAAATTATATCCAAAAATATGGATGAGTTTCAAAAGAGAGTGAAATCATAGTTTCACTACAAGTCTTGCTTTCATCCAAAATTTGAGAACCTAAGCACTGTTTTCAGCACCACCATTCGGCTTGCACAAAGGAATCTAGAATTCGTGCTTCATGGATTGTCAGCTCCATTCCCCAATTTTGTGTTGAACTTTCCGTCCTGGATGCGAATTTCAAACTCCAGAACTGGGATTTGAGCATTGAAGTTTAGGGAAAACTATACTCCAGAGTGTTTGCTGCCTCGAGAGCCGCTTCTTGCCGGTGCCAAGAAACATGACCGAGTGGAAAATATTTAATGTCATTGCTTCTTCTGTTGCCAAATGTTCACGAAGCTCTTGAGTTGTTATCCCTTTTTGTAGCGCTGCGACTGACTGTCGAAATCGTTCAGCGAACACCGGTATCTTGCTCTGATTATATATCATCGGCTTGAATGCGCACACTTAGTAGACTTTTGGCGGAAACTAATACCAGCGCCTCCTGCAGCATTTCAATTTTGACGTAACTTCGGCCAGTAAGTACTTGTTCTCTCTTTCGAGTATTTTATTTTTTGCAGTAGCTTGTCGAGACAGCTTCATGATATTTTCCCTGCAGCATGAATTCTGGAATCTGGAGCTTGCAAAAGAACATTCAAGGAAGTCTTGCAGAATTTTCAAATCTAAAAGATACAACGACGGGTTTGCATGTATCATGTAATGGTTCTGAGGACGATGTACGCGACAATTTCGACCGTTCAAGCTTCAATTGAATCTTACCTGTGAACGAACGTCTCTACAAACGGATGTGACGCGCAAGCATGGTGGCCACTGTCTCCTTGGACGGCAGAGGACGCCCAAGAAGCTACTTAGTGATCGACGTAAAATCTCCACTGAAACTATGGCCAGAAGTTTGAATAGATTAAGCATGCAACAAATTCAAACAATTGTTGCGATTGTCCCAGTGATGAACATCGTCGTCAGTCTTGCGTCTGTCCCGCACACGCTCGTGAACAATTGCAAGAATTTGCATGTATTGCAGGGATGTTTCGTACTTGCAGAATCGTGTTTCAGACTTGCTCTTTTCAAGACGCAAACGACTGATTGAGGTTTGGTGCATGACAGCAAACTGGATCTGATTCTATCAGCCTCGCCATTGTAGACAGTTCGAATCTTGATTGCTTTTGTCTCGGATCCATAATATTGTGGCTTCAGAGCGTTATTCTTCCGCTGCAAAGCGTCTTCTCCAGCAGATCTACAATCAATCCGTAGTTTCCTGATCTCAATTTCAAGGAGATTGCAAGTGCTTTTCTCGTTACGAGAACTTGAAAATCGGTGTAGACTAGACATTTGATTCTATCCCGGTAGATATTGTACGTACTGTCTATTGAAGCATTTTTTGTGTTTTGAGGGGCAAATCGGTCTTTGCTTCAGTTGCAGGCGGTCGATAGGATTGCAAATCTTTCCAGCCACTGTACCGGCACAAATCATGGAGGCAAGATCATTCCGGATCTTCATTTTCTTTGTGTGCATCGTGCTACGTTTAGTTGCATTTGGCAGCATCGCTGCTCATGATGCACCGTCGGAGCGCGCAGACTCGGCGATTCACAAAAGCAGTAGAAGAGCGCATCACTACCATCTTGTGCAGCATAAGAAAGGCGCTGCTGTAGCCCCTTCTGCTTCATCATCGCCTGCTGCAGTTCATCATCACCATAATACATCGCCAGATGCACGTCCCGCGGCGCATAAGACTCGAAATCGGCACAAAAGCTGGAACTCGAATTCCCGCTCCTCCTCAGAAGTTCCTCGCGGTGTCAGGAATTCGCGTGTCCATGGAAGTCCCGCTGAAATGAACAGACATAAGAGAGCTAGAAGTTCAGCGCCCGCGCCAACGCAGAGAGCGAGGGCTGTTGTGACACCTGATCAGTCCCCTCTTGTGGCCAAAGTAGTTCAAGGCCTGCAGCAAGCTTCGCAATATGGTGCTGTTGCACGAGTAATTGAGTCACTTCCAGTTGCGATCATCCGTCCTGGAATCACTTTGTTTGCTCCCAACGACAGATCTCTGGCTGGAGCTCAATTCTCAGGTAACTCAGGATTAGCTCTCTTGAGCTTCCATATCGTCACACGGCGCTTAGAGTTCGCGGAACTGTCTGCTGTCAGAGAGGGAACCAAGCTTAGTACGATGCTGGGTGGCATCTCGGTTGTCGTCTCCCACAAAAATTCCACGGCGGTTTCCCAAATCGACAATGCGCTGATCATCGAACCTGACATGTACGTCGATGATGATGTTGCTGTGCATGGAGTTGATAGCGTCTTTGACGCATTTGCATACAACAAGCTGCCGTCAATGGAGAGTCGGCAACCAGCGATCGAGGAGGGTAATCTAAACGTTCCCGTTGCCAATGTGTTTCCACCGGATGCCACTGCCTTTCCTCCTGACCACACGACTAAGCTGCAGGGTTCAGTACCAGCGCCATCGCCCTTGATTGGAAATGAACCGTATTCAACTGCTGCCAGGGTGCCCAGCCCATCAGCTCCTCTTGATCTCCATGGCCATACTTCACATGAGCATACTCGAGAATCTATTTCAACTGCTTCATCAGCAGTCAACCATCTTCAGAAGGGATTCATCTTCAGCTCACTGACTGCAGCTGCAATCTCCATTGTAGCAGCATCGATTTTCTCTTGACAGAAGCAGCTTACACATTGGGTTTAGGGTTGAGTAAACAACATGTAAGAATAGTTCCTCAGCAAGCGATCTGCCAGGTGATTAGTGGTCTGTGCAAGCTCTGTCCTGAGCTGTGAGCATGTTCTTAATGCCTCATCCAATGGGTACCTCTTTTTTCTCTTCTCTTTTTTCAGGGTGATGGGATGAAGTTCTTATTGCAGTGACCGGCTGTGGCAGCTCATGTGCAAAATGAGTGCCCAATTTTATTCATCAGCTCTATTCCAGCACCTTCAGCTACAACATAAGTGGCTGCAACCTGAGTTACAGCCTTCAAACAATGATCTCAGGAGTAGGTACTAGCTTTAGAGAGTAGTTTTTTGGAAGCACAAGAAGGGTTCACCTCAGCTTAAGGATAGACATAATTTCCAGTTTCTTAGCTTTCAAGGTTGGCTGAAAAGTTCAAATACATGTTCAGGGCTTGAAGTTGGTCAATATTCCAGAACACAGGCCATCAAGCTAAAGGGGATTTTAGCATTATTAATAAGTAACGGTTTTGTCATATGAACAACATGGTGTTTGGCTCTCCAAGTAATTGCTCTCTAGTTTGTTCACAGACTACATTTTGCAGCCTATGGGCTGGAGTTGTTTGTTCATTGAAAGTGCAAGTATACCCTTGATGAATTTTCAAAACTCTCATCTCATGTGCAGTGGTAAGTCAAGTATGCAGAAGCTGTCTGCATATTTCTACTGCAAATGAAGATTATGATCAGGATCTGGAGCTGGCTGACATTTTGGTGTGCTGGCTGTTGCTGGATCTATGCTTCTCTGATTGAGATGGCAACACTAGCAGGTACTGTTCCAGTCCTCCTTACATGTGTGCCATATGTCCTTAGTCAGCCTCTAATTATATCTGAGCTGATTTGGTAGTAGATAGGCACTGGTATTCACACCTGCTAAAAGTATTCATATCATATGGTGACGTAGATTTTGTGACTACTTTTCCAACAAACCTTGACTTGAGGTGTGAAGGTTTAGATTTATGAGTATTATTTGAATGTGCAATCACACTGATGAAGCTGCTGTGCATGACAATTCCAGCGAAGGGGGCAGGAGGGAAGTGAAAGGAGAGTGAACTTGGGAGACCAGACATATGGATCATTGGGAGGGATCTAGTAAGAAAAATAAGGTATGGCACAACAAAGACTCCTGCCACCAGAACAATTCCACTTCATACTGACAAAAGAGTTATTAATAGCCATACTGCTCCTGTCAGCAGTACTGCACCCCAGTGTATGTCACCATGCCAAGTATATGGGGAGGTTACATAGAAACCTGGAGACCATCATTTCAGCTTGATATAAGCCCTACAGTGTAACCTACCCATATAATGTCAACCTTTGAAGTGCCCATCAAAAGAGGTATATTAAGATGCGGACTCACTCCTAGACAAGCCATAGGTTTTGAGGGGAAAATTAGAGGACTTTCTCCTACAAGATGGTCAGTTGAAAATCTCAGGATGGAGCATTCTGAATTTCCAATTGATACATTAATGCCCAAGGTGCCAAAATTTGCATCATCTCAAATACAGCACTGGGTTTAGGGTTTAGGGTTTAGGGACCATTTCCAGAGTTGTGAGAGCAGCTTAAGCAAGAACTATGGTGGTATGGTCTAAGTGGAAGAACCACAGTTAAAAGCCATGGTAGATACTACTATGATGTTGTAGCAAATTGTGTGTTGGCATGAACCATGAGCAGAGCTGCATAATATTATGCAGAGCACCTTGTTAGGAAACGCCTCACAACAAATGGTGCATTTTCATTGTTAATTGTGTGCAGCTGGTTCATGGGCACCCACCCCACATGCAAGGGTACCTGCACAGAACTCAAGTTCTCATCAAAGATCACCAGCTTTCCTTTACATTTTCTTGTCCTAATTCTACTTTTCACTATACTCATGCATACTAGATGTGAGGGTTAAATGATTCATTGGTCACATGCCACTAATGAACTAGTTTGTGAGTATATTGGAGGATCATGGGATTTCATATCCTTTGAGATTGCAGATAGTGACTACATTTTGGGGCTGCAGATTTTTCCCATGCTTGATCTTCAATACTTTCATAACCATAGAGCTGAAATTCATTGCCATGTGACCAGAAGTGGAGGTCAAAATTGGAGTTACAGAAATCAAATTAGACTGAACTGAAACCTACAAATCCCTTTAGCTCAGGAGAACACACCAAACCAGCCAGTCAATGTTGCTGCCGTGGTGGTTGCAAATTAGAAAGAGCATGTTCATTGGCAGGTAAAACCAATTTACACCCTCCTCAATGCAGTGTGTTTCAGTTTCTCCAGAGACCTACAGTTTGTTGCTTAACTTGCAAAATCATAATATGAGATGACTAGTTGAATGGACCAAATTCCCTCAGTTTCTGAAGCAATCTCCAAGACAACTTGAACACCACACAGAATTACAGAAAATTAAAAACCCATATAAAACATAAGCTGTGCAACACCCACTGCTCCTAACATCCAGGTCACCTATCAGACACAATTAGCTTGCAAAATCCAATAGACAAAGAAGTAGTAATTCTTGGCATTCCATTGATCAAAATCCCTGGCTGGATTGAATGCGGTGCAGTGCAACGTAACTTAACATAATTGGTGTAGATCCTTGCAGAGCTGGTAGCAGCAAACTGTCCACCTAGCTATATTTGCCAATTCCTCACCACAACTTTTTGCATGGAACTTTGCAGTTATACCCAACAGCATTCACTGTGCCAATCGGGTTCCCATTGCATGGCAAAACAGCATCGTTTCTTGGCAAAACATGCTGATATTCATTAGTGCATTCTCCTCAAGATCTTGTGGAAAGAACACCAACTTTAGTCTTACAGATGATGATAATTTAATTCTCTTTCTTTTCAGGTTTGCCAGTGATCAGGGAGAGACATATTTTGGATACAAAATTTCTTTGTACATCTTGTTTCCTCTGAAAGTTGCCACACAATAAAAAATGGGAAAAGTGTGGGGCAAGCTTGTTAGTCAGGTTGAGACTTGAGACCAATCCTGTGTTTATCTCAAGATGGGTGATACAAATGCACATTGCAAATTGAGATTTTTTTAAAATTCCAAAGTAATCCTCATAGCACCACAAAAGAACTGTACAAAGGGCAGGGTACAGATTTCACATCAGCACGGAAAGTGGTAAACAAACAATGTGATTTGGAGGATCGTTCATATTTCTTGTACAGTTCCTTGTACAGCAAACAAGCAATGCTCATGCAACAGACTTTGAGTTCACATCTCTTCACTGAGTGTAACCGACATACTGGAAAGAATTACTGTATGCACCGACTTTTAGCACAAGGATATATCACAAGGATTCACCTGAAAAGTGCTACATACCCAAAGCAATGAAACAACAAAAAAAGTGGAAACATCTAAAGCTGGAGGTTGGAAATGGACTATCACTCCCCCAAAGGCTTGCTTTTGGCAAGCAACTAGATTTTTGTCAATACATTATGGGAATGTCCCCCACCCATGTTGGGCTTATCTATTGTAAGGCACGAGGCAAAATTGATCATAAATGGGAAGGTTCTTATGCCTACTCCTCAAGAGTGAGAGAGTTCTTACACCTATAAGTAGGCATAGTTTCACTCCCAGGCTTGAGGAGTAGGCATAATATCCCTCTCAATTTCTAGGAGGGAAAATCATGAATATAATGTGCCCCAATGATATGCCATGTAGTCAAGGATATTTATGGGGGGTTTTTAAAAAGTCTACATCTTCATGAGAAAGTGTATCTGTGCTGGGAAGGATTCCACCTACCCATCATGCCTAAACTTCAGGTGAAGCCCACTTTACATATAGGTCATGATCTGAAGAAATCTCTAGCCCAATTTAAGATCTTATAGTGTCTTTTTACACCAACTTGAGCCCACACAAAAAAGGTATTTTGATGGGCCAAGGCTAAATACTCTACAAGGCAATAGGTTCAAGTGTTCACCCTAAAAGGCACCTTTACTTAGGTACAGTTGATTTGTTCATGTTCCTTTTTCTCCCCCTTTGTTGGGTGCTTTGTTTTTGTTTTACGATTGGCAGGTTTTCATGCTTGATTTATGTACTATGCAGCTAAATCCTCTTGCTATGGCTGGCTGCTCAATACCAGTACAGAACCCGTTTGGGTGTCTTTATTCAGGTTTCTTCTTAAAGAGTTTCCCTGTATTGTGGGAGAGCTGGCACTTGTGCTGGTTCCACTTTGGTTTTGCCCGTTTCAATCAATGGAATGTGAACAAGAGAACACATACATACACCATCAACAAACAACAATGGGGAACACTAAATATATAGTCTTGAAGCAACACTGTAGAGATGAGAATTAACTGTCAGGAATGCTGAACTGAGGGTGTGGAACACTACTACCTAACAAGAGATAACTGAATTCTAAGATTGTTTGTTATTACATTTGTGAAATCTAACATGTTTGAGAACACACTGAGTAAGAAAAATATATAAATCCTGAAACCCTGGTCAGCTCTCACCTGCACAAAATTTGTCAGTTCTTTCATGAACCTTGCCTGGAACCAATGTTCTTGATTCTGAATTTTTCCAAATACCCAAAATTGATGGGTATCACTAAAATAAAATACCCACCCCACACTGGATTAAACTTCTAAACCCTAAAAAGCCCAAAAAAAATCCACCCAAGCTAGTAGATTCTAGAGGCTGAATCAGAGCAAACAATCACACCCAATTTTGTAAAGGAGTAGATTCATTGCCTTTGTAACTGTTCATGGTTTTCAGGGTCAAATAATAATATATTAATTCATCATGTAAGTGCAAGGAAAAAGATATTCTGTCATCACAAACTTTGAGTGGTTGGTGAAAGAAAATATCTACCAATTGGCTTGGGTACCTAAATAGCCAAGGTAGTGAATAGATTGAGACTAGGTGCAGTCAAAACCTTAATGTAAATGGTGATCCATGAGTTCACAGAATTTGCAAAGCAATGATTACCAATCTACCACCACCCAACCTTTGGACTTAGCTTAATGTTGATAGACGATTATCAGGCAATGCTAACTTAGTCATGTTCTTCAAAAATCTTGTGTGTGAAATCCTGGATCAAGGTTACTTTCGATCACATAGTTGATCAAGATGAAGTTGTCCATAAGGACTGGACACTAAGGAACGCTTAATTTATTATTATTGCCATTAAAGTTTTTCAGCCCAAGCCTTGACTCCAAATTCACGACATCAAATGAACAAATTGCCCACCTAAATTTGGGCTTTTATGTACACTAAACATGGTGCTAAAGTCTACTACCCCTCACACAAAAGTAGTTGGGTAGCATTATAGATACTACTATGCATAGAGTCACTAAGATGAGTACATGCTTGATTTGTAAGGAGGTTCAAAAATTGTCAAAAAAACAATGTTTTTTCTCTTTTGCAAATATCTTCTGGAGTTGGATTTTATTTGATTTTTCCTGTTTCTGTTGATTCTCTATTTTCCATATTGGCGTTCTAGTCCCCCTAAAAAAGAGGATTCTTCTACTCCTCCCTCGTGCCCCTGCAATTTATGGATGGGTTGAAAAATGCAGAAATAGGAGACCGAAGGTGCTTATGTCTCAAAGGTAGGCTTTTGATGGCATAATCCATTTCTGTGTACTATTCAGTCACTATTGTTTTCCTATGTAGTAGGGTAGAGAGGCTGGTGTCCAGACACTTAGTGTCTCAGAGGTCTGCGAATTTCTGGAGAGTGCTCCTTTGAATTTCATGTCCAAAGAGCAGGAGGAATTGTAGCCCTATTATTTGCGCATCCACAAAAAGTTGAATCGTTGAAAAAGATGAAAAAATGAGTCAGATGTGACACTCCAAAGTAAGGGGATCAAATGGTGGAAACGAAAAACCGCCGCACACTTGGAAAGACTATTATCGAACACCCAAAAAGTATTTGAAAGTCGGTCTATTGCCTTTATGATTCCAAGATGATTTGTAGATCATAAGGTTGGGCTCTTATAGCACTTTAAATTGAAGAAGAAATGAGAAAGATATTGAAAGTAAGACGGGTAGAAGAGAAGAAAAGAGAAGAAAAACGGGATTTATCGCTTGGAAAAGCTTATTTCTTTTCTTGCTCTTCTATAATTACTCCTTTGCCTCTGCTGTTCAAAGAGGAATTGAAGAGCTCAAGTTAATGCTCCCATAACGGTTTAAATCACTCAAAATGGAGAAGAATGGAGAAAGATCTGCCAAAGTGTTCGGTAATGGGCTGTTATACCCTACACACAACTGTCTGAGGGCTCTCTCTACCTGTTTTTTTGTTGTGTCCAATTTCATTGAATCTATGGTTGAGATACATGTCTGTAATTTGGATCATTGGTTTGAAGACTAAGTTACGAATTGGAACAAGCCCTCAGAACTTGCAAGACCCACCATTACCACCGCACAAACAACATCTCACCCTACCAAGCTTGTAGATATAAGGGGCTGGCCTGGTACCCTATGAGCTCCGTTCCATTATACATGCCTCCCCTCACTCCACCAACGAGAGAAGAAGCATCAAATCAGACATAAGTTCAGGTGACGATGAGTCCACAAAGAAGTGGGAGAGATGCTCAACAAAGTGGGTGCAGAATCTGTGCCCAAAAGACGTAAATGCACAATGCCACCCAACTGCCTCTTCCCTTTCACTACTTTTTGCACCAAAAATATCTCTCTCTTTCCTTTCCTTTCATCAACCCTTTTACCAACAATTACCCTAGTACCTTGGTCAATTCCACACTAATTGTATTTTATTTTTTTTAAATGTTAAAAAATTTCAAAAATTATTTTTTCCTAATCATAAAATATTGTGAAGCATAACAATGAATATTTGGGAATATTCCATTTGTTGAAATGATTTTTTTTAATTAATTAATTATTGCATGGGATATGTGTTGAATTGGCCAAGGTACTAGGGTACTTCTCCATTAGTTGCAAGTGACTACCACCACTAGCCCACTAGTAATCTTCTAATTGACGAAACCCTGCCAAACTTTATAAAAAGAAAGCACCCAAAGAAACAAGGGGCAAATCAAGTACTTTCACCAAATCAAATCAACCCCACTTGCCATTGTTGTTGTGTTTTTTTCCAATTTTGTGATATAAAAAATTGGGGAATTTTTCCCAAATAATAGCACAATTAGTCGCATTTACACTAAAGATAAATCTACACTATAAATAAATGAATTCCCCAAGTTTTTTTTTAAAAAATTTTGATCTCAAATATTTGGCGAATTTTTCTCAAAGAATAGCACAATTAGTTGAACTTACACTGTAAATAAATAAGTTTGCCAAGATTTTTTTTTCAATTTTGTGATATTTGAAAATTGGGCAATTTTTTCCCAAAGAATAGCAGGATTAGTTTAATATACACTAAAATAATAACAATTTCCCAAAGTGTTTTGTTTTCTAAAAACATTAAGCTATCGGAAATTTGGCAAATTTTTCCCACAGAATAGCACAATTAGTTGAATTTACACTAAAACTACAACAATTTCCCAATTGTCTTGTTGTTTTGTCAAGGGACGAGAAAATTTGTCCCCCAAAAATAAAATAAAAATTGGGCCCAGCTTTCTTTTGCTATTTGGATTTTAGTGTAATTTTCTGTTTGGATTTCCTTACTCTCGTCCTTCAGAGACAGTATCAGTTGCATTTGCAAAGCTTGAGGTTGCTTGAGTTGTGTGTGCTTTTTTTCAAAAAATTAAGACAAATTTAAGGGGTTGCTATGGTCGAGTTGCATTGATTTTGTGCTCTGAGCTTTCCTTCGATTCTCGGAGCTCTTTTTCTGTTGTCTGTGTTGTTGGAGCAAAAGCCTTCACTGTATTGTATGTTTGTTTGTTCGTTTGTGTTTTGGGGGACGGGGGCGGGAGTGTGTCGCACTAAGTGTGTTTTTTACTAGATCTTCTTCTTCTGCCAGGCGTTTTGTGATTCCGGATTTGAACTAGTTTTCGGTAATAATCTTCCTTTACTTGGAGTGTTGTAGATACGAGTTTTGTGTCGAGATTTATCTCACAAAGATTGGAACTTCAAGTCTCGATCTGAATTCTCTGTGTGCTTTTGTGGCTTTCTCGTTTGCATGGCTTTGTAAGATCCTCTCTGATCTATCTAGAGATCTTTGCGTGCAGATAGACTCTGCTCCCGTGCTGGTGCGACAAGCAAGACGACCTCACTACAGTTCCTTCAAGCTCAAGGAAGTCGTGAGTCAGAAAGAAAGAAAGAAAGAAGTTCGTGAGGTTAGAGGGACTTGGAGTTTTTTGCTTGTCACTTTTTTTTCCTAGGGCGAGGAAGAGGAGAAGAGAGAACAAGTCTACGAGGAGGAAAGCTCTCAAGATGGCGGCGGCGGTGGCCGCAGCCGTGAGCTTGACGCACAACCATACCAACTGTACAGGATTGTATCAGAATTTCGCAGTGACGGCAAGGAGTTCTGCGAGAAATTCATTGCCGCTGCCGCGGCCGAAGAGAGTTGCGAAACTTGGAATACAAGGGGGAGGAAGATTTGCCGGCTTCAACATCCTCCCGGGCTCCTCTACTGTCTTCCCGTCTGCCGCTTGCAGCCGCAACAACAGTAATGGCGAATCCAAACTCATATTGTCCACGGGAGTCGTCTGCAACCTCATGTCTTTCGACAACGCAGGGAGTACAAGCGCGGATGATGATTCAGATGATGCCGATGCCGCCAGCAGCGTCTTCAGCGAAAATGACGAGGACTACGTGGATTGCAGCATCTTGGAAGCACTGGAGGTGAAGAGCGGGCCAGAAGGATTCTTGATCAAGATGAGAGACGGATGCTACGTCAAGTGTGTGCACAACAAGCTGGAAGACCGTGGAAGCTTCAAGCTCCCCGATTACGCTCCGCAACCGGCGATTGTGCTCCAGACCAACGACGGCTCCAATCTCCTCCTTCCCATTATCGTCTTACAGCTCCCATGTACCATGCTCTTGGAAGCTGTGCGCGAGTTTCATGTGGCCAGACCCACTGTCTATCAGGTGATGCGCGACATGCTCCAGTTGATGGGCTACAAAGCTACTCTTGTGAGAGTCACAAAGAGAGTCCATGAAGCTTACTATGCCAGAGTCTACTTGATGAAGGAATCAGAAGAAGAGGAAGAAGCTCAACAAGCTGATCAAGAATCTCAAGCTACAACAGTGAGCTTGGATCTTCGGCCTTCTGATGCAATCAACCTGGCGGTGAGGTGCCAGATCCCCATCCAAGTGAACAGGCAACTGGCCATCGGCGATGGGGTCAGGATTGTGACCGAGCTTGAGAGGCTACCTGCACCCGCCGCGGTGCGCAGTCTTCATCAGAGGTCGTCGTCGTCGGCAGCAGCTTCAGTTTCTTATTCGCTCAATGATCTTGATAGACCAGCGGAGACAGAAGGAGAGTGCCAGTCTGAGGCCCTGGAATTCGACCTCTTGAGAAGTATGTTCATCGCCGCCGTGGAGGAGAGGTACATCGATGCTGCAAAGCTGCGTGACGAGCTCGCGGACCTTCGATCCAAGAACCGCACGCAGACACAGACATGAGAGTTGAGAGCTCCTGTATTCAGCGCATCTTTCATGACTCCATTTTTGGCTGCGAGTTCTTCTGCCCATCATCTAGCCTCTCTCTCCCAAAACATTTGACAAGATCTCTTCCCAGAAAACAATTTACAATACTAGATATGATGAGCTTGCCATAGATGCACAGCCCATGCTCATTTCCCCCATGCTTATTTTACCTTCATTACCATCTCTTTAGTTAGTGAGGAGCATCTTTGGGCTACAACACAATGCTGATGCAGATCATTGCAGGTTTGTGGCAGTACCAAACACCCAGCTCCAATATATTTGCAGTTTGCACAGGGAAGTTATCAAGAATCAGGAAGAAGCACTTTCAAGATCCATGGCTTCCAGTTCTGGTGCCAAGATCATGATGAGCAGGGGCAATTCCACATGCAGTTTGTATTATAGGGGAGATCCAAGAACAGAGAGGGGGCTTTGAGACAAAAGCTTCTAGAGTCCAGGCCCCTCATCATCATCATCATCATGCATGTAAATAAAAAATTATTCTTGGCTGATCAATGAACTTTGCTGGAATTATTAGGTCATGGTTTTCAATCTAGGTTTCAAATCTAGTGCTGCAGATTATCATCCTCTTCTTTCATGGGTGCTTGCTGTGAGGAGAAAGTCACTGCAAAGTTAATGAGCAAAATTGATGCATGGAATCTCTATCTGATAAAGATTGCTTATGTTTTTGGAGCTGTGCAACACAGCTCTTCAAAGGGGTGAAAATGTGAGCACATGTGGGTACTGTTTCTCTTCTATGGGCAACATTTTTGGTGCACTAATTGTTAGCCACTGCCATATATAGCCATTACATTCTTTTGTACATCACATTCAGAATTTGGTTAGTTGCAGTTGTGATCATCTACTGGTCCTAATTCTTGAGTGGCACTCATGTGGTTGACTTTTCTTCTTTGTGGATTCTGTTTTTTGGGAAGACAGGGCTAGGTGCCAAAAATGAGAACTTGAGTGTTATATGAATTCAGGGCAAAACAGACAGAACTCTGTTAAGTATTTCTGTTTTTGGTGTCTGTTATGAGATGCTGTATGGTTATTCAAGTCTCATGTATGATGACTAAAGGTCAGAATTTCCAGTATGTGAGGACCATCTATGGAAGGAGTGGAGAAGCCCAAAGACATCCACTACTTAGAGTTTTCCTCAGTAACTTGCACACAGAAGTTTCTCTGGGTGGATTCCAGCTGCATCAAGGTCTGTTTCTAGATCTAGCTGTAATCATTGAATTCCTTGGAGAAGGTTCTCCAGTTTGTCCAGTTTTGGATGTTGTTGAGCAATGAATGTTGTTGCTGAGGGTAATGAGAGTCTGAATTGCAAGCCCATGCTATTATGGTGGAGTAATCAAACTCATCAACTAGTTCATTGCTTGTCTGCATTCCATGATTCCCAACAATTTGTTTTAAATGCCACTTTTTGTCTTCTGAAAATGGAAGTACATTTCATGGAAAGCTTTTTGGGTGCATCATGATATTACATACTTACCTTTCACTAGTTCTGGAGATTGGGCTTCTTCTACTTTTGAGTCTAAAGCAGATAGGAAGCTTTGAACTTTAAACTTGCATAGCTAGTATCTTTCTTTCTTTGTCGTATAAGCAATGGCCAGGTGAACATTGATGCTACTTTTGACTCTGTAGCTGTTACTATGGAGGCTGATCAAATTGTTACATCATCCAAGCCTCAATGAATCAAACCAGCTTTTTTTTCAAAAAGCAAAGCATCAGATGCCCTTTTGGGTCCTACTGAAGGAGACCTTTTCCACACCCACTCCTTTTGCAGGGCCCAACTATGCAATGCATTATATTATCTTCTTAGGCAAATTTGGCAGTGAGAAGGCTTTCTTTCTGGTAAAATGAATGGAGGGCCTTTACAGCTGCAAATCCACTACATAGTAGATCTCCCTTTTTTGCTAAAGACTTGTTCTGTTGTGCTTTGCATTAATTTGGTGAGGCACCTCTCAAGTTCAATTTTTTTTTTTGCTACGAGCCAATTTGATTGGCTTGTCACTCAAAAACATTGAAACTGTTGAGGATCCCCAAACTAAAAGGCTCTGTTTTGAAGTATAGAGCTCCTTCCCTTTGGCCCATCTACATACAGCTGAAAGGAGACAACATTAAACAAAAGCATATGGGATAACAGTGAGGTGCTATTGGGAACTCTTTGGGGGAACATCTCAGGTGCTTAGGAACTATTTGCTTTGCACCCCCCAACCACAAGAAGAAAAAAAGGGAGGCCCCTTCACTCCATGACATGCCTTCTCATTGGTTACATGGAAATTTTATTCATGAAATTGGCTGCCACTATTTTTGGCCCAGACTAATATCCCTTCCCAAGAACATCCTACCTATTGGGCCTTAGAATTGAATTAGCAAGGATTTGCATTCTTATGTAACCGTTTCCTCTTATAGAGATCATGGTCCAGAGTCCAGACTAATTTTGGGCGGGGACATCAATTTTAGTAAGATACCTATGACTGACAAACAGCACTTCTTTGTTGAATCTTTGTTTACTTTACAAAACAAGGTTCAGCAGTTTCAAATTTAATTTTCCACAATTGAAAGGAATATGTATGCAAAGCACACCTTGTGTTGTGTATTTTTTATGAGAACCCAATGGTTGGGATGAGAATTCTATTTTCAACAACTTTGGGAAATATTAATAAAATTTTCTCTTTCGTTGGGCTAGACCTTTTGCAAAATATTTTTAAGTGAACATCAGTTCCAGCGTATGTAAGCCAGTGGTTGAAATTGTTTGCCGATTGAGCTGAATGTTGTCATCCATGTGCAATACGCAAGCCAAAACTTTCTCCTAAATCAAAGAGTGTACATTTCAGCCACCGAGTAATAGTAACTTGAACACCAACAAACTAAAACAAAAAATTGTTTTCCATCCCATTGTGCTGGGTATATTTATCACCCATGATGTGCAACATGAAAAGCTGAAAATTTCTCCTAAAAGAAAGAGTTCTATATTTCAGCCGCCAACAAGTATTATGGTAACTCAAACACCAACAAAATAAACACAAATTGTTTGTGACCACCGTCATGACTATCAATGAGATTCAGTGATATTGTCCTGAGTCCTGACTTCTAAAATAAATTGATCTACAAACTCTGCCTCACCCTAGTTTGTAATTTCTAAAGATTTGTTCTGGAATATCTACATGCTTTTATAGACAAACTAGACAAAGGATACTTTGAGGACAGCCAGCTTCTTTGAGGAGGAGGCCTTGAGAGTTGTCCAAAAATACTGGATGCTAGTGAGGCTATGTCGCCTCAGTTGCTCCCTCATGTTCTATAGGTGTTTTGCCATTCCTTTGGGTGTTCCCCAATGGTCCAGTCTGCTCTCTCTCCCTTGCTCCGAATTGAAAAAAGCCTATGGAATACCATTTGCTCAGCTATTTTGCCAGGTTCACTTGTCCTGTTGCTAAGTCCACTTTGCCTTACAGTGTGAAAGTGTAATGCCTTGCCCTATGTTTAACCATTTGACTCATTAGAAAATCATCAACATAAGACTCCAAAAGTGAGAACCTTCACACCAACTAATTGCTGACTGAAGCTACCCTGAGCCTCCAATCATGCGATCTACACAGCCACCTATACACCAAGACTGAAATGGAGAGCCCTGGTAGTTTGCCAAAAACAAAACTCTAGCCCAAATGAATGAAATCTTTTCATCTTACACCATTTTTGGTTACAAATTGATGTCCAATTTTCATTTTCTTTTCCGCTTCACTTCTTGTTGAAGTGTTTTATTGCAATAACCCTTGGTAGGTTCACATAGAAAAATAACAACTACAAAGAAGAAAGACTCTTGAACTAGACTAGGATCTAACAGTGTTCCAGTTAGGCTTTTCAAGTTTCTTATTGCAAGCTGTTTCTGTTTCTGAAACTTTTTTTGATGTATTGATCATGTCTCCATGCTTTGAGACCCTGTTGAGGTTTAGATTTTCATAATGCTCCAAGCCTTACCAGTTCTGTGGTTTTAATTTGTTTCCTGCTTTCATTAGAACCGCATGTGGTGCTTTGTTGTATGGAGCAGGTGGCAAAGAGCAGCAATGTGTTAATTCTTCCAGTGAAGCCCCAGATGGATATGTTGCACAGGACCCTACATCCGGACAGTGCTATGACGATGTGGTCAAGGGGTATCCATGTAGACACTTCAGGAGTTAATGCTCAATACATCTTGTCTTTAGAATTCCAAAAATGAGAAATTGTTGATGGCTATGGCGTTGCAGTTGAGAAGTTGGTGATGGATTTTGTCCAAGCACCTACTAGTGTCAATTGCTGCTGGCATTTCCATTGCAAAACTGTCTATAAATCTGCAACTAGGAAGAGGACTATGACATTCTTCTGGAACCCTTGTACTAGTTGAACATTATGTCATTTACTGGGAGAAGCAAGTCTGTGATCTATTGTGGTGTGCTCAATGAGTGAAAGCTTACCCTAAAAGCACTAGGAATAGACCAGGCCACAAATCTCTTTCAAAATTACATTCAAACAAAATTTTGACATTTTAAAAGAATGATATTTTTGGTGGGTTCATTTCTTAAGTTGATGCAAGATGTACATGGTTCAAGTGATATGCAATCTTCACTGAAATGGTGAAATGGTGTATGCTTTTAATAGCCATGAGCTTAGGAGCCATTGCAACACAAGCCTGATGCAGCTCTTGTGATAACTATATTTGAGGTAATTGACAAGATTCATGTGGTGGATGAAAAGCTCTTGAATGCAGTTACAAGCTTCATGGGCTTTTTCCCCAGTGGTTTTTCTCCAGTCGAAGTGGACCAGCTTATGTTTCTATAGCCATTGAAGCACTTGCTGATGGGGGTGTGGCTGAGGGACTTCCTCGTGATGTTGCTCTGTCCCTTTCTGCTCAGACAGTAAGTATTAGAAGCTGTCACATTTCCTAAGTTTCTAGTAAATGGGTTGATAAGTCTAGTCACTATATAGTGTCAGTTGTTTGGGACTTGGTTCTGTGTCATACTAACATTCTCATGGCTAAGGTAACTACGACATGCACTTTTATGGTGTTGAAATTGTGTCGTTGTACACTGAATTCCAAACAATTTTTTATCCAATTTTTTATCATGAGGATGGGGTAGGTTTTGATAATGTCCTTTCTTCTTACTGTCAGAGCTATGTAGACTGAATTTGCATTCCACACTGTTGAACAGTGATGATCACAGGGAGAGTGATATTGAGAAATATCCACTAAGACTTGCATAGATAGTCATTACAGTTTTGATCAATGAACTGTTTATCCACAATGAGAATACTGTGGATGCGTGCATCACCACTTTAAGTTCAGCTACGACAAATTTCCTAATCTTCTTGTCAATGAACATTTGGAGTAAAGGTTCTGTCCCTTGGTAGGCTGCAAATTTGATGAAGAGATCAAAATAGTTCTTGGACACTTTTTTGGAATTGGAAATGGGGTAAGATATGTGTAGAAGAATGGCAAGGTGATTGGGTACTATGTCAAACTTTCACGAAGTCCAATATATTACAACCGCCATTTGAGTGAATGTCTAGAAACTTAGCTCTTAGTAATGACAAGATTTTTTCTCAACATATTGCAGTTTGAGAACACTCTGTGCATTGTCCAAATGGGTGCTAGATGTTTCACCCAGCTGCTCTAATTGTCATAGTATGTAGACACCCTTTGAATCCTATGAGTTTATAACATTGTTAACCCAATTTTTCAATGTATATACTAATTAGTTTACTAAACAAATAACTAGTAAGGCATTTTGATTGAGGATACTTTAATTTTCTGATTAACAAGTTCAAAGGATAACCAATTTGTCACAAGAACTGGTAACTAGACTATTGTAGTAATCGATTGGTTAATAGAATAGGAGAATTTGAACTTGTGACCAATAACTTATTATTTTAATTTTTGAATTGTACTGGTCTAATGATTGTTTAAGTTACAATAGCACTATGAGTTTGCATAAATAAGAGAATTTAGACATAGAGAGGATTTGAATTCCTTTCCATTAATTTTTCATGTAACTCTTGGAGAAGTTTTGGATTTTTAAGTCAAGATTACTTGAGATTTCTTGAATATTTTTCCTTTCTATTATGAGAATGCAATGCTTGAAATTGTTCTTTCTGATGTAAAACCAAGAAACTAAAAAGCTTATGGTGGTTTTTTAATGTAAACATTTGAACAACCTATTGATGAATTTCAACAAAGCAAAGTCATAAATTTGAAAGAAGAAAGATAAACTAAGTAGGGCAGAAAACACCCTTAATATTTGGCGACCATGCAATGGAATGAAATTATAAGTAAAAAAAATGCTTACGTTTTTTTATTTTAGTAATTGTTTTGTTTTAATATTTTAGGTTTAAATCTATAATAAGTTTTAAGAGTTTTCTAAGATTTGATTTGTGTCCATATTTTTTGTTTTTGTTTAGAAGCAGTAATAACAAATTTTTTTAGATTTACATGTTGAGTTTTGATATTTTCTCTAACAACCTATTGAATAAAAGAAATTATAAAATAGTGATTTCTAAAAGATGTCAAGAGTAATCACAAGAGGCTTTAGAAGGCAATTATAATTAAAAGTGTTGCAGCAACCTATTCGTGAAGTGGTTCAACCACAAGAACAAATATGTTCTCAAGTCGAAGGAGCACAATCATTTGAAGCTCCCAACAATGAGCTTCAACAACCTATTATGGCAAAAGTACTTTCTCATTAGATACACACAAAATACAAGGAAAAAGGAATAACAAGTATTTTCAACTAGTCGATGTTTAACACCCTAACAGTCGCTCGAACAATAAAAATCAAATGCACCACTAGGTGAATAAAATATCAAACATGTTCAACATGCTGATGAAGTAACGTCTATAGGACACAAATGACAATTTGTGACACCTGATTATTATATTCCCAAAGCAACAGCACCCTTTCGATCAGCACCAATTGTTGAGTATTATACATTTGAACCGATTCTTGTTTTGACTCCAGCCATAGCTGATTCAAAATTGGAATCTAATCAATTTTTAACCCGGTTGGAACAACTACACAACTTGGAGCAAAGACCTTCACACCAAT
Source organism: Sphagnum tenellum (assembly GCA_963921925.1). Taxonomy (NCBI): domain Eukaryota; kingdom Viridiplantae; phylum Streptophyta; class Sphagnopsida; order Sphagnales; family Sphagnaceae; genus Sphagnum; species Sphagnum tenellum. The sequence continues at coordinate 8,998,825 of OY998155.1, forward strand.
TGAATTCTCAACATGTAGAACCAGTGGAAGCAATAGTGACCTTTGTTGCTATTCAACAAACATAACCATTTCATCAAACTATTTGGCTGAATATAATTGTCATGCAAATTGTTGAAGGAACATGGGTTCAACAAATTATACCAATTACAACCACCCAACCTACTATTGAAGCTACATTAAGTTGTGCTTATCATCAACAAGTTGGACATGAGTTCAAGAATCATCCTTTTGCGAATGATAAATTGAAAAAATTAGTGAGAAATTTTTTTTGAACTTCTCTACAGCTTATGGTACCAAACACGCCAGCAACCCATGTTGGTGTGCCTATACAACAAACCCAAATACAATCGAGCTTGATTGCCAATCCAATATCGATTAGTCAACATGTAGCTTGACCACAATTTGTTACACCACTCTTAGCAAGGTAACCTAGAACCGTATCATATTCAATATGGTACAATATAATTCCATCCTTTGTACTTACGGATCCTAACCTTTATCCAATGTACTATTCAGTAATCAAAAGACTTGACCCATTGATTTCTAGAAGGAGGAAGGGGTTTGCAGCGTGTGTTACTCAACTACAACAAGCGCCACTTGTTGAACAATTGATGTAGAACCAATATCCTATCAGAATTCCGCAGGTAGTAGATAGCTATGTAGGTGAGATCAGAGTTGAGAGAACCATAAGAAAAAATGCTCCGCAAGGAAAGGATCAGCACCAAAAAAGGTTACCAGTTGTCAACGCACATTCAGCCACTGGATGAGGAAACCCCCCGCTCCCCCTCACCAGTGGATAAAACTGCCGACTGCTGCACTGGTGGGTGCTGGTTCACGCTGGCGCTGAGTGTTTTCATTGAATTACGACGTACTACTCAAATATATATATATATATCGTGGCTCAGTCGGTTGGTCATCAGATTCCTTCCCTGAAATTTTCAGTCTAAGAACGTGTACAGCTTGCGGGATTGCACACATATAATATTATGCAGGAAGCAGCGTTTTTTTTCTGTGTAAACTTTGGCCGAAATGTGAGAAATCAATTTGAAAATGGAATATTTTGTCGGAGTATTTCTTTTTTCTTTTTTTCTTAATCACCAAATTTCGAAAAACATTGAAAAGATTTACGTCAGATTTGGACTGTGATTTCAATTTGCTGTCATTTCAAAACTAGTCTTTTACTATTTACACCACGTTCTGAAAGCCTGTGACCATTGCATTCTACATCCTTCTTTGGATGCTAGCGAATGCTGGAACATCAGGAAATTAGAAAAAGCAAATATCACTAAGTAGGAAAGAGTGTGCAGAAGTATTCAGAGATATTATTAACTTCTTAGAAGTGCAACTGGAAAGTTCTTTGCTTTTCAAAAAAAAAAGAATTAAGTATATTCACCTATTTCTAATAAGTATATTAACTTATTACAAGTATACTGCACAGACTCTCAGAGCCCACGCGATAGCGACTTTGAGAAGTCAGAGGACTCTGTGATTCTTGGTTCAAATCGGCCGCGCTTGCTCGACTTTACGCAAGGACTGGTTGAAAAGGCGGTGCTAAAGCCACGATCGTCATTTCGGAATGTTCCTGTTAATTACTATCGGTTCTAGATAAAAGTCGGTCCTCACGCTGACTAGATGATCGCGGTTTACACCTTTCAGATCTGTAGTCAAATACAACACGTTTTGGCTAGAACGTAGTTTCGCGAAAAATACAAACTGGACACTTGAGATTGGCGGAGCAAAATACTAAGTGGGCACTTGAGATTGGTGGTGCAGCGACTGTAGCTTCGCACCAAAAGGACATTTCTGGCCAGTACTTGTTGTACGCGGCACGCTCTGTAGCAACCCTGATATATGATGACCTTGGCGTCACCAGCAGTACTGATAAGTTTCTTTGCAGATTCTAGACGCGTGACCACCACGGAGATCGGAAAAAACCTAACATATATAAATGATTAGACGTCGACCAACACATGCACTGAAGCTTGTTGGTGTAAAAGATCGGCTTCGATCTTTTGAGCCGACTTGCTCGATACCTATGCATTTCTAGATTGGCGAGAATTGAAATTCTCGATTACGGACGTTCCTTCTTCGATCGCTGATCAACGTCTAAGGGTCGTAATCGATAGGTTCTCTTAATAATTAGCAAGTTCATTTCTGTCTAGATCAACTGCAGGTGACGGTTCTGGTGTGATCCTCTAGTTGTCCTCATTAGTTGTGCGATTAATCATCGGACCTATTGTTTTGGCAACTAGGAGCGGCAGGAGATTTTCTCTGCAACCGGCTATGATGCGACCGAGTGCTGAGCCCCTCCGGACGGCGGCCAAAGATGGAGATCTTGATGCAGTGCAAAAGCTTCTCCAACAGCAGCCTCCCGTCGATGTGAACGAGGCGGACGAGGATACCCACTTCACGGCTTTATACGTGGCAGCACGAGCCGGGCACGTCCTCGTGGTGGAACTCCTCTTGCAGCAACCAGGGATCGATGTAAACTTCCATGTCCACAAAACCGCCTTATGTATAGCTGCTCAGAACGGGCACGTCGCAATCGTCAAACTCCTTCTTGCCGTGCCGGGGATAGATGTGAATGCTGGGTATGCAGGTCTTCGCAGCGTCGATTACTGGGCGGCCTTAACATATTCACCCCTGCATGCCGCCACGACCTCCAACCATCTAGAGATCGTGAAGCTGCTCTTAGAGCGTCCAGACATCGACGTGAATGCTAACAAATCTTTTCGAGAATTGACCCCTTTGCATGTGGCGCTCTGGAAGCCGAATCGGAAGTACTCGAGGCCCTTGAAGAAACCTAACCAAGTCTCAAGGTCCGGTTTCCATGCGGATGAGTCCCGGAGGGAGGTCGTCTTGGCTCTACTGGCACACAAAAATCTGAATGCGAATCTCGAGAACCGGTCGCGACATACCCAGTTGCACTACATGGTGTTCTTCGATGCTGAGATAGATCTGGTGGTGCGTCTCTTGCAACGGCCGGAAGTAGACGTCAATGCGCGGGGCGAAGGCAACATGACTCCTTTGCACCATGCAGCTGTAAATGGCAACCTTGAGATGATTCAGCTTTTCCTCCGGCACCCGCGAATCATCGTGAATTTTCATGACATGTACAGGAGCACGCCACTGTTCGCAGCTGCAGAAAAAGGGAAGGCAGCAGCGGCTCAGCTGCTTCTGGAAAAGGGAGCCGACATCCACGCCGTTTCTTCCAAACTTTCTCAAACATTTTCCAGCAAGTGGTTGTTTCGCAACACACCGTTGTACTGTGCTGCGGAGGGAGGACACAAGGACATGGTCGAGCTGCTGTTAAAGCAACCAGGCATACAATCTGAAATTGCGCCCACCAATAAAAATTGGTTGACGCCGTTGCACGCTGCAGCATCCAGGGGTCACAACGCCGTGGTGAAGCTGCTCTTGGAGGTTCCAGAGGTGCGGGCAAGGCTGAACGATGCAACTAAATCGAGCGTCAAATCCACAACCGCTCTTCACTTGGCCTGCAAGCACGGACACGCAGAAACTGCGGCCTCTCTTCTGTCCTGTGAGGAGGTGAACGTGAACGTAAAAAACGTCGAAGGCTTCACGCCCTTACACCTTGCCATTCGAAAGGGCCACACCAAGGTTGTGAAGTTGCTCCTCAATAAATTTGCAGAAGTCGATTCTCAGTCAGTGCACTTGACTGCTACGTTACGGAACGAGGTGGGGCTCACAATTGCAGCTCTGTTAGCCGAGAAGAACAGGGAGGCGATTCTGCAGCACGTGGAAGAAGAGAAAGATCCCCTAGGACGAGAGTTCCTCGAGAAGGTACTATACAAGACTCAAGCTTTATAATAAATCCGGGCAGAAATTGAAACATCATGACTGCTAATTTTCCCCTTCCTGATCGGATTCTTTTGCACCTTCCTTGTCAAATTCATCAGCAGAAATTTGGTATTTTGCTTGCAAACTCTGAAAATTTTCCCTGAACAGAAAAAGGATTGAGACTCCTCCCAAAACCCATTCAAGAATGCTTATTTTGCTCATTCCAAGCTCGCCTTAACATGTTGAGCAAAAATGCTGAGCCACAGCCATTTTACTGAGCCTGTTGGGCAATTCTTTACTATTAGATCTTCATTCAAAACATGCTATGGATAAGTGTGTTGGTGGAGATGCTCTACCGGTTTGTGAATTGTAAATCTTTCCTTGGTCCCTCGCAGGTGAGGCTTGTTGAAGATCCGATGGGTCAGTTCACTGTGGCTCTGAAGCAGCACTTGAAAGAAGGAGGTCGCAATGACGTGATGTTCGCAGATCACAGCCCTTCCAAATCGCCTGTTGTGATCAAGTACTATCAGGACGAAAGTGAACGTCAGCACAACATCGACCTATTGCAAGGTAAGCAAACTTATGGGAAACGACCTCAGATGATAGCATCCCATTGCACAGATCCCATAATCTCGAAACATTTGGCCAAACACGCTGATCAAGATGCATGACATGCACGTCTTGCAGGTCTGAAGCAGGAGGGAGTTCAACTCAAGCACGTGACAAACCTGTTCAGCTATGAAAGCACGCCTTACTTCGCCTGGAAGAAAGAGAACCAGTTGCGCCCCTACGCGCTTGTGCTTACATCGGAACCAGGCGCAGGAGGAACGGAGCGGCGGACGCTGCGTAACCTGATGGACCGTGGAGTGCTCCTGCACCAGTACAACGAGAAGCGACAAATTTTCGAGCTGGTGGTGAGTGCCATCCGGGAGCTTCACCAAATAGACATTGCTCACGGCGATTTGACCCCCGAGAATTTAGTCGTCTACTCTACACAAGGCTATCTCGAGTGTAAGGTGATCGATTTGGACAACGCGAGGCGGAAGAGCAAGGAGTGGCGAAGGGAAGGGACTATCATCTACTACTCCCCCGAGCTGGCAAAGGAGCACACCAATCCTGATAATGCAGGCCGCGGCGTGCAAGCCACACTAGAAGGAGATCGGTGGGCAATCGGTGCGATCTTATATGAACTCGTCACTGGTCAGAAGCTCGTGTGTCGCTTGCTCGACAAGGCCGAAGGTAAAAGGCATTTCCTTTTGGGAAAAAAATGGACCCAAGCCGCCACATTATGAGGGAAAAATGATCTAAAGTTTCAACAAGTAGCCAAATTATAGGAGGAATCCCAAATTTTTCTTCTTCCCCCTCTGAAATCTAGACAGATTTGGCTAAGTCCTCTTGTGCACGATCGCCAACCCGCCTCCTTCACAATTTTGAAAAAACGAAACACTGGTTGTGACAGGGGAAAATTATGAATCGTCCGATGAAGGGAGAGCGTTAGAGAAACTGGCAGAAGTGAAGCAGGAAATGCTTGACGACTTGGGCGACGTGATCAGAGACGGAGGCTCCGACTATTATAAGCAAGCAGGGGAGCTTCTGCAGAAGGTTTTGAAGACGGAAAAGATTCGGCGATGGTCCGTAGAGAAGATGTTGGACTCTAGTTTTGTGAAAGGCGGTTCTACTGTTGGTTCCAAGAAGCAATTGATGTCCCTATTTGACAAGGTCACCAACGTTTCTGGTACCAACCTATATCCTCTCAATCCGTTGCACATTTGACAAGGTTTGAATTGAATCGATAGCAGCACCTTCAGACTCTTATTTGTCACATGCAATATTTCAATGGGATTGTTGTTTGCTGCAGGGAAGCTTGATGAAGCTACAATGGAAATGAAACAGCTTCATGAGACTATGAAAACACTGCAAGGTACCATGTGACCATCTTTTTAGGTCTTGCTCTGTTTTTTTGGGTGATTGTGTGATGCATAGGTAGCAGCAACATTGCTGCACAAATTCGAAGCAACCCACAATTTTTTTACTTTTCCAAGGTGTGGATGGCAATTCTAGGAAGTTCGTTCATTCACTGATGAACTTGGATTTTGCTGCTGGGAATCTTACAGCCTTAGTGGGTCATTTGGTGATGGGCTTGCACAGATGCTTGCACAGATGTGGAAAAACAGATCAAGGCAATGCCAATACCATATAAGCTTGGAGAGACAATCCTTTCGTACCAGAAAGGATTGTACAACTTGGTTAAAAATGTGGGCTTAACTCCATATCCACGCTGCTTCATTGTTCTACCCTCCAACCTGGATGGTGATTCTCAAGCTCTGAGACTCTCTCTCCTTCCTGCCTGCTCTTCATTTGCACCTCCACACCCTCAACCCTCTCTGTCGTTCTTTTTATTCTTTCCAATCCATTTTCTCAGCACAGGTATTTTTTGTTTCATGGTATCTTTAGTGTTCCTCTCCTCTTTTCTCCTGATCTTTTTTCTGCTACTGAAACACAGTTCAACTCTACACAATCAGCTCCAGACCAAAGAATCGCAGTAACATATGGTTTTGGTTAAATCTTTTGGCCTTGCCTTCACACCACCCAAGACTCTCCACTAATTTTATGTCTCAAACTTTATCAAGCTATTGGGGGAATCCATTTCATTAGTTATTCCATAGATCAGATATCACACATGGGTGTTAAATAAGTTCCAACTGGGTTTGGGCGTAGATATGGAGTTGATGAACATGAAAGACAAGGATCGTGAGGAGAAGCTGCTTGACATTCAAAATTTTTTGGAGGATGTTGCAAAGTCTGTGAAAGATGGCAAGCCAGACTCTCTCCTTGCCTACATTGGCAGGAAGATTGGAAACAGGTTGCATAAGAAGGTAGGCCTTCTCATGGATTAACGATACAATTCAATGCATGAATTGGACTCCATCTGTTCTCTTCAGCTGTAAGCGGAACTTGACTTGTTTGTGTTTGTGATGTAGGTCTTCATTGCTCTTGTATGTGAGGAATGTTGGAAGCCACAGTTGCCACCCTATGAAGTAAGAGTGAAGAGACAGGAAGCTGTTAAGTTGATGGAAGCTGTGAAAATCTCAACTTGCTTGTGCCAGGTTGTGAATATGGCTGCTGGTATCGTGAACTGTCTTTACCCAGTGGTTCCAAGTAAAGTGGTGCCTGATCAACTCATTGACTACTTGAAAACAATTAAAGACATTCATGAGCAAGGAAGTGAAGTAAAAAGATTCAGGGCTCTAGATCCTGATGTTGAATCTGGAAGTTATGCAGAACTGAACAAGTTGTCTGATGCTGATGCAAGGTAAATTATGATGCTTTTCACAATTGTCCATGGTTTCTACAGATTTGACTACAAAAGTTGAGCTTCAATAAGATGTGCAAACTTGAGAAACAATTATGTGAAAATGATTGTTATATTACTAAGCACAAAACATTCTGCATTTTCAATTTTGAACTGTTGTCCTGTCCTAAGTGATTTGCTAATGGTTTTGAAAAAGGCTGTGTACTACAGGCAATGCAAGGTTTTGTTTGAACTCAAAGCATGTTGCCTTGGTCATGTCCAATCTTGCTGACAAGTTGGCCTATCTGATGTGAAGGTCGCTCAGCGAGTTCTTGAAGCTGGTGGATGCTGGTCAAGAATGGGGGCGCTTGGAACCAAAAGTTGTGTTTGGCAAAGGTGACCTGAAGTGGGTCTGCAAGAAATGCCTCCAAATAGATTGAATTGTGCACACCCATGTTGTTCATACACAAAACTACACATTAGTTCTTCTAGGCACCAATGCCATGTATCATAGTACACATCTCCACCTCATTTGAGGTTGCAGACAAAGATTGGATGGAAGATTGGGCAATTATACCTTCCTTGTATCAATTTTGATCTCTTACTAGTGTTGAAACCACATCTTTGGACGTGTCCCAGAGAAAGGAAAGCTCGCAGAATTAGACTAATTCTTTAAGGACCTTCTTGCAAAATGGAGGTTCTCCTCAGTGTCTAGGCAAGTTCTTATTCTAGAAGACAATATAAATAATCAACTATGGCTTAGGAGAGAATTGTGGCTTTACCACTTTGCAAATTTGAATTGCAGCACTAGTCAAGGTGCATGCAGAGAAATATCAACCGATGATCTGCCTATATGTAGATTGTACCTTTGTTGTTCCTTTTCTAGGATTAGACCTTGACATCTTGGTAAACTCAATTTTCCTTTCCTCAAAAGTCAAATGCTTGTCCCAGTGCTCATCAAATTGGGTCTAACCCAATCTTATCTAAGTGTATGGAGCTGAATCTCTAGTACTGCACAAACCCCATTGCCATTCACTGCCAAAATATACCTGAGCCAATGTTTTCATGAACTGAGCTTTGGAGATGAAAAGTTCACCTCTGCAATCAAAGTGAAAGCTAAGATTTTGTTGTCCATGTGATCAAATTAATCTAAGTTGATCCAACAACCATGGATAAGCCAATCAACAATAACCTTGTCATTGCAGATCTAGAAGCATAGATAGAAATAAATCAGGGAGAACTTAGTTGCAGGAAATCAACAGAGGCAAATGTAGCAAAAATTAATGAGTTTAGTGACCATTTTACTGGAAAGACGAGAAGATAGCTAGTTAATTAAGACACATTCATGTATAAGTAGGACTCCTATTGAAATGAAAATACCAGATCTTGTGTATTCTTCCTTACTTCTCAGAGCAGATCATTCTTTATTTGTATCTTCTTCTGTCTCTACCTTCCCACATGGATGAATTTGCAGTTCACTGCTCATAGGTTATGGGCCCACTCATGGACAAGTTTAAAAACACAAACTACATGTTATGGCAATTCAACGTGGAGACGATGTTGAAGGCAAAGGAGTTGTGGGGCTTGATAGAAAAGATTAAGACAGAGGTCAAACCAGATGAAGCTGATGTCATAGCTATTGCAACATGCGCAAAGAAGGAGAACCAAGTGTGAAACTTGCTCATTCAAAGCCCATCCAACAATTAGTTGATGAAAGTTTGAAAAGAAACCACTGCACATGGCATCTGAGAAGCTCTGGCCAACCGCTTCACAGATAAGGGATTTGCTAACAAGATTTTTCTAACCAAGAAGTCTTTAATGTCACAGATGAATCCTCTGGACACAATGGAACAGCATGTGAACATGCTTGGAGTGATGGCAAAAGAATTTGATGCAGTTGGAGTTAGAGTTCTTAATGAAGTGAAAGTCATAGTACTCTTCATCAATTCACCAAAAAGCTCTCAGCATTTTATCACAGCTTTGGAGTCCCTGAAGAGTCCCTGAAGGCTGCAGACCACACCTAGGACGACATGTGCACAAGATTGCTAAATGAAGAACTAATGCAGAAGGAGAACTAAAGGCAGGACTACTGAAGCAGCTTTGCTCACACAGAAGTAATCTGATTCCAAGAAAGGTATGAGAGATAAAAGCAAGGATGTTTACAACTATGGCAACATACACTAGTCACCTCAGCAGTTCTGGTAGTCCTCAAATCATCCTGCAGTACTGATGACAAAAATAAACTGCACTGCTCTGAATGTTCCTGAGAGAAAATACTAGTAGCTTACCCCACTCAAATATAACTGCAAACCTGAAAACAGATGCAAAACAGAAGAGAAATCCAATTGCTCTCAAAGTTCAAGGACACTTTTAAAAGTCCCATGACATACAGCAAATTCAAAAATGAACCATCTCATACCATAGTGAAGGGACTCCCAGAAAATGAAGACACCTCATTCATGTATGCATTGAAGAGAAGGAAAGAAGCCAAGGGCCCAATTGCAAATCCCTTTGTTGTTGTCTTTGCGGTGTTTCCAACACCATCAAGCAAGTCCATAATCTCTCTTACACTTTCTGGCTGCATCAATCCAATGACAATACTGTTGGTGCCATATAGAACATTTGGTAAGGACAGGTTGTAGACTATAACAAAATGACAAAGTGAACAAGATTCCAAAAGTCAGACGTGCTCTAAGCTCTTTTAGCTCACAGGAAAGGTTCCAATGCTTCATGTTGGTGTTCTGCCAAAACTTTGAGTTCAAGGCTTGGTCAAAATCAGGCACAACTTGCATGGAACCATATACCATACAAACTAGCGACATTATCTGCAAGATATTCCACCAGAAAAAACCAATCAAATGCAAATAAAATGCGGTGATGTTTATACTTCTTGAAAAAACTAAGCAACAATTTTGGATCCATACCTGCTGGCTCATTTCGACAATCTTTCTCTTCTCAACACATGCATCGCTGTGAATTTGAGACCCAGTCCCACTCCTGAATTTCAAAGGACATCGTCAGAAGCCTGAAGAACTTTTCCATGCTTATGATTTAAGTCAACCTAAATAGAATTCCGAGTACACAATACCAAGGTTGTAGAGATTCCAGATCTGGCAGCATACAGCGAACAGAAAACAAGAGGAGGGCCAACACTCGGAAACTGAGAAAAAACTGAGGCGCAGTTTTAACAACAGCTACAATCACCCATATGTTCAGGGACCTTCAGTAGACCTTCAATAGCAACTTCATTTGCATCTGAGATCTGAACTGCTCTTCCATCAGGGTAGGATCAGGGCTCTCACCCGCTTTACTGTTCGATCGCTTCGACTCCGTCGGTGTGTTGTCGTCATATGCTTATTAGGGTTTGCTTCATTCTTCGGTGTCTTTTTGTCCGTTTGTGTTTCTTGGAGGTTGTCGTGCAGCAGAAACCCTACGGAGCCTGCGCTTGAGGATCTATCTGTAGACGCGACAGACCAACGATAGACGGTGCTTCTTGCTACTTACCAGGACTGCAGCAGACTCGACGATAGACATGGCTCCAACTCCGCGATCAGTTGCACGCGGTACGTTTGCACTCTTTGGCCTTGCTGATTCCTCCCTTTGTAAACAAAGACCTTTTTCTGTGAAGTTATGATCTTTCTTCGAGCTTTCAGTTGGAGAGAGTAGAAGAGGAGGAGGAGAAGGGGGCTGTCCGATTTCATTTGGAGAAGAATGGATTCGAGAAATGATGGTGACGAAGTAGTATTTCCCTGATGGATTAGTGCGGGAGAGGTTGGTTGTGTCTCCTGCAGGAACTGCGAAAGATGCGAAAAAGAGCGATGAAGTTGTGGAGACACCGGCTTACAGCCAGGAAAACATACAACACAACATGCGCATTATCTATTACAGGTATATGTAGGAGGAGTTTTTGTTTTTGATTGATTTGCTTGAGGATGCTGTTGTAGATTTTGTGATTCTTCTGGTATGTGTGTTGAGGAGCGAGTGTGGAGTTTCGGAGTTTGCAGCGAAAGGAAGAAGAGATGGATCTGACATAGAAGAACTTTGTTGTTGGTGGTGGTGGTGATGGTGACTGGTTGCACGGCCGGGGTTCTTCTGCTACAGTCGGACTTTCTTGTCCATCGTTGGAGGTGTGGTTGCAGGAGTGTTAGGGTTGACGGGAGTGACAGGCTTCCTTTGCTATTTTGTGATCATGATGCTGGCCTCAGCTGGGATTGCAGTGAAAACCAAGTTTGACGTGTTCTCCTTCTTTGATTCCTGGAACCGTATCACAATTGATGGCATTGCGCAAGGATTTATGGTGCGTGCCTTGGCATTCATTCCTCCTTTCAATCTCATTCCATGTTCTGCCAATTGTGCCACAAGTTCTTGTGAAGACATGACACTCATGCAATAACCTTCTTACATTCATTCATGTTTTGCCAATTGGACTTTGAATTCTCAAAGAGACAGACTCTTGCAACAACCTCCTTCTGATCCAATATGTTCTTCTTTCACTACATTTCTGGACTCATACAATTGTCTTCCAACAACTTTCTGAATTGATAATGTTCCTCTTCTAACTACTGTCGGAGCTGACATGTTTTTTCTATGAGAACATGGAACGGACATTGGTTTCTTTTTTTTATCAGAATTGTGTGGATGTGGGACTTAGGTTTAGGTTTTGTAGCATTCAGGGTGTCTTTTTTGAGGCTACAAGTAGGATGGCAAGGGTGTTGATGATACAGTTCCAGGAGTGAGAAATACCATAGACATGTACTAATTTGGTCCAATTGCTTCTCGTGTGTGGGGTGTGTGGTTGGAGCAGTCTTTCATCCTCTTCTGGACGTATCCTACACACATTTCTGAATTCATGTTCATTTTTGCTTTGAGGTTGATGAAACAGGCTTTGGAGGATGTGTTAGAATAAATTTTAGCCTTTCTGCATGTGTTTCTTTTGTGTTGGAGCGAAGTTTGTCAGCACATTTTGTGTCTGAAAGTCTGTTTCTGTTGCAATGTAATCAGCCTACCATGAGAGGACTAGAGAGGACAAACTTTCTTGCAACTATTGTTTCTGCTCTGTTATCACCTTGACCTCTCTTCTCAGGTTTGCATATGATATTGTACATATATTTTAAAGATCCCAAGGTTCTTGCAATTGTGGGTTCTGCATCAACAGAAAGTTCTTGGGGCAAGTGATGCTGACAATGAGAAATTGGCATCAGTGAAGAGGATTCTCAACTCGTGCACAATACAATGCTACTGAAGAAGATGAGCTTGAGACACAGGTTGTAGCACGTCTTCCAGAGAGATTGGGAACACGTAGAATGGAGATACTACCTTGTTTTAGGTGGTCCATGCTTCTCTTTTGAGTTTGTTTCAAAGTCACCAGCAAAAATGAGTAAAAATCTGACAGTAAAAATGGTGTCATGTTGTGCACAATGTATTATTGTCAGTTGTGTGTATGCATCAGATGGAACATATTTCTCTCATCAACAATGGAATGGTGAGTGTATACACAAAACTTGCCAGATTTGTGATTTCAAGAGCTCAATGATATCCCCTCTGCAATAGGTCCCATGACTTGATTTCACTATAAGCTTCTGAAAATAGTGAAATTTTCAGCAAGTTTCTGAAACTGTTCAGCAACTGGAGGTTACTGACATGCAATATATTCTGAATTTCATGTCAGTAGAAAAAAAAAAGTTTACCCATCACTCTATTGCATCTGTATACAGCACTGATTATTGATTGTACAACTAGCAACTAAACTGTTGTGGGTGTGAACACAGATGAAAAAAAAACAGAAGAGATTGGAGGTTCACACATTCTGCCATGAAGGCTGACTCCATTTACCTTCCTGTGCATAGTGCAAGTGGTTTGAACAGCAAGAAATTCTTGCTAAACCAGGTAATATATACAGTCCTAGATCAGGACATGCAGTCCTCAATCTGCACATTTGTAGGAATTTTCACACATTATGTGTATCACCTTGTTTAGCAAGAATCTCTTTCTGTTTGTAAGTCGTTCTAGATGAAAATAAATTTTTGATACAGAAACTGCCTGTAGTCTAAACCTCAATAATCACCTGAAGTGATGGCCACAGATATCAGTTTTGAGCCCACAGACAAGACTAAGAAACAGATCATGATAAGATAGGAAAGCTGAATACACAGTTCCAAGTGTTTAAAGCAATAATGTACATCTTACTGTGGTCATGGTCAGCTTCAGAAAGCTAACATAGTGCAACTACCAGCCATATTGCATTATGTGGCCACCAGCACCTCCCCCCCACCCAGGAATTGTTGTAACATCGTACAATGACTTCTGCTATCAAGTTGTATTTTTGTGCATTTTTGGAAGTGAGTGACCACCATGATGAATCCATAAGCATGGGACTCGAGTCTTCCTGTGAAAGAATGGTTTCTTTATGTTCACACTTTTGGTGTTGGACCAAGAGACTGTGTTACGTTCCATAGCCATGATGTAGGTCTTGAATTGCAGTGAACATCTTCCGGCGGGCACCGACAGCATTCACTCCCATTTCCCTTAGATCCTCCATTGTCAACAATGGCAGCACCTCGTTGTCCACCTCATGGAGCTCAAATGTCTCTGCATACCTTGCCAAATCAAGCAACCGGAGCCATCCCTGAACCCCACTGGTGAGAGTGATGCATTGTCTGATTGTTGGTTTAGCTGCAGGAAGAAGGTGCGCACCATTCTCCCCTGCTGTATCACTGTCTCCTCTCTGTCTAGTACCCAGATTTTGCTCCAAATCCTGTTTTGCAACGGTGCGCTGTTTGCCACTCCTATTATTGCGCATAGGTCCGTCCTCGATAGCTCCTTGGATTTCATCCCCATGGCTATTAGGGTGATGAGCATCCCCTTGTTCTTCCTCAGCTGAAGTTGTTGCAGGATCCCTTGAATCTGCTGCCACTTTCCCACCATCACCATAAAGTTCTAGAGAGCTTGAAGAAGTTTTAGCAAACGAAGTTTCATGCTCATCAACAGGCAAAGCTCCATCTATTTTAGGATTTGCAGTACCATTGACATCACCAGCAGTAGCACCAACAGCACCGCCAAGGTTCACGAATCCTTCCTCGCTCCGCTCCAGTTTCCCAGCAGAATGATCAGCAACACCAAATCTAGTCCCCAAGCCCATTCCGGAACCACCTGGAGCTGCCCGCTTCCGCCTCATCTGCTTCACCTTCCTGCCAGCGATTCCCAACTTTAACCCTGGCTCAACATCCCCCCGACCACTAGTGCTTGCAAGAACAGCTTCCGTCTTGGTCTCCTCTTCACCCGCACTCTGCTGTTGCCTGGTGTCCGCAGCTTCCAAAGGACTCCACCGCTCATCGCGCTGCTGCTTCCTCTCCACTGCAACATGGTCTAAGAGACGCGTCCGCGGTGCCCTTACCGGACTGACACCGGATTCCACCACCTGTTGCTGCTTCTTACGCTTAGCAGGCTCAAGGACGAACGAAGCCTTGAGGTAGGGTGCAGAGTACCCTATCTCCCCTAAGCGCACGCTCGGTCGCCGCTTCCGCTTCTGAGGAGATACCGGCTCTTGCACTTCCTCCATGGTTCTTTAGAATCCAGAGCTTGAGCTAAAACTCCCGCAAAACAAACCAGGCCGCATCAAGTACCATCCAAATTGTGACAAACCTAAGCCCCAAAAAAGAATTCGGAAAAAGAAGTGTAGAGAAGAAGAAGAAACGCCATCCCGCAAACAAAACAAGAATCAAAAACTTCACACACACACAATTGACCAATAACAGAAAGAGAAGCAACGGAACAAGAACAGAACAAGCAACACAACAGCAGTCAACCGCAAGAAACAAACAAACAAACAAGGGTCAGGAGGATTCAGGCATACCTGATGAAAAACCACGACTGGATTCGCAGAAGGAAGTTGACAACTCTAGTGGTCACCACCAGATCCCGATCCAAAAGTCACCGCAACCTCTTCACAGCGACAGATTCCAAGAGAAGAAAGAAACCTCGAGACGGGAAGAGAAGTGCGAGCACAGAGTCCGAAGCTGGCGATGGCGGCAGACGAGGTCAAACACACGACCGCTTTACGCGGGCGGGCGGGCGACGTTGGGACACGAATTTCTACGCAAATTTGGGGCTCATGATTGGGTTTTTTTTTCTCTCTTTGTTTTGCCCCTTTTTCTCCCTTTTTGTCTCAAGCAAGTAAACCCAAGAATATATAAACTGGAGAATTTTTTCGTTTGTTTTTTTTTTTTTTTTTTTTTTTTTGGGTTTTTTTCCCCCACCATATATGTGTCCCTAATACCCTTTTTTAGTTGAAAAAAAGACAAGTTTAGTGTATTCAGGTATGGCCAAATTTTTCAAATGTGTTCCAAGTTCATTTAGTTCCAAGTGCACTAAGTAAGTGAACAAGTGAAGACAAAAACATCAAGTTCACTTGTTCACTTGTTCACTTGTTTTGTAAACAAGACAAGTCAAGTACTTACAAAACAAAGTGCACAAGTAACTTGCAAGAACCGCGTCTGTAGCCCAAATCCAGCAATTTCATAACATTCGCCATAACATTCTTTCTGCACACCTACACACAAGCCTATTCAACACCCTCCGTATATTTATTTATACACTAATACTAAACTCCTTGTCCATATACAAACAGGTTTTATATTTTGGAGAATTATTTTGTTTGTTGTTGTTTTTTTTTTTTTTTTTTCCATTTTCCTTTGGCACCCACAATTCTCGCAAATTCTAATTTTTTTGGGTGAACAAGACAAGTTTAATGCATTCAGGTATGGCCAAAAACTTTTGTGTGTGGTCAACTGCATTTTTTTAGTGCATTACATTTTTTTAGTCTTTTTTGTTTTTTTTTTTTTTTTTTTTTTTTGGGTGAACAAGACAATTGTAGAAGTGCATTCAGGTATGGCCAAATTTCTGTGTGTGGTCAAGTTCATTAAACTAGTGCTATATTTGTCAAATGTGGCCTTTCGTGTATGGATTGGCTCAATCTTTGTTGTGTTGTTTATTATTAAACCTAGATACATATGTGGATCCTTCCAAATGGATGCATTATTTATGGACATCCTTTCCTAAGTAAGGTATAGGCTTCTAGAAAGTGTGAGTGGTGTGGCAACTTGTAAGTCGTGGCAATTTTGACTTGGGTGGTGGGGACACACCATGCAGCCTATTTTTTTATTGGCAAAAATTTTGCCAAAAAGAAAAATTCAAAATTCAAAATTTGAAAATCAAGTAATTTTGGAAATTTACAATCGCCAGAAGTGAGGGGGGGGGGGAGTAATAAAAGTCGCCAAATAATATTTCTATACTTGGTTTTTAATGTGTGGCCAAAAACTAAAAAGATGATTCAGCATTTCTATGTCATATTTGGTTTATAGCCAGATTTGGCTAAATCTTACCAGAGATGATCGTCACTTGTTTCGACATCTTCCTACGCATGATGGCCACTTTGGCTACAAACAAAAATTCTTGAAAAAAAAACACTTACAACATGTGACTTTGAACACACCATATTTTTAGAGAGATTTGATGCCAATACCAGCTGATATGTTCAAAAGTAGATACCCGCCCAACATTCATGGGGGACAACAACTATTGGATCATTTCCATGGTATGAGTTTGTACTCCTTGTTGTTCACTCATATCCATACCCGTCATTATAATAACCCTTCTGTGTACAGACAAAGGTTATATAACTTACAATACTAGTGTAAAAAATTATACACAAATATATAGGGTACGTGAAATGGGCTAGTGCCTAGGTTTGAAAACACAGCATATGTGACCAATGAGATTGTTAGAATTGGAGCCTTGAATTCTTTCGAGAAATTTGCTTTGGAAACTGGCACTACAATGTTACATTACTCTCATAGGCTTGTGCCTAGTTATGTAGAAAAAACTTCGGGACAAAAAAGATTGTTGGAATTGGTGCCTCAAGTTGTTTTGAAGAGTTGCTCTAGTGAAGTATTTCCTTAAGGTTGTTGCATGTGACCTTTTGCGCCCAATTTTAGCTACTAACATAGGCCTCCTGCTTGTTTATTTCTATTGAAGGATGCACAAATCTTGACATTTAGATATACAATTGTCAACCATGCAACCTCCTCCTCATACTAAGAACAAGATTCTAGCACATTACTTTGAGTTCTTTTGTTTACTCACATATGTTTTTGTTGCATCACGTGTTCTCTTGACTTTCATCTTAATTGTGTATTTTTAAAAGTCGATGTGATAAATGCATTCAACTCAATGGAGTGAAAGGTTAATGTCCTAAGACTTGGAGGAACAAGAGATGACATTGTTCAATGCAACTTTCTTGTGTTTTTTGTTTGCACATTTTGTGCATTAAAGTCTCTTTTTATATTATAGTCTTTGGAATCACAAAGATGATGTCATCAGCATTACATGGCACCTACCAAGATGATCTTTCTAGGGAATCTTTGTTTTCCAAAGCCCACCATAAAACACTATAATTTTACAATAGCTTGTTTTCTTTTGTGTTTGATCCCCACCGTATTTCAATGGCATTCACAATTTACTTCTTCCATAGTTGGTCACATTAGCTTTCAAACACTTAGTGATTAGTTCCTCCCATGGCAATAAAAAAAAACTTGATGTTTACATCAACACAAAGTGAGATTATTAAAAGTCGTACAATCAATTATCAAACTGCCATCAATCTTTAAGCTATTTTTATCTAATAACTAGCAATGGTGAAAGAATTGAATAGCCACCCATTATAGAAACTATCGGATGTTAAAACATGAAAAAATCAATGAAATAGAACATGCCTAAAAATTGCACGATAAAACATGAAAGAACACATGAAATAAAGCATGCTTGAAAATTGTTAACCTTCTTTTTAAATTGATCATGTTCAACTTTGAGTGCAAGAATTCTAAGATTCTAAATCTATTGAATTTTAAGGAAGTGGGAGGCAACAACTTAGCCCATGTTCTTTTTACTTAATATGTCATCATGTTTGTAACTTTTGAAAAATAGATTTTCTTACAAAAAAATTAAGTAACCATGTTAGGATTAGGTTTTATGTCTTTTTTTCCAATGACCACAAGAATTGTCAACATATGATCTATTAATATTAGTGAAAAGACAATCCATTTCTGAAAATAACTAAGTTAAATATACGATTTGAAATTTTAAACCATCAAATTTCTTTCATATGCAAATATTTTAAAGAACTAGAAGTGATTTTATTTTTTAATTAGATAATTTTACCCAACATAGTTGACATTAACTAACTATTCAGATTTGCAACAATAATGTTTTGAGAAGAAGGGTTCCAAAGGTTCTTAGTTTCAGTTCTAATCGTGTTATATATATTTATTTATTATTTCCTTAATAAAAAGTCAACCATTAAAGAAATTAGAACCTTCAATTTGGCCAAAGTTCAAAATATGAAGACAATTTTGTTGTGAAAAAATATAGTAATACAGAATAATAGGTCAAAATCCTCTTACCACCAAGATTCCAATGATATTTTTAATTTCATCCTTCATCTTCAAATTTCTTTAAGCAACTTCCACCACTACCATTAGTTGCTCATAAAAAATTTCAAATTTTATGCAATAAATGTTATTTGGTGTTAATTTTCAATATTTTGTACAAACTTTCATTAAAATGCATTCACTTTAAAGGTACCCAACAATTGAAAATGAAACCAAGGATTGAGGGTGAAATTTAAAGTTTAAACTAAGGATCACTTTACGGGAAAAAAAAACCAAAAAAATGCATAGACCACGTAAACATTTTGGGGGAGGGTTTATGTGGTCTATGCATTTTTTTGGTTTTTTCCCTTGAACACACAAGAAAGTAATGAGGCAAAGTATGAAACTTGAAAAGGATGTTCAGGGAGATGGGGGTTCTATTTTGCTAGATAAGAGCGTTTTTAATTTTAAAATGTTGGGTGAAATTCAAAATTGAATGAACTTGTGTTATTTAGGATTTGAAATGTTCACAATAAAAAAGAGGGGAAGGTGATTTATGAAAGTGTTATGCAAAGTACCTAACATAATTAATGGTTTGTTGTTTGTAATATTGTTTGGTGTTTGGAAAATCTGCTTCATGTTTAATTAACCGATGGTGAAGGTCTAATTATAAAAGGATAGGTAGGATACAAAAAAAGGAGTTATGAAAGGTGGGTGGTGCAATTTTTTCTTATCAATTTGTTTATTTCATGTTCAAATGAAATAGTAAAGGGGGTATAGAAAAGAAATTATCATTGGGGTAAAATCAAAATTTAAAAAAACCACTCAAATCATGGACAAATTAAAACAATTGTACATGTACATCTATGGAATAGAACCATGTGGGAACACAATCACTTAAATTTTCAATTTGTTTCTTTGGAATGTTCAAAATTTAATGCAATCCATAATGTTTCAAGAGTCCTCTTGTATAATTTTAAGACTTAAAACATTTGTTTGGACATTTGATTTTATTTAAGTCAAAATTCATTTTTCCTCAAATAAATGTGCACCAATCAATTTGAAAATTTATGAGGATTATGATGTTAATACATTAAAAAAAAAGGCTCAAAGTTTATGAATGATTGTTTATAGGCGCAATGTAATTTTTTTGGTTATATTTGGTTCATGAATGATTTTGACTTTTAATATCAAAGAATTTTGAAAGCTTTCTTTCACAAAAATAATTCATTTCTATGTGAAAAGAGAATGGATGCATAATACACATGATATAGGATCAAGATGTAGTCACAAAATATCTCTAAATATATAATCATAAACTAAATCAAAGAAAATCTTTAAAAGGGCCCCCAAAAAAACATGAATAGCTCCTTTTAATGTGATTTTACCCATTGTGAAACTTTGACTTAATGAATAATAATAATAATAATAACTTGTCAACTAAAATGTGATCAAAGTATTTGAATAATTGAAAATAATTTTAAGATAATAATTGTAGTGCATAATGGGATGCCCATAACACCAAGTTGGGTAAAATCCAAAGGGAATGATATCACAACCCATTTTGTTAAACATATAAATAGTTTGGTCAATTAAATGTGATGTTGTTTAGTGATCACAACAAGATGCATTTTTATTGCTATTGTGGGTACCCTTGGTACAATATAACTTAAAGAAAAATAAAAACCTTAACTAACAAATGAACAACAATGAGATGATAAGGAATGGAAAATAATAATAATTTAAGTTTGGGGCATTGAAATTGCGAACAAAGGATGAAAATGAAAAAATCAACTTGGGGTGCTTTATCATAAATTATCATATCAAATCCAACTCTTCCAACTCACCGAGAAGATGTGTAATATTTTTGGGATAGTTCACCAAGAGGACAAGGAAGATTGAATGAATTAATTGGGAGACCATTCAACTAGTTGGGATGACTTTAATTATTTTGGAAACCGTTAATGGCAATGGGTCAATCAAAAGGTTGTTAATTTGGCAATAGGGTTTTTGACAATCCCAACTTATAACATTGCCATATAGGTGTTGATTCCCAACTTTGTCACCACCACCACCATTAGGGGGTTAATTTGATTTCGTCACACCACCATCTAAGAGTTGTTATAACCTTATGATCACACCACCATCTTCACCCACCTAAGGCATCACCTTTTCCAACCACGATACCACGGTTCTTTTCAATAGCTAGTTAAACCTAGAAAAGTATGGAGTGGGTCAAAAGCAAGGAAAAGAGGAGATCTTAATTCTCATGTTAAGTCATTTGAGGAAACATCTTGGACTAATGATGAACAAAGTGAAAAGTCTCAGTTAAAATTGTTTTCTTGTAGTTTAATGGGGCATGAATTTGATTGGTATACAAGATTTGAAAGCTAATTTTCTTGATGAACATGGAAAGAATTGAAGGCAACCTTTAGATTTGGACTAATTAATCATAGTTCATAACAAGATACCCATAACATTGATCCTTGGGTAGAATCCAAAGGGGATAACAACACAACCCATTGTGTTAACCACTTTAAAAGTTCAAGGTATATTAATGGATTCATGTAATTAAATTATTTTGTTAAACATAAGATAAGAATGGTCTTCACCTTAAGATTGAGTATGGTAAAAATGATGTAATAAAATTTAGATGTCTTTATGAGAGAATTTAAGAGAAGAAGTTGAAATGATATTTTAATGAAAAAAACTTGTGGAAAATCTCATTCCCAAACTAAAACCCTAAATTGTACTTTGTAATGGATAGTTTTTTCACATTTCATGCTAACATCAATTGTTATAGGTTTTGATATGTTAGACACATTTATTTTCTTGATGATTTCTAATGCAAAATAGGAATGGATTTCACCTTACAATTGAACATGGTAAAACTAATGTAATGAAATTTATGTATTTACTTAATTTACAATAAGAAGGTTAAACTGACATACTTTAACCCAATAAAGAAAGAAGTGAATCAAGTTTTCGCAAAGTTCAACCTCTCAATCATACTAAAGTGAAACAAGTTTTTGTATTTAATAAACGTTCCATAATGTTAAAAATTGGAGAAATTGTTAATGAAAAAAATACTAGACTAGAATTGTAGAAGTTGAACCAAATCTTTATTTATATAGTAGTTTATTCAAAATATCAATAGTAGGTAGGAGTGGTTGAAAAGTTATAAGTTTTGCTGTCTTAAAAGGTAATTGATTTGCCTCCACTATTTTGGTTATTGTTCTAGAAGAATGAGTTTGGTGGAGTTGGGTGTTTATAGTTTGGCCATTAAAGTAGAATTTGGTTGATTTAGGAAGATTTTTAAATGATTGTCATTGGCACCTTTGTAAGACGTAAATAAAATTACCTCAAATTCCTAAGAAGGTTGTTTTTATATGTTAAGAGAGTGAAGTTACATGAGGGAATTTTAAAAGAACATAATATGTGTGATAGAGTAGTGTGGAACTTGGAATGTGTACATTGGAGAAAAGTAGAGTTACTATAATGGAGTTTGTCTAATTGGAGTTCTCAAGCATTGCAAGATTCTAGTAATCGTAGAGCATGTGTTTTAGTATAAAAATAATGCAATGTGGTTTTTCTTTCCTCGATGTATTTTAATATTGGAGTGTTATTTAGAATAATATGTGTTCAAGGTATGAGCTATTTTATTTTGTAGAGAACTTGACAAGATTTTTAATGCATACGTGGGATCAATTGTTGGAATTTCATCATAAATTGCAATAGTTAGTTACTATAGTCATCATTCCAATGTAATAGTTTTGTTTCTTAAGTGGTTTTTTATAATGAAAACTTACTTAAGTCACAAAACTCCTATACATATCATTTCCCCAAGATTGCTAAACTAGTAACAATTATTTCTTAATTTTTCATTACTACTAATTTTTCACTATAAAAGTTGATTTTTGTAACATAACTTGGTCATATGTAGTAAATCAAAATTGAGTGTTGTTTGGTGAAAATACAAATAGGCCCAACTATTTGGATTGTCATGGTTGTATAATTTTAAAATTATAAATGAATTCAAGATGTCAAGCCACATTCAACATTAAGATTTTTATGTTAATATCTAGATGCAATAGTTTTGTTTTTTGTGTTTTTTAGTGTAATAATCATACGACTATTGGAGTATTTTGACACTTGAATTGTCTTGGATAACATTTCAAAATTCAATGAAACTTGTTGCATGAGAATTTACATTAGATACCTTACATATTATTATTGTTATTTTGTCAAATTTTAAACCTAATAAGACTAATATGTTATTTTTCACCTCAATAATATGTCATATTGGGTCCTTGAATAACTATTTTCCATAAGTTCAAAGGTGCATTATAAAAAAGATGCATGAATTTAAAAAATGATGTGAAAATCAAAACAAACAATTAATGAATAGAAAGCAAGGAACATAAACAATTACAGGAGATAAAAAAAGGAAAGAAACATCATGAGAAATTGTGTTTGCCGAAATCACATTGCCTTACAACTAGAGTTCAAAAAAAGCCATATACAAGTATTATGCAACTATCCATTGGGTATTACAACTAGTATGCAATTGTCCCATTGAAAATATGGGGAGTTAATAAATAAATTGCCATTTTAGAAAATCAATTAGTTTTATTGTAATTTTGAATTAAAAATGAGTCTTTTATATGATAATTTGTACATCATGTACATACATTCGTAGTCAACCATGTTTGACTTTTGAAGGAGTTGCATTATAATTGCATGTGATAACTATTTTAAACCTATTGTAAATGCGCCACTAATGCAACAACTATGTTACAATTAATGTACGATGTACATACATGTGATCATGCCACATGTTTGCATTTCCACCACCCACTATGGGATACATTTGCAACTAATTTTCAACTATGATTCTCATTGATACAACTATTTAGCCTACTATTGTGCCATTATTGAACTACTAATGTTCAATTATGTTGTAACTGTTGTGTAACAACCTATAACTTAATAAAAATACAAATTCATATGTAATATTTTATAAAGAATTATTGTTTCAAAAATTTGATTATCAAATATGAACTATGCTTAATACATTTAATTATTATGAAATTATTAATTATACTAAATAATTTGATTATTAATATAAATAAGTAAGTGTAATTCACATAATTAGTTTTAATTGAATGAATGAATAAATTATGGTAATTAAATTGAATAATATGGATGTATAAAAACAATAATTATTCATCAAATAATAATAAAGATAAATACTATCTCATCAATAATTATTAGATCATTAATTATTTGGATGCATATAATTCATTTAAATGTGAAGCTAAAAGCAATGTGTATATTATATTAAAAATTCAATTTGGTTATACATACGGATAAGTTTTTTTATATCTTGATGTTTTCTTACACAAATTAATATTTACTTTTTGGTAATGAATTTTTGGTCCATAATTTATTAAATATTAAATATTAAATTAATTTAATTTTCTAAATTATTATGAATTAATTACTGAAACTGAATAATTAACTATTGATATGAATTATAAATCAGTTTGATTCAAATAATTAGGTTGTTAGTTAATTCAAATAATCAAAAATTTATTAAATATCTTAGATACTAAATGATTAATTGTATTAATTTAAATAATTAATCAAAATAATTAATTATCAGACATTTAATTCAAAAATTTAGTCTTGAAATAATTATTTTAGATAAAATCAGATAACAGTTTTGATAATTAATTATCTAAACTAAATTTATTAATTTCAATCATTGTTTCAGATAACTAAGTATTAAATAATTATTTCACACATATAAGTATAAGATAATTTCTTAATTTTGTTGCACAACTTGCATAATGAAATTTTGTTAAGGGTTTTTTCTATTCTTCTTAAATTAAGGAATTCTTTTCTTCTTGGTTTTCTAATTTTGGTTTTAAATAATATCAGCATGTGAGATTATTCGGATTTGTTTATTGTGGAAATAAAAGACAAAAGATTTAGATTTTCCTCACAAATGCAAAGCAAAACAAAAATCAATCTTCTATGGCATGTTGACAATAAAATTTCAAAGTCCAAATTATATTTGTTTATAAACCAAAAATAAAACTAAAGAAGTGATTTCAAAGATTAAAGAAGAAAGATCAAAAAGTTCCAAAGGTTAACAAGAAGTTCCAAAAACAAGTAGTTTTTCATTATCCTTCAATCCTCCTATTTATACTAAACATAACATTATTTCAAGTTAAATAATCACTAGTTGATATAACAATCATCAATCTGAACTTATTAAATTATAACAACTATTGGGCACAAGTTCAAAATAACCATTTATTGTTATCAACTAGTTATTGAATACATATTGAGAAATTGGGTTTAACAAAACAAACATAAAGCATTTAGGAAAATCTGTATGTTGCTGCAATTCAATTTGTAACAAAAAAACAATTAAAAGATTTAATCCATATGTTTGTTTTTGAATCCCATGTCACAAACTATATGAAGAAGGTGTGTTTTCTTATGTTTCACACTAAAACACACATGCCATTTTGGGATGAGTTCAAAAACTTAACCCTAAAGGTAAAACATAAAATAAAAAACACATTTATAAAACTATTTAAAAATTCATCTAGTCTTATATTTTTTCTATCTACTTGCCTATTTACTTACGTAAGTAGGTCCTATTTTTCTACCTACCTATGTAGGTAGGTAAGTAAGTAGGTATGTAACATAGGTATGTAGGTTATAGTACCTATTGACATACCTACCTATGTTTATGTATCAACCTACCTAGCTATTAAGATGGATTTTTATTTTTATTTTTTCCAAATTTTAATTAAAATTTCATGTGGCAATTTTTATTATGCTTCATGTCATAATTTAGACCATCAATAATCATAATAGATGATGCAGATCAATATTTGAAGAAAAATTTAATCTGAAAATCTTCATGGTGCCATGTGACAAATTTTAATGGATGGATGAAAATTACCCATGTGAACCTGACATTATGGTTGTAGTTGAAAATGAATAATTTTAGCATGGTTGCAATTGAGTTGTGAGTGAAAGCATGAATAGTTCGACAATTTGGATTGTTATATGTGTAATTTTCTAGATTACATACAAGTAGAAAATTTAAAGCCATATTCAAAACTAACATTGTCAATTTTCTAATTATCCATGTTGTCATAGACTTTGATGAGAATCATCATAAAAAAATTGTATGGAATGGACTCATAATGGACTTTTGAAATGACAACACTACATTTGTCACACAAAAAAATGAAAAATGTGAACTCAAAACAAATGTTAAAGTAGTGTCAAAATATATATTTTAAAAACAATCATTAAATGAAGAATCTATTAATGAAGTGCATTGAGACTTTTCATATATATATGTATATATATATATATATATATATTCTTTTTAAGAGATTTAAATGACATGATTATTGTAATTTTTATCATTGAAAGTCCATCTCACATTTAAAAATTTTAATCTTTTGCATGCATTTTTTTATCAATCACATGTTTCGAGATATTTTTAGCTTGGTTTATTAATATTTATGATTAAAAACATAAAAAATAGTTATAAGATTTATGGTCTGATAATTGTTAAAATTGTAAAAAAAATTGTTAGTGTTAGATTATGGATTCTCAAACACCACTTTTGAGCCACCTAACAATGCTTTCACCCTTGCAATGAGTTGCACCATATATATAGTGAGTTACAACGTTATAACTCATGTAACTTATCCACTAGTACTCATAGTGTAGAAATATGGTGAGTTACAAGAGGTCATTGCAATTCAAAAACTGAATTATAAGGCCAATTGCAAAATACCTTTTTTTTTCATAATGAAAATCTTATTTTTCATAAGAAATTGGATATCTATGGTTAGTTACTTCCATGTTGTACTCATGTCGAATGAGTGCTTGTTCCATGTGAATAATTCCAACACCAAACTTTCGATTTTGTTAAACATCACTATCTTTCAAATGAAGAAAGACCAACATTAGCTTATTAATAATGAAACGCAATTGGTTTCGACCCATTGGTGGACTGGTAAACCATCATCCATCATTAGAATATTTCCATGTTGATTTAGCATGGAAGAACATGGGGTGTGGACAAAATTTATTAGTAGGCCAATCAATAGGTTGTCATTTCAACATTTCTTGAAAAGTGCCAGAAATGGGGCAATCAATCAAAAGGCAATGCCTATTAGCACAACATCGCACGATGTCTAGCTTCCAATTCTTGGAGACCTTTGACAGAATTTGAAAACAAAATTAGTGGGTAGCTCCACAACATTAATGTTGCAACCCTAACTTGGCCAAGTGTGGGGGTGAAGCCCAACACTTGGAAAAGTTGGGATTTGGAGTCCTCCGGGACTCCCGAATGTTTAGAGCTCGACAGCAAGACCCAAAACACCTTGCATTGGGGTGTTCTTGGTGTCATTGGAAAGGTCGTGAAGCGTAAATATCGAAAATGGCCTCGCATTGGCCATTTGGATATCTGTCGCTCGAGTTATGGGCAAAAAAAGGGACGGGAGTCAAACTGGCAGTTTGACTCCCGACCACTAAAAGTCAGGAATCGACCTCTTTGCGAAGTCCGAATTGGGAGTGCGATACGTCGTTGGAAAGATCTCGACAAGGGCTACAACTTTGGTTCAGACCTCGTTGCGATCCAACTCTACAGTCGGGAGTTATGGCCGTTCAAAGTTCCGGGAGTCCCGCCGGGACGATTTTGGGACAACTTCGGGACTCCATTTCGGGAGTCCCGGGAATTTGTGCCATTTGGGTGTAGTCCTCACAACGTGGCGCAGAGAATACTATAGGGAGTATGGTGGTGGCATACTCCCGAGCCAAGGATGTGGTGAGTCCAAGTGAGTCCGGGTCCCCGTGGCTTATCCCAACACCAAAAGAGTGCAAATGGATTCTAACCAACTCGTGTTGGTTTGTGATGCAGGGTCGTGTGATCTAAAAGCTTGATCTCTTCCTAGTCTAATCCCGGGGCTCCCAACTCGACCCTCTACCCCTTTTTAGAGTTGGAAGCCGGGAGCGTGCTACCAAGTTTCAATTCCGCAACTTGACTTTGGTGAGACCCTCAAGTGGGTTTCACCCCCGTGACTTGGGAGCGCGTCAATTAAACTCATGAAAATCAACATCATGGAATTCTTGATAACCACAAATGAAAAAGTTTCACATATAAAAATATCTAAAACACAATTAAGCTATGTAGGTGTAATTGATTAACAAATATCTTATTACGACATCTTTTTATCTTCATCAATAGTTAAATCATCTTATTTTTAATGACTTTACCGAAACTAACACTAGAAGCACAAAGCTACTTTGTCACTAGCTAGCTTCACATGATGAATGTGGACATCAATAAAAATGTTGAAAGGCATCGAAGGAGCTTTACTAGATTCAACAACATGTTATTCTTGTCTCCATCTAATCAACATGTTGATGGCTTTGATCAAAGCTCGAATGTTGCACACATAATGAAAAGTAATTTAAAAAATCAATCAAACACCCTAATTGAAACCTGATGAAATATTTACAACCCATTAAAAAATTGAAATAAAACACTAAAATTCACTATAAACAAAATCTCGAAAAAATAATCAAAATAAAAAAATCAAGATTACATACTTCATTAGAAGGTACAGACCATCGTCCTTCTCTGTAACTTGAAAAATGAACATGGCCAACATATCATCCAAAACCATGACAAATTGTTCATCTTTTGAAAGATCTACAATATATTTGATTATGTTAAAACCCCAAAATTCATGCAACTCATCAAAGGCATTTTCTAACCCACATTTCAAATTGTTTGCTTGCCCATTTACTACCCTTGTTGACATTTTGAAACTCTTTTTCAATGACATCCGCAAATTACGATTTTTGTGAAACAACACCAACAAAATCAATAGAAACAACATCATTATGATCAACAATATTGCGGCCAAAACAATAGATTAAAAATGCAGCAAAGGAGGAACAAATTCAGAATGTAATAGAAAAGGAATTTCTTTAGTTTTTGAAAAGACAAGGTTAGAATGACTAGAAACATCAAAGTCCTCAACACCAAATACAATCGAAGGGATTTAGAAACTTTCAAACAAAACAAAATAAGGTTCAACACAAGGATCAACACCATTTGGTGGTCCCATAAACAATTTGAAAGCATCATGAACTCACATATAATCATCAATAGAAACAAAATGAAGACTAGGAGTTACACAAACTAATGTAAAAGATAACAAATCCAAAGAATTAGAAGAATGTAATCATATATAATTAAAAGTTTGAAGATTAACTACTTGACTACTAGTTACTACCAAATTAAACAATGTTGGCAAAGAACCCATGGAAGCATCAATGGAGTATTTTGGAACATGAACACAATGTTTTTTCAAAGCTAGTTCATTGGCCAAAAACATGATGAAACAAGAAATCAAAATGGAATGAATAAGAATAAAACAAAATGAAAAGGAAAAGAAAGAATTAAAGAACTTCGATGTGAAAGCATAAAGTATAATGCAACAATGTTTGGAAATGCACCAATAATGGCACAAAATAAGCTGCAAAAAAGAAAACATGAATTAAAAAAAAATACAAAAAAAAATGTGAAACTTATAAACCATTACAAAAAACACACAAACAAAAAATTATCGAAAAAAAGAAACAAGATAAAAAAAAAGGAAATACAAAATGCTACTATAAAAACAAAGGAATGAAGACAAATGTAAAGTAAAGAATCAAGAACAACTTCCTTGAAAAAGGAGAAGCATAATGATGTAAACAAAGTTGAAGAAATCAACTGATATGTTATCAACAAAAAACACAAATCAAAAGCTAGAACTTGCAAGCAAAGAACAAGCTCCTCTATCAAAGCTTTGGAGAGCAGTGATGGAAAGTAGGAAGGAAACATGTAAAAAAACATTGAAGGCACAAGGGAAAAAGAAGCTCTTATTTAGAAGCTTGAAAAAGTGGTGATGGAAAGCAAGGAGGAAATAGATAATAATACAAAAAAATTGCAAGGAAACAAGGAGCTCCTCTCTAGAAGCTTTGGAGAGCAATGAAGTGAAGCAAAAACAAAACAAACAACAAAATAATGCAACAACAAACAAAGATGATGAAATTTAATTGAAGTTCTTAATAGCGATGAAGTCACAAAGATGAAAGTGATGACAACCACATGCAATAAGGAGCCACAAAAATGAAAGCCATGAGAGAAAAATGCAACAAGGAGTCGCAAATAAGAAAGTGATACCACAAAAAGAAGTTGCAAAGCAAAAAGCGATCACACAAAAAAAAAACCGTTAAAAAAACCTTTAAATTTAAAAAAAAAAGGTGAAGAAAAAAAGATGATTTAAAATTGGCTAAGGTTTCGTTTGTACGACCTTTTGGGAAGTTCAATGTAACCCTCGACCTAATGGCCTCAAAATTATGCCTTACATCTTGGAAGGTCCTATAAATGAAACCTTACCATACACCATTGGATCTAGATTCAAGGTGAGGCTGATTTTAGAACCTTATTCAAGGCGATTCTAGGACCAAGTTGAAGGTCAATTTTGGGTTTTGAAGCTCCAATCAATTTTGAAAGAACATCTAATGGCTTCTCCACCAATATTAAGCACTTTCACAATGGTGATGAAAGCTATGGATAGATTACCAATTGCTTTCCAACAACATGTATGGCTGAGAAGGCACACCGCTACAATAATATTCCCTACAATAGAACATTGAAACCCAAAACCAAAAAAGTGACTTCAATTGAGTGACCTATGCACAATCATAGTCTAGAACTCTACATTTTTGGTTAAAAGCAAAAAAATGTAGCCAAGCGCCTAGAGAACCATCACGATCTTTATCTTCACTTGTGAACAAAAAGTGTAGAACTCTACACTTTTGGCTTAAAGCAAAATGTCGCCAACCAAATAGAGAACCATTAAGACCTTTATCTTAACTTGGAACAATAAGATTAACATTTATATAATAGTCCCTATACCATTCTTAGAACCCTAGAACTTAGACTTAGGACCCTTGAACCTAGAAACTATAAACTCTATTTAAACCACAAACCCTAGCCCATACCTAACCCTATGACCTAGACCTTGAAAAAATCCCTTAAGACCTAATGCATCCCATTTAAAGCCAGGTCCAAGTGCACCCATTGGTCCAGTTCTTAGAACTGAACCCGATTCGAAGCTCAAACCCGACGAACACTGGTTAACAATT
This sequence comes from Sphagnum tenellum, assembly GCA_963921925.1. Lineage (NCBI taxonomy): Eukaryota > Viridiplantae > Streptophyta > Sphagnopsida > Sphagnales > Sphagnaceae > Sphagnum > Sphagnum tenellum. The sequence goes on from OY998155.1 coordinate 9,029,590, forward strand.
AGCAAAGTCCGAGTGGGGGCGTTCCCCAAATAGGTGCCCCTCAGCTCCATCTTTGGGGGACATGGGAACGGCCCCGTGTTCTCAAGCGATATTACCCTATTTGTAAAACCCTGGTAATAAATGACAATGTTAGGAAGGGCCTACAAGATGGAGGTATGGACTTAAGGACAAGGGTCGGGCAGGTATATCAATCATGAAAAAATACTACTTGTCAGGTACTATATACTTGAGAGAATTTTCTTTTGACATTACCCATTGGGTATATTAGGGTATGTTGGGCACTTTAAAAAAAATAAAATCCTCCTTAATAGGTATTGGGAAAGTGCAAAAAAACTCTTAAAAATAATTATCATATATGTATCACCATTTTTTGACGAAGAAATTGGGGAAAATTTGGATTTTTTTTTCTAGAATAAATTCTTCTAATTTTGTAAAATTTTTTGGATTAATTTTCGCACCTTCATTTCAAGATTGAAAATGAAAAACATAAAATAGTAATACTGATTTCATTACATGAAGCTGCAGTATCCATCCATATGGATGCCTTTTTGCAATTCATGTCAGAACATGGATGGATGTGTTTTGTGAATGAGATGAGAGGAGGGTGGAAGGAGGGGACGGTGGTGGGTTGGGGGGGTATGTATTATTCCATAATACTTAGAAACCATGAACCTTCTTGGTATGTTTATTTTACACATTATATAAGAAGATTGTTTATGAAATGTTAAGAATTTGAGTCTAATATAGTCAGATGACTTTTTCTTTGCTTGAAATCAATGAGAAGAGGACCTTTTCTTCCCCCCACCAAATCCAAGCCCAAGATTCTAAGAAAATCGCCCTCCCCTCTTCAAGACTCTACATCATGGAAAGAGGAGACTCAACTCCGAGCTAACTAGATAAGTTAAGCATCAAGGATGGAAATGCCTTTTACATTTTGCCTCTTGACCCAACAAGCAAACTCACAATAAAACTTTCTTCAGCTTATATAATGTGGGATGTATGTCACATTTATGGAGGGTAATAGGCTAAGAACATCTCCAGCGGTACTCCGTATGTGATCCTGCACAGTACAATTGGATGGTGAAAGGCACAGCAACTCTGTGCACATGCACAAAAGAGTGTAATAAATTGGATCTGACTGCTGCTCAGTGTTTCTAATTGGTCGATCATAATGATTGGTAGTAGTCACCCCAGCTAATTGTTGTTCCAATTTCAGTTTTATGGGTTGCCAAAAAAGTAAATAACTGAACTTGGATGTGAAAACAAATATTTTTGCTGGGTTGCATACTGAGCACCGTTGGAGATGCTCTAAGTGGGTGACTATTAGGCTAACTAACTCGGTGGCAAATGAAGAGTAACCCAAGTTTAGGTCTAATTTAGGGTTTATGGATTTAATTAGTTTAGGGGTTATGGTATTTTGGTTTAATAAGTCACCCAACGTGTAGAATGTACGTGTAGTAGTAGAATATACAATTTTGGAAAAAAAATTCAAAATCCCATGAAATTTATTCATAACTAATTTTGAAATTCCATGAAGCTTCTTCAGCTCATGTGTCAGGACTCAGGATGAGTGCTAGAGTCAACTTTCAGGGCACGGAGGGTGTTCAAACGTTCCCTATCGTTCCCCAATTGTTTTGGAAAAGTAGAAAGCTCGCATTGGCCGTCATTTCCTTTTTAAGGGGGTAGTATCATGGGAAAAATGAAAAACATATATGTTGATCGATTCTTTGATTTTTAGAAGAATTGTTGAGATTATTCAAGTCTAGATTATTATTATTCTGAGGGGTTGGGGGTGGGGAAAGGAAAATATTTTTGGGTTCCGGGTCTTGGAATATTAAAAAAATTAAAACCCATTGGGCTAGGTCCAATTATTTAAATTATTAGTTCTTGATCGATAGTACTAAGTTTTATGAAACCCATTGGGTTAAGGTGAGGTTGGTTTTCAACCTTTATTTTGGATGGCTTTGGGGCACCGAGTTGAATTTTGGGAACGCCCTTGTAGTCGGGCGTTCCCAAAATATGTGCCCCTCAACTTGGGATCTGTGTAGATGCTTCTTTGGGCCGAACACTCTATACTCCTCAAGCATTTTATTTACCCAATTTACAAAACCCTATTTACACTACTCTCAGGCAGATGGAGACAAAGGACAAGCGTTGGGCAGGTATATCAATTATGAATTTTTTTTTGGACATCACCCATTGGCTAACAGGGTATGTTGGGCAGTTAAAAAAACATTCTATTGGAAAAGCGCACGTAAATTCCTGAAAATAATTATGGTATATACGTGTAGTGTGCATGGGACCTGGCTTTTTTGATATACCACTTTCATCAGATGAAGCTGCAAGTATTCATTCATCCATCCATCCACGTGTAGGGCCTTTTCACATTCATGTCAGAACATGCATGCATGCATGGGGGGGGGGGGGGTAGGGGTTGATATTATTCCATAATACTTAGATACCATAAACCTTGATAATTATTTATTATTTTACAGATTTACATAACTAGTTTTTTTAATAAAATTTTAAAACAATTTTGATGATTTTTCCTTTATGGATTAGACTTTTTTGATTATTGGATTATTAGGCATTTAAATTATGGTTTAGGTTTTATGGTAATTTGAACAAGTCACCCTAGAAGTGTAGATGTAGCCTAGAGGGAGAATTTTTTAAAATAAAAATTTCAAAAAAGAAATCCCATGAAATTAATTAACTATTTAATTTTGAAAATCCCATGAAGCTTTTTTCCTTCAGCTCATGAGTAAGGGAATCAGGGTTGAGTGAGTGCTTGAGTCAGACTTTGAGGGGAACAGAGAGCGCACAAAAGTTCCCCACCCCCCAACTCGTTCCCCGACTGGGAAAGTATGTAATCAGTGTGTACGTAGTACTCTTCTCCTGTACGGAGTGTGCTGTCCACGCGTCTGGGCAATCACGTTCCCCTTCGTTCCTCCTCAGAAAGTTCCCTCACGAACGTTCCCTGTCGCTTTCCGAAGTGACGGTACCATCTGCTGGTCGGCAATTCGCTACGGCGCCATCCGGTGGTCGGCGAGTCGCGAGAAAGAAGGAAGAGAGAGAGAGAGAGAGAGAGAGAGAGAGAGTGTGTGTGTGTGTGAGAGAGTGAGCGCGTCTGCGAGCGTGGGAGTGGGTGTTTGCGGCGACTTGGTAAGAGCTCGGGAGATTGTGAGAAGCAGTAGCGAGTGGGATCGGAGAGGAGGAATTTGAGGAGATTTTTTTTTGGGGGGGCTTTCTTTTGGGTGCAAAATTTGGTGTATCAACAGTAGTGGAGCAACATGACAGCAGCGAGCTTGGTGGAGAGGGCCACGAATGACTTGCTGCTCGGGCCTGACTGGGCTCTGAATCTCGACATCTGTGACATGATCAACAATGATCCTGGGTTATTTTCTGCTCCTTCTTTTCTTTTTCCTTTCTGATCTCGGAATGAGTGTGTTTGTTCTCCGTCCTTTTCTTCTGTGGTTTTCAGAAATCCCCCTTCCCATACCCTGCAGTGGATACTCGAACTTTCCTTCTTCAACTTTTGGGTGATTTTGGATCGCATCACGGGTTTGTGTAGCTTGTGGCTCCTTGTTTCTGAAGGAAGTAGTCAATGAACTGTCTCAGCTTCTTCAGCTTCTGAGCCTGCGAAGAAAGGGAATTGGGTTTTTGAACGTAGTGTTTTTTTCCGAGGAATCGGAGGCACACAGTAGCGTACCTCTGTTGGAATCCCTTGTGGGCAGGCGTGGTAGTGGTGATCGGTGGGTGTGGATGTCAAGGATTGTCAATACCACGTTCTTGAAGGAATGGGTCATGCCGAGCTTGCTTGTTGATGGGGGTGTCGATGGGTATTTGCTATCACACCCATCTATGAGTTGGTTGTAAGGGTACTGAAAATGGGATTATTTTGCTTCATTTTGAAGCACAAGAGATCGCACAAAAGCTGAACAGAAAACCTACAAAAGTTCCACATCCAGCCAGTGATATACGAACTTGCATGCTCCAGTTCTCAATGCCACGGTGGTGATATGTCTTATTCGGAACTGCTGATGTGTGTGTTATGTCATGCCCAATTGATGACCCAAGCTTTGTAACGGCATGCAATTTGATACACCCATTAATGCTGGTTTCAGCAAAACTCCACCAGGAGAACTATTTGTTTGCTGGTTTTTTGTTTTCAGCAAACCCTTTCAAACCCCCACTGTGTCCTCAATGATCAAGCTCCCAAACTTCTCTGATTTGTTTCTCATCTTCGCTTCCTGTTTTCTTTTTAGGTTTTTATTCTTTTGTGTCCCCACCCTTTCCTCCTTGGTTTCATTGGTTGTCTCCTTCTCTTTTATGTTTGTTGAACTAGCCAGCATGATGGTGGAGTCCTCCTGTTGCTGCTGGGTGTTGTGGAGAACTTGTTGGTACTTGTGAAGATATTTTTTACAGCCAACCTTTCATCAGGGATGTGATGGCAGTGTTGGATACTCTCCAGCAGTTGATTATCTTTTCACCTCTCTTCCCCAGGGTGGAAGTGATGAATTTCAGTGTAATGATTGCAGGCAAGCGAAGGATGTCATCAAACAACTCAAGAAGCGGATCACAAATAAGAATGCTGCAATTCAGATTCTTGCACTTACTGTAAGTGTCAATTTCAAATGTGAGGAGACAGTAGACCGGGGTTTAGCTGCCGGAAACCTATTGGGTTGTGTTTTTGCAGTTTCTGGTTGCATGCATGTGGTACACTGCTTAGGGTTTTCCTGCAATGTGGAATGCTGAGAATGCACCCTTTCTACCACACTCAGAATGGGTTGCTTTGGCTGCAGGTTTTTGAAACTCTTGTGAAAAATTGTGGTGATAGTGTTCATCAGCAAATTGCAGAGAAAGATGTGCTGCATGAGATGGTGAAAATTGTGAAGAAAAAAGTAAGTACAGTGATTGTTTTCTATCAAGTTCCAGTCTACTATTTTTTGTCTTCCCTTTGTCAGAACTGTTCTCAATTGACTTGAGGAGCAGTAATTCCTTTTGGTTTGGATTCATATGCTTTTAGTCAGATTGGGCAATGTTAGTTACATTGGTGACCTGCTGCATGCTTGTGATAGTCTTATGCCCAATATGGTTTATTGTTGCTTTCTCAGGCAGACTTGCGGGTGAGGGAGAAAATACTCGAATTACTGGATGCATGGCAAGAAGCTTTTGGGGGTCAAAAGGGACGTTATCCTCAATATTATGTGGCCTATGATGAGCTGCGGGTACACACCCAAAAACCCTCTTGGCTTTCTGTTTTAGCTGCATTGTAGCCATATTTTTGGGCTACATGTCTGTGGACATCTGTTTGTTTTTGTGGATATCGTTCCTGGCCAGTTACTTGCCTGCTGACGGTTCCCATCTCCAATAAGAGGAGAAAGAAAAGACAGAAAAAAGACACCAATTGCAGCCATTGGACTGGGAGCCTCTTGACCAAGGGGCTGCTGAAGATACAGACATTATTGGGCAGTAGAATAGGGCAAAGGCATGTGATGCTCATCAATGAGATAATATATTACATTAAAAAGAATCCTGTTGCATTGCTATGTGTAGGTCTGAACCTCCAAGTAGCTATAGCACACAAGTTCAGAATATTCTTGGCATATCACGGTTGGATTCTTTGTCCCTTTTGAGAGGTGCTGAAATGGTGGGGATGTTTTGTATTCAGCGTGCAGGGGTGGACTTTCCAGAGCGAGCAAGTGAGCCGTCAGTGCCCATCTTTACTCCACCCCGTCAGCCAACACCGCCTGTTATTGGGTATCCAGTGGGATCTGAATCAGATCTTGTCACACCTATAGCACCAGGAGGTGCTGTGGCACCGGAGACCACCCCAGGCATGAGGTATGGGATGAAGCAAATTCGAGTTTTATATGCATAGACTGCAGAAAACACCATTTGTTGCAGGACCCATTTGCGAAAACTATCTCTGGAGGAAGTTATAACTTGAATACAATGGGCACAATTCGCATATGAAATCAGATTCTGGGCAGAATCTAAACTCAAGGGAAAGCTGTAATTTGTTTAGGTAGAATGTTCAAGTAGAAGTGTGAAGGTGACTGGCAAAGCCACCTTTAAACTGAAATATGCTTTGGATATGTTTCTCACTGTGTGTGGTGGTATAGCTTGACAGATATTGCAACTGCTCACAGCATGATTGAGATCCTCACAGACATGCTGAGTGCCTTGGACCCACAGGATGGAGTGGTAACTCTTTTTGTTGTTTTCCTTCTACCTAGATGTTAAGGATCTGTCTGTTTTGTGATATTTGGGATAATAGTCTGCTTCACAGTAAACTTTTTCCCCCTCCTATTATTGGTGCATGGTCTATTCTCTCATCTCCTCAAGATTGAGCTGTGCTCTGTGGAGGATAAACAGTTTGGCTGTGAGTTGAAATTGGAGTTTGACTGGTAGTCACATACCAAGTCTCACCTTGTGACGGATTTCGGTGCAGGCAGTCAAGGGGGAGGTTATATCAGAACTTGTGGATCAGTGCCGTACAAATCAGCGCTATGTCATGGCACTTGTCAATACAACTTCGTAGGTCATCTTTGGCTCTATTTCTCAATGTTCAAATTGTTCTCCTTTGCTGAATGCTATGTTTTATGTGGCTCTCTCAGCTGCTTACATTTGTCATTGGCTGGCAGTGATGAGGAGTTGCTCGGTCAGGGCCTGGAGCTGAATGATGACCTGCAGCGTGTTCTTGCTAAGCATGATGCAATTGCTTCAGGGTCTCCATCGCCACCTCAACCTGTGGCAGTGACCCTTCCACGGTTTGATCACGAAGATGATGAACCAGAAGATGACTTTGCACAACTTGCTCACAGGTATCCCCCCTTATCTTGATCAGTGGGTGAGTTTTTAGGTGTTATTGTACTGAATCAGCTGGAACATTTGGATGCCCATTAAGCTTTGTTTGCTCCTCTGCCCTTGATTCCCCAAAATTCCCTCATTCTGCACTGTGTTTAGAACCAATGAAGGCAAACTGTGACATTTCTAAGGCATTTATTGTCAACAAGAGGATATATCTAACTGGGTAAGAGATGTTTTTTCAGGTCATCATCTCGATCACGATTACAAGCTCAGAGAAATAATACACCATCACCACCAGCAGGCATTGGACCGAGTGCTGGGTTGCCAATTGGCCCACCTCTGACATTGCCACCTCCACCACAATCAAACAAGAAGGTTGGTCCAGCCAGCCGCTATGCAGAGAAACATGAGCAGACAGTGGACCTGCTCAGTGGAGAGCTATATGGTGATGATGCATTAGGACAGTCATCTGCAACAACTGCACACACAGTCATCCCCCCTTCAGAGAGAGTACAAGGTGGCTTTGTTGAAACAGTCCAATCCTTCCACACCATGCCAAGCACACCAGTCTTGTCTCCTGCTGCTCAGCGACAGTTGTATGGTCATTCTAATGGAAGTCCAGTGAGCCCTTCGTCACAACAAGAGCAAAATACACAGGGACAGGTTTCTTCACAGCTACAGAGTACCCAAGATTATCTCTCTGCCCCATTCTCAAGGGCCTCTCCAGCAGCTGGTAAGATCCACAGCCCGCTTCAAGCTTCCCCGGTTTATGGGGATTCACAGTCACCCACTAAGCAGCAGGAGTCTCAAGGTCAGCTACAAGGAAGCTACCGGGCTTTATCTCCAAGTGGTGGGTTCAATGGTATGCATGCTAAAAGTGCCCAACAGCATGCCATGGTGGGTCGTGCTGGGTCACCAAGCAACCCAGCTCCAGTACTGCCTCCACCCCCAGGTAAACACACCCAAAGACAACAGTTTTTCCAGCAGCAGCAGCAGCAGGGTGGTCAAAGTCTGTCGAGGGCAAGTTCAGGGGGATCCACTGAGGGTGGTAATTCTGGGGTGATGGGAGGTTCACCACAGGCTGCATCTCCAACCAAAGAAGGCAACCAATCTGACAGGCTGTTTGAAGATTTGGTAGACTTGCGAAGTGCCAATGCAAGCTCTAGGAGGAAAGGAGTTTTTAGCAATGTCTCCAGGTCTAGTAAATCTTAAAGTCTTGAATCACAAGCAAGATGACACCCTTCTAATCATAGGTCCAAGTTGCAGGTGTTCTCCATGTCATTTTCCATCAGGCAGTGCTGTATGCAGATACATCTCTCTTCCTCTCTTCCCCCACCTTAGAACCTTCTATATGAAAAGGTAGCCATCTTCTATCTTCATGTTTGATTACAAGGTTTGTTAATACTATTCAAGGTGCTAGATGTGTGCAAGAAAAATTGTTTGGAGGATGTAATGTAAGTTTATGCTAGCAGGGTTAGTAAAATCCATCGATCAATGTTTGATATCATAGTTAGACTAGTACACTGTCAGTAGTTCATACGTCAGTGGATGACTACTGCTGTACTACAGAGGACTCATAAGGGAAGAGGCAATCCAAGCCATATAGTCACTTTGGGTGAACTTGGGTGGTTGATGGCTTTGTCAAGAAACTGAGGAGGCAGGTTCTCTGTCTATTACTGTTTGTGTTCTATTCATCACTGCTATTTGTGATGAGGGTGGTGGTCTGTTCCTTTGTCAGGGACATTCAGAAGGTTACAACCACACTCATTCTTGTCATGTTAGTTTTGGCTTTTCTGGAGCTCACAACAATGGTCAATCTTGAAAGTGCTGTTGTGGAGTTTTCTCCACTATCTCATAGATATGTCTTTGTCTTGCAATTCCATCTGTTAGTTCCGGACATTCTTGATTTTTCCTCTTGCAATTTCTTGGACTTTGGGAATAACCCAAGACTCAAAAGGCTCAATGACTGACATTGTTTCTCATTTTTTCTCAGCCACCATATGCAGGTGTTAACATGATTTCTATGCCAAATGTGGCTTCCTATGTTCCAGATTCTACCAAACACTTTCTGGTGAAAAGAACATATCTGTAGAGGGTTGTTTGTTGCTTCCTGTTTTTTTGTTCAGTTCTTTTTGGATGTTTCTTCCTTTTGCAGGTCTCTGTTTTTTCTTGTTGCCATGGCCATCTCCTATGTTCTGTTGTGTTGGGTCTGAAATCTCTATACCTTTGTTTTGTGGGTTGGGTGTGATTTCTATTTAGGTTGACTTGAAATTGGAAGTGATGGGAAGCTCTCAATACAATATAAATGGGTTTCTTCATTTTTGGGCTGGGGACCATCATTGCTTCACAAAACCTTCAGATTGACATAACTCAGAGGGTCTTGTGGGGGTGGGTGTTTTTCTGTGTTGGGTTCAAGAGTCAAGTTGGACCCAAAGCATGGACATGGTCTTTTCCCTGGGGTTTTGATAGACAAGATGTACCCACCCGTGCATGGACTTGGCATTCTCTCCCTTTGGTTTGAGAGACAAGATGTACCCAAGCATGGACGTGGCCTTGTCTCACATGGGTCTGTGAGACAAGATGGACCCAAGCCTGGACAATTTTTTGAAGGTCATGTGAGGCTTGCTGACTTAAGAATTTCATAGCTCTGAATAGGTTCACTTGGTTATTGATTAAATTAGACTTTGCATCTGACCAGTGCATGAGGTTTGGTGGCTCACCAAAAGGCTTTCAACATTTGAACACTATACGTGTAATGCCTGGAATAATTCAAGGAAAAAAAGGTCCAAAATGGTATTATGGTCAGCAAGCACCATTTTGTACCATGAAATGGGACCGGTACTGATCATGCTGAGCCTGGTTGATGTCATTCTGTCCAGTCTTCGCTGATTCTAGCCGGGCTTATTGAAGAGCATAGCCAGTGTTCCCCACTGTTTGATTTGCATCACAAGTGGAACAGGCAAAACCTCAAGTGGAACTGGCCAAACCTTAAGTGGAACCAGTAGATGACCACCCAACCCACATAGGAAAAAACCTTTTAAAGTACATGAAATAATAAGACTTCAAAACCAGTTATGAATCTTCAAGTGGGCTGATCTTCATTGGTTCATGACCAAAAATAATATAATTGACTTGACTAAATGAATTTATGTGAAATTTAAAAAGGTGCACTCGGAGGAAATTTGAGGCAAAATCAACATTTGTGAATTGTGTACACCTATTTGATTATGGGGGTGTTATTAGGATATTTTTGGAGTTTTTTTTTCCCTCCTTTCTAGAAGGATTTTCTTTCTTAGCTTTTAAACTTATGACAACATCTCAATTAGGGAAAATAGTTAAGCAAGTCAACGAACCACCTAACACTCCGTAAATTAATGAAAATAAAGTTAATTAAACTTCCTCAAACAATGAATTAGGCAGGGGCTCACCTAATCATATTGTACTAGTACCATACATAATAAAAACTAGCCAAAAGTCTAGTAATTCTGTTTTTAACATGTGATGAAAGCACAAGTAGAAAAGGTTTAGATCAAAAGATTTACACAAGCGGGATCAACAATGACAATGTCTAGAAAATTTCAAGTTCCATTGATAGAAATTATAATGTTGGCATGATGTCCGTATGTTTAGAATGTGAAAGAAAAAATGATTTGTAATTTTTTTTGAATCACATGAAAACTAGCTTCTTTTGCAATGGATGCAATGCTCAAATAACATCATGTATCCCAACATGTTCAATGTTGCATGAACATTGTAATAAACGAATACCCAAAGAATCAATAAGATGAATGAAGACATAAAAAGGGCGACCTATGACTCAAAATTGGGGAAATCCAAGTCAAAGTTGTAAAGCAATCAAGAAGATTGTCATGTGTTCATGAGAATTGAAAAATTGATAGCATTGGTTGAGCTATAAGCCAAGCACTTAGGCTGAAATGAAAAAAAAAAAAAAGTGAGCTCAATGGACATGGGATGTCATGTTAGAAAGAAAGTCTGCTCATATATCATCAAATCTCTTCACATTTGCCAAACTCTATTTTAAGAGAAACAACAGAAGAAAGAAATAAAAAGGAGAAGAAAATTGAGAGGAATTCTTTATTTAAATTTTCTCTTCTTTTTCCCCTCATTTCTTTATTCCTCGTAAATTGTGTTACTCCTTGGCCCCAAAAAAAAAAAGAATTACCAAGTTGACAACATGATTGACTTCATACTTAGTTAGGTGCTTGCCAACAACAACCTTGTGTGTCAAGTCCCTTGACACTTTGGAAGAAATGATAATGTAATAGTTTTACAAACATTAAAAATGTTTGTAAAAACTAAAAGAAACTTGCCAAAACTTTTATCGCAAGAGAATACACTTAGCTAACCAGCTGCCAAGGATTATTCTTCTTCCACTTACCCTGTGGCTGAAACCAAAGCTCTAGAATGGTCTAAGTTGGCAGAGTTCCTTTCATTGTAATGGTATACAAACTTGTTGGCACATTACAATCTTGTAATGGTCCATTATTGTGTCACATAACTACACTTTTCAACAGCCCAGATTTCAACGTGGAGATGGGATGTTCCAGAATAATCCACACTAGTCTTCTTACATATTGGAATGGGTCAAGAGCCTCACCAGTATACATTACAAGGTTTTGATGTGTTATTATTCGGGTGCATTTTTGTTGCGGTTTCTTCTAAACATGGTTGTCATCTGCTAGTTCCACTTTGGATTAGGCAGTTCCAGTTGTGAGTTGAATCAAGCGGTGCGGAACACTGTAGTCTGATGTGAATCCAAGGATGGGATGAAGACTGGTTATACTCTGGAATCTGTTTACCACTCGATGTGGAACAGCATCTCAACCAGTGTTGTTGGTCTGGTTGCATCTGGTCTCATTGGACCAGATGTATGAAAGTCTCAACCTACTGGGCTCAATGTGTTCCTAGGTGCAACTGGGCCATACCTAGTAGACAAGGAAGGATGGAAGACGAAAATATGGACATGGGTTTTGGCTTTGACAAAACAAAACTCAAACAAACAAAAGATATGAGAGAGAAGAGAGAGAGAGAGAGAGAGAGAGAGAGAGAGAAAAAGAGAGAAAAATAAAAGTCCCAATAGAAAAACGTGTTTCCATGTTTGCCTTTAGTTTCCATCAAGCCCTTTTCCTCATATCTCTCTCTTCCTCCCTCTCTCCCTCTCTCTCTATATTCTTCTCTCTCTCCCACATCACACCATACATGCATGTGTCATGCTTCAATTATGGTAAGTACATTTTGGTAGTTCAGCTGGTGTAGGGAGATGTGAGGTCGGGGGGTGGGTGCAGGAGCTGTAAGCTTCCAGGAATTCTGTTCTGGTTCCAAAAGAATGTTTTGTATTTCTCTTGTTGTTGTTGTCGTTGGCGTTGGTTTTCTTTTGGGTTGTCGTTGATCCTCGACGAGTCGCAACTAAGTGAAGAAGTGAAAGGGGACCTGTTGGCTTGGCTGCGTTTAGGAAGCAGCATAGAGGGCTGATGGCAGGCCAGGCGGCGCTGCTGCGGCCGGTTCAGTCCATGGGAGTTGCGGTGGGCAGCAACGTTGCTCTTTCTCCTTCTTCTCTCTCGCTGAATCAAGCTACCACTCTGCAAGTCACCAGGTTAGGATTCCTTTGAAGTTGGGCTGTGGGTTTTTTCTTTTCTTTTTCTGGGAGATTGGGGAGGAATTCCTCGTAAGAAGAAGTGGGTTGTTAGCAATGTAGTATTTTTGCGTACCATTTTTCAACTATTTCTGAAGCAATTGATTTTCTTTTTCCTCCTTGCAAGCTCAATAGTTAGAGAGGTAGGGTTTTAAGAATTTGGCAGTAGTGGAAGGTTTGTTGTCAGAGTGAGTGTCAGAGGAGTTCAGTGTTTTTGAGGCTAGGTGAAATAGAAGTTTGTAGGATTTAGGGTTTTGTTGACCACGTGGAGCATGCATGTATTCTGGAGCCAAAGAGATTCACAGAGATATGGAGTCTTGAGTTTTTCTGTTTTGGAATTCTGTGATGATGGATTCTGTCGTTTTTTTAGTTCTAGGAGCAAATTGAGAGGCAACCTTTGTGGCACTATGCAGTATTCTGAACACCATACATGAAATGATGGGAACACTTATGGGGCTTTCTTGGAGTTGACACATTGTGTGTGTAATCTGTGTTTCTTTCTCCACAGGTTGTCATGGAGAGTGGTAACAGAAAGGCCTGGGAAGAAGTACATGAGCAAAGCTGCACGAATTGTTGCTGGCATTGGAACTGGAGCTGGTGAAAGATGGTCAGTGAGGCACTTTGGGTCAGAACCACAGGGGAAGGTGCAAGCCTTTGCAGTGGACACTCATATGGTATGTTGTTCCCTGTTTGTGGCTCGTCTTGATGAGATCAAGTGCACGCAGAGGATTATTATGGCACTCAATTGACATTGGAAACTATGCTAGGTTTAGGGTTTAAGGCCACAGTACTAAATCTGTTGCCGTCTCTCTACCTTGCTGATTTTGTTTTTGTTCTGATGGACTGGATGACAGAGGGCTCCAATTCCAGTTGCAGAGACTGAGGCCGGTGGCTATGTTTGTGACACTCCTGCAGCGGGCATTGGATCACTGGTTGGCACATCAACTGCTGGACATCGTGCTGGAAACCAGGTACCCTTTTCTTTGACCATGTTTGAGCAGGAAATTCTGTGCATTGTGTGCAAATTGTATGCATGCAGTAGCATTCTTGAGGTTAGTGACCTATGTTGATTATATCAATTGAGTCAGTAGCGGGTTTAGATCACAATGAGGCCCTACACATGTTACCTACAGTATGTGCAGCAAGTTCTTGGGAAAATGCGCTACCACAGTGGACAGGAGTTGTTGTGTGGTGTCCCTTTTTGCTATGTGAAGAGGGTTCTGACTTCAATCAAGGTTATCTAGCAGACTGCGGGCCTGTTCTTCACTTCTTTTTCCTTCCATCTGCAAATGAGTAACCTGTGGAATTTTAACAGCTTTTCAAGGTTGCAAGGATTCTATCAGCAGTGGTACTTGGAGTTCTGATTGTGCTAAGCAGACGGCCAGGTCTTGCAACAGCTGCAGTTGAGACTCAGAAATTTGTGGGAGGGGAAGTGGCAGCAAGCAGTAGTGGGGTTCTGTCCAAGGAATTAGGACGGGGTGGTGGCAGATTGTTGGCTAGTGCTTGGACAGGGTTGATAGCAGGAGGCCTACATACATTAACAGGGCCTGATCATCTCGCAGCACTTGCACCACTTTGTATTGGGCGATCAAGGCTACAGAGTTTCTCTGTTGGTGCCCTCTGGGGCTGTGGGCATGATGCTGGTCAGATACTTTTTGGCCTCATTTTCCTATCACTCAAGGACCGGTAAGTCCCCCTCGGAGGCCAAAGTAACTCTTGAAACCCTTTCTCAAGTGTGAATTGGTGGAATGTATCTCAAGCCAAAATACAATCCGCACCTCTGTTGTTTTGAAAATAACCTAGCATTCAAGTTGAATCAACTTCAGAATCCTGACATTGCAGAAATCTCTCAATTTGGTTTCAGAGATTGTGCACATCAATGAGTTTATGGCAGATTCCTGGAAAGTTCCAAGTCATCATTGTATCTTTATTTTGTTCCCCTCTTGGTTTAACCTTCTAATATGATACTTTCCTTGTAGCAGATTACACCTTGAACTGATCCAGACATGGGCAGCAAGGGTTGTGGGCTTGACACTCATTATCATTGGAGCCATGGGAATCAGGGAAGCCCATGAAGTTTTAGAGGATGTTCCTGCCCTAGCAGAGGGTGATATCTTAAGCTCAAACACTCTTGAGGGTGGTGTAAACAGAACTCCTGGGAAGAAGTCAGTTGGTCATACAACATTCCTGACTGGTATAGTGTATGGGCTACAGCCAGATGCACTGCTGGTGATACTGCCCGCACTTTCACTCCCATCCCGGATGGCAGGGGCAGCATTTCTAGGCATGTTCTTGCTGGGGACGGTGTTGGCTATGGGCAGTTACACTGCCTTTGTAAGCACTCTTAGCAATGCTTTGCAGGAGCGTATTCCACGGATTACACACCGCCTCACTGTGGGATCATCCCTGATTGCAATTGGACTTGGTCTTGCAGTCTTGGTTGGAGAGATCTTTGGAGTCAACCTATTTTGATTTATTGAAAGGAGCTGGGAACCCATTGTTCTGCAGAGAGTTATCGTCAAATTCTGGCAGGACTTGCAGTCTTGACAAGAGAAAAAATTGCTCAAATATGAATCCCTTGTCATCAGTTTCAGAGTAGTCCACAGATTAGAATCTGACACTCTGGTCACAGGAGGCTGCTGTTTCTGCACAAGGTACTCATTGAATTGCCAGATGAATGGGTCATTCTGTGGTCTGGGATGGCACTCTAGGAAGTCATCCCCACAATGGAATGAGACATTTTTGGATCCATCTTTTGATGAAATTTTGCTTGCAAATCAGAGGACAGGGAAATTTTTTAGATTGGTATTAGCAGGTACTATTCCCATACTATCCCTTTGTAGGTCCCAGGGAATAGGGGGCCTAATGTAACTGGTAGATGGTAACAAGATCATCACCTGTGGCTAATGCAGTCACTAAAAAAGAGCTTTCCTATTTCTTTCATGATTGTGCAGTAGCTATCATGTGGTGGAACTCTCTGGACTACTGTTGTGGATGAACCTGAACACTCAGTTACATTTGGGTTCCCTCACTTGGAATTGGAGATGATTGTTTTCTTTACCCTCATAGGATAGGAGGGACCACAGTTGTCATTTATGGACTCAGTGTTTGTGTAAATGTCACTAAAAGGCTCTCTCATTTGCAGATATCATAGTCAGACTGGTTTCCTGTTCTGTTTGGGTTGTAGGTTGGACAAGACTAACCAAGCCCAAATGTGAGGGTTTTTGTTCATCAATTTTCCATTGAGGTTTTGTTTTTCCAGTCTTCATTATGTGTTTTGCAACTTCAACGACCCTTCTTTTCATCTCAAAAGGGACATCTGAGACTCTGTGTGCTGTGTTATATGCCCTTGTCTATTGCAATAGGGGATGCATATGCAGGCGCTGCAATTGGGTGACTGGTCATTGTTTGTGGGAAGCAACAGTCAAGCAATCATAGAAGTTCCAATTGAGTTGTATTCTGGAGTTGGAAAAGGTGACACACAGGCAGTCAGACATATGTACTGTGGCCTGCTCCGCTAAAGGAAGAGCTGGTTCATATATGTAGAAGGGACCTTTTGCTTGTGGAAAACTGGATGCTTATCAAGAAACACATGACTTGTTCCCAAGAAGTTTTGGATTCTCATGGGTTCCAGACATCTCACTTCCTCAAGTGCATCTCCTTCCTCCAACATTAGTCACGCGAAGCATACTTTGACATCCTCTTGTATTGGGCCATTGTGTCTTGTTCACTAGCAATAATCAACTGGATGACTTTGACAAATCCTCCAACTTATTTTCACCTTCAAAGCAAACACCCTTGGCAAGTATTTATCATAAAAGATTTGATACTTTGTAGGATTAATTGTTGATGAAATGTAGTTGAATGGGTACATGATTCCAGCTTCTTCATCTTAGGGGATATCCCTAAAGAATGGTTCTTTAGACCTTTCATCCTTCAATGAAATCTATTTATGATGTTGGTGTTCTTTCAATTACATTGTCACATTGCACAAGCCCATTACACTACACCTATTCATAAAATAACTCATTTTTTACCCATTGTCAAATCATTTCATGGGAGTTTGTCCACTTCCAATGGGGAAATATCTTTGTTGTTTCATTAATCACACCTTATGTTGTGAAATTTGTAATTTGTTTTCATCTTGTTTCTTACCCCCCATCAATTTGGAGCATAAATTCATTGCCCGCGGTATTTTCACGCAATCTCGATTTCCATCTGGATTGGATACCAGAGTTGAATAGCAGTTTCAACAAAAAAAAAATTCTTTTTTTTTGACTTGCTGAAATTTTCAAAAGAATTTTTTCTCAAAGAAAAAATTGTTTTCTTGAAGGAAAATTAAGCATCTTTTGGAAAATTTGGGAATATTCTATTTGTCCAAATAGAATTTTCAAAAATCAAATAATAATTATTCAGCAGAGACCCAGTGAACTGCTATTCAACTAAGTTAATGTACAAGAAGATGTGATGAATGGAATCCATTAAAAGTTTGTCATTATGATAATTAAATGGATGTCATCAACTTAAAAGACATTCATAAAACTAAAAGATTCTTCATCAAAATCCCACAATTTTACAAGAATCCAAAATCTTCCAACTTTACATTAAATTCCCTCAATTTGCCCACAAAGGCTTTTAGCAAACCCTGTCAAGCTTATGTTCCAAGATTTTGAAGAAGGGTTCCCCCAGCCCCTAAATTTGTGATATTGAAAATTTGGCAAATTTTTTCCAATAACTAGAAAAATTAGGCAAATTTTCTAGAAATCAAAATTTCTGAAAATTTCACAAAAAATTTTTTGTCAAAAATTGACAGAATGTAATTTTCAAATCCTTTGGCACACTTTGGAGCCTCTGTATGCCAAAGGATATAAAAGGATTCTGTTTTTTTTTTTTTTTTTTTTCCTACCTTGATAACTAATATGTAACCAAATTTGGCTAAATTGTTTTCTGGATGATCACCCATTTTGGCTACATCACAAAACCCTGGTCCCATCTAGGAAAGGAAAAAGGAGCTGTAATGGAGCCTCTAGAAACCAGTTATGAAGGTGAACTTTGATGGGGGAGGAGGGTATTTTTCACAAATTTCACAAATCCCATGATGCATCCATCATAGTCATCTTTGTTGTCATGATGATCATCAAACTCTTTGGGATTTAGAGGAGGAAATTTTGTGAAAGTTTTTTGCTTTATTTTGTGTTTGCTTTTGCTGAGCACTGCCAAATGGCACGCCAATAGAGTTACAATTGCCTTGAGCAGCTCTGGTGATGCTGTTTCAGCAAGCCAGCACGAAGTCTGCCTGTCATGAACATCGCATATCCACATCACCCACTTCGCCGATCACTGCCATCTGCGCATAAATTGCGTCGTAAGTGAGCTAGATCTGATCGGATCTGCTCTACAAGCAAATTCTTGATCTGCTCTAGGCTACCTACAAGCAAATTCTTACTCAAAATCCCTCAAATCTTACCATAATTCCATAACCACTTGCCGACTTAAATTTTCAGTTTTGAATAGAGCTAAATTCCAGATATCAATCGAATTTTTGGGTTTTTTTAAATTCAAGTCTTTGCCAACGATCGTCCTCGTCGCCGTGGTCCTCTTCAAGAATGCGAGAATTAAGCGAGAGAGGAGAGAAGATGATTATATGATGCGACAAGCGAGAAGAGAGATGATATGATCATACTTACGTTGTTGATTGATGAATCATGCATGCATGCATGCTTGCTTTATTCATCAACCTCATTCGAGAAAGATTGAAAGCTTTTGGAACTGAAATCGATCATCTATTTATATGCGCATTTTTCTGTACTAATGTGCAATAGTAAAGATTACAACTCTGAAGTTTGCAATTGCTGCAATCGAGTAACGCACACACACTTTGCAACTTGCAATCGCTTGCACACTACTTAATAAGTCTTTACATCCCTTGTGGTGCTCTTGGGTTTCCACCAATTGCTCTTGTTCTGCTTCATCAAACTAGAGTCCTAAAGCTTTGCTTTTGCACAGCTTCCACGACATGGCTGACGATGGTGGTGATATTACTGTTCCAAAATTTTCTTACTTGATGTTTCTCTTGTTTCTGCAATTTCTCTCGCAATTTTGGCTTCGCTTGGGATGCTCTTGTTGTAGCGTAGCATGCGGAGGTGAATCTGCTCTGTAATTTTCGCGTAGTACTGAGTGTTTGTGTTTGAACAATGGACTTGGTTTAGACGTTTTGTGTGTTTTTGTTTCTGAGAGGAGGGTGGGTACTGAGTTGAGCTGTGGTATGTTGGGGGGGTTTTTTTCTTCCTCCTTGTGAGGGCTGGCAGCGTCTGCGAAAGGGATGGATAGCGTGGACAGAAGTAACGAGCTTGGAAGGCTTGCCTCACATATCATCCCGCACATCCTGAATCTGTAATCTTCCACACATGATCTGCATCTTGTTTTGCATGGCGTCCTTGGGATTCTCTCCTTGATCGGACATGAGACTTTTTCCAGTTGTTTGGAAGATATGGGTGCTGAGAAGTTGCACAAATCTTGAGCATTCTGTTGCTGTTTTTTTCAGTAGTAATTTACAGGCGTGTTGACGATCTTGAACCTTTGTTTGTGGAATGTGGGTGGCCGTGATTGCTACTAGATACAACTGCAAGTCGACAGCCCTCGACTACGAGATTTATGCGCCAAATGCTGAATTTGAGGATCCTCTGATGCAAGCTCATGGGTAAGAAGAAACAAGAAGAAGACACTCCTTGCTGATAGTTGTCCTTTTTCCGGCACAGATCAAAGCAGCAGCAGCTCTGTCAGACTCTTGTTGTGTCTGTTTGAGGCTGCACAAAAATTCTTCAACTGTCTTTCTTGCAAATTGATCCCTTCTTGATGGTGGCTGCAGAGTAGCACAGATCAAGTCTGCATTCTATGCAATTCCCAAGGTGACTTTTTCGCCATCCTCACTGATTGTTGAGAATTATTCATGCCACTCTGATATCTTGCGTTGCTTTGATTTGCTGAATACCTGTTATGAGTGATTTCATTCAACCCTCAGAGACCTGTCTTGATTGCATTCAACCCTTAGATCTCAAAGCAATTAAGAATCTCCTTGTTCCAGTGTATTCTGATGCCATTAGCAGCTCAGCAAGAAACCTCTTGTAGTTGAATATCTTTTGCCATCTTCCTTGGCATTGAAACCCTAATGAATTTGACCCGGACAGGATACAAGGAAACCAGTAATCCTGGCTTTTCCAATTTCATTTCCTGTACTGAACAACTAAAGCATCAAACATAGGAACATGTGCAATTGTAGGTGTTCTCAGAGGGAAAGATGGTGGAGTTCACAGTGGAGGAGGAGGAGACAACATCTGGCTCAGGCGAGGTAATTTTTAATGACAAAAGTGCTGGTGATTTCTCCGACAAGTATTTTATCTCAACAGCTTTTCTTTGCACAAATGTCTTCCAAGTTTCGCATAGTATTGCATCAGCCATCATAGTGGGAAGATGATGGAGCAATGACAGCAAAGGAGGGAGGTGAAGAAATGATTTCTTCACATCCACAAGATTGAGGATTGACATGGTCCAGGATGATTTCTACTTATTTGTTTCTCTGCTGGCACTGGGTTTGTTTGAGGTTTGTTTCAAATGGATCTTCTGTTGTTGTCCATGTGATGTTAGATTCGGATTCACAACTTGCAGCATTACAAAGTTCTCGGGAAAGAAATTGATATGAAATCTCTCATCAAATTGCAGGTTTGAGCTTCTTGCAGATTGTAAAATTGCTGTTTTGAGTATTCATGACAATCACTCATTGAATGCTAATCTTTACTTTGATTTTCAAATATGTTTTATTCTCTCTCAGATGCGGTGCTGATCATGCCAATGCCAAAGGGTTACTGGATTTTCTGTTTCCTTCACTTACTGCTAAACACTTTTGAACATGGAACTATTCTCATGAACACAGAATCCAACATTTTGATTTTGAGTGCATGTGCTCATATCAATCTTGCTACTATCAGGCTTTCCATGTTGTGTGTTACTGAATGTGTCCTGCATTTTGATGCATGTGTGCAGGTTGAAGATGGGAAAATAGTGCGCCATGAAGATCTGTAAGTAGGAATTTAGTATCTTTCCAGTTTCTTGCAATCACAGACTGCAGCATATTATCATGCACAGCAATTTTGTGACTTGCAAAAAGATTGTACTTTGTACCTACCAGTTGAGACTAAGATTTAGTGTCTATTGCATATTGGCTCGTTTTGTTTACTCCTCTTTTCTGTGCATCTCCAAGCACCATTCTCTTCTCTGCATATCTTTGAGGACCATGATTTTCTTGCACTGTACTGACATGTAGTTGTGGGCATTTGGGTTGTAGGTGGGATGAGAATCCACTATGGAACAGAAAGACAGTAAATCTGCCTTTGGTGGGTTGGACAGCTGAGACATGGCGACGCATGAACATGCTAGTGACACATGTCCTCATGGGTTTTGGGAAAGATCAGAGACCAGTACACTAGAGCTAAATTCTCTTTACATGTCTCCTGCAGATCGTCTGCAGTATTGTGTGGAAATAGTGTGTATAGTGATAATAGTTGTGATATAATCGAGTGATGTTGGAATATAGGATTATGAAAGATGAATCTGAAATGCTTTAGAAGATAGCAGGTATTTGTTTTGAGTTAACACTATGTCTAATTTTATTTTATTGTCACAGTTGTAAATATTCATTCTGTATAACTCTGATACAAGAAGCATGATATTTCAACTTCTTCTGAGTAACAGAAATGTACTGTTCTCAGAAAGGTTGAGGTGAAGATTAGCACTGCTCACCTTCATTGTACAGCAGCAATGAAGTTGTAGGCAAGGGAAATCCAAAACTGGGGGAGAAACTCCTCTGAGAACTAACTGCAGTGATCCCAGGCTATCTGACCCGCAGTAATGGAATATTTTCATTACCAGAACCTCAGTCTTTGAGAATATTCGATACTACGGTTTATGGCCAGTGGTAATAAATATCCTTTTTGCTATTCCATACACATCATTCAACTAGATGTTGCAACTCTCAATCTTCCAAGCCTCCATGAAATCAGTTTTTGTTCAATCTTGTCAGTCACTCTTTTTTGTTTGTTGGAATGGATGGTCAGGGTTAGAGCTGAGTGTATGGGATGAAACTGTTTTTAACCCTCTACTTTTGGAAGGATTGTGTTGAAGAGTCCAAGGACAAATTGAGGCTCATCCAGGAAATTGAAACGAAAGCAGAGTATGAAATTGATCCTAAACTGATGTCAAAAGTCTTCAAGAAGTTCCAGCAAAATGAGTAATGAGGCTGCTCTCAAAATTCTCTTTAATAATTTTGTGATGCTGCTAAAGTGGTGATTGTCCAAAACAGGATTAGTCAAATTTGGCTACAAATGAATTAGTAGAGTGAAAAAGCCATAGCATCATTTTTCATTGAAAGCTACAATATACTACAACATGAAATTAAAATCTGGCAAAAAATTTCTGAATTTTTTTCTCAAAATTTTCCTTTTTTCAATGTGCTCTAAGTAATGAAATTTTATCCATAAAAATAAGAGCGCTCTACTTGTTCAGGATTTTGCCATCAGCTGTTACTGGATGTAGCAAGCCTTCATGGGAGATGAGAGTTCTCGACATCCCATTTGTATTGGAATTTGCACACCTTATGGTGCGTTTTTGATGTTAAGTCAGCATTAAATGCAAATCAAAGTGGCATCCTAGATGGTACGTAATGTTAAAATGGGCTATAGCATAATAGTAAGTGAATGTTAGCTTGATATAAATTTTTCATGGTAATCAGGTTTTAAGTATGAAAAAGATAATATGGTGTTTGGGGACTTAACCTTAGAGTACTTAACACCAAATGTGAATGAGAAGTCGAGTTCATTTTTTATGCAAATACACATGACGCATTCCATAAAATAAACTCTATTTCAAATTGTCAATTTGCATTACTATGTCCCTGAAATTTTGCCCCTGCCATTAGCCAAGGTGAAATTATGCTTGACAAAATTTCATGCAGTCAATGGGAAGGCTCCACATACACTTGGGGGGGGGTGATGAAAGCAATTACTCCAACATACAATATTTGGTCAAATTATCTTGTTGAAGTGCACTTAATGCGCCAATAGATGTAGATAATTCCTTCAACATACAACATTTTGTCAAATCAAAATTTCAAAATCTAGAAAATCAATAAATAATCTCATGTAAATCTACTAAATGTGTACACTTGATCAAATTAAATTGTTGGTATGCACTCCCAAATAAATATGGGAAATTGCTCCAACATATAAAATTATGTTAAATCAAATTATCAAAGAGCAGGTAATCTACCAATAATCATAGGTAATTCCACCAAGTGCACACCTAGTCAAGTTAATATTCGAAGACATTTAATGTGTCAACAGATGGAGATAATTCCCTCAACATACAATTGCAGTTCATCTACCAATAGTCATAGGTAAGTACACCAAGTGCACACACTTGGTCAAATTAAATTGTTAACTGCACTTAATGCACCAATAGATGGAGGTAATTCTCTCAACATACAACATTTTGTCAAATCAAGTTCTTGAATTGCACTTAATCTATCAAGTCATAAGTAAGTCCACCAAGCACACACACCTTGTCAAAATAAGTTGGAGTGCACTTAATGTGCCAATAGATGGAGGCAAGTCTCTCAACATACAACATTTTGTCAAATCAAGTTCTCAAAGTGCAATGTGTCAATAATCATAGGCAATTCCACCATGTACACAAACCTTGTCAAAAAAAGTTGTTGAAATGCACTTAATGCACCAATAGATAAGATAATTTTCTCAACATACAACATTTTGTCAATTCAAGTTTTTGAAGTGCACTTAATTTACCAATAGTCATAGGTAAGTCCATCAAGTTCACACACCTTGTCAAATTAAGTTGTTGGAGTGCATTTAATAGAACTATAGATGAAAGCAATTCTTCTAACCCATAACACCGATTTAAATAAAGTTTTTCAAGTGCACTCAATAGATTAGTAGATGAAGACAATTTCTAAAATTTCCAACATTCATTCAAATTAAATTCTTGGAGTGCATTCAATTTGCCAATATCTTGATGTAATTCCTTTAAACCTAAACGTTCACTCAAATACTTGTTAAATGCACTCAAATTTTCAATAGATGAAGGCAAAATTTTCAATTTGAAACATTTGTTCAAATCAAGTTCTTGAATTAAACTTAAATTGCCAATGAATGAAGGCAACTTCATCAACTCTTGACACCCATATAAATGGAGATTTTGAAATGTGCTCAATTGACCAATAGATGAAGGTAATTATTTCAAATTGAAATTGTTAAATGCATACAATTATCCAATACATGATGACAATTTTTTCAACCCTTCACAATGTCTCAATTCAAGTTTTTAAAAACATTCTTTTCACCAATAGAAAAAGGCAATTTCTTCAATTTCAAACAATTGCTCAAATCAAAGTTTTGAAATGCATTAAATTGACCAATGAATTCAGACAATTTTTTAAAATCTTTAAAACTTCCCAAATCAAGTTTTTAAAGTGAGGGATCAATAAATATGAATTCTTCCTCCAAGTCGTCGAGCTCGCTTAGATCATGTAATGATATGATCTATTTGTAAAAAAAAAAATCAAGATAATTGGACAAACAAAATAACCTTAATTGTCACAACCCCACTTTGCCCAAGTGTGAGGGTGAAGCCCAACACTGCCAAAGTTGGGGACTTGGAGTCTTTCGGGACTTCCAAATGTTTATAGTTCAACAGCAAGGCCCAAAACACCTTGCATTAAGTTGTTCTTGGTAACATTGAAAAGGTCTTGAAGTGTAGATGTCCAAAATGCCCTCGCATTGGTCATTTGGATATCTACAGCCCAAGTTATGGGCAAAAGAAGGGCCAGGAGTCAAATTGGTAGTTTGACTCCCGACCACTAAAAGTCAGGAATCGACCTCTTTCTGACCTCCGAATTACAAATGCAACATGGCGTTGAAAAGATCTTGACGAGGGCTACAACTTTGGTTTGGACCTTGTTGGGATCAAACTTGGCAGTCGGGAGTTATGAGCTCCCAAAGTCCCAAGACTCCAACCAGGACAATTTCGGGACTATTTCGCTACTCCAACTTGGCAGTCCCGGGAAAAAAAAACCATTTGGATGTAGCCTCCACGGAACATTGCAGAGAATACTATATGGGGGAAGGTGGTGGCTTCCCCCGAGTCCGGGCCATGGTGAGTCTTGTGGTCCAAAGTGCCCGTGGCTTGTCCCAACACCCAAGGTTGTTCCCGAATGTGAACTAACCACTTGGTGATTTGTTTTGGATGCAAATTCAAGCTTGATCTACTAGTCCCTCTTCCTAGTCTAATCCCGAGACTTCTCGCATGCCCCTCTACCCGTCTATAGTGCTAGAAGTCGAGAGCGCCTTCCGAATCCCAACTTTCCGCAACTACACTTTGGAAAACCCTCAAGTGGGTTCACCCTGAGACTTGGGAGTGCGTCAATTACATAGGCTCCAAAGATGTGGTGGTGTGAACCGACAATGTGACCTTGAAGTACTTCGCCACTCAACCCAAGTTGTCATCAAAACAAGTAAGGTGGCAAGACACATTGGACTTGTTCAATGTGGACATCCGGCACAAGCCGGGAAAGGAGAACATAGTCCCCAATGCCTTGAGCTGGAAACACGAACTTAGAGTGGTGTATGTGGGAGAGTCGGAACTTCAAAAGGAAGTTAGGTTAGTGAGCCGTCGGGATGCCTTTGCCAAGGAGGTAAAACAAAACATCCAAAATGGAGCCAAATCCCACTTCCATTTGCAAAATGGACTATCGTGGTACAAGAAAAATCGACTCTATGTGCCGGAAGGGAAGATAAAGGACACCCTTTTGAAGGAATGTCATGATGGAGCGCTTGCGGGCCATGGTGGTGCAAAGCGCACCACAACATTCCTAAAAAAGTCCTACTATTGGCCCAACTTGAAGGATTGTGCGGAGGAGTATTTGAAGACTTGTTTAACTTGTCAACAAAATCGGACCCTCAACAAAAAGCAAGCGGGTTTGTTGCAACCTTTGCCAATTCCCGAGGGGCCGTGGGAAAGTGTGTCAATGGACTTTATGGTAAGTTTGCCCCCTTCAAAGGGGTTTGATGCCATCATGGTTGTGGTGGATCAATTTAGCAAAATGGCACAGTTCATTCCCACAAAGGATGAAGCCTTGGCTCAAGAGACGGGGAGGTTGTTGTTCTCCCACATTTTCAAGCATCATGGCCTCCCAAAGGACATAGTGTCGAATCAAGACCCGAGGTTTAGAAGTAAGTTTTGGCGGGCCTTGTGGAAGCGAATGGGGTCAAAACTCAAAATGAGCACTTCATTCCGCCCCCAAACCGATGGATAAACCGAAAGGGTCAACTTGGTGATCCAACAATTCTTGAGGAATTATGTGCCAACGAATCAACAAGATTGGGTGGACCATTTGGAGTTAGCTGAGTTTTGTTACAACAACTCGGAACACTCCGCAACCGGGTCCACCCCATTACAAATGGTGACGGGCAAGTCACCAATTGTGCCCATGACTTGGGCAACACAAGGATAACCCTCGAATGATGCAAGTGAAGAAGTGCCAATGGTCACACAACTTGATGAAAAAAAGCGCTTGTGGGAGTTGGCAATGGCTAACTTGGAGAAGGCGCACAAAAGGTACAAGGATTTTGCGGACAAGTCTCGACGAAAGGTGAAATTTCAAGTGGGAGACGAAATGTGGTTGAACATTAAGAACTTTCGGTTGCCCAAAGGTTTAAGTCATAAGTTCATGGGCCCATATGCGGGTCCATTCAAAGTGTTGGAAAAAAAACTTTTCGACACTTATAAGTTAGAACTACAGGAAAATCTTAGAGTTCATCCCACATTTCACGTGTCTCTTTTGAAGCCGATCTCCCGTGATGCTTCAAGGCCCAACCGAAAGTACAGCTCAAGGCCCCCACTCGACTTGGTTCATAATAAACCGGAATTTGAGGTCGAGGCCGTGTTCAAGTCGAGGCAACTAAGAGGGCGAGAGCGGGAGTACTTAGTCAAGTGGAAAGGATACCATCCATAGAGGTTTCTTGGGTGAATGAATCCGACATGGAACATGCCCAAGAAGCCATAGAAGAATTCCACACGAGACCGGCAAAGAAAAGACGTAGAACGTGATGAGGACATCACCTTTCTTTTAGTGGGGCAGAGTGTCACATAAAATGTATCGCATCAACTTGCAAGTGAAATAAAGGCTATAGACTTCCAAGAGATTGTATCATGTGAAGAGAAATTTGTATAAGGCAGATAGAGTTGTTAAATGGCATTGGACAAATAGAACTTTCTTGCGTAGGCCCAAATCAAAATCGGACTCCTACTTTGGGGTTCAGGAAACTTGACCCCGAAAGAGGAGGCAAGCAAGGTGAGCTTGCGGGGACATACACATGCCTTAAGTGCATCCTGAAAGGTTGGTTGGTAGTGTGGCCAACGCGGGAAGTCATGACCCCGCTCACATACTTTAAGTGTACTTTGGGATTTGGGTTTGGCAAACCTAAGTGTTGCTTCTCATACCTTGATAATCAAACCTTTTAGTTAAAGCTTGGTTGTTGTGACCAAGGCGCGAGATAGGAAAAGGAGTCATGTCAAGTAGCTTAGGTCAAGAGTAGACTTGATTTAAGTTCCTCATGAGGGGAAGAAAGAAAAGTTCCTCCCAAATGAGGAGCTTCGTCAAATAAGCTAGTTTAGTTTTTTGACGAAGAAAAGGGAGAGGGTCCATGAAAAGACCTTCTTGGACTTGTCAAGAAAGTGTTGGAAACTTGGGGACACCTAAGTTAGCTTGAGACAAGGTCTAGCCACAAAGTTGGCAAATGGCCAAAGATCCAAAAGAACGCAATTGTAATTTTACAAAGGAAAAAGTTCTAAGTGTCAATGAGGACATTGACCTTTCTTCTAGTGGGGGAGAGTGTCGCAACCCCACTTTGGCCAAGTGTGGGGGTGAAGCCCAACACTCCCAAAGTTAGGGACTTGGAGTCCTCCGGAGTCCAACTTGGGAGTCCTAGGAAAAAGAGCCATTTGGATGTAGCCTCCGCGGAACGTTGCAGATAATACTATATGGGGGAAGGTGGTGACTTCCCCCAAGTCCGAGCCGTGGTGAGTCTTGTGGTCCAAAGTGCTCGTGACTTGTCCCAACACCCAAAGGTGTTTCCGAATGTGAACTAACCACTTGGTGGTTTGTTTTGGATGCAGATTCAAGCTTGATCTACTAGTCCCTCTCCCTAGTCTAATCCCGGGACTTCTAGCACGCCCCTCTACCCCTCTATAGTGCTAGAAGTCGGGAGCGCCTTCCGAGTCCCAACTTTCCGCAACTACACATAATTGAACCCTCGAGTGGGTTCAACTCGGGACTTGGGAGTGCGTCATTAATTTTTGGTAAGAAAATTCCAATTCATTTGTCATCGACTTGTATATAAAAATACAATTGTTGGTTTTTAAAAAATGTTTTAGAATTGGAAAGAAATATCAAGATTGAACCAATAATTCAATTTAACTTCAAATCACCTATCATGAAGGTGTGTATTTTTTACCAAATAAACTAAAAGCTAAAAATATTTCCTATTGTAAACATTAAGAATAATTCCCAACATTTTCAAGATACAAGTACAAGACACTAGATGTTTTTCCATCTACTGAACTTGAAAACGTAATTAAAAAAAACAAACAAACAAATCTATACAAACATAAACTTGAAATTGTAGGTGTAGGCCAAGAGAACCACACAAACACTTACATTATGAGACGAACTTGAAGAAGACCCAACTTCCTCAACAACTTCCAAACGTCTCCTCATCACATGTGATAATAATAAAATAATTAAGTGTGACACTATTGCAAAGTGCCACACTTGTAATAAGGGAGATTCACACATTTTGCCTCTCTTTTCACCCACTTTTGTAGAATGGCAATTCTTTTCTAACATTTCAAAGCTATCACCTAAATCTTTTCCTCTTTCTCTCACCCCTCCCCCCTCTTTTCTCTTTTGCTTGTTCTCCCATTAATCTTTCTCTTCCATTTGCTACACTTGTGCACTAATCTTCTTTTGTCATCTCCCCGGCCCAGCCCCAGGACCCTCTCAAGGTGCCTCTCTCCTCCTATCTCAAAAACTACATGCATGAGAACAGTTGATACTGAGACATATGAAGACATAGGAAATGCCTTTAAAAACCTCATGAAAGATGCAAGCAACTAGTCGGTACTTTTTGTAACAAAACAGTGCAGCACATAGAAAGAATGAATCAGCACATAACTACTCATCACCATGCTACCAGAGTTCCAAACTTGAGGAAAATCCATCTTAAAGTAGACTTGCAAAGAGAGCCATGAAATGATGATTGCTTTTCTCCCTGTGCTCTTTTGGATGCAGAGAAGGTTAGAGACCCCTAATGCACTCAAATATGCTTTGTACCTCTTTTGAGTTTTGATAGCTGGATGCCCTGACCACCATGTGTACATCTACCATCCTACAAAGAATTGGCCAAACACCTTAAGGTTAAATCGAACATCCTGTCTAGACCTCATCTATAGCCTTGGAGTCCAATTTCACTCAATGAAGGTGGTAAGGAGTTATTGAGTTGTATAAGATCCTTGTGCCTAGTTATGCATTTGACCAACTCCTCAAAAGGAGCTTGCAAACTCATCAAACTCTTGTGATCCAAACCCTCACTAAATGGTGCGCCCATTTCTATCAACGAGTTGAACACTACCTGTTTAACCACTCCTATTCCTTTCCCTTGCCCAATGTACACATCCTCATCAGTATACCTGCCACCAGGTTTTGTGACTACTTTATGTGCCAGTATTGTCTGCATCTTGGCCCTCTTGACTATTTCATCCAAGGAATTGTATACTGCCACCTGAGTGGCCTTAACCGAGAGGCCTAGTAGGTCCAATGACCACACTGACTTAGTCAAGTGGAGATGGTTGTACTGATCAGGGAGACTTCCTGCCTTCAACATCATGATTTTCACTCATCGCTTCAGCCCCTGCGTCCACAAAGCACCTAAAATTGCATTATAAAAGGAAAAATTTGGTGCAGAAGTGTAGCTCTTGAGGAAACCACCTGCACCACCGAATCATGTTGCAAAGCCACTGGCTGCAATAATTTGTTCAAAGACCATGGACTTTGAGGTTTATGGCCAGTGGTATTTCATACACATCATTCAGCTAGATATTGCAACTCTTTGATCTAACAAGCCTCCAGGAATCAGTTTTTGTTCAATTTTGTCGCTCCTTTTCTTTGTTGGAGTGGGATAGTCAGGGTCAGGGCTGAGTGTATGGGATGAAACTGTTTAACGTACTTTTGGAAGCATTGTGTTGAAGAGCCCAGACATGATAGCTTTGTCCAATGAGAATTTGAGGCTCATCCAGGGAATTGAAACAAAAGCAAAGTATGGAATTGATCCTGCTATTGATGTCAAAAAACTTCAAGACGTTCCAGCAGAATGAGTGATGAGGCTTCTCTCAAATTGATGATTGTTTGATCTAGCATTTCAAATGATTGGCGATAATTCAACTCTAGGTTTCCTTTCTATGGTGATGAAGCAATATTACATGTAAAAATTAAGGTCCCGCAAAAATCAGTCCATTGCTTAATCACATCAACCAATTACCATTCTCCCTTGGTAATCACAAAGGGTCTTGTTAAGGGTCATCGTAATTTCATGCTCAAGAAACCACCTTTGCAACTTTGACAATGTTTGGGTTGCCTCAATACATGAATTTTTCATTGCAATAACAAACAAGCTTCTAAAAGCAACTTTGTCAACCTTGATCCAAATTTCATATTCTAGTTTGCAAATGTGGACAACATAAACCTATCTTGTAATTTCAAAATCAAAAGCTCATGACCTTCAATAAGATCTGAACACCAAGAGAGAGGCAAAACATCATGGGAAATATTGAAAGCAATTTTGTGAAGTCATCAAACACAAGACTATCAAAGCTAAAAATTGGATTAGCATGAAGGTGGAACAATTCAGCCTCAACATAATTCACCGCATCCACAAATTGACGATAAATGCATCTTGATGTTGAGCATACTTAATGAGGGAATGAATCACCTCCAGCATAGGCATCAAACATGGTAGAGCCAAGATTAATTCTAGGTCACATAACATTTCCAAGTTTTCATGGGCACATTTGGTCTTACCGTGATTAGAATGCATTTTCACAATCAAGGCATTGTATTCAACCGTAACATGCTTCAATGGGCTCAACATGGAAGTACACCGAATCTTGACATTCCTCTTTTGGTTGCCATAAGTTTCAACAAGCCTTGTAAATTACAAAAACTTCTTAAATTCGTGAATGAAAAAAAAAAAACGCATTGCAACATGAATTTAATGCAAGACACCAAGGATAATTTGGACAACAAAACAATCGCCAAATTGGTTTGTTGTGCCGCACAATGCACACAATTCAAAAAAGGAACAACTTTGTATTTGAATTACAAAGTTACCTTAATGTGATGTCCTTGGAACACATAATTTCCATCACAATCAAGGCACGCCCACCTTGAACCAAACTCCTCATCCAAAACTTTTCCATTCTTCGTGATGCACTTCAAAAGGATTGGAATAATATTATTTGCAATAGCACCCACTTCCATACATTGGACAAGGTGAATAAAAATGTGATATGATGTCAATATTTCATGATTTAGACATGGACACAAATACATTATTAATTGTCCACTATAGTGACCTCATCTACTTTTACAAAGAAAAGTTTAGCCCCTCACACAACAACTTTAAAGGAATTAAAGATAATAGCATGCATTGCCTTAAACAATCCTTAACCACTATTGTCTATGCAATGTTTTTCAAAAGAAATTTAATTTTCAAAATGCAAAACTCCTTGATTATATTTGAATTTAAACATGAAGTCACAATGGCTTAGAAGGTGGAAAATGATGGTAAATTGAACCCTTTTTTTTAATATCCAAGATGAACATTAAATTACATCAAAATTAAAATTATTACAATATGTTTGTCAACATAAATTTTCTTGTTTTTGGCATGCATAGAATCCCTATTCAAATACCAATCCTCAACAACAACACTAACAAAAGAAATGATGTTTTTTCCCACCCAACATGCTTCTACAAAGTATCTAACTTCAATGACATGAGGTTATCCTTTCTTTGAATATATGTATAAACCATGCATTTCACTTAAAGAACTAAACAATCATCCCTTATAATATATTTGGCCCAAGGAAGCTTAGTTGCCCAAAAATCTTCAAAAGTTTGAACCTTGTTCTAAGACCTCTTAAGTTTCTTAGATGGAAACTTCTATGCACTAGATTTGTAGGGCTAAAAAACAATGAATAGTTTAAAAAGAACATCTGCAAATGAGCCTGTGTAACAAAAAAGAGTTGGGCTAGAATGTTGCCCGAATTTTGCAATACAAGATTCAATATGACCACTTGATCACAAGTAAACCTCAGAATTGACATGAATAAGAAATTACATATTTGACATATGC
The DNA here is from genome assembly GCA_963921925.1 of Sphagnum tenellum. NCBI lineage: Eukaryota > Viridiplantae > Streptophyta > Sphagnopsida > Sphagnales > Sphagnaceae > Sphagnum > Sphagnum tenellum. The sequence continues at coordinate 9,061,594 of OY998155.1, forward strand.
TATTTAATCATATTATTTTAATTATGGACCATCAAGGATCAACACACTTCGACCTCCTTCTCATGAGTTCCACTGGTCTTCTTAATGGCAGATTTTACTAAGACAGAATTGTTCTTGACACAAAAAGATTCCCATCCTAGAATAGTCCAACAATGCAATACACTCCAAACCACAAATCACAAAGTGAAACCAAACCAAAGAGACTCATGTCTTTCTTCCCAACACCAATAATCCCCAATCTATTAATGAAAACAACACAACTTTCAGCCTACAACTTGAAAACCCACATTGAATTTATAGTTGCCCAAAAATTTGACAAACATAATGTTGTGTTTCAAATGGACATAAACAAATCAAGTCTTGAATACAATTCATTATCTGTCTTCAAGAACACATCACTACTTTGGAGCTCCCACCCCAGCAAGTATTCTTTCCCCATCAACACAACACAAGATGACCCCATTTGATGAGCTGAAACACTCCATAGTGGCACAACAATGTGCCATTTGAACTACTTCAAAATCCCTAGAGATTTTCATCCTTTCTTTGACTCATGATCCCCAACTTCTATTCCTACACCTAAAACATATAACAAAACATTTATGCATAGTGGAAAGTTCATCACTTTTGCTATATGTTCAACACAATAAAAATATAGCTGCCTCCCAAACAAAAACCACATAAACATATGAGAAGCACCTCACTTATACATTGTTCTTGGTCTAAATGTTTTTATAAATCCACAATTTCGCTTTTTATACTCCCATGAAAAACCATCTACATGAAAGGATTAAGCCTTCATAATTCGCAAAAGCTGAAAAGACTAACATAGCAAATAGTCCACACCCCAAAATTCGAGAACAACTAAACAACAAAGCCTTGTTGAGCGCCATCATAGGTTGCCATACATAATCAACAAAACAACAAAAAACATAAATGCAAAGCAAATCTATGAAAACAAAACACCACCCATCTCGATCAACTGCCAGAACTTTGTCGTGTACTACTTCTGACAGTTGATGGAGCTCCTTCATCCTTTTAGGTTTTCATTCATCCACAATTTTTCATTGCACTTATGCTTTGATTGGGAAAAAAAAATTTGAAATGAAAGTTCTTGGGGACTTTAAAAGTACCATTACAAGCAATTTCACAAGCTTCATGAATTGAAAAAATATATATATAAATTGGACAAAATAAAAAAGAATGTGGGTGAATCAAATAGTTAATTTGGTCTTCCTACAAAGCTCAACAACACAAAGCTCAACTCCTATAAATCTCAACAACATAAAACTCAAAGTGCAAAAAAAATTAAAAATAGGAAAAAAATCATGCATTTAATTTTGGGGCGGATTTGGCATGAATCACCACCTCACCGACCAATAGGATATATAAATTTTGATCCACTTGAAATATTCTAAAAAACAAAAAGGTCACAATTTTAAAAATAACACAACTACTAATCCAAGTTTCAACCATGGAATAGGTTTTGGATCAACAAAAAGAACCTTCAATAGCCTCTCTTTTGTGCAAAATTTCACGCAAATACAACAAAGATGATTTTGCTATCACAATTTGTAACTTTTAGAAAATTATTTTGTCATAATTAAAGATGTTTTGAAAAAGGTTCATAATGTGTGGACAATGGATGATTGCTTTGCTTGACAACTTTGTCCTCTTCTCCTCAACTTATGTCCCTTTTTTCTTGAGGGTGAAGATAATTTGAACCTTTACTCTTTTTTCTTCATAACTTTTTAGCTCAAAGCTTCAAATAAAAGATGTAAGATCATTCTAGATATTTAGGCTTTGAGAACTTTTTAATAATATAAAAAAAATTGATTTGAAATTATTTTTATCCCTAGTACATTCTTGTCAAACATTTGGGAATTTGTTCACTAGGACAATTTAACATTATGGGAGAGGACAATTTAGTCCCCTTCTTCTTAGGGCAAAAGGCAACTTGAAAAAATTAGCACCTGACCTTTTTTTTTATTCATCATAACTTTTAACTCATAACTTTAAATCAAGAATGAAAATAATTTTAGATATCTATGCTTCAAAAGTTTTCCAATGGCACAAAGAACGTTGGATTTGGACAAATTTTATCCCTTATACTTTCTTCTCAAACATTTGAGAACTTGATTCAAGGGAGAAATTACTTTTCAGGGCAACTAAATTCCTTTCTCCTCAAAGAAATTGGTTTCCAAGGTAAGTTACTGCCCTAGGGAATCAATTTCTTTCTGGGGGGGAACATGATCAGATTACCATTTTGTCTCTGCATTTAATTCATGGCTCTTGTTTAATCTTTGCCACACACAAACAATGCACAATGAACTCTCCTAATCATAACCCTAAGTACAACCTTCTTCGGGTATGAAAAGGTTATTGATCTAGGTTTTTGAGAGACACTTTGCACTATTATTCTCCCCAGGTTGGGTCGAGTTCCAAATAAATCAAATTTCAAAATCACTGGTTATGAGACAAGGGTAGGTGTTAAATTTCAAAAAATGCCGGGTAGCAAGGGGTCCAAGTTTTTGATGAAGTAAGACCCAACCGGCATATATGAATTTATCCAGTCTGATATTCAGTTAATACCCAGCATAAAATACTCACCCCATATTAGTACTAACCCAAAAGTAGTTAGTCCATATGCACCCACCAAAAGTGGTTGTAACTAGTTGTATATGATATGCTAAAAAATAAAAATAACCAAAATTCCATACTTCAAATTTTGTAGCTCACTAAACAAGGAGCATCCCTTGAAGCCACCTTGGGTTTTGAAGGAAAAAAACAATGATTTGTGCATATAAATATTGCCTTGAATTCAGCACATACTTACCAACCAGAGGCGGAACAACTTCCAAAAATATTGCTTTTCATTTTGACAATATTCTTATAGACAATTTTTTCCATATTGGACAAGATTCATAAAAGTGAACAATTTTGGGGGTCTAAGGACAAGTTGTGGCTTGTCGACTTTCGAGCTTTACTTTTTGAATATTATACCCAAAAAGCATGCCTTGTGATTTGAATGATCTCCATTGAGGAAATAAAAGACAAATTGTGAACTACTTTTGAAAATAAAATCCTTTTGAATTGGGGTTGGCTATAACACACTCCCCCCCTGAAGATGATGTCAAGCTTGTTGTTGTGCATTATGTCATGTCATGTTGTAGCCCCAAAAGAGGGAACACTTGGAGTGGGTTGCGCCAAATTTGATTATATATATATAATATTTTATTTTTGAAAGTAGAATATATAAGCAGCTAGACTCTGGAGGATGGGTTTTTCAAAAAAAAATTATTGGAAGTTTGAAGATTTTTCAAAAATCAATTAGGGTAAAACATCCAGTTAGTGAACACTTAAGCACTCAGGGCAGGCTGCACCCTAATTTAGTGAAATTTACACTAAAAAAAGAAAAGAAAAATCTCCCAAAAAATGGTTGAAAAAATGAAAACATTCTAAACGAAAAATGAAATGATTGTTGGGGCCTGTCCATGTGGGCTAATGCATTGGATCCACAATTTGGAAGTTTTACCTTACTAAAACTGGTTTCACATTATGTGAACTGGTTTCTTTAATGAAAGTGTTTAGACTGTTTAGACTAGAACGAAGTTTTTTGGAGTTCAGAGTGTGGACACAGTATGTAGATGGTACAACATCTTATAGAATATGCCTTGTAATCAATGACCCGCTTCATGTGGATCTGTTGATGGTCACACTCCAACAACCCATTGAGGGACCAAAATTCATCACATTGGAAGGACAAGTTGCAATCACAATAGAAAATATACAATTAGCTTTGGCAAGCCTTCAATTAAGTCATCCTTCCTCTAAGCAAAACATTTGGAGGGATTAATCTATTGGTTCCATGAATGGGAAGCGCAACAACAAGCCTCAATAGCAAGTGGATGGTCTTGAGAAGCACCAAATTTACTTGCAATGAAATCATAACCACAATTAAGTCGAGTTAATGAGATGTGGTATGAAGAGAAGTTTGAATGAATTTGTTAAGTGGACGAAGACCTAATGAAAAAGAGTGATGCATTGGAATGTTGAAAAAGACAAAAGAAGAAATGATCGAGGGTGACATCTTTAGCTCCTTAGAGTCTATGAGTAATGTTATTTAGTTGTTGCAAGGCTATGGTGGATTAAGAACCAATGGTGTTGCATTGGGAGGTTTATTTTGAGACAACTATTGAGACAACAAGTTCTTTTGCATTTGATGAAATTTGGCAATGGTGAAGCTTGGCAGGAAGCATCATGGTTGGTGAAATCAATGAAAGGGGAGGCGATGGAGAGGATAAAAGTAGACACATTTCTAAAGCTAAACATCTAGTTTTTCTACAGTGTTGTGTGCATGTTTCTTAGTGTAAAGGTTAGAATTTTTTTGTTTTTGGTGTTGTTTAGGTCAATGAAGAGACTTCAAACTTTTCCACTACACATTGGAGTCAGCAACTAGGAACTATGTAATAGAACAATATGAAAATAACATGCGGTTGATGGAGATGATGACAGACCATAAGGGACTTAATGGCCAGTCTATATAAACTAGCATCAAGATTATGGGCTAGTGGAATTATTAGGGACTGCAAACTGGAAATTTAAAGAAGTTTGAGAGACCTAGATTGTTGGGAATTCCAAGGATATGGCTTGGGTATTACAAGTTTGGGAAGCAAGAATACAAATATCCAAAAAATTCCTTGCAAATTTGCTTGGGATAGTTGTTGGGATAGTGGGACTCTGTCACAAATTTAGGTTGATTCTTAATGCTGGAAGAAGACCATGATAGTTGAAAGAGTGATGTCGAGAGGAACCTAATCCATTAGATCATATGTAGCTCATGTTGTTGTAATCAATCATTTTAAAGTATAAGTTTATAGAACTTCTGTACTTGTTTTGGAACCCATTTAGTGAGGAACTTTCACATTTTATAATATGTGTTATATGCATTCTCACCATCTTTGGTCAACTCTTGACTATGAACAATTTAAGATCTGTAAAATGGTGAATTGTGTGGCATCTGTACATCCCTTTTTTTTTGTTATAAGACCTCCTACAACATTTGTAACCAGAAAAATAACCCATGAAGGTCATCAGAGTGCATATTAGAAGATTTCACAAGTTATAACAAATCCATAAGTGAAAAAAATCTAAAGCCATAAGAGTTTACTAAACCTCTCAAAAGTTATAATAATTTTGCAAATGAATGGTTTATTAGACCATTTGCAAAAGTCATAAATGGTTTATTAGACCTCCCAATTGTTATTAGACCTTCATGGGCAGTGAGAATAAGTTACTCAAGACCTGAACTGCAAGGTTAGTTTTATGTGCAACATAATTGACACCCATTGAAAATGGTGTTCAAGTTTCTTTGATTTGCTTTGTGACTTTTTTCTCCCACCCTAAAATATTGAAGCCTCATCTACACCAAAGTACAACTTCTTCAACAACTTCTCCCTAGTTAGCCCTCCAACCTTCACCAACGCAGATGTGATAACTTTAGTGAGATTATTGGAACTCAACCATGCACAATCCATTCAACACAAAACAAAACAAAAAACTCTATTTCAAAATTGAATCACATAAGCATGAACATAGATCCATGAATCATTCTCAATGATTAGAGTTTCATCACATGGGTAGCCTTTGAATTGAACAATTTGAATAGCCTTGATAGTGGCCTCTTGAACTTGGATATACATGAATTCAACAAGAGTCTGACCAATTATATTAAATCAATGCATGCTCAAATTGTTAAAAACCCGTAAACTTTTTTTTTAAAAACTTATAAAAAGACTAATACTACAACATTAATTGTAACAAAATATGAAACAAAGATTTCATTTGAATAGATTGGATCCAAACATGTCGCCTCTTGTTTGGATGTTCCCCCAATCACCTACAAGGTAATTATGTAAACTACCTAGTATCCACAAAACAACATAAGATACAATTTTTAAGGGAATGTGTATGATAACAAAGTGTATTGAATCTCAACAACTCGGTAACGGAGTTGGTGGAAATTGTGTCCAAAGCGTGTCCGGAATAATATAGGAATTGTCCACAACACTATAAATACTGTAAACAGTGGGGTGTTTTTTTTTCCCCAACTTTGTAATACCTATGTCGGAGCTTTTATCAATGTACCGATACTGAAGATTTTGGAGAACGGCGAGAGTATGGTTTGTGAACAACGAAGGAGACGAAGCGAACAGGCTCTCGAGTTTTGGGAGCCATGAGAGCGCGCGACTGTTGTTGTCGTTGCGTTGCGAACCTCGAGGAGAGACGGAGACCAAAAACTGTCCGACTCGTTGTTGGAGCGCGTGAGCTTTTGAAGGTTCAGCTGCGCTGAGTGGGTTCCGTACTGGAGCTTTCCGTTGCCGTGATGTGCGCGGTGCTGATCGTGAATTGAGCACTGTGTTTTTGAAGATATATGTGGCTGAGGACCCGGCAAGCAGTACGCTTCTAGCTTGGTGTTTTGTGAGGAGTGAAGCTAATCGTATTGGAGCTTACCGAGCTCGCAGCTCCATTTCGCAAAAGGCCTAGGAGTCCCTCTATGTGTAGGCCTCCGACAGTCCAACGAGAAGGTGGTTTTCCTGTTGTTGAATTGCAAGGGCTTGAAGGGCTCGGGTCGGGGTTTGTAGCTAGCTCAGTGTTTGAAAAGCTTCCCGATCTATAGACTTTGGAGAGCTCGGTTTTGAGGGAGGATCTTCTGAGCGAATTTTGGTGCGTTCCAGGATTAGGGGGAGCGATCTTGGTTCATAAAGAGAGAAGTTCAAGGGGGGCTTTGGTTTGAGTTGTCGCAAGACTCGAGCTGGAGGCGCAGCCGGATTCTGCAAAAGATAGCAAAGAAGGACATGTGCACCCTAAGCTATGTGCAAGGCGAGGATGCTTCGACGTTTCCAGCAGGAGCAGGAGCTGTTTGAGAGCTTGGAGGCTCTCAGCTGCAGCCGGAGTAAAACTCGAGGGGTTGCATGCGAGGAAGCGAGGAAGTTTGTAAAAGTTGCTTGGAAAGCAGCACGGAGGTGCACCCTGGAGAGCTGTTTTTTGGAGGTGCTCGCTTGTCGTCAGTGATTAGGAGAGTGATCCGCGATACTATGCGCAAGCTCTAGTGTGGAAGCTTGAGAAGGCTCAGTAGAAACAAGGTACACGGATTCTCTTCGAGAGAAAGATACAGACATAAGCTTGTACATGTATACTCCCGACCGTGAAGAAAAGATCATCACCGAGTGGAGCTCATCGAGCTAGCTGCGTTCGAGAAATCTGCTTGGCTGCAGATTGACATGCATGAAGAGCGGGATTGATCAGTCAAGACAAAACAAAGTCAAGGCTCATTATTATTGATCTTGTTCACTGATTTCAAAATGGTGCAGAAGATAGTCATTTTCTTCTGGCTACAAACGGCGTACTCGATTTGGGTATTCCTGAGGGATGCGAAATTCTTCAGGATACCGTACGCGGTGATCTCCTCTTTGTGGCATAGAAAGCTCTTCTGCAGCTTGCCATTATCCAAACAAGCATATTACCTAATGGTGAAAGGCGACCAAAGGAAAGACGGCGGGATAGGTTCACAGCACTATATTGACCAAAATACATGCGAAGAAAAACCCAGCGGCGATTTCGTAACTGTAATTCTTAACAAAGAAAAAGCCTTCGATGGGAGCTCGATCCGCGTACTTGTACGAGCCGACAACATCGAACGATACAGATGGCTGATCAAAAAGTTCTACGAGCATCCCATCTGCACTCGTGAAGATCTCCTCGTCCCGGGCTTGGTAATCATGCGGAGATTGAACGCTACAGAGATGACACAGAAGTACATAGATGGTTATATCCCAGAGTTCAAAACCAACTACGCTTTCATCGACAACAGCAGCGGAGAAAGACTGAATGACAATTTCATGAAAATGGTTTCTGTCATCCCCATCGCTCTTCAAGCTCGCGGCTTCGATTGGCCTTCTGTTTATGTGTTCTTCGCAATCGTCTTGTTTGATTTCTTCTCCTATGTATCCAACAATCTCTGGCACTTGTTCAAAGTCTTTCTGTTTTACAGTGTCAAGTCTCTGATAGCCAAGCTTCAGAACGAGAACACCAGAGTCTTCTTGCATGATTTCTTGTCCACCATCAGTGAAAATTTTGCCTTCTGTGACAAGAGTCGAAAATGTTCCTATAGATTGTTGGGTTGTAGAAAAGTGAGAGCATGTGGGGAGTTTTTGGTGCCACCTTACTTCATAACTATCTCACAGTATCGTCCCAAAAGACAAGTGCTTGCCTTAGTGGGTGATGGTGAACTTGGTGAAGTGAATTCTATTGAGTTCTTCATCAATAGAGACAGACACGAATGGAGGTACCAGGTCTTGAAAGACAAATCACTGAATGTTTTCTTTTTTGTCAATAATATTGAATTCTTGAGACAAAAAGGTGCAAGTATGGAGGAGTTGGAGGCTATGTATGAGAATATGCGGGATGTGGAGGAAAGGCACATTTATCCAATCACCAGAGCGACATACTGGGGCATTCATGTTTGTACATATGCAGAGTTCTGTCGAAGCTTGGGTACTCTAAATAATATCTGTGAGGTGTCTTTGGATCCTTGGGTCTCAGATCCATTTTTGGTTTGTGGTATGAACTTAGCTAAGATATTACATTCTCAGATTGCTGCATACTGGTGCAAGCTTTTCGATCAATTGGGAGCAGCTAGCAAGTGAACAGACTGGTGTTTCTCCCATGATGCCGAGATCTTAGCCAGTTCTGATACAGAAAAAAATGGTGGCATTGAGGTTGCACATGTTGTTGACACAGCAGAGACCCCAGAAACTGCCATGGGTGGTGGGTATGGGGCTTCCCTTGGTGGTGGGTACAGGGAAGATGCCATGGAGGATGTTGGGGTTGATGCCTATTTCAGACCCCAAAGAAGGATGTGTGACCAGAAATGAGGTCAATGTGAAATGTGAAAACATGTTTTTGTGACAATGGTTTTAGGGTTTGCAGAATGGGAGCTTTCACCCTTTTGCAAAAGTGAATGATGTCAATGCTTCCAGAGGTTTCACTGGTGCAAGTTAGGAGACTGAATTGCTGAATTTTGTTTGTATTAGTATTGGTTTTTGCTGATTAATGCTGTGAAGATGTGCAATTGTGCGGAGTGGAATAAGGCAAGATCAAAACATTACTGCCAAAAATGCCAGAGGTGATGGTGTGTTGGAGAGTGAGAATGATGCTGGGAGTTGGTGATCTGCTGGTTGGCAAGCTTTATCTGAATGGATGTGTGCTGTGGAGTGAAGGCAGCAACTGACAATGGCTCCAGGGTGTTTTTCAGGGAGAAAGTTTGTGCATTTTGCTGATTTTGTATGCTTTGAGTAGTACTGTGTAGAAGATTCAGGCTAGAGATTTCATTGCACATAGCTCTGAGGGTCTGTGCACATGTACACAATAAAACAATTGGATATGGCTGGAGAGGAGGACAAGACATGTAGTTTTCATGGTTCTTGTAAGGGTTAGGGTTGGAAAGTAAACTTGAGAATCAGGATGCATATGAGAGAAAGTGACATATAGAACAGTGGCATTGGAGAGATTTTTGACTCTATTGAGAATGTCTGTTGTTGTTTCGGATCAGGACTAAGGTTGATCAGTCCATAGACTGGATATGGACTGACTTTAAGAGTTGAGAGTTTGAGTTGGATAGTTGGGAACTTTGTGATGTTTGCAGCATAATCTGAGTCTCTGTTGGGATGACAAGGAGTTTTGTTGGGTGGAGATTCCACAACAGTCTGGTAATCAGGTAACATTGCATTTCTCATATCCAGTTTCCATCAGGAAGTTCCAGTCCATTTCATGACAGTCGAGCACAAGAGCTTGGATCACATTCTAAAAGAAATCAGGGTGTGGGCGGAGTGATTAGAATCAATATGTGAATACCAGTGAGTCTGATCCAAAGCCATATCCCAAAAAAAATTTGTGGTGCTCAATATTTAGTTCGTGACTTTCCATTTTGGGTCATTGTAATATGTCCCAATTCAGGATTCTGGGGTCTGCAGTTACCAGATGTACACAAACCATATTGGGTGTAGATAGGAGTCAGGCAAGAATAAGTATAGATTATAGTGATTACATTACCAATGAACTGCTGAAGATGGGAGCTGTATGCATCCAGTTGTGCTTATTTCACAAATGTGCAGTCAAGTAATCAAAGATATTCATGTGGGATTCATAAATGGTCCTCTATGTGGGTACAACATTTGAAGAACTTAGTCTCTTCCTTTTTGGTTACAGATACACCCACGTTGCAAGTTCAGACAATGTTATATGAACCAGCAGACAAGGGAATGTGTGGTTGAACGTGTTCTGGAGAGTTTTAGATTTTTTGACTATTTGAGGTTTGTTAATGTTAGTGGTTTTGAGAACAACGTAGCTCACATTGTTTTCCTTAACAAAGTGTAGTGGTCTTTGGTTCTGAGTCCTGGCTTTGAATGCCATCTCATTCAGAGGAATATGAGTAGTACAATTTTGACAATTTGGAGTATGTAAAGTTCATGTTATGGAAACAGGTGATATGTATTTGCAATCTCAAATTTCTGGAGTGCTAATGACTGCTGAAGATAAGGCACGCTCATAATTGTTCAGATGCTATTCCTTGAAATGAGATGAATGTGTACATTTGAGATGATGCCTGTATATATCCTTTGAATTCCACTCATTGTTTCTTTGCAACCTTCTCTTTTCTGTGCCCATCACCATTGTGAGTCTTGAGTCCTGGAATCAAATGGTGTGCCACTGTGCACATGCTGTCTAAAGTTTTTACCAAGATGTTGATTTTAGACATCAGAATGACTTGATTCCAGTGACACCATATTTTATGGGGTATGCCCAAAAGGATCAATCAAAACCTCCAAGGTAGAAAGGTCAAAGTCTCGATTGGCATGCTGGTTGGCAATCTCACAGCAAATGGTGAACAAAATGAACTACATCTGAGTTAGGGGGGGTGAATTCCATGATGACAAAAAATGAGATACAAAGTGGTGACAGAGATGGAATAGAGGAGAGTGGGAAACCTGGCTGATTAGAAACTGGCAAGAAAATATCCAAGGGCAATGTGATGATAGTTCACACCTTGAAACAAGCACAAAACAGTTCAGTGCTTATCAGCTGGCTTTGCTCCATGTGCTTATCCTGCTTCTGAGTTGCCAGAAGAAAAGAGTTCTCTGGGTTCATCCACTGACCATGATTGCAAACTGATCTGTACCAAGTAGCTTACATACGCATGGCACCATTCCTTTAGTATCATGTTGCTGGATCCAAATTCACTGTGACAGGTGTAATCACTCCCAGTGGCAACTTGTACTCTTTGAATATGAACTGTATACTTGATGACAATGGCAGTGACAGAAATGCTTCAAAGGAAAGCTTGTTGGAAAACTGAGAGCTTGAGGTCATTCTAAGGACAGTTGCACACCACAGGGAAGACTCGGCCATGATGGTAGCTTGCACACTAATAAGGAAACAAAGGGAAGAAGCACGATGAGAAAGAAGAACAGCAGAAACTGAAGATATGTCTGGAGCAAAGCTGTATGCATTAAAAAACTGGAAAGTTAAATGCAAGACAACCATTGATGCTGAGACATGTGAAATATCCCAAATGACTTCTCAAAACTCATGAAAGACACAAGCAGCTAGTTCGCACTTCCTGCAACAGAACACAACAGCACATAGAAAGAATGCATCAACATACAACCATTTATCATCATGCTACCAGAGTTCAAAAACTTGAGGAAAATCTATCTCAAGTTAGATTTGAAAAGAGAGCCAAGAAATGATGATTGCTTTTCTCCCTGTGCTCTTTTGGATGCAGAGAAGGTTAGAGGCCACTAATGCATACAAATACCCTACCTACCTCTTTTTGAGTTTTGATAGCTTGATGCCCTGACCACCATGTGTCCATCTACCCTCCTACAAAGAATAAGCCAAACACTATAAGGCTAAACCTAACATTCTGTCTGGACCTCATCTACAGCCTTATAGTCCAGTTTCACTCAATGAAGGTGACAAGGAATCATTGAGTTGAATAAGATCCTTATGCCTAGTTATCCATTTGACCAACTCCTCAAAAGGGGCTTGCAAACTCATCAAACTCTCCTGATCCAAACCCTCACTAAACGGTGCTCCCATTTCTATCAACGAGTTGAATACTACCTGTTTAACCACTCCAGTTCCTTTCCCTTGCCCAACATACACATCGTCATCAGTACCGCTGCCACCAGTTTTTATCGCTACTTTCTGTGCCAGTATTGTCCGCATCTTGGCTCTCTTGACAGTTTCATCCAAGAAATTATATACTGCCACCTGAGCTGCCCTAATTGAGAGGCCCCGTAGATCCAATGACCACACTGACTCACCAAAGTGGGGACGGTTGTACTGATCAGAGAGACTACGAGCCTTCAACATCATGATTTTTGCTCGTTGCTTCAGCCCCCGCCTCCACAAAGCATCCAGAATAGCATTATAAAAGGAGAAATTTGACTTGTCATCTTGTGCAGAAGTGTAGATCTCGAGGAAATCTGAAACTTCCTGCACCACTGAATCATGTTCCAAAGCCTCTGGCTGCAATAATCCGTCCAAAGACCCTTCACCGACCTGATCAGTCCCTGAACTTGAGTCCTGGGCTGGTGGGGAAGAACATATGATGTGATATGCTACTCGGCACAATTCAAACCGGCTACCTTCCAGTGCCTTGGCCAATGGAGCAATAGTGGCATTGTCCATTTCACCAAGAGCAGAGATCAGAACCCCATAACCTGCAGCATCTGGTTCAACATTGTTCCGCTGCATTTCATTAAATATGTCAGCAGCATGTGAATACCAGCCTCCTCTCACATACAGGTTGAGCATTGCCCCATAGACTTTGACATTGACTGCACCTCCAGAGTTTTTTAGCACATCTGAGCATACCTGCAACCAATATTAAGGATACCCTCTGATAATTACTGCAGGGCTAGCAAACAACACCAAAAGCCTTATAAATCTCTACAGAAAATATATTGGAATGCTTTGGAGAACCTCATTGATTCTGAATCTTTGCTTAAGAGTAATCAGATGCTAATACTTCCACAACTACTGACCTAAATTTAGATAAGTTCTCAAACTCCTAATCCCCAAATTGATCACTAACTGATGGACTATATCTAACATATTCACTGAAAACAAGAGTGGGGATTTGTCCAGCACAGTAATCCAGCAGTTAAATCCCATGGAAACTAAGGTATTGAGTAGAATTTTGAAACCACAAACCAACCTCATGCCCAGCTTTGGTCCATCCCCGTAAAGAATATGCATTGATCATTGTTGCAAAAGTATGCGAGGTTGGCTTCACTCCATCTCGCAACATCCGTCTGTAAAGTTCTTCAGCTTTCTCATAGCGGCCTCCCTGGGCAACAGCAGCAATGAGGGAGGTGTAGGTGACAGAGGATGGATGGTACCCTGCCTCCATGACTTCCACATAAAACTGAACTGCTTCCTCATGCATTCCGTTCTTACCACATGCATCAATCAGCATGTTGTAGGCCACCAGTGATGGTTTTGCTTTCTGTTGCATCCATCAACAAAAATTTACAACCTCTCCACATTGATGAAACTTACACCTGCCATCTTCACGCAGTGCTCAAAATATACAGGAGTTTCTATCAGATCCTTTGGATTATCATAACAAAGGATAAAGAGAACAATGACATTGCCCGAGCACCACATCCAAAATCACCAGTAAGTGATGCACACTCAATTGGAGGAGGTACATGCAGGCAAGTGTTATACCAGCTTGTATTCACGGAATACACTGAGCGCTTGATCAAAAAGCCCTGCACGGCAATAGGAAAGAAGGAGGGCATCGTATTCACCTCCTTTTGCTTCCAATCCTGCCTCTCTCATCTTCTGAAAAATGTTCTCAACCCTGCGGTGTCTTCCCTTCCTTCCATGAAGTTGCATCATTTTCATCCACACCTAAACAAACCTCAAATCAGTTGTGTGCACATGTCATGAGTTGTTTCACCTCATATAGAAAAAGTCTGCAAAAACCTGGCAAACTGGCTACTCACCTTATTCTCATATTTGACATGCTTGTGTGCTCAGTCATCCCACATTCCAATGTAGTTCACAGTTATCCAACCTAAATAATTTTCTTTGTAACTGAAAACTGAAGGCCAAATGTGTTGCAGGACATTATACATCCAGCAGTCAGAGCAGTCAAGGCATATTCTGCAATCTTCAAGGAGGGTTATCGAGCATTACTAGATGGCCACCAAAGTAAGTCAGAGAGCTTCTCCCCAGCTAGACACCATGGAATGTGACAACAAAAACATTTAGACCAAGAGAGGAACAGATTAGGGCTTTACTTTGTTGTCAATCTTGTAGTCAGCAGCTAGCATGTCTTGAAAAATCAGGTCAGCATCATCAACACGATCTGCAAGCCAACAAGCTGTTAACAAATTGGATAGGGGCTTGTAGCCCACCATACTTTTGCTTGCTCGTAGTCCACGCAATAATTGAACTGCTTTATCCACATTGGGTGTATCCCCACTCAAACATGCTGCGATCACCTGAAGAAACCAGGTATGAGGTGATTTGACAACCTATTGTAGATTCAAAACCAAACAAAAAGTTATTTGAAAGATACCTGCTGCTACAGTAATCCACCAAATGGTGCAGTTCTTTGTTTATACAACTGTCTTCCTGAGAAGCACAATAGGAATGATAAATATAGTATAAATTTTTTATTGCTTGAAGCTAAATGTGATAATGGCCCATTTGGTTTCCACCAAAAAAGGATACTAGTGCTGTGCATATGAATCCATGCTGTCAACAACCCAATCCACAATGGCAACTCCAAGTGCTAATTGTGGCCTCCATTGTACGATGATACCCATTTCAGTTTCAATGTTTACTCTGATACTATTCTACTTATTTGTCATAATCAACAGAAATCTCTGTATTCTTTACATTCCATACATTACATTAAGAGGTGTGAACTGCAAATTGTACTGCTGCTCAAGGTACCTCAACTGTAAAAGCAACTCCAATCAGAAAGCCTTCAAAGATACAGGATGACCTTGAAGCTCACTATTTGCAAGCAGCAGTTGCATTTTGACTCACCAAATACAGAACAACCAAAAGACTACCAAAATCACATTGGAGAATGACCTTGAAGAAGTATGAGTTCCTCCCAGTTTGAAGGTTTGGATGCCAAGTTTGACATCACAACCCTAAACCCTAGAATCCAAACAGATTCCTTCTTGAAACCCTAATCTCCAATCCTGTAAATTCATTTGACACAAAGAGATTCTGCATCTTCTGGTTGACAGAAATTCAAGCTACAGTTTCAAGCATGACCAGGTTTCAGAGCTTCAGAAACTCACTCTTTCATATGTGGTGTTATTGGGTTGAACGCCATGTTTTTCCATTTGTAGCAACAATCGGGATGCAGGGAGGACTAAGCCTTGGTTTCCATATCCTCTGGCAATTGCATTGTAAAAGAAGACATCAGGATGTAGTCCTGATGCCTTCATCTCCTCAACAAGGGACTCAATTTCGCCCTCCCTCCCATGTCTTGCAAGCACTGCACCCATGGTCGTGTAGGCCTTCAGTAATCTCACTCGTGCTTCTCTGTTTGACGTTGCACACAAAAACAAAAAATACGATACAGAAACTCCATCTTGTCCTCTCACACTTTCACTCCAAAATATTTCGAATCCTAGAAGACCGGAACATTCTCCTCATGGACAACGCTCAAGACCGTTCTTCGGATTCAGAAGGAAGAAAAATCCAAAATGAAAGCACTTACTTTCTGCCGTCGTCGTCGTCGTCATTGTTCCTTGTCAGGCTCGGCATCTGCCATGCCGGCACGCTTCTCTGAGACTCCAAGACCCTGAAAACGCGAAAAGCGAGGGCCCAATCTAGCTCTCCAACGTTGCCCACGACCTTGTTCCATTCCTCGGACGGAATCTTGTGAAACAACGGCTGGAGAGTCGCCTGCACATCCGCTCCTCCTCGAATCGCCGAGATGACTTGCAGCACCTCCGGACTGGCCTCTAACCTCCACTTGGAGCTTCTAGGCACCTGAGAAGAAGAAGAGGAGGAAGAGGAGGCGACTTTCTTCTTATCTTCCTCCACGCTACCCACTACCGCACGGGGAGCCAACGAAACTCGCACCAAACTTGCGGTACGGCCACAAAGGGTAAAGCAACGGACGAGGGTGAGCTGCAGAGGAGGATGCTTCTGCTGCACTCGCACTAAGGCAGCGGCGGCAGCAGGACACGGATGGCCAGAAACAGAAACACATTCCAAGGACTTGTATATGGACATGAGGCTGGCTGTCGTTTGCAAGCTCTCGTTTGCTGCACTGCGTCACGCTGCTACCCAACGCGAGCTATCCACACGCACGAATCAACTACGTTTGTGCTCTTCACCAAGGGAGCGTGCTTCCTTGGTACAGTGTTCTGGGTTTAGGCGTAGTAACACCTAAAAGTGGACTATGGAACTGGGAATGAACTTAATAAGAGTAAAATCTCATCTGTTTCTGTGTATCTAACTATATATTGGATGTGTAAGTGTAGAGGTGTGTCAAACTTAGGCCATTTCATGCCCTTTAAATTCATTGAATTGGAAGTGTAAACAAGGGGTGTATCACACTGTGGGCCTTGCCATTTATGTACATAAAAGAGTACCTTAATGCAAAAGAGGAATTATGAAAACTCAAATATTTCACCATCCAAAATATAATCTTCCAAAAAATCCTCTGAAAGAAACCGAAATCCTTCAACATATTATAACTCTATAACTATTTGCAAGTTTCAACACAAGTCAAACTATCACCTTTCAAAAATCCTCATATAAAAATAGACCTCTTACCTAGGGGCCAAAATCCATTAATCTACTATACTCTGTAATGAATCTAAGCACAATCTCCTTGCCTTGGTAGTAGGCAAGACCAACAAACACAATTTTACGAGCTACTAATGGCCATGTAGAACTGAGTGAAATTGGGTAAATATATGAAACAGGAAAAATAGTATGTAGATAAGGTTTTGTTCATGTCAAGGTGCTTCACCAATTTTCTGCCAAATCACTTTAAGAAGGAAGTAAATTAGGGTTTCCAAAATCAAACATGTATTTGTGACATAAGACAAATATATTGGATTGACACATTACAAAGTGTCAATGCCAGTATTGAACTTGTGAGTAGTGAGGTTTGCAATTTGCAATTGTCAAAGATAGGTTCCGTGAAAACAGTAGTAGTTTGATGGGACAAGGACACCCAATGTATTTCAGGCTTGGGAACTAAAATGCCAAAAGATTTGCACTCTTAGGGTCAAAAAAAGGAGGAGTACAGAACAATGATACGCACTATAGTTTAATGCTTTTGTAGCACTATTAGACTTCTCATGAACTAATAGCACTAATAAACTCAAGAACCAATAACTACAAGTCTAATGAACCCAAACTGTAATGCCACATTTGTGATATTAATATTGGTCTCACATATATCACAAATTGAATTCAGTTTTAGCTACGATGCCTTTTGAAGTTGCACCTACCAACCATAACACCAAATCTCTGGTGAAAATGAAAAGATGTAAACTAATTTGTGCATGAATTTCCACCATGCTTATGGTACTCATGGAATGTATATGAAAGTGATTATAGATATTCTTGCTATCAAAGCCTACTATTGAATCAACCAAAGATTTTCTTTTGTTAGAAAAAAAATTTGATCTTGCAAACGACCAAAGATCTATATTGCTCTAAACAGAATTGATTAGGGAACTCTGCTAAAATGATACAATATTTACTTGGACCTTTAGTTGGGTAATACACAAAACTGCCCTATCCAAACTTGAACTCAGAGACGTTCTCAAGATCAATTCAGAAAGCACATGGTGCATTGGACCAAGCAAAAGAAATGGTGCATCAAAATCCAGATGATGAAGTTTAGTGCAGACGCCTGCTGACACCCAAGTTGTAGTGGAAAGCTCTAGAGATCAAACAGCTCTTTAACAACTCATATCAATTGCTGCTTTGGTGAATGATTACACAGGCCCTTCATTCGAGCATAATGAAGTGAAAAAGAAATTTCTGTCAGTGATCCTTGACTCTAACCACTACACTGTAACCACCACATCAAACACCCACTTCTGTTCATTTTGAGAACTGTAATTGCAGGTTTTTGCTTTCTAAAGCTTGAACTCATTCTGTCTGCTCTTAGTTGGCAAGTATTCCAGTAAGTTATAAATCAGCATCATGTTATGACTACAACCTATTGCTGAGTTAGGATGGTATAATAGTTCCCAATACCAATACATACCACCTGAACAAAGACAATGAGAATGGAAGATACCAAGGTCCTCAACTACAGCCCTTGACAAAAATTAAAATGCAGACATGACAGGTGTTGACATAATGCCAAAAGAAAAATTCCACACATAAGGAAGCTTATGGTCAACAATTTCACCAAAATAGATTTCACCAAACTATGGTCAAGTTCTGATGATTGACACATAAAAGAGAAAATGAACCACATTTGTGTTGTGTCCTCTGAAAAGAATTCTAAAATCAAGCCATCTGAAGAAAGCATTGATCTGCAGCTCCATATCACTTGGAGCTATGTAATGTTGTTTCTGCAAGGTTTTCACTTTGAATTCATCTCAGTTCCAAAGTCATAGTGTACGACTCTATGAGGTTTAGAAAATTCACCAAAGAATGAAGGCTGATGTCCAGACTTACATGGGCAATAATAAATGTGTTCTTTGAGGTGAAGTGTTCTAGAAGTGTACAAAAACTGTTAAACTCTGATAAGTGCATAGCTACCAAGAAAAAAGAATTTAGGTTGCCAAGACAACACTCTTTCAAGACTTTAAGATGCACCCAATTCTGTCTGGGCACTCTCCAGGCCTAGCTGGTCCAGATTCTCCTCCTACACACAACCAAAGGTGTCACGGTTATTGAAAAATTTCCAATAGGCAAAATCTTTAATCATCCTGCTGCTCATGTTCCTTGCAATTTATACCTTTACTGTGCCGTAGAGCAAACTGCCACAAAACTGCATGTCTACCAGCAGTATGTTGGGAATAAACCAAAATCAAACAGAGGTATTAGCACTTCTCTGGTTTGAACACTTACTATTTCACCTGCTTGTCCCTCCTTTGAAGCATCTAACAACAGACCATTTCCTTCGGAATTCGGTATGCTTTCATCATTCAAAGTCTCAGTGCCTAGCTCTGTGTGGTCATTTGCTGCATTCAACTCCTACAGAGCCCCATGTGAATGCATCAGTGAGAGCTATTGGCAGGACTTGTAGTCACATCAATAATAGGATATTAACAAGAAGATCACAATCTATCACGATAAGTTAGTCAGCATGCATGCCATTTGCTCCTCGGGAATACAAGAATCACTGTCAAATTGATTTACAAGAAACCTCACTGGTACATCCCAGGGTTAAGAAAGCTGTTGCAAGTAAGAAGATCATTTGAGACAAAGTAAGGAAAAAAAACTACAAAACTGAACATCACATTAGAAGGCACACAAATGTACACTTCCAAACAGATAGAAAAAGCTTCAAATTCCACCTCTGAAGGATTAGTTGGGATGTCTTCATGCAATGAACCATCAGTAGTATCCATGGCTTGTGGTTGCTCAATCTCTTCTTGGTTAACAGCTTCAGCTTCCTCAGCCGCTTTCCTCTCCTCTTCTTTTTTTCTCTGAGCTTGCACAACTACTACCTGGATCACACACAACAGCACTGCAAGATCAGATAACCTCAAGAAAACAAATTGCCATAAAATGTGAGAGGTTTCCAAAAATACAAGCTTAACACCTTCCAAAGCTCTCATAACAAAAGCATTGCTCAGAATAGACATGCTTGCTCAGAAATACTCAGCCCAAAGCACAAAGATATGGCAAATGAAGAACCTACAGGCAAGAACCGCAGAACTTTCGGTGGTGTTGTTTCCTCTGCAGTCACCTCCTTGCCTCCTGGACAAGGAATTCACAACAGAACCTCTATAAGAAGCTTATCTCCTCTGCTGCAACAGGAAAACATGATGAGTCATGCTGTGTCTGCAAACAACCCTAACTTGGACATTCTATTCCCCTGTACTTAGGATGCCTGCTACAGCCGGTGAACCACCATCTGAGTTCACTTGACTAGTATGGATAACATCAAGCAAACACCCACAGAGAGACAGCGAGAGAGAGAGAGAGAGAGTTGAATCTAAAGCCACTTGAATGTAGCCATCAAACCTAACCAACAGAGCTGTGGTTTCAACTCTGGCGAGACGAAGGAAATACCATTGGCATTGGCCGGTGGCGCAAGGGGAACCCACTTGTACAGAAGAATTCGAGAGCCGGAGGCGGAGGGCGACGGAGATGCAACTTGCGTCCACGATTTCCGCCATCGCCTCACTTTTCCTTGAAAAACTGAAGCTGGTCCGTGCCTGGTTGACGACCTGCTTCCCATCCTCGTGGTCCCCCCGGCTCCCTCCATCTTTCCCGCACCCTTTTCTTCTTCTCGCGCACCCCAAAAACCAAAAACCGTAAAAAATCTTCCTCCTTCGTCCAGTAGCTATCACCCAATCCTCCTCCTGCACATTCCCCCCGCTCCTTCCATCTTCTTCCTCGCACCCTTTTTCGTCTTAAACCGAAATCCCTAAAAACCGACTTTCTTTCTTTCTTCTTCTTCTTCTTCTTGAAGAGTCACTGGATCCTTACACAAGAGTTGGAAACATCAACAGAAGAGAAAGCAATCGCTTTGGAGCTTGCAGCCATGAAGAAACAAGCATGTGAGGAGCAGCCAGCAGCGCCAACACTGCACTGCAGAGAACTCCGAATTTGTGGCAAACCCAGAAAGCTAACCAGGTTCGAATTCGAATCAGTGTTGTGCAGGTGTTGATTTTGAAAAGAATATACGGTCCCGAGTATTATATATTTTATAACTTTGGTTAACCTTTTGAATAAGGTTTTTTTTTTTTAAATATAAATTCAGAACCTTTGGATACAGCTCAATTGATTTTTCTCAATTTATGACAATTATTGGATATAAGGTTTAGGAGTGTCAAACTGAATAATACAGTTTCAAGTACAATTAGAATTTAGCATTATGATTTTAAAAGTTTTCTTTTGATTCAAATTGACATGGATTTCATCATATAGCTTTTCCTCCACATTCTAAATTGTCACAAAACTTTGAAAAGACATTGAATTATATATTATATATGAGCTTACCTAATGCAAGGTATGTTTATGATATGAAATAATATAAAAAACTTCGATCTATACATCAAAATCTTAGCATACTCTGATCATACTTGAAAATAAATTTTTATTCAAAGTGATAAGAAAAACCTTGAACTCTAATAGTACTCATCTAAGACACTCAAACTCTAGCAGGTCCTCAAAAATTTCTTTGACCGAAAACAGACAAGTAAAAGGTTCCAATTTTACCCAGGTTCTACCTTGATGAACAATTCACAAATAAAGATCTATGTCAAGGTCTTTATATTTAGATCTGGTCAGGTTCTTGACACCTAGATCCAAAATCATGGGTTTTAACACTTGGATCCAGGTACCAACACAACACTGATTTGAGCCTTGCATCTTTTGATTAATAGTCACTTCAGCAATTGTTCATTCATGCCATTCCATCATGCTTCAAACATTCCAACTCCGGTATGTAGTGGAATAACACTTAGAATTGGAATATCTTCTAGAACAAAGGTTGAGGGCATTCTTCCCATCAACATTTACTTCACAAGCACTATGGACTTTTTTTCCTATCTACTTCTTTCTACTATCATCACACAAAATCCACTAAGAACACCAAAGCAAAGAGAGCTTAGCTTCCGGAATCCCTTCTTCTTTTATCTTGGCATCCTCCATCTTCTCTGCAAGTCCATCTTCTCTGCAAATGGCCTTTGCAGAGCCTGCCATTTCCAAAACCATTGAAGAATCACAAACAGAATTCATCACGCCCATAGTTCAGGACTTTCACAAAGCAAGCGCACACCACAAAACATCTGGTAGAATAAACCTGCAATAGACAACACGAACACTCCCATATCCACAAAACCAGAAACGATTCTATCAACTAACCCATCTTCTGTCATTTTTTGCACTCGACAGCCTAATCTGCCAATTCATTAGATCTTCATCCCAATGGAATTTTAGTTAACCTCCTTTCATCCCACACTAGGACTATGCCAGATAAATTTCCAACTAGACCTAGCCCCAGACACATCTTTTAACCCTTTTCTTTTTATTTTCCAGTTTTCCAGAACTAAAAATGGCCAGAACCACATGAGCCACCAAGGGTGTTTCCACATTCCATTCAAATTTGACAATAACTCCAACATCACATCAGCCCAAGAAACATAGGGTAGCCTTGTTTTTGCATGATAATTAGGTGTCAGTTCAAAACCACACTTTGACAGGCCTTCAATCTACTAGGAGAAGCAATGGAAAATTGCGTATTGAATTATAAGATACACGCTACAGGTATTGCATGAGTTTAACTTGAGGAAGCCCAATCAAATACCAAAACAAACAAATTTCTGCAAACAACAAACTGCCCATGAAACTGCAGGCCAAGAAAGTATCTGCCAAGTTTGCAGAAGGGGGGAGGGTGGGAGCACCCACCATTTCTGCAGCCCTACAGAAGAGCCCCAGAAGAGAAAACCCACAGAAATATGGGATTGGCATTCAAATGCAGGAAGGGAGGGGTTGGACCATCCACCATTTCTTTCCGACACATCAGTCGAAGAGAATGAAACAAGAGGCTCCAATGAGAAGAAATTTGGACTCTTGAAGGTCCCAGAGATGAAAAGAGAGCCAGCCCATGTGATCAACAAGTGTCCAGTCCTGATTGCAGTCCATGGAAGCAACCTGTGATCCCAACTTGTAACTGGAGAGTGCTCTTTGTCCATCCATGGTGAACATCTGTATGTTGGCACATGCAAACTCATTCTAACAAATTTTAAGAGCCATTCTCTTTGTCAATTTAATCTTTCAACATCCTGCACATCACATGACTCCTGAGTGCTAAGCAGGTAACATGAAAATGGTCCAACTCTGGCGAGCAGGTGAAGTAATACTAGAAGAAACCTAAGTAATGCATCTGTAGGCTTTCATCCACACAAGCCATGGCCAAAAAGTTTAGGTTGTCAAACTACCTTCACAAGTACACAGTTCCAGAGTTTTGGTAGAACAGAGTGGTAGTGTTCATCTGGTTGCCTGTAATTTTACATGGCTTTGCAATGGTTTTTAGAACAGAACTTATAATGAAGCTACTGTTTTGGATTCTCAAATCAGTTATTTCGTATGAAGGGAAATTGGAATTACCATGCTGTCATATGAGGAGAGAAGATGGACCCAACACTGGAAACCACTCATTTGGAGATGGCTAGAGAATTTGTATCAGAAGGTCTACACCTGTTCTCATGTTATTGATTTCTTGGCTACTGTTGCTAGATGTATACCGGTCCTTCAGTGGTCACTGTCTAGTTTTTCATCTTTAGCCTGGAGTATACTCAGAAATTTATTGTAGGGTTCCTGTGAGTTAAATATAACACAGTTCTTGGTTCATAAGATAAAGTTGTCTAAGATATGCGTAATACTCTGCAATTTCACCTAATTATCTGACATGTTGAGATGTGAGTTCTGGTGTTGCTGCAAAAACCAAACAACATGTGCAATTGGAGTTGAACTTGCTGAGAAGGCCTAGAGATTTTCAATGTTGCAAAGGACATCTTCACTCAGGTCAGAATTATTTGCAGTCATGATCAGAAATACTGAGCAAGTGTGGGTCCAGGATATAAGCTGAATCTGAATGCACACCACAAGTAAGAAGAGTTACAAATTTGGCCTTCCTTGTATCTGAAAGAAGGTTCAGATAAAACTTCACCAGCAGCTAAAAGCCAAGTTTGCGGATTGTGGCTCCCTTGACTTCTTAGAGGCAACCTAGTTTTAACTCCTGTCAAGGTGTCCATACAATCCTGACTTGGGGTTTTAGCAAGAGTCAAAATGGCAAGCTTACATTCACAAATCAAATTGCTATAATTTTCAATTTATTGGTGTCATGATTTCTAACTAAACTAGCACATTTGAACTAACACTTCCCTCTGGTAAGACTTACTCTCACCTTCTGTTTCAACCTTTACTGTTGACACACCATTTTGTATGCATGGTATGGCACAGAACCAAGATTTCCTCACCATCCCCTATAGAAAGTCATTATGGAGCACAAGAGCAACAGTATGAAACCCGCAACATACAAACCCTCCACAAGAAGGCACACCAAGTGCTGCCCAAACTTAAATTGCCTGGTGCCAGTACAACGATCACATCCCAAAACAATCATAATTCCTCATGTCACTGCCGTGGCATACTTATGTCTGTTTAATCAACTCAATTCTTGGAGGCCAGTATCTCTCACAAAAAGATGAGGGGTTCCTTAAAGCTTTTTGTGGCCTCCAGTATACTGTAGTTGTAGCCTCAATGTTTCCTGCCTGCAAACAGCATGCACACAAACCTAAAGGGCAAGCATAGAATAATGTGCTTATGAAGATCTATAGCTGCAACCATAATGTGTCTATGAAGATCTCCATGAAAACAGCTTTATAGACTGCAAACATAATCACAATAACCATGTGAAGGTGAGACTTGCACAATTTGTACCGAGTTACTATGTCTAGTGATATTTAACTGATGATTTGTGCATCCTTTCATCGTAACACTTGGAATTGTCCTAGTGCAAAGTGTGATAAATGCACGAGGAAAACTCTTTACGTGAAGCCAAAGCCAAACGTGTTTTGGCAAATTCTTGAGGTTATTGGGCGTCTTTGGAAAGCAATGATTCTGCAACTATTCAGACAGTAATGCGGGATCGCGCGACCTTAGCTAGAATCGTATCACACTACGTGCAAGAAAACACACGCAAAAGCGAAGGAACAAACCGGAAAGCACACGCTCGCATTTATCCCATATTCATTACCAGAAACGTATTAGGAGCATAGTATATAAACCCCTTGGATACTGACATAATTGCATACCTTTCTCGGCCTTTTGGCTAAGATCAAGTGTAGTATCTGTTCTTATCAGTTTAATATCTGATACGAGGCTCATCGAGCCTCATGATATTAATCTAATTTTTCTCGGGGGCGGGGCCGTCCGGTAGCTTGCTGCCTGGCCTCGCATGCGTCGCCTCGGTCTTGCACTACTTCCTAGGCTGGCACACCCCTCCCATCATTGGGACCCAAGTAACATAAAATTGGATTTGTATTTGATGTTTTGAATAGTGCAAAATATGGTGGACGTCGGTCATTGTGAGATAATTATCGACTAAATGAAATGAGTTTATAAGATTATAATCTTGAATCTGAATTCTCTTTTGCTTCAACAAATCAAGACAGTTGTTGTGAGTTTCTCTCTAAAAGTTATTGCTTTGTTGGTTCATGGGTCTTGACACATCGGCACATTGTCTCTGCAAGCATCCTCTCTATCAACCAAAAAATGAATCATTGTGCAAGCAAGCCCTCCTTTGATTGTGCAGATATTGCAGTTGCTCCTGGTCTGCTTTGGAGACCATTTCAATAGTATCAAGATATTACTATCCCTGCTCCTTTGTAACACTCTCCAGCAACCTAAATTTTCTAGGCTGTCTTGTAAATTACATATTGTATGAAGATTGCTATGGATCCAAAATTGAAAGCCCATGCAAATCTTGCAACTATTTCAACCACTGGACTGACCACCCCATGAAAGATCTTTCTGTTGCCTTTGCCACCTCTGCCATAATCACTCCTTCAACTCCCCTTGCCAGCAGAGTGGGTTCTATGACTATTAGGCAAAAACCCGACAGTTGATGAATTCATTCTTGTTCAAATCCTTCTTTGCTTGTCTGCTCTGGTTGCACTCCTTTAGTCAGTAAACCAAGGGACATAAGATTGACATAACCTTACAGTATGGCCACATACTGGGTGACACATGCTTGGTGAGTAAAACCAGGAATATGGGGTTTCAGATCTGCTCCTGGGTGATTGCTGAAAAGAAATATCAGTATCACAAATTGCTATCAGAACATGGATGGATTGGCATGCACGCAAACAGATCTCTACAAGGGAAGGAAAAACAGAAATGCAGCTGTACCTGCAACTTGGCCACTTGGCTGATGAGATGGAGTCTGTTAACTTTGCTCAAGGACCTGTCTGTCAGGTGTATTTCCATCCCTTCAAATACTTATACTGGATTGCTCATGGATTCAGATGTGCCAAGTAGTGAGAACCAACTTTTGAATGCTTAAGCTAGGTGGAATACCACTGGCTATTTAGTTACATATGAAGGACTTCTCCCAGGGTCCTGGTTAATCGAGACATTTGTGTGTATAGGACAGGAACTCCATGGCCATCACATTTTCACCCAGACATGTGGACTGTGAAGGTACATCCTTGCAATGAAGGGGATTGAGCTAGATCAACTTGTGAACTATTTTCAGCAATGTCTGGCAGGCTATCAGTCATCTAACACCGCAGAGGTGAGGAGCATTTCCATTCTTGATTATCTATTCTGCACTATGCATCAAGCTACAGTAAACCACTAGCCCTAACCATCTGGCCTAGGTCCGGCGTTAGATCAACACAGGTGGTTTTAGGATTTTCAAACTTATCAACAAAGGCATGTGTGTGGAGAATGTGCACAACTTACTCAAGGATTATTTAGATTTGAGCATGTGGCAAATAACAATTAGCCCAAAGGCATGCAGATTTTGCAAGCATGCATGAGCAGCCTACTGGGTTTAGCTGGCTGATGATAGTGAGTTTTGCATTTATCTCTGCAGCTTAAAGACTACAAAATAAACCCCATGAAATTGGGTGGTGATCAGAACTATTCAACATTCAAAAGGAGAGTTTGAAAATTTTCTTTGGCTGCATTGAATGAGCTCCCATGTCAGCTGCCAGGCACCCCAATTTCATCATACAGTGCTTCATTTGCTCCTCACCTTAAATGAGGATAGTTGTAGAACTACTCGTGTTTAGAAAAGATCCAGTTCTGATTCAAGTGCACAGATCCTCTAATTTAGTAGGTTTGGCAATTTTGGCAATTTTCTTTTGTTATAACAAAATGCTTGCAAGCATGGCAGTAAAAATACTGGAAAGGGAGGCACCAGTAGCGACCTAATGCAAATCTGCTGCCATAACATCAGTTTGAGAGCTCAAATTTGCTTTCAGTGGATGATCTATATTCCCTTTGGGCTTATGGATCAAACCTGTGCTAGAAGGGTCTACATGTGTTGAGGGATTACATGTCTATACATTTATGGGTGTTGAGTTATGGCCAGAGTTGGTCTGGTATGTACATTTGAACATACCAGCCTTTTTAACCTTTCCACATGCTGCTGTTGTGACACCCTTTCCAGTTGCAGTCTGTACTTTAGAATTGACCGTGGTTCTCTCTATTCCTTTGCATCATCATTTGTACTTTGGAGAAGGGAGTCCAATAGAGAGTCTTGGAGCTTATTTCAGGATCTCACACTGGTGATATATGATTGTAACTTCTTGGGGTGTAGAACTTGTTGCACAGCAAAAGGTGTCCGATAAGGTGGATGCACGCAAGTAGAACTGGTTTGCCAGAGCTCTCTTGACTGCTTACCAACATCCTAACTGAGTCTTTCCATTGCTTCTAGAAATACAACAGAAACTCAGGAGAAATAGTTTTGTATAATGATTTCCTCAATTTTGAACAGACCATTACATACATATTTACCAATTTTGTACAACTCCTCAACATAACGGTCTTGTCCTCGGTTTGGCTGTTATCAAGCAAGTATATGCCTGGTATTGAAACACGCATAAGGCAGGTATATACTTGGAATTACCTCAGGTCATTACCAGGTACCATGCCACTGCCGGTGCAAGGTTAGTACTAATTAGGTCATATCATCTGGTAAGGTCCTTGACAAGAGTGTTGATACTAGTGTTGATACCAGGTGGGCCTATGTACCATACCACTAGTATTTACTATTTACACCCACAGGTGGAAGCTGATGGAATCAGCCAGGAGTAATGGCAAAAAGTTATACTGACTCATAGTCAATCATTAGATGGCCTTTGAGTGGGAGTAATACAGTTTCAACTGAATTGAATTAACTGGCAAAAAGGATATCACTGTGGTGGCAGACACAGAGAGAGAGAAGGTTCACAAATATAGAGGTCACAAAACAAAATGTAAGTATGTCTTCATGCTAAACCAAAACCATATGTCCTGAAACAAATACAAGAAGAAATGAGCACAATAACAACCCCGTCCATGTTAACTCGCAAAGAATCAAAACCATCA
The DNA here is from genome assembly GCA_963921925.1 of Sphagnum tenellum. Taxonomy (NCBI): domain Eukaryota; kingdom Viridiplantae; phylum Streptophyta; class Sphagnopsida; order Sphagnales; family Sphagnaceae; genus Sphagnum; species Sphagnum tenellum. The sequence goes on from OY998155.1 coordinate 9,089,959, forward strand.
CTTTCATTATGGATTGCAGTGACTAGCTGCCACTATCCCCACTGTGGCTCATTAGCTCCAGTTGAGTATGTCATTAACTGGCTCAAAATTGAGGGCGACTAAATAGACCAAAATCTGTGTCTTGAGATTCTGTTGCAACAGCAAGACTCTGCTGATGGTAGCTTGCCCTCAAACACCACAGCTGAGGAAAAATGACAGTTGTATCCTCATTTAAAAGCTGCAACAAGCTGGCAAGGACAAGCTTTGTTTCATTTAGCTCACCCCTGTACAAGGAAGTATCTAAGCCAAAAGTATAGCACATCCTTCGTAGATGGTAATGGTTGTGACCTCCTGCACTCTGAATGTCTTCAAGCACAGCACTAGGGACTGGTTCAATTGCTGAAGAAAAGGAGCCAAGTCATCTGAGACTTGAGTGTGTGGTATTTCACTTCTGGGAACCCCAGCTTACATTATCATTCTTGACAATTGTATAATGAATTGCTAACAAATCCGTTAATTACAATCTCCTACCTAAGAACTGAACCTCCTTTCCTGGCAGAACTGAACCTCCATTCCTGGCAGAACAGAAAATTCTGTCACTTTAAACAGGAAGGTTCTCAATGCCAATTAATTCCAATTACCTTTGATGACTAACATACAGCAGAAGCTCAAGCTTCCATCATTGTAATGGGCTGAAACCAACTCTCAGAAGTTGTGTGGAGTTGAAAAGGGATTAAATAGGTTGCAGAGTGGTGAAACTAGAGTACATCACTGGGCTTACAATGAGAGCTGCCCAATTGATAAAGCTCCAACTTTGCAATGGCATCCATCAGAAGTGGTCGAATCTCCTCATGCTTTGTAAGGAGCTGGGAGCGACTGAATGTGAGGAGTGCTGGCAAGGTTGCAGCTTTTGCAAGAGCATCACTGTCAGCAGCATTGAGTGATAAGTAACAAAGCAGTTGTAGGGCATGAATCTGCCCATAGGGATCTCCAAAATTAACCATCTGAACCAAGTGGTCAGTTGCACCCAGTGCAAGTATAGTTTTTGAGTGCTCCATGTGTAAATAGTTCTTGTCATCGGCAAACTTGCAAAGGGCAATAGCACCCTCAGCAGCTACCTCAGGGTCATCACTTCCAAGTGCTATGGTCAGGGCTGCAATTTGAGATCCGGCTGGCGCTGGAAAAATGTGTGCCAAGCTGCCTAGAGCTTTTGCACATGGTGCCTGCACATTGAAGACATGAGCATCAGCCTCCTTTAGGGCATATATCAAGAAGAAAGAGTTCGGACACCACCATCCTTTTGTGAGGATAAAAACTTCATACCTCTATTTCCAGGAGCAGCTTTCTGGAATGCTGGCATAAGCTAAGTTAGTGAAGGTTTCCCAAAAGGATCTCTGTAAGTACTGAGAATTTGTGTTCCAAAAAGACCATAACTTAGCTCAGTATATAACAAGGTCTGTTAACTCCAAATTTCAACTGCAAACAGATTTAATCATTAAGCCCAAAACCATCTAAGCACCCAAACAAACTTTACAATTAACAATGTAGAATGACTAGACATTTGCAGTTACTTTTAAGCTGATATCATCAGTCATGATGTGTCTGCCTATAAAGGGAGTGTTGTTAAGCTCATCACAGCAAAATGGTCAGCAAATGCCCCAAAACATGTTGATAACCCCAGTCCAATTCCCATGTGAGGAAACATTATGATGATATATAGGTTTATGGTTGTCATAAAACTGATGTGACCAGAAAGTATCTACCCATCTGCAAAAAGCCCAGTCCATCATCACAGAAATCCTCTTTGTCTAGGGAGCCATCCACAAGAACCAGTGTTCAGCATATCTCTCACATCCTCTTTCTGCATTCTTAGGACAAGCATCACCTTGGCCTCCTGACCAAACAATGAGAGAATAACACTCTGCATGATTTTCAAATCCTGAATTAGGAAGTATAGAACTTATGTACCTGTATGTAAGGCTCATCTGCCTCCCCTTCAAGTACCCGAAGAACACACTCCACCACAGCTTTAACTGCTGCTGAGTTTGTCTTGAAGGCTGATCTTCTGAGCTCTTTGTCTTTCTCTGCTGCTGCTGCAATTTCCATAATGGCCATAATAGAGTTGTACTTCACCTGTCCATGACCTGTTTCAATCAGTTTTGCAAAGCACAGAAGTGCACGGGTGTCTGTGATGAGCTTGCTGTTCTTAACATTGTTTGCTGCAAGCTTCCACAATGCATGTGCTGCATCAGCCTTGAGCCTCAGTTTGATTTCAGGGTCCTCCTTGTCTCGATGACTCCGGCTTGCTAAGTGAAGGGAAGATATTTGCCCACTAGGATACCCATTCTGACCAGAAGTTGGGCTTCTTAATTTGGTGAAAACAGACCCTGGCTTAACTCCTATTGCAGCAGGTTCTAGATTTGTGTCCAAGTCATTCCCTGTCTGACTGAGGTCTTTTGTGCTCACTTGTCCCACAGTTTTCTGTTCACCCATAGTCTTCACAAGAGAGTGGATGCTTGTATTTTTGTTGGTCACCTTCAATGAAGTATCCTCGATAAGATCATGTGCTAACAATGCCACAAGTAATCTGATTGCACCCATTGATGCCAACTCTTTCTGTGCTTCCTCATCATGAGAAGCAAGCTGTGAAATTGCCCATGCAACTTGACTCTGCCAAGCCCAAACAATGCAACAAACCTGAGCTCATACCGAAAGAGTGCAGAATTATATGTTCACACATACTGAGAATTTCCCAATGCTAGTGATTTAAGTCAATCTGAAAAGACAAGATAACCTGACAACTGATAGTAAGGTCTAGATATTTCAGATCCAACAACACACAAAATTGTACATCCCAGTCTTCCCACAAATAGAGACATAGGTGTGTGCATGTGAACAGAAAGAGCAGAAAAAGCAGCTTGTAGTAAGACCAACCTGAACTTTCATGGCAGCAGCATGATTGCCAAGAATATGTGTAAAAACAGCACACACACCCTCTGCTCTCATGGCTTTTACATGCTCTCGGTCTCTAGCCAGCCGCCCTAGAGCTCTTGCAGCTGCTTCTTGCCCTGAAACCGTCCCCTCTTTCAGCAACCGTAGCAAAGGAGGTACACCACCTTCCTCAATAATAATCTTCACATTGCGTTCATTGTCCTTGGCTAATGTATCAAGATAAGCAGCTGCCTCAGCTTTCTCCTCTGGAGTTCCAACATGCACAATTGATACCTGCTCCCAGACAAGGCCAAGAACAGGATCCGTAGATGCAATTGGTGGGAGCCCTGCATACTCTGAGCGATCCTCTCCACTTGCAGAGATGTTAAGAAGCCATGTGATATCACCAATGGAGCTTTCCAGCAACAGATTCACTTTCTTAAAATCTGTAGTGTTTGTGATGGTGATGACTCTCTTTAGGATGCCACTCCTCTTACATTTCCTTACAAGAACCAGCGCTCGTTCCAGCGATTTTGTGACCTCCAGCATGATACGGCTCGTTGGCCGTTCATAAAGCCCCGCTGGATTTGTGCTGGAGAAACGAGCGGCTTGTCGCAACAAGTGCGCTACTTTTTCCACTTTCTTGTTCATATCCGCACACTCCTGTTTGAAAGAATCGGCTTCTTCGACTCCTTTTCTCACTTGCTCCGCAATCTGCATCGGAAAAGCTAGGAGATCCTCTATCTTGAGTTCCATGTGCTCCAGCTTGTAAGCCTCCATTCTGGCCTCCATTTTTACAAAACCCTGACTCTGCCACTCCCGCTCCTGTTCGTAAACACAAAGGAAATGACCCTAGGTTTAAGGACCAATCCCAGAGAACTAGCCACGAAAAACACAACGCAAAGAGAGAGAAACACGCACACGCAAAAAATACTGTTCCTCACCACGACTTCAATTCACGCAAGCGTTGAACCGTGCAACCCTCCCTCTTCCCTTCCCCAAGTTTTGCACGGCCATTCCCAGTCGCATCTCTAGAGGCAGCCAACGGTTACTCACCGCATAAATATTCTTCACATCTTCAAAATCCACACAAAAAATTGACTCAACATTTTTCCCTTTCGCACATTTCCCAGCAGCAATCGATCCTCTTCCTCGCCTCTCACTATAATGCCATGCTGATTCTTTGCTCCTGGATCTCGAACTCCGAAAAACTAAAGACAAAAACAAAACCTTCCGCCAGACTACTTTGCTGGCTCCTCTTCCCACACCTCCTGCAGCGACGGGCCCGCAAATCCGGCCGCCGCTTGCCAAGGTTGTAGTCCCAATTCCAGCCAGAATCACAGCGCACGCACGGAACCGGCGCCATCGCTTGCGGACCACAAAGCTCGAGCAAAAGAACAAGCACTCGGGAAGTTTTCTTTCTTTCTTTCTTTCTTTCTTTCCCATTCTTTTTTTGGGGGCCAGGAAAACCAAACTCCGGGCAACTAAATTAGTTACCTTTGTAAACCAGCTTTACTCCACTAGTGCGCGGGTATAATATCTATTTCAGAGGTATATCAGGGATTCAGAAGGGTATATATAGTACATACTAGAGAGATAAATGAAAACAAATTCCAATTGATGAAACCTTGCAAACTCCATTAAACAAAGCACCCAGCAGCCAGGGAGGAAAAGAAGGACCCATAGTGAGTCACTAAAGGAAGAAGTCATGTTCAAAATCCCCCACCAATTGCAAGAAGCATATCAAAACAAAAAGGATGAAAAACTTTAAAAAGCAATAAGTTTAGAAAAAAAGTCTTCACTTCCAACAATGACACATCTAAAAATAGAGGTGACCTAAGCTTTCCACAAAATTATCAACACCTTTTGTCTATAAAAAAACATGCAAAATAATTAAAGGAACATATGATATCCTATTATCAAAGATTTCATGTTAGCATTTTGACAAAAAAAAAATCATCCACTTGTTGGTGCAAACAACCAAAAAAATTTATAGCAAAAAGAAAAAATGCAATCATTTCGAATATCATTTTGGTAAAGTTTTTCATTGACATTTTTGCAGTCACCTCATGAAATGAAGTGACCTATGAAATCAATTTTGCTTAGGTGGGATAACAATAACAACATTGATCAAATGTGAATATCATCAATCGATAACACAATGTCAACCTTCATTGGCAAGAAAACTAAAAGGAAAACAATGAAAAGACATGAATTTGTTCACATGAAACAACATGTTTTTAGCAATGAAAGTAAAAGTGGCTTATATAAAATTGTGCGATGCAATCTGTTCCTCACCATGAGAACAACGAAAGAATAAATTCTTGTTAAATCTAATGACTAAGCACAAATGCATTGAACCAACTCGAAAATTAAGAGACCCAACCTAGTGCACCAAAAATAATAATAATATAAAAAATAAAATCAAAAATAAATAAATAGAATAACTAAACAAATAAAAAACCAAGCATCCACAACTAGGCCCACACAAGACTTCAAATGTGTGCAATGCGAATTAAAACCTATGTCAAAGATAATGTTAGAGAAAGAATGATTGTGCAATATGTTTGAAATTTGAGAACATATATACATATAAGGATATGTACACTTTGAAAAAAATTCCAAATCTAAGATACTTAGTTGAAAATATCAAAAACCTGGGGTAATAGTAAATTAACCTTTATAAGAATATTAATTATTAATTAAAGAAGGGGAAAGGTAATTAAGCTTGTACTTATTTTGTGGTTATCATATGGGTATTTGGTAAATGTAAGTTATAAAGTGTTGAATGGAAAAACATAATATTCATAGGATGTATTCAAGTATGGCACATTATTTATAGGGCAATGCCATACTGCCAAAGTTTTTACCTGACATAAAACACAATGCAACTTTGCTCCCTCGCCAATATGGCAAAAATTACAGGAATTACATTTTCGATACAAGAATTTCATAATGCCTACTACCTATCCTAGCATATGAAGGGGCCATACTGAACCAGCAGTGCACCAACATGGATGGATGGTGCACGGATAGGATTCTCTTTTCTATCCCTGTTCCATCCCAGGTTGACTTTTTTTCTTTGCCCTTTTCTCAGCCCTGATCTCAGATTTGTTTTTTGGAACTTTATTTTCTCCCCGCCCCTCACCCCCACTGACCTACTTGCCCTTCCACCTTCCTACCTACCAGCATTTTAAGTAGGTACCTACCAAACCCCACCTACATGGCTACACCTACCTACATGGTTGCCATTCCAATAGATCCCCAACAAATGACAATGATAAGGAACGAATAAAATGAAGGTATTATATGGAGCTTGGTCTTTTTCACTCAAACAAATAAATAAAGGGATGATTAAAGTATTTGACACACCTTATATAAGGGTATTGCAAGTTCTGTTTAGAAAGTGTTCTCCAAGGGGGTATTATAAACCAAGTGGATAATCAAAGCAATATGGAGCTTCATTTCAATTTAAACACATTTAATGTATGTTGTACTCAAGTTCATAAAACAAAATATTCAATGAACGTGCAAAACCTTATTTTTGGTAACCCTAAAATAGTTTGGGTACCATATCATATTTTCTTAAACTTGAAGAGGTATTGCATAGCCCTAACAAAACCTAGAATAAACGCCATACCTTCATTGGGCTACACTATAACACCATGAGCTAAATTATTTTGGTCTAAGCTATTGAAGTGGTATTGTTCATGCCCATAAGGACTCACTAAACATACAATACCCCTCTTAGAGTATCCCAAAGATACATTGGGTTCCATAACATATATTTTGACACATGGAAAGGTATTGCTTAAACGTATGAAAACCAACAAGGAAACCAATACCTTCATTAATTGTATGTTATAATTAAACACCATGGGTCTACAATATTGGAAGGGTAGTGTTCATGGCCAAAACTACCCAATACATTTGTAATATCCCTTGCAAGGTATCCCAAAAACTCATTAAACTACATAATGTATTTTTTGAAACTTGGAAGGGTATTTCATAGCCCTACCAAAACCTACAAGCAAAGTAATACCCTACTTGGGGTATTCAATAAACACCATGGGCTAAATTGTTTTGGTCTAGACTATCAAAGAGGTATTGCTAATGGCTAGAAATACTCAATGCACATGTAATACCCATTGTAATATCCCATAAATCCTTTGGGTTCTTTTTGAAACTTGGAAGGGTATTGCATTACCATACCAAAACATAAAAAGAAAGCAATACTCGCATCATATTGTGATAATATCTTAAACCGTGAAACAAAAGGAAATTTTTTAAATAAAATTATTCCATTTTCAATATATCATGTCGTACATATTAATTCAAGTAAATGAAGGTATTGCAAAGTTGGTCACATTGATGGTAGGATGACACTTGAACAAAGTTATAGAGTTTAAAGGCAATACCCATATCATATTGTGATAATCCATTAACCACGAAACATAAAAATATTTTTTAAAAACTTGATTCCCTTCCAATACATCATGAATTCATGTTTTCAAAAAAAATTTATTCACCTTTCAATATGATTTAACATATATAAAAATGAATGTAAAGTGAAATTGGTCACATTGATCATACAAGGGTTTAGGGTTTAATGTAAAATTTACTATTTAATGTTAGAATTCATAGTTTGTCAAAATTAAAAAATTAAAATTCATGCTTAACATTTTTTCATTGTACAATTCTATTGTTTTCCTTTTTAAAGTTTTAAACTCATTTCAAAATAGATAAATAAATAAATCTATAATTTAATAAGATTTCACTATCTATTTTTAAGAAAATTAAAGTGCATAATTGTTTTTTTAATGGTTCACATAATAATAATAAATGATTTCTCCCATAAATTATTCTTATGTATAATTGAAATTTTATTTTTAATTTTTTGAAATATAATAAATATTTTTTAGTCTAGATTAATTATATAATATGTCAGTTATATTTTATATTTCATAAATATATAACATAAGTCCTTATGTAATTTTTTTATATTTTATGATGTATAATATTGACTTAAATATTGGTTTAAATATATTGTTATTTGTAATATATCAAGTAACATATTATATATAATTAATTATATTATGGAATTATATTGTTGATTCACTTTAATATATATAATATCTTCATGTTTATTTTCAATAAGATAAAATTATATAAAATTATATATATTAAATTTAAATTTTATATATATATATATTCATAGTTATGTACAGTGAAAAAATATATATGAATTTTATTTTTAATGAGAATTTAAAATTTCCATAAAATAATTTATTACTATTATCAACTTGATGTGTATAAAGGTTTTAGTAGATCCAAAAGTAGGCAATCATTCTTCCAAAAATTGATCTTGCCTGATAGGTTTTATAGCTTGTGTGCTGCATACATTGATCTGACTTGTCATCAGACTTTTTTTTCAAATTCTTTTCAAATGGATACCCATTTATTCTTTGCTCAAAAGACTTATTCTCAAATTTTATGCAAATGGGTTCCCATATATCTTCTTTGTTCAAAAGCTCTTTTTTTCAAGTTCTATACAAATTGGTACCCATGTTTTTTTTTCTTAAGATCTTTGTTGACGCACTCCTTGACGGACTCAAATGTGAGTCCAAATGAAAGACAACGAAAGAAGGAGGAGTTGAGACACGCTCCCTAGCTCACAACACTTTGAGGGGTAGAAGGGCGTGTTGGAGCTCCGAAATGAGACTAGGAAGAATTAATAAGCTTACTCACTCACACGGGCCTACACACAACCCACACAAAATGGTTAGTGCATAGTTGAAGCACATTTGGTGCTAGGACAAGCCATGGGCAACACGGACACACAAGACTCACCACGGCCCGGACTTGGGGCAAGCCACCACCTTTCCCCTTATAGTAAACTCTGGACCTCTCCATGGGGCCCACATCCAAATGGTTTTTCTCTCCCGGGACTCCCGCATAGGAGTCCCAAAATCCCGCCAGGTAGGACTCCCATGACTTTGGAGCCCCATAACTTTGCGAGCAGACCTCGAATCGAAGTGCGGTTTAAAGCAAAGTTATAGCTCTTGTCGAGAGCTTTTCAACGGTATGTGGCACATTGTTTGCAGCCAAATAAATCAGGTCGATTCTTAACTTTTTGTGGTCGGAAATCAAATTGGCAATTTGGCTCCCGGCCCTTCTTTTGGCCATAACTTATGTTTCAAATGTCCAAATGAGTAATGCGATCCCATTTTAGACATCTAATTTGCAGGATCTTTCCAACAATATAAAGAACGCCACAAGCCATTGAATTTTGACCCTTTAAATCGCTTTATGAAATTTCAAGAGTCCATCGAGACTTCATCTTCCAAAGTGGGAGTTACCTTGGGAGTGTGAGGGTTCATTCCCTCACACTTTCTTACACTCCCGGGAGTATGTGATGTGACTCCCGAGCTTCCTCTTGGACCGCACCCTTGCAACCCCTTTGCCTTGGTCGCGAGCCCAAAGCTAGGGTTGCGACATCCGTGAAACTACAAATTGCAAATCCAACTCATGAACAAATCAAATTTGTTCAAAGTTTCATAAAATCAACTCAAGTTTGAAGCTCCATCAAGAAATTTTTTTTCAAAACAAATCCATTGCCAACATTTGTAGAATTTATGTCATTTGCAACCAAACATTATATAATTATGTGTAACTAAGTATCGTTGGCAACTACATTGGTTGTGTGTGCAACTACAAAATTGATACTATATAATTTTGAGCTATTTGACCATGTGTTCAATTAACATGCAACTAATAACATTTTGTAACTAATACATATTTACATAAATATATTAAATACATCCACCTAGGCTATGTATAGTAGTTTTATAACTTTAATACTAAAATTAAATTCATGTAACTAATGCTACCCAAGGCAAAAAATTAGTTAAACCTGGGCTAAACTCACATTAATCAAGTTTAATTAGCCATGATTAAACTAACTTCAGCTAAATTAACCATGGTTATATTAATTGTGGCTAAATTAAACTTGGTTAAAATAATTAACCATGGCAAAATTAACTATGAGGTTGAATAATTTTGGTTAAACTAACTATAGCAAAAATAATTATGAAGCTAAACTAACTTTGGTTAAATTAACCATATCAAAATTAATTATGAAGTTAAATTAATTTGGTTAAATTGACCATGGGTAAATTAAATTTGGATGAATTAATGTTGGTTAAATTAAATTAAATTAAATTAGTTAGCAGGTTAAATTAAATGAATTATGGTGAAAGTAACATGACTAAATTAAACATGGCTAAATTCATTAGTAATTTAACCTTGTAGTTAATTGATCCAAAATTAATTTACCATTTTTAGTTTAATTGTTTAATTATTTTTTTTAAAAATATTTTATCCATCATTAATTTAATCTTGTAATTAGTTTGATCATGGTTAATTTAGCCATGTGGTTGATATAATCAAAATTATTTTAGCCCAAAAAAAATATTATTGATCATTATAATTAATCACATATAATGATTTTTTAAAATTATAATTATACTTATAATTACTATTAATATTACTTAATAATGAGTTGACTATTAATATTCATTATTTATTATTTTCAAATAAATAATAATTTCATTTTATTTTTTCAATAATGAAAATTTTGATATTATATTGTTATTAAATTTGATAATATACCTATGTCTGGTAAGTACACATGCTAGCTTACAAATTTTTTAACTTAGGCTATAAAATATTATTACATTATTACTAAATATGTATAAATAATTGAATTAATGTTAATATTTATTATTTTATAATAAAAATATTATAATTATCATCATCTTTAGTTGTTAATACTTTTTTTTTCAATAATTATAAATATAAATATAAATATATTAATAGTTATGGTAATATATTTATGACTAATAAGCTACATTAGTTTGCTTATAAATACCCTAGCCTAAGTTAGTTACAAACCTAATTTATCTATTAATTAAAACTAAGTAATAATATTATTAAATTATTGATCATTAATTATTATAAGTAATCATAACTATTCAAATGCTAGTATAATTATAAACATTAACATTAATATTTATTATCCAATTAGTACTATTATCAATATATTATATTATTATTACCTATTATATTATAATATTTATAACATAATTAATTTAGTTGATAGGTCAACTAGGTTAATATGGTTATCTGCATGTAGGTTGCAATTACATTGGTTGGATTTGCAATTGAATTTTTTATCCCATTTTTTTTACCATGGATTCCAAGTATGCACATTATATAAATAAGTGCAATTCACTTGTTCATAAACCAAGTACCAAATGCCATTTGGGGTGGGCCAATGAAAGAAGCTCAACCTTAAAGGTTAAACCCAAAAACAAAATTGGATTATTTAAAACCTACCTCCCTACCTACCTACAACGTACAAACATACCTATTTATGACCTACCTACCTAATTAATTAAAAAATAAATAACCAGTGGGCTTTTAAAATTGTCACGCATCACCATGTAATTGAATGTCACAAATGCACACATGTCACCATGGGCAACCCTTGTAAAATAATGTAAATGTATAAAGTATAAATTCATACCATATATATTGTTTGCATACATATTGTGACATGCAATTATTAATTGTATGCAACTTGTCTTATGCAACTATGGGGTTTAGTAGTTGCATGTGTTACATGCAACTGAAAATTAGTTGCATACGATAGTTGCAAAATGACAATTTTCTTCTAGTGCAACCAACCCAATTGATTCAAATTATATGTAAAAAATATTTTACAATATATCAAATAATGATATATTCAATTAATTGATGTGTGGATTATTATTATTTTTGCATATATATATTATAATATCTGCCTAATTATTTTAACTTGGTAAAATTTTATTTAAACATAAAATATAGTTGAAAGACATTTTCAAATTCATAAATGATAAGAATTGTTTAATGGACCAATGCAAAATTGTTGATACATGTAAATAAATGTATTGTTATATTGGCCACATAGATGGTATAAGGCGTACTTCAACAAAATGCTGAAATGTAATTACAATACTTTCATTTTAATGATAATTTCATTACCTTTTACCATTGATGTGGCCAACTTGACAATACCCTCATTTGTATCATGGTTTATGATATTGTCACAATACAATGAAAATATTGTATTCCTTCTAGGTTTTGGTAGGGTTATGCAATACCCCTCCAAGTTTCATGGTGAATACACATATCCCAAGATGATGTAGGTATTGCATTTAAACTCCATAACTTTAATCAAATTACCTTTTATCATCAATGTGAAGAACTTTGCAATACCCTCATTTACTTGAATCATTATATCTGCAATGATATAGTGAACATGGAATAATATTTTAAAAACATTCGTTTGTTTCATGGTTTACGTTATTATCACAAAATGATGCAAGTATTGCTTTCCTTTTAAGCTTTGCTAAGGCTATGCAATATTCCTCCAAATTCCAAAATATATGTTATGGAACCCAAAGGTTTTATCAGATACACTAAGAGGGGTATTTCATGTGTTGATCAAAATAGTTTTCTCCAAATATGCTTCAACTTTATTTGCATTTTCAACAAATGGTTCTCCAAATCCCCACCTACTTGCGCTTGCTCTTGAACAATTTTAGGAATAGCCAATACAACCACATCTTTAACATCTACTTGCATTTCCTATCCCACCACCCCTACCTCCATATCTCCTTCACCTCCCATGCCATCTTCAGCTAAAACTTTTTTATTTGCTCCACCATTCCTCTTTTTTGTTCAAATTTGCATCTAGCACAAGCATAACAATTTTTTTAAAATTATATACCAAAGAAAAAGAGAATGCTAAGGCTAACACCATGTTCAACGAACACCAAGAATGAACATTAGCATTGGCACCATGCTTGTCATTGTTCTTGTTGTCACCAAGACATTGATGTCATCGTCGTCTTTTTCACAACAGAAATAAAAGATGATGAATAGCTACAAATTGCTCGTCATCTTTCTTCCCGCGCTCCTAAAATATACACCAAAAGAGGATGATGACAGCACATGGTACCATCATTGTCCTCTTTGCAAGGAAAAAAAAAGAAAAAAAGATGACAATGGCATTATGTGTTGTTGTGTTCATAGCAAAACAAAAGGACGAGAAGACGATGACACCATCGTTGTTGTTTTTTATGTAGCAAAAGATAGATAAAAGAAGACAACAACACCATTGCTGTCATCTTCTTTGTAGCAAAAGAAGAGAAGATGATGACAATGGTGCCATCGTCTTCTTCTTCTATCATCCTATTTCTATCATCCTATTTGCAAGAAAAAAAAATAGAGAAAGAAAACAAAACACCATCGTCATCTTCTTCACAACCAAAAAAAAAAGCAAAAAAATTCTTTAAAAGTGTGGAGAAGGCAAGAGCTTACCTTCAGCCACCACGTTGAAGCTCCTAAGCTCCTCTTGCCTTGCTCCTAAGCTCCTATTGCCCTCTTCCTAAGCACCTCTTGGGATGGCGGAGCTCACTTGTCTGGCGATGGTGATGGCAAGAAGAGCACTAGTGGGTGTTGGAAGTGAGTGCAAATGGTGGGGTGGGGAGGGGTTGGCAACATGAGGGAAGGAGGTGGGTTGGTAGGAAGAAGGGCGGTAGGTAGGTAGGTTGGGTGTAGGTAGGAGCTTCCCAAAACAAACTTTGATTCAAGGGTGGGCCAAAAAAAGTGGAATAAAAAGTGTCCCCCCAAAAAAAAAACTGAGCTAGGGAATAGAAATTGGGCTGAAAAAAAAAAGGACCAGAAGAAAAAAAGAATACTGACCAGGTAAAGTGACCCTTGAGGGACATTTTCATCCCATCCATGAAATCCAAGAACGGGATTTTTTGGATGGTGCACTGGTGGGTGCTGGGTCACTCAAGCCATATGAAGGAACTTACATGAATGTTCTACAAGACGGAATTGTCCGCACTTTAATATTTTACGTAAGTGAGAAAAAGAAAATTAGTTGTGGAATTAGCATTGCACACATGAACATTGAACATTAATTACATCTTAATGAAAACTTTAACAAAACTAAAAATAAAACTTTTCTACAAATGAAACAAATTTGTTGTTATTACATCACAAGGGATGAAGTTACCAATGATAGCAGGTTCCCTAGTTTGCAATGTTAAACCCAAGGAAGTTCAACTCTTATGATATGGACTTGAAATAGCACCCCTTTTGATGGAACTAGCTGAAGATTCAGATCATGAAACTAGCCTTTAATTAAAATTAGGATGGAAAAAAATCCTGAAATACAAATCTTCAACCCAAGTTCTTCAGGTAAATAAGTTTAAAATTTTAAAAAGTTAGTAAGGAGGCTAAATTTTATAAAGGTCAATCCACACTTATCATTTTGAATTACGATAATTATCATTGGGATGCTATTGCTATTTACAGACGGTGTGTTTAAAGGTCGTAGGTTATGGTTTAGGCCTTGTAAGAGTTATTAGGACCTTAATTTAAAATGTTCAAAAATGACAAATGTAATCATCACAAGGTTCAAAGGTCATAGGTTATGGTTTAGGCCTTGTAAGAGTTATTAGGACCTTAATTTAAAATGTTCAAAAATGACGAATGTAATCATCACAAGGTAAGCATCGCCTCCTCGTCTCCTTTTCTTTTCCTTTCAGTTTTTTCCTCTAATTTTTTTCTTATGATTGTCTCAATAGCCAAGTTGTAGAGTTTTCAAGTTGAAGAGTTTTCAATCACACAAGATGAGCAATGCGATACTTTATTTACAATTTTCAAGGACAATCAAAAGAATCTCAAGGGACCTTTTGAAAAAATTGAAAGCAAGAAGAAGAAACCAAGACTATGTAGCGCTTTCAAATCATGTTGTGCACGGGCTTTCACTCATTAATTCGGTTGTAGTTTCTCTTCTAGTGCCATAGCTCACTCACACACATGTTGGTTTGTATGGGTATTACTGTGATATCTACATAAAGGGTCTAGCATGTCCATATGCAAATCTATGATGTGTTGCAACAACAACAATGGAATGCAATGCATGCAAATTAGTAGAATTGTCACTAGCAAGTTTGATGAGCATAGAAAAGGAAAAAAAAAAGGGTAAAAAAAGAGATACAAAAAGAGGCAAAAGAAGGGAAGAAAGAAGAAATAATAATAATATTATTAAAATATTAAAATATATATTCTAAGACCTAGATTAATAAATTAGCACCTTATCGTCTGGATTGGTAAATTTAGCAGATAATGTCAAAATGTACATAATCATAAGACTTTATTGATGATGTCATACCTTATCATTTTGCTATATTCTTTGCTTGTAACTTATAGATAGCGTGCCACATCACCAAGACATGTTAACTACTTACCAAAGTAATTTTCATACCTGAACATGATTTGCAAAAAGATAATTTATCATTGTCATTACTTGTAAGTGTGAACTAACTATAGGTAATGATCAATTTTAATCAATTATAAAAACTCCATGTCCATGCAATCCCTAGTTCCTGTAAAGCTCAATACAATCTTGGGGAACTGTAGTATGTACATTAAATCGAACCCAATTTTCTAACAAGGCCCAAAGGTTCTTGAATTTGAAAGAATGCCAAAATTAGAATAATAAGATTTAAAAATTTGAAGAACCAAGCTTTTTGCCCACATCCAAAGAACTTACCAAAAGAATTTAATTGTCAAAACCAAAGTTGGAAGTTTTCTTAAAAAGGAAGAACCAACCAACACT
Source organism: Sphagnum tenellum (assembly GCA_963921925.1). Lineage (NCBI taxonomy): Eukaryota > Viridiplantae > Streptophyta > Sphagnopsida > Sphagnales > Sphagnaceae > Sphagnum > Sphagnum tenellum. The sequence goes on from OY998155.1 coordinate 9,105,611, forward strand.
AGAGGTAACCCTAGCATAAAAAACTCACTTAACCTTAATGACATATCACTTGCCATGAAAGGAGGTAAACCTTCAGTATCACCTTGGGGAAAGCCCATCAAAGATGGATTTAAAACAGTAGTAAGAAACTGCAAAAAACAGCTTATGACTCAATATGTATGGATACACTCACTACATACACTACTTCATTCCCTCTATTGGATGAAAGAAGATATGGGAGCTTTTGAACCAAAGAAAAACCCTAATTTGAAAGCAACTTCACTTAGGCCTCCAATGGGAATTAACAATAGTCTGGATTCATGAACTAACACCTATACAGCCCACTACAATCGATCTCCATTTCCACTGTAGGTTAGTCTCATTAAAAGATGCACCAATAAGGATCCAGAAATTGACACAAGGTACAGAGTGTTGAAGCCATACCAGATACAAGATGCTACCTTTGAGTGCTTGGGATCCTATCACCAGAAGATAATGAAACTCCAGTTGAGAGAAGTGCGTTTCAGGAATTACGTATTTACAATCACTTTACTACCATCAGTTTCTGTTCTACACATAGAGTGGCAATGTGCAGCCAAATGAATATCTCTCTCTCCACAGTTTCTAGCGTGTATATTGCAATAATAGTCACCTTGACTTTCAAATACCCTTTTCACTTTTGACCCAGCTCCCCAAGTCTGGTGCAACCTGTTCCATGCTTCACAGCAATCCTTAACACATTCCAAGCCCTGACCAACAATCTTTGGAAGGAATTTCTCACTCTATGCTTTGACTTCCTTCAAAACGGGCTTGGCACCTCAAGCAAGCAAGAATAAAAAGTAGCCAACAATATAAATTCATCCTTTGCTGCCCATGAACTGTCTTAAGGCATGCTTCTCAGTAGAAGTTCTGCTCAGCGTGTGTCAGTACTAACAAATCCCCTTCCTCAAGAGATTGGTTTTCCCCAGTGCTGCTGCCTAGAGTACTCTCATCATGTCTACTGTTCAAATTTCAATGGTGGCTAGCCATTGAAGATATCAAACTTCCAAACAAACAAAGGACCTGAGCTGTCCTCATCCAATCTTATCACATCCACAGGGCACACAAGTGAGCTATTTTCACCTCCACCTTTTGTCCACTGGATACGAACTTGACAAGAGAACTCAGCTGCATCCACTGGAGGCTGTTCACTAGCACAGACAAGTGAGACATCTCCAGCTAACCGAGTTTGTGAAGGAGCCTCAGGTTCACTGTTCCCTCCAACAGTGGAACTCAACCAGGCAAATTCAGGTTGTCCCACCATCTGCTTGTACGCTGTGTTCACCCATCGTACCCTGTGTCTCAAGTCTGTGATTACAGTTGGCAACAGCAGCTTCTCAAGCTGATCTTGGAAAGCCTCCACTGTTCCCAACATGGGAGATGCAAGCTGATTAACCTTGGTTATACACTCTAGAAATATTGTGGACCCAACAGCTCGAATTGGTTGTGGAGCAATAACTTTGTGTGGCGATAGACCTAATGAGAGGTCCCCTTCATAGACAACACTATCCTTTGGAACCATTGATGTACCCAATGATGCTGTTCTTGAGTCATAAGACTGTCCATGTGATTGTGCTTGCGAAAACTTCCATTCTCCCAAACCTTTGCTGTCAGCAAAACACGGACCAGCTTCTTGAAATATGAATTTCTTCAAGAAGCCCCATAAAACTGCTGTACACTTGGGAGCATGGTATGGAGGCTGAAACATCACAACTGCAAGTTGAGTTGGAATCCCCAGTGGATCAATATGTGGACCTGCCGACTGCACCAGGTAAAGCAAATACATTGTCTGTTAGAGTTCACATGGGGAACATCCCTGATAGCTTTCAAGAGGGAACATCACCCAATTTTAATGCCCATTTTCAACCAATTCCAGAATGCTTACAGACAATGTACCAAGAATCCCATCGTCCTTGGTCATACCATGTGAGTTACACTCACAAATTCTCAGACCATCACCTCAATTGTGAATGGCATTGACTAGCTGCCATTACTCCACACTGATGTGGGACAGAAGACAGTATTCAGGACATGTGTTCATAAAAAACAGCCCAGAAAAGCTTGTGTGCATGTAGATTTTAGATAGCCTGCACACAAATTGTTCAATATCCTCTTCTCTCCCAGAATCATTGAGCACTATGTGTGTTTTCCTGAGAACAGCCTTGGACCCAGGCTCGAGTTATGAACTTTCAAACATATCCATCTACTATAAATCTGCAAATAAACCCAAATCTATCTGCCACCCATATTGTAAAGAGAAGTTCTTGAATTCCATCCCAGAGTTTGTCCTCATGCTCTCTTTTCAACTCTCAGATGCCACCCCTGTCAAGGAAACTGCCACAGTAACAAACCTAACTTTGAAATTGCCAATAAAGATGCCAGTAGAGACCCCTCAGTGGAGAGGAACTTCAGACCACAACTTAAGTTACAGCATTATTGAGATTGGGGATGATTGGAAGTTCAAGGTTACTCTCTCTTCTGGGACAGACACAGTTCTGGATTCAGAGATGAATATGACACAGTGCCTACTAGCTGGCTTGTGCACTCAAGATTTAAGCATTTTGTCCATTCTGTTCTGTTTTCTATGTAAGCAGCACTGGCCAAATGAATGACCCACTAAGGCATTCAACATGCAGGGGTGTCATTTGCGCAAAGCAATAGAACATATCCAGAAAGCCTTTTTAGCTGCAGGAAATGAGAAAAGAACTGCCAGAGAGCAAAGTGGCAAACCCATGGGGCGATGATGGTGTTTCACTAATGCTAAAAAGGGCTGCCACAGCAGTGTCACCACCTCTGCTTCATTTTCAAATCCTGCAATCACTGTCATACACAATACAAGCAACTCCTACCAAAGTCTTGTCCTCCAACAGACAGCGGTACAATTCAAAATTCTCCCTGGAAAAACTATGGGAGAAGGATTGAAGCTTTTCTCTCAAGTGTGTAGGGAGAAACAAGAACAACAGACAGAGAAAGAAAACTCCTAGAACACTTGCTCATGAGCAAACCCACCTGCATCTTGCCACTTGTTTTCTCAGTAGCTGCTCTCCGAAATGCTGAATTGGACCACAGAATCTTGTTCTGTTCATCTGTGAGCATTACAGCATCAGATGATGTTGCATACACTTGGTCCAGATGATAGGAATCCACAACTGGTACATTGAGACCCTGCCTGTCACCACCTGCCGGGCAGTGGATGGTGGCATGGGTACTGCCACTTGCCCGCTCCACAAAATCCCTAGCAGCAACAGGCCTGAGGCTGTGGGTATCCTCGGATTTCTGAGAGCTTGTAAGCTCTTTCTTGCCTGTTGTTGAATCCCTGCATTCCTCCTCCCGCCACTCTCCTGTACTGAACATTGTCAGATTCGTGTCTGCCTCCACTTGGTCAGATGCTGCATTATTGCAGTCAAATCTCAAAACATGCCTGGATAAGTTTTGGAGGGAAGACTTGGACTTGGCTTGCAAAGGACTAGGAAAGGAGGAGTCAGAAGGTGATTCCGGTCCATTTAGTGGAGTGTCTGGCAGCAGAGAAAGGGTTACGAGATTTGTTCTCCTGCTTTCAGCAACATCATCAGCGGAGCAGACCTCACTCTCACCGCCGTAAGAGGCAGAAGCATAGGGTAGAGGCAGAAAAGTGCCTCTCTGAGGCTCATTAGACTTCATCACTGTGCAATCGGTTTCTCTCGAAGGCAACGATGACAGAGGTTGCATTCTTGGATCAGGCATTGTCACCTGCGCTCTCGGAAGCCCCTTGAACATCTCACCGAAGCCCCCAGAGAAACCAGCAAGACGCTGATTCGACATTCCACTACCACTCCCCTCGCCACGGCGCCACACAGGTGAGCTTTCAGCCGCCCGGTTCATGAAAGCCGAGTCGTTGTTCTCTGTCGCTGTTTCCCGCAACGGCATCTCCATCATCAGGCGTGCATCTCCCGGGAGCGCGAGCTTCACTAACCTATTCTCCCCGACTCCGTAGATTCCGTTCTCATCGTTCACAAGCGATCTGGTCGCCAAGCTCAAAACCGAGTGTCCGCTGCGATCTGTGCTTTCATTGAACCTTTGCAAGCCACCAGGGCCGAAGACCGGCGCTACACTCTCGCTTAGAATTGGCGTCAGCTCTACTGCGCCCTCCTTGGGAGAACCAGGCTCGTTTCGTTTGGACGTCGGCGTTACCGGCGACTTGCTCGTGGTTCCAATAAGACGCTTCTCAGGGGCGGCGACGGAAGCTTTCTTCGTGTTTCTTGTTGATCCTGACGAGGAGTCTGTCTGCCGTTTTCGCGATCTCCTCCCTTTGCTTCCGCTGAGCTTGCTGGAGCCCTTGTCCAAAGAGAGGGAAGAAGAGGTCTGCGGATCTGAAGGGTCTGTGCCCTCGGGTTTCGGTGCGAGCGGCTTCGGTGCAATGGGACGATACCTTGACATAATATGCTGAGTCTTGGACGGGAATGTGGGAGTACCTGCGTACATTGCGATACAGCCGCCTCCTCGATCACCACGACTCATCACCCTCACGTCCCTGCCTTTTTTTTCTACCCTCCCCCTTATGATTCTTCCCGTTCTCTTTCGCCTCCTTTCCAACTTCTTGCTTGCTGCTGCCCTTACTGCTCACTCGGAGCTCAAATCCCGGATGATGATACTTCCAAGCATCGGCCAGCTCCAGGTTCTGTTCTCACAACGCATCGACTAGTAGAAACTCCACTAGATCAAGAGCCGACCTACAACAGAAGGAGAAATCGTCAGCGGTCGCAAAACGCATGCGCGACTCACCATCGATGGCTTGTGCATCTGGCTCCGGCTGCTGCTGCATGACCAAGGATTTTTTTTCAAAATATCCGACTTCCTGACAAAACCACACAGAAATCATTCAAGCACGCCGGCCTCTTCACCGCCGCCGCCGTCGCCTCCTCTTCTCCTCCTCCTCCTCCTCCACCCAACTTTTCACAACACGAAGCAAAACCGTCACATCAAGCATAAATCTCCCTCAAATCTTCCATGAAAATAAAACCACAAATAGGGAAGACAGCAACAAGAGTCTCCACGACAGAGACTGGAACCCCACCACAAAAGAGAAACCAAGCCCAATACACTTAGACTGTCATAATACGGCCGATTTTAGCCTCAATGACACTAAAAAATACATCGATCGAAAGCAGAAGAACAGAAGAAACGGATAGCAGACTCCAAAGAGTGCAAAGGGAAGCAAATCTAGCGCAAAACCAGCGAGAAGCGGATCCAGAAAAGCTCTACACAAACAACAAAACACCGCAACGCGACATGCACGCCCACACACACACACACAACGCAACACAAACTCCGCAATCCTCTTACTAGTAAGTTGTAACTAGTGACAGTAAAACGCAACAGTTACCGGAGTGAAAAGCTGAATTTGTTATAGTCCTACTCTAACTAGTAAGTACGAGCTGGTAGATTCTGGTGGCCAGTGGATGTCGTTTACGTGTTAGGTCCAGAGGCTTTCATTCGGAGACAGCCAATGGGAAACCGTTTTTAAATCCAAGCGTGGGTTGTCTAGTCAGCTTAGCTGCCATTGGTCGTACTGTGGGATTTGGCCCCACGCCACCCTATCCGCATGCTAATGGAGGTCGTCAAATGAAGTGCTAAGGGTCCATAGCACTTGGGCCCAATGGGAATCGTCAAATGAAGTGCTAAGGATCCACAGCACTTGGGGCCAATGGAGGTCCTTAAGTGAACTGTTGTGGATCCATAGCACATTTATTGATGACATTTTAAAAGAAATTTGAAGAAAAAAATTACACCCAATGCATTAAAAACTTGTAAAACAGAGGGTATTTATGAGGGTATCACATAATGAAGCTTGTCACACATATATATATATATATAAATTGTGTAGGATTCATCATTGATGATTTTATCAAAATTGAATTTTGAATAATTTTTTATATTTTTCATTTAAGAGAAAACTCATTTTGTGCAACATTTTTTTATGTTGATATTCACATGCATTTTGTGCACAATTTTTTAATGTTGCTATTAATTGTGGGCAATTGCTAATGTAATTTAATAAACAAAATCATCTATTTGAAATAGTTCCACATTAACACACAATATAATCAAATGACACAAATATTTGGTATCACATTCACATGTATTGGATCATTGCCAATCTTGATATGGGAATTTATATCTTTTTCAAACCAACATGTATTTCCAAACTTGTTTCCAATATCAAGGAAGCCTAAAATTTGGTGCAAGCAAGATGAATATTAATACATGGGTAGTCTTTTAGGTAGGTCTTTTGTAGTCTCATATGTAAGCTTTTGATAGCCCCTATCCTATATAGGCCCTTAGATAAACCTATGCAATCTCATAACCTAAAAAATCACTAGCTAGCTAACTCTTTTAAGTAGGCTTTGTGTTTAATCTCTTAAACATTCTTTTAAGTATCCTATAACCTAAGTAAGTAAGCCCCTATGTAGACACAAGCTAACATGCATTACAAATCATCATGGGTTGCTATTATTTCACTCTGGAGCAATCCAATCTTATCATCCTTAGTTTCAATGATACAAGGGTTCTATTCTTGCATTCTACAAGGGTTCTATTCTTGCATTCTACTGTCTTTGCCAATAAGTTTAATGATAAGGAAATATGTAATCAAAATGGGAGGGGATGTCATGGATAGCCTAATATCCACCAGCTTTACCATCATTTGTACCAGTGTAGCATGTGCCATTGGCTCAAGTGTGATCTGATTGCTCAATTAGTTCTTCCTTCCAAATCAATTTTTGTAATTTAATTGATTTTCTTATGAGAGAATTTATTCAAATCCAAAATCTCTTGCACATTAGGTTTTTAAAATTTTAGGTGCTCCATTTTCCACGTCTAGGCTGAAGTTCAACCTGGGCTCGAAAGATAGCCATCCATATTGATAAGGAATATATGGATTTTTCGAGAAGGAAGGAGCCTCAGATGATTAGTCCCCCCTGAAAGAGAAGGTGACTTTATATGGATTACTTTAATGTCATTTTGAAAGTCCATTGAGAATTTTAGCCATTATTCATTTATAGATTGTACAAATCACTTTTCCCAAAACTTGCCCATAGGCATAGTAAGTAGGTTTTCCAATCAGCTCCAATACTTTAGTACACGCAACATAAGGTTGGCATATGATCTTTGACTATATATGATCTGGTTCATTTTCATTTTCATTCCCATGATAATTAAACCCTTGGGAAGCAAAAATAAACTGTGTGCTTTTGTAATTATAAATACTTTCATCATCACCAAGAATCTAAGAGCTCGCATTACTAAAATCTTTAATATTAACTTTTAACATTATCCTTTGACCAAAGTTGTCATGAGGGTTTAGGGTTTACCCATCTTGGTAACAAGTGTATCAAAAATTTGTGCATCCTATGACCACGAGTGTTTCATGATTTTTGACAAACCTTGTCATTTTTTTCCAAAATTTGGCTAAATTTTGTCATTTTTGAAGTTTTTGATACTGCAGAATTGACAAGGAGGGGAAAAAAAAAAAAAAAAACTGATCATGAGGCAAAATCACCTCCTAATTCAAGTATTGAATATGAATTCAAACTGAAATGCCTAAATAGATTAAATTGACTAAACTTGTTCATTCATTACTTGCAAAATATAAATATTTGGGTAAATCCACCTTGAATCAACAAATATCTTGGTCTTTTATTCTCTTTAAAATGACTAAACAAATCATAAAACACACACAGTTGCAGCTATTAAGTAAGTGATTGATAATTCACCATGCTATTGGGATACTACGTAACTACCTAATGGAAACAAAGAAAAACATTGAAACCAAGTTGTGTGAAGTTCCCAAATTTTGGGCATCATGACAAGTAATTTCCTTGACTTTAGTCGTTTTTTAAAAATAATATAAATGAGTGCCAAACATGAAAAGAATTATACTATGTATGGGCCGTGCAAAATGTATTCCCACTTGTGTTAGGCCTAGTTTTATAAATTTGGAGCTTGTTTCTTTTGAAATATAGCAAAACTTTGTCATTGCCCACTCATTCATTAGCAGCCTAGTTATTTATTTGGGCCAATAGGGGGTTCGTGTGCCAACTTTGGAGTGGCGGAGAACTGCGCACGAACTCTGGTGACGGGGCCCCACAAAGGCGTGTTCTTGGCCAGTAGGAAGTACTGGGACAAGACAGCCCATGCAAAGTGGCCTGCTGAGTCAGTTGCCACCACGGCCATTTTGTCCTATTCTGCATGCGCACCGAATTCTGCCGCCCGCCGCATGTTCGTAAAATCCAATTTAATTCATTTTTACTGCGGGTACCACCGCAACCGTAAAAAAAGTACATCAATCACACTGCATTACAGTTGGGGTGGGTTTTTTTTACTATTTCAGGTTCCATTACTTGCCTAAGCCTAGCCTAGTAGTAATAACTACTTACCAGCTGTGGTAAAATTGTGGGTTGGATTTCTTTATTTGCAAACCAATAAAGGGAGAGGGGAAAGGAGGGCGGGACTTACTGGGGCTCCTTTTTCCAATTGGTTGTCGTATTAAGGGCACAAAGGTAGTTTGTTGAGAAGGATAATGCAGAAGGAAATGCCTGGCTCCCCAAGGGGATATGAGGGTAATAGTTTGGAGTTATTTTTGCTTCCCAAGGGTTTAATTATTATCATGGGAATGAGAATAATATTTATTTATTTATTTATTTCAAAAATGAACTAGAGAGTGTAAGCCTGAAAGAAAATTAAGGGGGTTCTCTAGGAGCCAGGCCTTCCCCAGGGTAAAGCTCACAACAGGTTTTTTTATTCAAATGGTGGCAATGTTTTCATGTGATCAGCAGAAGGGTAGTTCTTTGGTAATAGGAGGTGCTTTCAACTACCAAGAAAACAAATTCCTTGGAGGTGTTTTACCATTTTAATGAGAGCATGTGGGAGGGACCAGTGTTTTGTTTTCAATTTTATGATGTAGCTAAATTTGTGATCATCAACAGAAGCTTCAGCCAGATTTGGCTATAGACCAGTTGTGAAAGTAAAGAAAAATTAAAAAATATTTTTCTATTTTGGCTACCAACTGCAACCTGTTGTAGAAATCTGGTTAATCTTTTCTTAATGTGAAATCTAAAAAATTATCGGCCTTTTTCACCCCCAAAAAACCCCTTTGTATATGTCAAAATCATATTTGTCTCACGTCAAATAAAGTTGAGTTCTGCCAAAAGCCAAAAGACCCCACTACAGGAGGGACCGGGGAAATGGGGCTAAGAGTAGCCTGAGACACTGTTCCTTTTATGGGGTTTCTTTTTACTAGTTGGCGATTTTCTTTCAAATGAAATAAATAAAAAATGAGACTTTGTTGGGGGTTCTAATCCCCAAATTTAAAAGAAAAACACCAAGAAGCAGAAATTAAAAGGTTCCAACATTTTAGAAGGATACTAAAAAAAAATTCACTTTCATTTTTTCTAGCCAATTTTGGCTAAATCATTTTATGAATGATCAATTACCAAGCCAAGTGCGTCACAAAATTGAACCCCAAAACACACACATACACACAATGAGGTTTGAAGGGCCTAGCCAAAGTGGAAGGCAAAGACAAAGACATTTGCAAATTCTCTTTTGGTCGTCTAGCATGTATGTGATGAACCCAAGAAGTAGCCTAATCCATTCCTCCCCCTTCACACCCTCACCCCACAATTTTGTGCATCCCAACACATAACTAGAATCTCTATGATGTAGGCTGTTTACCTTTCATTTAACCAAAAGTATGTCACACCCACTTCCATGCCCACCATCACATTCTCCACCACTACAATGGCCAATAAGTTCAATTGTCCATACGAGGTATAATACTAGAATAGGTGACATCTCAACTGCCCCGGAGTGACCTATATCCACAAGGTGGCCATGATGCATGACTACCAACCACTTCAATTTCAACACAAGATTGTAGTATTATCTACTAAGTTGTGTTTGAAGTCCATGTTTTCAAGAATTTGTTGTGGCCATAAAATTACACTCACATGTGATTGTTTCAAAACAATTATAATTTGCTTGTACATGGCACTAGAGTTTAGAGGAAAGGGCAAGTTGAAAAGTGTGTCATGTATGAGATTAGGGTTTATGATTCCAAAGCAAGTCAATTTAGGTCCAATTAACTGGCTTTTTCTTCCTAACCACATTTCATTGTTTAAATTTGAGGTTAGTTTATAGGCTTGGGGATCAAATTCATCACACTCACATAGCATTGAATATGTATGCAATGTAACTCTAAACGACTACGTAAACTAAACTATCATTGTTCATGGTTTAATATTCATCTTTTACAAGTTGTACATGCTAACCTTTGGTATTATTTAGAGTCTCAAAATGGCCACTAGCAACATTTATGTTGTGACAGATTCGATTAGGACTTGTTTCCAAAGTTTGCAAAGCTCAAGATGTGGTTGATTATATTTTCGTGACTACACTATTTCAATATAGCTTCAAATTCAAATTTCACAAGTTCGGAAACGTTCAAATGTATTTTGGGCTAAAAAATGCATTGTTTCAATGAAATTTTCTCAATGTCAACTATTGAAATTTTATTGATTTTGGTTGCCTTCATATCCATGTGAAATGTTCAATGTGCGGTTAGATTTCACCCATGGGCCTATGGACTTTTTCACATATCTGATTTGTCAAAACCAAAACATTAATTAACAAGAAATAGTTAAGCTCCAACAATAGGTGCCCTACAAATGGTCATTTACCAAGTGAAAATACATTGTTGGTCAGAAATTATGTTTCACTGAAGTTTTTAAAATGTAAGTTGCATTAACAAATTTGGCATGTGATCACCTACAAACCACAAATAAATTAACATCCAAGGTTCTTTGACACTACAAATGATTTGTTTGTAGTTTATTTGAATCATTGTGAAACCTAACAAAGGATTCAAAAGGTCTTAGGTTGCTTGCAAAGATTTCTCCCAACAATCCAATTGTAATTGCTTGGTTTTTGGAAAGAACATTTGCAAAGCCTAGTAATTTTACTATATAAAGGACATGATTATTTAGTTGGTGTTACATAATCAAATAAATTAATTTCACATAAGACATATCTAATCACATGTTTCACAAAATAAATGAAATAATGTGAAATTTGCATGTTGCTATAATAATACAAACATAAAATGTGATTTTATTTTCCATTTGTAGTGTTAGAATATGAATAATAGCAAAAGAAGATTTTGCAACTATGTTTTTGTGCATTCAAGTTAGTCGCATATAGGATTTTGCAAATAGTATGGCATCATAAATATTCACTCTCAATAAACAAGAACACAATAAATGTATGGGAATGGAAGGGTTATTTACTAAAGTATCATTACAAACCATTTTCAAACAAGATGCTAGCAATTATTTTGAGTAAGCAACAATAAAAAAGATTTTAAGAGAAGATACTTTACAATTGTATCGATTTATAAAATGCAAAGAATAAAATTTGGCAAACACCTTGGAATATCATATAGAAATAAAAAGTTAAATTGAATTGCAATAAGTGCATCCATATTAAAAAAGACAAAATTACAACAAGGATGTCATTTGAATCCATTGACCTATCCAATAATGTCCTTATACAGGTCTTCACTTTAGATAGGATTTTTCAACACACTTGATGGGTGCTTGAAATTTGTTCTCTCATATGGGGTACTTTAATAGTGTTACTCCAATTAACAAAATTCCAATCCCCTAAATTGTGCTCAACCAATTTGAATGGCCAATTTAGAACAATTGTTTTCACAACTTCACACATTCCCATGATACAATTTGTTCTTTGCTTTCCACTCAGCCTATCTTATGTATTTGTAAAGAATAGAACCAAAGGAGCCCCCCCCCCCCCCCCCCCAAAAGAAAAAAATAGCCGTGATATTGGGAACAATACAAAGAAAAACATGGGAACAATTTAAGGAAGGTATTGTAAACATTATGGGAACAAAATGGGGCTTATCCATATCTCTTTAAAGAATGGCACTAGGGACCAAGAAGAAAGTAAAAGATAAACCATAGTGAGAGTGGGAACAACATAAGGAATACATTGGGAACAAGACCCCTTTAGTTCTCCTCATCTCAAAAGAATTTGTCAACTAGGGTACAAATTACTTTCTCTCCTCTTCCCTCTTTAGGAAAGAAATTTTCTCCAATCTCTTATGACACCCCGCCATTCCTATTGGCCGCCAGGGTCCCACTTGGAAAGAAAGGAAAAGAAAAGCGCTAGGTCAAAAAAGCACTACCTAGTATCTCTCTACCTACCTACCTACCTGCCTACCTACCTAGGCGTGGTGGAGCCATTTTCTTCCAGCGCTACGAACCGTTAGATTGTAGATTTTAGCAAACTACAAATCATTTGAGATCCAACGGTAGATTTGGCCGTAGCGTGGAACATGGATGATTGTGGAACATGCAACGTGCTGCGTTAAAAGGGGCACTTTCCTTGCACTGTTGGCTTGACGCTATTGGCTTGCATGCTTTGTAGATAACAGTCCCATGTGAACTCAATTGCGACCGGCGGCACAAAAACGGCCATCTACGTCTGAAAAAGGGCTACCTTCTTGTCGTTCTGACCGGCCAGTCCCAGATCCCACCAATCGGTGCTCTCCACGCCGCAGCACCAGTCCAGTCTCGGGCCTTGAGTTTCGTTGGTCATCATCAATGCAAACCCCTTTTCTCCTCTCATCTTTTCAAGGGTGAAATAGCTAGTCCATTTCACCTGGGTATGAATTGGGGTTAAATAGATGTCCTATAATTCAATGTCTTTTTTTTTTCCCCAACAAATTCTGTCTTTTTCCTACCCAAATAATTGGAAAAAAATTTCTACTCTAAGAAAAAAAAAATTCTAACTTTTTGAAAATTTTCACCAGATTTTTATATCACATAATTGGAAAAAAAAAACCCTCATCATGTTATCCATAATTCAATTATTTCTTAATGCTGATTAGTTATTAGTTAGCTACTCTTTATTTACTTACTTGATTACTTTAGTACTTATTGTTTACTTACTTAATCAATTATCCAAACTATTGAATTACATCCCACGAAAATATAATTACATTCCAATTTGCCGCCTAAATAGGTTTTGAATTTTGACCCAATAATGATGAAATATGCCAAAAACGTTCTAAACGTCCAAATAGTTTGTGTTTTCTCTTGGGGGGTTGAATGTCAACACTAATTCATGTTAATATTTCTTTTTATGATTTCTTTTATCATTGGTTAGGTTATTATTGATGACTTTTTCTTCTTGTATTTAAAATTTGCATAATAATTATTCATGTAAATATATATTGTTCTATTACCAAGAGAACTTGCATTTCTCATGGTGCTACCTTTAATTGTATAGATTGAAAACCATTTATTGGGTTTTCCATTCAAATCATCTTTTTCATTCATACATTATTTGCTCCCAATTACTTATTTTGGCATGTTTCTACCTTCTTTTCAAATTTAAAACCAAAGGTCTTAACATTTTTATAATCATACATCACATTTTTGTGTAGTCAAGATTCCAAGAAAGTCAAATCCACATCCAAGGCAAAAAAACATTCATGGATTCAATTTGTTGTAAATTGTCCATTGTAGGGGTAAAATCAATCAAAGGAAGAAAAAAAATCAATAATTAATGTTTAAATTTTTGAATCCTTGGATTATTTAAGGGTATTACTTATCGTTGCCCCATTTGTTTCTTGGAATGAAAATTGAACACAATTATTGCATGTATTACTAGAAAAGGGGGTTTCTCTAGCCTTTTGCAAGGGCTTTTGCAAAGCTTGTGTGTTTGTTGTGAAAGAACAAAACAAAAAAAATCACCAAAACAACAAGAAAAAGATGAAGATAAAGGTGTTATGAAAAAGTTTCAATGTGAGAAAAGGACATTGTAAAGGTGCAAAAAAAGAGGTTTGCAGAAAGGGAGGTAAAAAAAACTTGTAAAAGAATGGGTGAATGGTGTGAAGATAAAAAGAACTAAATGAGCAAATTTTTTTGCAAATAAGAGCATGCTTGTGGTGGAAGGGGGCACCCATTTGAACAAGCCTATAAAAAGGTCCAATTCTAAAGTAAACATTAAAAAAATTGAGATTTATTTTCAACCTTCACAAGTGATAATTAAAAGGTTTGTAACACCTTAGAAAATGATAGTGTCAGTAGGTGTGTTTGGGAATCTCAAGGGAAAACAAAAATGTTTTTTTATGACTATCACACCCATGACATAACCATTTGTGACATGTTTCTAGGCTTTTCAACTGGTGTGAAGGGTGAATACCTTGCAAATTCTTAAAGTTGTGGTGGAATGTCACCCAAGCATGCTCGTTAGCTCCAACACAACCTTTTACCTTGTGAAATGGGAATAGGATAAAGTGTTGGTGCAAATTCACAAATAAGTTAAACTTACACAAACCAAACAACAAGGGTGTTCAAGCACAAGATGGAACCAAAATGATGTTAGGATTTAATCGTAGACAACCCAAACTCACATGACTTGCATAACCCAAACCTTTGGGGGGACACACCACTTTACTCCCTATAATATAATATGTGATTGGCGATGGGAGTTACATCAAAATGATCAAAATTCTTGAGATTCCTAAATGGAAGTCCAAAAAAATGTCAAGTTATGAATCCTATTAAAATCCCATGTGGATTCATAATTCCTACATATTAAGTTTGATTGATAATATTTTAGACAAAACATTATAACCTTTGACAAGATATTTTTAACACCATATTGCATTCTCCATTTGGAAATAATTTGATCCCCTATTTCTTGGGTTTTAATGGTTAGGAATCAAGTTGCTAATTTGACTTCCAATTGTTATTTTGGCCATGATTTTTAATTCATGACTTCAAATGAAGAATGTGATCTTAATTTTGATATTTAAATTTCAAAACTTTTCAATGGTATATTGGGGTTTCATTTGAACCATGTTTACTATTTACACTCTTGTTTCAAAGATTTCAAACTCTCATGGGAATACATCTCCCAAAGTGATTTCATTTGGGAATGTTTAGGACTCACTTCCTTACACACTCCCACACTTGTGGGAGTGTAATATTGGGACATTCTCCCAGCCCACATCTATTCTCATGCCCCAACCTTTGTTGTGAGTTCAAAATTAATGTCATGACAATTTGGGAGGCCTTTTTGTTATCATTATGGTCCTTTCCCATCTTGTGTGGCAATTTTTGTCAAGTTGTTTAAACCTTTTTCTATTGCATGGTAAGCACAATCCTTTAAGCGCATGTGATTCGAATCACACTAAGTGTTAGCACTTCACACAATTTATACCCCAAAACCTAAACCTTTAACTAAATTAAAGTTGTAAAGTTATGACTCTTATGGATGCCATCACCAACATCACTTCCAACATCATCAACAACATCATAATGGATAGAGTTCAACCATGAACATCCACCTTTCATCCTTTGTACATTCATAATGGAATTAAAAACTTGGCCCAAAAATATTCCTTGAAGTATTTTGAAATGTCTTGAATTAGTATGAGAAGTTTTTAAATAATCTAAAATATTTTAAAATATTTTGAGATGTTTTGAAACATCTTGAATTAATGGAAAAAACATTGAAATCTTTTGAAAAAAAATTAAATCTTTTTCCTTGAACTAGATCCCCAATAGTGCGTAAATGGAAATAATTCTCCTCATGTTACCTTCAGTCTATTCAACACTATTTGGGTACAATTTTGCATCGTAGTATTGTTTTGGTTTTTTACATGTTTTCATAATTTTTTGTTTTAGCATACATTTTGCACGCAAGTTTCATGTTTTTGTCCTTGGCATTTATGTTTCAAGTTTGGACTTAAAATTAGGTTTTCCTTTTCGTATTCATGTCCTTCAAAATCCCTTATGTCTTGGTTGTTTTCCAGCCCATGATAATGACAATTTTTTTTCTAAAACCAAAATCGCAAAATTGTAACATTGTGATATTGAAACAATAAGATTAATTTGAGTTGTAACACCCTACATCCACCTCTTAATGCCATTGTAGTAGGCCATATTTGTCACACCTCCTTACTACCCTTTTCATTCTCTAACATTTAAGTTGATTAAGTAATGAATGGCATAAAATTGTGGGTGAAAATGTGGAATGACATGTGTCAAAAAATATCAAGTGGGTCAAATCACAAATATTAAATGAAACAACAATGACAAAGGACTCAAGGATTACAAGTTTTTACTTGGTCCTTTTCACCTTTCCATAAAATGGAACTTTCGAATGAAATACTTTACAACATGTTTTTCAAAATACTTATAATTGAAAATTTTAACATTCATATCAATCATTTAACACGACATCTCATGAATAAAAGTGGCACCACATAAGTATATGTAACAAAATTAACATTTTTGGTTGTTAGTCAACATCATTTTTGGTTCATTTAACTATGATTGCACCTGAGTGTAACAAGTTTGATTGATTGTAGATAAAGTAATTGACTAGGGCTTAAGAGGCATTCTCTTCACTTGAGTATTTTTTGCTTGAAGTTGAATGTTTAAAACATTATTTGTAAATGCGGGACCACATAGAATTCAATGATGAAAACAATTCACAATCTCCACGATAAACTTTGCAATAAAAACTTCTTCAAATGTGACAATTATGGACTTTGCCTTGGGTGGTGTTCTTGTCTCGTGGTTATTGTAGATTTCTTATGCCTTATTGTGTAACTACATAAAGGTTATGCAACTCCTCGCTTGGTAGTAATGGTCTTCTTGAATAGTGATTCGAACATTATGGATTCAAACATTGTCATGCTTCTAACACCTTTGTCTAGGTGGTTGAATGATAATTACATAATCATAATTTTAAAAATCCAAAGCCTATAAAAGGTTTATCTTGGTATTGATGGATATTTCCACTCATAATTCAAGCTTTGTAGACCCTTTCAGAATTATGTCTTAATGTTTTTTGTCCGTTTCAAGTGGGCATGAAATTGTTCCAAAGCCTCTAGGACCTTTAATTTGGTCATGTTCATTCTTTCAAACCCTCATTCAAACTATGTAGAGGCTTTAAAAGGTCTACTTTGGTGTTGGTGTTTCTTTCAAGTTGCAATTAACTTTGCAAACCTTCTATTTTAGCTTTGATGATTCTCTCAAGTTGTAAGTCATTCGTATATTCCCTTTAGGAGGTTTATCTTGGCCTCCGTAGCTCTCTGGGGTTGTAATGCACCATTTTAAATATCTTGATTGGTCTACCTTAACCTTAGGTCATTTCCCAAGTTGGAATTATGCTAAGCTAAGACCCTCTAGGTGGTCTATCTTGGCCTTGATGCCACCTTCATGTATTGTTTTGATGTTTTGCACACCCGCTAAAAGGTTTGTTTTGCCTTTAAGAAGTCTTGATGTTATATAGGCCTTCTAAGAATTATTTATAGCCCGTGGTGTCTCAAGTTACCATGATGTTATGTAGACCTTTTACAATGTCTACCTTGGCCTTACTGGCTCTAATTAGTCGGAATTATTTTTTGTGGACCCTCTATGAAGTTCGTGTTAACCTTGGTGGTGCACTCAAATGGCGACTTGACTCTATAGACCTTCTCACAACTTTGTCTTGATGTTGGTGGTTCTTTGAAGTTGTAATTCAACCTTTAGGGCCTTACAAGAGTTTTACCTTAAACCCAATGGTTCTCCAAATGGCAAGACAAACATTTATGGCATGTGAGTTTGTTTCAAAGGTATTCCCAAAAGGTAATTCAGCCCTTGTTATGCTTATAATAATTGTGTTTTATTCTTGATGTCATTTTTGTGAATGGAAATTTAACTTTTATAGACCCTTTACGGCTTCTACGACAGTGATGGTGGTGTTGGCAATCTTTTAAATTTGTCCTTTGAGGTTTGAGTGTGAATGTTTCCCATGTGGTGTGTGTTATTTGAAAGAATGTATATTAGAAAGTGCAACCTAAATCATTGCACATTCCACTCATTTTTTGTTGGAATGTGACAAAACCATTATAGTGGTTTGAGACATACGCATACTGGTTTCGACAATGGTTTAGGTCATGTGGCAATAGTTTCACACATTTGACAACCCCCAAATAATGGTTGTTTATTGTTTTTAATTTATTATGTAAATTTATGGGTGGTTGATACATGTATTGTAATTTAGTGGTGTGTTGCAATGTCCTTAGCCGAGGTTATGTAGCCTAGACCTAGGTAACATAGACTAGGTACCTTAAGCACCATAGACTAAGCAACCTAGTAGGCTAGTATGGTTAAGAATTTTGCAAGTGTGAAGGCTTCAACCCCTAGGCTTTAACAACCTAGGTGCCCTCCTTAAGTTAACTAACCTAGGTTAATCAAGACCTAACCTAAACAAATCTACATTAACATATGTTATCCTAAACTTGTACATGGGCTATCTTAAGCATGTACATACATGCATGCCTAGGTAAACCTAACTAGGCCTAGGTTGTCATGGATGACATTGTTAACATCATTTCCAACATTATCAACAACATGTTATGTACAACATCATCACCAACATCATGTCTAACATCATCATCAACATCATCATAGGGATGAAAATCATTCATTAGGACACCTTTCATCCCTTCATCCACTATGCATTCATAATGTAATTAAAAATGTGCTCAAGAAAGTTTCTTGGAATATTTTGAAATATTTTGAAATATTTTTCCTTGAGTTAAGTCCTCAATAATGTATAAATAATGTAGTTTTTGTCATTACCTTTAATACATTCAAGACTAGTCTAAAGTATGATCTTGCATAATAGATCTATCATTTTCATGCTTCCATTTCCATGCACTTTATTTTAATGAAATCTTATTGAACTTACATTTTTCACATTTCTTGTTACTATCTTTGATTTTTATGTTTCATGTTTGGACTTACATTTGAGTTTTTTTGGTCATAATATGTCCATGTCCTTTGGAAGAACTTTTGCCTTGGTTATTTTCATGCATGTGACAATTTGAACAAACTCCCATTGCTACTTCTATTGTTGTTATTGTTTTTTGTTATTATTTTTTTTGGAAACAATATTCATGTTAAGGCATGATTGCATCCATGGGAAAATCTCTTATTGTTCATACACATATATGCGCCAAGAAAATCAATTACTTCATGAATCAATCACTAATTCTCAAAGAAATCAAGCCTTGACATCCTTTGGGTGTGTATCCACAATGCAATCTTGAACAAATGAACCACAAATCAGCCTCCCTAACAAATTTGATGGAACACATTCAAAGTTTTGGGGTTTTGTCAACTAGTGCACCTAGTCATCCAAATTTATCCTCATCATTATTTAAACAACCTAGCCCAAGTTGTACTCATTGACATTATGTTATCAAACACAACCTTTGCTTGGTTGACACTTTGGTTAAAATGTTAATCTTCATTTTTTAATGATTTGAATCATTCATCGAAAAACTAAGTACCACTTTTGGAGATTTGAATAAAGAATGCATCTTAACAAACAAATTACAATCCCTTCACCAAGGATCATGCCTAGTTGTTATGCACACATTTGAATTTAAATAATTGGCATGTGATATTTCACGGATGAAGCTACATTCTTAAGCCAATTTCAATTTGGCTTACATAATGACATGAAGGATTTGTTGCTTACCATGCTAGATCCTACAACTTTAAATCAAGTTATTGCGCAAGTGATTTGATGTAATAAGTTTTTTTTAAAATGTTGCCATGTATAAAATGGGAACTTTTTCCCATGTAAAAAAACCTAGACATCCCCCATGTCATTGATCCAACCATTAGTAGCTTCACCAAAGGACGATCCCATGCAAACTAATGAAACACAATTCAAGCCCCTCATGGAGCAATAGAAGCAATGGTGATGTGGAAACTATCTTTGTTTGTATTATGGAGAATGAGGTCATGTTACTTGTGAATGTTCAAAAAACTAGGGTCAACATATAACATGGGCCACTTCTATTACCAACCCATGGTTTCAAGACTTGGGAAAGGAGGATGTCTGGTCTTAATAAGGATCACGAGGTTGAAATGTAAATGCAATGAAAATGGTCATGAATTATTTTTGAATCCATCACCATGTTTTAGCTCATTACTAGTGCTTATCAAATCTAATAAGCTCGTGGCACTGGAAACCCAAGCATTTATTGATTTAATGGATCTATATGTCTCATTGACAAGGGATTAATGCAACAAGATAAATTGGTTTTGGTGAAAAAGGAAATATTAGTACCAATCGATGTCATTGATGGTTGGAGTCTTTTTTCAAGTCCTTCAACACATGAGATCAAAATATTTGAAATTATTGTTGGGTTGCACATTAGCAAAGTTATCTTCAATGTAATTTCATCTTTGAAAAGACCTATTACCATTAGGTTATCTTGGTTTGGTTTGCATAATCCACAAGTTGATTGACATACAAAATGTTTTCATTTTGAAGCACTAAAGCACAAGGCATATAAACATGAAACCTTCAACACAAGCATGTGTGGTAAAAACCATAATCATTTGCAAAAATATGATTGGGTGGACCCACTAGGAACCACTTCAAAGAATGATTAAAGAACCAAAATTAGTCAAATAATATTCATGGGCCCTTTTCATTAATTTTTTTCACAACTATAAATTGTGTTTTTTTCATGTTAATCCGTTGCATGCCAATATATAGCCTTAAGGTTTCATTGGCATTAAAAAAATGTGGGAATTGCTACAATTGTATTTCTTGTTAACATGGCCCTTTTAGGAATCACACTTCTAAACTTTGGAAATTCATAACAAAATTATAGCTATTAAACTAATTATTTATGAGAAAACCAAATAGTAGCATGTAAAGTGCTTTAAATATATATATTTAAAATCCCCAAACCTTGTTTGAAAAGTTTTTCTAACCCAAAAAATTGAAGGAAGGTGATCACCATACCATTCTTAAAACTTTCTGAAAAGTAATGAATAGGAACATCAAAAATGTATATTTGTATATCATTAAAGTTTCAAAATCTATACAACCTAATACTATATGTAACAAAAAAAATATTGGAAACTTTTCTTTAAATGTTTTAAAAAATTTCCAAAGTTTGATGGCTCTAAAAAATGAAGGTGTGACATTCATAGTGGTATCACCCAATCATATTTTCACCCATGTAACATGTTATGGATTAAAAATGAACATGAAAATTAACACATGAAAAATCCCAAACATCAATAAGACTTTGGTGGTACATAAGGATCCAAGTACTCCAAACCATTATTTTTGGGAATTAAATATTTCATGCACACTACAAAGCAAGGAGATATATTCTTGATCTATGTTTTTCCTACACCAAATGTTGAGTTGCAACAACATGAAATCCTATTTCAATACAAAGATTACAAATATATGTTGAAGAAGAAGAATGTTGACACCTTACTAAACCATCAACTACATGATTGCATGATTAATTCTAAAGAAAGTGTGCAACCCCAATTTGAACCCATTTACAATTTATTAGAAGATGGACTTGCGATGCTTTGAAAATACATTAATGGAAATATTGAAAATTCAACATTCCAAATCCCTAGTTAACTCCTTGATCCTTTTTGCCAAGAAAAATGATGGTTCATTGTGAATGTGTGTTGATTATCATGGCTTAAATTATTATCACCTAGAATCAATATCCTTTACATTTTATATCAAGATTATTGGATTAGTTAAATCATGCAAAAATGTACACCAAAATTGATTTTTGTGGAACATATAATTTGGTGTGCATCAATGAAGGTGATGAATGGAAGATATCATTCCAAACACATTATGGTCACCTATTGTCTTTCCATGTTCCACGAATATTTTTTTTTTGAATACTCCGATGATTTCATTAGTTATTACATTGATGACATCTTCATTTTCTCCAAGAACATGAAGGAACGTGAATGATATGTTTTGGACAAGTTCAAGAAAGTTGGATTTAATGCCAAGTTGAAAAAGTGCAAATTCTTTAGGTACATTTCTAGATATGACATTTGCATCTAAATCTTGTAAGGTGAAAACCGTTATGGATTGACCTACCATAGCTTTTATTCATGACATTCAATGTTTTCTTGTATTTGCTAACTTTTATTGGCATTTCATTACACATTATTTGATGATAGTGGCCCCTTTTACTTGTCTAACTTTAAAGAATCATCCTTTCACACAACGAGTTGAAATTGAAACTATCTTCTAATATTTGAAGGCTTCCTTTATGATAGTTCAACTAGTTTTGATTCATGTAAACCCTTCTAAATTATTTATCTTACAAATGGATGTTTATGACTTTGCATTAAGTGTCTTACTCTCACAATTTAAAGAAAATGATCTCCTTGATCCCATCAACTTTTGTTCTTGTAAGTTTCCTTTTGTTGACATTAACTATGAAATTCATGACAAAGGACTTTGGTGATTGTGAATGTCTTTCAGGAGGCATGTAATTTATTTGAAAGATATTAACATAAGATCGTAGTCTAGTCAAACCACATGAATCTTTAATATTTCGTCACTGTACATGTTTTGAATCAACATCAAGTCCAATGGGCATTATGATTATTTAGATTTTAATTGGTCATCACATGTCCTCTTGGGTGTAAGGGAAACCAAATGGTTTATTAAAGCAATCTATTGCATGAACCTAAAGCTTGAGCCTAGAGCTTAAAGTTGGAACTTGGGATGGAAAAATGTCTTTTCTTTATACACATGCAAGTAAAACCTAAGAATTTAACTACAAAATGAATGTTGTACCAATAAACTTAGAAGCAAACATGGGGATGAATGTAAACATTCATCTTTACTATGGATGAAAAAAGTAATTGCATTTAATACATGTTTTTAATAAATACAACTTCCATCAAAATTGTGGATGAATGCTTTATGTTATAATTAAATTATTATGGATAAAAAATTTCCATAATTTTAATTAACTATAACCTCATGCCACACAATTTAATTATATATGATATAACATTTGTTGAATAATATAATGTAAATTCCATTAATGTATTTCATGGCTATGGTTCTAAGTGCCATTATTTTAAAAACATTTAAACTATGTTACCATTATTATGCTAACATCCACCCCATGGTCATTGTTGTTTTTAAAAATTTTAATTATATATATATAAACCAAATTGACCCAATGTTGTTGACAATAGTGGGTTTTTTCTTCCCCCTCTTCTAAAGGCGCCAAAAATTCTTTCAAACCTATTTATAATTGTCATTGGCAACAATAGGGGGTTTTTTTTTCCCTTCTTCATCAAAGGTGCCATGACTTTCTTCAAATTTAACCAATGTTGTTGACAACCATGGGTTTTTAATGATTTTAATATTTTAAAATTATGTAATATCATTAATGATAATGGGATTTTGAAATAAGCTAAAATTCCATTTTAGGTAGTTTAATTAACTTTTTCAAACAACCTACTATCTTAGTTGACATTGGGTTTTAATAATTGTTTATTTTCAAGGCGCCCCAATTTTCCATGAAATAAGTATGTAATGTTGTTAACAACAATTGGGCTGGGGGGAGGGGGACATTCATTCCATGACAATATTTTAAATATTGTTGAACATTGTTCATGAAAATGATTTCTTAAACAAAAAATTTTAAATCATTTTGGTCCCATCAACATAATTTCTCTTATTATCACAATTTCATTATCCATCATTATTAGATGACATTCAAGTTTGAGATATTAATATTTGAACAAAAAATGAGGATGGACGTAAATAATCTTGAATTTATTTATCTTCCAATCATGGATGAATTTCATCCAATGAATTATTTATTTAATCGAAATCATAAATGAAATTCGTCCATGTAAAAATGACATTCATCTACATGGACATATTCATCCATGTAAGTGGATTAAAATCACATTAAAACTCCAAGCTCCAAGCTCCAAGCTCAAGCTTCATGTTCATGCACAAGCCATTTCCATGTATTATTTCATATTTTGCACCTTAAGAAAGAAATGCAACCTACAACCAACAATGTTATGTCATCTTGAGCCTAAAGACTTTTGATGTCAAGCATTTATGATAACTCTTGATGACAAAGCATTTCTTTGTCAAATTCGTGAAAATCTGGAAAATATCCTTTTGCTATTGGCCAATTGAGGAATTGACATCAAATTTGGAATTTTTCAAATGATCATGATAAGTTTGAATTCCAAGAGGGTTCATTATATTGTTATGGGTTTTTGTCTATACCTAATGGTCCTATTCAACTCTAAGTTCTTTAAAACATGTATGACACATTGGTTGCGCACTATTTTAGATTCAACAAGACCATGGAGTTAATATTTGAAGATCGATAATGGCCATAATTTTGGAAGTATGTGAAGGAGTTTGTTGAGTCGTTTGATGATTGTATGTGAACAAAAAGTCCTCGTCATGACCCACATGGGTTTTTTTAGCCATTACCAATCCTTGCATCTTGTATTCTTCAATCTCCATAGACTCTATCATAAATCCTTTCATTTTCTAGTTTACAAAACTTTGTTTTGGTTGTGGTGGATTATTTGATGAAGATGGTTTTTTTTTTGGTACCAAAATAATAACTGGCAAAATAAACTAAAATTTTCTTTTGATGATTTTTTTGGTATCATGGCCTCTTTAAAGATATCATTTTAAATTGTCATGAGAAATCATGTCCATAGTGACTATACTTGCATGCAATTAGATGTTATAAAAAACATTTCCTATGTGCATAGAAAACTTTCTATTTTTTTTGTGATCTTAGTAATTGGAGCCATAATCATTGTAAAGTTCTTGATAAAACATCTATGAAATTGCACCATGCCACTGAATATTTGAATTTGTAGTGAATTTTGTGGTACATGCATGTTCACTATTGCAGATATTTTTTTTGCAGCGGATTAAGTAGCTTACCCTCTTTTGAAACATAAAATCTAAGAATCACTCCAAAAAATACCATGAAGGTGCATTCTTTTGGGTTTAAACTAATGTTGTATTCCTTGCACTTTTAAAAGCACAATATGAGCTTTTGCAAATGAGTTTCCATGTCACTATAACTATGAAGTCATCTAGAAATATTTTCATGAAATTGTCCAAATATGTTTTAAATGATTTTGTAACAACTCTTTCAAATGTTGCAGGTCCATTGTTTTACCTCCAAAAGGCATCACAATCCCTAATTCGTGACAAACGTTGTCTTGAAGCTTTTTTTTGGAGCTATGGATAGATGATGATATCGATAACATCCATCCAAAAATGAATAAGCCTCACATCCTACCATTGTATTTAGTACCTCATCTATGAATGGTAATGGAAATGGATCCTTCTTTGTTGTTGCATTCAACTTTCAAAAATCCACATAGATCTTAAACTTTCATCCTTTTTTAATACTACCACAATTGGTGACAACCATGTAACTTCCTCTTGGGGGGAGGGGGGACATTAGTAAAAAAGTAAAGAATATGTGAACAAAAATATAGGATGAAATACATTAGTTGTTGGGTTAAAAATGTAAGTTTATTTAGTTTAAAATAGGTACATTTTATTCAAATAAACAATTGAATTATAATATGAAGTATGTAATAATTTGAAATAATGGATTATAATTAATGTAGGGTGGCTTTAATATGTATATATTAGAAAATTAGATAGCAATAGGGTGATAAAAAATAGGTTGGACAATTATGTAATACACCCCCCCCCTCCCCAAAATTGTTTAGTGCACATAAATCCCAAATTTTACATAAGTGTCCCCCCTTAGGAGCCTCCTCCATGGGTTGTATGAAACTCACTGTTAATAATATCAATGTCCTAGGTGTAAATGAAATACAATGAGCCAACATGATTATTTTAGAAAAGGACTGTACGTGTCTTTTTTTCCCAATTTTTAAATTTCATATGACTAAATTTTGGCATTTGTTTTGTAATTTGTTATAATAAATGTTTATAGTAGTCCCAATACATGACATTTTTTTGTTAATCATTTTTGAAAGTGTTTTAATTCCTTTTAAATTTAGTGTTATGTTTATAAAAATGGTAACAATTCAAATCATAACCAAAAATTCATTTTTTGCACTTTTATGTTTTCTTTTATAATAAGCCAGAACTTTTTTGAACATATAATGTAGATTATACTTCATTTATATGTGGCAAAGACCTTCAAAGTTGTAAAATTCAATTTCAATTTTGGAAAGTTCTATGAATTTTTATAGTTATAAAATTTCACATATTTTTGGGTATGAATGTTTTTCAATGTGGGTAATAAGTCTTTATCGTTTTAATTTTTTTTTCCATCAAATGTTTTTTATTATATGAGTCCTTTTGATAGTCCTTTGCAAAATTGATTCCTATTTAATGCCATATGTGTTCACTTTTAAAGGTCCTAAATTAAAACTTAAACTTGAAATTTCATTAAATGAATTTTGGGTTTGAATTCCTTTACATTTATATGAATGAAAAAATAAGTTCCATGATTACCATGGCTTTAAATGGCAAAACATAAATATTTATCCAATTTTGAATTCTTTTTGCAATTTGACACCCTTTTTGGTTCATTGGATTGTGACTACATCTTCTTGTTTCACTATTGTAGCATAATTTGCATTTAACATATACTTGGCCTGATGTGTTCATGGTATGGTTGTATCCAATTCAATTTTATGTTGAATGAACTTTAGTAGAACGAGTAGTGGGTAACTTGTGGCTACGCCACTCCAACCACCCTGAACGCTCTGTTAAGCTCTACTGTCTACCCTGCCCTGCCCTGCCCTGCCCCTCCCCTGCCCTCCCCTGCCCTGCCCCATGTCCCTAAACAGACAGACCCCTCATTTCTTGAGACCTGAAACGAAAAGGTATGGGTTTCACTGTTACCTTTAAATCTCTGTGTCCGGTTCCACCATAGAAAACGCTCCCAGAACGCGAAACTGTCCGACTGTCCGGGCCGGTTTCGCCGGTCCATTAAAACGCGGAATTGTCGCATCAGACAGACACACGCACACACAGACGCACACACATGTTGTAATTATATATAAGATGGATTCAGATCTTTGTATGTCCATGCAAATATATCCTTGTACTTTCAAAGAAGTTCCCCCAATTCCAATACCTTCTCAAGTTGTAATTGAAAAATCACCTTCACCATTTGTGGTTCTTCCTTAATCCCAAATTGATTTTTGTTAGTTGTTATTATTATATTAATGTCTAATCAACTATCTACAACTTTTGGGCCTTGACTATTATTGGGGTTTCATCTATTTTAAGATTCTTTGGCTAATGTTTATAGTATGAATCTGGATTTTATTTTCTAGAGCAACTATTGGTTCAGATCTATTTGTTGTTTCACCATCTACTAAAACATAAATTATGTAGTACTTAGTTTTGTATTGTAATTTTTGGTTTTAATATTTCTATGGTAATTTTACATATTAAAATGTATTTAGTAATTAATGGTGCCTATAGAAAAAATAATTCTAATTTTATAATAAATACGATATCCTCCTCCTCATTGGTGATACCATTTTGGCAATTGTAGCATAACAACAATTATGGTATTTTCACCTTTGCTCCTAGGTGCTTAATCATTACCATTGTTATGATCATTCCATTCCCTTGATTGGTCATCATGTTGTTTCCCCAATCATGTGTTACTCTTGCATCCTTCAACCATGGCTCCCTAACGACATGGAATAATTAATGTTTAGTACATTATTTTGTATCCATGAACATATTCTTCAAATCATGAATCAATCTGATTGACTTGGTAATGGTTTGATATGCCATCCTTAGATTATATGGTGCGAGTTTAGGCTTTGGCAACCTCAACCTCAATATTAATTGCTTTATAATGATGTTAACATTGCATCACCATCTAACAAAACATCCTTTACAATATTTTTCCCAATTTTGCTTGAATAACCACTATAATGTTATCGATAACTACAACTATTGTTGCAACTTCTAACACTACAAACGGTCCTATTTTTTCTATGATTATTTTTGCTACATTATGTGATTTATCTAATTTCATTTTATGCCATAAATATATTTTCAACTTAGGAGCCATCTTTAGTTCTTACCCCAAGTTCAAATTATAACTAGTTTCCAACATTTGTCTATTGATATTTTGAAATATTTTTCTACCAATATAACTTAGTTTGTGCAAAGGTTTGTGAGTTTCTAAAGAAGGTGTAGTGTTTGACATACTAGGCCATGTTATGTTCCATCTTTCCATTGATGTAGAAGGGCCTTCATTTTTGGTTTGTCTCGTTTGTAATTGTTATATGGTGTCTACCATTGTTTTCTTTAATTTCTCCTCCTTTTCCATGTATGCAATAGTTTTGTTCTTTCTTGGTTCTTTCTCTTGCAACACTACTCTTTTATGATCCTACTTCTAGTAGCAACATTTACATGTAGTACATTCACTTCTACAATGATTGTTTTAATATCAGCTACTACATTTCCATCTAAGGTTGATATTTTTTTCCTTGGGACATATTTTGCATCTTTGCAAATTTTGGACAATTTATCATTTTGTGTCCATTCAAACCATGGATATGACATGCAAAAGATCCATTCTTTTGAACATTTTGATTATGACTAGTAGCCTTTGTCATTGCTATAGTTGGCTCCTCCTTTTTCACTTTGCACATGTTTACATTATGATAATTTTGACCACAATTTGTGTAGTGTTTGTATGTCTTTTCGATGTTGCTATAGTTTTGTTAATTTGTGGTATTGATAAGGCATTTTGGGCTTCTATAAGTGTCATTCCTTTTTAACACAACATAGCTACCTCCTTATGCAATTGTAATTATTTCCACTTCATTCTCATAGTTGTAAGCCTTAGATAGGATTGTAATCCCACCCAAAACACGATGGTTAAAGAATTGTTTGTGGTTGATGTTTGCAATCCATGAGCCAACTTTTGTGTATACTCATAATACACCTTGACTTGTTCAATTTCTCCATGTTTGATATTCTTGAGCTCCATGTAAATATGTTCATCATTTTGGGTCTTGTGATGAAGTTTACAAAACATTTTTATCAACTCATAAAAACCATAGTCAAGAAATTCTAACATTTTATTAAAACACCAATATGATATTATTTCTCACATAAATACATCGATGAGTACTCCTCATGTGTTTTTCCATTTTCTCTTACAACTACATGAATACCCTCACATGAACATCTAAATTTCATCTTTTTTGTAATATGGATATTTCAAAGTTAATTAGTATGGCCTTACCACTAGAACCCCTACTCGAGGATTCACCATTGATCCAATTTTTTGCCCTTCACAATTTATTGGAATTGATGGTGCCCATCCCATATATTTGTTTATTTGTGTTGTCATAGTTGGCACAAGTTGTAAATTGTTTGAGGTTTTGAAATAAGCACTATTACCCTAGTTGGAATTTTAGAAGTTTGGTTTGTATTTCATCCAAGTTGAATACGCATTAGTATTTAGTATGTGCTTTAACCACTTTAAGTTTGTTTTCTTCTTGTTGATGGTTCAAACTTTTGTTTAAACTTACAAGCTACTATAGATGTCTCTAACATCATAGATTTAATCTGTTATTCTTTTGAAACAATGATTGGCATATGAGGTATCTTGCTCATCATTTTAAGCATTCTTAGTGATAGTGTTAACTTTTTAAATGATTTAGCTTTCAATTGTAAAACATTTTAAAAAACTCTCTATGGTATGGAATATAGTGAAAATTAGGAGAATTATGAATCCTTTGTTTGTTTTGTACAAATTATCCTTTACCCAAAACAATTTCTTGCATCCTTTTTAAAATATTATTTTGAATCTACTCTTTTTTTGTGGTTGTTTTATAGAGGCTTCATCCAACATTTATTGCCCCACATGTTTTACAAATCCATCCTTCACTTCGTTCTATGGACATAATATGTGGACATTTTATGATGACATGTCTTTTAATTCTACAAAAAACACAAATCTTGGAATTTTTTTGAACCAACCTGGTTGAATCCATAGAATGATAAATTTTACGTTTTGGATTCCCATTCTCTCTTCAAATTCCTCTGCTTTTGTGGTTTGTTTGAAATGGCAATGCTTCATGTAAAACATTCACCTATGCATCATCATATAAAAATGTTATTGGGTAATTTGCATTTGCCCATCCTAGAATATCGAAATCATCATTATCTTCCATGTCCCAATCCTTTATTGGTTCATGATATTTTGGCAATGTTGATTGGTACACAAATTGTGTCCTTATTGTAATCACTCCTCTCAATATTCACATATTTTAGACTTGAAAAATTTCTAAGTTCCACCATTAACATTTTTTCCTTTGGATTTGTCCCAATGTTCTTGAACTATTGATGGCACTTGGGAAACATGATACCCCTTCTCTTTGGTGTACATTAGATTTGATCCCCTTCATTGGAGACCGCTTTCTATAACTAGGGCACCTTTGCAGACCCCTTGTCCACACTTTTATTCTTGTTCCAACTTTAACTGAAGACACCTAATGTCCAATGGGTCGTTCTTCTATTTGTAAACTTCTTGGTTCCAAAATTATACCCATGTTTGGTGTTTCATACACTTCTTGGTATGTATCTTGATTTGAATTCATGTTTTGGTGCCTAACTCTTCAATTGATTTGCCTTTGCAAACTTCAAGTCAGCATCCAATTCATATTATTCGATTAATTTTAATTCCCTTTAATTTTTGTATATTTCTAGCTTAAGTCCTCACAACCTTTACAACTTATGCTTTCATATCTACTTCCAAAAAAATTGGAAATCAAGAATTTTAAAAACAATATATCCTCTTTTGAATTTTGACATTTACAGAAAACAACGCTATCAATAAATCCAAATTTTAAATAATATTTATTTTTCTCCTTTTTCTTTAGAAAAAAACTTGTCCTCAAGATGGTCACCAAATGGTAGGCATAAATTTTACATCAAAATTGTTCTTTGCTTATTTTTAAACAATAAAAGTTATACTTTCAATATTATTCTCAACATTTATAATATGATATTTCAACTCATTCAAAATCATTTATAAAATGTATTCACATTTTTTTTGTATTCCAATTTGTTCCATTACTTCCCATATTTTGAATTATCCTGAATAAATAGAATCTATGAATAAAGTTTAGTTATTCATTTAGGAAACACAATAGTTCCAAAGTATATTCATTATTTCATCATCAAATAATTCTTAAGGACGGACTTGGGGGGAATTTTTACTACTTTTTAAACTCAGAATCAAACATATTAAACATCTATAGTGTAAAATGTAGAAACTCGAAATGAAAAACATGAAAAAATTATGGTTCACAATCCAACATAACTCTTAACTTCATATTGTACCTTTACTTTATTTCCAACAACTCTTTAAGCTAACTTTATGTGTAAAAAACACAAATTTTCAATCTTCATCCATAACTACATCCTAAATCCTTTCCTTCCAAAAATTATTTGAAAATCAAATTGATCAAAGGTTTAAATGTTGTGCACTAATCAAATGTTTGCATCCTACTTAATTATTCAATTGTCTTCATCTTGCCTTTAAACTTTTGCCATTCACCAAGGAACATACCTCTCGAAGGGTAATATTAAAAAAGTTGGGGCAATCATATTGCCCCCATTATAATGGTTATGTAACCCATTTTCAAAAAGGAATAGCCCATGGGATGCTTTGTACTGTGAAGAACCACATAATTATTCCAAATAAATTTCAAATTGGTAAATCAATAGTTTGTATTGTTATTTATATGCTTTTTACAATGTTAAATATTACAACATATAAAAACCTACTATACTTATTCAATGCATATGATACTAACAATTGTAAAGGAAATTTGGTATTCAACAAAAATGTAGCTAAAAAACCATGCCAACAACACCAAAATTTCATTTTTACACCAAGTTTGGTGGTTTATTGATTGCTTAGTTTGTCTCATGTTTGAAGGTGACCACTAAGAAAATAATAGCCACACTATGCTCCTTAATCACAATTTTTATTATCATGATCATTTTATTGATACATAAATAGATATCATGTTTCAATTTTTTTGAAATTGAAGACTTTTTTTGTTTGTTTGTGTGTGAATTTTATAATCATATTATGTCCCCTTAGGAGTTGCTTATGTAAATTTTTTTTTCTTGTTATAAATTTAGGTACATGTTTATCAATCTCCCTCTTCTTTGAAATGGATAGAGTTAATTATTTCTCCTTTACAATTGGTGTATCATTTTTTCCCGCTCCTTTGCAATGGGTGGATCGTGAATTATTATTATTTTGCTCCTACCTCTTCTCCTTTGTTACAGGTGAATAGATCATTGTTATTTCTTTCCCTCCAACCTCTTCCTCCTTTGAAACGAGGGATTACATAGTGCTTTTTTTCCTCCAATCACATTTTCCTATGGAATATGTGGACAATTCCTTTCTTTTCCTCCAACCTCCCTAACCTTTTGAAAGGGTGAACCATTTGTTTTGGTTCTTTTGACCAACCTTCCATGTAGAATGAATGGACAAGGTGATTGGAAAAAAGAAAAAAAGGTCTTACATTTCACCAATTAAAATTTTAAAATCTTGTTATTAGATTTATTGTTAAAAAGGAGGCAATTTTAGTGTTGGGCAATTCTTGAGTTTTGTGAAGATGAAGGTTTTGATTGTGTAAACAATATTAGAACAATTCCAATTCCCCACAAAAATGGAACTTGGAATCTAGTTTGGGTTTCTTTTTTAGTAAAAATTAAATTTTGGTTCGGTTTTTGAAAATCTGCCCCAATTTCAGCCAATGTCGGATAACTTGGATTGGAACCAATAGATAATTGCTAGCTACCTTTTAGTTAACCCTTGGTTATAGTTTTGTAATAAAAAATCATTTCTTTTCCAAAAGATTGAGTCTAGTTCTAAATGTAAATGGAATCAAGAACTTGGTTCCAATTCTTATCCAAATTTTCACTTGGTTTTCATTAATCAAAATTAGAGCTAACATTTTTAACTAACCAAGGTAAATACCAACCCAACATTGGTAATTTTATGTGATAAGGATTCCCTGATTTCATCTTATGTCATGAAGTGTTACATATAAATATGTAGGACCACAAATTCCATAATGACATGTAATTTAGTTTGCATTTGAAGGGTGACATTCACCATCACAAAACATAGTTTTTCTTACATTATCAAGCCATGGCTCACAACATATGAAAAGGCAAACTTTGCGATTTCATCCATCACAATGTAAAATATGTGATGCTTGATGTTGCACATACTATATGATTGATATTCCAATTAATTGACATTAATTTATGACACATATTGTGCAAATGTCAAATTAGTGTGAATAATGTAATACATGTCACAACAAACACCACATATTTTACAATGTAATGGATGAAACAACAAAGTTTATCACACTTGTCATGAGGCACAACTTACTTCCACATGAGAAATCATTATCTATTGTAATTATTCATCTACATTCTCCACACATAAAAAATGATTATCAAGGTTTTTAGATAATTTTGAACAATAAGTATTTATCAAAAAATTACTTAAGTTACAACACTTGCGGAAGGTTATTCCTAAAGTGGATACACATAATTTCAAACCATAACATATTATGTAGGCCATTTCACCTAGGATCATGGCAAGTTTGCTATGGTGAGTTGCCATTTTGTTAAAAGGTAATGGAGTTTTATCAAAGCTTGTTCGACAGCATAACTATATTTTTAGTCGACAATTCAAATTTCAAGTGTGTATTTTAGTTGTTGATTCATTAAAACTAACATTGACCAAAAACAAAAGGGAGTCAATAGATATTTACCTATCTTGCCTGAAAAAAGGTTGGAATAATACCCAAATAGGACACATGATAAGTAATGACTTAGCCCTTGCTTTCATTCTTTAGTTCCATTATGTAATCATTTTAGTTATTTTATTGTGAAGATGTTTGCCTAGCCATTCTTGTTGGGTGCAAAATTTCACACTATTGCAAAATGCTGGAATTATTTTGCAACAAATTCAATGATTTTTTGAATAAAATCTCCAAATTTACATACATGGTTCAAGTAGGTAGCCAAAAATGTATAAGGATGCTTAATTTTATCTCCTGCATTTGGTTAAGACTCAAATTTGTTTAAATCAGCTTATGGATGATCAGCACCTTGGCTACATCAAAAGATTGGGGAAATTAGCCCCCCCCCCCAAAGAAAAAAAAGAAAAAGTGGTTCCACTACACAAATCTAATTTATTATTGCTTTACTAAGTCACACTTGTCACGTCAATGAATTTCATATTTTCTATAAAAATAATAATTCTCATTTGTAGATATGTTTATGCAATATTTCATTATATTTTTTCATAAGTTTTTTAGTTATCAAACTAGTTGTTTTTCTATATTTCCCTCACTCACAAGATAACAATCTTAATTACGGTGCTCAACTTAATATATCGATAAATATTGTTTTTAGTCTTCCTTATGGATAACATGATGCGAATGCTAACATAAGTGCACATGACAAACCAGTTCCTATGACCATTTGGTGAGTACAAGTATACCCAACTGCCTTGGCAACTTTGACACTAATTATATTATTTTCAAAAATCTTGAAATGTAAAACTATTATTTTTTTGAAATATATATATTTTCTGTGGAGGAAAATATTGAATCTGCAAGAATACTCTATATTTCAAACTGAAAAATTCAAAATTAATTAATTGTTTGATAAATTTGTGTTGAAGCTGCTAAGGTACTTGGATAGTGGCAAATCATGCTTGTAGTGTGATAGGTGGGTAAAAAAGGGAGAGGACCCATCTTTGAGGATTACATAGGTAATACTTTTGATGTGGGGACAAGGTTTTGAGCTTAGGTTAATGTTCAATTCCAAATGGGTAAAATAACCTTCAATGCTCTTGGAATTGAGTCGAGGGAAAGGTTATTCAAACCAATCCCAATTTATAAGCCTTTTAGTTGCTCCAAACACAATCCAAAGATTATACAATTTGATTGGGGG
The DNA here is from genome assembly GCA_963921925.1 of Sphagnum tenellum. NCBI lineage: Eukaryota > Viridiplantae > Streptophyta > Sphagnopsida > Sphagnales > Sphagnaceae > Sphagnum > Sphagnum tenellum. The sequence continues at coordinate 9,140,594 of OY998155.1, forward strand.
ACCAACTCAAATCACATCTTTGGGAATGGACTCAATGGATTTTATGATTATCAAATTTTCACATATTTTTATGACTTATCCTTTAGATTTTGTTCAAAGTCCTTCCACAATATTCTTCCATAATGGTCTTGATTAGGCCCATCCCATTTCTTGATTTAAAAAAACAAAATGCCATGTTTGATTATTTTTTTTGTCCAATTGTGGAGAATGGGCAATTCCAAATGGAGAGTGGAACTATCTCCAGAGTCCACAAGTCATGTAAAACTCTTTCCATTGGCAAGCAATGGCTTGCACGGGCCTTGAAGGGCAATAGCAATATAAGAGAGTACCCAGCTATGGGATGAAGAAAGTTAAAACCTGGCAATTTGGCTCGGGAAAATAGTTTTGCTTTTGCAATATTTGCAGAGTTTGCTGAGGCTGGTAAAAGGCGCAACAAACCCTAAGAAAATATGATGTTACATCCCTAATCCATTCACTATTAGGATTATGCTTGGAGGCCTCTATTCAGCTCCAATGCATCAAGTATTAACACATTGGGCATTACAAGAAGACTATTGATTAATATGCTTTTCATGAAGGAGGTTTGAAACTATCAGTTTATTATCATTATGTAAATATCTTATTTGTGTTATTGATTATTTGAACAACCTTCTAAACATATTTAGTGATAATGGGAAAATAATTTGCATTAATGACATATTAAAAAAATGATGCAAACAAATTATGTTTTGGAACACAGAAAAGAGAATAAATTAAAGGAAATGAAAAAATGGATGAACAAGAGGAAGGAAGTTGGAAATGGGATTGCGAATGAATTTGGGAATTTGGATCATGAGTGAAATCCAAAAATATTATAAATTGACCCAATTTTCTAGTTACATTTCATCCAATGTTAGGTTTTCCAAAAGTTCTACACATTTTACACAAATTGGCACCGGAGGAATTCCGTCTTTATGAAGCTGAAAAAGTAGTAATCTTGTTTTTATCAAACTTTTAATTTTGGTCCTCCACTCAAAACATTAGTCCTAAACTCAAGTACACCTTGTCTTTACATTGAAAGTCATTCAAATTAAGGGATAATTAAATAAATTGATCACAAATGCTGTATTCTAATATTTGAAGAAATTAGTCCTACTAGACAACTTATCCATCCACATTAGAGAAATTCACAAGTTAACCTTACTTTTGGTCCCTCTTTTCACCCCGTATCCCCTATTTCAATCTCAAACCTAATTATTCACAAAATGAAAAAACATTTATTGAAATTTGATATAAAATTAAATGATTCAATACCAAAATATTTAATGCATGAGATTCAAAGTAATTATAGCAAGAATATGCACATCAATAGTGAAGGTGCCTTAGGAAAAAAAAAGGAAAAAAGGTGAAACTCGGATTACATTTTGTTGTGATGGATCATATTTTGATTATTGAGTGTTGAACAACTTTGTGGTTAAATTTGGGGATTTTGAATAACAATTTCAAGTTGCAAATGTAGTTACCCACATTAGTATTAAAACATTCCCAAAACACCAAATGCCTTACTTTTAATGACTACTTAAAGAAGTGGTTGAAGGGGAATGGAAGAGTTACAATTATTTTCTTCAAAAGAAAAATTATCTTACATTCTTAAGGAAACTATAGGTGTTACGATTTTATTCTACCTATGTCAAATAAGGTATTCTTCTAGTGCTATTATGTGAAGGATTTTTCCCCCCCCATCTTATCATTATTATTTTTTAATATGCATGTGTTTAAGCCACTTTAAATTGAATTACAATTTTCTTTGCATGAAATTTTGATATTTTATATTTGGTTAATTTTTCGTTTTAGTATTTGAAGTATTGAGGAATGATGAGGATGTAACTAATCATAGTAAAATCACATGGTAAGACTATTATTTTTTTGACATGCCATATATATATATAATATCTTTCAGCTAGATAATTGGGAGGTGGCAAAAACAAATATTCATCTAAAGTGTAAGTTTTTTCAAAATGATTCAATTTGTTAAGGCTAAGTATTTGCAAATTAGAATGAAAAAAAAATTGCCCTCCTTTTTGAATCCTTACATTCCTATTTTTTATAGGCCAAAAATGTAAACTTGTGTTCTTGCAAATGTGCATCTTTTCCAAAAGTCAATGATACTTAAACCATGTATTTTACCTTTGGGTCAGTTGCATAATCAAATAATCCTTCATATATAGAAATTATTGTTGTGAAAAATATAAAAGTGAGGTGTTGAAAAAATCATAATAATTGCAACTTACAATCTCAATAATTTAACTCTTCTCATGATAAAATCAAAATATTTCATGAAAAATTAATAATTTCAAATTAATGGAATGAATTAACTTTTTGAAAAAAATATTATTCATTTTTATCAATGTGGAAGTTGACCCTAGGTTATAATAATATAACTTAGGTTTAAATCTTTGTGAGAAGACATTTTTTTTATTTCACAAAATCATGACATGAAGAATTTAACCATATTTACTGATTTTTATGTTTTTAAAAGCATAAAACTTGAAATGGTTTAGAGGACCTCATTTTGAATTGCAAACAAAGGCTCATAATTTTATAAAAATTATGTAGGTTGTTTTCAATGTGGGTCAATATAAATTGCATCAAACTCCTCACCATGTATTAAATCCATGAGTATAAAAAATCAGGTACTTGGTTTTCATATATAATTGTGATTATGAAAAAAGCAAAGGCCTTATTTTTATAAATAATCAAGATTTTCAGTTTTTGAAAAAAAAGTCAAATAGTCACAAAAAAGTGGCCAAGTCCTTACTAGTTCTTTTAGGTTTCACAAAACTTGAAAGTTTTTTGAAATTTTTGAAATATTTGAAATGGTAGTTCTTTGATTCTAATTTGTTCAACTTCTCAAAACCAACAGGTGTTACAAAAATCAAATATCTACCCAACATTAGTTATTTCATTACAAACCATGATTATGGTGAGTCCATTTACATTAAATTGGATACAATTTTAAAACCACATGTTGAATATATTGACTAATTGAAATTAAGCACAATATCAATTGAGACAAGATAAAACTTTGTTTATGTTTGGTCATTCTACTTTGTGGTTTTTATCTTTCATATGGTCACAAAAAAACCTTGATCACAAAAAAACCTTGATATTTCACTCACATTGGTCACTAGTATAATTCATCCTTCCCATTTCACAACAATATAAATCCCACATACAAGTTTTGACAAATTTAAAAGTTCTAGATCCTTGGCATGCTTTGATTTTTGTAAAAATCTGTCTTTTTTGCTTTGAAAAGGAAAATATGTGTTTTTTTTGAAAAATCATTGATAAAGGTGACAAAATATTGTGCTCCACCATGAGATGTTGTCTTCATCAATTTGCACACATTGGTATACACAACCTCCAAAAGCTTTGAAGCCCTAGTTGCTTCATATTTAGGGAAAGATGTCCCTTGATGTTTGCCTTCAATGCAAGCTTCACACACATGATTCAATGGCAATGCTTTCAAGTTCATGCCATCACCATTTTATTCAACTCTTTAAGACTCGCCATATTGAGGTGGCCAAATCACGACTCCTTCATTCAAAGACTTTGCCACATTTGCATTTTTTTTCCAAACATTGATGTTGAGAAAATACATGTTTTTTCCCTTCATGTTTCGATCATGATGGCTCTATTGACATTGTTCACCTCAAAACCATCCTTGTCAAACTCCACTTTCAAGCCTTAGCAAAATGAGTTTGGTAATGGAAATGAAATTATTCTTCATTTTTGGAACATAAAAAACTTGAATGTAAGAAAAAGCATTCTAATATGAAAGGACAAAGATGATTTCTAAACACAAAACGGCTCATCACCAAAGACAATTTTGTCTAAGTTGCTAAACTTTGAGGATATGGGGAATCGTGTTCAATTGAACATCAACACATTCCCAAGGGTGAAAAGATAGACCACCCTTCTCCTACATAAGACCCAATATGTCTCTTTGTGACAATTTAACCTAGATTTACCCAAGTTATAGAATTATCACCTTGTGAGATCATGTTATCTATTTATCTATGAAGGAAGGTCGTTTGTTTTGTTTTGTAGTTATGAAATCCATCAAACCGGGATGCTTCAGATCATATGTTCTAGGTGTCATTGGAAGGCTCTTGATGAGAGGGGTGCATGGGCTTGGTTCCATGACGTTTGGACTTGTGGTGCAAAAGTTCTTGAATATTGAATGATTTCTTCACTAAAATTTAAATTAAATCATAACTGAAAATTTCAGAAGAATTGGAATGTTACTTTGGTAGTGTTGGAAAGATCTTGATGAACAGGATTTAATGGAATTTATTTGGTAAGATTTGGATTCAGAATGTGGGAGATATTGATTTTTAAGTGACTTTCCGCCTTTGAAAATTCAAATAAATTCCAAAAACCCAAGTTTGGGAAGGAAAAACCAGTTGAGAATGTGGATGAGTTCAAACTTGGACCAACGGCACAGGCCACACTAGCATACACTAAAAAGACATTGGAAATATATCAAAATGATGGGTTTGAAAAATATATATGTATTTGTATCACATTTCTAGTCCTAATGATTTAAAAACATACATTGTATTTATAAACCACATCAAGAAACAAAATTTGTTTGGCCACCATTAAACCTCTACCTGATCTAGAAACAGGAAGAAATATTGCCATTAATAATATGAATGTGTGCAATTTTCATTTATAAAAAATGTCATTAAAGAAAAGAAGATCAAATGAAATATCAGTTTGAAATCTATGAACTAGAGGTTAAATAAATAAAATGAAAAATGGATGGAGCAATCTTACTTTTGCAATAATGCATTTATCCATAGCAAATTATATATATTTATACATAAATATACTTTGGAATATAGTTCAGCGTTCACTCAATTGACCATTGCAATTCATCAACCTTACATCCATTTTCATACTCCTATAACACCAATATGATCCCATGTGATCCAAACTAATCCCAACACCAAATATGTTCGTATCAATGCATCCAAAGCTCTTGAGTACTAAGAAGATACAAGACATTTTTGACCACCTTGAAGAAGAATCCTTTGTTAATGCTATGTTGGTGTGATCCATAGTAAGTAATGGGGTCGGTGCCATCCAAGTTCAGAATTATCATTTTACAATGAGTTTCTTAGGTTGGCCCATTGCAAGAAAAAAGGTTGAAGAAGAATACTTTGTTAATGCTATGTTGGTGTGATCCATAGTAATTAATGGGGTCGGTGCCATCCAAGTTCAGAATTCTCTCTTTACAATGAGTTTCTTTGGTTGGCCCATCACAAAAAAAAAGGTATGAAACTTTGAAGACTTGCCAATATAAAAATGTATTTATTTCAAACATAGAATCATACAAGTCCAAATATTGGCCCAATTATATGAGATCTAAGAGGATAACATTGGGGATAGTGAATGGGATAAAGCAAGGTGTTATTGGGAACATGTTGGGAAACACATTGAGAACTTGATGGGAACAGCCAAAAAATTAGTGAGGAGTTGAGGACATGGTCACATTTTTGTTGTGCTTACACTACTAGCCTAGGTAGTATGAGAAGCACTAGTTCTTGGACAAAGAGAATTGGGGATGCTGAGCCTCATCTGCATAACATGCATTGACAAGTTACACTCCCTTGCCACTCGCATTCTCCCTTTGTCAAGGCTAAGCTTTGAAGTAGCCTACTAATAATGTTGCTTTTACTCTTTTAAAGAATATTACAGGTCTTTGGAGATGCACCTTTTCTTTTCTTTTTGGTTGACAGTTTGTTTTTTTGGATGGGTTGAGTGTTTGTGAAGCATTTTTAATTTTTAATTTTTAAATTAGATTAAATTAAATTTTATTTTATTTTATTTTGACAAAGTTAACACTTGGAAGATGAATTTAAGATGTAATGGGGGAAAATGGATCCATACAATACATAGGGAAGTAACAAATGTTGTTGGGCAAGTCTCCACTTTGCTAGGTAAGAACTCTTGATTCCAGTTTCAGTTAGTAAGAACTGAATCGGAACTGGGTCTGAACTGAAATCTCATTTTCTTTTCTTAAAAAACCAACACTGGATCTGGAACCCAGTCCTATTTAGATGTGAAATGATTTTTTTTTTAGAAAAAAATATTGTGGGAAAGAAAAGAAAATAAAAAAAAGACTAGAACCCGGGGTTAATGGACAATTAGCCACCGATTCTAGTCCAGGTTAGTAAGAACCAGTGTTGGGCGGATATCTAGATTTCCCAGATATTTGTCTCGGATATCAGTCCAGATATCAAAAATGACATTTGGTGGATATCACTGGTAGTGACATCCGGTAAGATATCCAGGATGTTGTATATCATTCATTGTGATATACGGTATTTTGATATCCGAAAATTATTTTGGATATAAAGATGATGATATCCGAAAATTATGTTGGATATAAAGATGTTGATATCCGACCTAGATATCATATTCAATGTTGCATATCGACGTTAGTAGTACTTATCTATGTTTTTTTTTTTTTTTTTTTTCCATTTTCTGATATGTCTAGGATGGTAAAAATCTTTAGACAATTTTAGAATGTTCTAGGGACATATTTTCAGAGGTCTTTTAAAAGTTGTAGTCAATAGTAGTTATTTACTATGCCTATATTTTCTTTAAAAATTAATTTATGGTTTTTTGCGAATTCTTTTTTTTAAAAAGAATATTTCCAACAAAAATATTCCCTTTAAAAAAAAGGATGTTTCCTTTTGAAGATTTTCACCTCCAAAAAAAATTGGCACCTAGCATAATTGGCGAACAAATTTTTTAATTTAAGGTATTCAGATGGGCTGATATTCGACTAATAAATAAATGATGAACATTACAGAACACTAATATCTGGGAAAATATGAAAATCTGATATCCAACCAGGATATCTAAATTTTAAAAATAAAAAAATAAAACAATAAAGTCCTTATCCAACGGATATCCCAAAAAAGTGATATCCACCAAACACTGGTGAGAAACTAACTGAAACTAGAAAAAAAAAAAAAAAAAGAACAACTAAACCCAAAACTGGATTCCTGGATCCATTGATGTGTGGAACTGGAAATAGACCAAAATAGTTCTAAATTAACACTCAAAAACCAGAATGGCCCAAATTTTCTTTGTTGGCCTTGCCCACCAAGGCAGGGATATTGTGTTTAGATTCATTATAGAGTATAGTAGCTTAAGGGATTTTGGCCCCCAGGTAATAATAGGTATATTTTATATGAGGAGTTTTGAAAGATGATATTTCGGCTTGTGCCAAAACAAACTTGAGATTAGTTACAGAGCTATAATATCTTGAAGGATTTTGGTTTCTTTTAGAGGAGTTTTTGAAGATTATATTTTTGCATGGTGAAATATTTGAGTTTCCATAATTCTTCTTTTGCCTTCAGATACTTTTTAATGTAAATGACTGGCAAGGCCACAGTGTGACACACCCCTTGTTTTCTTTATTTTTCTTTGTAAAAGGATAGAACTAGGCTACCCACTAGAGAACACGGAACTAAGCTTGTTGGAATTTTGGCCCAAATCTTTGTGATGTACTTAATGGCCATTCCAAGAATGATTTTGTTGGCCACACATTCCCAAGCAAATGTCATCATTGATCAAGTGGGTTCTTAAAGCTTTGTACACTGTAGCTTACACACCACAAGTTAACAATCTGAGAGCATCTCCACCGGTGCTCAATATGTCACTCTGGATAATAAAATTAAGTGTCTAACTTTGGCTCTTTTTTTTTATGGCAACCCCACCAATAAAACTGTAACTGGAACTGCATATACGTGAGAATTACTCATAGCAACCTGGACCAATCAGAAATACTGAGCCGCAGTCAAGTCCAATTTATTACACACATTTTTGGAGGTGCACAAATGTGTTGCGCCTTCTAGCAACCACGGCAAGATGCACGAATTTGGTGCAGAAAACCAATTTCCTGAGCTAAACCGGCACATTTTGACTTTTTCACACTAAATTGTACTGTCTGGAGTCACATACTGAGCACCGGTGGAGATGCTCTGACAGTGCACTTGCAAAAGCTCTGAATTCATATAACTATGGAAGGTACCTTCACTTATTGTAAGGCCAACACACCTACCAAATCTAAAGAATGTACCAGTCCAACATTATCCAAACATTACCATTGATCACAAATGATCTCACACATGATCCAAAAGATTGCACATCTCCACTTTAAAAGGTTCCTTGTACCTTCTTCTTTTTCACCTCCCATAAAGTTTTTTTTAAAAATTTTTAAATTAAAAGGCCTCGAAACGACATTAGCTATCACAAGGTTAATGCCTCACCCTAATCAAATTTTAAAAATGTGTTATATATTTTTAACAAATTTTTAAATGCTATATCTCTAAGTGGATTTATTATTATTATTATTATTTTTTCAGTTTTGTGATTTTGCAAAAATGGTGAATAACTAGGAGATTTAGATCACTAGCTTTAGGTTTAAGCCCAGATAATAGCTATACCTATTGGTCCCCAAGTTACATTTCTTTTTGTTCCCACATAAGAGAACGTAAGGGTCGAATAAGGTGTAGTAGCACCATGTCATAAACTCATGTTTTTTTGTACATGTGGTTGTGACTCATGGCCACTTTGTAAATGGTAGTACCTACCATTTCAAGAGGTTGGTTCAATTCACCACTCTAATTCCTCTAAAGGTGCATTCACACTTGGTGTTAAGGGCTTTAGTTTTGAGTCCCCTAACACCATGCTAGTAGTCATTGAGGACTTATACCTACGTATCATGAACATTTTATGTTAAGCGAACATTCACTTAACATTAAGCTATCACCCATTTAACATTGGGTGCAACATAAGATTGCCACCTAGATTTTCATTTAACACTGACTTAATATCAAGTGTGAATGCACCATTAAGTATAACAAGTATGGGGATCCATGGCTACCTTGCAAGGTTTTAACCTTGTTTGTATAGAGACAATGTTTATTATATTGGTGTACTAATATATAGAGAGAGTTGAATAAGCTTGTGCATGGGTAATGTTATGGACAATGACATTGCTAGATTTATTCATCTCAAATTATTTTTCAAATACATATTTTGCATGAACTAACCATTCAATGTGTAATAGGGTTTGATAGGTATGTGAGATTTTTTCATTATTATTTTTGAAACAATCAATGGAGGCCAATGTATTAAAAAGAAACCTAAACACCAGTACAACCAAAAAAAAAAAACACAACCAGGTGAGATGACCAAACCACTATGGGAAGAAGGTTTGTGGGAATTTTGACAACCAATGGAAATGGTAGAAAGGGAAACTTATTTTCAATGTTCAGCAGAATGGGGTTGTACTTAAAGGCCAGAAGATCTTCCTTTCAAGGCCAATGGGATTGCTGGATTTGATTTATGTGAATTTGTTTTCTTAATTATCTTGAGTGAACTAAGAGTTCAATATTCATTAGGTAGGGTTTTAGGGTTTAGGGTTCCTAGTCATTTACAGACTGGGTTCTTGCATAGCAGGTACTTGTACACTTTGTTTGAGAAGCAAATCCCCTCAATCCCCACTAAGACATGCAAGGATGCTATTTCCTCTATCCAAATTAGGTTTAATAAATGTCAATCATCCAAGTCTCCATGTGGTCATCCTTTGGGAGACACTTGGGCAACCACAATGCTCCTAGTGCTCTATTGGGGCAGTTAGAAAATAGGTAGTCAGCTTCTCCTTGCAATGGATTTCATCCATTTGTTGTTGCCCTTGCCTACCAAGCCAAGGATATTGTGTTTAGATTCATTATAGAGTATAGTAGCTTAAGGGATTTTGGCCCCTAGGTAATAATAATAGGTCTATTTTTATATGAGGATTTTTGAAAGGAGATATTTTGGCTTGTGTTGAAACTTGAGATTATTATTTTTAAAGTAAATGTTTTTTCATGGTGAAATATTTGAATTTTCACCCTAAGATTTTTCAAAATGTAAATGGCAAGGCCACAGTGTGACACACCCCTTGTTTTAAAAATAAAAATAAAAATAAATAAAATAGGTAGTTAGACCTCTGAATTTGGTACATTTGCAATACCGAAGCCACTCAATAAAGATATGCTAAATTGGCAAACTAAATTTCTCCATTCAAACAGTTAAGTTCTTAGGAACAATAGACTTAGTTTTTGGGATGCATTTGTGGGTTGTTTCCAGTGTTGGGTGGTTCTCTCTTTTCCAAAGAAGAACTGGCAGGAAGGGCAGGGTAGGGTATATGGACCCTTCACTGGAGGTTCTCCAAACCCCAAGAACTAACTGGTCTTGACCTGGTTTTTGACCCTGAGCTAGGGTTCAAAAGAACCTACCCTTACTTTAACCAGCAGTTTTTGGCCAGTTCTTCCATGAAAACTGTCAGTTCTTGGGGGGGGGGGGGGGGGGGGTAGGGTTTAGGGTTTAAACCCTAAACAAACGAACTATTTCATTGCAAAGAGAGCCATTTTCTTCACAAAAATCCTTTGAATGTGTTGAAATCATTTTTTCCAGGTCAGAAAAATGAAAAAAACGGCCCACAGAAAACTGAAATTGAGGACCTGTCCCAAAATTTTAGGGTTCTTCTTCCCTTTTCTTCTTTTTTTCTTTCATTTTGGTGGTGTAACTGAAATGGTGATCAGATGTAAGACATTAGATCCAAATTGGCTATAACCAAAATATGAAACTGAAAATGTTTAAGCATCCTTTGTTTTTTCTGGCTACATGCTAGAACCCAATACACACATCTGGTGATTTTTCTGTGTCTTTTGGGGGTGGGGATTTGGCGACCCAAAGACCCAAAAAAACACATATTTTTAGCCACTTTGAGAAAAGTTATAGCCAACCAGCTAAATTTGGACAGAGAAACTAAACTCAAGACCTGTGAGTAGGCATCATGTCAAGAAGAGTTTCATTGCCATACTTTTAGTGGAGGTGCCTATACTATCAAATGCGTGTAATGCCAAGTCGAAGTGCAAATCCTAGTAAAGGACTCCATTGAAAACCCTCGCATGACTTCAATGCTTTCACCATTTCATACTGAGATTTAATAAAATTTCCTTACTTTACGGATACCACTGGAAGAGAGGTTAGGGGGTAACTCTAATGTGTTAGTATTTTGGATGTGACACACTTCTTTGGCACATGGCCATGATTTTGTTGGAATCTGCATACCTTATGATCCTACCAGCATGTACACTGGTGTCGTGCATCCCATGCATGGTTCATTGCTTGAATTTCAAAGTTCAAATTTTGATAAAAATAAATCTTTGCCATGTGTCCTATTTGAAACATGTATATTACTTTTGCAGCATCTGTTTTCTGAAGTTTTTCTAACTTTTCTTCTTTGATTGGTTACAATGAAAAATATTTTTGTGCACTTTTTGGGATTATATGAATTTGCCGCATTTTTTCAAAAACTGTTATGTTGTCTTTCAATCAAAAATGTCAACAACAAATTAGACTTCCCAACTTGATTAACTTTTATGGATGGTTTTAAGGTTTAAATCTCATTTCATGCTCAATAATTTTGTTAGTATCCAGCTCCACTATAGTTGGTGCAATTTGTATCCTTTCTTAGATGGTTACTTTGCGACCATCAAACCTCTCTTTAGTCTCATTATTTTTGCTTTCTATTGCTTCAGATTTGTGGGGTGAACTTGGTTGGACCAATTCAAACAATGCAATTCAAATTAGTTCTAACATGGTTACACTTGAAGATTTTTCTAAGGTTGTTTATATTTGTTTACAAAAAACTCTTACAAATTTGGGTTAATTTGTTGTTCTTAGGGGATGGAAATATAAATTTATTGTGATTAAACAACAATGGTGGTTTGTAAATGTATTTTTGTTTCATTGTTTTAGTGTCATTGAATAATCATTTGGTCATTTTGTTCCACCATCCATGATGAAGGTCAATATATCTTGTGATTGATAGTTGTATCATTGAACATTTGAAAATGATAGACCCTTAGGTTTGTCAATTGGTAATTGATGGTAATTAATTCCCCATTTTATAGTTTTTTTTTTTTTTGGGGTAAACCTTGTGCATTATATCAAGATTCAACATTGGAAAAACTAACAAAGTCACACACATGAAAATCAAGTTCTAACTATTTTGTGTTTGGAGGTTTTATTATCATTTGGGTGTGTTCTTAATTTCATCTAAATCATGTTGCAAAATGTATTCACGTGCAACAATATGAATCCAATTTTAAAGCAAAAAGAGAATGCAAACATGATTTTATTTATCTTAATGTTTGTTAAGTGGTATTAAGGTAAAAATTCTTGTCAATTTTTAATTTTGTTGTACAATGTAAACCCAAGAAAAATACGGGGATGAAAGTTTCAAGTTAAGACTAAAATGAACTCAAAAACAAGAGTTTAAAGTGAAATCAATTTGCACAAACCAAGAAAAAAGGTGGTTAGTGTGAATACAAAATAGAGCAAGGATGAGCCATAGTCAACCCAACTCATAATGCACACCATGGTTCAAATTTGGGAAGAGTTCATCACTCTCTTCCATGTAATATATTATGTGATTAGCAATGGGATGTCATCAAAATGACAAAAAACCCAAGACTCTTGGAAGGGAGTCTTCAAAATTTTCAATTTTGTCAAGTTGTGAGTCTTGCAACTTTCTAAGGTCATATAAAAAACTTGATCAAGGAGACTATTTCAAGAAAAAACTTAAAGCCTTTGAACATACCTTTTCAAGATTGATATGTTCAATTTGAAGGTCATTTTACCCTTATTTTTTAGGCTTTAAGGATAGCAAATCTAAATATAAATCTAACTCTTGTTCACTCCTTTGTCTATAATTTGACATTTCAAATTTTCAAATGGAAAACATGAGCTTTTTTGTCAATATTTACATTAAAAAATTTATATTGTTCAAAGATGGCCCAATTTTGGACATTGTTTACTATATGTATTTTTGTCCCAAAGATTCACAACATTGTGGGTTTCAATTTCCAAAATGAAAAAAACTATTTGAAAATGTTGGGACACTTGTGGAAAGGTATTTGAATCCTAGGACATTATTACGGTCTCATGCCCCTCTCATATTTAAACCTTAATCATGAACCCAAGGTTAAGGTCATGACAAAATTAATGTCAACCACACCTCCTATTCCTCATGTGTGTTACAAAATATCAAAACATAAAAAATGAAACTAACACGTTCCTAAATCCCTTGTTGAACCCACTCGAGGGTCCAACTATGTAGAGTTACGAAAAGTTGGGACTTGAGGGCTGCTCTCGACTTCCAGCACTAAAAAGGGGTAGAGGGGCATGCTAGAAGTCCCAGGATTAGACTAGGAAGAGGGACTAGATTATCAAGCTTGAATCTGCATCCAAAACCAACCACAAGAGGGTTAGTTCATATTCGGGAACACCCTTGGGTGTTGGGACAAGCCACGGTCACTTTGACACACAAGACTCACCACGGCTCGGACTCAAGGGAAGCCACCATCTTCCCCCATATAGTATTCTCTACGTTATTCCGCAGAGGCTACATCCAAATGGTTCTTTTTCCCGGGACTCCCAAGTTGGAGTCCTGGAAGTTTGGGGGCTCATATCTCCCGACTGCCGAGTCTGATCAAGGTAAGATCTAAACCAAAGTTGTAGCTCTCTTTGAGAGCTTTCCAACGCCATGTCGCACTCCTGATTCGGATGTCAAAAAGAGGTTGATTTTTGACTTTTAGTGGTCAGGAGTCAAATTGCTAGTTCGACTCTTGGCCTTTCTTTTGCCCATAACTTGGGCTATAGATGTCCAAATGGTCAATGCAAGGCCATTTTGGACATCTACACTTGAAGACCTTACCAATGACACCAAGAACACCCTAATGTGAGGTGTTTTGGCTTCAGCTGTTGAACTCTAAACATTCAGGATTCCCGGAGGACTCCAAATCCCCAACTTTGGGAGTGTGAATTTCATCCTCACACTTAGCCCAAAGTGGGGTTGCGAGAGAAACTCTATAAAATACCCTAGGGATAAAGCTCACAAATGTGAAATAGTTCCAAATCTGTGTTCATACCCATTTGGGTTCCAAAAATAAATAAAACTAATAAAAAAATAATTGTAATAAATGCCTAACAATTGTGATGTTCTACTATATTAACACCCAATAGTATTGAAACTAGTAAAACCAGAATCAAAAAAATTCACAAAAAATGCAATCATTTTCAATAGTAGGATTACAAATTTAATGCAAAAAATTGATATCAATCATGCCTCTTATTCATCTTGTGTGTTTTGAAATCTCAAAATACCAAAGATGAGACTATAAAGCCACACTTTGCAATAAAAATCCCGAAAACAAAATAATTGGATTTTTTTGTGAGAAATTACATGTGACTTGAAATAAGATGAGAAATATTCAAAATGTCTTTAGAACCAAGCAACAAGCTTCCCATGCACTTCTTGGTCACCTCAATTACACAAACAAACAAAAAGTGCAATTACCATATTACATAAGTAGCTTTGGACACGTGTTAAAAAATAATTAATTTAAAAACTTGAATTTTAGCATATGGGTTTTACTTATGAACTTTTTAGCAAGTAGAATGACTATCACAACTCTCATGTTGTCCTTGTGGTTTAATGATTCACAATAGGCATTTACTTAAGGGGGGACACTCTTCTTTGATTTTACAAAATATGCAAGTATAAATATAAGTTGTCATATATTGGTTGTTGAGTAGAATTTATAATTTAACTAATTATATGATAGGGCTATCTTTACTATGAAAATCAAAATCTAATTAATATAAGATATGTGTTAATCCATTGTATTAGACTTTTTAAAATGTATGCATTAGAATTTAAACTATTATAAGTTGTTAGTAGGTTCAATTAATAGGTTAATAACTGAAATAATTATAATAATTTTTTTGATAGTTATAATAACTATAATAAATGCAATAATAACAAAATGGGACATTGGGAAGACAAAATGACAATTGGGCTAGAGGTGGTGAAAACATGTAAACTATACACGTGTAGACTATATTGATGAGGTGTATATCAAAAAAAAAAATCAAACTCATGAACTCTTGTAATTTTCCATCCCAAAATTTTATGTCTAAATTATAATGGAAATTACTTTAAATCTACATAAATAAGTAACTTTGGGCTTATTAAAAAAAAACTTCTTTTGAATGTAAGGTATTGAAATTTAAAGCAATCATTTAGAAATAAATATAGTATAGATGAAATATGTGTGTTTTAAATAATAATAATAATTTGGGGGGGGGGGAGGGATTCCTTCACTTAACTCCCCCAAAAAAGGTTTGTTTGACACACGTAATTTGGAGATTTAACATTAAATGTCCCCCTCAAGGCATTTGCTTGTACTAGGCTAAGATTTTATTATAGTTGCCTGTAGAATTTTTAGAACTTTCAACATGAAAAGCTGATTTTTTTATAAAAAATTTCCAAATTTTTTATTTATGTAAAAATCACCAATGTATTATTGTATTATCACAAGCACAAAAACTACCACAATCAAGGGGTTTTTTTTTCAAAAACCCAATTATCTATTGGATGGCTACCAAAAATTTGGTGGGGAGGAATACTAGCAATTTGAAAATGCCAATGGTAAATGGCCTTGGTGATGAAGCATTTTGACAAGGCAAATTGTAGTGACTTATGCATTTGAATAATTAAATACAAGCAATGACATTCCTTAAGAAATGATAATGTGTTTTGGCGAAACCAATCTTTTGCAAATAGTTTGTGGCAATCCATTACATGGAAAGGTATGGAATGTGGTAGTCAAATACATGGAAAGGCGTGGAATGTGACAAACATTTATACATTACAATGGAGATTATGGTGAAAAGTTGAAATTCGAAATAGAAATTCAACAACTAACCCTAGACCAAGACAAACAACATGAACATAATCTCAATCCCACATTGCGACGAAGAAAAACACCATTTCCAAGAAATAAAAAAGACTAATAAACTTGGGGGGTTCAAACCCTAATATTTTTTTTATCCTACCCATTGCAACCTAGTTCAGTCCTACACAAGCCATGCACATTAAAACCCTATTTGCATGCCAACAAAATACAAAATTCAACAAAAAAAAGAAAAAGAAACTTGAAATGAAGTTGAAATCAAACCTTCAAATTTTTATATTTATGGTTATGAACTTTGCCAAAAATTGGCATACATTAGGGATGAAACTAAAATGCATGATCAATTGCCAACAACTAAATCATTTTCATGCCACTACACATTCACCCAAAGTTGCAATAGGAACAATGAAAATTTTCACCTTAAACTATTAGTTAAAACTGAAAAGGTTTTAATAATCAATTGCATATTTCACTTTATTATTTGCCCAATCCTTCATGGCATCCATGTAAGGAAAAGTGTCCAAACAATAATGCTTTTGTGTAAACATTTTCACAACCAAATTTAAATGAATTGTTAATCGGTTTCACAGTTGGATTTCATGAATGACAAGTTAAAGATGCATTGTTCATCCTCTACACTCCTTAAAATCATAACCACATCCAACTCTACCCATGCAAAATATTTAGCAAATTGATGTTGTAAAACGCCACTTGATGTTAGTTTAGACCATAGTCAACTAACATGGTTACAAACCAATGGGGGTTGCAAAACAACAACATGGTTGCTTTACATGATAATCTTGGAAAGAAAATCTAAAAGGTCCAACTGGTTTTCATCAAGGAGGGTAAGAATCTTCATTTGATCAATCTTTGGACCAATGAATCTCTCAAAATAAAATTGAGCCTTTAGCAATGCCAAGTGCCTCCAAAACATGTAATTTCTACATGAAGATTTAACCAACATTATGGGTAGATGATGCCAATTGCATTCATTAGTTCCTAGTTTGGAAATCCTTGCTTTAACTTATATATCAAAGAGGTAGGGGTGCAATCATATGAACATGTACCAAAAGTAGTCATAGCCATTGCTTAATTTTTGAATTTTGGATTGTAAATAATAATGGTAATAATAAATAAAATAAAATATTTAAATATATATATATATTTTTAATACATTATATACATGTCATAAAAATTTGGAATCAATCTAATGAGCGAAAAATACATATAAGGACTTTTAACCTCTTGTAACCACTGCTTAAAAACTACATAAAAGTAACTTAAAATAGTTTTGACACTAAAAGCACAATTTGAAAATATTTTTAATGAAAATTTTTGGATTTTTTTAATATACACCTTAACATAATAATATTAAAAAATATTTAACTATTTTGTATATATTTTTAAAAGACGTATTAAAAATATTCAAAAAAGAATTTAAGAATAAGTAGTGGTTTAAGGGGGCCCATGCAACTCCTATTATAATGGTTGGACCCGTAGCAACACATGAACATTACATTTGAACAACCTCAAAAGTTGTTGTCCAATCATTTCACATAGCATGCGTGAACACACCAATAAGAAGACACTTCTTATACATTGTATATTGTTTGCCCATAAAGTAAAAAAACCACAAATTGGATGTTTGTTGCAAGATCTATCCACTAGGCAACGAACAACTAATTAGAAATAGTTTCATGGCACTACACTAAAATACATCATAGTTCAGTTTGGGTTTCATTAGATTTAATGAATTTGGACATTTTTATCATGGTCAAATTAGTCAACCCCTTAATGAACTGGGATCAATTGCTACGAATAGTGAATTGATCCACTAGTATCTAATGAAATACAAATTTATTACAACATTTCACTTGTTAATTCATTAACTAGGCCACAATATGAAAATCAATTAAATTTAAATTATTTAATATTTAATTTAATATTTAGTATTATTGATAAATTGATGATTTTTCAGCTTATGAATTATTGAAATGTGTCCTTACCTATGTAAAGGTTAAAAACTTAACCTAGGCACATAGGCCATGTAGTTAACCTAAATAGGCACCTATTATAAAGAACTCCATAAGAAAATATTTAATCAACCTACCACTATTGACCATAAACACACCATTTATGAAGTTTAGTCCCTTAACCTCTAAGATGGAGGTAAATACCCTTACTACCAAGCCACCACACTTGTTATAAAATGTGTTAGATTGCACTCTATTTATCAAATACTTCATTTTAAACATTACAAAAACATAAACTTTGAAAATTCTTATTTTATTGATATTTTGTTTAAATGAAATGATTAAAATTTTATTTTATTTTTCAATAATTTACATAATTACTTTTTTTTGAAAGTGTAAAATCATTTGATTTTTTAAAAAAAAAACATTATTCAACAACATTTCATTTACCATTGTTTTGAAAAAAAAAGTTTAATAAATGGATAATTATTTTGTTAATATAATAATATTACTTATGTTAAGCTACTTTCAGTTATTTTAGGGCTATTTTTCATTGTTCTAAATTATTTTCCCCTACATAATTTATGGCTATTTATGGTTATTTTAAATTATTTTTGGCTCTTGAAGGATATTTCACCTTATGTTATTATTAGTTATTTTATTGGTGGTTATTGATTTGGTGACTATTGCTTGTTCTTCTATTAGTTGTTATTATGTTGGTGACTATTGGTGGCTATTTTATTAATGGTTTTTCTATTCATGGTTATTGAAGGCTATCTTTTAATGGCTATTAGTATCTATTGGTGTTTAATCTATTAATGGTTATTGTTGATTATTTTATTATAAACCATTGGTGGATATATTTTTGGTGGTTATTCTATTCATGGTTATCATATTATAAATTATTTTTGGATATGTTATGTTATATTATCATAGGCTATTGGTAGTTATTTTATTGTAGGTTAATATTTTAAATTATTTTTCATAAGTTATTATTGGCTATTTTACCTTAGGTCATTATATTTTTATTTTTATTATTTTAAATGTTATACTTAAAATAAAATAACTTAAATTATAACTAAGGTTAATTGAATAATTTAATTAAATATAACTTAAAGTTAAAAGCCTAAGTTAACTATGATATTTTATGGTAAAATAACGTATAATAGTTTAGGGTATAATAATTTATAATAACATATAGTAAGTTATAATAATTTAAGGTATAAGTTAAAATAATTAAAGTAGTTCAAAATAATATAGTGTACATCATAAAGTAGCATAAGGTATTTAAAATAACAACATAAAAATAAACCTATTTACCATAGTAATTACAATAGTGAATTATGTCAACTACTAGTGAAACATGACGTTTGCATAGTGATATTATAGTGAATTAATTTCATTCAAGGTCAAATCACTAAAATGCAATGAACTTATTTCATGATTAAGGACCCATAATGATTTAGGCTAATGAATTACACCCCACTTTTGTATTAGTGTGGAGGTCCAAGAAGGCCTTGAAGTCGTCATGAATGTATTTCTTTTCTAGATCTTACATGTTGTACAATTCAACACAACACATCTTCACAAAAGTGATGAAATCGCATACAAAATAATCTCATGCATGTGTGAATTTGATGAGGGCATGCACTGCCTCCAAGATTAGCATGATTCAAGTTAAGTCCAAGACCATTTCAACGTCACAAATATATTATAAATTTGATTTTGTTACCGCCACGATATTAATGTTGGTATTCATCTTCATAATCAAAGACCATATTTTGCAAAAACCCATTTAACAAGGGACAACATGGATATCCACCTAGTCTTTATATTGCGTAAAAGTTTCAACCTTTGGAATCAAAGAGCTTGGCAAGAGCACATTGTTCAAGGTGTCTTTTTAATGAAGATACGAAATAGGTATAAGTAATATGTAACATCCCTTCCAATTTTGAAACTAAGGGTAGAGCTAAAAGAGTTTGCACTACTAGGTTTTTCAAGGTGCCATGCGATGCACTAAAATCAAGAAGGGTGTAAAATTGGACTTCAACTAAATAACAACACACTATGAAAAAATAATGTCCGTTGCAGCTTGTCCAATGCAATTAAATTACAACTAGATAAATAAGTTGCAATAGACATGATTTTTTTCATAGTCACACCAATATGCACACCGACAAACACTACAACCCCATTTGAACTAAAACAAACAAGTTTGTTGGTAATTTGTTCAACTGTTAGGCCCCCATATTCCACCAAAGACCTCAAAATCAATGTAAACAAGTTATTTACAAAACTAATTTCACCAAACACCCTTTCAAAATTCAACAACAATAACATCCTCTTAAAACCACCAATGACATAAGCATGCACACTACATTGATTATCAATTGTGGTAATTTCATCACAATTGATGACAATGTATTTGGCATTTTGCACAACAACTCTAGTCGACTTGATGATACTTTGGTGCATGGTTTTAGCCATTTGCCAACCAATGCTTGCATGGCCTATTTTTCACTTTCAAAAACTCAAATAAATGTTTCATGCTTTCGAAATTAGTTAAAGGTTGACTAAGTTTCAAAAGCTAGAAAATGGAAACAAATTGGATGAATTTGCACTTCTTGTCTACAACAACTCCTCCAACACATACTAGGTCAGCAATTGTGCTTTGACCCTTGCTTGCCCAAAATCGTTCATTGTTTACATGTTGGCTCTTAGTTGCTATGAAGTGTTGTGCCACAACACATTCATGTCATGCAACCTTACAATTGTGCCTACATGTTTTTGCAAGCTATCAAACTTAGGCACCAAAAACTTTTCTTGTTTTTCAATTTCATTACAAACTTCCATGAATCACACCCAACTCATTTCTTCTTTTCATAAAAGTAACCTATTGAAATTGGAAATTGAGATGGCAAGAAACCATTGCACAAAATTTATGGTTTAATCATATATTTGACTTGTACAATATATTTTTATAATAAAATTTAGTTTCTTTGAATTTTACAACATATCTTTATATATATCCAAAATCATTGGAAAAAAAATTATAGATTCTAAATTTTATAATTTATTATACATCAACTCCAATTATTATCCAATACCATGTAAAGTTTAATAATTATTGAATCTACATGAATATGGAAATTCTCTAAATGAATCTAGATCAATTTTGATCATTTTTATGTGGCTTATTTTATGTGGCTTATTTAGGACCTCAAAATTGGTTCAAATGTTTAATTAGTCCCTTTTCACCTTCAAATGTTGATATGATTTACTCATATTTTTATATGTCATTTTTGAATGTATATTACATCACACTATATATATTACATGGAAAACATTTAATTCGAAATGAAGTTAAAAATTGACAAGTGTGGTATTCAAGAATGGTTGCACTGTAGCAGTTCATTATATTGTAGACTTACCCAAACCTTAAACCCTAAGATAGTAAGCTCCCCCGAATTTGGCTTCTATAAAAATTTGAAATCGCATGAAAAATTATAACACACAAAGAGTCAATGTGTGTGAACTCCAAACCTGAAAACAATGAACCCTTGAGTTCCCCCCAAGTTTGGACCTCTGTAAACTTCACAAAAACCCATCAAAACCTTCTAAAAACAAAAATAAATTAGCTACTATAAAGAAAAAATGTGTGATTACTGAACCCTATCAAAACACTAACCTCTTGAATCCCCCCAAGTTTGACCTTTGTAGAAGTTCAAAAAATAAGTCAAAACACTAAAAATGGAAAGAGAGTGAGCAAATTTTAATATCTAAAACACCAACCTCCCCCCTAGTTCAAACTTTTTAGCAACTTGCAAATGCGTCAAAATTTGAATCGAGGGGGACATAATGTGTAAAGTTTGCGATCTAACATTAAATGACCATTTTTAAGGAGGGTATTAGATAATTATCCAACCTATTTTTATCACCCTATTATTATCTAAGTTTTTAATACATACATATTAAAGCCACATATATTAATTATAATCCATTATTTTAGATTACTACATACCTATAATATAATTAAATTGATTATTTGAATAAAACGTACCCTATTTTAAACTAATTAACTTATATTTTTACCCAACAACCAATATATTACACCCTATATTTTTACTCACAAATTTTCTACTTTTGTTTTTTAATGTCCCCCTTGGGAAATTGAGAAAGTAAATAGAAAGTGTAAACCTTGAATCATGGAACACTAAACCAAAGTTTGACCTCTACAAAAGCTTGAAAACATGTCAAAATTAATGAACATTGTACCTTTGCACAATGTGAAAACTAAATAGGTCTCCTTGTAAGAACCATGCAAATTTGGGGAAAAAAAAGAAATGTTTATTTACCATTTCCGAACTCCATCTTGGACATGCTTCCAACACATGTACTCCCATGCTATGAAGACAAAGATTTTTATGCCACTCCTTCTTCTTGCTTTCCACCACATAATAATGTTTGCACTCCCAAACCATAACTCATACACAACTCTCAACCTTGTTATTAAAGAAAGGCAATGATCTCTTTTGTTTATAACATAACATAGAACTAGCAAACCATGATAACAAAATGTAAGGAGAAGGCGATATAAAAGGACGGGAGGTTGGGGAAAGGTAGCTATAGAACTTGAGGAAGTAAGGCAATGGTCGTCAATGTGAAACAATTGCCTGACAACATCCATGAACCTAAAAGTAAAATTTGGTTACATGAAAATGGATAGGATCAATGTCTTCATGATTTTTGTTGATTGGGCCATCAATATGGTAGCTAGCCTTAGATCATGTGGTTTAAAATTTGGTGAATCAGACATAGCCAAACCTTTTCAATTTAACAAAGGTGGGTTGAACATGCTTTTGGGAGTTTGCCCACTTAGCAAAATTTCACCCAAAATTTTCTTTTGACCATAATCAAATAATTCCCAACGTACAAAATAATTAACAAAAAAATATAAAAAACAATTGTAATCCTAAATCCAACCACACCCAAAATATGATTGAATTTACAATGAATAAATTTACAAACCATGAAAAGGTTAGAAACATGAAACAAACATAGTAAGGTTAAAACATAAGGCCATATTTTAAATTTGTGTTGAACAAATTGAAAGTAATTGGGGAGGGGCGGGGGGGGGGGGATGTTATTAAGAAGTTTTTGAGGACCTAACTTGGGGAAGTTACCTATGTTCCCTTTTGACCTTCTTACATGCGTTGGCCCTTGGTTCCTACATTCCATTGGGTATATGGTCACTAGTGGTGGTAGCATATATTTGATTATGTTGTTAGTTGGTTGCCCTTGACCCAAATATAACACTAACATCACTTGATTGTGTTAATGCATGTTGGTAGTAGCAACATTACCCAATATTATTATTCACATTAATCATATCAACATTGCATGACAGCCCTAATTCATGTTGATAATGCCACATTCATCAAAACACCATGTTGTACTTTTGTTGTTGAGTAGTAATAATTTGCTAGTCGTATTGACATGTGAATGTTCCCTTCCCCATCCCATGTACTCATGCCAAAAATGACTATCGGTATCCAATTCACCTGGAGCTAGTATTTATTAATCAGTAATATTATTTCTATTAAAAAAGAATCCTTATTAGTTCTAACTTTGTAGCCAACAATATTTTAATTCCTATCCAATGCAGGGATACCCAATGTAGTTGACATGAGATGCCCATGATCAACACATTGACTATATGAAAAACATTATTGATAACCACTTTCTAAATTATGCCAAAGTATGGATACTCCTCTTGTGGTTTTGAACTAATATAGTAAAACTTAACACATTTGACAAATATTGTTTGTAGTTTATTAACAATTGTGTAATACTTATTTAACATTGTTGGCCTTATTTAGTTTGGGTAACAACTAGGACTTGAAGCATTCATGTAGGATTGGGTTCACATTGTTGTGCACATGCAAAAGTTTCTGTGAACACCATAACTATTTTTACAAATTTGTGTAGAGTATTTCAAGGGCGGGTTCAAACTTTTGATTATATTTGGCACACAAACCTCATTGATTATTTGATTTCATAACCAATGTTGAGTGAAATCATGGTAAACTAGAAAATTATTTATTCTTGGTAGCATAAACATAAAGAAATCATAATATAATTTTGATATATTGAACTTTAAAATATTTTTATTTCAGTGATCAATATGAACATTTTATTTAACTTTTATAACAATGATATTGTTAATTGGAAACCTCATGTTAAATAATCATTTAAGAATTTAGTTCTAAAAGTGTGAATGGATGCAAGTTGATTTTTTTTCACAAAATATGTTACAAGTAAATGAAATATTGGGGTTTTTTTCAAGTTAAGGTTGCTCTAAAGTTCACTTATGTACTTTCAAGTTTTGCATATTATAATCATAATATATGAAACGTTTTTCATGTAAAATTATGTTTGAACACAACATTTAGTTGTTAGTTTCAAACTTTTTTACACTTTCTTTTATTATACTAAAGTTCTTAAATGTTTTTATTTGCCCTACCATAAACCCAATGGAACACCTAATGGTTTCATAATGAAACTTCAACAAGTTTTGAATCTATGAATTTTTTAATTTTAGAATATTACTTGTTGTGATTTTATCATGCTTGCACCATGTTTTCATAAAATCAACAATTAGCCTTGATTTTATAATTGCATGTTTATAAAAAATAAATCACTATTTAATTTACATTTTATAAAATTGGTGAATATTTGGGAAAACCACAAATTCTTTAGTAAAAGGTTTATAACAATCACATCCATGGTAAATCTTTCAAAAACATACAACTAAAAGTTAAATTAACAAAATCAACATTACATCTAACATTAGAGTTTTATGTTACCACCTAAAAAGGAAGGCATCTTACATTTTCGGGGCAAGCATCGTCTTACCCTTTTTCTTTGCATGATGGTCAAAGTCTTACAATTTTTAAAAAACTATAATATTTGGTCATGTGGTAACCCTTCAGATGGAGACAATACTACAATTCCGTGCATGCCCTTGCTTGCCATTTTTGGTAAGCACCTTATTATGATAATTCACTATCATTTAATACATGCCTTATCTAACATTTACCTACACATACATTGCTTTTACATTCCATACAATATGTCACTCAAAAAAATGAATTATCAAAGGGAAAACTAAAAAATACATTAATAATAATATATCTATGTTGCTAATATTAAAATGGCATGTAGACACAATTTTGGATGAAGTACAACTTTCAAGTGAGTTAACATTGTGCTTGGACTTGTACATATGCACATAATATTGTGATTTCTAAAAGGGATACTAAAAGAATTCATTGCTTTTGAATCATTGACAAGAGTGATTAGTCTAGGTGGTGGCTTCTAAATAAACTCTCACATTATATTGTCCAATTTTTCATGCATATTTATGTGGATGGGAAAATAATTGACATTCTAAATGTTCTTTTATGTGGTAAACACTAGTATGGGCCCAAGCAAGATATGTTTTTAAGGCATGAGATGGAAGCTAGTTCAATCACAAGCCATTCACTTACATTTTTACAAAAATGACCTCATTTCGAAATAAGGTATTTGTTTATAACTTTGAAAGTAAAATTTATAAATGTTTAAAGATAAATTAAGAATTTTAAAAAAATTCAAAATATTTGTAACATGAACAAGGCATTTGAAAATATAATTTGAAATGTTATAATTTATAATTAAATGTAGGTATTTGTCAATTGCCAAAACTATAATATTTATAAATTAACATGGATATATATATTAACATTCATTTCAATTATAGTTAGGTACTAGTTGAATAATACCCTTTGAACATAAGGGGTAACCTAAAAATGCAAAAAGCCCCAACCCACCCCAAAAGAAGGTTGGTTGTTTTTGTTGAAATATAAGAAATACCTTTGGAAAAGATAATTCACTGACAAATTCTTGTTTGTTGGATTTTTAAATTTATGTTAAGGTTGTTTTGGTATATTTAATCCTTTATTTCTTTGATTCAACCTATGTAGTTGCAAGTTATTAAGTCCTTGTGAAAAAAGTTCCCAAATTATGAAATCATAATTTGGTAGTTCTTAAAATTGAATCCCTATCAATTATTCAACTCTTGTTTAGAGTATCTATTTCTAGTTTTTTTTCAATGACAACAGCCTTTCTTTTCTGTTGAATTTTCCATAGTTGTTTTGAGCTTTCAAGTCAATTCAATAACATTTGTAGAATCTTTATATTATAGATTCTACTTCCATTTAATACATTTATGGAATGGTCCTATCATTTGATGATCTTGCCACAAACATCAAACCATGATTTTTGGTTTGAAGATTAAAATCAGTAATAACTTGTTAATTAGTAGCCAATGCAAAACATTCACTATGAAAAAATGTGGTGTTTTTCACACAAAAGGTCACAACTCATGATACATGTGTGAGGTAAACTTTGTCATTTCATCCATTACAATGTACAATATGCATATATTACATTGCATTTGACATTAGGTAATGAAACATGTGCCATTACTTAATATCAAATTACCATTTTAATGTGTTATATGTCACAATAAACACCACATATTGTACATCTTCATGGATGAAACCACTAAGTTTACTTCACATGCGCCATGAGTTGTAACGTTTTGTGTGAGAAAAACCACATCCTTTCTAGTGGTTGTACTTACAAGAAACAAAAATTTGTTATTTAGACATTCATGGAAGACAAAACCCTTGTGAAAGTAAGGCATGCCACCAATGTTCACAAGAAGTCAAGGAAGAAAAGTGGAGGAATTTTTGCCAAAAAGTACAAAAAGTTCAAATTTCAAGAGATGACTATTAAAAGACAAGGGGAGCCAACCAATTTGAATATAGCCAAAGCTCAAATGGAACAAGGAATAATATAAATAGATAACAAATATCAAGAAAAATTTGAGAATGAAAAACAATAAGAAAGTTTCAGGACTATGTCTATTATAAGATGAAACATACAATGAGAATACAGTGAATTGAACTTGCCTTGGTATCAACAAACTCCAAACTCACCAATCACTCCCACTTTATTGAATATAGTTGATGAAATTTCACAGTTACAATAATGGTTGAGTAAGTTAGCATGGTGAAAGGATCAAAAGTGGGGTATGAAAACTCACATTTAAACATTTGCTAAAACGTTTACAATTATGATAATCAACAAAATATTTATTTGATGTGCATTACCCCTATGCTTTTGGTCAAAATATGGGTAAACAAACCTATAGGGGTCCATTCACACTAATAAAAGCCAACCATGCCCCTTTAGGTGATTTCTTATTTTGAAATATTCTCAAAGTATTTTTTGAATTTTTTGAATAAAAATTCCTTTTAATTTTAAAAACTTATTATTACTTTAAGGTTCATATTTTAAAATTGTTAAAAATATGAAATATTATTTATTTATTGATAAAATCATTAGTTACAATTTTTTAAGAATAATTTTTTGTGATATTAATTATTCATTAATCAAATCTATTCACATGTTACCATGATGTATTATGAAATTTTTATATAAATAAACCCAAAAAAATCACCAATTTAAATTACCACCTTAAAATATGAAATATATTAAATAGTGGTGACAATTATTTGGTACATATTAGCATGAATGCACCAATAGATATCAGTAGACATGTGATTAATTAAAAAAACCATATGAAGTCATGAATTTCTCAATGTGAAATGGACTTTCAATGCCAAAAAAATGCAATTATTATTAGATTTTAAATTTTAAATTGGAAAAGTTTCAATGCATCTTATTCTTGAACTTCTCATTGGATGGTGACCTATTTTTTAATTTTTATTTTAACACTATTGTGTCATACTCTTTGAGTCCATATGGAAATATTTTTACTCATGACAAAAACAATGTCATTATTTCACAACTACACTTTTTATTTAAAATTCATCCATCTTTTCCAATATGATTTTCATTAAAGTCTATTGTAATATGTTTAATTAAAAATTTCAAAATGTTAATGTTGAATATGATTTTACATCTTAAGTTCATATGCAGTTTAGAATACAATTACGACTATGCATTCCAAACTAACTGTGTTTTCACCTACTTAAACTAATGCACAAACTACAAAACCAGTCTTACCAATGTGGTATGGCTTCTTCACACATCTATGTGGAGGAAAGAGGCAAAATTGGCCAAGAAACTTTGGTAACCAAGAATATGCCAATTATGGTAATGGTTTCTCACACATCTTTTTGAAGCTTTGTGAATATATATTGTGGCAAGAAGGGTCATGGATTTGGAAAATGTCTATTTCTATTTAATAGAGTTCCAATTTCTCAATATAATTGTAATCTAGCAATAGATCAATGATAATTCAACCATAAACTCAAACTAGTTTGATTTGGGTAGTTATGTTAAATACAATAGTGACAATTCCTATAGGAGTGATTTCCAATAGGGGGTGGCGGGGGGTTAGGAGGTGGAAGTGGATCTCCAAGAGGAGAAAGTGGATCCTTATGGGGTGAGTACAATTCGTTCGAGAAGAAATGGACTACTTGGACTAAGAGTTCTTTACACCAAATTATTTCTTTTGCAATTATCCATATTGCAACTAGTTATTGAGGATGCCATTGAATTGCAATTGCAAGTCTTTTCTGTTTTTTTACAAATTTCATGTCAGTGGTTGGGATTAACTAAGCCAATTACAACTACAATTGCATCCAGGTCCAATCAATAGTGACCACGTATTTGGGTTCAAAATATGTATATTTTAGTTTTTGTGCAATTGCATCATAATTTAGCACTTGGACAACTTCAATCACCTAAGTTGAACTTTCAACTAAACTAAAGAATTTCATTTTATGATAACTATTTACATCTTAATTTGGATGGAAAAAAAACCTAAAAAGAAAACTCAAATGACCATAACAAAACCTAGTTGGCCTTGATTGACCCATATTAAATCTAATCACCCCCATTAGATGTAAGGCATGCAAGCAATATTCAGGATCGGGATTTTTTTTCAAACAGTAAATTGAAAAAATTGTGTGACGAAGGACATATTCCTATTTGACAAATTGATAGGGGATGATGTTCATCCAATACAACCATGATGTTATTCTCCTTTCAAAGATCAAAATGATGGATTGTTGATATACACAACACAATGAAATTTAATACAATCTTGAACAAGGATGTTAATGTAAAGAGTTTTTGGAATTAAAAAAGACCTAAGTTTTTATTTTTATTGAATAAAGTTGATGTTCCATTGGACCACATGATGCTGAACTTGGTGACAACTTGTAAATGTTTTCATAACATGTGCATTGTCAATTGTAATCATGGCTTTGATATGGATAATCTTTTGAGGCTCAAAAAACCACACAAATAATGATGGCTTGGTGTTTAGCAAATGTTCAATCCACATGTTGGTTGAAATATGACCTTAAGTAGGGAGAAAGGGGGGGAAGGGCAAATACCCAATCTAAATTTGATCTTTTGCATTTTTTTCACATGCCTTGGCTTTCAAAAATTCTCTTGAAGCAAACATGAGCAATTCAAATTTCAAAGGTGAAATAGATTTTTCAAGTGAAAAATCAATGCAAACACAACTAGGACTTTTAGTTTTTTTCAAATAATTTTCAATGCAATCACAACTAAGGTTTGAAGTTTCAAAACTAAAATAAACTTCAAAAAAAACTACTAGATGTTGGTATGAAACATTTAACCTTGGGGGGGAGGGGGGGGGGCGTTTAGCAAATTCAAATTCAAATTCTCATTTTAGTGCAATCCTATATATTAATTCAGCAAGTTTGTCTGTCTGTCAGTCTGTCGAGGTCTTGAAACCCATATCACTTTTAATAAAACTGTCCCCCCTGAACTCGAGGGCCCGAAAACTATTTAGGACCTCGAGTTCTTACTTCTTACTTTTACTTTTACATCCGTTTCCGCGCAACAACTGCCGTTTTGGGTGTTGGGGGAGGTATTTTTGGGATTTGGAGGGTGGGTGAGGAGATTTGGGGGAGGGGGTGGGGGTGGGGTTCTAGGGGTCTTAATAGGTGGAAGTGAACTGGAGTGGGAAATGCGAAGGACCGGGTGGGGGGGATTGACGGGGTGCATTATGCACCGGGTTCACACTAGTTAGATTTAATATTTCATTCTTTGGCCAAATTTTCTTAGCCTTCTTACTTTCGTCATCTTCCTTTTTCTTTGCAATTAAAACCATTTCTTTCTTCGTTCATTTTTTATTTAGAAAGGGAGCTAGTTTTAAGATCTTTTGCAAATCTAAATCTCCTTCAACTTGTGAAAATAGTCACTTTAACCCTCATAACATGCACTTTCTATCCTCATGTCCATTTTTATTTTTTTGCACATTTGCAAGTTCTAAAAATGTGATCTTTCAAACAACTACCTTATGTGAATTTATGGATTCAACCATGTCAACACTACAATAGTTTTAAAACAAAAGAATGATGGTGTGAACTCAACAACATCCTCAATCCATGAAATGTCTTCCATTCTTGCACAACTTTATGGGGAAAAGAAAACAATGAAAAGCAACAAAAAATAAAATGAGAACAATGAAAGAGACAAATCTTGCACCCAACTTAACATGTTTCTTCAAACAATGAACTTCCTTTTAAGCTCAATGTTTTGGTATGAACCAATTGATCGCATGGAAGTGCAACCTCAATTCAACTCTTCTTAATCTTGGATCCTCAGCTAAAGGCCTTTGATTTAACTAATGGGTCTTGAACAATAAAATTGTTCTATTCCATTGGACCTTCACCTTTGGACCTTTAGCTATAGGCCTTTGGTCTAACTAATGGGTCTTGAACAATAAAATTCCTCTATTCCATTGGACCTTCGGATAAAGGCCTTTGGTCTAACTAATGTGTCTTGAACAATAAAAATTGCTTTAATTCATCGGACCTTCCCCCTTTGGACCTTCATCTAAAGAGCCATTACAGTGGGTGATTTTATGGGCATTATAAAGAAAGTTTATTTGAATTTATAATTGAATTAATTAACTTTTCCAAAATCTTCTCAATGTTTTTGTCCAAAGAAAAAAATAATTGTTACCAATAACAAGGATATATATAGTGTTATCCCATACCAATATGTTAAAATAATATTTGGCTAATCATACTGACAAAGAGGGTGATGTTTTGCAATGTTTTTTTGGATTGAATTTTGTTGGTTTTAAAAAGTAGAAAGTAGAGTTGTTGGTTTTTTAAAGTAGGAAAAAATTCTAATGCAAACTTGATTAATTTTGCTAGTATTTTGGGGAAAATAAAACCCAAATGCATTATATTTGGCAAATTGTAGGTCCCTTCAAATTGAAGTATAATTTGTTGTCAAATTTTGTGGGTGGAAAAATTGGCATGTGAACAAGCACCCGCACTGGTACCTTGACTGAGGCCTCTTAATGGCCATATTAAGCCACGTTTGGACGTAGAGACCATTGTTGTCATGATATAAAAAATGGACCTAGTTATCAGCCCGAGTCTGAATCCAAATATGAAATAACCTGTTGGTCAGTTCTAGGTATTAGGATTGCCCCGGAAAAACCATATTCACCTTAATATTAAATTTTTTAATATCCATAAATATCATCTTGGCTGGGTATTTGATAAAAAATAATACCCTACCTTATTTTGATGGTGTGCACCTAGGCCAGTTGTTCATTCAATTTTCATCCAAGCACTTTCATCCATGACTTTTAACCCAACCCTTTCCATCTAAGCTTTTTCATTTATTTAGGTTTGCATTTTTCCCTAAACCTAAACCCTAAACAAATTTATTCACACATTTGTGTGATCAATGTTTAGCTACAATCCTTTTTGAGTTTCAACTTTTGGTGATGGCCTTTTGTCATGAATCAAAATAGATTGAGAGATCAACCTTCATTCCTTGAATGTAATTACATGAATGTCCATTTGATTTTTAAAAGGACAAATATGCAATTGGGAATTGGTAGAGTTGTGTGGGATGTGAGGAAAGTTGAATGCATTCTCAACTATTGTCTCTAAACTTTCAATGGTCAAATCAAATTTCGCAAGAAAGTGAGGAAAGCTTATTTTGTCTTGTAAATGTGCATGATTCTTTTCAATTTTCAATTTTTAGTTTTGATTTCATTTCTTCTAATGTGTGCTTGAAGTCAATAGCACTAATTGAACATTATTTCCCATCTAATTGAGCTTTCTAAGTTTTTGAACATTTTGTAACATAATCTTTGATTGTTGAAACTTACAGTAGTTAAGCCTCAATTTAAGGTTTTTTTGGTATTAAAGAATTTAGTAATCAGTTCCCAAAAACTAGTAACTAATACCTAGCTTCTATTTTATCAGTTTATCCCAAGTTCAGTTTTGGTTTCCTTTCTTCCAATGTGTGTTTAAAATCAATAGCCCAACTTGGTATTTTATAAGTCCTTTTTCAACAAATTGTTTTTTGGTCTATGTTATTTCACACTCCTTGACTAACTAAACTTGCATCCCAATTTTGATTTACAATTATCTTTGTGCTTGCATTTAGCAATCAACTCCCAAAATCCACATTTCAATTGGCAGTTTTTGGTTCAAAGTGCTTTTATATCCCATTTTCTATGATATAACTTACTTTCCAATAGTGTGTGAATTTAATAGCCCAAGTTGCTTATGTTGGATTTAAGTTCATTGTTCTATCTTCCATTTTGCTACACACTAGACACCCTTTGATTGATTAAGCTAAGTAACTTGCATTTCAATTTCTAAGTTAAGGTTACTTTAGTGCTTGCAATTAGCAATCAATTCCCAAATTCATATCCCAACTTCTGTTGCAAAACGTTTATGTGCTTTAGTTCATTTTAAATCTAAAATTTCAATTTATTTATGTTCAACACAAGATTAAAGTGCAAAATGATAGACCTTGAGATATTTAACATAGGGTGTGGATCTTAATCAAGATTTTGATTATGAACGAGAGGATGATTTGGCATTGGGATCACTTGATAAATCAAGGCCAATGACATTTTCAATATCAACACCTAATGTTCCAACTCCTTTTGAAAGCATTGCAACCACAAGCAATTTGGACTAAGAAGTAATAGATCCAAAACAAAAATATATTAATGAAGGACTTCTTGTACATGCCCATTTTTATTGTGGAAAATCAATGGTTAAAGTGTTTGGTCATGCATCAAAATCTTTGAGTCTAACTATAAGCATATGATTCAACAAGCCATCCTTTTCATTGGTGGCCAAAACCATGGAAAATTATGTGATTCTAGCTTTGGAATTTTATGTGACAACAACATGTTCACTTGATTTATGGATGTCTAGATTTGGACATGACACATTTGTGCTTGTGGTTAATTTCTTGAATTCATAATGAGTTCCTTGGCATGTGACAATGGGCATTTTTGAAGCTACTAATGCAATTGGAAGTACAATGTATGTTAGGGAGCTATTTTCATCCTATAATTTGTTGAACAAACTAATTGTGTATGTGAAGGATGGGGGTGGCAATTTGTTCACGTTTGCACAAACTTTCAATTCTATTGTTAGTTGTGTTCGACCAACATTGACAGATCCTTGCATTAGCAAGGTTTATGTTTTGACCATGTTTTTAGCAAAACATGCCAATATGCAACCAATGATGCAATGTATGTGTTGGCTTTTGGGAGGTGAGTTTGAAAGCCACATAATCTGCCCTATAGAAAACAATTACATGGATTAAAAAGTTGGGGACATGGAGGTTTGAATGGAAGTGAATGTTCTTTGATGCAAGACTATCCTATTAGAAATTGAAAACCCAAATGAAAAGGAGGTTTGCTAGCAAGGTGATCTTGTTCCAATAAACTTTGAAATATCAAGATGCCATCAATTTTGTTATCAGAGACAAGAAACTATGGAATTGCATCATGCATTGGATGCACACATTTGGGCAATTTGCAAGGTGATCATGGAAATTATGATTCCTATTGTGAAACAATGTATCTTTGATCAAACTTGAAGATGTTGGTTGCTATCTAATGCCTTAAATTTTGCCTTTCATTGAGTGGCTATGCAAAGTGAGATTGAACAATTTACTATTAATTCTAACAATTTTTGTAAGGTAGGATTTTGAATACGAATTGCAAGCATTATGCATGCAAATGATGGGTGAAGTCATGGTGGTCCTGGCTCAATTTTTGGTATTTTCATTTACCTACAGTTCTGGCAAGGCTCACAACATGTTGGTGCTAATGCTAGACTTGTGTTTTAAGTCTCTTAATGTGGTGAAGGATTTTGTAAGGAAGGCAAAGGTGATACAAATGCTGGTTGAATATGACAACACGTCCTTAATGCCATTGTTGGTTTTCGAATCTAGAATCTAAATGCTATTAACCCTAATGAAACATGTTACCAGATGTATGACTGAAATTTAACAAGATAAGATTAAGACATTTATTTAATTCTGATTTTTGAGTTACTTTTAGAGGGAAAGGATTTAGGATTTAATTCTTGATTGAGATGAAAGTTGGGAATTATTACACACACAAAGATTTAAGGAAGTTGTTAAAGAATAATGATAGAGACACAATATGTAGTTTTAAAATTTTGTTGGGTTGTGAACCACATACTTTTTATGTTTTTAGTTTTGATTTTTGCATTTTAATATTATAGATGTTTAATTATTTCAATTATGAGTAAAGACAACAATAGCATATTGGTGAGAAAATAGAAAATAGAATATGAACTCTGAATCTATGTGTTTTTATAATTGTAATAATCAAAATATGATCACAAATTCTAATTATCAATAATAATCCAGAATCTAAGAAGTAATGAAAAAGTAACAACCATGAACTAAATGTGTGAATGTATTTTAAAAATAAACTTGAATTGTTTGGAACAATAGATAGTACGAAACTAAGTGCATATATGGGCATAATTTATAATGTTTATTAGTAGGTAGAAAGCAAATCAAAATAGAATTTGTGCCTACTAAAGCAACAATGGTTGATGACAATGGGTCCATTTTGAGGGTAGTGGCCTCAAATAAGGCTACTTTGCAGGGGTTTTGGAAAAATGAATTGTCATTATTTTGCCATTTGGTTGTGAAGTAAAAAAATTATGTATTGCCATTGACATGGCAGAACTTGGAAGTCACATGAAGTGTGATTTCCGAACATTTCTTTTGTTGCACACCACATTCTTGGGAATTTGAAAAGGATCCTCTTTGACATGTGTAGAATTGTGGAGGTGTCACCTTTAATGGTTGGTGTAATGGCCAGCCAAGTCGTTTACTTTTCTAATGATCCATGAGACCATGATATCCTATTTTTACAACTCTCAAGATATTTGCATATGTTTCAATTGATTACTTTTGCATGTCGTTTTTCAGTTTCAAGTTTTGACAAAGCTTATCAACATATTTATGTGGGTTTTTTCATACAAAAACCACTTTGGAAACCTAGAAAATTATTTCAAAAATATATATTTCTAATGATCAATTAAATTTTTTTGTTGAATATAAACATTGAATGATAGAAGATCAAGGTGAGAATTTTGTGTGGAGGTCTAATGGTTGCTCACATTTTGTCCAACAATTAATGGTTTTCTTACCATAGGTGTGGGTGTAGATTGCTTAATGTATTATGGTTTTTTTCATTTTTATAACAATATGTAATCATTAGGTTTATAATCATTTTGAACAAGGTATTAAGTACTGATATTGTTCTATTAAAATTCAATTCTTCTTTTGCTATTGAAAGAAATGACACTAGGGTTTCCATTCTTTGGAACATTAGTTAATTCGGTGAAATCTAAACAATTAGTTATTTATAGGGTTTTTAGTTTGATTTTTGATAATGATTAACAATATTATAACATGATGCACATTGCAAGATTTTGATATCAAAAATGAATAATATTTATTTTTTCCGCTTAATATTTGACCTAGATTCTAGATTAGGTTCTTTGACATGTTTTTTCAAAACTCAACCTATATGCATAACCATATTGAACGGTTCTAAGCTAGTTATTGCAATAATCAACCCTTCTACAATATAGGTACTTAATTATCCATGAAAAAATAAAATAATGATGTCCTAGTGTGCTAAATATTCCAACAAGTTGATATGAGGTTGGACCAATAAATCTGGAAAAAAGAATTAAATTGATACCTTGTGTGTGTAAATCAAAATTCAAAATTTTGTAATAATTGTTTTGCTTGGTATTGAAAAAAATCAATACATGGGCAAAACTAGTAGAAACCCCAAATTAGTTTAAGCATGGGATATTTGTAACATTTGAAATCCATTCTAAATGGATTTGGGGTTTTTATTAATTTTGTTAGTTATTGTTTTCTTGAAAAATTTGCCAACTATATTATTTTTAATATTTTGGGGCATCGCACATATTATCAACATCAATATAAAAAAAGATGTCTAACGTGTTATTAAAAATTGTTCAATAATAACATTTGATTATGCATAAGGATAGGATATCAATAACATGTTAATAATCATTGGTTAAGATGCCATATTGCATACACAAGTTTTAGAAATATATAAATATATAATTGGTGTTTAAATTTTTTTTATTAGTATCAAAAGATTGATAACCTATTTGGAAGACAATCAAGTCATCCAAGTAGGTTATTAAAATTTGAAAAATTGCAAAAATAAACATTGTTGAGGTTAGAAGGAAAATTATGTTTTGTAAAGTCACATTTTATGTGTAAGTTAAAGCCCCAAGGTGGGTGAGACATTAAATACAAACGTTGGGTAGTTCTCAAAGAATTTTTAAAGAATCACCAATTTTGTTGTTCTAAAAATCTACCAATTTTTTGTTAAGTCTAAGAAATAAAATTGGAAACGACTAATTTTAGAAATTTCAAAATTCAAAACTAACAATGGTTCAAAATTTATCAAACATGTCAAAATTATCAAACACAAGCTTGTCCAAAATCTAAATGGATTTGTAATATTTGAATAGCTCAAATGCATGTGCACAAAATCAATGATGCCACACATTTATCTATCATTGCTTGCTATTTGCCCACATCATTGAAGTCTAATGTTTGATTTTACATGCACTTGCACAAATAAACAAATATGGCATCCAATTGAATTGAAACAATTCACAAAATTGATCCAAGAAGAAATATAAAATGTTTAAAAAGAAAAAACCCTACTTTATAATATCCACATGAAAAGGTCAGCTCCATTTTAACATGCAAAAAATGTGCAACTTATTATTATTTTAAAAATGTAATTTATTTAAATGTAAATAGGATGCCGATAATTCATTATGAAATTTTACTTAGATTATACCTTATACCCTATATATTTTAAATATTCCATTAATTTACAACATATTGAAAAATACCCTTTTATTTCATGTGTTTCTAAAAATATATAAGGCATGGCGTCTTTGGGGGGTATCCATCCACCCCATAGAAGTTAATGCTTAATTACATCTTCTTGTGATTGGCTCCACTTCCAACCATTAAATAAACCATGGTGTATTGTAAATGGTAATTAATAACCCCTTCCTTGTCACATGCATAGACCATAAACATTCAATTTAAGGCCAATAAAACTTTTAAAATACATGAATGTATAAGCATCAAAATGGAAAATATCAACATCAAAATGTCATATTTGTTTTTCATTTGCAAGATTTAATGGAAATTTAGAGAGGTAGAATAGTTTTTTATTGATCGTGTACATTAAACATTAAACATTTGTTTAATAACTTTTGCAAGTTCTTCTTCTAATTCTGTTTTGAGTTCAATCACGTTTTCCATATGCTTCGAGCCACTTCACAACCCAACTTAATATCAATAGACCAATTTTTGTGAACAATTTATTTTATCAAGATTATTAATTTGTAACCTACAGATTAGTCAAAATATTAACAAAAGAAAATATATATTTTGTTTTGATTTGAAATCTTGCAATTCCTAAAATTTGTCACATAAGTTGTCCACAATAAAACCATAGTCTCATGTTTGTTCCACCATTACAAAATGTCATCAACCTAAATATATTGGAATAATAAGATCTCTTGATTGACGAACTCTTGCATAGGCTCATTGGCACAATTTCCCATTTCAAATATGTCTAAGTTACATCTTGCATTAATATTCAATTGAGTAGATTGTGAATCTAGAGTTCCAAAATTGTGATACAAATGTTCATAACATTTTAACATCATTAGGATCAATGATTTTTTATCATATTCATTTAAGATCAAAATAATGGTATAATGCCCAATGAATAAAAAATGAATGGTAGGTTCTTGTATTGGGGATTCAACATAAAACATAACATGTTGTGAAAGATTTTAGATTCAAACTTTTGCAAGTAAGATAAAAATGGATTCAACACACATATGATTTGCCTTTTGACATTTATAACAAATTTTGCCAATTGAACATTTGAATATTCACCAATTTCATCATCAACCATGTTATCTGGTGTGGCAATATTTGTGATGTCTTGTTGAAGCTTCAAGCTTCTCATTATTGCCACATTCAACACATGATTCAACAACTAGTGTCCACAAGACTAGTTTAACATGCAAGCTAAAACAACGGGATTCAAATTGTGCAGAACAATTTGAACAATGTTCTATGATAATGGTGGATGAACCTTATTAGCAATACATGATCGAGTGTTATGGTTGTAACACAACAATATCACTTTTCAATACAATAATGCATATTGAAGCATTAAAATTTTATTCACGAAGTTGCACAAAACAAAAAACATTTAATTTTTTCTTTTTTTAATAAATTTAAATAAGGTTATTATTTGCTAGATTTTTTTTGATGAAGTTCAATTTGGATCCTCCTATATATGGGAAGAAAACATCAAGCCTTGTTGACTATCAACATCCCACCACAACCAACAAATCACCCAAAAAATGAGGTTCCTTGGAATGGGACCTAAAGGCATGGCCCAAGTATTCTACTTGTAAAACCAAAAGCTATAATACATGAAATAGAAGTCCATGTTCACAACACAACATTAACTTATGTAAACTTTGAAATGGTCAATTTGAACTAAGACAAAATTAGAATATTCTTTGAACATGTTGATGAAAACAATTCAACGATTAGATCTCTAAGAATAGAAATGGTCTCAAACATGAATGATCTAGAAAAAAAAGTACTGCATAAGAAAATCAAATTGGAAAAAATGATAATAATCATACTTGTTCAAGATTGGATTGAGCTTCATCACCCATTTCACAAGAATATCCATAAAACTTCATTACCCATTTGGTAAGAAGGCCCCTTTACAACAATATAATTTGCCATTACTTCCCAAGAAAAACAACCCATGGCACCTTACCCATATTTTGTGGTAGTTCCTTTCGCATCATTAAAATTTAATTTCATGGAAATTTGGAATTAAATTATTCCTTAGATGAACCCCTTTCACTTGGTGATAGCCTACCACATATCACAAACAAAAACAAAAGGATTAGGGTACTTGTTGTTGTAGTAGAATATAAACAATAATAAACATGTGCATTTTTAATAACAAAATGATGGCAAATTTATTGGCCCATATTGTAAATGTAAATAATCTCACATGGGGTCAAAATAATAAAGTCATAATTCATAATGCCATGTTTGTTGATCTTTGAATTCACCTATATGAAAATGTCATTAGAACTTGGTAACTTTCTAGCTATAATATCTATTGAAAAGAAGACTCCATAGGAAATAGTGGCACATATGAAAGGATTTTTATTTGGAATAGAAGAAATTTTGTATGGGCTTGGGACTTATTTTCATTACCAACTTGCCTTAATTATGAACATACTGGAACTTAGTGATTCATTAACAATTTTCACACCATTTGCAAGACTAGAAGTATAACACAACTCAAAGTTGTTACTTATAAAATCATATGTTTCTTAACTCCATTTATTAGGCCATAGATTGATTTTATTTTTTTTTTTTGATGTTCAACAAAAAACTATGTTGGTTTTTGCAATTAATTCCAAAAATTAATAAGTAGTTGCATAAGCCATAAACTAGTTATGTAAGTAAGTTGCAAAATTGGTTATAAAAGACAAGATTTCTTCTAATGCAAAACATTACATGTAAAAACATAAACCACTAGAAGATGTGTTTAAGGAGGGAATACATTTTTAAATTATAATGCACACATGAAAATGCAATAATATTTGCCATTTGGTAAGACCATAAACCTAACCTCCCCCTTGTGTAAACTTGACATTGCATTGCCAATTTAAATCATGCAAATTATAAATTATAATTAGTAAGTCAATGTTATTACAAGCAAGACATTGCTCCTTTATGTACCAATTCCAACTAGTATCAATTTATTGTATATTCAATTATTGAAGAAGTTTTGAAGTTTGTCTTTAAACTCTAAAACTATTATTGAGATGATTTGGATATGGTGGGTCTTCTTCAAAGAATGTGGAAACATCAATGTCATGGAAACACCACTAAATGAATGCATCAATGATTCAAACTTTTCAAAGTAAAACTTCTTCTACTTCATATAATTTGACCCACATCATTTAAGCATTTAAAATGTTCAACCTCAACTACAACTAAAGGTAGCTTGTGAGGAACATTGATGATAGAAGACAATGACATAAACACAATAGGTCCATAAAAACAAAAACATGTAATCGACATGTTTAATCAAATCTACCTATGTGGACTTTAGAAGTATATAAGTATGTGAAATTTGGGATAATTTATGTGAATATGGATCATGTTCAATATATGAAGTCATATGATTTTTATATGAAATTTGGAGCTTTCAAAATCAACCAGCATGATGACACTCAAAAAAGTTGGTGTTTTTTATATACAATAAAGAAAAAATGAAAATAACCATTTTGAAAACATAAGTCTTTTTGACTTCTAAGCATAACCAACAACCCACTTAAAATTAACATCATGAAACAAATAAAATAAAGGATTCATCCGCTTGCATAGTTGTGTAAACTCAATTTCTATGTTTAGACTTTGACATTAATACATGTGTTTGTCCATTCTTAGCATCATTTCCCTAATTTCATTAGCCACATAATGCATTTTTGAAAGTCTACCTAGGTTTTCATCCATTGTACCGTATTAACATGCCTTTGACATGACATGCCCAAAATAGGTGCCTTAGAAAGGTTCCTTTAACCTTAAATTGTCACAACTCACCATAGATTTCAATGTTGTGGTCATTGCTCCCAAGTTGGATCCTTCATTTTTTCACGTATGCCAAAATATTCTTTCACAAATCATGTCCATCCATGAAAGCTTGGAGTTTCATTATCTTTGTTTGGCCAAATTATTTTAGTAGCCTTAAACAACATTATTGTAACATGCTTTGGTTGCTAATTATATTAATATAATTCACAACAAGAGCAAAGACATCATGTGCACCCATTAACATTCGAAGACTAAATGTTATTGTGACAAACAAACATTCAAGCAAAGGAGGCAACACATATAAAGATTTGGTATTTTTTACCACATCAAATAAAATTTCTTCCTTAAAAACATTTCAAGAAGGAAAAACAAGTTGAGGATAGAGTCATAACCTCATCCACTACAACTAGATGTGTTTTATTATCCATATTGACAAACAATTCTTTGTGATGAAAAGAACTAGATCTTGAAGAAATGTTTGATGTTGTTTCATTGTCATTTTAAAATGGCGATATATCAACATAATCAAAGAAATGAAAAATCACACTTGTTGTGATTCCAAACCTCTTAGAAACTTGTCAAACATGCAAATCTTTTGTAGTGTTGGTCACCTCTTTAAATAGTTCCTATAGAGCTTGGAGTGTTTAGTAACATGTGTTTTTTCATGGTTGTGATGCCATCACTATGAGAAAATACATGTTTTGTAACTAGGCATGCAAATGGGTGTTAGCTGCAATTTTGAATTGCAATGACCACTTGCAATTCATCATAGCTTGAATGGTATTGAAGAAGTTGTAAGAGTTGCATTAATAAAACTCATCATATATAAAATTGGATACATATACAACTTGTGCAACTATGTTACAAGTATTGTGTTTCGTTATGTTGTAACTATTATGTCACTATGTTATAATTACTATGCCATTATGTTGCAATTATAATGCAACTACATAGGTAACAATGTGTTGATGTGGCAATGATGTGCTGACAAGTCACCAATGGACATGGGACGATTTTAAATTTATTTTAATATTTAATATTTTTATTTATTTAATTTAAATAATTCAACTTAAGGCTTATAAGATGTTGACATGTGCCATTTAAGTCAATAGGTAGGTAGGCCTAAAGTAGGTAAGCATTATTACCTACATTTCTTAGGCTATGTAGGTAAGTAGTTAAGCTTAAGGGTGGATCATTTTGGGTGTCATGCAAGCCAATTATGTCCTTGTGGTTGCCATTGTAGTGCCCATGTCATTTTATAGGTCTTAAATTTTATTAAAATGGACTTGGTTTAGAATATCTTAACTTGAATATCTACATGATGCACAATCATTTTACAAATTTTTAAAATCATAAAAGCCATGGAGTTTTGAACTCAAAAGTCATGGACTACACCTCTAATTGCCATTTTTATGTGGACTATGCTGTGGTCCATTGATTGATGGGGTGTGTGTTAGGGACTTGGAATTAATAAAATATCATATTATAAAACCATAGGAATAAAATGAATAGAGTTGAATTTTAAAACTATACTTCTGAATTTTTGAATGGGATTATCAAGAACATTTTTTCATAACTCCATATCATATTGGAAGAAGAAATATATTATGATTTTGTTCTTTAGATGCTTAAAGAAATAGAAACTTTAGATGTGCCATTAATGACTTGGAAAAAACATGGAGGAAATCAATGTAAACTATTTGTAAATTCCAAATTTTGATTAGGATTTTGAATAAATAGGGACTTTGGTTTTGTGGTAAATTAGTCACCCATTTGTGCACCTAGTAAATAGGTAGGTTAGGCTTAAACTAAGTAGATAAATCATTTAGGATATTTTGGGTTTATCCTTTGGGGTTTTTTATTGGCTTATTTGAAATGTCATTTGTTTTAAAATACTCCTAGTGCACTTAGTTATTTACTTTACAAAATTGAAAGGTAGGACAAATAATATGGGATTAAAAAATTAGTTGCATCCTAGTTGCAACTCACTGGCAATTACTATAAGATAGGTTAGTGAGCGAACGTGAAGATATGAGGTTTAAAAAAAAAGGTCATTTTATAAAAAAAACACATTACATGATTTCAACATGTATTGTGGGTTTTTATGTTCTTCTTTTATTTTTGGAACCATGATACTTTACACCACACAAAAAACAATTAAAAATACAGATCCAAAATTGTTTAATCATTGACCAACAATCAGTGATGGGTAGTTCTATGCTAACATAATATATTATTTATTAGGTACACTATCTATTAATCTAGAATTCAAATACTATGTATAATAATAATAATAATAATAATAATGTTAGTAGTTGGGTAGTTGCACAAAGATCTAATATCCAGTACTTGTAAAATAGTTGTAAAGAAATTGTTGATGAGTGTTTCATTATTTTAGTTGTACTATAGTTGTCATATGTCACTTTCATGCAATTTGTTCACAAAGTCAAACATGATTGACCAATACCATATATACAATGCATGCATTCATTTGTATAGGGGTACATCTTGGGATTAATATGCAACTACAATAGAACTTCACAAATTTTTGACGTGACATTTTATGTTTTAATTCCTTATATTTTGATGTGATGGTTGTAGTGTAATTGCATATTAGTTGTTTCAAAGCTTTAGTTGTAAAGTAATAAGGTTTATGTGTACACAATTTTTTTTAATACATTTGTTTTCAAATAATTGATCAAACCTTTCTTACATTTCATTCCTTGAGTAAGGATAGTTAAACCAACTACATTGTAACAAATTATGCATCACATAATTTGAAAAGAGATAAAATCTATAGGTTTGTCATCATTAATGTAAAAAAAGGCATGGGTAAAAAGGATGTTATAAATAAACCTTAATCTAACCTTATTGTAAAAATACCACAAATTATG
This sequence comes from Sphagnum tenellum, assembly GCA_963921925.1. Classification (NCBI taxonomy): domain Eukaryota; kingdom Viridiplantae; phylum Streptophyta; class Sphagnopsida; order Sphagnales; family Sphagnaceae; genus Sphagnum; species Sphagnum tenellum. The sequence goes on from OY998155.1 coordinate 9,184,502, forward strand.
GAAATGATCAAATAGATTTGACGAGAATTCACAACAAAGTTCAATATCAAAACAATGTTTAAAATATTGAGACAAATTCAGCATAATTTATTTTTATAATATAATCAATTTAGAATTATAGAAACTAAAAAATCCTTTCGAGCATTTCAAGAAGGAAATTTTCTTTAGAATTTTGAAAAGGATTGAATGAAGAAATGATTTATTGTAAATATATACATTTAAAATATGAAATAAAAAGTTGATGTTATCCACTATTGTAGAATTACACAAAGGTGCATTATTTATTCAACAATTATAGTGTTCAAACATTAATAATAGGTTAGTACCTCTTATAGAACAACCATTGTCCCTTTAGAAGTTAATCATTGTCCAAAATGCATTAAGGTGGTACTTTTTATTGAAGTGATAGAATAATCTTAGTTGGTTGGTCCCAACTAGATTATTATTTTGGTGATAAAAATTTGAAATTTCATAACTTCTTTAAATATAGTTCAAATTCATTGTTTGAAGAATCTGTTTTTTAACCTTTGGAAAAAGCTTTCCACATCGTATCACTTGTCTTTATTAGAGTTGATTCAACCCTTGAAATCATTAAAAAGGTGAAATTTGATAGTTTGTTTAATATAATTCAATAGATAGTTTAATATTTTTTTGGTAATTCATAACTTCTTCAAATATGTTCCAAATTAAGTGTTTTACCTTTTCATATTATAGCCCTTAGAAATAACATTTAACAACATATTAATTGCCTCAAATTAAAGTTCATTTCCACTTTGAAATAGTCAAAAACTAATCTTCGGTACTATTTAGTAGACACTTTTGATAGGCATTTTCAATAATTTGTGACTACAATAAACTTTTAATTATTTTTGGTAGTTATTTTTTGCAATTTCTTCTCTTTAGCTATTTGTGTAGTTAATATACAAATATAAATCAAAGTTGGCCTTTTAATAGGTGCAATTCCAAGGTGTCCAAAATTTTGTTTGTTCAGGTAAAATTTTCAAGATACCTTACGTAGTGAGTGATCTTTCTATGGCTAGTGATGTTGGATTGTTAGTTTGATCCATGCAATGAGATTGGTGCCTTGAACATAACAAAATCTTGATTCTCTTGTGACAAACTTGGCACCCTTATCAAAGTAATTCCACTTTCAATGTTTGAAAAGCAAATAACACAAATATGAAAAGTTACAACAAAAGTCATAACACTACCAAATTGACAACCTTGATCATTGAGTTCCATTTTGACAAATGATGGGTTGTGGTTAAACATTGGACACTTTAAATTCAAAACACTTTGCATTGGGCATTACAATTAAACCTTGTTGAAAAAGGAATTAGAAATTGGAAGTTGTTGTAAGTTGGAACAAAACTTAAATCTCAAAATTTCAAACAAACCTAAAACCTACATTTCATTAAAAAAAAAACAATGATATAATCATACCTACTACCAAGATGCTAATGTCAGTCTTGCTACTTCTTTCCATACAATGTTTTTTCATGTCCAATGTTGTTGTAGTGTACAAATACAACAACGTTCAACAACTGAACATGTATTCTTTAAAGGGTGTGTGTGCTAAAAGCTCTTTTTACCTCTAAAATTCAAAGAATTGCCTATTAGTCTTCATAATAATCCTTGATTTAGTTTTCAGAATCCAAATGTTGTAGCTTCTTGCCTCCAATTCTTTACCTCATGAGGTTCACCTTTCATGAAACCTTTGAAAGTTCCTTTTGGAGCTCGTTTCTTCATATTTTCACCCCCAATTTGTTAAATGGGTATATATACCTAAGTTGATAACTACGAAATATTTGTAACAATTTCTAAAAACTACCCAACATTGTTAAACAATTCTCAACAAATATTGTCTAGCACAAAAGGTGATTGATGCTTAACAAATAAGCCTTGTTTTGTTGCAAGGTTTGATTGGTTTGACATTTTAAAAAAAAATTACAAAAAAATTACGTTTTTTTAGTATTGAAATCTATGACGCTAGTTGATACTTTCTTTCTCAAGAGAAAGGTGCTTGGTCTAAAATCAACTTGGGAGAATAAAACATGTAAAATAAACTAAATAGTGTTGTTTTTGCAAAAGATGTCAAATGCAAAATGTCACACAAAACATGGTTTGACACAAAACCATGCAAGACACAAAAGAAAAACGTTCCAAATGATGAAACCTTGCCAAGCAAATTCCAAAGACATTAGATAGAGCTCTTTGGGGATGGGGTATTTAGCGTCTCCCACAAGGAAGATTGGGGGGGGGGGGGGGGGGGGGGGGGAGGGGGAGCTTCCCAAAAACAATGTTCCAAGGACCAGGCAGCATATGAGGTACACTCCAAATACACTAGGAAATTTCTTGGAGTGATTGAATATGTAATAATTCACCCGATACCAAGATGGACAAAATTAAATTATGAACTTCTTGTTGTACGAAGAAGGACTGTAAACACATCAACACTTCCTCACGAACTTTGCAGGCATCAGATTTCAGTGTGTATGCTCTTATTAGGAGTTGCAAAGGGCGAGGCGCTAAAATACCCCTTAACAGAGCTCTGTTCAGCGCTGGTTTCGGGCCTGACGGTGCAGCCCTGTGCAGAACTACGTCGTTCTTCCTCTGCAGGGTTTTTAAATTTTTGCCCTTTCCGACTTTGTGTCTCCAATAAATTTAAAAGATAAAACCCCTTTCTAGTGCATAATGGTGTGCCAATGGTCAGCGCAACATTTCCTGCAGGGGAGTTTGTGGGTACCATATCAGCGCCCGCAATGCAAAACATGTGCCCAAAACATTGGCAATGAAGATCAACAGAGAACGTTCTTCATTTTTGTTTGAAGAACCGAAGAACATTGAAAACCGGGTTGCATTGTTTCTTGCAGAACTGTGCAAGGCAGAAAAAGGTGTGCAAAAAGACAAGCCAAACCAGCGCCGGACAGAGCTCGTTAGGGGGGTGTGTTTAGCGCCTTGCGTTGCGAACTGAAGGTGCCAATTTCAAATATGGAGAAGTAGTAGCCAATTATTGTGGGCAAGGTCGGGTTTTTTGGATGCTACTGTAATTGGCCCTTCATGATTGTTGTCATGTCGTTCCTTCCCGGCTTTGTTTTTTTTATTTTGTAAGGTAGTGGGCAAATGCTGCTGCTAAGTTGTGGTGTACGCGCATGGTGGTGCGTGGGTGGTTTGTGAAGAAAGCCAAAGAAAGGACAGAGAGAGAGAGAGAGAGAGGGGTGTCAGGATTGGCTCTTCGAGTTGTATATCGTCCACTTGTTGTCTGCTAAGACACGGAATGTTGTTGTTGGTGAGTGAGTGGAGGGTGGTATCATGCATGCACTAGTTTGCCTCCAGGGAAAGTGGAGTCTTATCATGCAGCTTTCACTTACATTTGCCATCTTTGACCACCCCCACCTGTGGCGATTTTTTCACAAAAAATCCCTATTTAAAAATTTATTTTTGGGACCAATTTTCGCACTTAGGTGAGCACAAAAAGAGACTGGAATATTTTCTCTCAAATTCCTTTTTTTCCTGAAGAAAACTCACCAAAAATAAAATAATTAATTATTTGAGAAATTGTGGTCACATTGCAGTTGTCTTACTAGTTTTTGGGCAGCTTGTCATCACTTTTTTACTGTTTGAAATAGTTTGGAATGTTTTCTGAAAAAATGTTGCCAATTAATGTTGAATCTATCTTGGGATGCTTGTCGCATGGTGCAAAGTTGATTTTTTGTTTTTATCGGGTGCAATATTATACCTTAAGGCTGAAATGTCATTTCTATGAGTAACACCAAGTGATTGGTCACTTACATTTTGTAAGGATGTTTGAGCCAACCTTGCAAAATAAAAGACAATAAAAAAATTGGGAACCACATGAGCAAAGAAAGAAGTGAAGGTCCAAAAAATAGAAAACAAACAGTAAATAAAGAAGAGCATAGGTTTGAAGGGTTTAGGGGTTATGCTTTAGGGTAATAGAAGCAATTCAATCCAATCCTAAATGCAAATTTCACATTACTTTTAGATGCAACATCCAGACCAATAATCCACATAGAAAGGGTTGGGTTTTTGTAAATTGAATACGTGCTTTTGCACATGTTGCACTGCTTATATAATTGGGCTGGTTTCTCCTCCCAATTGCCAATTGTGTTAGGTCATGGCCATTGTTTGCACTAGTGTTGTCTAGTTTTTTATTTTGAAAAAAACTTTCAGTTCTAGTGTTTAGGTGTTTTTTTAATTTTAGAGAATCTCTAGTGTGATTCTAAGAAGTTTTTTTATTCATAGAACATTTGGTTTCAAAGAGTTTGGAAAAAACTTGGAGTTCAATCGTGATTAAGACTAGGTTTGGTTCATCATTCGATCTACATTGCACGCAATTAAAATTAGAAATTATTTGTGATGACAGTTTTGTCCAACAAGTGCATGATGCCCATGATAAAAATATTGTGTATTAATTGTTATGTATATATATCTAGAATAATAAATTTCTTAAAAATATGGTTTGATTATCTCCTTTTTAAAAATAAAAAAATGGTAAAAAACTCGAACTTGCTAAAAAAAGGGACAAAAACCTAGTTCAATTTAGAAATAGTTTGGTTACATGGTTGAATCCAAACTTGGTGTCATAGATGACATCCCATATAACTCACCTGAATGCAAGTCATTAGACATATAATTATTTTCATAGTTAATCAATGAAAAATGGTATTTGAGTTTTGCATAGTTCATCATTTGTATGAAATTCATCCACAATCATCCACTTTTTATTCACAATGTGTAATGAAAAGGTGCTCAAGAAAGTTTTTCAAACAATGGGCCATATGGAAGCTTACATGGAAACTTTCTCTTATTAAGTCTCCAAACATGTATAAATAGAGGTAGTTCCCTCAATTGCATTAACACTAGTTTGAAACATTAATTTTTAGTCTTATTCTTTTTGTTTCAGGCTACCATTCAATTCATGTTTTGAATAAAGTTTTGGCATGTTTGTTTCATCAATTTGTTTTAGAGTATTGTGTTGTGCTATTGGATTTTTGCTTGATGTATATTCTTGGCTACCTACTGGAACTTATCATTAAAATCTGGCAATCTGGAATTTTTATTTTTATTTCAAAATCTGGTGAATCTGGGCCATTTTTCCCATAGAAATATAGGTCAAAATCATATTTTTCAGGTTGAAATTTGGCGAAATTTCCCACCCTCCGCCTACCCCAAATATTGCATGGGGGGTTTTCCTGTAGGATAATATGAGAACTTTAAATCTGTTTGTGTCACCCCAGGACAACATCGTCAAGTGGTGCTTCCTCCGGCCCCTATACTTACTTTCTTGAGGGGATTAATTTGTGATGAGGCTGGCGAATTCTTGCCAAATTTCGACCTGAAAAATATGATTACCTCTATACAAAGGATTTTCCATGGAAAAAAAAGGACCCAAATTCGCCAGATTTTGTAGAACTTTTTTTCAACTCGCCAGATTTTTATGGTAAGTTCCTATACGTAACCAAGAATATAGAAGGATTTTGATTTTGTTCTACTTTCATGTCTAGTGTTTAGCCAAATCTGGCTAAATTATTTTCTGGATGATCACCATTTTGGCTACATCACAAAATCCTGAAAAGGAACCCTGCTATGAATGCACCGACCTGTACTTTACTTTCTTGAGGGGAATCATTTGGGATGAGGCTGTGAATGCACCGACTTAGGATCTGGTTCACCCTGGCCACCCTATGTGGACCTGCCCTTTCCTAACTTCCATCAAAGGGAGGAAGGGGGGGGGGGGGAGGGGAAGGATGCTAGTCTTTGCCCACAAGAGTGGTGGGTAAAATTTTGGAGGTAATTTACCAAACTTCATTTGAAGAAAACTATAAACGTGTGAATTTGTTATATAGGGCAACCTTAGGGGCAGGTTTTTCAGAATGTAATAAATTGTGGTACCTAAAATTTGGTGAAAATTTCCCCAAAAAAAAGAATTCTAATTTACATTAGGAAACAAAATTAAATCCAATTCTTTCCCAAATTTTTTGGTTTAAAAAGAAAAAAGACAAAAATTGTCGGGAAAAAAAAAAAAAAAAACCATTGCAGCAAGTCCATCACTGACTGATTCGGTGGTTTTGTGACTTGTGAAAACGACACGTTTCAGGATCGACGACCGCAACCAAACACTTATCTGGGGAGTCATTGGCCGTCACGGAAAGCAGCACGTGGCTGGGAACCTCGTCCAATCGTGGCCTTCAGATTCTTATCCTGAAGTTGCCGGATCGATGGACGTTGTGGGCCAATCCACGGCGAGTAGGCAAGCAGAGGGAACAGAAGCGCAGACGCGTGTCAGAGAGTGGGGGGAAGGCGGGGGGGAAGGAAGAAGGGGCGGGAGGCACGGCCACAAAGGAGAGGAGAGATGAGATGTGTGGCACCGTGTGTGAGCTCAGCTGTGCAACTGCTGCGCGTGCAGGGGATGATGCTGCTAGCCTAGTGCCCATTCCTCTTCTCTTCTCTTCTCTTCTGCTTTTGATTCTCTTCTCTTTTGTCTGGACGCCTTTGGTTGTCCAAGGGCTTTTAAGTTGTTTGATTCGATGCGCGGCTTCGTTTCTCGCCTCGCAGGTGCTTTTAACTTCTCGCTTCTTCTTGTGGCCAAACCAAAACAAAAGAGCTCTGCTCAATTTGGGGGGCGGAGGCGGAGGATATATTACTGGCTATCAACTTTTCTCTCAATACACAAACTGCCTGCGCACAAATAAATGTGCAAAACCCTGTTTCTAAATAGCTATTACACATTGAAATGTTACTTCACTTCAACGCAACTAAGAAAACAAATTGATACCACCATGTTCAGCAATCCCATTGGCATGAAAAAATAAATCTTCAGAGCTACTACTACACACACAACCGTATTCTGCTCAACATTGAAAATAATGTCCCTTTTCTACCATTTGCATTGCTCCTCTTAAATTCTCACAAACCTACCAAATCCTATTACACATTTGACTATTAGAACACTCTAGATAACCAAGAAAAAATATCCGCACCACCAAATCCAACAATTTGATTGGCGATAATGTTTTTCCCACACACCTTCACACGAGCCTATTTCAAAACCCTTTGTATATATTTGGCAAATTAGTACTATAACCCCTGCGTGTATACAAACAGGGCTAAAATTTGAGCTAGAATGTGCAGCCAACTCTAAGCTCATTCTTCTACATATTTAGTACAAACTTGACATACCTAGAAAGCTTCAAAAAAAAACATTTGAAGGTAACTGTTAGGCTATGTTAGTGTTGTGGCCAAATCACAAGAAACAGAATTGGTCATAACTAATGTTGGGTGGGTACCATATTGAAACTATGGTATATAGATTGGCCTATTGGTCCTGGTATAAAAAAACTGACCACATTGGTATGACCTGAGGCAACACCAGTGGTGTACCAAGACATGCCTAGTAGGAACATGAGGTAATATTTGCCGCATATCAATACCTGCTTGTTAGGGACTTGAGGTAATACCGGATTCATATTAGGGTTGCATTGGTCTCAATAGTAGACTAATACAACCCTAATATATTAGTCTCATACTAGTAAAAAATCAGCCTTGGACTCTAATGCCAAGACTAGGCTTACCAATACCAAGCTGTCCATGGGAAAGATTTAAAAAAATCCAATATCAGTACTAGTCGGTAAGTTCAAAAGTTGATACCCACGCAACACTTGTCATAACTAGTATTGTTCTCATATATAAGGTTGGGCTGGATATGAATCAAAGTACCATATTACATGGGTGGCTTTGGTATAAATTTTAGAAAATTATATATTTCTATCAGCCCAAAATGCAGTGAAAAATGTAAAAACTACGTTTGAAAGCAGCTAGATTCAAACCCTAACCTATTCCTCTCAAACATACTAATTGTGAACCGTCTAACCACAAGATAGCAAAAACTTATGAGAATTGTCATGCTTTTTAATAATCATATTCCTTACTTGCAGAAAATTCCAAAACTAAAAATTCATATGCTGAAATTAAATATTAAAATTATATTAATTATTCCACACACAAGTGCCAAAACCACCCAAGTACTATGGTATTGGTGTCCCAGTGGGTCAAACCTCTCCCTTCGTGATTATAGTTTAGCCATATTACAGACATATCCCTTGACACCCTCCATTCAAGGTACCAATATACATATATTCATACCCAAAATATTTTCTTAAGAACAACTCCTATTCATGTCTGAGCTACAAAAACATTTTCTCTGTGTATATATAGGTGTGTAGAGGTGATGTTTGGGTCTTAATGTTTACTCTTGCATGCACTAGGAGGAGGATTTGAGAATTGCCATAACTGTTTTTCTCTTTAACAATGCAGCTCTACTTATCAAGATATGTCAAATTGTTAACTTGAACTCAATTATTTTCTTGCTTATTGTTATTGCATGTTGATTTCAAGTTTCATCAATTAGAACTATTGGCATATCTCCCTTGACCAAGGGCCACAAAGCCCCAAATTGAAGTTCTTGGGGTTGGAACCCAAATCAATGTGAATGGAGTTACACTTGTTCTCATATTGAAGGCATTTATCTTGGTGTGAATCTAGAATCTTATCTTTTGTGTTTTAAAAGTACTTTGCAAATTGCCAAAATCCAAGTTCAAAGGACAACAACAAAATTGAACAAAGTTATGTGTGTTTTCATGTGTGCAACTTTGTTATTTTTCACAGCATTGAGTGCTTATATAGGAAGGCATGACAACATAAGTAATAACTTGCAAAAACATTGAGGCAAAAATTTCATTAGTTTCTGATACTGGTATAGGTAAATAGAAAATATTCCACTACAATATGACACAAACAATTTCATCAGCTCCTTAAATAGAATACATTTGCTCAACATTTCTGGCAAACAAGTATATGTACAAAGATAATTGAGTTTATGTCACATTTAAGGAGGCAACAGGAATTTCTGCTGCATTGTAGAAGCAACAGGATGACTGAGTCACCCTGTCTCCTAACACATTACTAATAAAAAAGGTCAAGTAATATCCTCATTCAATCTGGATCATGCTGGGAGGGTTAAAGCTTCAATTTATCTTCAAAATCACCTAAGCTGTCTAGTGAGGCTTACACTCAGAGACACACACTAGTGACATACCTTAAAGCCTACCAAGAGAGACATACACTACTGACATGGCTTGGCCTGCTATCACTAGAGTTGTTTGATGCTGATCACTTGTGCTGCTCAATACTCTGGATGTTGCTGTTTTCTTGGAATTGGGTAGGTGTAAAATTTGGGGTTCACGGATGGGTGAAGCAATTCCACCGCAGTTCAAGTGCTGCTAAGCTCAATCCTCTAATTTTTAAAAATTGCTGGCACCTACTAGATCATGCACTAAATAACAACACTGTATTGTCAGTTCAGAAAACCTGGCATTTTTTAGTAACCCAGAAACTCTGGATGAGTACCTCTAGTGGGCCATAGATCTACATCTGGTACTCAACTGAAGAACAAGCTGCAGATTGTGCATTACCCATGGAAACTCAGTGCAAAGCACAGAAGACTTTATGCTGTTTGTACTTGCTGAGAACCAGATCATTTATGTAGTGCACAAAGAGATGGTCTTTGAAAAAAGAAGCAAACAACTTTAAAGAATTATCCACTAGATACTGGGTTCACATATAAAATACATAACACAGGAATTTTTTATGAAAAACACAAAGGACACAGCAATGAATCTCTAGATCTCCTTCAGTTTGTTGGGCAATCAGAAGGCTGTTGGTGGATAATATGGCCTGGCCTGATGTCTTTGCCCCCTTGGATATTTTCATAAGGTCTGTAAGATGCCAGTGAATATATAAGAACCCTGATGACCTTGCTGTGATACCCCCCATCCAAGAAATTCTGAGAGCCTTGATGCAAATACCCTTGCTGCCGGTATACCTGATCCTGTTAACTCTAATGGGTCTGAGAATCAGCATAACCTTGGACTAACCGTGATGAGCGACTCTTGTTGCCCCAGATTGTAGTTGCTTGGCCCTCTCGCTTCTTGCTGTAGCTGTGAAACTGGAGGTCCTCTGATTTGGTGATGTACTTGGCATCCTGACTACTCAGAACTTCTCTAGTAGTCTGTATGAAGCAATTCCTCCCAACAGTAACCACCAACTCTACATGCAAGTCACCCAATTCTCTCAAAGAAATGACAAATTTGACGACTTTTTGCTAGGTCACAATGTAGAACACAATACATCACATATAGAACAGTCATTGGTACTAGATCAAGGTTTAGGGCTGCACTGTAACACATGTTTTCACATGCCACAAGATGCCTGGAACCAAAAGTTTCAAGTTGAAAATTGACATTCAACTTTGAGCTTCTTTTCAAAATGAAGAATTCAATGCCAGAGGATATGTTTGTCTGAAGAGAGATTGAAATAATTTCCCCAAAGTCTGAAGAGTAAAAGCACTCCATTTGTAAAGCATTCCTGCTTTCTCTAGGCTTATCGAAGCATGGTGATCAGTTACAACTGTGAAGCCTAGTTGAATCTTTGCCAGATCTGTCATGCAGGAATAGCAGCTGAAAGAAGCTTGCGGCAAATGTGCCTGTCTGACCTGGCTTTCCCTTCGCTGTTGTGATGTTGTCAAGATTAAGAATTCCAAGTTTGCAAAAACACATGAAATATGATATCAACCCATAAAACCAGCTGCAGTATTCAAAGCATAGGAATTGCACTCATGGAATGCCACATTCCTAAGAACTTGAAAATGGATTCAAGGTCCTTAACTGCAAAAGAGGAGGAAACCTCTTTTCGCACAAATATTCAAAGCAGCAGACAGTCACTTGTGCATCGTTAATGCATTCAAACAATCTCATTGCAAAAGAGTGGATCACAAAAACCAATAATTTGTGCATTTCCTGATCCGCTCCACCACATTCATTCTCAACTGAAAACTTTGCACATTTTGATCATAGAAACTGGAAAATATTCTGAATTGTTTCCTTCCTCTCCACTCAAAAGCAGTGCACCTGACATCATAGAAAAACTTATGATTTCAGATTTCCTGGACTGGACTCCTTTCCACCACGATTCACTTTCCATTGAATCCACTGTGCATGATCAGTTGATCATCAGGAGGCTGACATTCATTGTGAATTTCCTGAGGCCCCAGGGTTCTGGCAATAAGGGGTCTACGACGAGCAGCGTTTTTTTTTTTTTTTTTTTGGCTAAGAATTGCCAAATGGCTACCTGTTTATTGGACAGGCTACCTGCAGGCATGAAATTTATTATATATAAAAAAAGAAAAACAAAGCCAAAAGCTAGGGATTTTTTTCGGCAAAGTAGCAGCGTCGCTTCCCTCGTCACTCTCACTGTAGCCGCTCCTACTCCCATCGCTGATCAACTTTTCGCCATCCCCGCTCCCTTCTCTAGCTAGTGATTGTCACCCGCCCCCTCTTCTCTCATGAGTGATCGCCACCTTCCCTCCCCCCCTTCTTTCATCAGCAATAGCCAAACTTACACCTCCATTTCTAGAGGTAGCCAACATTTATACACTGTTATATTTATGGAACCACAAATATTTATGGCTTTTGAGTATATACATGATTGGCAATTTCCTTTTTGAAATTGCCATCACCAAGTGGAAGGACATGAAGGTCTGATATTGTCTTTTGCTCAGTGACAAATGGTTTGTTTATTGAGATAGCTTTAATTTTTTTCTGGGTGCCCTTTATGTTGGGGCATTTTTGTTTCCATACCAAGTTTTGCACATAAAAAATTTGCAGGTACACATTTCTTCTTTGATTTTGTTACAATGCACTGTCAAATGATTGCATAGGTTGGTTTCAGCTTTGAAACATATTTTGAAAGGTCATGCAGGTCTATGTAGCAGGCTTGAAGATTTTGACTTGGTGTTTCTGGAGTTATTTTGTGTAATGTGCATGCTGGAGAGTTTGGAGTGTCGACTGGCGTTGTGCATGTAAAAATAAATATATTTATATAATTTTACATTGTCCAATAAAAAAATGTATACTTATGATTTTACATGGCTATGTAAAACAATGGAAATATATAACAATTTAAAAATGTGATTTTTAATTGGGAGATTTCATAATAGTTTTGAAGATAAGCCAGCTGAATGGCCCATTGCAAAAAAAAAAAAACATCCAAATACACACCCACAACTTTGCAAGAAGGTCTGGTCATTAAAGATACATAATAAAATTATCTATATAGTAAGAAAAACAACACTATAACCTTGAGTTTATCATAAATAGGGTGAGATTCAGAAAAAAAAAAAACTTTAGCATTCAAGGGTGGGGGGACCTCAGTTTTGGTGGTGAACTGAGTTTCACCCTGTCTTTCCTTTTTCTTTAGCGCCTCCACTGTTGCTGCCTATATTTTCACTGCTCCTACTTGTAAAGCTCCTATAATTAGTCTTGAACCTTGTGCATTAAATGCTGAATTTTCAGCATTTCATTTTCAGATTTCATAAAATTTCCTTACTGTATGGATACCCCTGAAAGAAGGGTTTGGGGTGCAAGGAGGCCCATATACAGGGTAACTTTACAAATACTTTTAGTATTTACACTTACACAGGGCCATGTAAGTGTATTTGACAAATATTTACAGAGGATAAGTGTAAGTGTAAGAAATTTGGACATGTAAGTGTAAATGACTTACACTTACACTGGATTTACACGCTGTCTATATGACTATTGACACTTACACAATACTGGTCTGGACTCTGGAGTTGCACTGGGCAACATGCACTTGTGCTCCTGGACTTACTATTTGCAATTTTTGTCTTTTGCTTAATACGATTGGGGTTGCAAGTTGGAACTTGGGGTGATGGGGTTGAGGGTGAATGCATGCACACTCCTATTGCAAATGGGCAAAGTTTTTTAAGACTGGGTTCAACTCCCTTAGCAGTGCATGCAATTGTAGTGTGTTTGTTGCCAAATGCTTTTTTCCTTTATTAATTCAGATAGCCAAATTATGCTATGTACACTTTGTTTGGTCACCAAAAGCTTATTCTTGATTTAGCATGATAACAAATCACAATACTCAAAAATAAATGAATAGCCAATTTATTCCACTCTGAAAATTTACAAATAGCCACATTATACACTCTGCCTGGCTGGGTGTAGCCAATTAAGCAACCTTGAAAAAAGTAAAAAAATATGCTGATGATGAGGTGGAAGTCAAGTTTGGCCCTGCATTTTGGGAATGCTCCCCATCCATGTGCCTTACCCATTGTCTCAAGCATGAGGCAACCCTAACCATAAGCCTAAGAATACATAGATCATGAGATGGTAGGACACCATAGGAGTGAAATGCACCTTATGCTGACAAACCTTACACCTACAAGTGACCTTAAATGTAGGTGTAAGGTGCCTCCTGTTTTTGAGGAGACAATATTAATTCATGTATAAGGTGACCTCAAACACACTAAGAAATTTCTTGGAATGGTTGAATTGGCAACTACAACAACTTCAACAGAGCTGTAAAAACAGACCCAATGCACTGTTATCACTGGCCTGCATGCCTACTTACATCAAGTACTGTAATCATAGATGAGCCTTTTTAGTAGCTTGATCTAATGACTAAGATGGCAAAAGGAGGCTTGAAAACTCGAATACTAACTGATGAGAATTGAGCTCAACCATCCTGGGCATTCCTATGAGGTCTCCTGCTACAATATAGTCCCTCTCTCTGCAATCAATATAACATAAAAGTTCGAAGTAGCTGCCTTCCACTTTTCTCAGCACTATATTGGCCTACCGGCCTTGCCCACCTTTTTCAAATAAGGAAAATAAGGTACTAGGACACATTTGGGGAGCAACTCTTCTAGGTGAAGAACCACAATTGTGTTTTCCCTGCGTTTTCTCAAAAGGAGTAATCTGGAAGAGACCAATGTGACTTTGTTGAGAATCTAACAAATTTATAAGAATCGAAAATTGTGGATGCACAAGGGGAGCCACCAAAGCTTTTTAATTTTTTTTCCTGATTATTCTTTATGACTAGGAACCTTGTACACTGTGTCAGAATGTGTGCACTATTGAGGATTGGTTGAGAAAATCTCCTTTGTGAATGTATTGCATGACAAATAGACCTTAGGATGGGACATATTACAATAGGTTCCAATGGAACAAACATGTTGTAATGCAAGAATTTACATGATATGGGCATATCTTGGCAAACATTTGCAAGAGAATACAACAGGAAGCATACTCTATGATCTTTTCAATTTCAAAATTTTAGTAGTCCATTGCATTTTCCAAGGAGCAACTAAACAATCCCATTGTGTTTTCAATAAGGTAAACTTTCATATATATATATATATATATATATATATGACAAGTATACATTTGGTAAGACTATGTTGCATTTTCCAAGGAGCAACTAAACAATCCCAACATATTTTTAATAAGGTTGCATGCTTAACCACACAAAAATATTCATTACAAAAGAATGTGGTTTTTCTCACACAAAGCCATACTCATGACATGTGTGAGGTAACTATGTGGTTTCATTCATTTCTCATGTAGCATGCCATCAAATTGTAATATAAGTCACAATAAACATCACATATTGGACATTGTAATGGATGGAACCACAAAGTCTATCTTAGATGTATATGTCATGAGTTGCAACTTTTGTGTGGGAAAAACAACATTTTCTTGTAGTGATTGTTACATGTTGTTTAAGCTTGACGTGTGTGTTTGTGCAAAAGAGTGTAGGTGTACAACACAAAGCTTAAAATAAAAATTAATGCTACAAAAGATAATCTAGAAAATGAAAAAATGGTTTGTAGAAGTGATTATATGGGTTGATTTGAAAATCTCCACTTGGGTTAAACAAAGACAAAGTATAACATGGTCAAGTGTTGAAGAGGAGCTCAAAGCCATGTTGAATGGTTTTAATTTTAATGCATTTGTGATTTTAATGCTCATTTTTAATAGTAACTACATACATTAAGTTAGTAATAGTTTAAAAGTGTTGAAGATTCATCTTCACCTATATAGACCAAGGTCATTGACATTTTGTTTTTCCTTTTAGAAAAATTTTCAAAAATCTTTTTAATAACATGACGTCGTTTAATATTTTTTCTACTCATTAAAATGTTGATCATGGAATTTTTACCATTCTTGTGAGGATCAATTGCACTATGTAATGCAAGGTTATCAATGTTGACCTTGTTGCATTCCATCAATAATGTTTGTTTTGATGTTGATGTAGTAATATGTCATGTTGGTTTAGGATCAAGCTAGGAATAATCTAGGTTGAGTGTAGTAATTTTTATAGCAAGGGTAAAGTACTTACCCATATGAACCTCACATGTGCATACTATGTAAAACAATTGCCCTTAAAAACCCAACACATATGGATTTTGTTGATCATTTATGACAACATTGAGTGTTGTTTTATTATAAAAAAATTCACTTGGATTATTTAAAATAAAGATCAATTGTAGATATCCATTGAACTAGTTGTATTAATCTCAATCATTCATGAAATCGTGAAAAATGATTTCATTCATCTAGAGAATGATCAAAATTTAGTTGTAGTGTTATTTAACCTTGTGCATGGATCAATCAAATTGTGGTCACCCTATCTAAGGAGCAAGGAATGACTGGCCTTCTCCAAGGAGTGACTATTTCTATCTAGGGAACATGATGAAATTATAGTGGCCCTTGTTTAGGGAATGCCATTGAATTGCAATTGCCCTTGTCCATGGACCAATTACCCCTATCCAAGAGTGACAATTTTATGGCAAAACATAAATATTTATTCGATTTTGACTGCTTTTTTTTTGTGATCTAACACCCTTTTTGGTTCATTGGATTGGGACTGCACCCATCCCACCCTTTTGTTGTGTGATAACCAAATTTGTATTCATTTGGTTCATAGCCTTGAGTTTAATAGATGCACCAAACATATTGACATTGGATTTGACAATGTTTGTGAAAAATAACTTGCATGTGAAATGAAAATGTCCTAAGTATTTTCAACCTATATTCAAATCAAAAAATTGCTAACATTTTCACTAAAGGCTAGCCTACATTATCAAGTTTCATATGTAGTCTTTTTCGACCTTTTTTAGCTCATTTAGATCATTGAGTGGGAAGAATTAGAAATTTTGTAAAAGCAATGTAATTGAAGTTGGGAGGGTTGATATGGTTTTGGTTTGATTTCACTTTATGATTTCAATGTTCATTTTTAGTTGCAACAACTTACATACATTTTAGTTTCAACTTAAAATTGTCAATGTTTCATTTTTGCATATACAAAGTTTTTAATAAGCTACATACATTTAGTAACAACTTAACATTATTGACGTTTCATCTACATGTGTACAAACCAACCATTTTGACTCTTGTCTTTTTGCCTTTTCTACTATTACTTCTAGTGTAGTTAGTAACACTAAATCATTTAGTGTTTTCTATGCATGAGATATGTTGATCATGGAAAAGATTTGCCATTCTCAAATAAGTATCAAACTCACTATTGAGTGGAAAACCAAAGCACTATACCTACTACTCCATTATTGTTTGGACATAAATCACCAATGCATGCTTGTCGTATACTTGAATAGAGTTAGAATCTTTCTTGTTCTTAACATTAACCTTACATACCCTTGAAAAGCACTAAGGGACTAGATTTGAGCAAGCAAACAACACCCAAGGGAGGGGATGGTGGGGAGTAATTAAAATGATATCCTAGAACATCCATGAAGCTAAGGGGGAATTCAAGGGGCCTTCAATTTTGGTGGGGGGGTATGATTTAAGGGGTGAAAGTAAGTAAGAGAGTTCATAAATGGATGTAATGGACTTAATTTTAAAACTTGTAAATGGGCATGAAGTTTTTCCTCATGAGCATCTCTTCCCATAATATGTTCTTTCCCAAGGGGACTTGGTAGAGTTTTTTCAATGTATGTGGATGGCACCTTCCCCTTGTTAATATTTCTGTAACAATTGAGGATGAACCTTGAGTGTAAGGTGCCTTCTTTCCCTCTGAAATTAAAATTCTGCCAAATTTTTATGCTCAGTAATGATGTCTTTACAAATGCTTCACAACCAAAGCATGGACCATTTGACCAATTCTTGATTATTAAATCATTGAGTTGATTTAAGTTTTGAATTCCAAATCAACATTTATGAAGCCTTGTCAAAATTCCAACAATAGCAAAAAAATTGTTCTACTTCAATTTGAGTTCCCATAATACTTACAAACTAATGAACCAAATATCCAACAATAGGGAATTATGCCTCATGTGCTTTCCACCATTTTATGAATCTTCACAAGATTCTATAACTAATTGCAAAATTTGAAAACATGTTAGTTCTCATTGCACCTATAGTCAAAAGCAAGTTTTTAGGATTATAAATTTGACTTGAAGATGTTTTATTAAAATTTATGATGACAAATATTAAAAAGTTACATATGATTGCAAAAGCAAAAAAACTTACATGTTTCATGACAATTTGATCTTGAATTAATCTTGCACCAAACGCCACCAATGGCCATTCTTGGGGGCCAAAATTTGATGGGTGTTTTGGAAAAAGATGAACTTTTTGATAAGTTGAACACAAAAAGGGAACTAGAATTTCAAAATCATACCTTGTTGCAATTGTGGGTTTTTCTATTCCCACACAATTATTCAAAGTAAGAATATCCTTGAATCTAGGATCAAATATTAAACCAACATCATGTGAATTTTTTTGGGGATCAAATTGATGTTAATAATCTAGAAATGGAGCGAACACACAAATGATTTCCAATTGCATCCTATGTGCTAATAAGAATAATTTTGCATCAAATTGAAATGTAGAATGAAACTCATCTATATTTCCAATTCAATTATCTCATTCATCAATTTCACACAAATATTAATTGCATTTGCCAATGCATCATTCAACAACCAATAACCATGACATTGATTCAACTCACAATTTGATACAAATGGGGCAAGGGTTGAAGCAATGATTTTTACAATGGCCTAAATTTGTGCTATTGGAATTTTGCATTGTAAAGCCAAATTATGTTTGTTGACCTATGACAAACTATATTCAAGGGCTTCTTGGAATATTGCACTTTGGATGTAAACTTGCAACAAAACAATTTGTTTTTCCATTCTATCCTTCCTTTTCTTGATTTTTTTGGCCATGTTATACAAGCTTGAATTAAAGATTATTTAGATTTGATGTTCACAAGTTGCAAACTTGAACTTACCTTTCATCAGAAGTGGCATATTAACAAGCTTTAAAAAGGGCATGTCTAAAACAAACACCTTCAAATGGTGCCAATATCCCCAATTCTTCATATTTAACAATTTGTTTAAGAACATTTGTCATTGTAGGTAGATTTGTGCCCTCATCTTCACATAACAAATAATTTTGTTGATCAACTTGTACTCTTCGAACAAAGCTTGTAGTTGATTAGCAAAATTAATTCTAGTAGTGCCTTTTATTTGAAATGAACCAATTGTAGCATGTTTTGGTTCCCAATCCAATGTTAAAAAAAATAATCACAAGGGAAAAAATATCAATTGCATTTTTGCTCATCCAAAGGTAAAATGTTGCTGTCACAAAAATTGTAGCATTGATATAAGTCAAAACAAACTTTTCAAGTGTGCATTTCACCATACAAGGTAATACCTCTTTAGTTAAGGTTCCACATGATAAAAACAAAAATTGTGATTCCCTTTGTAAACCAAATTGCTTTATCCATATGTTTTCAATTGTGCTTAAAGGGAGTAGCCTTTTCACAACAATCAACACAAGATCATCAATGAAAGTTTTTTGTTTCCCATCTAATTTTTAATATGTTGTAGTACTACTAAAAAATGCATAAATGGATTTTGGAATTATAACTTTTTGAACCTTGGAGCATTGTTTTTCAAAGGCATTGTTTGGCATTTGTTTTAGCAAAATGTTGTCAATGTGCAATTTCATTAACATACATTCTTA
Source organism: Sphagnum tenellum (assembly GCA_963921925.1). NCBI lineage: Eukaryota > Viridiplantae > Streptophyta > Sphagnopsida > Sphagnales > Sphagnaceae > Sphagnum > Sphagnum tenellum. The sequence continues at coordinate 9,203,431 of OY998155.1, forward strand.
AAATGTTAGAATGTTTAGGTTTACAATTTTTTTCATGGCTGAAATTTCATTTCAATTTTATGAAAAAATCAAAATTTTCCTATTTGGGTGAAAATCCTTTGAGGTGTATCACACATGATGAAAAAGGTTGAGTCCTTACTACAATGTTTTTTTACTTTATATTTTGATCTTCATAAAAAATAATGAATCAAAAGATGTAAAAAATTTCAAAAGAATTATATTTTAGACCATTACAATTCTAGATTCCATCATAATCATCCATAAATGTGTCTTTACATGGTGAAAAAGGACTAGGTACAAAAGATAGAAAAAGGTGACACTGGGACAAGATTTTGGTACACCTTAAAAAATTTGCACCCATTTCAAGTTTTTGGTCCCAAAACATGAGCATCCAAAGCAACTGAATGACACAAAATACAATGGAAAATTTGTTTTGTTTCAAAGGACACATGTCATCATTATTTGGTTTGAAAAATGCACAAGGAACATATTTTTAATCCTATGAAACGCAAAACTTTGCTTGCTAGAATAATGTAATTAATTGTTGGTATTTGATTTAGGAGCGGTGGTATTACATCTACATTGGAATAAGAATTAATAATAATGTCACCATCACCGTCAGGAAGTACAACAAAACAACCGGGGTTTTCATTCCCCATGGTGAAATTATCACAGGATAACAAACACACAATTTCAAACTTTCTTTCTAGACATTAATCACACACACACACTTGGAAATTACTTGGAAATACACAAAACTTGTCAAGGAACAGTAAAGTTGAAAAGGATTTGGAAATTTTCAAAATATGCCAAGGAGTAGATTGGCAAGGGAGTAGGGAGATTAACTTAATTCATTGTTATTGTTGTCATCCTTGTTTAGGGCTATCCCTTGTGGTGTAGATGTTGGTTACACCAATGGTTACTCTTTCACCTTAGGTTACTGGGCTGATGACTATTACTAGAAATATTGTTAATTATAGTTGATATTTTAGGCAACTGCTACACTTGGAACTTGCATCCAAAAAGATAGACATGGACATATAAAACTTCCCCGCATACTGAAAAATAAATAAAGCAAGTGAGTTGGATGCAAACACATAAAATTTCATTACAAAGTCCCTTATACTCTAGAGTCTCCTATTATGGATGAAGCAAATGAGGTAGATGCACACATGAATGCAATCACAACAACACATATCATAGCAAGTGTAACATTTGCTTGGTTTTTTCATGTTTTAAAATCATAATATAATTTGATGTTGAAATTATAATTTTTTTTTGCATAGTTGTATTTTTAATATATCATGAGAACATGTGAATTAATTTGAAATTAATCAAATGAATAAAAAATAAACAAAAACACTCATTAAACAATGTAATGTTTGCTTTTAAGTAGTAAAAAGACTTGTAAATGGATTTCAATTTTTTTGAAAATGACATGTTTTGCCAAATTTTAAACCTTAATAAAATAATATGAATTTTTAATAAAAATTTAAAAAGAATTTTGAAATTCTTTTCAAAAATATTTAAAAATATTTTAAGAATGTTTCCCAAAAACAGTCACAAAAGCAATAAAAAAGTAGGTAGGTGTGATTCATATTATTCTGTTTGCACCCACACGCAAAATTCCTTTGCAAAATCCTCCATCCTCCAAAGTCCCTTATTACAACATAAAATAAAAAGGCAGATATACACAAAAAGTTGCACAAAGCTTGAACACACTCACACATCTTATATATTAATTGCGTTGTCTGTTTGTGACGTGACAATTCTATTTTTTCATTCTATGGCAGAACCGGCCTCTATATATTACTGCAAAAGTTAACAGGTTGTCTTATTCATCCCATTCTCTACACATGGATGATTAACCGGCCTGCGGGTCGTGTGACGTCCGTTAGTGATGGAGCTCGGGTCCGTCACAGACGGCCGACCGGTCCTAGCCCGGCACTCCTGGACTCCCGGATTTTCACTGACCGGGCCCGCCGTGGGGGGTGCCGGGCCGGGTCTGTCACAAAAGGCCGACCGGGTCTAGAATGATATCTTTTCACTTCAACTATCTGGATTCGCCCAAATTTCAATCTAACGGTTAAAATCGTTTTTCTCCCGACCCCACAATGTTTCTCCTTGGAAGCCCGCTTTCCAAACGAACGGTAAGGATTTGATACATTTCACCACATCCAACGGCTACGAACCGTGGTGCTAAGACAACCGTGCCAAGTAAGAAATTTCAAAAGAGCCCGATTGCGAAGGTGGGGCCAATTTCCTTAACGTATCTTTTCGGAAGAATAAAAATCAATCGGCACGGATGTGTCCAATTTTTAATCTGACGAATAGAAATAAGAGAGGGTAAATATCGAAAGTGTCCTACATCAACGAAAACAAGGATGGCAGCAATAGGTACCTATAGTGGCCGAAGGTCACGGGCACCCATTAGTAGAGCTTTATGAACCAAAGAGAGGAGGCAAATACACATAGAGCTTACTTATATACAAAGCTCAACCAACCTGAAATGTTAAGGTTTAGGCCAAACCATGGTGGTAGTTTCAAGGTTTATGTGAATAGTGATGGTAATTTTAAGGTTTAAGTGAAACTGTAATAAGATTTGCATGGGTTTGAGAACATACCCAGGCTTGGGGATGGGTATCTCAGAAATTATATCTAAGGTTATGAAATGAGTATATTTTTCAAAATTGTATACTCTTGAGTATCCATTTGATCAAGATATATTGAGTTTGAAAAAATAAAATAAGATAAAAAAATAGATCTTACCCGTACCTGGCGGGTATATCCAGGTGAATGATATACACACAACACTGGTAGAAACGTCAAGGTTTTTGTTTTCATACTGAACATATTGATATGGCATCCCTAGACTAAATCAGGGTGTCTGAGTCCAAATTTAAGAGGCCTTCCTGAACAAAATGAAACTACCAGTGTAGATGCTGGTTCACCCTGGCCCACATTGTGATACCTTGGTGGAAATCTTCCCCAACTTTTATTTTGGGGTGGGTTGCTTCTAAATTTTAGAAATATCTTGTCCTAAGACAAAATCAAGGTCTCCTTCCAAGTCCAAATTGAACATTTCCCCAGTTGAAATATAGTCATCAAGAGAGCTGAATCAAAGCAGATGGTGAATGTACCAGTGTGGGTGCTGGTTCTTTCTGGCCAGATCATTCATCTATTGACTTAGCATGCCACATGCAACAGCCGCCTGATTCTAATCCAAATTAATTTTATTGACTTGACATCAATAATGGATGCTACTGTTTTTGGATGATATCAACAATCACTGATTTTTTTTTCTTCTGGCAATTTTCTTTCTATTTCGAGAAACTTTTGGAAAAAATCTATTTTTTGCTGTATTGAAATGTTTTTTTTCTCCAGCTAGAATTTGGCACTTTTGACAAATTAAAAGGTTGAAAAGAAATCACTTAATTTCAAGAAGAATAAGATTATGATATATATATAAAAGTTGATTAACATTGTCATAGACTCTAAACACAGTCTACTAATGAGACCCTAATACTAGTTGAAAGCAGTGATCATACATGAGACAGTTTAGCCAAATTTGGCTACAAACAGGATATGAAAGTTAAGCATTTAAGAACTTAATATCCTTCACATTTTTGGTTACAATGTGCTGAAATTTCTAGCCCAGAAACCTATAGAGAAATATTTGGATTTCTCAAAAAAATTACTTTTTCCCCCAAAATTTAACGACTAGGAAAAGAAAACACTTTTTTTTCCTATTCTGAATATTTTTTTTCTTACTGGCTAAATTCAATCAGAAAACAATTCCTTGCATGTTACATCACGAAAAATAATTGAGAAATAACATAAAATCACTGCAACTTAAGAACAATTAATGTTTAATTTTCCTTTTTTCACACAATTTTTAAAATTAAAATTTTTAATATTGTAAATTCTACGTTTTTGTTAAATGTTTTTGGTAAAAGCTGGCCAAATGTTTTATATCACAAAATTGAAAAGAAACCCTGGTTATGATCTAACATTAAAAGGTTCATTCAGGACAAAAAGAAACTGATATTTAATATTATGCACAGCCTATGTATCCGGGTTCAAACTAAATACAGTATGATTGATCTACTTGACCAAGTAATTGAATCCATTGGACTTTTTATCGCCTGAATCAGAGCTGGCACTGGCCAAGATCAGCAATTGGCAATCAGAAATGCATAGCAACTGGTCAAAAAATCAGCAACTTCGGGAAGAAAAGATCCGCAATTGGTCGAAAGCTTAGCAGCAACCGGATTATTTGATCAGAAATTTTGCACTAGACGACGTTGACAAGAGTTTGGAAGTATTTCTTTTTTGGAGCTAAATAATCAAGTTTATTATAAGACTGATCTAGACTTCCGCTGTTTTTGGGCTGGCTATATATATACCCAACAAAAAGAGAAAATAATAATTTTCAAGTGCTTGTTGAGATTTTTCAATAGCAAGTTCTTTTTTCAAAATCGAAGAAACATCGTCATATTTCTATACATAATTCAAGTAGGTAGCCACAAATAAAGAAGGATTTAAAAAAATTAATTTTGTATTTAGCTTGTAGTGACGTTTTGATACATCTTTCTATAGATGATAATTTTCACTTTGGCTATATCACAAAATTGACGAAGCAAATATTGGACGATCCAGCCTTTTTTTAAATGGGTACATCTACTAAAAATATTAAGTGCTATAATCAAGTGCTTTTTTTGCGATTTTCAGTAGAAAAAATTTGACCAAAACTGAAGTAAAAGCGTCAGATTTCTATACATGATTCAAGTAGGTAGTCAAAATAGAAAGATATTTAGCTTGTAGCCAAATTTGGCTAAATCTTTCTATAGATGATCACCAAGCTGGCTATATCACAAAATTGACCCAAAAAAAAAGAGGCATTGGATCTAGTAAAATCATAACCATAAACTGGTCGACCGATTTCGAGCAACACAGCACATGGGTCGGCTGTACTATGTACTATTCTTGCAGCAACGACCAATTAAGCAGCTGCAACTGTTTCTGCAGTGAACCAGCTTGCCTGAAATCCAAGGGACATGAGCTACAGGGAATTTAGTTGCTGCTGCTGCTGCTGCTGCTGCGACACTTCGTAGTGACCTCTGGAGGATCTGCACAGAGCAGCTTGTCTGACAGCCTCACCAATTTGGTGAGAAAGAAGCTTTGAAGTCAGTACTAGTAGTACCGTAGAAATTAGTCATGTTCTCGTTGAATTTGATTACGGCAATACATTTTTTATGAATATTTTTACAACTTGCAATAATATATCGGTGTATATTATTATATAGCTAATTACAATATCTTGAATGAGTAGCTTTGAGATCCATACTAGTAGACAGTAGCAAGTCCTGGTCTGGTTGAATTTGGAATACCCCAACAATGATTCCACGCTTTTTGCAACTTACAATATAATGGGTATCTATATATTATTATATAGCTTACAATTTTTTGGAAGAGGAGTTTTTGAGATCAGTACTCGTAGCTTGTAGAAAGTCATGATCTGATTTTGAATACTGCAATAATATTTTCAATGATTTTTGCAACTTTCAATATTGTTGGGTATATATTATGTATGTTTGTTCATATGTTGCTACAGTGATAGGTCTGCAGCTTTTCTGTCCGACTCGACGATTGCTGGGTCTGGTTTGATGAGGTAGATGGCTCTGTCGAATGTTGGTTTGCCATGCTTGTAGACGTCGTCCATGCGATCCTGCATGTAGAAGCCCTTGTAGAGTGGAGGGTGTTGTTCATCAATCAGCGCAGGAGTTGGACAAACTTTTGTGCTTTCCGGGAATTCATAGGATGCGACTATAGCCAGGCGCGTATTGTTTGGGCTTGCTAGCACGCGGTGCCCCATGCTCTTATAAGCCCCATTTGTAAATGTCTGCATGGATAGCATCACGATCACATGACAAGGTTACAAAAGTCTGTTGTTAGTTGGGAGCAGATTCATGAACCATATAAGGTGCGTCTACCCAAAAATCAACGAGCCCTCGTTGGGTCTCTGATCAGCAGCCTAATGGAAAGCCACTGAAATAGGGCCTTGTTTCTTGCTCAGGGACAATCGCTTTCCATTGGGGAGCTCCAAGTGGTTGAAAATATGTAATTAATCATGTTAAGAACTATTGAAACAGATGTTCGCATGAAAAAAAGATCGTGAGTATGTATAGTGAGTTAGAGTTACACTCAAAGTTTGAGTGAGCTGTGAGATGATTGTGAGCAAAGCTAGCTGAAAAAGCATAATGCAAAGCCGCCATGATGACATGAGCAGCCTAATAGAAAGATGTCCTAACTGACCTCTATTTGGTCGTCGATGTTAATGAAGAGTGCCCCGGGTATACACTGCTCTAGTGACATCCATTCCTCGTCTTTCCATACTTGCAAAGCTGGATGGGTGACTCTCTCCTGGGCGATCACCGTTAGAGCACCGTAGTCTGTGTGCGCAGGCAGAGCTACCTGTTCGGCTCGAAGTCCGTTGGATCGAAGATAGTGAATGGACCTGACGCTCAGCCACGGTTGGTGATTCATAGCATCATTTATGAACGATGCTGGTAGACCCAAATTCTCCGCCAGGAGCTCCAGCACCTGTTTGCACAGCTTCTCCAACGCCCTTCCGTATGCATCCATCGTTTCCCTGCACAAGGAAAGGGCGGGTTGGATGTTTGTCAAACAATGATTAGGAAGGGTCTCGAGACTTATCTTCTTCCGTCTCGCCCCTTTCCTTGCAATTTGTCAACACTGGTCAGAAATTCAACACAGAAAGATAGTTCACTTGAATTCACCTGTAGGAAATGGGATTGGCGGGCCACTTGGAGAGATCTCTTCTGAACGTTGGCAACAGTTTGGCATAGCAGTTTTCGAGCAGGTACGAGTCTTTGACGTCATGTGTGTGTCCCTTCTTTGTCCAGAAGGTGCTCTTCCCGTAGCCTTCTGCCCGCATGACGAGCTCCCTGCGGTATACTTCCTTCTCCTCCTGTGGCAGCTCAAAGAAGCGCTTTTGATTCTCCATCAATTTCTCCAAAAGAGCTTCCGGTACTCCATGATTTACAATCTGAAAGAAACCCACGCGGCTCGCGGCCTCATGAATCTGACCCCTGATACGAGCGCGTCCCTCAGCTCCTTCGATTCCAGAAAAGTCAATTACTGGCACCTTGATTACCTTATCATCGATCAACGAGATTCCTGCGAGTTTCCCCTCTAGTTCAAGGTTGACAAGCTTCTCAGGCGTGACCTGCAGATGCTGATCACCGCTACTGTCGCCACATGCAACTGGAGCCCGGCCAGCGCCGCCGGCAACCTCGAATGTGCGTGTCGCCGCGGATGTCAGTTGATTTTGAAGGATTCCAGGAGAGAAACTGCTACACATGCTTTGTAAGCTGGAGCTTGATAGAATCAAACTCGAAGCCTCTTGTACATAGACTGACCCATGAGCTAGCTGCTCCATGGACCCAACTGATATGTTCTGAGCAACAAGACTTGTTGCACTCGCCATAATATTGTTTGCTAAATCTCGAAATGAATCACAAGCTACACACCTGCACCCAACTGTGGAGAAGCATGTATATATACATACTCGAGAGAATACAAAGATTCAACACCCAACCATAGGCAGCAAATTAAAGCTCCTCAAGAGAATTGTCTAGGGCCCTGATCCCACCCAAGCTGCCTTAATTGCACAAGGGACTAGAATGTTTGGCAAGGAGATAATAAGGAACTGGTGCCTCACACATCAGCAGCACTAGATGAAGAGGTCACTGAATTACTAGAAACAAATGTCTTGGGTCTAGTGCAGCTTATAGATCAGTCACTAGTAGTCTAGCTAACTAGGTAATAATTCTGTTGACCTCCAGCGTCATTAATTTCTATCAGTGACAACTTCAAGAGCAGTCAAGCTGTTGAGAGAGAGAGAGAGAGAGAGACACACACACACACACACATATTTTTTGTAAATAGGAAATAGGTGCAAAAGAACTTTGTTTTCTATTGAATACCGTGGACTACGTAGTACTTAGCTTCAGGTCAAGTTGGGATGCGTTTTGCTCAAACACAGGGAAACCCTTGGTGACTGATGGACTGGACTGTCCCTCATTGGTAGCAACTAGGAACCTAGCTTGGTGTCTGTCCCTATGCCAGCAGATTCATACGCCGAAGAAGCGGACGACAATGCGGGGGGGGTTTTGTCACTTTCCTCTATTTTAGCCTTTGTAAATAGTATTTCTTGGCCAGCCAGATCCTGGTATTATGTGACTCAGCAGGTACTAGTGCACCATCCATTGGGAACCCATTATGACTCAGTTCTGGAAGAGTTTTGGTGCAATTGAGTGAGTTACCAAAGGTGGAACCTACTTTGTGAACCCCTTTTTCTTTTCCCTCACATGACCTAAGGTAACTAAACCCTAAACCCTACACCTATGTAAGTGGGTAAAGTATAATGGGTAAGTAGGTAGCTAGCTAGGGAATGTAAATGGTTACTATGTTGGGACTTAGTAAGTTCCTAAATCTTTGGACCTGTGATGGTGATCAGACATACCCTTTGAACTAATTACACCTCTTCACAGAGGCTGTATATATTCTTTGTCTCTTTCTTTTATATATTCATTACTTGCATGCACACTTGATCATAACCATCTATTTCTAATATACTATGTATGTATGTAAGCAGGTAAGTAGGTAAGGCACTTGGTCCCTACTAGGTAATGAGATGCATGTGGATGTTTAATACATATCCATCCAACCATGGTGGTGTAGGTTATGCCACAGGAATATTTGATGTCCACACATCATCCATGCTGGACCGTGTACTGGTGGGTGCTGGTTCACTCAGGCCCTAATTCTGGGGTATTTCTCTCCTCTTGAAGGTATTTTGTCCCTGGTCACAAGGGGCAGTGGTGAATCTATGCTGATACCTTCACCTTCTAGAGTCACACCTCTTAGTGGCTGCATTTAACCTAGGAAATGTTTAGTCCGGACTCAGAGTCTCTGATTTAATCTTCAGATGTTATATTTGTAATAATGAGAAGTGCTCAACCCACACATAAAGCATTGGGCCAAATTTCCTATTGTATTGGTTTTTGGTTTGTAGCTTATAGTTTATACTATGATACCAATGCTCTGATGATGACAACAAATTTCGGAACACACAGTGTGTGAATGAGGCTGCTAACATCCCGTCTGAACAATGCCCCAATAGTTAATATGGGAATCCTTACCAAAATACTTGTTGAGTGTAGTAAAAACAGTAGAAGCCACTGTCAAGGGGCTTCCAGTCTATCACCCTTGAACAATCAGAGGTCTCAGGACCAAAGGCAACAACAGGTTTTAAATATAGTTGTATGGAATACACTTGTTTAGATGGAAGTTAGGTACATGTCACGTGTGCATTTTAGATGGGAAATATGTGTATTTCAGTGTCATTGGAGTGTACTTAATAATAATTTGAGTGGCCTCTTTCAACTTGAAAGAATATCAGCAAATTTGTTTCATCTTAGGTAATAATAAGATGTTAACCCCTTTAAATTTTTCAGATATGATATAGTTGCCTGATCATGGATACCAAATCCCCATATGAGTTCTAGTAAAGTTCAGCAGCTGAGGTTGAAACTTGAAAGGAGTCTTGAGTATTGAGTATTGACCAGTGTTGGCTGCATATTGGAAATCAACTGAGGTATATATCAACCAGGGTCTGGGCCAGGTTATGGGTGAAAACCAAGGCGCATGCAAAATCAGAATCCACATCGGTGGCCTTATCACCCAATTTGTACTAATACAGACAGTTGAAAATGGGCAAAGTTCCAATACAGACAAAATGTAACCCTTCATACATGACAAAACAGCTACTGGTTGGAAGTGTCTGAATTTGGGTGCACAGATGATGTTGCTTTACTCAATCCACCATAGGCTTATTTATGGGTAGATATATACCAAATTTGCATCCCCAATCTCTTAGTTTTTTACTTTCTGGGGTTGTGGCTCTCTGAAGCATCAGATGCCCTGATTGGTACAAACTGTCATAGGAACAACCTAACAATAAGCAAAGTTTAACTTTAACCATGAAGAACACCACAGCCCCACACCTATCTTAACTTGGGAAACTTCTAAAATTTTGTTGCAATGAGACAAATCCACTCCAGTGTGGCACCTTCAGATTTGGTGGCCCAACCAAAGCATCCCCCAAAATCCCAAGTTTTCTGCCAAGATTTCTTGGCAACCACAAATTTGTGGCCAAACACAGCATTCTCATCCCAAGTCTTGTGCCAAAATTTGTACTACTCTTGGAAGATATCTCATGTTTACAACTACCCACTTATTCTTCTACATTTATCTAAGTTTGCAAAGAGTTTCAGCAACCCTTCCAAAGACTTGGGTCCCTTTTACTTTTTAATGAAGTCAGGCAATGGAAACTACCTTGGGTTAGGACTGAAGATGATGTTCTTATCATCCACTTAACTCATTGACCAATAATATTTCAAGAACTTGAGCAACTCTTCCAAAGATTTCATTTCATCTACATTTGGCCAGGATGAACCGGCACTTAGTGCAATTGAGTCCTGTACCTTCGTCTTCTTCACTGAGGCTCCTAATTAGTGTGTATATGTAATCTGCTAAATCTTAAATCTGGACTAGTGACGCTCATTTTATGTTATGATCAATCATGGGATATCTATAATGTCTAGAAGCAACGAAGAATCCCCTAAAAAATCTGGGGTTTTCTCTTTTTACCAGTGTTGTATCATATGCATGTGAAGTGTACACCTGGTATGTATATATATTATTGTCATTAGGGGCCTTGTGAACATGCCCAAATGGTTTAATATGTGTATGGATTATGTAACCCAGCACCCACATGTGCCCCCCATCTCCTTGTGGGAAACCCATTATGACCATATTGTGGATGAATCACAACTAAGTTTTAAGGCCTCTTTCCATCGAGTAGCTGACTTTCTGATTTGGAAGGTCCACTTGCTATGCATTTCCATAAATTTCCCAAGCTGAAGGTGCACCTAGGGTTAGGTATCCAAGGTTGCAAATTTGAATAGTAGATCTACAGATGCATCTGGAGTAGTGAAAAGTGGTAGGCCTCCCCCCAAGTGACAATTATCACATCTCATATTTCCCTAAGTTCTTCAAGTTCCCAGGGGTGCGAGTACTAAGAGTGAGAGAAATATGAACCATGTAATTCCATATGTTGAATATAGATATTCCAAATTACTTTGTTCTGTGCCAGGAGGTTCCCCAGTCAGGAACTTCTAAGTACCGCACAATATGTGAGATTTTTGTAAAGGTCCCACCTGGGTTCACTATACTAAAAGCCTCCTTTCACCTCACACTACCTACATAGACTATGTATGCAAGATGGTAAGTATCAAAGGTAAGCAGGTAGAGAACATAATCGGTTACTAGGTAAGTATGGAATACACTTCCTACCCATTAGGTAGATATATATCAGTGTTGGGCGATTCTCTGTGGACCATTGGTTCTTTGCTGGTTTTCAGACTGGTGATATAATAGGTATATCACCAACAGTTCTCTCCTTTGGAACCGCCTTGCTCCAAGTTCATTGAAAACAAAGATGAGAAAATATTTTGTCAATCTCCAGATTTTTTTGTTTCTTGTTGTGTCATTGAATTCTCTTCTTCTAATTGTTGTTTTTCTTTTTCTCTTTTCCTTTAGTGAGAAAGTTCAAACTTGTGATGCATAATAATTTTTCTTTCTTCTTCTTGTTAAAAGCTCAAGCTTTGTTATGCGCTACAAGTTGTTGGAGGCTTGCACTTCACATTCACTGTAACCAATTGTGTGTTTGGATCACCATTCTCTCATATATGTGATCGTCTACTTTCATCGCCCTTTCCTTGTTATAGCTACCATGGAAAATTCATCTCCAAAGACTAACAATGCTACCACATAGCTTGAATCTAATGTGTGTGTTGTTGGGTGTTTGGCAAGATATGGTAACAACTTTAGCATCATGAATGTTTTAGAGTAGGTGGCCCCTAGCATCATGAACATTCTATAGTAGGAAGCCATGTCTTATTCGATCACTACAAATATTCTAATGGAGAAGGTGTTATTAAAAAACTTGAGGAAGCGACAAAAGTTTTAGAAATCTCAATAGATGACTTCGGCCACTTGGGCATTTTTCAAGGTGAACAACAATCATCCCATTGATTTTGGGTAGAGCCAAATTATGTGATGCATTGTTTGTCATGTTGATTTACTTTTTAAATATATAAAGGAGATACATTATCATTTTTGAGCTCTTATTGATTGAAAACCAATTATTAAAGCCATGAAATGTAATCCCAAGTGCCATATTTGAATTTCTTTTCTTTTCAAATCCATTCCCAAAAAACTAGGAAATGTAGAAGGGGTTTTTGGAAGATATCATGTTGTTTATCATCAAAGGTTTTCTACCATTAAGAATTGTTGAAAATTTTTGGTTCTACATATTGGTTTTTCAATTGTGCCTTAGAGTGAACTTTCCATGTAGGAAGTTTTCACTAAAAACATTCTTCCGACATTAGTGAAAAAGATCACTTTGACAAAATATGTGCAACTTGCTTTGGTTGAATGCTGGTCAACCACATGCATTTTTAATATTTGGATGTCGAAAAAACTCATGATGTTTTTGCAATGGTTGTTAATTTTTTGTCCACCAACTAAAAGCTTAAACATGTCATTGTTGGGTTGTTTGAAGCCCATGATGTGAATTGGGCTACCATGGTTATGAAATTGAAAAAAATGTAGACAAATTTTTACTCACATAAAATATTATGACCTATGTCAAGGATGAAAGCTTTAATTTGCAAACTTATGCAACAACTCTAAAGTCAATTTTGTCATGTGGTCACCTCAACATGCAAGTTGAACCATTTGATAGTTTTGTTCTAAACATGCACTAGTTATTAAAAATATTTCAATATGCCATTTTAGATGACAAGGTGTCTCACAAATTATTGTATGCACCAATAAAGTTTGTTCACATTGACATCAACAAATGTATCATAGACCAAAAAAATTTAAGAAGGAGAATCAAATGTAAAAAATTTGTGTGTGGGTTCTATTTTAAGCCCATGCAAATTGAACGCCCTAATGAAGATGAGATTTTTTTTGGACCTTAAGCTTTTATGCTTCATGCATGGTTAATCAAATAATCTTTTTGTTATATTCCCATACAATGTTAAGTTCAAGGGGATCTTTGATTTGTAATTTTTTAATAAGTGCCTTCATTGAGTGTTGTTTTTTATGGCATGGTTGATTTGATTTTTGAAACATGGTTAATTTCAAGAAAATTATAATGTAAGTTGTAAATGCTTTTATTGTAATTAGTCATTATTTCATTGAAACTCGAAACATGGTTTTTTTTCAAATGGTTTCATATTATGTTCATTGAAGGAAAGATCAAATATTTGTTTCTTGCTTTTGTTGTTGATTTAAATAACTAACCTTAGTCAATTTGATAATTAAAAAAAGTCAATTGGTCAAAGGCTTTTGCTTCATAACTTATTCATGTAATGGACTAATTTTATTTGAAAAGCCTAAATTAAAACTATTTAAAAAAATAAACAATTCATGAAATGCAATTGGATTAGGTTTGCCTAAAAATCAAATCAAATTCCAAATCATATTATGTTAAAAAAATTGACATGTAGAACCCTGCTTCGGATATTCAAAGCCCCCAAAACTAACCAATGCCTTAAAAACAAAGAAAATTGAAAGTGATTAAGTTTTAGAAAATCTCAAAAACTTCAAATTTGAAACTAGCTAATTATAATTTTTTTGAAAGGTCAACTACCTAAAATTATTAGTTTTATAAAAAATCAAAAAACCACCAACACTAATAGATACATGTGCATGTTTAGTACATAGTTAACCACCATGGTTAATTAGTTATGGGATAGGAATAGAATGAATAATGTTTCCTATGCATACACTAAATCACACCTATGGTCATTAGTCATTAAGACATCATTATATTTCCTACAAATCATATAACAAATCATTATGGCTAGAACAAATGTCCAATGAAGCTGCCATATATCAACATGGCTCAATAAAATTCAAGGGAAAGTCACTATAGCGGCCACAAAGTTCCTACGATTCACAACAAATCACTATGGCCACAAAAACATGTCCAATGAAGTTCCTAGGCCCAATAAAAATCAAGGGAAAATCATGATTATACTTACAAAATTCCTTCAACTCACAACAATTCGAGGTGGCCACAAAAAATGTTTAATGAAGGTGCTACATGTCAACAAGGTTCAACATAAATCAAAGGAAAGTCCCAACCAATTTGCAAATATGCGCAAGATTCGTTATTGAGATATGTGCATTCAAAGATAATACCCAAGATTCATTCCAACAAATCTAGATGTATCCAAAACCTTACAAATGACCAAAAACATTTTCAAAGTTAATTAAAACTCAAGTCAAATCCCCAATTCCTAGAATCTAAAAACTGAACATTTTCATCTTTAAAAAAAACCTAGATCTTAAGTAGTCATCTATCACAATGTGAATGTGCAATCTAGAAAACTTAGGGAATAAAGGATCACAAAACCACCCTTGCATTTTAAGTTGTTCATACTCAATATTATAAGTTCATTAATTAAAAATATATGAATATTAAAACATATTTGTATCACTTGAAGATGCCATTAATAATATGGATAATTTTTCGTAGCTTATCTAAAACTAGATTATGTACATAAGACATGTTATTAAAAGACATACCTTTTTAAATTATGTAAGCTATGTTGATATGATGAAACATAACTGTAAAGTGAAAAACCCATTATTAATGTGCAAGATTTTGAGAAAAAAAATGTTACAAAAGCAAATATTTGTGTTTCTAGCAAATATTATGTGGGTTGTATGTTATAAACATGAGGTGCCACTCATTTTTGAACCATTTCTTTATGATTTGGGCCCATGCACATTTCAAAAGACCATCATGACAAAATGGAAGATTTGGTTACAAGAGCGAGTTCATTGAATTTTTTTGGCATAATGATAAAATCCAAAAAAATTCCCTAGGTGAATCCATGAACTGTCAACATTTGACAACCAATGACACATTTTTGTGGTGCACCTTTAGTTAATAAATTGACTTTTGAACTCACAACATATTACAATGAATTTGCAAATAAATGATTGGATTTATGACTAATTTCTTGTTATAATTACCACATGTGACTTGTTACCTAGGACCTAGTCACTTTGGACAAGTCATATAAAATTTTAGTTGCAAGAGACAATACATGACACCTAGTTATAATGGTAGTCACGTAAAGATGTGACTTACATGAATTTTACATCCATCCAAACCAACTTATGTGGCATTGTCATTTTATGATTGATTTTACAACAAAATGATGTAGTCATATTATTTATATTTATTTTCGAAATATATATTATTTAGATAGTAATATTATATATATATATATATATTTTTTAATTTCATTAAATTCAACCTATACCATGTTGACATGTGTCATTACATAGGTTAAGCTCAAAAAAAATAAGGCAAGGTTGTTAGGTAACCACCTATTGTGTTGACCTAGTAGGCACCAAACTTTAGTTGGCCACATAAGTAGGGAACATTTGGTCAACAACCATAATTCACCACAACCCATGTCACAAGTGGGAATTGATCTTTGAACCACAAGGATGGAAATCAACTCTTTTATCACCAAGCAACCCCACTTGTTGTGGCCAAAAAAAAATGTGCATTTTATTTATCTTATTTCATTTAAAACATTATGGAAACCTTTATTTGATTAAAAATTTAATGTTATATATATATTTAATAAATCATAATTATATCAACAAAATGTAATTTAGATGGATGATATACAGTTTATTCGTTATATAATGTTTATAAATGGGTCATAAATTATTCCTATTATTTAGCTTATTCAATAAATAAATTGATTGCTTACCTAATTAATTAAATAAGTGATACAAAAAAATATCACATATCAACATAATAAAATACCTACTACTTAGCCCACATACATATTATCTACTATTTATTAGTTTACAACTTACAACTTACTAATTGATTAATTATTTAACTTAATTAATTAGTTGAACATAAAATTATTTCATTCAACACAATGAAATACCTACTTTAATTAACCTATTTACATACTATTTAACACCTATTATTTAGTCACATACATATTATTTATTACCTACCCCTATTTCTACCATTAATTATCATGGGTCTTCTACATTTAAAAAAAATGGACCAAACCTTATCACACATGATTTAATGTTTAATTCATTGAAAATAATTAAGGGAAAATAATTAAACCATTAAATGCAACAATTTCATCGGCCAACTTTTTGTTAAAAAACATGTAATTACATGTGCATTTGCAACTAGGATTTATAGTTGCAAATGAAGTTGAAAAAATGCCATGTGGTGTCCTATGGCCTATGAACCACCTTCCAAGTTATAAAAACAATTCCATTTTCATTTTTTGGGGGATGTCATTAAAAATGAATGATATAAGTGTATTTGTTATTTTCATTTTCATTCAAATCAACATTAGTGCAAGTTTAAATTGCATATGCAACCACAAACCACTTTGTACTTATTTATGCAACTACAAGTTGTTTTTATTAAGTGCCATAGAGGACACTCGCATCTATAGTTGCAAAAATGGTTGATTTAGACATATAACTCACAAATGCATGGGTTGGAATGGATAGGATTCCTTGTAGTGACAACTATTAGAATGACATGTTTTGTTGTTAATTTGGTTATAAAGTAAAGAACTTCATTTCACTTAAAGAATAATTTTGACCTAATATAACATCTTGTTCAACAAAAACTTGCTTTAAAAATTTGAAAAACTTAGGAATTTGGAAGTAACAAAGGGATTTGACAACACCTCTTGTATCACTACTTTTGCAAGTAAAAAATCCCGAGAACACAAAAAGTTGAGGAAAAATAATTCTAGAAATGCAATGTGTAGCCCTTGTAATATCTCTATTTAACATAGACACTTGAACATTGTCAACAACCCTTGATTTAAGCAACAACGGCCCTTGTGCTAGTTTTGTTACATTTTGTTCTATTCTTTGCCACATGTGACAAATACATTGCCATTTTACAACCTTTTTTTCCCTCTATTTAACCCTTGCCCTTGCCCTTGTTTAAAGATTTTTACTCGTCCTAAAATGCCTTTTTTGATTTCAACAAGTATCATCCAAAACAACATTATTCAAAGCGAATCATTAAAAAAGAATGGAAGTTTAAAAACAACAAATCATTAAAAAGGTGTGATGCAAAAATCAATTCAAAAACTTAATGAAAACATTGACCCTATGTGTTGTGAAACAATGCAAAAGAAACCCAACATTAAACCCTAAAATAGCAAAAAAATTGATGTCTTTTTTGCACATCCCCAAATTAAGCTTCCTTTCCGTGAACTTGATTTTGAAAGACCTAGTTAATATATGGGTGACATCACTTGAATATGTTACAATTTGAAAGTCATGGAAATAAGTCCATTTAAGTTCATTTAAGTAGAGGCCAACTATTTAACTATCCTTAACATATTATTAAACATTTGCTTTAACCAAGTTTCATAAGAAATGAGACTAAGCTTGAGAACTTTTGAAAATATCAATCATGTTAAGTGTGCTTCAAAAGTTAATGACTCCAATTTTAGAAAGGATTTCATACTTTTTTGTTTGTTTAGGTTATTGTTTTTAAAAACACCACATATTATGTTTCTATAAGAAGTTTGAAGCAAAAATGATAAAGATTAATCACTTATATAAAAGGATAAACAAAAAAAACAATCCATGTTTTTTTATTTCAAAAGTTTAATAAATTTTTTTATTGCATATGTATTGCAATCTATTAATAATTCAAGTTAACATCCTTTAAAAAATTGTTAATTAACATGTTAATGAATTTTAATTGTTATAGTATGTCAATTCACTACAACTTGTTAAAAAATGTAATGAGCTGTAAAAAGTGGTCTCCCTTACCTTGCATTTATCCAAATCATTTATAAATCAAGACGTATTTAGCTCACAAATCTTGACGAAGTCCATACATAATGCAATCACATGTTGAAAAAATACCTATTTAAAGGAATTAAGGTGTTTTAAAGATCTAAGACATAATATGTTTTAATTGTTTTAGTCCATTTTGGGATTCTTAAAAATTTTAACCATTTCTATCTAGTCATCACAAATAATTCCATAATATATTATAAGGAGGGAGTTAACCCCTCCTCCCAAGTCTAGGTCGTGTGAATTTTCAGTGAATTTAAAACAAGTCCATGATTCAAAGTGATGCCACTTAAATTAACCACCTACATTGTTTGGGTTGTGTAAATGAATTGACCAAAAAGTGTTTGTAAGAGTCACTTCATCCTAGTCTCATCCCCAAGCTCCCACAACACGTCTTGTCATAATGTTTGGAACTTTAACCTTTATGGATCGTGCCTTGGTTTTTCTTTATTTTTGTTGTTGTCACTTTGAAAAGTTACCACTAATACTGTGATCAAATTGTCAATGACACGAGCCGTGATGTTGTTGCATTTTAAAGCTTAGACTTAATGAAAAACATCAACCTTAAAGACATTGGAACCGTTCTCACTTAATATATGAAAGGTGCAAAATACAAACATTTGATTTTAATACAAGAAAAACTTTATTGTGCTTCCAAAAACATGAGGGTTTTTTTCATATTGATAATTTTTTTTGTTGCATACACAAACCATATATCAAAGTTTCTACAAAAAACATCATGTAACATATATATATAGATGAGATTGAATAGTCTTGCAACATCCAAGCACAATTGCTTCAACAATTAAAGACCTTTAGAAGTAACATTAACACAATGAAAAAGTACACATCAAATATGAGCATCCTTTTTAGTAATCTCCTTATATCTACAACATATTGATTGATTTTAGGGACATTGTTTCAAACATCACAAATCAAGATTTTAGCCATGGTTCATTTTAGCATTTGCAATGAGTAGACACAAATGTACATTGGAACTTATAAATGATAATTTGTTTTTGGATAGAAATGAAAATCCCAAGTGTGTGCCCATCTTTTTTTGTAATTTGTTGATTTAAAGACAACATGGCAATGACAACTTGGCAACGACAACTTGAATGTCATTTGGGAAGGAGTTAACAACTAATCAACTAAAATGTTGGCCACCATTGCGACAACCACATGTAAATGCTTGTGCTACCTCTATTGTAAATTCCTAAATTGGGCCATCACTATGGCACAAATCTTTTCATCTAGTTTTAAGGTGCTTTTCATAATCAAAACCAAATCTTATCAACAATTCTTGCCCCTCCCCTCATATTGCTCTAAAAACATCTAGTTCTGAAAACCAAAACTCACAAACCTAAAAGAGAGGATCAAACCTCCCAAGTTACAAGATTTTACAAATGAGGGCTTGAACTTGAATCTTGCACTTGACATTTCATGTTTCTTTTCATTCATGTGACCCTTTGCTATTAATGTTGCTTATAGTTTTTTTCAAATTTTGGCAATCTAATGGGCAGCAATTTGAGAATCACAAAACAACACAATTTGATAAACAAACCACACAAGCACAGTAAACTTTCAAAACCTTAAGCTGTCAAGATTATCATCAGACGAACTTTTAAAATTTTAAGGTATAATTATTCTTGAAATTTTGAGGGGCATTCATATGTGAATGAATGCTAAAGTTGATGTTCAATGCACCTAGAGAAGTTACTTTTATTTTTTTCCAAATAACATGCGGAAAATTTATAAGATGCAACTAATTAAAATATATAATGTATAATTTACTCAAATATAAATAAATTTCTTTAAATTAATTATGAAACTATATGTAAATATATATTTTAATCATAATAGAATATTATTTTGATTATACCCCTTTTATCTCAATTATCTCACATGTTTCATAAAATACACAAAGACTCATTTCTTGGGCAATGTACGGATGAACCATGTACTTGTGGTGGCACGGAGAGAGACATTACATTCGATCTATTTTGGATTTTGAAAGGGAAATTTGGACACATCTTTTCATGATCTTGTTTTTGGTCCTTGAAAAGTTAAAATACACCTTGAAGATGCAAAGTGGCTATATGGTTCTATTTTCGAGTTTTGTGGAGTTTCACTTGATTTTATGGTGTAAGTTTTAGCAAATAAATAATATTTTTATTTTTACAAAATTCCCCCTAAGGGTTGTGGATATGTTTCCCCAAATTAATAGGTAGCTTTATTTTGGGGGTCACTTGTGGCCATCATGGGAGCAAACAGTCACAAATTAAAATGTTAAATCATAGTTTGGCCTAGTGTAAAACCAGGCTTGGGACTAATTTCAGTGGCTACACCAATAGGATTGCTCCATTTGGGTTCAAGCTTGGCCTCAACTCCTTGTGTAAAGTGGGCCTAAGGTTGGGCCGAGAGGGAAAGATGAGTCCTCCACAAAGACAATAAGCCAGCAAGGAACACATCAAGTTAATTCATTACTTAGAAAAGCAATGCAAGAATCTTAGTTAGGAAGGTTGGGTTTAAGGTACAATTTTATTTTATAATAAATCCTGCCAAACTTCATAAAAAGAAAGCACCCAAGAAAGGGAGAGAAAAGAAAAGAAAGGGCAAGGACCTTTTTAATAAGTAATAATAAATTGATTGATTGGCCTAAGAGGCGAAAAACCTTTTGAAAAGCCAAAAGTTTGAACAGGTCCCTGCCAATGAAATTTCCATTCCACTCTCAAGTGTTATTTCCATTCCTCTCTGACCTGTAGCCAAATTTGGCTAAGTCCTCTTGTGGATGATCGCCAGGCCACATACCTCACAAAATTGGGAAAAAAAAGCTCTGAGATTCGTTCAAGCTCTACCTCAGGACAGAGTCTCTCTTCATTGCCGCAGCACCATTGTGGTAGAGACACCTTAAAGATTGAACCAAACGGAGGAAGAGATAATTGTAGCTGATCTCAGCAACCGCATTCTCTGCATCTTTTCAAAAGAGAGTTGGAAAGCAACCTTGGGCATTCTGATACCACAGGGGTACGAATTGCAATTTGGGCAACTGAAATTCAGTGCCGTCCGTCCATGACTGAATGTTTTTTCCACTGGCCTTAAGATATATGAAAGAAACCCAGTTTTGGGTTCTAGACTGACACATTGCAACATTTCTTCAAGGTTTCAGCATATTGTGTGCTTCACATTTTTACTCTTGAGTGGAGTTTCATAGACCTGTGGAGCATGGCATGTTGCACATGCTGAGTAAGCAGAATGCACACTTCACTGTGGTGATAGATAGTTAAGGGCATAATAGCATTTGGATTTCCTGTGCAAATGATGAAGTCATTTGTAGTGCTTGTTCAGGATAATTCTACCCTACTCGGCTTGCTTCCCTCTTCGTCATCAACGTCTCACCTGACATGCACATGGTTGCCAACACCATTATGTAGGTTATGTGTTAGTATTTAGCCCAGCCCATCTCTGTTGAAGAAGAGAAACATGTGGTCATTATATTGTCTAATTTTTTGTTAGCAACTTACCCATGCCCTTCAAGAGTTCACAACTCAAACAAGGTAACCAAACTTCAATCTTGTCAGAGTTCACATGTGTCAATGGATTGGTGTGTGTCTTGTTGCTCTGTCTTGGATTTTTGGTTGTAGGCAAATGAAAGGTACCTGGGTTTCAGACATAAGAAGACACAGGAAGCACTGTGACTTGAAAAATGGTTGGCATGTTCATGAATAGATCATTCAAAGTAGTTGATGTCTTTGTGGGAAATAGCTTGATTCACATGTATGTGAAATGTTGGACCAAATTGAGGATGCTTGGAGACTGTTCAGCGAGATGTGCCACCTTGAGATGTGGTCACTTGGAATGCCATCATGATATTGGGACATGTGTAATGCTTGCAAGGGCAGAAGGCGTTGGAACACATATTTTGACAAATTATGCAACACAAAAGGTGTGTGATCAAATTTTCTTACCTTTGTGGGGGTGCTGAATGCATGTGCCAGTGTAGTTGTGATTGAATCTAGGGTAGGTGTGTCCATGACCAGATCATTGTAAGTGGATGGGATTCAAATGTCTTTGTGGAGAGTAGCTTGGTTGACATTATCCCAGATGTGGGAGTGTTGAGGAGGCTTGGAAATCAGTGTTCAACAATATACCATTTCCAGATGTGGTCATTTGAAATGTGGGTAAGGCCAGAAGGCACTCTAGAACTATTCCAAAAAATGCAACACAAAGGTGTTCAATCAAATTATGTTACCATTTGTGGGATGTTGCATACATGCCTGCACAGTTATGCTTGAAGATGACAGGTGTCCCCATGAGCAGATCAATCAAATTGGATGAGATTCAGATGTCTTTGTGGGGAGTAGCTTAGTTGACATGTATGCAAAATGTGGCAGTGTTTGAGAATGCTTGAAGAGTGTTCAACAAGATGTCATCTTAGATGTGGTAAGCCAAGGGCATGTAAAATGTAGGCAAGGGTAGAAGGCACCAGGACTCTTTTGACAAATTATGCAACACAAAGGTACGCAGTCAAACTCTGTTATTGTTTTGGGTATGCAGCCCAACTCTGTTATATGTGTCAGCATAGTTGCCCTTGAAGAGGGCAGCTGTGCTCATTAGCAGACCATTGTAACTGGATAGGATTCAGATGTCTTTGTTGGGAGTAGCTTGGTTGACATGTATGCAAATGTGGCAGGATCGAGGATGCTTGGAGATTTTTCAACAAGGTGCCATCTTGAGATATGGTCACCTGGGACATGTGAAATGTAGGAAAGTGCAGAAGTCACTGGAACTATTTGGACAAATGCAACACCAATGTATGCACCAAAGCTCAAGTTTACTTTTGTTGACGAGTTGCAATTTAGAAGGTGAGTTTTGGAGAAATACGGCTTTTTGTTAGCACTTTGAGGCTTCTGTTTCTTTTGAGAAAAAGGGGACATGTTTTCAGAATTGTTGCTTTTTGTGGTTTTCTCACATGGGCTTCTTTCCAGAAGCTAGTCCTATGCAAATATATGTATCTAATCATCCAATTTGTCCTCAAAAGATGTTATGTCCCTGCCTTGTTTGCATTTGTGATCAAACCTACTGGTGGTTTTGTGACTTCAGGTTTTGTGTTCATGCCTGGAGTCTGCTCTCAACCTCTAAATTGGTTGAATCATTGATTATTGTAGATCAATTGAGAATGTGATGCATCACAATAGAAGAAGATCAACAGAAGTGACAAAGCTGTGATGAAATGTGGTTTGTTATTTTTTGGGCGGTTGATACCTGATGATGTAAGAGAGCTAAATTAAACACATATCTGAAGCTTTTGTATGTCTTCTTTTAGCTTGTAGCCATGTAGGTTTGGTGGATGAAGGCGTGCACTATTATGGTTCAATGATTGCAGTCTACAATGTACATGATTTATGCAATTTGGAATTTCACTTGCCTGGTCAACCTTCTTGGCTGTGTTTGGCCATCTACAGGAGGCAGAGAATATGATCAAGGGGATGACCAGCAAACCATATGTGAAAGGCTTTACTCAGGGCTTGCAGAATCCACATTGTGATGTGAAAATGGGAAAACATTTTACTAAATGAGTTCATTGAACTGGAGCTTGAAAATGCTGTTGGTTATGTGCTGCTATCAAGTTACATCTATGCTGAGCTGCTAGCAATAGGCAATTCTGTGCAAAATGTACTATGGCAGAGAAGGGAAAGAGGTGAGAAGAAACAGCAAGGTCCCACCTGGATTGGAATGAATAACATGGCATTTGTAGTGGACAATCAAGACCACCCTCAGAGGATTGAAATTTGCTCACAACTGATGAGATTATTAGGGCTCATCCATGATATGGGGTATGCCACTCAGGGTTTGTTCCTAGCCATTTCTAACTTGGTGATGTGGTACCACTGGAATAAGCAGCCATCTGTACAACTTCCTTTCTACTCAACAATGACTTTGAACATGCCATTTCTCATTTATTCACATCCAACCTAATTTGATTGCAATGGAGCACTTGGTTTCCCAATTTTCATTTATCTACATTCCTGTAAAGTAACAATGTAGGCTTATGGGTACTCATATCAACAATGACGAAGACTTATTGCCTCATGTGATCTAGTCATTCATGTATTGTTAATCAAAAAACAAATATCATTAGGTGCAAAAACAACTTGGTTATCATCCATTATTGGATGTGACCAATTTTGATGATATGGGTTTTCATTTTTAGTCTTTCCTTTCATCTAAATGTTCCATCGCCACAATAGATAGTTGCCTTTCCAACTACAAATTGACACATATGCTTGGTAGAAAATACAAGTAGTTTGCAAATTCATAATATGAGAGGTATGTTCTAGACTATTTTTTTGGAAATTGAATTCAGAAAATAATTATATAGTATTTTTTAAATTTTAGTATTAGGCACATGTGAAATATTAGTATAAAATTAGCACAACAATTGCATGTCATAATTTGAATGATTGATTTCAATTATGTCAGTCAAGCTTTACAAATCTATGTAAATATTAAATTCATCACATGATAAATATTACGTTCAATTTGATTAAATACACTTTTTTTTACTAGTCATAATGAACACACCCAATTTCGATATTATTGTAATCTAAAGTCAATTTTCACATTCACTAAATGAATTTTCTTAAATTATAAAATTTTCCATCGTCTATTATGATATTGTCATATGAGTAGTGAAATTATTCAAAGTGTAACCTATGATAATTACAATGATTTTCAATATGCCAACTTCATATTTTCACATATTTTCATTTCATTATTTTGAGGATTATTTAATCATGAAATTGACCTTAGGAAAAAAGGTAGCCAAAATGGACAAAGTTAATCATTTCAAATTAGTGGCATTGACTTTAGGATTAACCATTCACAATGCTACTAGCATAAAAACTATGATTTTGTTGTAAACATCAACACAATCATAAAAAATTGGAGATAAGTATCAACAATAAAAAAAGGTTGACAAAATGATGAATGTGTGTGTTCTTCACCCACATAACCTCTCTCCAAGATGACATTTTTCGCTCTAACCATGACACCAAGCAAACTCAACTAAATACAAACCATGGGGAGTTCACTAAAAGCATTCATCAATTGTTTAGATCTCCTACATTTGTATATTAAGATAGGTGTTTCTTTTCTTTGGACTAGTGGTGCCCGTGACCTTCGGACACTGTGAAGTCCCCCGGTTTCTTTAAACCAAGAAGGACACACAAAGGCGCAAAGCAGCCTTTTTTTTTTCTTTTTTTCTAAAAAAATTTTTGTTTCAAAAATTCGTTGAAAAGTCCCCATGAAAACATACATGGTGAAGCGAGCTTTTATCTTTTTTATTTTTTATTTTGATGTGTTTTTTGTTTTTATTTTGTGTTTATTTTTCACTTTTATATTTTTGTTTATTTGAATGCAAGTTTGAAGTTTGGAGAAAGAAGACACACCTCATTCTTTTTCAAGTAAGGTTTTTCTTCATTATTATAAGTTTTATTTTTTCTTATTTTTCCAAAAAAAAAAGATAAAAAAAGAAGCAAATATGTAGCTTTAGATTTTTTTGCTAATTTTTTTTAATTTGTTTTTTTTTTTTTGTTGTTAAGAGAAGGGGAGAAAAATCCGAAGAAAGAAATCCAAAAAAAAAAAGATAAAAAAGAAGCAAATACATAGCCTTAGATTTTTCTGCCGATTTCTTTTTTTTTATAAATTTTGTTTCTTCATTTTTGTTAATTTAAGAGACGGGGAGAAAAATCTGGAAAAACAAATCCAAAAAAAAAAAGATAAAAAAAAAAGGCAAATACGTCCGGACAGACGGACGGACAGACAGGCAGAGACCGGTTCTGCCGGCGGATTAAAACGCGGAACTGTCCGACTCTTCGGGCCAGTTCCGCCGGCCGATTAAAACGCGGAACCGTCGTGTCAGACGGACGGAAGGACTAAGTGAATTTATATATAAAATGTGACCACATTGTGACCGTCCCAAATCTTGGAGCCCTCACTTTATTTTGGTACTGCTAGAAAGCTGCTGATGTAGAGTGCAAATTTGTCATTTGTTGGTCCCACAGGGCACAACTATTCAATTTAGAATCATTTTCATCTTTGGACATTTACTTGAAACCAATTTAGCAAGGTTCTATAAAAACTTTGAAGTTAAACCGACTTTTATTGAAATGGTATTGGGATAGGTGACTTTACACAAACTTTAATATACTTGGGCCAGTGGCATAGGGGTCCATCTTGTTGTCATGGGGGTTGATGCCTGAAAACCTCTCAAAAATATCATTTAGTTAAGGCTATTGCTAGCTATATGAGATTCTCAATAAGAGCCCTTATTGTTATTACTAATTATTATAACTTTTTCACCAGATTGAATTTTTTTTGTAATTACATAATTTCATCTAGTATTGTTCTAACCAGTTTGGGTGGGTTCATCCATTTCATCATACCAGTCTGATACTTGATGTTAGGATAAGGCACCCTCCACATACACTAGAAACAATTCTACCAATTCTTTGCATAGTAAAATGGACCTTCCATCGCAAGATCTCTAATAAATAAAATTAAAATAATTTTCTTACAAAGAACTTTGGTACCAACTTTCAATAAATGACTTGGGCATCAATAATATGTGGTGGTTTATAATGGAAATTGAATTAACTAGCATAGCCACTTGTTTTCCATTTTTTAGTATTTTACATGCAGTGGTGGTAAGGATATTGAATAGCATGTCCGAATCCATCCTAGCAATGTCCAAATTTTGTAGTATGCAATTTAGTTAGGCATGGATGAATAGAAAAAAATGAAGGACATGGGATAATATTTTCATCTGGTTCATGGAATTGCTATCGATGATCATGGATGGTGTCCATGAGTAATGGGTTTGGTGTCTATTCAAGGTACTTTTCTAGGTTTTTCCTAGGTGGTTTATTTCTTCATATAGCAATGTCCATATCTGTGGGCCCAATTTTAAAAACATAATTTGAGTAAGAATTTTTCATTTTCTACTCATGGTGAAGACTCTTGGACATCTTTGGAAGGTGAAGAAAAGAATTTTAGCTATTATTGTTCACAAAAGGTTGAATTATTGCATTCTTGCATCAAATCCTTTCTTTTGCTTGTTTTGTAATAATAGGCATTTTGCATATCTTTTGTTCTTATCAACAAGTCATATTTTAAAAACTTACATGTTTTTCCTTTCTAAGGCCAACTATGAACTCTCAATTTTGCCAAGTGCATCATCAATGGAGGGAATGAACCAGAGCAGGCAGTAGGATGAGTCTTCTCTCATGAAATCTTTCTCACTTTTCTTGTTAAAAAACAAATCACAAATCCAGGAAATAAGTTTGATTGTGTAAAGACTGGTGTAGGGCAGATCTTTACTTTTATGAAAAAAATTTAAATTTTAGTTTTAAAAATTAAATTAGGACAATTTCAGTTTTGGTCCACACATAAATGGAACTGTGAATTTGGTTTTGGGTTCACAACTAGAACCGATTCCAAATATTAGAATCCAAACTGAAGGTTTTGTAGTAATTTTGTGGGATGCAAGAGAGTACAATGAAAATTCTCAGGATCAAGACTTAATGAAAAGTGGATCAAACCATCAAAAGTAGAACTCGACAAGGGAGTGGTTAGTTGATGGGTTTTTCTTTTGTTGTGTGGATACGAATGTGTTGAGTTATTTGTTGCAAGTTAATAGCAACAGAGAAACTTGTGGTGTTGCATTTGTGTAATTAATGTTAAAGCTATGGAAGGGGTGGTGTTGCATTTGTGTAATTAATGTTAAAGCTATGGAAGGGCTAGTGTTTATTTGAGTTCTTGATGACTTTTGGCAATGACGGGTTGGATGGAGATGTTTTGGCGGTTGACTATGAGGAGAGGATATCAAGGGAGAACGTAAGAAGGAGTATCTTGAACAAGCTAAGTATCTTTTGTTATTTCAAACTGAATTTGGCTAGAGGTTGGAAGTTGTGTTTTGTTTTGGGAGGTTTTGTGCCTGTTTGGGAGGAATGCCTACAATCATATATTGTATGTTTTCTAACTTCAATATTGTTTCCGCTACATACTAGAGTTCAGAGATTAGATATGTGTAGACCTAAAAACATGAATAAAAGCTTTTAAATCTAGCGGAGATGAGGAAGATTAATAGTGGAAAATTGGCTGGTTTGAAAAAACCATCAGTTTTGGAAGTGTGGGGTGTGGAGAATATGAGGTGAAAACTTGGGGAATCATTCGAAAAATGAAACTCAATCTTTTGGGAATTCTAAGAATATGGTGTCTACACTATTCCAAGGGCTCAAAAAGGGGAGCAATCTCTATGAGGTGCTTACATCTGGTTTATTCCTATCAAAATGCTTAAGTGTATATGTGGGAGAAGTTTTCGAATGAACAATATGTTAACTATTGTTAAATGACACCATGATAGCATGCAGAGATTCGATCCACCAAATCTATAAATTTTTTCATGTTGCTAAAATTAATGTATATCATTTACTTAGAATCATTAGTTGATTTGAAGTTGTGAATGTTGTAAAATAGCAAGCAATGTTTAGTAAGGTTTGTATTATCAAAATTACTAACTAATCAAATATTAAGTCAAGAGGTTTATTGATAGTCACCTTCAACATTACCAAAGTTGTATTCAAATTACAATGAGTTTTAAAGGTGTTCATGCAACCTCCTTTTCTGTCACAATTTCACTAACCAACCCCATCCACAACTAGCAAATTTCTTTTCTATAAATAATTTTATTGTATTCATATCCAATTGTACATTGAACCCCATGCATTCATATCCATTCAATAAGGTTTAAGTCCAAATATGACTTCTATTTAGAAATAAGGTTTGAGGGTGGAAAGAAAAGCTAAAAGCTTTTTTTCATAATTGAGTTCTTTGCCAATTGCATTTATCAATATTATGTTTTTTTGTTAACATCTTTAGGTGAGTTAACTATGAACCAATTTGTGAAGGCAATCATCAACACAAGAGGCGATGGCACTATTGAAATTTAAAGTAGTTTGTAGGCTGTTAACGAGTAGTTTTAGAGCATGTTGGCTTGAAAACATTGAGTTTGTGCACATTGTCCAACATTTGACAAGTGCCACTAGGTTTTTGCATTTTGTTTTTATTTTGTTGGTTTGTTTTCTTGCTATTAGCTTGTTCACAATTCACACACACTACAATTGGAGATTTTTGTTGTATTTCCAACCTCATTGTTACCTTTCAAGGTTTTTTGTTCATTCAAACACATTGTGTACTTTCTTTGAAATTTCATATATGTATGTTCAACATTCAATGAATTTTGTTGTTGCATTTTGAACAAAAGTTTTGTTAGGTCAATGTTTTTTTCTTAAAAACTTATATCCTTAAGCTTAAACCTTGTGAGTTGTGATCAACAAAAGTCACAACATTTTCAATGTGATGCCCTCATCATGCTTTTTGCATGGCATTAAGATTTTCCTTCTAGCTATTATTTCTAATTTCAATTATTTTAACACTTCCCATTTCCATTTTTGCCCTTTGAAATTGGTTATTATTGTTTTCATAGAATTGTTGTTTGTAATTAAGGTTTATTGATGTGTATATTTCTACAATGGCTGAAATTTGAAAATTAGGTTGTTGTTGTTGATGAACTTGGTTGTGAAATAATTGTGAACCTAGCTACAAACTTGTTGAATACTAAAAGCATACATTTACAATGTGATAACAACTTATTTGAAAACGATGAGCTGCATCTTGTAGCTATTGAAATTTCAAATTCAAAAATGAAAAACACATCACAATCGATTGGGGCTTCTTTGTTATAAATCACAACTTGCCGTCTGATCTTGTGAACCCACATATGTTGTGATGTGTCATCTATAAGTCCCAACAAGCACTTGATA
Source organism: Sphagnum tenellum (assembly GCA_963921925.1). NCBI lineage: Eukaryota > Viridiplantae > Streptophyta > Sphagnopsida > Sphagnales > Sphagnaceae > Sphagnum > Sphagnum tenellum. The sequence continues at coordinate 9,233,370 of OY998155.1, forward strand.
ACATTTTAAACCAAAGTTCCATTCTTTGAAAAGGATTCATAAAATATAGTAAAAAACAAACCATTATTCCTATGAAATTTCATGTTGATTCTATACACTATCTTTTGGTTGCAAAAATAAATTGATATAGATTGAAAAATTTATGGCTAAACATTTTGAAATGGATCACATCTGATAATTGGAAAAGAAAAAGGTTAAGTTGTTTGAGTTTGTGATCATGGTTTTTTTTGCCTCAACAAATCTTTATAAACATGGTGAAGAACCACGATACAATTTTCTTGAAAACCTTGTGTTTTAGATGCAATTTTGCAAACATGTACCAAAGCAATGAAACCATTAGTTAATTTTGCGAATCAAACATTTTTAAAAATAATAACAATGACACATGGAATTTTTAAATACAATATTATTTTCAATATATTGATATAAATATCTTGAAATTTTTAAATCAATTTAATGAATAAAAAATACTTTTAAAAAAAAACAATTATAACTGTTGGTAACTTTTATAATATAGAAAAACAATTCATACCTAATTATTTTTGGCAAATTTTAATGCTTGCCTACTTACTTCTTTTGGTAAATTTTTAATATAAACTTAAATAGTGTAAATAACACTTTAAATATTCATAATTATATAAATAAAAAAATGCCAAGAATATTTTTGGACAAAAATTATGGCCTAAAGGGGTGGATGTGGCTCATGATTGAATGCTTACACTCACTTTATATTTGTAAAAACTATGGGCCTTTTGCCACATGTGAAATTTTTTGGCTATAAAATTTAATTTTACACCAATGTCCTTGTTTTGTTTTTTTGTTTGTATCATTTTTTGTGGAAAAGGTGTTACTTGAAATGGTTTAAAAGACCATGGGTTTGCATATGTAATCTAACCTTGAAACTACAACCATATTTTTTACTACTTTTGATCTTTGCTTTACATAACACATTTGCATTAATCATTAATTATTTGGATGAAGGTTGAACCCCTAAGCATGTTATTATGCACTACTACAGAAGTTGGGTGTAATTTACTAGCTTAAATCACTATTGAACCTTTAAAATAAAATAAGTTCATTGCATTTTATTGATTTCACCTTGGTGAATTTATTGCACTATAATATCACTATGTAAACATCTTGTTTCATTGTTAGTTAACATAATTCACTATTATAATTTATTGTAATAAATAAATTTATTTTGTAAGTTTTTTATAATATTTTATTTATGCTATTTTATGATATACCTTATATTATTTTAAGGTACTTTAATTATTCTAATTTATATTTTATGTTATTATAGGTTATTATAAATTATTATACCCTAAATTATTATATTTTGATTTACCTTAAGATATTTTAATTAATTTACTATAAGCTTTTAAGTTATTCTAAATTAAATTATTCAACTAATTTTAAGCTATACCTTAGGTTATTTTATTTTAAATTAATATATGTTATTTCAAGTTATATTTTAAATTATTCAAGGTCATTCTACTTTATGTTATTATAAACTATTTTATCCTAAGTATAATAACTTAAAATAATTTTAAATTCCCTATAATATAATAACTACCAATAGCTTATGATATTATAACATATAATATCTAATAATAATTTATAATACAATAACATTAATATTCATCTATATCCATCAATAACCATTAATATCCATTAATATAATAAAAAATAATAAACACCAATATCCACCAATAAAATAACCACCAATAGCCATTAATAAAATAGTCACGAATAGCCATTAATAGACTAGTCACTAATAACCATTAATAAAATGGTCACCAATAGCCATTGATAACCATTAATAAAATAATCACCAATGGCCATTAATAAAATAGGCACTAATAACCACTAATAGAATAGCCACCAATAATTATTAATAGAATAACCATTAATAAAATAGGTTTCAATAACCATTAATAATCGCTAATAGCCCTAATTAAAAAAAAACGATAGCCATATATTTGAATTGCTTAGGATGCCAAAAATAATTAAAGTGAAATAATTTATAATAGAAAAAAGTAATTTAAGCTGAAATAACATATAATAATCTAAAATTACCAATAATAACATAAAGTAAAATAACCTTCAATAACCAAAAGTAATTTATAATAGCTATAAGTAACTTAAATTGAAATAATTTACAATAACCAAAAAAAATTATAATAGGCGAAAATGGCCTAAGGTGAAATAAATTAAAATAACCAAAAGTAATTTAGAATAACCAAAAGTAGCTTAAGGTGAAATAGCTAAAAATAACTAAAAATGTTTGAGAATAATCATGAATAGCTGTAAATAATGTAGGTGAAATAATTTAAATTAATGAAAAATAGTCATATAATAATAGAAAATAGTTTAGCATAGGTAGTATTATTATATTAACAAAAAATTTATCCATTAATTAATTAATTAATTAATTTTCAAAAGAATGGTCATTGAAATGTTATTGAATAATGATATTCAACTTTTTTTTCGTTCAAATGATTTTAAAATTTCAAAAGGAAATAAATGTAATTATATACATTATTGAATTAAAAAAAAAACTTGAATCATTTAATTTAAACAAAATATCAATAAGATATGAATTTTCAAAGATTATGTTTTGTAATGTTTAAAATGAGGTATTTGATAAATAAAATGTAATGTAAGGTATTATCACAACAAGTGGTGTGGTTTGATGATTAAAGGTGTTTGTTTCCATTCCAAAAGTCAAAGGTTCAAACTTCATGAGTGGTGTTGTGTATGGTTAACAATGGTATGTTGATTAATATTCTCCTATCTAATTTTTATAATAGGTGCTTAAGTTGATTATGTGACCTACCTTAGTTATGTTTTTAACCTAGCCTAAATAGTGACATATGTCAATAAATCATAGGTTTAAAAAATCATGAAATTATCAATAATATTATATATTAAAAAATTAAATTTTAATTGAATTCCACGTTGGTTAATTAATTAACTAGGAAATGAATGGTTTGGTAAATTTGTATTACACTTAAAAATAACCTTGTTTCACTAGGTATCAGTGAAACAATTCATTGTTCGTAGCAATTGGTCCCCATTCACTAAGGGGTTAAACAATTTTAACAGGTAAAAATGTTCAAATTCAATCAAAATCTATTGAAACCTAAAATGAACTAAGACACATTTTGTAGTAGTGATGAGATTGCTTAAAATGTATGAAAATTTTGGCAACACCATGACTTTATAACTTTAAGCATTGTCAGAAAAAATTGGATTAATCCAGTATTTGATCATTATTTTATGAAAAATGAAAATAATAACTTGGGATCTATGGCTAGAACATTATAATCTATAATTCGTTATGAGCCCCTAAAGATGAATTGTGGGTTTATGATGGTGCTTGTTTTGAACATGTGATATTTAAATTGTGTTAGTATGCATAACTAATGATGTACTTTATGTAGGTTTAATTTTGATGAAAGTGAAAGAATTTCAATAAAAATATGTGACCAAAATAAATAAATTATGTAGACAAAACAAATCAAATAAAAGGAAGCAAAAATGAAACAAGGTTTATATCAAAAGTGGAAAGTGACATTAGAAGTTGAAAACTTTTGTTAGTACAAGGTTTGTCAACAAAGTTAAAATGTTTGAAGAAATTCTGATATTCAAGCAAGTTTATTTGTTATGTTATGGGAGGAAAGAAACATGAAATTTGCATTAGTAATCAACAAGTTTTGAAGGCCCAAGTGTGGGTTATCATTGAAATTATCACTAGTTTAAATTTTATGTTGATTATATGTATGATGAATCAATTTAGAGGTCATTAATTGTTATTTAATGCCTTGGATATTGCAATAAACTTGACATTTGACCAATTTAATCTTAAATTCCACCTCTTGAATCAAAATATGTAGGAAGAGGTTGTGAAGGTGATGAGGTAGTATTTACAATTTTTGAAACCATTTGATTCTTATCAAGTTCACAATATGTTGACCTCAATTTTGGAACCTTTTTTCAAATCCTTGTGGGTTGGTTTGGAGTGTGGAAATGCAATCTACTTCACAATTGAATATGATGTGAAAGAAATAATCCCCTTTTTAATGCCAATTTTTGAACAAATTTGAACCTTTCCATCCAAGTAAAAGTAATTATCAATTGATGAACAAACTTTTGAGGGTGAAAAAGAAAAAGAAAACATGTTTATTATTGGGGCATCCATGAAAAAATCGTCATAAACATTGGTTATTCAAAAATTATTTTTGTTTTAAAGTTTATTCAACTTTTCATCTATGTGTGCATATCCACTTGCCTGGTGGTAAGTTGATGACAACCAATTTTTGAATGTTGGCTTCTTCGAAAATTTGAAATTTTTTGGTCCCAAATTGAGAGAGAAAGAATGTTTATTGGGCCTTCCCTCCATAGGGAGAGGGACTATCGCATTGGATCCAACTTTTGCACGTTTTACCTTATTAAAATTTGTTTCACATTAAGTGAACGGTTTATTTGATGAAAATGTTTAAACTGTTTAGATTGAAATGAGTTTTTTTCCTTATTTAGAGCGGGAAAATTTAGAGTATTTCTTTTTTGAGGAAAGAGGGTTGGTGGTGGTTTTTTGGGTTTTGAAATTACCATTGATGGCTAATGAACATTTTGTTTAGAAATGCTCGGACATCTCTAATGGTGATCAATGGCATGGAGCAAAGCTCTTCTTCTTCTCAAGGCTCAAAGTTTGGGGATGCTCCTTGTGAATGAGGTGACATGGCCTGAATTTGCTCATCAATACCTAGTCGTGTTTATTAAGGTTAAAAAAAGTGGTGATCTTAGTGGATTGAGACTAGAAGAGTGCAAAAGGTTCATTAGATGTCTTCAAAGAGATGCTGGTGTGTTGTTTGGGGTAGCTATTATAATTGTTGTAAAAAGTGATGCTCAAGTATGTTGGAGTTATCCTGGGTCCAATTGATATGCTTGTTTTTTCTTGGAAAACAAATAGATAGTTTTGCCATATACCTTTGTGCAATCTATGGACTTTTCCTTTGCAAGATACTCTATTTTCAAAATTTTAATGTTTTTGTCTTTGCAAAAGTAGCACGTGAAATTTGCTATAGACAACCTTATGCATATCTAAAAACTATCCAAATAGATAATAGACAAAGAATGAAAATTTTCTATAAATGCATAGTCGTCTTCACAAAGAAAATTTTGAAATATTCGAATACATATTGATTAATTTTTTGATAAAAAATGCCTTATTCATATCCTCTCCTCTGGACTCATCCAAAATACTTCAGCCCGCCAACATTGGTTTAAAGTTGTAACTGGCAAACCAAGTAACCATCCAACACTAGGTTACCTAACTCTAGTAAGACCTTGCCATTATGTGTATGATATTAACAAAGGCCCTATTATAGGATGTAATTGTTCCTTTGCAAAGTAGGTGAACTTTTTGTTTTGAAAAACTTTCCTAATTTTGCAAAGGATCATTTAAAAAATAAAAATAAAATTGCTTCTATTTTGAAAAAACTTGTATATCACCTTGCTCCTTGAGCACTTCCCTTCAGGTAAAGGATTCTTCGAAGTTTATGACAAAATGGATAACACGTAAAATCCAGTAATAATCCCTCGTTTTTGTTGGAGGTGAAGGTGTAATGCCAGCCTTTGGTGTGAAGGTGTAATGCCGTGCCCTAATAGCAAGACCTTGGCATACACTATCTTACAATGACAAAGAACAATGAAGAGGTTGCCTATTTAATCTATCTTTCTTAAGGAGTAAACATAGGATTCCTCCTCTTTCCTCTACAAGAGATATTCAGGGATAAAAAGTGTCGACAAAATACACTAAAAATACACTAAAAACACTAGAGAACATTTCCAAGAGCTTTATGTGGTAGGTAAAGCCCCCAAGAGTAGGATGTTCCTGAAATAAGGTGTAGGGTTAAAGCTTCAGGGGCCAAGCTTTATGGGAATAAGGGCCCCATGAGGGAGAGCTGAGGGCAGACCTAATTCCCATAAAGCTTGGTCCCAAGGGCTTCTTACACAAGGTAAAAATTGTGTGTACCCAACAAATACTCGTCAAGTATCATGTGAAAACAAACAAGAGTGGGCCTTTGGAATATGTAATGCCTGCAGAGATGGGCAATTATGCATTGAGGAGTCGTCCGATTATTAAATATAGCTGAGGTGCGAATGCATCAAGACTATTTTTGATAATCCGGCTCGTCTTATTGGTTACTGGGGATAACCGGTTTCTGGACCATTGGTAAGTAAAAACAAAAATCTAGAGGAAAGAAGGGAGAAAATTGTGTGTTATACCTCCCTCCTCTGGACCAATGAGCAAGTGACATGTTGGACAATGTGGTCCAGAAACCGGGTATGTTTTTTTGTAAAGCTTGCTGGCTTTTCACACCACGTATAAGGCACTCTCCAGGTACACGACAAAAACCAGCCCAGGTGTTTAGGGTCTACTCAAGGCAGGAATTAAGGGCCTTTGTTTCACCAACTTGGCAATCTAGGGGGGTTGCTTGACATACCATCCTCGTCTTGTAGTAGTTATAGCCTGTGCTGGTGGCCCAAGTGTGAACATATTCATTACTTTGCACATTTTCATAATTGAAAATTAAAAATTCGACAGTGTGAACACTTTGATGGCTCAACTAATTTTTCCTTCCAAACCAAATTTTTGCAGTTTCTTTGAATTTCCAGGAACAAAATCCACTCACAAATTAATATCTTCCCCACACACACACACACACACACCCCTTAGTTCTGAAAATTGTGAAATAAACTCTATTAAATCTGACTCACCAAAAGCTTTCCAACAACACCAAGAACACCCCCAAATTCCAGTACAGTTTTTTAGTTTGGATTTTATTTAATTTTCATTGAGAAAATGATTCAATAATCAAGAGCTTTCACACCTTAGCTCCAACAGTCTCAAACCAAGTTGGTTCACCCATACTCATCAAGCACTTTTGGGGAAAAAAAAGTAAACCTTTCTTTTCTTTTCTTTTCTTTTCTTGCTTTAGGGTTTAGGGTAAAAAAGAAAAGAAAAGAAAAGAAAAGAAAAAAAAAGGAGCACTTTAGGAACCTGGAAGCATCCAGTCTGATAATTTGGAACAAAGGCGTTGCCCACGTCAGTAGGCTAATGGATGCCCCTACTTACCCCCACACCAGCATTTAAAAAAATTGGCCATTACCTTACTTAAGCAGCTCTGTTGGCAGACTAATTCTGGCATTTTTTTCCACATATTAAAACACAGAAACTGCATTGATTTAGGTCCACGCAATAATGTGTCCCTATATAGACATCTTGAACTAAATGTGTCACTATTGGCAGAATTGGTTATGTAATAAGCTTCACATTAGAAAGTCGCAAAGTTGGCCATTATACTTCTTCTTGAAGCTCTATAAGATGGAGCATTATTACCACGAATGATGAATGAGGTGGGTCCATGGCTGAATCATCCTCTCTAAAGCTGCCTGTGTCCTTGCGTCGAGGGGGCATCACACTGGAGTCCGGGTCTGGAACCGAGTGTCCATGAGTTGAAAACTCAAGGAGGATTTCCTTGTTTGCTACCAAAAAAAAAGAAAAGAAAAGAAACTCAGAACCGTTATTCTGTAATGCCCTCATCTTGGGTTACCCTACATGTAGTCCAATTTTTGGTGCTTCTAGCAATAGGCTTAAGGTGCCCCTAGTAGGCGTAAGGTGAGGCTAACATCTCACATATCCCCTTCTGTTGGGATTGCTCTCATCTTGGGTTACCCTACATATACTCCAAATTTTTGGTGCTTCTAGCAATAGGCTTAAGGTGCCCCTAGTAGGCATACGGTGAGGCTAACATTTCACATATCCCCTTCTATTGGGATTGCCCCTATCTGTGGGCTATACCCTACACAATCAAACTAAAGTAGTGACAATCGAAGATGAAGATACAGTTAACAGGCACCCCCCCCCCCTACACACACCATAAACCTATTTTGACACATTACTGGGCACTTATTAATTAGCCCTCTCTTCACAACTCTTATCAACAATGGGATGGCTTCCAAGAGGGATTCATACAAGATACAAGATTTGTACAATGGTAAAAATCCCAAATTGATTTTGATGGTTTTGAACGTGTTTGGTGTTAAATATTTCTCAAAAGGTTTGGTCAAAAAAATAAAAAATTCATAGTACTACTATGGGAAATCTTTGAGAATCAAACTTGTACCCCAAGCTACTGCCCTCTAATTACATATAGTAAAGGAAGGATGGTACCGACGATGGTACCGACGATGGTCCCGACAAATGAAGCTGCCCCTGAACCCGCGTGCGTCCAGTCATCCAGCCGGACGGACGGTCGCTTCACGGGCGTCTTCATTTGGTCGGCCTGGAAGCTGCTCGTGAAGCCGGACGGACAGTATGAAGAGAACAGACACACATGGAAGCAAAAGAGCAGATGATCAAGGAAGAAAAAAAATGTAGCAGGTTCTTAACTCCGCTCACACAGTCGCCACAGACTGTACCATTGACGGACAGTTTACTTGGTGACTGTGTGCTTACTGAGCAGCTTTTTACTGGGTAGGGCGGCTAGGCAGCCGCTGGGGAGGGGGGGTCCGCAAGGGGGGCGGGCCAGCAGGGATGGGGGGAAACGGCAGTCGGATTCTGCCGGTGAATAAGTACCCTATCAAACTGGGTTTTTACTGCTGCATTTATGGGGCACCGGTGAAAGCGTGCTGCATTTTCTGGGGCAGGGGCAGGGGGGCAGGACGGGGCAGGGCAGGGGGCAAGGCAGGGGCAGGGGCAGGGCGGCCAGACAGGGCAGGGGAGGGCAGGGCAGGGGGGGAGGGGATGGCAGGGGAGGGGCAGGGCAGGGGCAGGGCAGGGAGGGCAAGGCAGGGGGGGAGGGCAGGGCAGGGGAGGGGCAGGGGCAGGGCAGGGCAGGGTTTTAGGGGGGGGGTCCGCAGGGGGGGCGGGCCAGCAGGGATTGGGGGGGGGGGCGGGGAACGGACGGGGGGCGGACACCTGTGCCTTCGGCACGGGGCACACACTAGTATAATATAAGTGCGGGTTCGCCCTGGCCCAAGCCAGCTTGAGCTGAAGCAAAATAAAATTGTCAAGTGTTTTAGTACACATAAAGGATACTACTTAAGCGGCAAAGTTTTAGCTACTCAAACTCAATAGTTTAGGTAATGAAAAAGGAGTTCATTATTCCCTTTTGTTTTTAATACTTCCCGTTATTATTTCCTTTTTCACCCTCCCGCTTTAAAACTTTAGAGACTAAAAATTATTAGCTAATAATTTAAAAGGCCTAGAATTTATTTCTTTTTTCTAAGTTTGGTGGATGAACTTCCGCTAAACGCGCGTGCCGACAATCGCCAAAGTCGTCGCTCCGGCCAAATATAGTAAGCATCCAAATGACTCAGCCACAGAAGCCGCATTGTCACTAACTCACTCCGCCTCTCACACGAGAAACTCACTAATCCGCTCCGCTGATGCATCTGCAGCTGTTTCTGTGTAAGCACTGTTTCACTAACCCCTCCACTAATTTGTACCTCCCCTTTGTATTCTAACCACACTTTTCACTAACTCACTCCTCTCCTCACACACAAACTCACTAATCACCACTAACTCCCACTAATCACGTTCACTAATTTGGCCTCCCTCCCTTGCAGGTAGGTCTTCTTCTATTGGCGCGCCACCTGCTTCTCCCGCTGTTGCCGCGGAAGTACTCTTTTTCTGCGGACCTTCCCGCGAAGTCCTTCCTTCGTTCCTTCCGCGCACAGGATGTCTGTTGCATCGACGTGTTGAGTTTTAGTTTCATTCCAAGCGGCTGTTCCTGTTTGGATGCGATGGTTTTTGCGACAACTCCAAGGAATCTTTTTCTGTTTGCATGGATGTTTTTGCTACAACTCTGGAATTGCAGAGGAAGATGACGACGAAGATGGTGATGACGCTGGGTTTTTGTACGCCGGTGTGATCCCGTGAAGGTACTATGTCCTTGTAGAACTTTTTGCCATTTGCGAAGGTTGAGGAAGAGGAGAGAGAGAAACAGTGTGTGTGTGGGCTGATTTGTGGCGAGGAAACCAGTAGTTGTCTAAGACTTTCTAGGAGCAGGTGGGGTTTTCGAGCAGGACGGCGCAAGGGAGATCTTCGGGTCGGAAGGACATAAAGCTCTTGCAAGGAACTAATCGGATGCACAAACGAGGAAGCAAGCTCCAAGAGATTTCCATACTGCTGCAGACCAGGTGTCAAACTTTCAGGTGTGATGCAGTCTACCTCCTGTGACTGATCTCCCGTCATTCCTTGCTTCTTAGGTTGAGAAAGTCTTTTTTGTTCAAAATTGAGGCGACGAGCTACAGCTTGCTGGACAGAGTTTGAAGAGTCCATTGAGTTTTTTCTCCTCGGAAGATGCTGTTATAGTTGCTGGGGGAAAACTGTACGCATTCTCGGTTCTATCTCCGTGCAGGATTCGCAATCTGGTCTTTTGTCTTGGTTTGTCTACCGCATCAAAATCGATGACGATGAGCCCCGTATCCGTCTCCTCTTTACTGATGACTGTGATGTCTCTCGAGTTCTTCGTCCATCCTCCGTTATATCTCGAACACACAGTCTTGCTATGCAACTGACGATCTATTTTCGTCTGGATCTCCCATTTAGTCGAAGAGAGTCTCATTAAGATCAGATAGCTTCTTCCTTTGGACCTTGTGTAGATGACCGTCAGCGGTTTCTTTTGTGGCGCGTGGGAGTTAACAAGTGGTCAATTTTGTGTTGCAGAAGTGGAGCATATAGGGAGGTGCTAACATGAGGCAACTCAACAGTATTGGGGATGAGGAGGCTGGGACTCTTGAAGTTGAACTTCTTTCTGATGAGGTTCGGGCTCTTGAAGTTGGACTTCTTTCTGATGAGGTTAGACTTTCCTTGTGAACAAGTCTTCTTCGCCATGGAGAGTTCTGTTGATCTACTTGTGTTTTCTAACCTTTAGCTAAAAAACAACTCAAGCACATGAACTCCTTATATTCGGTTATGAGAGCTTTGTGCATTCTAATCTAGAAATTTCCAGGATGTGGATTTGACACAAGTTTGCAAACAAAATGCGCAAGGGCATTTGGAACTTGTACTTGAGAACTATGCATCCAGGTTACAACTATGTCATAACTCTCTCTGGATGTGTATGGTGTCAAATCCACATGTTTCTCTTCTTGGATTAGTCAAGAGAGTACACCCTTCACAAGATTTGGGACTGAAAGTTTTGAGAATTGCATGAAAATAGCAAAAACCCCTCTATATGAGATGTGGCATATTGTGAGGCCCTGTGTGGTTTAGTTAAGATGTCAAGAAGCGAAATTCAATATCATTCTCTGGCTGATCAATCAACCTGCCTTGCTGCTTACCTATTGATGACCTATTTGGAGGGTTCTTAAGATGTGGTGATTCATTGTTACAGGTTCATCCAAGCTTGCAGTTCCAGCCAAGAAGGCCCTGGTGCCGGGGTTGGGCAATCTTTGGTGTTATCGTGTGTACATTTTCAGCTGTTTATTTGATCTTACTTTTAGGGACGAGTCATAGCAGTACTGTATGTGGAGCAAGGTCTTTGGACCCACTCTGTGGTATATCAGCTCAGAAGTTGCAAACAGTAGCTCCCTTGAATTTTTTGGTGGTTGGTGACTGGGGCCGAGATGGACTGTTCAACCAAACAATTGTGGCCGAGCAGGTCAGCCTTGTGATCTTTCTTTCCTGGTATGCTTTTGCAAAAGTAGAGACTTCAGATCATTAAGTGTTGTCAACTGTTAAAAGTATTTCTTTATCATGACAGATGGGCATAGTGGGAACAAAACTCAACATTGATTTTGTCATATCAACTGGGGATAACTTCTACGAAAATGGATTGACGGGTCCTGATGATACACAATTCACTACGTCTTTCTCAGATGTTTATACTCAGGAGAGTCTTCAAACACCTTGGTATTCAGGTGCACTGAACTATCCTACTGTTTTGCATACACATGCTGGAAAAGTTGTACAAGATGAATTTTCCGTACTTTCAGATCTTATGTGAGACTTAGAAATGGTTACTCTAGATGCATTGTTGAGAACTCATAAGAACTTGTGTGAATGAACATTGTGGACGTGTCCTCAGTTTTGGGGAATCATGACTATCGCGGCAATGTGACAGCACAAGTAGCAAAGGAACTCACGATTCGTGACTCCCGCTGGTTCTGCAGTGCCACCTACCAATTTGTTCGTGATCTGGGCTTCTCAGATCAAGGTAATTTTAGGGTCCCTTTTTAGTATCATCCAGTCTTCTTTGTTTTCTGGGCCTCACATTTCAGGAGACATTTCTGTTACACATGTTAAAGTTTGAGGTTGGGTTAAGAGTCAGTGCAGAATTGATGTTGGATTCTGTCTTCCAATATAGCAAACTTTACTAGTAAGCTGAATTGAGGATGAGGTAGCAGTTCATGTCATGAATACTTTATAGCTGGGTAACATGATTGTTGTAATGGTGTGGTCACAGGAGAAAGGATGGATGTGGAGTTTTTCTTCGTTGACACCAACCCATTTGTTGAATCTTACTGGAGGGAGAACAATAAGGATTATATATGGCAGCTAGCAATCTCCCGGGAAGATTATATAGCCCATGAACTCAAGGTAAGTTGCTCAAAACATTTACATATGGACTTGCAGAGAGTTGACTCTTTGAAAACTGGCAACTGTGTCAACCAAGTTTTAACAGAATTGGACCCTTTGTGTCCTCGTGCTCCAGAACCTGACAACTGCTTTGGAGACATCCAATGCTAAGTGGAAGATTGTGGTTGGTCACCATACCATGCGGTGTGTTGGCAAACATGGTGAAACTCAGGAGCTCTTTGCTCAAATGCTCCCAATTCTTGAGGTATGTATTACTTTCCTTTTTTGACATGGTTGATAGAAATGCAAATATTGTTTGTTTCCATGATCATATATTTGTAGCTTACAGACAATGACATTTCCTATGATATTGGCTTGCTCAAATTTCAGGCTAATGGTGTGGACATATACATCAATGGTCATGATCACTGTCTGCAAAACATCAAACGCTTTGACAGGTATTGCTTCTGCAAAGTGGACAGAAGTAACACATCTCACTGTTCACTATTCATCTATAACATGGGCAAGTTATTTGGTTGGGCATCTCTCCAAGGCTGTGGCTCTTCAGCTGTTGCTGATATCCTTGATACTAGCATTTCTCATGTTCATGTCAGAATATGACTTTGAGATTTTGAGCATGAACCTTGCATGAACACTACTTTGAATTCAGGAATCAAGCTCCTGGTGTGCAAAAGTACATTTTGTGCTAATGCTGATCTAAGTTCCCAACAATCCTCAGGAAGTGAATGTAGCAACAGTTGCTCAGCTCTTTTGTAATAACCCATCTGACAGTGCAGTTTTCAATGTTTTGCAGTCCATTACACTTCTTAACCAGTGGAGGAGGCTCTGAGGCTTGGAGAGGCCGTGGCAACAATGAGAACAAAGACGTGGGGCTCCAATTTTACTATGACGGACAGGGATTTGCTGCTGTTTCCATGGCACCCTCATTGTTCCATGTGGACTTCTATGACATCTCTGGCAACATCCTACATACTGTCAACCTCTTAAAAAACTAGGTTTTGTGCATCATATACATACTTCAAAGAATCAATTGCCTTTTGCTGATGCATATGAAATATGTACCAATAGCTTGGTGGATGGTTGTGAAATGAGGATTGTAGATACAAGAGTGTAAGCAGGCACATTCACAAATAATTTGACCTGCCATTTTGGTTGAAAACCCTGTGATGCGAAGAGGTACCCAATTTTAGTAGACAACTTTTGACTTTATAATTTGTAGATCCTTGATAAATCAAAGGTAGCCTAACAGTAGCACTCCACCTTGAACCTGTAAAAAATGACATAGCAGTGAATTGCAGTTGCTGATATTCATGAAGCTTTATGAGAGGGTAAGATGTACACAACTGGAGATTTGAAATGTGCAAGGGTGCTACTGTTCAGTGCTTTTTGACACAGTCCTTTAGGTGGTTAGGTAGGTAAAGTAGATGCATGTAGCTGGTTAGCAGTTAGCACATAGGTTATGGCTAGTGGTTAAGCAACTACCTACAGCTTTGTTTGTTTGACTAGTACAGAGCAAAGTTGATTTTGGTAGAGTCCTGGAATGAACCTGATACCTTAGAATAAGAGGAGAAAAAAACCTCAAGAGTATTGAGCCCCATAAAGATTGAAGAGCTGTGCCAAATGTTTTTAGTGTAATGATCTAAGGGCAACTTCTGTATTTTCTCCTTCGCTGGTTCTGGGGTGTGTCTAAGATGAAATGTTGAAACACATTGCATTTTATTCTGGTTTTTTTCCCATTACACCTAGTTGGGTATTGCAGGAATTTTTATTGAAAAATCAGCACAGATATTTGTGCTTGGTGACGCGCAAGGCTTTGCCTGCGATTTTGAGCTTTACCTCACACAAAACTATGTATGCATGATTATCTGGAGAGTCAAACAATTACAAAATTAGGAGACTTCTCTGTCCAATGTTGAGCATGAAAGTAATCCAGTACACATAGCTGGTGACAGAAGAAAGCGATTTGTTTTGTTTTTCATTTCCTGCCCTAGACTTGGACTATGTGCAGAGAACAAAAGTGTGTATGGTTGAAAAAGCCCGCTCACATTCAAGCTGGCAACACTAAAGTGTGTGTGAAGTTTCAAAACTTGCTTTGTAGTCATGTTTAATGAAGGAAAGGCAGGGATAGCATTGACTGGAAGGTCAAATTCTAGAGTACTTATTCTAGCTTAAAATGACCATTTGTAATTTATGAACCGCTTTTCTTGATTCACAATGTAACAAGCCGGACCATCATTCAGAATTGTGTCTGTTGCTAGCAAGTTCAAACCATTGTTGTGTAGTCCTTTACATCTATGAAGAATCTCTGCTTATACTTATATATATATATCTTTTTTCTTCTTGAAGGACAACAGCGGACTTGACCTGACAAAGTCCTTAGAGGATCTCCAGAGGTGCTCAGTATGTGACCCTGCAAAACCATTCTTCACATCCAGGTTTAGTTATGTACTCTTATACAACCCCACAGACAAAAAGTGAAACTGGGACAGCAAATAGGTGGGGACTATTAGTAGCAAACCACCTGGACCAATTATTATGATGGGCCAATGAGAAACACTAAGTAACAGTTATATCATATTTAGTACACTCTTTTCTGCAGGTGCACAGTGCCGCTGCGCTTTTTATGAGTCACAACGATTATGCTGAGTCAAAACTATTTTCCTGAGCCGAACCAGCATATGTTGGATTTTCTGCATCCAACTGTGCTGTGCTGGGTCACATACCGAGCACCACTGGAGATGCTCAAGCTGATTGGCAGAGGGTCAGCAGGAGTTTCAGCTGCACACCACTGAGTTCGAACCCCAGACCGTCTGTGTTCCCAGGGTCCCAGAAGGGACTAAATTAGAATTGTCTCATTCGGCTTCTGGTCCACCGAGACTCTGGTTCTGGATTCAATTCTTCAAATAAATGAATTCTGGTTCTGTATCTGAAAATCAGACCTGGTTACACTCTGGTTCTTAGCATCATGGATTGAAATCCATAAATAATCCCTGGTTCTAGTCACATTTTTTTCCCTCCGAAAACATGTGTTTCAACTTCAATTCCACAGACAAATAGAATTGGGAACATGATTCCGAGTCCCATCCTTAAAAGAATAGTTTGTAATTTTGATTTTGATTCGAGAAATCAGACCCAATTACAGTTTGGCTCTTACTAATCAAAATTGACAATTCTTACCCACCAAAGCATGAAAGTCCCAAAAAAATGAAGTTACAGTTCACTCACTGAAACACCTGGTGAACATTCCTCAAAACATGGAACCACATAGAAACTGTGTCAATTGTTCTCTACTCTCCATCATACAGGCAGAGCCAAGAAAGGTGCAGCCCATTTTTCACTCCTGCAATTTTTGCCATGAAGAGAAATTTAAAGTCCAAAAGTTTTAAACGAATTGTTTTTTGAGGGTGGGTTTTCTTTTAAAAAGAAAAAATCACCAGATTTCTTGATATGGTTTTTGTAAGTACCAAAAAACGGAGGAATATGATACTTAATGTCTGGTATACGGCAAACTTGGCTAAATCTTCCTATGGGTGGGTGATCATCAATGATTTGTAGTCATATTTGGCTGGACAGATTTCTATAAATATTTTCTCTTAAGCAGCCAAAAATATGAAAAGGGTAATTAAAGATTTGTCCTTCATTTCTGAATTACAGGCATATTTGGCTAAATCTTCTTACTGGTGATCTTCCAATGGACATTGGTCACTTGGCTTCAGTGTTTTTTTTCCCTCAATTTTGTGATGTAGCCACATTGGCAACAATAGGAGGATTTAGCCAAGTTTGGCTATAGGACAGATAGAAAGCTAAAAGTTTTTAAGAATCCTACTACTTTTTAACTACATGTAGGACCATTGTCTCACATCTGGTTTTGACTCGGTGCTCCGCACCCTCGAACTTCCGTCACATCCTTAGACTAAACCTGGGCTTCTCCTGCCCAAGTCTACCTCCAAGTCTCATCTGTCAGCCCAACTGCAAACTTGGAGTGTTCCGAATGCAACAACAATGCCTTTAGCAGTTTGCCCCTTAAAGGACTTAGAGTGGACTCACCCAATGGCGAGCTTGCTTTAGAGTTAGACTCCACCCTGAAATCACCCTTGAGCCTCAAAGGGGGAAGACTTGCACTTATGCAAGCCCCCTTTGGGCACTAAACGGGCCAAGGCAGTTATGCCTTGCCCGGAACCCAATTTGATCCCCGCAAGGCACACTTCTGTCAAGCTGAGAATCGAACCCAACTCGACAAAAAGTTGCATCACCCATGTAACTAAGGGGGCCGCCCCTTAGTCCAGTCTAGACATGGACCTCAACTGGGCTCGCTCAAGTAATGTTCTCGATCGCCCAGAAGTGCACGTCACACATAGTCTAAATGTGGCATTCTCAGCTTGTTTTTCGCTACTTTTCAAGCGAATTTTTTGAAAAGATTTCCAAAAAAACCCTTTGAGATGATAGTAGCTCATTTTCAGATTTCGCAAGAGTGCAAAATTTCGCACAAAACAATCTGACTGCTTGGCTTGCATTGTTAAATTCCTAAAAGGGGCCACTGGTAAGTTAGCAGTTTTTACTGTCTAGATTTCCAAGCTGGAAATGGCCACTGCAGACGGACAGACGACAATCCCGGACTGGACTGGACCAAATCCACCGGCTTGACTGTCTGAAGACAACCATTGACCTGCACTTTGATGACTTTATTGAGCCCAACAAAGCCAAAGCACCGACTGGCAGCAGACAGGCTATTGTACAGGCAGGAGCAGAAGCTAGTGCAGAGCTGTCGATCTAGACTTTCAAATCAACTAAAACTGGTGTCTGTTTGTGTTAGGCTCTTGCAGCTCAGTGGTGTGAAATTGGGCATCTAACAAGATCTCTTTGCGAACCTTGAAGGTTCTTTTCTAATCAAATTAGGATATTTCATGAATGGAAGGTTCACGTCTGTTTGAAACGGAGGGAGGTCAATGGAAATTTGCGTGTAGAAAATTTGATCAGTTCTAAATTACGGAGGTCTGTGCACACCGAGTTTGGGTGTTGGGATAAATAGAGACCTTGGTCGACTGAGAATGGTTAAACCTGTTGAATGATTCTAACTTACACATGGAGGAACAGAATGTAGTTCCTCAAAAATCCTAGCTATCACAGTGGGTATAGCTAGAAATTTTATATGTGTGGCAACAATAACAGGTCACAAAATCATTTGTATGCTACATTCTATAACATTTAGAATCCACGCTTCTACAACATGCAAGCACCTGGAGACTAGATTAAAAAAATTTGATAATGTCAACTTGTTTGAAACTTGTTGAAAATTAAAACCTGAAAAACCAAGCATTGGTTGCTCTTATTGCCATCAAAATTAAAGCTTTTTTGAAACTAAAATGTTAAAAACCAAGCATTTGAACAACACTTCTTCACAGAAGAGAAAAACAAGCATTTGAACTACACTTCTTCACAGAAGAAAAACCAAACATTGATTACCCTTCTTCCCCAAAAAATTCAAGCTTGTTTGAAATCGAAATATGAAAAACCAAGCCTTCGTTACACTTCTTGTCAGAAGGGTTACTGTTTTAATCTGCACCCTTTGTGTCTGTGCACCCCTTACATGTTCTTGCTGCATGTTGGTGAATCCTTGACCCTCTGATTAGGCACTGATTTGCTTCAATTTTCTAGCATACTCGAGGTACAGTTGCTGATGCGTTAGACTTTAGACAACAACAAAATCGATGGAATATCGACTCAAGTTCGTCGCTAATTTTTTGCTTCAAATCAGTTTCGTGTGGACTTGAACTTGCGTGTCATATGATCTGAGAGTCTGCAACCCAAGCTTCGGACTCCCGGCGCTGTTCGTAAGGCAAAATTCGAATTACAGTCAGGCTGTGGGATCGCCGGTGATTGGGGTAAATTGTAGCTAGGAATTGCTTTGCTAGTTGCCACCAGGATTGCCGCCTGGACCATTCGGTACAGGACTTCCCTTGTCTGTCCTTTGAGCGTTGAATTTGAAAGTTTTTCGGTGCAGGACGGTAGCCGAGGACTCCTCTGACTCACTGATTTTTCTCGTCATTTCAACGGTGCTGGTTGGAGGTGGAAGAGATGCGGCTGCTGATCTCCAAGAATTAAAGTGATTATAAGAGCCTGCAGTTCCACCTTCAGCTGTTTGTTTGTCCGAGTCTGTGAACATGGCGATGAAATCAGCGCGCTCGACTACAGCTTCGTCGACTATGGTTGTACTGACGACTACTGGCGCGTGGTATACCGCTTTATGGGAATTCGAAAGCTGGCTGTTGCTGCTAGGATTAACCTTGACGCTTCCTCGTACCCGAAACCTGGCGGCAGTGGCGCCCTGGAGGTGTGCTCCGTCCAACAATATTAGAACCACGATCATCAAATAAACTGTTCCCATCACTTGGATGTTGAGCAGACTCGGTGCGGCCATGATTAGTGGTGCTGCTGTCGTGCGGGTACTTGTTGCCTTATGAAAATGTTGCGACTAGTAGTGAATCGTGATATGGCTGGAGATTTTCGGAGGAATGAGAAACTTCTTTTCTAGATCAAATCCTGCAACGGCATGAAGTTCTCTACTAGCTGTGGGTGTCTAAGATGCCACGATGACTCATCGACTAGTGATCTTACTCTCTAATGACTTCCTCCTTGCGATCTGTGAGCCGAGGTTCTCCGTTGAGCCAAATATGAACTCCTGTGATGTTTATGGATCAATGTTTGCAACTTCGACAATGATGAGTAATTATGCACTACAGAGTGGGCTTGTCCAGTGTTCATATATAGGTGGAATCTGTCCGAGGTGTGACTGTCAGGTCTTGTATAATCCACCACGAGACGCGTGATCCTGCAGCACCCTGCGCAGATGCGCTTTTAGTTTGACCGCCCAGGTTTCGGCGAAGATTAATGTCACCGACTGCGTCCAAATTGATGCGTAACTACCAAGGATGCCTCCCAAGTCCAAGGCTTTGCGCGGGCATCAAATCGGATTAAATTACACAAGCTAGTCAGTTCGCTATGAATGTCAAAGCTACCATTAGCGGCAAGTTCGTTGAGATTAATAGTCGATCCTCACGGTCATAGAGAATACTTAAGTAGTTGGTATGCAAGACAAGCAAATATACATATACATAAATATATTGATTCATGATGCTCTCATTCGTCACCGAACGTGGGTTGCGGATTCTTGTATCAATTTAGTCGGGGCCGGACCGGTCTATTTCCTTCCTTCCAAAAGACCTGCTGTACACAGGCAAGATCTTGAACAGCATGGTGCAGTGGTTCCCGCCATGGTGTACAACGACTTTCTCCTGCACGGTTCAAAATTCTTTGAACTGACCAGTGACCAGCTCTTTTGCAAGCAGGGTACTGGGAGCTTACCAGACGGTCAAGGGGTGGAAAGTGGGCCTATGATTAATGAAGGTCGCCCATTACACAACACCTAGTGTGCGTGTGCTCTGTGTGTGGGTAAGCGTCATGGTTTGTGATCAGACGTTCATATGACCTGCTCGCCCAATGAAAGTTTGTCTTAATTTACCTGGACCAATTCCACCGGTGTTCAGCATGTCAACCTGGAAATTAAAAATTGGATTAAGAAAAGTCAAAATATGTAGGTTTGGCTCAGCGTGCAATGGTTTTGACGCAACATTTTTCACACAGTTTGCTGAGCCGGATAAAATGCACAGGAAGTATTGCCCGACAAGAGTGTAATGAATATGATCTGACTGCCGGTCCCAGTTTCTGAATGGCCATTCATAATGATTGGTCTAGATAGTTTTGTCACTAGTAGTCTCTCACCTATTTGCAATCCCAGTTTTAGTTTTATTGGCTGTGTCACTTATTTATTTTTCAATTTTCTCATGTGGCTCCTAAAGTGGCTATGAGTCACCAGAGTATTTAACCAAATGTGGCTACAAGACAAATAGAAAAGTAGAAAATCTAGGAATCGTATTACATGTTGCAAACAACTAGAATTCATTAGTTAAATATGGCGATTTCAAAAGACAAAAGATAGAAATCTGTCCAATTCTTCCAAAAATCTGAGCTATTGCATGACTTTCTTCCTCAAAATGTGGTGAGTTTTTTGAAAAATTTCCAACAAGTTCCCTTGACCATGTTGCTCCAAGATTTTTTTTTATTTTAAAATGGCAAAAATTCACCACAAGGTGGGTTAGAAAAAATGTAAAAATTTAAACTTGGATGGGAGAAATGCTTTTGCAGCGCCACATAATGAGGATCTCTGGGGATGCTCTGGGTGCCATGATGACGCTGTCTATTGAAAGAGGACATGAAAATAGTGAGAGCTCATTCATATTTGTTTTCCACTATCTTTTCATCACTTTCCACAATTTCTACCTTCATATTATTACTAGCATCAGCACGCAGGCACCACGATAGCTAAACATGACCCAGTTTCCTTGAACAGCCAACTGGCACTTTGTTTATGGTAAAGCCCGCTTTATCGAAGACCTGCCCTGATGATTGAGTTCTATTGTTTTCCCTTGCTACCCACCGGGAATCACAAGAAGAGAATTTTAAAAAGGGGGGTGTTTTGAAAAATGGAACACGCCAATAGAAGAGGCAAAAATAAGGTGGGTACTATGTGCTCCAATTCCACTAAAAAACTCAGAGCAGGTCTTTCCATCGCTATGGTAGGTGGTGCTTTGTCTGTCTAGCGAGTAGCCCATTACAATAGTGGGTGTCGTGCAAGGCTCAATCTTATTCACACATGAACCCTAAATATTTAGATGGCAAGGACAGAAATAATCAGTGCGTGGCTTCTATTGTGAGAATTCAGCATAGTGTATGAGGATCTATGCCTGGTGATAACTGCCAACATTGAGGTTAATATATACAAAATCTTCTGCATGCAAATTAGAACTCAAACGTGTATTAATGTAGTTCAAACAAATAAGTAAATAGTTCAATGTTGCTGGGTCTGCTATCCAATCTGCCTGAATGACATGGTTTCAGACAAGAGATAATGACAAATTTGTTGCAGAATACACCTTACCCAAATTGCAAAGCAATGGCATGTAAAGGATCTAATGTTCTAACTAACTAATTTTCCTCACCCTACAACTACTTCTCATCAACTTGGGTGCCACATGATCTGAGAGTTTGCAACCCAGGCTACTACGGGCTTTGACATCCCGGCGCTGTTTTGAAGGCGGTATTCGAATCACAGTCGGATTTGATCAGCTGTGGGATTGGAAGTGATTTGGGTAAATTGTGACTAGGAATTGCGTGCTAGTTGCCACCAGGATTGCCGCCTGGACCACTCGGTACAGGACTTCCTTTGTCTGCCCTTTGAGCGTGGAATCTGAAAGGTTTTCGGTGCAGGACAGTAGCCGAGGACTCCTCAGACTCGCTGATTTTTCTCATCGTTTCAACGTTGCTAGCTGGAGGTGGAGGCGATGCGGCTCCCAATCTCCAAGAATTAGGGTGACTATAAGAACCTGCAGTTGCAGCTTTAGTAGCTTGTTTGGAGTCTGTGAACATGGCGATCAAATCAGCTGCGGGTTCGGCGGGTTCGACTACAGCATCGATGATCGTAGTAGCACTGACGACAATGGACGAGTCAACGTCTGCTGCTTTTCGAGAACTCGAAAGCTGGCTGCTGCTTGAATTAACGTCGACGCTCCCTGGTACCCGTAACCTGATCGCAGTGGCGGTCTGGAGGTGTGCTCCGTCGAACAATATTATAGCCACGATCATTGAACAAATTGTTCCCATCATTTGGATGCTGAGCGTTCTCGCGGGTGCCATGATTACTGGTGCTGCTATCATGCGGGTACCTGTTTCCAGGTTATAAAAATTTTGCGACTAGTAGCGAATCGTGATGTAGCTGGCGATTTTCGGAGGAAGGAGTAGAATCTGATTTTCTAGATCTGTATCTAATGCAACGGGTTGAAGGTCTCAGCTAGTTCTGGATGTCTAAGAAGGCGCGATGATTCATCGACCAGTGATCTTACTCTGTAATCACTTCCTCCCTGCGACCACCTGTGACCAGAGATCCGTTGAGCGCCCAAATACTAACTATGTGATGGTTTAGGATCAATGTTTTCAACCTCGACAATGGCGAAATATGCACTATAGAGTCGACTGGTTCGGTGTTCATATATAGAGCCTGAATCTGTCCGAGGTTGTCGCTGTCAGGTCTTGTGTTCTCCACCACGACACCGCGTGATCCTGCAGCACCCTAGCTACTGGACAGATACGCTTTTAGTTTGACCATCAGGGTTCCCGCCTGTGGTTAGTGCCGCCGACTGCATCCAAATCGATCCGTAATTACCCAGGACGCCTCCAACTTCCAAGTCTTCTCCTGGGCATCAAATCGGATTAAATTGCACAACTCGGTCAGTTGGCTATGAATGTCAAAGGCTACCATTAGCGGCGAGTTCGTTGAGATTAGTAGTCGATCGTCGTGGTCATAAAAATTAATCAAGTAGTTGGTGTGCAAGCCAAGGGAAGATACATATACACGTAAATGTATGCATGACGCTTTTCTTTCCTATATATATACACTCATCACGCTTTCTTTCGTAACTGACAGTCTGTCGCGGATTCTTGTCCCAATTTAGTCAGGGACGGTCCGTCTAATGCCTTCGTTCCGAGTGAGCTGCCGTAGGGAGGCAAGATCTTGAACGGTATGGTGCAGTAGTCTCCACCGGTGTACAACTATTTCTCCTACACACGGTTCAAAATCTCTTGAACTAACTAGTGACCAGCTCTTTCGTAGACAGGTTCCGCGCACAGTCAAATTGGATGAAGAAAAGTCAAAATATGCAGGTTTAGGGTTCAGGAAAGTGATTTTGACTTAGTTGCATAGTTTGCAGTGCATAAGAAGCGTAATAAGGGTGTGTACTTGCTGAAAATAGTGTAATCACTATGATCTGACTTCTGTTTTTGTACTTGGCCCATCATAATGATTGGTCCAGGTGGTTTGCTATTAGTAATTCACTACCCATTTGCTGACCCAGTTTCATTTTTATCCGTGGAGTTGCAAAAAAGTAAATAACTAAACTTGGATGGGAAAATCTCTTTGAAACGTCACATTCTGAGCGCCTCTGGAGATGTTCTAAGAGTCACGGTGTGTGATCCCACGTTCATGTGACCTCTTTTGCCTGGTTTTCCCAATATAAGTTTCTCTTAATTGACTTCGAGCAAGTCCACAGGTGCTCAACATGTGAGCTTGCTAATGAAAATTGGAAGGGGAAAAGTTTGGCTCAGCAAAATGCACAACAAACCTTTTTGGGATTCCTTATGGGACCATCAAGTAAAACTTGAATTTCCCCTATGCAAACATGACATAGTTTGTTTGACAATGAGAAAATACAAAGATCATCCCCCTATTTCAAATGGGAAAATTAGAATAAAACAACTGAAATACTGTTCCCAAAATTCCCGCTCCCAAGGGTTTTCCCTATGTTTTGTCAACTTCAATTTGGTAGAGTTTTCCATTCTTTTCCCTAAAGGGGTTATTATATGGTTTTGGCCCAGCATTTTTGCACAGTTTGCTGAGGGCATAGCAAAGCCTACCTCCAAACTGAGAAGAGTGTAATAAATATGATCTGACTGTTGCTCCTTGTTTCTAATCAGCCAATCATAATGATTGGTCCAATTTGCTCTCCCCTATTTGTCACATATTTGCAGTCCGAATTTTTGTTTTATGGCGGTCTACCCCCTATTTGCAGTTACAATTCTAATTGGGTAGGGTTGGAAACAAGTAAATAGGCTACATAAACTTCGATGTGAGAAATATTTTTGCACGCTCACATACTGAGCACAGCAGGAGATGCTATTAGGTGCATTGCCATGATGACGCCATCAAAGAGGATATGAAAATAGTGAGAGAGTTCTTCCATTTTATTTTTTCCCTATGTTTTCATCACTTTCCAGAATTTCTACCTTTGTCTTTTAGTAGCACCTGGAAGTTGAGGCAGCACTTAGGCAGCACAATGGCTTAAATATGAGCCAGTTCCCTAAAACAGCCAACGAGCACTTTGTGTAAGGTAAAGCCCAAGGCAGCCAGATTTTTCCAATAACTGCTCAGATCAGTTTTTTTTAATTTTCGTTCTATTACGTAGTACCCACCAGGCATCGTGGGAAGAGAATGGAAATAAATTGGGGGGGGGCGGGGGGGGTGGGGGGGGGTGTGATTTGAAAAATGGAACCCTTGCCCATCAGCGGAGCAAAAACTAGCAAAAACTAAAGTCAATACTATGTGCTGTTCAATTAAGCTTTAAAAAATGAGAGCAAGTCATTTTTTTTTAAATTTTCGTTCTATTAGGTAGTACCCACCAGGCATCATGGGAAGAGAATGGAAATAAATTTTGGGGGGGGGGGGGGGGGGGGGTGTGATTTGAAAAAGGGAACATTGCCCATCAGCGGAGCAAAAACTAAAGTCAATACTATGTGCTGTTCAATTAAACTTTTAAAAAATGAGAGCAAGTCTTTACATCACTCTGATCTAAGTGGTGCTTTGTCTTTACAGGGAATAACACAATGGGCTTATTTAGAATAGTGGGTCGACGTGCAAGAGTCAAAGTTATTCTTACATGAGCCATAAACATTTAGGTGGCCATCCCAGAAATAATCGGTGGGTGACAATATTGTGAGAATTCAGCATTAGTGTATGAGGATCTATGCCTCGTGATAACTGCCAAAATTCAGGTGAATATACACCACATCTTCTGCATACAAAGAGCTCAACCTCGTATCGACATATTTGGCACAAATAAGTAAATGCTCTAATGTTGCTGGGCATGCTATCCAATCTGCCTGAAGGATTGTTTGAGCATGTCACCTTCCTGAGACAAGAGATCATGACAAATTTGCTGCAGAATACACCTTATCAAATTAACAAACAATGGCAAGTGGTGGATCTAGATCTATAAACCAATGTGCCTCACCTTAAGAAAGATTAGTTTCGCCTATACTTTTTTTGCATCAATGTTCAAACAGCAAATCCAAACAATGGGTGGCATAACCTTGGAAACAAAAGTGGGGGGTATCCAATGCACAAATAAAATCACAGAGGCTGCTCCTTTTCCTGGTGCTGTCATTCAGGGAGGGGGAGGACCTTGAAAGTCCTCCTCCTGCAGCAAGAAGATAGGGTTGTCATTAATACAGCCCAAGCAAATCCATACAAAAGAGTTCTCTGACGAAAAGGCCATTGCTGTAAGCTGAATGTTTCTACAGGTTGTGCATTCAACGTGTGAAAAGTTTCAGCTCTGGATTACCGGGTTGTAGACAACTGTGATGTACAGGCACCAGCTCGGCTGAGCCATCGACTGTTCTTCCGACGACTGTGGATCCTTCTTTGGGAGCAGGTTGCTCTAACTTAAAGACGTGAAGAAACAGAAGGTAGTTCCTCAAAAATCCTAGCCATCACGGTAGTAGGTGTAGCTAGAAATTTTGTATGTCTGCCAACAATACCAGCTCACAAAATCATTTCTATGCTCCATTCTATAACAGGAGCTTCTACAACATGCAAGCACTTGGAAACTAGATTCTTCAAATTCATAATGTCAACTTGTTTGGAACTTGTTGAAACTTAAAAGTTGTTTGAAATTAAAACATGAAAAACCAAGCATTGATTACACTGTTGTCATAAAACTTAAAACTTGTTTGAAACTAAAATGTGAAAAACCAAGCTTTGGTGGCCCTTGTTGTCAAAAGCGTTAGTGTTTAATCTGTATTCATTCACAATAAAATAACATTTAGGATACCTTGTCAGACTGTCAAAGAAAACTTGAATTTTACTTAACTCAAACATGAAATAGTTTACTTGACAATGGGAATATACAAAGATCCCCTTATTTCACATTGGGAAAATTAGAATAAAAGATTGAAATATTGGTCCCACAATTCTCTTGTAGAGTTTTCCCTATGTTTTGTTAATTCAACGTCATGCGGTAGAGGTTTCAATTCTTTTCCTTACAGGGAATGCCAAAAAAACATTTGTGATTCTCTGTGTGCACCCCTTGCAGGGTGTTCCACTACAGGTTGTTAAATCTTTGACATTCTGATTAGTGCACAGATCAATTTGCTTCAATTTTCTAGTGTACGCGTGGTGCAGTTGCTGATGCGTTAGACCTTCGACAAGAACAAAATCAATGGAATATCGACTCAAGTTCATCGCTAGTCGATCAACTAATCTAGCCACTATTTTTTTTCCTTCAAGTCAGCTTCATCTGGACTTGAATTTGGTTGCCACATGATCTGCGAGTTTGCAACCACAGTTACAACAGGCTAATTTGACCCGGCTCTGTTTTGAAGGCAATATTCGAATTCCAGTCAGATTTGATCAGCTGTGGGATCGCCGGTGATCGGGGTTTGTAGCTAGGAAATATTGCTTGCTAGTTGCCACCAGGATTGCCTCCTGGACTACTCGGTGTACCACTTCCTTTGTCTGCCCTTTGAGCGTGAAATTTGAAAGTTTGTTGGTGCAGGACGGTAGGGGAGGACTCCTCTGGCTCGTTAATTTTTCTTATGATTTCTACGTTGCTAGCTGGTGGAGGTGGCGATGCGTCTCCAAGTCTCCAAGAATTAAAGTGATGATGAGAACCTGCTGGACCTTCAGTAGCTTGTTTGGAGTCTGTGAACATGGCGATGAAATCAGCGGGTTCGACTACAGCAGTGTCCAGCGTAGTACTGACCACCACAGACGCGTAGTCTTCTCCTGCCTTTCCGGAATTCGAAAGCTGGCTGCTGCTAGGATTAACGTCAATGCTTCCTGGTACCCGAAACCTGACCGCAGTAGCGGTCTGGAGGTGTGCTCCGTCTAACAATATCACAACCATGATCATAAAACAAACTGTTCCCTTCATTTGGACGCGGAGCGTACTTGGTGCCATGATTACCGGTGCTATCATGCGGGTACTTGTTTCCTTGTGAAAATGTAGCGATCGGCTAGTAGTAGTGATGTGACTGGCGATTTGCGGAGGAATGAGAAACTGCTTTTCTAGTATGACTTATCTGGTTTTGCAACGGCGTGAAGGTCTCTATGACTTCTGGGTGTCTAAGACGCCGTGATGATTCATCGACCAGTCTTACTCTCTAATGACTTGAAACTTCACCCCTGCGACCTGTGATCAGAAATCCCAAACTGTACTGTGATGGTTATGACTCAATGTTTGCAACTTCGACAATCGTGAATTATGCACACCAGAGTGGACTGATCCGGTGTTTATATATAGCCTGAATTTGTCCGAGGCTGTCTCTGTCAAGTCTTTTCTATCCTCCACCACGAGACCGCGTAATCCTGCAGCACCCTGCACAGATGCACTTTTGGTTTGACCACCAGGGTTCCAACGGCGATCAAACATCCTGCCGCCGACTGTGTCCAAATCGATGCGTAACTACCCATCACTCCTCGATCCAAGTCTTCTCCTGTGCATCAATTCGGATTAAATTATACAAGTAAGTCAGTTCGCTATGAATGTCAAAGGCTACCATTAACGGCAAGTTCGTTGAGATTTATAGTCGATTCTCACGGTCTTAGAAAACAAGAATTAGTTGGTCTGCATAAAAAGGAAAGAAATATATATATATATACACACACATGACGCTTTCCTTCGTAACTGAACGTCGGCGGTGGCGGATTCTTGTATCAACTTAGTCAGGGCCGGCCTTCGTTCCAAGGGACCTGCTGTAGACAAGATCTTCAACGGCACTTGTCCCCACAATGCCGCTGTACAATTACTTCTTGGTACTTAAACATGGTTGAACTGATCAGTGACCATCTATCAGCTCTTTCGTAGGCAAGTTCCTGGGAACGTATGTACCAGCCAGTCAAGGGATGGAAAGTGGGCCTATGATTGACGAAGGTTGCCATGGTGCGTGTTTCGAGTCCCAATGTTTTTTTTTCCTCTGAATTTTCGTTTGGAGGTAAAGTGATGATCATCTATGGGAAAATGCAGAAAAACTGACAATAGTCTCTTAAAAGATGCCAACTCTGGCTATAAACGAGAAATAAAGCACAATTATTTAACCATCCTTCTATATGTTGGGCTACACAATGAAAACCCAATATACTATTGATTTATTTATTTATTCCTTTATTTCTGGCGACTGAAAACCTCCAAAAATCACTTCTTTTTCAAAATAAAAAATGAAAAATCTCTTTTTGGCGAATTGTCGTCAGTAAGAAAATCGCTGGATCTGACGTTTCATGTGACCTCTTTTGCCTGGTTGGCCCAATGCAAGTTTGTCTTCATTTACTTAGGGTGCATTGTCATGATGATGCCACGGATTGAAAGAGGACATGAAAATAGAGAGAGAGACTTTGCCATAATTATTCCCCTATGTTTTCATGACTTTTGAAAAGTTTTACTACCACCTGGCAGTTCAGGCATCACGGAGGCACCCTGATGGGTCAGCATGGGCCAATTTCATTAAACAGCCAACTGGCACTTTGTGTTTATAGGGTAAAGCCCGGGACCATGGACTTCATTAAGGGCCCGCTGAAAGTTCTCAACAAGTAGAATTTCTTGGAACTGACTTGTAATTTCTAGACCCAAGGTGTGAGAGATTTTAAATTTCAAATAGTTTCTATCATTGGAAATGCAACTAAATTACAAATTTACCTGGTTTTGGAGGGAAAAATTAGTTGGGTATCAAGTTCACACTTGGGCCAATAGCACATGGCTTGCACTAGTTTATCTAAAAATATATATTCCATTTTTGATAATAATTGATATTTTCATAAAATTACAATTTGATAATATGGAGATAATCTTGACACATTATAACTTCCATAATAGATTATCAAATTATAGTTTTAAATTTTTATGTAACTTAAATAAGATATTTGACAAATAAATTCATATGTTTATAAAATAAAAATTTATGTTAAGAGGTGAAATGGCAATCCCAATCATTATTATCCTCCAAGATGTGAGACCAAGGGAACAAGGTGAACCCATTATTCCTCAATAGAAAAAAAAACTATTTTCACTAACTTCTTTTAGTATAACTATTCAAATAGTAAGTAAGAAATTACACAAAGGGCAAAGGAAGAAAGCAAGGGTCTACTATCTAAAAACAAACCCACCATCCTATATGTTGGCTAATCCAAAGGGGCAAAGGAAAAGAATAGAAAAATGCAACATGAAAATGATCATAACCCAAAAGTAACTACTCTATGACGTTTTGCAATACATTCAACACCAATGTTGTTGCCCTAGTGAGGTCTATAAACCTTCAACAACTATTGTCCCACCTCAACCACACCTTAATCCATTTAGTGATTCTACTTTCCACCTACAACACCTTAGAATGCCTCCCCACTGCTTTCTATTGTCTGTAGCACATTACATCCATTCATAGCCATTACTTACCACCTGCAACAGTGCATTCTAATCTATAAGCAACTACATGTTGGTGTTCTCCCCCTTCTTATTATCACCAAATACTAGTTGTTACCTTCCTGTGACAATTGTAACTTAATACTGTAAAAGCTACCAAGTGACATGCCTCTTTATTCTTTGTTTTAAAAGAAAGGTAAAAATATCATGTCAAGGAACAACATACTTTGTATAATATCAAACTACTCTACCTTCTAGGTGAAAGCATGGTAAAGTATACAAAAAAATGAATGCCTCTATATTTACCTTGTATCATGCATATAAAACCAAACAAGTAGGATAAAAATGGGTGGAAATATGATCATAAATCATCCCACACCTCTATAAATATTATAAGAATTCACTTCCAAGAACATTGGACCAAATGAATTTAAAAAGTAAACCAAAGTATCCCCATTTGCCAAGTGGTAAATTTGCAAATGGGGATGTTTTTAGTCTATTTTTAGAACTTAATTGTTATACTACTTTTGGGGATATAAATATCATTATAGTTTTGAGGGGTGGCCATAATAAAAAATTGAAATCTATCCATTAAAGCCTACTTACAAAAGTTCACACTACAAAAAGTAGATGAAAAGTAGATTCCAAAATCTACTTGTATTTTTAAAAATCTACTTTCAACCTACTTTTACAATGTGGAGTTTGAAAGTTAATGCACAATAGTGAAGAGCTATCTTGTCTTTGATCATTAAAATAAATTATTCCACATACAAATGGTTTATGATGCATTTTGTTGTTATTTTCTTTCTACTTGTCAAGTAGATTACCAAGGAGATTTAATTGTTCATTTTACTATGTTTATGCCCTTCCACACTTCCTAACAGAATAGATACACACCATAACACATGTATCAAATTCTTCAACCATTTTTTATTAAAATCACACACAAATACAAATACATTTCCTCACTATTATTTCCTCCTTAGTTGCATAACATACATTTGTCCAAAAGAGTCCTTCATTCCCAACCCCAACTACAAATGTATTAAATACCCTTAGGAGTCCTTCAACACCTCTTCTAATCTTGCTTCACAAACTACACAAGGCCCACATTGACCCTAGGAAAATAAGGCCCTTATGCTAATCCCTTCCTAGAAATATCCTACATGATTGGGTAGATTACCCCCAACTATTCACTAATATGAATTATTTAATCCCATTATTCTCACCCTTGGATAAGGGATGGTAAGTTTACCATTGGTAATTATTAGTTACTAAAAAGCCTATGGTACTAACTAGTTTACATATTTCTACTCATTTACAATTTTACAATCCATTTTTCACACATTTATAATTATTTTACAATATAATATGTGTGCATGAAGACTACCGCATGTTATAATTTGACAAAAATTTAATTACACATTCAACCTTAGTTCAATGTGATGGGGATTGGTTCAATTTTAATGAATTATGCAATAATTAATTATGCACCTAAAATTGACATATTTGAATATCTAGGTGTTGAAATATTTGTCTAACCATAATCTTAGCAAAGTTGTTGTCTAAAAACAATCTTACTTTTAAATTAAAAAACAAAAAAAAATTCCCATAGAGGTCAAATGATTGGAAGGTATTCTTAAGGGAAATATTTTTCAATTGCAAAACAATAGTTCCTTCATATTACCTTTATCATTATGCATAGTGCCTTCCAACAATTACCTTCTACTGCAACTTTGGTTGCCTTTTGTTGGAGTTATCATCATGTTCCAAATCTTTAAAACAGACATTCTAAATAAAACTAAGAAAAGGTAATCCAAAAAACATAAAACATTGCAATATTCTATGGAAAGATGGACTTACATTCACACATCCAAAAAGTTAAAATATAATTCTTTTCAAAATCTAAAGACACACTCAAAATCCTTAACCTTCATTCTCCATATTTTTTGTATTATGAAATACAACATGGTTCTCTCTTACCGAACTCTCTCATTATCTCAATCTCCCTTTCTCCTCCTCCTTTACCATGTTATGTAAAAAATGATCTTCCTCCTCTTCCACATTCCCTTTCTCACTAATCCACACATGGTCCGTAGCTTCCTTAAAAAAAAACCTCTTACCCTAATCCTTCTACAAAAATCCCCTAGTTGATTAATGAAACAAAACACAATCCTTCACCCACATGAAATTAACCAACCAAAATAGTTTCTTCATTTAATTAAAAGAGAATAAATAACATCTACCATTAGTAATCAAATAATTACTAAGATGTCCATTAACCTAATTAAGGTAAAAGATTTTTATCCTTAACAATCTACAATAAAATTGATATAATAACTTCAATTATCACTTCTTAAGACATATTTCCATGAGGGTACATTCACAATAGATGGAGCTGTAACAACCAAGGTCTAGGTGCTTTAAATAAGGATGGTTTGTGATCACTTTTGAATCATGGTTTTCACTAGGTCTTGTTGCAAGATAATAATGTCAACTTTAAAAGTTTAATCCACATGTGTTTACATTCATTTTCAAAAAACATGTATCAAATATATTCATAAATAGTTATT
This sequence comes from Sphagnum tenellum, assembly GCA_963921925.1. Lineage (NCBI taxonomy): Eukaryota > Viridiplantae > Streptophyta > Sphagnopsida > Sphagnales > Sphagnaceae > Sphagnum > Sphagnum tenellum. The sequence continues at coordinate 9,265,853 of OY998155.1, forward strand.
TTTTAAATAAATCATGTGTACATTTCAACAAAAATAAATAGTTTAAATTATTTTTAAAATATGTGTTTGAAACTCTCCATGATTTTGTGGGGGACACTTAGTGTAAAGTTTGGAATCTACATGCAATAAACAACCATTTTTAGAGGGGATATTACATAATTGTCTTTGAACCTATTTTTTATCACCCTATTATTATCTAATTTTTAATATATACATATTAAACCACCATATATGAATTATAATCCATAGTTTCATATTATTACATACCGTATATTATAATTAAATTGATTATTTGATTAAAATGCACCTTATTTTTCAGTAATTAACTTATAATTTTTACCCAACAATCAATATATTGCACCCTATATTTTTACTCACATTTTTTCTACATTTTTAATTAGTGTCCACCTTAGGTCCATGATATATTATACATTAAATTTATTAAATAAAACTAAATTATTGAACATCATTTCAAATCTAATAGAACATATTCACCAAAACACCAAATATTCACACATAACACATTCAATCTTCATGAAAATGCAACCTTGCATTATTTTACACCCAAAAAAAAATGAACAATTTTTCTTTGAGGAAATTCTTCAAACTATGTAATTTTGGTGGTTAAAGCACACATTCAAATACTAAAAAATCACTTTAATAAATAACCAAACAAAAACATAAATTCAAGTTTTTTTCAATACTAAACCTTCATATTCATCAATACATGGCCATAAACAGATTTTTATAATTAGTGGTTAGTTTTACATAGGATAAAAAACAATCAAAATCTTTAACCCTAGTCAATATTAGAATATTCATTATATATAATTCATGTTATGATTATTGATACATTTTTAAATTACACAAAAATCATTGAAATGGAAATTCACAATTATAAAACCATTCACTACTAGAAATCTTGTCATTTGCAACCAGTCACTATGCAACTGGCATGCAACTAATTGTCGTTTGTAGCTATCTTGGTCATGTTTGCAACTACAAATTTGGTATTGTATAGTTTTTGGGCCATATGGTTATGTGTGCAACTAACATGCAACTAAATGTGTACAACATGGACATGTGTCATAAAAATAATGGCCTAAACTTATACATACTTAAATATTATACTTAATATATCTATATAAGCTATATACAACAGTATTATATACCTCTAGTACTAAGGTTAACTCCATGCTAACTTAGGCTAACTTAAATTAACCTAGGTTAAGTAAACAAAAAAACTAACCATGGTTAAATTAAATTAATTTAAATTAATTATGGCTCTATTAAGTTAGGCCAAACTAATTATGGCTGAATCAAGTTAGGTTAGATTAAATTCAACTATATTAATTATGGCTAAACTAAATTATGTTAAATTAAACCAGGCTAAAATAAATATGGTTAAATAAAGTTAAGCCAAACTAAGTATGGGTAAATTAAGTTAAGTAATAATAGTTATGGCTAAACTAAATTAAACTAAATTAAATTAGGATAAATTAAATATGGCTAAATTAAATTATTCTAAAATATTTATGGCTAAACTAAATTAGGCTAAAATTGACAATGGTTAAATTAAGTTAGGTTAAATTAATTATTGTTAGACTAAATTATGTTAATTTAAATTAAACTAAACCATGGCTTAAATATGTTTGATTTTATTTTATTTTGGAATATTTTTTCAGAAAATGTACATTTGATTAAACAAAAAACTATTTAAAATCAGTTAATATGATAATATTAAAATTTTGTTATAAATAATCATAATTATTAATTAAATGTTTATTATAATTATAGTGATAATCAATTATATATATATATAATCAATAGGTATTATATATTTAAATTTATTATTTATGTTAAAATATTAATGTAAATAGGCTACACTAATTAACTTACAAGTATACAAACGTCCTAAGCAATTATTAATTTAAACTAGACAATAATATCAAAATCATAATTACTAAATATCCTATATATAATCACCTTTGAAGTGCAAAAGAAAAGGAGTAATGAAAAACTAACAAGAAGAAAAATAAGAAAAACAAGCTTTCCAACTTATAAAACGTTTTGTTTTTTGTTTTTTTTTTTAGGACCCCCTCCTACTTTCAAAGCTCATAACTTTCTTATTTCTTATTCAATTTAAACGATTTAAAGTGTTGTAGGAGTGCCATCTGAATTCCTAAAATCAAATTTGAACTCTAATAGCAAAAAGATAACATAAAATGAACTTTCTAGGTGTTTAAGAACCAGCCTTAATAAAAAAACAAATTGAATTTTTTTTCCCCCTTTACTTTGGGGGGCCATAACTTTCTCATTTCTAATCTGTTTTCAACGATTTTTAATGTGTTAGATGCGCCAAGAGGAGGGATTCAAGTTTTGTTTGGACACCAAAAGCAACAAAGTCCTCCCCTGGCTGTTATACTTTAATACAATAGTTGCATTTAATGTGCAACTAGGTTGGTCCATGAGGTTTGCAATGGAATGTTTTAACCCATATCCTTTGGCTTCCAATTCTATTTGGTTCAGTATATACCTAGGAGCAGTAGTTATGTTGAAACCAAATACCAAGTGCCATTGGGGATGAGTGAATTAAAAAAGTTTGACCTTTATGAAATGGTCAAACTTGAAAATAAAATCGGATTATTCTAAACCTATTTATATAACCTAAACCTAGTTATTTTTCAATCTACTTACATACCTAAATAAACCTACTTACTTAATAGGCTTTAATTATTATCTACCTACATAGGCACCATGTGTCAACATCTTATTAACCATAAATTAAACTATTTAAATTTCATTAATTAATATTTAAAATTTTAAAAATAGGTGGGCCTTGATTGCCACGTGTCACCATATAATTAGTGTCAAATGTTGAACATGTGTCAAATGGTCAATGAACGTTCCATGGTGTGCCACGTGTCATCATCCTAGTGGCAAAAAATTTAATGATTAAAATTAATCCTAATGAATTTTTTATTTTGAAAACACAAAAAATTTAAATAATGACACGTGTCCACAAGCTAGTTGTCTAATTTTTAAACATGTGTCATATTTTGATTAGTTGTATGTAGTTGCAAAGAAAGTTGCACATAAGGTGCAACTACATTGGATTGGTATGTATGTATGAACATGTATATTAACACCGTATATACATGTTGCATATGTAATGTCGCATGCAACTACATGTCCTATGCAACTTGTCTTATGCAACTACACAAATTTACAGTTGCATGTGTCGCATGCAACTGAATTTTAGTTGCATGCGATAGTTGCAAAACCCAAAATTTCTAGTAGTGATTATCGCACTTGATTTCATTAGATTCCCATGTTTACAATTCATACAATTAATTTTCAAAATCATTCAGGTGTTAGATTTTATAGGAATCAATGCAATGTTTGACTCCTTTGATAAAGACTACACCCATGAGCCAACAAACTAATGTTCACAAGTTTGGAATTTTAGGCATGTTTAGGTTCATGTTATAAGCCAAGTTTCAAGGTCTTTAAACCAAAAGTTATGAGTTTTGTTAGAGTTACCATTAGAACTTAACTAGATAACCAACCTCTTTTCAAAATTGAATTAAAGCTTAAAGTAGAGATGTTGCCTCATTTTAAATAAGTTTAGATTCTCTAGATATGTAAGTACATTGTTACATAATAAATATATGACGCACTGTACATTTTAGGCAATATATTGGATTTGATTGTTGTACATAACTAATATCTTAAAATCTAAACCCTAAACCCAAAATTAGGACCAAAAGATTTTTTTTTATTAAAAATTATAGATAATTAATATTATAGAATCTTTTTACTTCAAATTTTTGTTTTACTTGCCTACTTGGATAGCATGGACCAATGGGCCAATTTTTGAAAGAATTGCCAATTCCAAATATATGAAAAGAATCAAAATCAAAAAACCAATTCATTTCTGGTATTTCAAATAATCAGAATCAAAGAACTATTAGATTCAAGTATTTCAAAATCCTCAAAGAATCACTGGTTTTCACAACATAACCACCAGTTCTTTCTAAACTCTTTGACTTTTTTGCCATTTAGAGTTGGAAACATGTACAATGAAAACTTTATTTTCCCAATTGGGGTTTGCTGATTATGTGCATATACAAGTAATCAAAGAAACAACACTAGATTAAAGAATCGTCCAACAATGGGAATAACTCCAAGTATTTACTTGCTTCAATTTTATATGTCCAAAGCAATCATAACATATATCAATCATATATGATGACCTTGCTTTTGACTACTAATTTTTGGGACTTTACAATGGCCAATTTTGTGAAATATCCTTTGGGCTAAAAGAGGGCCTAGGAACTATGGTTCAACATAAGGAAGACCACTATCCTCTTTATGACGACATAGAAACTTGGTACAAGCCTTGGTAGCTTTGGCTTTAGTTTAAAGCCAAAACTAATCCCCAATCACCTAACCCTAGCCAATACCTAATTACTTAACCATAATTGGTAGGGGGTGTCCTATACAGTGTGTTAAGATAATGTGTCTTCAAGGAGTTTTGTGATACAGCCAAAGTGGCCATCATCCTTACCCTTGATTAACCAAATTTGGTTATATACCAAATATGAAGGACAAATCTTAATTCATCTTTTTACATTTTTGGCCACTTACTGGAAACCAAATCTAAAGATCTAACATTATAATTATTATTTTCCTTACTTTTAGCATGATGAAACCCCCAAAAAACCACTTATATTTCATTTTTCTCATTTTCATTTTCTTTTCGTAAAACAAAATTTAGTCTATCTAGCCATCTTTTCAAGCATTTCCTTAGGTGGAAGCCAATGTTTTTTTCATATTTGTGATGTTGAAATTTTAGCAAAATTTTCCCCAAATTTTACGAAATTGGTCAAAATTACACTAGAAAAACAAATTTAACTAAAATTTCCCAAATTTTCTTATTGAATAAAAGTGAAAATTTGCTCAGAAAGAAAACACTAGTGAGATCCATTTGCTAGTTCCATTTTTGTTGTAGTCAGTTTCAGTTGTTTTGTGAATTGATAATGGAAAGCACCACCGGTTTTCTCCCAAGTGAGAATCGCCATTTTGAAAACCTTAAAGGTTATCACATGGAAGTTAAAGGTGATAACCTTTTAGGGTATTAAAAAAAGGGCATCAATTTTCAGGTTAGGGTTTTGTTAGGTTTAGGTTTTAGTATGGGCTTTGGGCGACACAACCTCTCAACAAATTGCTTTTTCAACACCTCCTTTGGCAAGAACTTCATGAAAAAACTCCCTACTCTTCTACAAATTGGGGCTAACTTGGTCCCACCATTTCATTGTTCTTCCCCATGTTTTTTTGTTTTTCTCCATGCTTCATTGCTCCTCCCACTTCACTACTCCTCCTTTTATTTCAATGTTCCTCTCCATGCTTCACCACTCCTCTTGCTTTGCTGTTGTTCTTCCTACTTTGTTACTCATTTTCATGCTTTGCTACTCCTCTCCATGTTTTGCCACTCCTCTTCTTGTTTCACTACTCCTCTCTATGCTTCATTACTCCTCTTCTTACTCCATAGTTCCTTTGTGTTTCGTCATTCCTCTTGTTTCGTTGCTCCTCCTCTTGTCGCTTAGTTGCTGCTCATCATGGTTGACTTTTACTCCATGCTTCACTTCACTACTACTCATTGTGCTTCAATGTTCCTCACTGTGCTTCATAGTTGCTCAATGTGTTTCATTGTTATTCCTACTTCAATGTTGCTTCATGCTTCACTTTTATTTGTGCTTCATTGTTGCTCCTATTTCGTTACTTGTGCTACTTCATTATTGTGTGGTGCGTCATTGTTCCTTTACGCTTCATTGTTTTCGTGCCCTCCCAAATACCTTTATGCCCCTTATTGTTTTGCTACTCCTTTATGTTTTGTTGTTGCTCAATGTGTTGCTACTCCCTTACTCAAATTGGTATTTGTCCCCCTCGTTTTTTACAAGGTTTTGGAAATTTGAATTTGAAATTGATTGGGAGGAAGCTTGAAAACATCCAAGCTCCAAGTTGCCAATAAGTTTCCTTTGTTTTCTTTTTTCAAATTTTTTTTTTGGTTTCCCTTCCTTGATTTGGTTTTAGGTCTTTATTTACTTCTTTTTTGTTCATTATTTTACTTGGTTCTAATTGATTTTATTCTTCTTCAAAGTTGTTTTGTAAGGATTTTTGGAAGCAGTTTTTTCTTAAAAGATAAAATTGTTTCAATTTAGTTAACACATATTCTTCTTTCGTCTTCTCCATTAAATCAACTAATACTTCTTGTGAAAACATTTTTCTTGATGGAAACACAATTTTTGGACATAAATGCATTATAAGACATTTCAATCAACTGCTCTCCACAAATTGAATAGGGAGATGATTTTTAACAACCAAAAGGGCAAGGTCTTGCAAAAATTGTTTTTGTTGCACAACATCCTTCTTAAAAGGATCTTTTGCACCAATTGTTTTTTATATTTCAAAGTTAAACACATTTCACCTCTTTTCTATAGGTTGTTTTTCAAGAATATTTCCTAATGGAGAGTTCACTTCTTCTTCAAATCTTTTTGCAAGTACAACATGATCTACATCTACATGTTTTTTCAAAGTTATTATGCCATTTTTCTCAAAATATGTTATATTTCCTTTCTTTTCTTTTGTTTTTGGATTATAAAGGACAAAATTTACATGGCAAAGCATACACCTCATGATCTGAGGTTTGCTTCCATCAACAATGTTATTATCATTACAATGAAAGATGATCAACACAATGCATTCCTATCATGTTCTCTCCATTTTTTTCTTTGCAAATGCAATTTTTGTAAATTTGCTTTAGTTTTCTATTCTTCACTTTGAATGGCATTGGACCGTGTTTGTAGATTTTTATTTTCTTCCATAGTTTTAATCAAAGATACTTCTTCCATAGAAACTTGATTAGGGAGTATATCGCAATGTTCATTTTCTATTATTGTTTCATTAGTCTTTGAACAATTTGTTTTACAAGAATTTGATGTGATTATAATGGAGAAGACGAAATAAGGGATTTTGTGGGTTATAAAATTGTTAAATTGTTATAAAGTTTTTAAGATTTAATTATTGTTCTAAAAATCATCTAAACATTTACAATGATCAAACACCATTTACATTTAAACATTTATAAGCAATTATATGAGAAGGTAATTATAACCAAGGCAAAAACAGAAAAAGAATTTGAATAGTTAGTTTTTTTTTATGGATGTCAAAGGTGCACATGTTGTTTTTGCATCGATGATTAAGTTTTTGAATGAAAAGTGGTTGTCTCAACATCTTACAATAAGATTGTTTAAGGCAAATGAAACTACAAAGCAAGCTTTGGCAAGAAATTTGATTGAATTGTTAAATCAATATTATTTAAGGAAGAAAATTGTTACTTATGTTAAGGGTGAAGGTGCAAATTTGAATGCCATGACAACAACTTTAAAATCTGTGGTGAATTATGAACTTTTCGATATGGAGGAGAGTTTCCAAGGCATTTGCTTTGATGATGCATTACTTAAAACATGTCAATATAGGACAACTGAAGAATTTGTTTGTAAAAGCTTGAAATATATTTCTATTAAATTAACCCGATTTGATTTACAAAAGTGCATAACTTGACCAAAGAGGTTTGGAAAATGAAGATAAGAATGGACTAAAACTTCCATTGATTCTAGAATTCATTCAAGAAAGTTAAAACACCTTTGTCAAAACAAGCTATTTTTTTTAGTTAATTTGCTCGACACAGAAAATAATCCCCAAGCACTCCAAGGATTTACATATAGTCAATGGAGAAGGTGGGACCCTTGTCAGTTTTCCTACCAGCATAGAGCTTAGGACGCTTAGACTTTAAATATAATTAAAAATTTGGCTTGCAAATTTGCAATCTTTTCTTTTTTTGCAAAATACTAACAATTTGTTAAATATTGTGCAAGTTTATAAACAAAGTTATCTTGTTTCAAAAGGCTTTATTATCCCAAAAGGCCATTATATTATGTTATAGTTCACAAATTGTTATTCATGTTTTTGGCCAAATTCCCCCTATTATCACTTAGCATATTTGTCAAACAATTGTTGATTGCTTATTTCTAGTTGTTACTACTAGTGTTCTAAACCAATCCAAAGATCACGGGTTGCTTAGTGAGGCCCTAAACAATGCCATCATAATGAGTTCCAAGTTAAAGGAAGATGTTGGAATTGTATAGAACTTAGACCAATTTATTGATGATGATTCTACAATTACTTTTGAAATGTCTTTATTTACTTCAAACATTGATCCTTGATTATTTTCTTTCAACCTTAAGAAACTTTGAAGAAAAAAACCCATAACATGATTTCCTTGATGTTTGATCCACGGTTTAAAACCCTTTGTTTGGTATTTTCATTTGTTGGTTGTGAGCAAGGCATTTTTATTGTAGAAGAGTATGATCAAAAGTCTTTACAACCTATGTTTTTGAAATGTTATCATCATTTACATCATTTGGAAAATTATGATGTTGAATTTACAAAGCATAAATCTTATGAAGATAGTAGCCTGGATATTTTTGAGATGACTACCAACACAAGTGAACCAGTGATAGAATTGGTTAACAAAAAACTCTTCATTATTAGGAGATTTCAAGTAGATCCTAAAAAGATCAAATGCCTTCTGCACAATGGTGGCAAAAATGTGAGTCTATGTTCCCCACTATTAGTTTTCTTGTTTGACAAATATTAGGAATTGTTAGATCACAAATAGGATCAAAAAGGATTTTTTTTTTAGTTGGCATACTCACCAACCTTAGAAGATGTCGTTTACAATTAGAAAACAGAGAAAATTTCGTTTGTGCTAAAAAAAATTGGTCTAATGATGCCAAAGTTGGTTGTAAGTCTCCTAGTGATTTAGTAGAGTTTATTGAAATAGATGAACAATTAGAAGAAGAGTTACAAGAATTTGAAGGTGAATTTAAACGAGAAGAAATTTAAATTTATTTTTAATTTCTTGTTTCAAATTTTTTTTCAATTTTTGCAAGTAATCATTTAAAAATATAAAAAAATTAAATTAAATTTCAAATTAAATTAAATACTTAAAAAGATTGGATTTTAAAATTGTGAAAACTGGCTTGTGAGAACCGGCACTGAAAACCAGCACTAATAATTTTTATGAGAACTGGCAGGGCTGAATTCCGGCGGGACTTTTTTTTCCAAGAATCTGAAACCCTTAAAAGTTATTAAAATCATTTTTTAAAGTTATTTATGAGAACCTTAAAGGTTCTCTAAAATGGTTGTGATAATTGGAACCGGCGGTTCTCACAAAAGTGGGAACCGCCCAACACTGGGAAAGCACACTTGAGATGTGAATCAATGGTGGCAAAACCCACATAATATGTTCTGGAACAGACCTGGCTAAAACTCCTTTTCATGGAACCAAATAGTGGTTCATTCTATGGGGCTCACCTCAGATCTAGGTGGAAAGAGCACTACCATTCCTTTTCCATAGTATTAGAAAAGAGCTTTCAACTCCCGGAAACTTAAATGTTGTAAGGAATATTAAGTTTTCATATTTCTGGGTCTCAACCCTTCCACATTGATCCCCAAGCCATTCAAATTAACTATTCAGCTATGGCTACTTGCACACACATGTTGCAATCTGGTTGCCAATTAGCCTTAAGGTTTACTACACTTCAAACTTTCAATAGTCCATTCAGCACACTATTGTGCACATTTAAATATCTTCCTACCTACATAGTAATCAATTATGCACCTATGATACATACCCACCTACAGATGTAGTGTGAGGGGGTAAGCAAGAGGGTTTGGAGCATAAGTTGGAACCTTGGTAACTCAGTTGTGATTCATCTAAAACAGAGTCATATTGGGTTTGTTGGGCCCAGGGACTATCACATTGGATCCAACTTTTGGAAGTTTTAACTTATTAAAACTGGTTTTCACATTAGGTGAATTTGTTTTTTGATGAAAGTGTTTAGACTCTTTAGATTGGAATGGATCCTTTTTGGTGTTTAGAGTGTGGACATAGTCGGTGGATGTACAACATCTTAACTATTGGCAGGGCTAGTGTGTTTGTGATGCCTTGTTTGCAATGGGTGCACACGTGTCATTTAACCTTGCATTTAGCGCCCAATTAGTCCAAGTGACCCAAGGATATTCCATCAAGGCTCCCCCTACATGGACTCGAGGTCAGGTTCTCACAAATTCAAACATGATAATCTAGTCAAGTCAGGCCACCCCAAAAACCCAGACAAAGTCATTGTGGCTCTGTTATTCCAGCATGAAAACGCAATAATAGATAGTTTGGTGAATACCCTATCAACAACTGTAGTACCTTGGCCACTTTGACACATCTTTGTTGAATAATTAATTAATTCTGTGGATTTTATTTTGCCAAATGATCAATTCCCAAATATTCTATCAGATTCTCTCTTTTTTCCCAGAAAATGTTTTTTTAGAAAGATACCTTTTTTGAAACTAATGTAACTAGGGTTGAGCTACTTCCAAGCTTCCACCCCTTCAAGACACACCTTCCATCACCATGGTCGACCTATTGCAAGGCATTGATTTTTGACATATAAATAGGCCAACATACCATAGGCAGTCAGTTATAGACATGGAAAGACTTCCACACCTACTTTGAGCCAACTTGACGTCTTGTCACTTCTTCTTTTTTTTTAATTTACTCCTTTGTACATTTTCCTAATCTATGTTGTGTTTTTTTAAATAAAGCTTTACAAGACTTTAATAACAGAGTGGTTTTACCATTGGTGTTATTTCTGATCTAAAATATCAACTTCTGAAGTAACCATCAGCCTAGAGAACTGTAACTGAATGGAAAAGTGTCTCCTATCCATTGGCCATCAATCACTCATGCCACTAGTTGTTCTTGGTTTACTCTTCAATACATAAGTACACTCTAGTTTGTACTAGTGTTGGGCACATACTTCACCCTGGTTTAGTATCAACCCAATTCTCAATTAGTTATCAACCAAAGAATTGGTTGAGTATCACTTATGATGTTACCCAAGTTGGTCTCAAATTTTTGAACATCAAATTTGAAATACCTAACTCATTAAGAATTGAGTTTCTTTTTACTATAATTTTTGATACCCAAGTAGGTTACAATTGGGTAGGTTACAAGAAAAACCATAGGTATAGTTTTTAGGGGTTTAGAAGTAGGGAATTTAGGTTTAGTTAAGGTTTTGGGTTTAAGGTGGACGTGAGGTGTAAGGTTAGGGAGGCCCACTTTTCCTACATGGCAAGTGGGATTATATTCGCAATATCCATTGCGTGTTTCAAGTAGTACATTTATTGCTACTATTATGGTTGTTCTTGTTGTCCATTGCATGTCATTGACGATCATCTTGTTCTAACGTAAATTGTGTTGCTAGTGTTCATTGTGTTGTTCATGTTCCTCTTGATGCTGATGCTTGTTATGTTATTACAAGTGTTCATCATCTTGATAGTGTTCTTCATGTTCCTAGTGCTCATTGTGTTGCAACTTTTCATATTTTTATAGGTGTTAAGAAGGAATTCATTGGGGTCATTGATTTTATTTATTTTTTCTTGGCAAAATATGATAAGAAAAGAACCCATAATATGTTCACCTTGATGTTAGATTCTAAATTCAATAATTTGATATTGATTTCTTCTTTTATTGGTCATGAGCATGGGATGGCCATAGTTGAAAAATACGATAAGAAATTCATATTTCTTATGTTCTTGAAGTCTTATCATCATTTGCATCAATTGTTTAAGATTAAAAGTTTCTTTGTTAACATACATAATTGATGATGATAGTAATTTGGACATTTTTGAATTGTTGATTAGCATTAATGAACTTGCAAAAGACCTTGTTAATTGAAATTTGTTGATATTTTGAAAATATCATGTGAATGTAGCAAATATCAAATGCCTTTTGGAGTGGTGGAGAAAACATGAAACCATGTTCTCAATTGTTAATTTTTAAACTAAACAGAGATATTAGGGATTGTAAGTTCTCAAATTAAAACTGGAAAAAAAAAAATCCTTTCCTCCTAGGCAACAAGGTCCCCTCAAACTACCCTACAAAACTTTGCTCAGTGCCTTAAGTATTATGCGGACTACCATATTTACAAACAAAAGATGAGTCTATAGTTTAGACTCTAGTTTTCAATATCAATATTGAAGTTGATACCAGTGTTGGTTGGTCCAGGTTTTCAGTCAGGTTTGGGTTCAAGTCCAAATCTGGGTCTAAAGGGAAAGGCTGAATAATAAATTCTCATAAGTTTAAACTTTGCACAAACCTTGCCAAATAATACGTATTCAAACCATTTTACGAATATTTTAATTTTTCTCACATGGTTTGAGTTCCTTTTGTAGTTATTAATGAATGCCAAAATTTGCAAAATGCCATTTGTTTGGGGAAAAAAAAAATCTTCCATATGATTGGGTTATTTTATTTTATTTCAGTTTTGATTGTTATTACGTTGTTAGAAATGTAGGCTTCTAAGTAGGGTTTAAGTAAGGTCTTAGGTAGGGTCTAGATTGGGTTTGGTAAGGTTTAGATAGGGTCCAATTAAAGTTTTTGTAGGATCTTAAGTAAGGTCTAGATTGAGTTTTAGGTCTAGGTTTTGAAACCTTAAAACCCATAATCATCTTTCCACTCAGAATCAACAAGTCTTACTAAGGATAGAACCATGGAACTTAGGAACTAGCAGTCTAAAAAACTTGACTCAACCTTGGTTTTATTTTTTGCACTAGACCTCAATCTAGTGAATCCTGCATTTCAAAGAAAGAAAAATTAAACCTAAAAATTATTTTAAATTTGAAAAACCAATCAACACTAGTTAATACCATGCATAAGCCTATAGTGTAACTATGATTGATGTTTGGCACTAAATAATATTCAAGAATGCTTGTCCCAAAAAAACAAGGGGTGTGTCATATTGTGGCCTTGCCATTTCTGTTAAAACGTATCTTAAGGCAAAAAAAGAATTGTGGGAACTCAAATATTTCACCATGCAAAAATATAATCTTCAAAAAAATCATCCAAAAGAAACCAAAATCCTTCAATATTACAACTATAAAATTAATCTCAAGTTTCAACACAAGCCAAAATATCATCTTTCAAAAATCCTCATATATAAATGGACCTATTACTTAGGGGTGAAAATCCCTTCAGCTACTATAGTCCATAATGAATCTAAACACAATATCCTTGAATTATAATATCTTGAAAGACACTACAACAAAAAGGGGCTATTTTGCGATTTGAATATCATCGCAAACAACAAAGAAAGAAGTTTCCAAAAGCCCGCTGTTGCGAACCATAATTCCTCGCAAACTCTTAAGCTTTTGCGATACCATAACATTCGTACCCGTACAATCGCAAGTCCTTCGCAACTCTGGAACTTGATACAATCGCAAAACTTTCCGATTGTAACTGTTTCTATACATTGTTTGCGATTAACATTGCATCAGAAACTATTTGCAACACACCCATCACCGCAACGACTTAGCGAATCGACTCAAAAGTCTATCGGTTTTCGATATAAGATCTAACGCAAACTTTTTGGGATTCTCAAAATGCCGCTAAAAGTTTGCGAAACTTGATACAATCGCAAAACTTTCCAATTGTAACTGTTTCTATACATTGTTTGCGATTAACATTGCATCAGAAACTATTTGCAACACACCCATCACCGCAACGACTTAGCAAATCGACTCAAAAGTCTATCGGTTTTCGATATAAGATCTAATGCAAACTTTTTGGGATTCTCAAAATGCCGCTAAAAGTTTGCAAAACTTGATACAATCGCAAAACTTTCCAATTGTAACTGCTTCTATACATTGTTTGCGATTAACATTGCATCAGAAACTATTTACAACACACCCATCACCACAACGACTTAGCGAATCGATTCAAAAATCTATCGATTTCCGATATAAGATCTAACACAAACTTTTAGGATTCTCAAAATGCCACTAAAAGTTTGTGAAATCGTAGATTTCGCAAACCTGTTCTGGAATGATTTTACCCGTAAGAATGTAGCGATATCTATGACATGGTATACTCCATACTAGCTGTTGTAAGTGCGACTGCATGCAACTATAGGGGTTGTGTTCACACTGCATTACATGTTAATTAACTAACCCAATTGTGTGCGAACACGTGTACTTTTATTTTGTAATTAAATATTTAATTTCAAGAATTACTTTGATTAATCTAGACCGTCCAAGTCGTAGCCCTTGGGGTGCGGACATGTGTTGGGTTTAAGGCTTGATCAACCATGTTATGTCATTGTACACGTGGCACAGATTAGGGTTAGGGTTATAGGGTTTAACCCCCATTGAATTATCAGGATGACGCCATATGGCAACCTAGTGACCGCACGATGTAGTTGCAAATGTAACTAATATTTTGGTAGCTTGAAGCGCCATTTGTCACATGGTCCCACTTTACAGGTGTTAGGGTTAGGGTTAGGGTTAAGGTTTTTCATCTTGTCGTTTATAGTGTGCCACATGGCAACACAACAACTGTTAGATTTGGTTTCTCTTATCATGTAACTGCAATAGCTGCTCCTGATAGTACATGAGCTGTCCCACAGTTAGCTTTAAGGGATGCAGTTATGCCTTCAAATGATGAAAACACACTTGGATTGACCAACTTAGACACACATGGGAACTGCCCAGGAGGGAGGCAGTAGGAAATGTCACCTAGATGCTCGGATGAGGACACCCTAGGCCTATCTCTTGCTGCAAAGCTTAGCTCCATCATGCATGTAAGAGGTAAGGATACAAGCAAGGATTGAGGGAATGCAAAAACTACCATTCTCACATTTTCGCCTGATTGAAACTTGGATTTTACAATGTGTTCCTCAGGCCTCAATATTGCACCTTCCAATTGTGAGCACAAAACATCCTTCTTCCATTATTAAGTCCCATGCAAGGTTTATTAGTTTCAGTCTATCCATCAATTGATGCATCAACAATTTCTAAAAATCTTGGAGGCCAAAAAGTTGATCATATGGCAAGAATGGCAGCTGAAATGCCAAGAATTGTGGATTGTTGAGCACTGTATGATGAGCCAAATGGTTTTGACAGAAAAGGCAACACAGAAGACATAGTCACCCTCCACACATCCTGGCTGATTCCGATATTGAATGCCGCAGTTGCTGCCATGGTAGCTGCAGCAACCACTGAACTACAATATGATCCAAGGCCCTCATCAACTCCTGCTAAAGCTCTATATATTGGAAGTTGTGACTTGGGCCAAAGTAAATGCCAACCAAGATTGGGATAGTGGCAGTCTTTAGTATGGTGCCATTGGCATCAATTGTATTTCACAATCTTGTTCTGTTGAAGATAACAGCTCCCTCTTGTTATTTGCAACATGGAGAGAGGCCTGCACAACATAGTAATTAGTTTCAGTAAAATCACTAACACCCTGTTTGTATAGCCACCTCAGTGAATAGCCCTAAGAGACCATATATTCCTCCATATGCCTATAAATCTCCTGTAAATGAGAGAGATGAAGTTCAAATTAGATTGGAACATAAATGGGCACAATGGTCCCACCTACTCTGAAAGATTATGGTTATTTTCAAGTAGAGCTTTGTACTTTGCAGACTGCAATGCCAATTTTTGCACGTGCATTTAAGAACCACACACTTCACAAGTCATCAAAGAAGTTCATCTACAAAGACCCACCATGAAAGATGTCGCAACCCTACTTTGGCCAAGTGTGGGGGTGAAGCCCAACACTTGGAAAAAGTGGGATTTGGAGTCCTCCGGGACTCTCAAATGTTTAGAGCTCAACAGCAGCTCTAAAACACCTTGCATTGGGGTGTTCTTAGTGTCATTGGAAAGGTCTTGAAGCTTAGATATCTAAAATGGCCTCGCATTGGCCATTTGGATATCTGTCGCCCAAGTTATGGGCAAAAGAAGGGCCGGGAGTCAAACTGGCAGTTTGACTCCCGACCACTAAAAGTCAGGAATCGACCTCTTTCCGAAGTCCGAATTGGGAGTGCAATAAGTCGTTGAAAAGATCTCGATGAGGGCTACAACTTTGGTTTAGACCTCGTCGCGATCCAACTATGAAGTCGGGAGTTATGGCCGTTCAAAGTTCCGAGAGTCCCGCCAGGACGATTTCGGGACAACTTCGGGACTCCATTTCGGGAGTCCCGGGAATTTGTGCCATTTGAGTGTAGTCCCCACAACGTGGCGCAGAGAATACTATAGGGAGTATGGTGGTAGCATACTCCCGAGCCAAGGATGTGGTGAGTCCAAATGAGTTCGGGTCCTCGTGGCTTGTCCCAACACCAAAAGAGTGCAAATGGATTCTAACCAACTCGTGTTGGTTTGTGATGCAGGGTCGTGTGATCTAAAAGCTTGATCTCTTCCTAGTCTAATCCCGGGGCTCCCAACTCGACCCTCTACCCCTTTTTAGAGTTGGAAGCCGGGAGCGTGCTACTAAGTCTCAATTCCGCAACTTGACTTTGGTGAGACCCTCAAGTGGGTTTCACCCCCGTGACTTGGGAGCGCGTCAAAAGATGCATGCACCAACTAGAAAATCAACTTCAACCACATGCATGCTACATCCCACCTGCTTCAAGTCTGCCTTCTCTCATGAGAGACTTGCTGCCCTTTGAACTAACTGCTCACACAGCATCTACAAGAGCTTAACAATACTTCAGCAAGTTCAACATGTCATTGAAGAAGTAATTGAAAAATTAAGCTTGATAGAAATAATGACCATAATAGAGGTAGCTAACTCAAGAGCCATATGCACTTTAATTTACCAGAAAGCATGACCTATCATACAGTTTAAGGCCATGGATCAAGAAGCATCCTCTTCTATCTTGATCTCAAAAAATTCATAGATCTGCAGTGTAGAATGTTTACTAAGGTCTTTCATATTAACTGCTTTCTTCTAATGGTTTGCCTTGCAGATTCTCTATTTGTTTGCACTTAACGAAGTCTTAAGGCCTCTTTTTCATCCTGATCTCAAGCAATAATGGACTAACATTGGTAGCATAAGCCTCCTAACCTGATTTATCAATCTCAAGTATGCATAGATCCACATGTTTTCAATATTGCTATCCTAAAATAAGATCAAAATGATGTGGTCAAAGACTTGTTCATCAACAAGTTCACAATAGAACCCAATAGAGGGTGACATACAAGAAATACCTGACTTGTGGCATGCTTCAGCTTCACGGATGCAAATGCACCTGAACTCTGCCTTTGCAAGCTCTCTCACTTTGCTAGAGTAGATTCAGATTTCATTGCCAATTCCATAAATGTAGACCCCATTTGCATTCCTGGACATCTATGTGCAACATGGGAATGAGTTGTAACACAACATCTGGCACCTCCACCTGGATAGATTGCCCATCATATTGTGAAGGCCTTGGCCTTCTCCGAATGACTAGCTTTGGAGCAACCCTCCAAAGGAATAGCTGCCAGATATGTTGCAAGTTGAGATGTCCAAAAAGGTTTCACAAATCTGCAGTGCCACTAAGTGCACAATCTTGGGTACATTTGACTGCAATTGGTTTAGCTCTTTCAACAACAAATATCACAGAAAATTCTACAGTCCATACAGGCCACAACAGGTTAATACTAACATATCTGGGAAGGACAGAATTGGTTTTATCTTGAACCTGTGGAATGCTTCATGGGACCTAATTGCTAAAACAATAGGCTAGTTGTCTTTAGGATAGTGGGTTCAAAATTCCCTCTGTACTAGAGGAACATCTCTAACCCTTCAAGTACAACAAGGTTTTTTTGCCCATGTCTAACAACCCAACAACCCAACAATCTGTGAGTTATGATAGAAGACTTACTTAGAAAGGTTGTGAGACAGAGCTTTTAGTACCGGTTCCATCAACAACCTTTAAAATTGCAAGAACTACCTTTGTTGTGGTCAAAGAGTGCTGCCAACTGTGACTTGGACTTCCATCATTGCTGCCTAACCTTCTGTCTGAACTTGACTGTGTTTCAATTGAAAAATTCTGACCTAATACCCTACCAACACCAAGCAACCTACACCAAAGAAAGCAAAAAAACATTAAAGGAAAACACTGAGAGTCATTCACAAAGAATCAGAATATCACCTTCATTTAAAAATTTATGGCAGTGGCTAATATATATTGTTCAAAAACTTTAGACGCACCTAAGTAGTTTTGCCACCAAAAACTAGATGACATGTCTATATAATGCAAGCCCATTTTATAAAATTGTGACTATTAGTTATCAACCATCTATCTATATGTCAACCAATTGTGTAGCAAATTGGGTGTCAAAAACCTCAGTGCCAAGTTTGTCAACCATATATTGTGTCAACCAGATCTTGACCATCAGGCAGTTATGTGTCCATGATTTACACGTCCAGCACCTAACTGTTGGATAGGGGACCATGACCCTTTTGATTGCCTTCTTGGTCACTGGGTTTGCATGTATGTACAAATCTCGCTGGTCGTTTTTTAATGCCACCATCCAAAGCTACCACTAACTTTCGATGTGGCTTCTGGCAAGGTGTAGTCACACCCATCTTGTTTGATGCTATCTCCTGTAATGGTATTGTGTTTGTCTTGATCTCCTATAATGGTAGAGGAAGGTCCTTGTATGCATGTGACTCACACTTGGTTTCTAGGTCTACACATGTGGTACCAACCGTTGCCCTTTCAGAAATAGGTTCAAGTGGTTCCCATGATGGAAAAAACCACCTTGCAACCTCTGTAACTATCTTTGGATTTGCACCAAGGCGGCTGGGTTGTGTACGCAGGGGAACTGATGAACTAGGTAGTACAGTTTGGCATACCTCTTTCAGTTCCAAGGTCATTGCATTCATCTTCTCCTCAAGCTCACATATTCGGGCCTCTAATGCATTGTACTTTTCTGCCCAATTTTCACTACCTTTGTTTAAGATTGTAGTGTTTTGTATAGGTGGTGGGTGGTTTACCTATCAAGACCAGCCTAAGTTAGATCACAGGTCTACTGCTAACCACAAAATGTGCATATAATTTTATCCATATGGCATATTTGTCACAAAATATCAAGCCTAAAAAACACCCACCTCTTCTTTAACAATTGCCTCTAACTTGTCCCAGTCAAACCCGTATTTTGTGTTGCACCCAAGTTGCATCCAATGAATATTCGTAGCCTTGACAAGTTTGATCTCCAACTTGGTTTTCAAGCAGTCATATTGACACTCTGCAGGGATCACCTACACAATCAAGGTGTGGGAGTTAACCTAGTGAACAGCCTAGGCACATTAGCAATGTGCTTATCCTTCTATTGTATAGTTATAATTAGTCACCTTGCCAAACAAGGGGAGTTGTAACATGCATGGCAATGGCTCCCTGAGATTAATGACCAGACCTAGCTGCCAACACACATTCCAGAGGACCCCAATTAGTGCATCTATGCCCATACAAAAAAATTGCATATTATACATAAATATGATTGTAACAATTGTATTGTCAATTGACATCAACTATGGTTTCAACAAAAACATTATTACGTTTTGTCCATGTCATCATCAATATCTTTGCTTGCAGCTTATAATGTCATCACCTTTATGGGTATAGAAGTTACCCTTGTTTGATCTAACCAAAATGACATCACTTGTCTTCCAGTCTTATTACCGCAAATGACATTAAATCACAACATCCAACATTTTATATGACCTTCTACTTCGAATATCACACTTGAAAACACATACAAATCATTAGAAGCCCAACTAACATACAACCAGACTATTGGAAAAACAAAATCAAGGTCTGGGGGTAGGTAGAACTTGGAACATACAATGTGTTCACTGAAATGAACTTTCAGATCTTCTTCTTCAACTACCTTTGCCAAAATACAAATCACAACCAAACTTGTTGTTTGGTACCATTCATACCTGCCACAGCCAGATAAATGCCTAACCACTTAAGCAAAAACAGTCCTAAAAGGAACTTTCTACTTCTACATTGTCCCCTACAGGTTATTCCATGTTTGATGGAGCATGGACTCTTGTTAAGAAAACCCAAAAACAACCATTGTAATGTAATGCAACTAAATTGAGCCCATAATAACCATATGCAAGTTCGCCATATAAAAATCACCGAGCAACGGGCTTTGTTTTATACAACATTTGGATTGTACAAGAGCCCTTGCTATAGATGCTTACTTGAATTTGGCTAGTGGAGCACGTGGTGGTGTAGGGGACACCATTTCGACCACCTTGGTGTTTGGATTGGCAAATGCAAATTGCAATCCCTTCTTGACAACCTTCCACTCCATCTCAACACCCATTCGTGTGTCCATCTCACTTTCGCAAGGATTAATAACTCTTAGGGTTTCTTCCCAACCTGTTATAGGTTTTTCTTCAAGCTTGAACGTCAATAATGAATTTGGCCCGTGGTGACGACCTTGCGAATTGTGACCAAGACCAAAACTCGCATCAGCACTGCTCAATACCTGTAAAGTCTCCCATAGTCCCTCCATCACCAACTAGGATGTTAAAATCTACTAATCCATTGTGTGAATTCTGAGCAATTGTGCATTCTAAAAGAAACATCGCTAGTTTATAAAATAAAAGTTGGAGATAGTCGAAAAGGATCTAAAAATAGGGAACAACTTTATATCACACCTAGAAATTCACTTCTATGAAATTAAGCTTCTGAACAAACAACGACCTTTGTGTTGCTCGATCATTCACAAATCTTGGGATATGCTTGCATTTCAATTTACCATGAACACCATACCAATCTAGACATATTTTGTGCCTTCTAAGATATACCGGATGCTCACAAGAACGTTGACAACAAGCATTTAGATTACTTCTGAAATGCTCAACCCTTAATCTTGGTGGTACCTCTGAACTGCCAAGTTTACTATGGCATTGCTTCAAAGCACGCTTGATGTAAGCAACAGTCTTTTCTTTGTCACATCCCCATACAGATTTTGTCATAATAGATAGCCGACATTATCGTAGAAGGTTATTTAAAAGACTGGCCAGTACACTGGAATCGGTTCTTCTCCATGGGCAGAATTTTGTCAGGTTGAGGTGATAACAGAAGTGCATGACCCTAGTCCTAGCGCCTGGGCTGACCCACAAGGGCAGCCCTGAGCTTACATGTTGTCGTTGTGGTTGTACACAAACAATTCCAAAAAGGGCCATTCATGTGAGGAAGTTCAAAATTATAGTTTGGGCTTGTGCTGGGGGGCAAAAACTATGCCATATTTCCTTGATTTGTTCCCAAGACATGTTTAGTGCCTTCTCAAAGTTGGCTATTGGGGCCCATATCATGTTTTGTTTTAGGCCTTGAACTATCTAGGGTCATGGGGAACCAATATATAATTTTAATCCATGATTTCTACATAAGCCTATGCTACATCCAAAAGGGCCATCCATGAAGGCATGGTGATATTATGAATTTTGGCTTAGGCTTGGAATATTTTCTTGGCCTGGAATCCAAGACATGTTCAATACATGGGGCATGTCCTACAAGGGGTGTTAAGCCACCATGTCCAAGCCACCTCCAAGTAGCCGAAGGTCATTTTGTTGGAGCCCCATGCCACCATGTTTTAAACACCATGTTGATCTGTCACTTAAGGAATACAAAAATAGCCTTATTGGTTATTTGTCCTAGACTAATGCATGTGTCTTAAGACTGAACTCCAACATATACCTATTATGTAACCATGTAGACTTGGGCTTGGGAAGACACTAGCTTGAATACCCCAAGGCTTGACGTCAAGGTGTAGGATTTGATTCTTCCACAACCCAAAGACATTAGGTAGGACATGATGAATTGAGGGACAATTATATAAAGCCTTGTAAAATTTCCCTTCTTCCAAGGGCCTAGGACGTGAGAACATAGGGAAATGAAAACATGTGGTAAAACATAAAAATTTAAAGACATGGGGACACGTTTTTAGACATGATGGCCTAGGATGTGAGGACATGTCCTCATGTCCTCTTTGCATTCCAAATCTCGTCTTTTAGCTCAACAATCATAATCAATCTCAAGATGTAAATAAGGCAGGGATATTGTGACACAAACCATTATATAGTATATTAGCTTCAAAGTACATTGGGCCAAAATATTCCTCAAATTTTGGCAACTTTGGATCATTTTTGGGGGCACAAAAATACTTTCACAAAAATACTTTGTGTGGGTTGCACTCCATTCTCTTTGTTGCCAGGTGATGAAAATTTGCCCCAAAAAAAACCATTGCTCACAACTTGCATACCATGGGCCAACAACTTTCTGTTTCAGCCAGGTTTTTGTTGTTTTGAGCTTTTGCAAAGTTTCTCCGCCCATAATCGCTCATTAATTGTAAACTCCAAAAAACCCAATCATTTTCTTCTTCAATGCACAAGAAACAATGTTGTACCTGTAATAATTTTGTGGCATGTGGAAGGCACCTTATTATATTATTCAAGAATATCCTTTAAAATCTTACACCTAATCCTTAAGAGTGGGAGAGATCTTATACTTCAAAATCCTCCTCCTCCTCTTACACTACCTGAATCCCCCATCTACATATGTTCAGCTTCATGATAATGCGGGAATAATGCTTTACAATGGGTAAATAGGTTCATGATAATATGGGACTAATGCTTTACAATGGGTAAATAGGCTTACGATAATGTGTGACTAATGCTTTATAATGGGTAAATAGGCTCATGATAACATGTGACTAATGCTTTACAAATGGATAAATCCCACGGATAGATGACATTCAGAAAATGCGGGGCTAGACCTAGCTATTGCTACATCCTTGGTCATTTATTTTGGGAATGCCCCTAGCCTAAGGCTTTACCCTATGTGAAGGGGGGGAAAAATAAAATAAAAATACAGCCACCCTTCTCATGCTAGCAAGTGCCATAGTACAAGGGGCAGCTTGAACACATTTCTGTCCAATAATCAATTCATTTTGAGGATTCCATTTTGAAAATGGAATAATTTTGAATATTTAAAAAATTATTCATTTTCTTTCGCCAAAAAGAATTCTCAAATTTTTTTTAATTGGGTGAAAATTTCAACATTTCTAAATTGTGATGAAGTTGCCAAGGTAATATGGTTGTATGAGCCTCAAGATGACAATTTGACTCTAGTATCTTTAATGGACACTCATTGTGATTCTTGATTGGCTTGTATGACTTAGTGACTTTACTGGATACCCATTGTGATAACTAATTGGGAAATATATATCATCAGCCAAGAATGATGAAATACACACTTGATGAAATGATGCAAGTGTTGTACATTGTATAGGTACAAAAATGTATTACAAATGCAATGAAGGCAAATGTGAAACTCCAACAAATTAAAATATATTCACTCTATAGATATGGGTCCAACATATTTTCTGGGTAATGTTATGTAAGACTCAAAATCAAACTTCTAAAATGATGTTTTTAAAACATGTAGAAGATGTCAACACCGTGGCCAAAAAGATTTTGTCCAAGTACACTTAGATGACTATTACCTTGGATAATGGTAATCTAGGACTCATGGTGGTTACATTTTTGTGGGTAGTAGTGACTCTACCCTAACATTACATATGCCCAAAGTTAGTTGTTAATGCAGTCAGTACAGTAGAACCTCTCAAATTTTATAAGGTTGGGACCGGGTCCAAGCTATAAATTTTGGGAGGTTATTAATTATAGGAGAGGCATCAATGACGTGGCTCAATCATTGATACTAATGACGGTTTGCCCATTACTATATAACCTCTCAAATTTTATAAGGTTGGGATTGGGTTCAAGCTATAAATTTTGGGAGGTTATTAATTATAGGAGAGGTAAGCTTATAAATAGGTAATTTAGTTAATATATCATCGTATTATAAATTTTGAAAATGTCTGGGCCAGCCAGATCTTATAAAAAATAAATTTATAGAAATTTAGCTAGGCCCAACTTGGGCCAGCGATTTTTTATAAATTTTGAGAGGTTATCAATATTGAGAGGTATAAATTTGGGAGGTTCTACTATACAAGAGTAATGCTTTAAAATGTTTTCCCCTTAGTCTGCCTTTTGCCCTATTTTATTTCACCTTGTCATGTTTTGCACCCATAACCTATCATGTTACGAGAGCAAAGGGGCATATAACATGTCAGGTAGGATATGCCCAGGGTCTTGTAGCATGTTACATACCCCCTAGCATCCTTAACATGCCCAAAACATGTAAGACATTGACTCAAAACATGTCTAGAAATGCCGAGGTGAAAAAAATGGGGCAAATGGCAGACTATGGGAAACATAATTGTAGCAGGACTCATGTACTCACTGCATTAACAACTATGGGGATATGTAATGTTAAGGCTCTCTCTCTCTTTCTCTTGAAATTAATTTTTGAGATGACCCAATACCTAGTCGAGTGAACATTGGGATCAACCTTGCCTCCCTTTGAAGTTATTGGACATTTTCAAATTGTTTGACATATTTGCTCACACTTTAAAAAATTACAAAATTTCATCCTTACAAGAAGAATCACATTTTGGCTTGAAATTTTTAGTGGAGGTAAGTCTGAGGGCTCAAAACGCAATTTGAAATTTCAGAACGCCACATGGCATAATTTGATGAGCTGGGGGTTTCAAGTCCAAATTTAAGATTTTGCAGGTTAATTATATGCACTAAGAGGCCTCAACCAGGGGTTTGGATGAACTAGCACCTGCAATGGTACTGTGGTAAAAACATTTATAAACATTATTGGTTCTAAACAGTATAAATACATGCCTTGGATGAAGAAGCACCGACATTGGTACCATGGTGAAAATAGAAAAATTCATCTAAATTGTTTCTAAATATTATAAATATCCCATGATTAGACAAAATCAGGGTCTTTGATTCCAAATCTAACATCTCTTGGGTTTAATTTGGCCACTAAGCTGCCTCACTCAAGAAGCTGAAGGTGACCAACTAGTCATCAGTGTAGGTGCCACAAGTTGGCTAAGGTTACCATAGGTATTGGATTTATGTGGAAGACCAACTTTCTAAATTGTCATGGTGGTTGAAAAATTGCACGATCAGAACAACAACCAACCAAAATACCCATCTAAAGTTGGCGCATCAACCAACTAAAGTATACTAAAGAAAATACTTGCAAAGGAAAGAGTTTGTTAATGTGATCCAGATATGGACATATCTATTTGTACAACATTTAATGAGACACCCTCGTGAATTGTGACTCCGCATATATGTCTTGACTCTTCACTCGATCATAGTAGCTAAAAGCCTCTCCCCACCCCCCCCTCCCAAGTTCCAACCCCACCAAGAAAACCACAACCCCCTTATAATTATTTTAGGGATAAGTTGAGCACCATACACACCATAGCTGCATATCTTTTGTGCTCAAATGAGATAGATAAGGCAGTTCTATTTTAAGGTAGATGCCCATTTTTACACGCACATTCTTCAACTAAGTGTTTTTGTTTTGTTGCGCTTGCAAAAAGAATGCACCTCTAACTCCAATTATATCCAAATTGGTAGTTGGGGCTCCAATCTTGGGTTGGTCAACTAACCTTGATAGTCAAGTCAACCCCCTTAGAATAGGTCTTGGAATATGTTGTTGTCCAATTTGTGAACCATCTAGGAGAGAGGCTTTAGAGGAATGATTTTAAAAAAATAATGATTTCAAAATACTTTTTTATGTAACCAAAGTGACAATCACCCAAAAGAAAATTTAATAAAATTTGGCTATAAACCATATATCAAAGTAGTGAAGTCATAAGGATCCTTCTATATTCTTGGCTAGCTATTGAAACCTTATATAAAACTCTGGAAATTTGGAAAAGATGTCTTAAAAAATTCTATACTAAATCATTTGAAAAGTTTGAAAGGATGATCATTATCATTGTTGAATCAAATTAATATCCTTATCGATTTTCTATTTGAAATGTTTTTTTTCTTTCCTTTTTTCCAAGAAATCATCGCCATGAGTGAACATGTATGTTTTTCACATGGGCACCAAAGTTATTTCTTGGGGTAGGCACCTTTTAAACAAAAATAATTATCATGCACCTGAAGTGCATGAAATAATATTCTTGTTTGAAATGTGTACATGAGTTTTGTGATAATTCAAAATGCACTACTAGGAAAGTGTGGTGTAGTTCACTAGACTATTTCACTATGGAACCATAAAAGTGAATTAAGTTCACTATAATTTCACTGCTTTTACCTTCATTGGTGAAAATGGTTCACTATATGGTGTACATGTTTACTAAGGGTGAAGTTTGTTTACTAGGTTTGTTTCTTTAACATTATTAAAATAATTATTGAAAACCCGGGGTGTGCGTCTGGCGAAACCTGGAGAGATGGCGGGACCATCGGTTCACTGGCAGGCGTGCATTGTGCACGCGCAGGCGTGTGTCAGCACACGGTCAACACATGGCTGGCACACCGAGAACCCCAGCAAACCGAGAAAGCCCCGGGCCCACCCGGTGACCAGCGCTACAGGTGAAATGATTGGATTTTTCTTTTAAAAAGGAATATAATAATAATAATAATAATAATAACCTGGAATATATTTTAAAATAATTAATATTAAGGCCTTTTATTTGATTTTTGATTTTTACCTACCCTTTTCTTTTAGCTTTGGGGGTTGGCTCTTTTGTGTCTTGCAAAGAAAGTTACTCACTTTTGTTGCGTGTCTTGTGACGAATGTGTGTGTTGCGTGTATGTACGTGTGTGTTTCTCGAGTACGTACATGATTACATTGTCAAAATTGATTTGTTCGGATTAAATTTTTTTGGGGGGCCTCCTTGTTGTTTTCATATAAGGAGGGTGAGAGAGGTGTCTTGCAAAAATGATGTTTAAAACACAAAAAAATGTACCAAAAAGTACTACGGTTGTTTTTCCCCTTTCCGACGGACCCATTGTGGAGCCATTGTCACCCCCCATATAATGAAAAAAGATAGAAAAACACTCTAATAAGTAGAGTTAATATATTATTTTGGGTGTTTTGTTTTTTTTTGGTGGGGGGGGGGGATCAAATAATACATGATGGATGAGCATGATTTTGTTATTACACATCCAAAAATGTATGATAACTTCATACCCATCCAAACCCATTTTTTCACAAACTATATAGGGATACAAAAAAATAAAATCAGCTCCTAGTCTATTTATTTATTCTTAGCAAAAAGAAGGGAAGCTTTTAGAAAAGAAAAAAAAAGTGGCCCCTAAAATATTTGTTTTTGGCCAAAATTCTCCATTCCATGAGAATTGAATTACTAATGGTGGGGTAGGGTGGGGTTGGGGGGGGTGGGGTCCATCCAATTTTGTCCCCACCTTATATTTAATTTAAGAGAAAAGAAAAATATAAAAATATGGCTAAAAGACAAAACAAGAACAAGAAAATTACCCTAGGTGAAAAAAGTGAAACAAGTCAACAAACTCAAAAAGTAAGTAGTTAACAGATTGGTAAATAGTTAGATTATTAGTGAGAGATTTAAGTATGTTGATTAGTGGAGATCTAAGGGTTTTGAGCCCATTATTACTCTTTTTAAGTTGAGATCTTTAAAGCAAGTGATTTTAAAGGTTTTCAATAGCCAGAATCTAACCAAAATTTAAGAGAAAATCACCCAATTTTGATACAAAGTTAAAAATATGTAGCCAAAAATATTCAAGGTTGTTTATTATTATTATTATTTTCTAGATTAATTTTGTAACTAGATTTGGCTAAATCTTGATATGGATCATCACCACTTTGGCTACATCATAAAATTGACCCCAAATTTTTTTTAAAAAGAAAAAAGTAAAATAATGTTTTGAACTAAGATTAGTGGAGACCTAAGTTTTGAGAGTTGGTGGGAGATTTTTTAATAAAGTATTTTAGAGATTTAGTGGAGATTTGGAAGTATGATTAGTGGCTTTTGAATTGAGATTAGTATTTCGATTAACTAGAAATTATGCACTAATGACGTAACTAATCTCCGTAAACTTCCTCTCTGTGTGTGTGTTTTTTCCTCTTTCCTTTTTGGCTCTCGCGAGCACGCGCGCACGAGGTCTCACGCGCACTCAACGACACACTACTGCAAGGTAACGCAAACACACACACGATATTTTGAATTTAGCTTGCCAATATTCCAAGCGTTTTGTGAAGGTTTTTTTAATTTAAAATGCAAACCTCACACTCAAATCGACAGGCAAAACAACGAATTTTAAGATATTTGTATTTATACAAAATAAAATAATTAGCTTTTTTTATTAATTTTTGAAAAAAAATCATAAGAAATCAACAAACCAATTTATTAATAATAATATCGTTTGAGTAACTATAAAAATAAATGATAAATAAATGAATATTCTACCACGACACTGGAAGAAGTTGTAGTTGTAAAACATGTATAATTATTACTATTAATAAATATTATTATTATTATTAATAGATAAATATTCAAAAGTCTATATATATATGTATATATAGCTTTTTTTTCTTGATTTTTTTCTTTTGGTGTATTTCGAAATAAAAATATGGAGGAGTCATTATTATGAGGTTTATGTCTTTCCTTTCTAAAGTTTATTTATTTTCGATTTTTGGCTTGAATCTGTTCGAGGAAAGAAGAAAAAACAAAAAGAGAAAAAAAAAATCCTTGGATGAAAGAAAAAGAAAAGAAAATAAAATAAAATCATAGCTTGGTGAAAATTGGCTGAAGGCGAGACGAGAAAATAGAAATTTCATAAAATCTTGCTTTGTTTTTTTTGGCGATCTCCAAGAGCGAATTCTGTAAATATGGCGACTTTGGCGCTTTTGTTTGGTTTTGTTTCCCCCAAAATTCCAGAGGAAAAAACAAAAAACAAATCGACTTAACTGTGCCCGAAAGTCATGGGTACCCACTAGTCACTTTAGAATATGCTGGCCCAGGGTGCGTGGTATTAGGGAACGAGAATTAGGGTTTGGCGCTTTGGTGTTTCTGTAGGGCATTTGCTCTCTTCTTGTTCTCCTTCGTCTGTTTTCAAACGTGTTGAATACATGCATTTGCGCCAGGAATTCATTTGGCAGGTATTCGGCTTTGAGGATCCGGCAGTTTGTGAGCACCAAAAGTCATGGCAACTGCATCATGTAAGTTGTCGCCATCCCTTTCTCTCTTTTCTTCCCGCTTTGTGTGTGTGTGTAGTCGTCTTTGTCTCCGTCTCTTTCACTGTGTTTTGGTCGGCGCTTTTTTTCCTCCTTCCTCCGTGCAAAATTTTGAAATCCGATTTCCAAGGACATGATGTGTGAGGTTGTTGAGGCGTGCGAGTTTTCACACGGATCTCCTCTCTTTCTTTCTTTCTCTCTCTCTCTCCTCGTGTGTCGATGTTTCTTTGCCTTGATAATTATGGAATTCGTTAGTTCTTTGCAAAAAGGGATCAAATGACTTTCGTCCACTTTCCTCAGCCCCAGGAAAAGGGCCTCCTAGTGGTGGATGAGGACCTGGAAGCCCTGGTCCTTTCCATCCTGAGTAACTGCTGCCACCACCTGACCTTGCTGCGAAGGGGAGTGGTGGGCGCTGCTGAACTGGCAGCAGCAATGTAGTTGCCATACCTTGCTGAGGACCCAAATGAGGCCTAATTGGCACACTGGTAATCCATGGAGCATCAGGAAGAGGTACTGGTGTTGGGGCTGTAGAAGACCATGAAGGAGATGGCATCCTCTATGAAGAAACTGGGGTGGGTACACCTGAAGTTTCATGAACTGGTGGACGATGTTCCCAAACATTTGAACTAGATGGAAGGCCCATTTGCTGTGGCCACATTGAAGCAGTCCCAGACATTGGAGGTGGTTGAGATCTCACATCCCATATGTTTGAATTTCCACCAGACAGAAGTGGAGAGTTTGCAATTCCTGACAGATGAAACATAGGTGGTTGTGGCATACCACTAGGTCGAGTTTCAGTGTAAGGTGGGTTTCCATTTGCAGGTCCAGTCCTGACTAATGATGATCCACTGGATAGTGGTCTAGATTGTTGCCCTGGCCCTGGTCCTGGCGAAGGAAAGGGGAGGAAAGCTTGCCCTTGACCCTGATCTGCCACGTGATAGTTATAATCATCTGGTGCTGAGGACATGTCCGTACCCCAAGGAGGTGGTCCTCTCTTTGGATCCCAGGGCATGGATCCTGCTGGTGGTGGTCTTGGTTCCAAAGAGAACATGGGGTATCTCACTCCCCCATACCCACCTGAGCCCATGGAGCTTTGAATGAAGTCTGGGTTACTTGGGTGGGGGCCAAAGCCTACTGAAAATGAGCCCAAACCAGCAGTTCTAGGATGTAATCTCTCACCAGCCCCTTCTTTGCTGCTATAACCTGTCTGGGGATTGTCTCTTGCATCATATGGGCTAGGTGGTGATCCAGACCAAGCTGATGGCATGGACTGAGGTCCTGCTGCTGTGATGACCATTGGTTGTGGTCTGGCTGCTGTATGACGATCAGTTACTTGGCTCGTTTCAAGTCCAGATGATAAATATCCCATTGACATTGCCACAAAAGGAGGACCTCGTGGTCCAACACTGTGTCTCATACTAGGAGCAGGGGCTGCAACAATGAAACAAGTATTCCAGCACTCAGATGTGATGTAGTAATAAACAGCAAACATATAAGATACATACAACCAAAAAGCCAGAAAGGTAACCCTATACCATGCACAGAAGCTTGTGAGCTTGGCAGTGGCATCTTTCCAGAGAAGGTTGCTGGTGGAGGAGCAGAAGCAGCAGAACCTAACCCATCATTGAGCTCCTCCAAGAAAGTGAGATACTCCTTGTCCAATACTTTGCCCTGGCACACTGTCTTGCAATCGAACTTTGAGATGTGTGAATTCTTGTGTGTAAGATGATCCTGTGATGATGGTCATATCTGGTTTGCAGCGGCGTTCAAGTCGAGAGAGGATCACAGGAAACAGTTAGAGTTGGAGGAGGCACGTAAAGCAGGACTTGCACCAGCAGAGCTTGATGAAGATGGAAAGGAAATCAATCCTCATATTCCGCAGTACATGTCCTCTGCGCCCTGGTATCTCAATGCTGAAATACCGGTACAAATTTCTCCCAGCACTGAAACCCTGCTGTGCATTCATCTTCTTCAAGGGATTCATTTTCAAAGAGTTTTGAGAATTGCCAGTAAGGAACAATTTAACCAACAAGACCTTCAATTGTGAAATGGTTTGACATTGATGTTTCTTTGTTGCAAGGCTTTTTGAAGTTAGATGCTGATCACCACAGCATGAAATTTGTTTGTCACTCTGCAGAGTTTAAAACATCAAAGGAATTGGAAGACTGATGCAAATTACACAAAGGACTGGTATGATAGAGGAAAGAAAATGTTCCAAGCTGACAAGTATCGAAAAGGTGCATGCACCAAGTATGTAACTTTCTTTGGATATGTTTTCATGCAAAATCCTCCTACTTGTCATAGCAGTAGCAAACATTAACCAAGTTTGCCACTTCAATTGCTTTTCCTTACGATGCACCTTCACATTGTTACAGAATTTTTTGCATTTTGTGAGTTTTAGGGTTTCAATTTCAGTAGGAGGGAGTGTCTTTAAGATAAAGATACCTATGTGTCCGACAATTTTTTCGGTTGATCAGTTGTGGAGCCATGACCCATGATGCTAAAATGTGCATGGACCGGCCACGTAAGCTTGGGGCCAAGTACACAAACAAGTTCATTGCCCCTGATGAGAAGATTGAAACTTTTGAGCTTGATTTTGATGGGAAACGGGATCGTTGGAATGGTTATGATGCCTCCACCTATAGCAAAGTTATTGACTCCTATGAAATGTGAGATGAGGCCTGTCGTAAGTATCAGAAAGAGCAGCAGCTCAAGAAGCTTGAGTGACACTTAAATAAGTGATTTCTTGTTGTATTCCGGGTGCTGTCAGTGGTAGGACTGTTGCATGATGAGGTGGACCCCATGGTATCCGTTATGAAGGTGGAGATGGCCCCTTTGGAGTCATATGCAGATATCGGAGGTCTGGATGCACAGATTCAAGAGATTGAGGCAGTGGAGCTGCCTCTCACACATCCAGAGCTTTATGAAGACATTGGTATCAAGCCTCCTAAGGGTGTTAGCCTTTACGAGGAAGCTGGGACTAGAAAGACATTGCTTGCCAAGGTGAGCTTTGTGAGTGCAAGACGGACTGCTCGGGATTGAGGGATTTTGTTGTTTTGGGTTGTAATTGCCACCAATGCATGAGGTGCAATCTAAAAGTAAGACCTGGGGTTGGAATTTGGAGCAGGTACTGGCAAATTCCACATCGATAACATTTTCGCGAGTGGTTGGAATTGAACTGATACAAAAGTATTTCGGGGATGCTCCCAAGTTGGTGCGAGAGCTCTTTCGTGTTGCGGATGAGCTTTCCCCGTCCATTGTTTTTATCGACGAAATTGATGCTGTTGGGACAAAGAGGTAGGTTTTCCTCTTGCACAACATTGGATAGAACAATGCAGTTCTTCCTCAACAGGTACACTTCTGATAGTTCAAACTTGAGGGATGTGTTATATAATGGGTCTCAAAGGTTCTTGCACTACTTCAAATCCTAGTGAAATACAAGGTGAACTTGGCCTGCATCTCCTAGTAATGATGATTCAACATGAATAATTATCAAGTACCTGAAGTGCTTGAAATATTATTCTTGTTTGACATATTATTCATGATCTAATTATGCATAATGTTTTTCAGAACATCATAATTTTGTTAATGCACCAAAGTTATTTTTTGAAGTAAACACCTTTTAAACATAAATAATAATCATGCACCTAAATTGCATGAAATATTATTATTTTTTGAAATGTGTGCATGAGTTCTGTGATAATTCAAAATGATTCAACATGAATAATTATCAAGTACCTGAAGTGCTCATTTTAGGTCGCAAAAAAAAAATCCAGATCAAAATTTCAATATTTACAATGGAAAATGGTTTGCAACCCTTGGGTATCTAACACACTAGCTGTTTATCTAGAAGGGAGACTTCCTTCCCCTTCTGGATTTCTTCCTTGAATCTTTCTTCATAGTGTTCTTTGGTGGAGGGGGAGGCTGCTCATCCTCCTCCCTCTCTTCATCGTCCCCTTGCCCCTCCTCCTCCTCCTCCCTATCCTCTTTATCTCTGCCCCCTGCAAAACCTACATTTCGACTAGCAAATGAACTAGGTCCATTGCTAGTGGTAGCACTGGGAGTAGTGCTAGATCTCTCATCCTCATCACTGCTACCTTGGGAGCTTTCACTTTCACCATCAGATGCCTACATTTCAACATGCAAAGCTTAGTCAACACCATAAATGAAAATGTTGATTTAAATGAAAACAATCTCATCATAAACATAAATTGAATCCCAACCAAACCCACTCACCAATAGTGCATCAATATGTTTAAAAAGATGATCCTTGCCATGTTCTTGGCCCATTTTCATTTCTGTAGCTGTGATCTTCCTCTTGTACCTCTTGCACTGTCCCCATAATACAACAGGTCAATAAAAACGCATAAATAATCTATTCAAGTCTCCGACTAATTTTACGAAGCGTAGACCTTCGCATATTAAAACTTGCGAAATAGTTTGCGAAACAAACCCTATCGTATTTGCAAGTGCCAAAGCGCCATTTAAATCTTTGCGAAGCTAAAACTATCGCAACTCAAAACGCCAAAACGCCATTTGACCTATCTTTGCAATGCAATATGCATCGCGAAGGTATCGCAAACACTCTTATTTGACTCGACAGAAACTCGACAGAAACTCAACATTAACTTTATTTGAATCTTTTAGGAAAGAAATGGAGGAGAGGGAGGGTACTTACAAATGCTGCTTTGAGGCCGGGAATGCCACCTTGGCCTAGCGTGTGGGTGGTGTTTAGAACCAGTTTCACTCGCTCTGCTGCCTTGAGGAACTTCAATGGTGGATCACCAACCTCGTCCACCATTGATTAGCATTTAGCAAGCTTCAGCTCCAGTGCCTTCACGTCACGGTCAAACCTCCCAAGCTCTCTTGCCTTCTTGGCCTTGGCTAGCTACTCTGTGATATTCTTCAACTGCTTTGTTGCTTTCAGCTGCACCTCAGACTGGTAGAATGCATTCCAGATGTATTCTGAAAACTGAAGCGGCCTTTGCAAGTTCCTGTACACATTCAGGTCTCTTAGGTGAGTTCGAATCTTCATCTTGTCATGGTATCTTGCTTGAGACATTGAATTAAAAATCTTGTCTACAATCCAGTGTGAATCAAGCTCTCCTCCATTTCGAAATGCTCCCTTGACTTGATTTATCACTCTCTTCTGCTCTGCCTTTGAGAGAGTGCCCCATTCAACTCCTCGTGCAAAGTTGGTGGAAACAATGTGCCTAATGGTGCTCTTGGCCCCAGTGTATGCCAGCTCGGTTGGAATTCCCTCCTCTGCTAATGTTATTAGAGGGAGCTTCTTCCTTTCCTCCTCTTTTTTCTTCCGGTCGAGCTTCTCCTTTCTGATGGCATCCCTCTCATCCTTCCTCCTTTTCTTTTCGAGAGTTCTAGGTGAAAGAGCTCCTGTTGTTGCTCTCTCATCTCTCTTTTTCTTCTTCTCTGCTGCCTTAGCTTCTGCAGCCTTCCTTGCCTCCTCATCTCTCTGTGCTTCCCCAGCAGTCAACCCTGCTTGCAATGCTTGACCTGAGATGGCTGTCAAGGATGCCAACCCTTCAGGTGTCATAGTATCGATCGCAGACAGCTCTAAAGCTCTCAAGTGATCAGCAACCATCTTCCTCAACCTTTCCTCATTGTTGTCGCCTCCTCTAGACCCAGAACCCCCTCCACCAGTCCTAGCCATTGCAATCCACAACCTCCTTTATGCCCAAGCTTTCCTTCGACAATTCTCGAACAAATTTGAGAATGAATTCAAATTCACTCGCCGGTCCTTAAGGACTTCCGGCAATTCAGGGCTTGCCATGTAATCCGCATCGTAACTTGCAATACATTATCTTTCGCAAAGGAGTTTGGGTTTCAAAAATGACTAACGGATGCATTTCCAAAGGCAGTGCAATGTTGTTAGTTTCGCAAAGTTAAAGGGTTACGAAGTTGGAGGCTTCGCTAATGTAGGAGGAAGTTAAAGGGTTTAGGGCTTTGGTTTAAGTAACGTATGCAGATGCGAAGAGGGATGCGATGGTGGGGCGTTCGCAAGGGGTTCGCAAAGTTTTAATTTATTCTGGCTTTAACATTTTGTTGTTTTTTTTTCATATGCCAAAGGGTTTCGGGGGCTGGGGTTTTTGGGACTATTCTGGGAATTTTTTTATTTAGTCTCATGTGTGTCATGGTTGGTGACAAGTATGTTTCACCATGAAGTTTTGGCAGGGAATAAGGGTTTACTTCAACTTTTGTTCAATTTAGGCACTGTTGGAGCTCGAGCATCTATAAGGTAAGGTTTTTAATGTTTTATGAACAGATTTCTTTCAAGGTTTTCACTGGTTCTTTGTTCGATCAAACACCCTATCATTTACTCCTTTTGTATTTTTTTGTTTTTACAGTATTTCCCCCTACTTCAAAATTGGTGTTGGCATTATTTGAGCAACCAATCCTATACGCATTGTTGAGCCCACATTGGATGCAGGTATGCATTTATTTTTAGTTTAGGTAGTCTCAATTTATGAGTAGTCAAGGGTTTGTATTGTTGTATCACATGATTTTTGAAAGTCTAATATGGTTTTTGCCTTACATTTGTGCCTTATTAATGTGTTAGATGATATGTCTTCCTCCTTTGTTATCTCCACTAGTGACTCATCCTCCTCAAATGAAGGCACATTAGCTCATACGCAGGCAGAGATGTCTCATTCTCCTCGTGGTCCACCTCGGCAGCTTTGCCAATGCACCAAGTGTGTTGGTCAGATTTCACAAAAGTCATATGTTTGTGCTCAACACATTCAGCAATTTGGGCGTCATAGTGGTCTTACCCCAGGAGCTTCTTCATCTCATGCGATAAGTGTCATTTTACCATTGTCATTTTTCCTCTTTGATGCATGTTATTTTTCATGAAATCCTCTTTGAAACTATTTTCACTTCCATGGTTTGTTGTGGTTTTTTGAATGTAATAGGGTTCCCGTATGACACCACCACCCTATGTTCTATCACAAGGGGTTTTAGTTGCCATAGGAAATGCACTTTCGCAGGCATTTGCTGTAGGGATTGGTACCTCTCATGAGGCCAATAAGCCACATCA
Organism: Sphagnum tenellum; assembly: GCA_963921925.1. Taxonomy (NCBI): domain Eukaryota; kingdom Viridiplantae; phylum Streptophyta; class Sphagnopsida; order Sphagnales; family Sphagnaceae; genus Sphagnum; species Sphagnum tenellum. Next base: position 9,301,967 of record OY998155.1, read on the forward strand.
TGAGGCAAGGCCATGTGTGCCCTCCATTAGACAGCGATCCAAAGCACAACGTCCAAGTGAAGGTCATGCTAGGACTATTGTTGAGGGTAGATGGGGTATGTGTGAGTTCACTTGCAAATGTGCCAATAGTATCCAGTCATGGAACCCTACAGTTCTTGGGTTGCTTGATAGTTTGCCCTATGATGAGGAGGTTGTGGTTTGGGGTAGACGATGGATCGTTAAAACCTCTACACTTGGAGAGAGGCATGGCTATGGAGTATATGCTTGTGAGGACATCATTGTAGAGGATTCAACTAGTTGTCGTAGAGAGGGTCCTACTTTGTTCCCTTATGGTGGGCCTATCTATAAGAGAAGACATTGCAACATGATCCTCAGACAACATCCTGAGTGGAAGACCTTTGCTCTTGAAATGGACACCTTTGCTGGTAGCACTAGGAGGCATAGTGATGTGAGGGTGATAGATGGAGACCCCATACGTTTTGGAAACATAGCTGGTTTCATCAATAGTACGGTGGGGACTCAGCCTAAGCGTAAGGCTAATTGTGAGTGGGTTTTTGTTAAGGGACCTCCTCCAGCACCATATGGTGAGACTTATCATGAAGACCATTGCCTGGTGTTAGCTACTAGGACGATTAGATCAGGAGATGAGTTATTTACACACTATGAGTGGAATTAGGATTCCACCATTTTCTGAACTATGTACGTTGTTTAAGACATAACATACCATATCGATATACATGCATTTTGGCATTTTCTTTTTATAATGTAATATGCAACTATGCTTGGTATATAGTTAAGATCTTCTGGATTTGGTATTGCATAGAATATTCGGCCTTCTGAAGACATGCTGCCACGGAGGTTGAGAGCAACATATCGGGAAATGGGCATGCCAGATAAATTAGACTCTTCATCAACTCATTCTTCATCAAATGACTTGTCTCCTCATGATGAAGGTGTCTCTCAACCACTTCAGGAAGCACCACTGCCTGCAAACCAAGAACAAGCAATGGATGACTTCATGGTTGATTGGTTTGGACTTGACATAGTTGATGATATGTCTGGCAACCCACATGATGAAGGAGCCAATGCAGATGATCCACGTCATCAACATACTACCCAGGCACAACGACAGTGGCAAGAGGCGAAGGCACATGCTCAAACACCTATTTTTCAAGGTGCAAGGTTAAGCCGTTTAGCAGCCATACTGGGGTTGTTAAACATCCAAGCAAACACAAGGCAAGCAATACTATGTTGTCAGACATTTTCCAATTTTGTCATAGCCTCTTGCTACCTGAGGAAAATGTTTTGCCAGGATCTTGGAAGGAGGCTAAAAAGATCTTATCCTCCATAGGCATGGAGTATCAAATTGTCCATGCATGTGTTAATGACTGCATGTTATTTCATGGGAACAATGCCCATTTAACGGAGTGCAGTATATGTGAAGAGGCTCGATATGATCCTCAGATGCTTACAGAGAAGGTGCCCAGGAAATCAGTAAGGTGGTTTCCCATTATTCCTCGCTTGTATCGATGTACAGACTTGGCCGAGTTAATGGTTTGGCATAAGGAACATCGATCAGAGCCTGGTGTTATGAGGTTACCAGTTGACTCTCCTGCTCACAAGCATGTGGAGTCAACATGGCCAGAGTTTGAGCGTGACCCTAGGCATGTGAGGTTGGGGTTAGCATCAGATGGCGTTAGTCCACATTCACTTGGAGGAAAGGGACGACCTACTTCTGTTTGGCCAGTTGTTGTCATGAATTACAACCTTCCTCCATGGTTGTCTATGAAAAAAGGATTTTTGCTGCTTTCTCTTATTATCCCAGGGCCAAGTAAGGTGAAAAACCTAGACACCTACTTAGCACTAGTGGTCGATGAGCTCAAAACATTGTGGGATGGAGTATGGGCATATGATGGGAGGAAGACCACTGGAGGAATACCACGTGTATTCAAGTTGAGGGCAATCTACATGTGGACAATGCATGATTATCCTGGTAAAAAATCATGCACATGCCTCTATATATTTCTTTATTATTTTGTTTTGTGATTATTTGTTGTTCTAATATTCCGTTCTTCTACAATCAGGGTTTGGTTTTGTAAGTGGGCTCCAAACTCAAGGCTACAAGGCCTGCTCTACATGTGGCCCAAGTTTCGAGGACATGGCTAAATACTCAAGCCATCTTCGCAAAATTGTTTACCTTGGCCATACAAAGTTTCTTCCACTGGGACATGATATGAGATCAAACCCACTTTTATTTTCATCTTTTGACATGCCTTATGGTGATGAGCGTGATATTCCATAAGCTACCACTTTTGCATATTGGAGGGATGTGGCCAATAGAATTATTGACCCAAATGATTCTATGGTGTTTGAGGGTAGTGGATTGACAAGGTGGGGTATACTCAACAGCTTGCCTTACTGGGGTGAGCTGAAAATACGTCATCTCTTGGACCCCATGCACATTGAGGGAAATGTGGGAAAGGCTATCATAAAACAGCTCTATGGAGAGAAGGACAGTAACTTTAATAGGGAGGCATGTGAGGATTTTGAGAGGCATCCCGATGTGTGGATTACTGTTGATCTTAACACAGGTATTGAGCAGCGACCATCAGCTCCATGGACACTTACTACACATGAAAGAAGAGACTTTCGAAATCGCATAGGAGAGATGCGATTCCCTACAGGTTTGAACTTTGATGGCAAGGGTTGAATTTAGAAGTACTCTATTGCTTTTATTTATATTTAAATATGTATGCCTTATACTGGAAAAAGAGTTTGAAGTATAGAATGTTATCTGTTGGATGTCTAGAATACTTTTGTATAATTTTATGGTACCTTGTTGCAGGTTATGGAGCTAATCTTCAAAAAGCTTTTGGTAGGGACGATGACCACAAGTGGCCAAGGTATCTCAAGACACATGACTATCATCGTTTACTGCAACACATATTGCCTGTGGCAATAATGGGCTTAGCTAGTGCAGAAGTACAAGATGCTCTTTGGTCATTGGGAAATCTGTTGAGATGGGTATGCTCAAAGGAGTTATTTGTAGAGGAGATTCCAAGAATGAGGGTAATAGCAGCAGAGGTGGTATGTAAGTTGGAAAAGGCCTTCCCTCCATCATTATTTGATTGTCAAGTGCATTTACTAGTTCACCTTGTGGATGAGATAGCCATTGCTGGTCCTGTGCATTGTCGGTGGATGTATTGGCTTGAAAGATATATGGCAGTATTAAAAGGTTATGTCCGTAACCATGCATGAGTGGAGGGAAGCATGGCAGCAGGAAACTTGGCAGCAGAGAGCATGTTTTATTGCACCAACATCTTGGCCACTATAGATCCATCATGTCCTCATGTCTGGATGGAGGAAAGAGAAGAGGAGGAAGACTGTTTGACTGGTGCCATCAAAACACGTATGTTATTACCTACAGAGTTAATTGAGCTGACCACATTCATGTTGAATAATAGCAATGTCATGGAAGAGTGGAGGAACTTTTATGAGAATGCCAAAAGTATGAGTGGGAGATCAAGGATTTTTCCTACGTTTCATAAGTACATGAAAGAGAAGTTGGTTGAAGTGGATCAATTGTTGGCACAAGGAGAAAGTATAGCATGTTTTCTAAAGATCACAGATGATGTTCGCACCATGGTTCATGGACCACTGAGAGTTGTGACAACACGTTCAGCAATGTGGACACAAGGAATACATTTCAGGTACTTATTTTTTTCTATTTCATTAGGCATATTAACTCATCTTCATATTCCAGACAAGTTTTTTAGAATGTTCTAGGATGATTTTTATGGGCATGAAGTTTCTATTATCATATAAGTTTATGACTCGCAATGCCTAACACAATATTAATTTCAGGATTTCCAGTTTGGATGAAAAGAGGGGCCGCACCTTTGACTGTGGAGTTCAAGGGCAATTCATTCAGGACTTTAGAAACAGTCGGCATGACAGGAATATTATTCGAGATATTGTGCCACATTATGGGAAGCTGGAAGAGATCTTGGTGGTATCTTATGATGCACATTCAAAGTTTGAAGAGTATGTGTTTAAGTGCAAGTGGTTTAAAGTGAACCTTGCTGGTGCAAATTGCACTGTAGTTCAGGATGAGTGCGGACACACACGGTTAAAGACATCTGCCACCGATTATCAGTGATCTCAGTGGTAAACTCCAGAGCCATTTACTTTTCCCAGTCATGTAGAACAATGCTTTTATCTTCCTTATCCCCCAAACCCAGAGGAGTGGTCACTTGTTGTCACATATGTGCCACGGTCCCGTTCTATTCTAGGTGAGAAACCAGAGGTTGTGTTTACAACCTCTGAGGTGGATGATGAGCACGTATAATGTACTACTCATTAATTTTATGCAAATTGCCATTGAGGCTTGTGATTCTATATTACTGCACAATGTTCATTGTGTCATTTTCTGCCTATTCTGCTCCATTGTGTAATTTATTTTTCAAGAATAGAAGCACTGCTATTCGTACATTATTGATATTTTCACTTAGTCTACCAAGGCAATATAGATTATAATAATGGTTAAGTGGATTTATAGCTTCCATTTGGTCTAAAACATTTTTCATTTTTTTATGGCGTTTAGAGAATCACATGACATTGCGAAACCCTTTTGCAAAACTTCCTTCTCCAGTAACCCTTTCACTACTTTGCAAGCTAACTCACATCGCAACTTGCGAAACGTCCACCACCGGGAAGTTTTGTAAAAATTTGTGATGAGGTTTGCGATACACATTGAGACGCAAAATGCGAGGCGCCAAAAAACGCAAGTTGCAATGTGTTGTTGATCTCAAAGTCTGTAGCGATACTTTGTATATGGTAAAGATTGCGAGTGTTGAGTATGAATACACTTTGCGAAGAATGGAATATCGCTACGAGGGACATGCGTTGAGCGGATCGCAAAGTTTTGTTTGTCGTGAATCTCGCAAAAGTGCTGCGATGATTAAAGGTTCATTATATATTTGCGATGACTGTTGCGCCACAAGTTGCGATGCGGAAGGCATCGCAAATGTGGCAGGTTTTTTTTCCTTCGCAAACCCTTCACGTTTTTTTTTTCTTTCGCAAAACCTTTAGATTTTTGGTTTGGCCCTTCGCAAAAAGGCACAATATGTAGTAGTGAGACTTGGTTTCTTTTAGAGGATTTTTACAATATTCCAAACAAACACTATCAAAGTTGATATCACCACACATAAAAATATGATACATACTAGATGAACACCGATATAATCAATGAAAAAACAAGAACTATGTCAAGTGAACCTTATGGTGAGACCCCGGGGTCCCATTCGGACTCGGCTGTCACATAAAGTCCGTAGCAACATCAATACAAGTCTGATTCAGTCGAGGAAGGTGACAATCTACTACACTCATCAAAATCTACACGACCAGTTAATCATTTTGAAATTTTAAGGTATTTTATATTGTGGGTCAACCTTGCGAGTTAGTTATGGTTTGGGGGAGAAGTAGCGCAAGATGGACTTCTGAGATGATTAGACCTCCACCATCTTAACCTTTTTCCGGCGACATAGCCTTGCCTTCACCACCATTGGCATCGATTCGCCCATTGCATAGACTACTAAACATTGACGCTTGTTTAAGTGTGTCACCAAGGCCTATTCTTAGTTTTGTTTTGTCTGATCGAGTTGCGCACGTAGAGTTAATGGAATTTCGGGATAGTACGATAGGTCCTTGGGCAAAATCAAGAAGTACTTCTTCCCCAGTGAAATCAATTTTTTGTTAAATAGGGTTAATGATGGTGCAATTTGTAGTTGTATAGGAATTCGTGCTGCTTGTTTAACGATAATGATACCAGTGCCGAACAAATCAGACAAAATTGATCTTTTAATCAAGTCCAGACTTGACGCCTTGATCAGTGGGACGTACACAACCAAACTATTTAGGGCCAAGCTTAGCAAGCTCATACTCATGAAGCCCTAATCGAACTCGAAAAAATAGTTGAATGTATATCAAGTTGGAAGTTGATTCAAATGTTTCTTCAAGACTCGATCCCAACTAACATAACAAGGGTGTTGAGAGCCACGATGGTCAATAAACATCACATTGACTCCTTTGACTTGGTTGACGACCTCAACGATAGCCATTGGAGTGTAGAAGTTTTTGCCCTTCATCGCATTACAACACCATGCAACGATTTGATCAGCAATGTTGTGGGAATGTCCAAGGAAGGATTAAGTAAATCAACACAACCTTAATGTAGAACATGATGGAGAGTAAGGCGAAGAACTGCATGACAAGTTGCGACTTATTTTGCCCAACGTAATTGTCGAGGATGACCACCAGGATCTTAGGTGTCGCCTACTTGCGCTCAAGCATCGTTTTGAACTTATTGGAATGGTATGTAAACCACAAGCTGCACAACTCATCTGCATCCTTACCTTGCACTTGTTCATCATAAAAGAACACGTTGGCGCTGTCACTGGTAAGGTCAACAACAACAAAGTTTGAAACCATCAAATTGGAGTTAAAATAATCGGTCAATGGCCGTGAATGCGCATAATGAGGCATGGCAAAGTTGCTGCCGAATCCTTCGATCTGAATTTGAATCATGGGCGTTGCGATCGTGGATGTCATGTCGATGTCACCAACATCATGAACATGATCTTCGTCGTAACTATCAGGGATGGGATGATAGTACGGGGAACAGTTTGATCAAGAACGTGTTGTTTAGTGAACTCCTTGACAAAAGTTGACATTGTACAGTGCTAGTTGATGGCTGAATCCATATGAGTCTACTTCTTTAAGAGTAAGCGATTGTGTTCGTTAAAGGGAAAGTCATCTCACTGCAACTAGATATTGATACGAACGTAGTAGTCGTATATATCCTCGGTGATGCGAACTAAGCAAAGGCCAGGAAAGAACAAGTGGATGTACTAAATCCAACATGAATACAAGACGACATGACGGCCGTCATTCGTAGATTCGATCTTGTCCTTGTACCTCTGATACAACTTTGTGAATATGAGCTTCGAATCTAAAATCTAGAAGATATTGCTACGGGTGCCTGTGAACGCAAGGGAAATCATCCTTGACCTCCCAAGACTTCGCATATGCCTTGATCATGTCTAGGTCGTTATCATGAAGTGCATGAGCAAGAATGCGCGGTGGACAACAAGTGTGAAGCGTGTCAATACCATCTTGCAAAACCTAATGTAATCGACTAATCTTTGAACCGTCGACAGTCAGGACGGCCTAAATCTCACATTCCAAGGATCCACTCTAGATCATATTCATGATGATCCCTTCTGACAACTACCATTTGGCACCAACCCGATCTATTTCCATAGACGCCCAATCAGCATAGATTTTGTTGATCGCATCCTGGCCGATTTTGGTAATAATTCGTTCCAATGCGTTTACATGTCGATTTGCTGGAGGTTGATGTTGCTGCTGAATCACAGTTTGATGGGAACCACCGACTCCGCCCGATCGACGTGATACCTTGCTCGGCTTGCAATGTCGACAACTCCAATGCAATGGACTTGGCGGACGCTAATAATGAAATTGTGGTGGTCAATGTTGAGGATGTCATGGTGGTCGATGATGAGGACTTCATGGCGGCGATGAAGAAGTATTTTGCATCTCTAGCAGCTGGTCTGATGCGGGTGTCGATTCATTAACGGTAAGGTAACGAATGATATTTTGCTCCCATCTTCTTGTTACCCTTATGAAGACAAGCCACATCTATCTATGAAGAAAGGTAATTTGTTTTGTTTTGTTTTGTTTTGCATCACAAACTTCCTTAGGCAAAATTTCAATATCATTATAATGAATCATTAGATTTATGTTATTTAGTAAGGTCTTTTCCCATCATTGTTGTGTATTTTTCATTTTATTACTCTATTGTTGATAAAATGTTTGTTGAAAATATATAAACATAATGAACAATGGTTCTGATTTATTAATTCCATGATTATGATGATGAAAAGAATAGTGGTTTGTCATTTTACCATTATTTTCATGACACAAATGTAAAATTTTACCATTCAAGGAGACTTAAAATTTATATCATTTTAAAGAATAATTATGTTTATGTAGATACTATGATAATAAAATATGATTTTAGCATTTGTTGAAATAACTAAAAAATGATATTTGATCCCACCCGGATGATCCAAACATGATTGCAATCATGTCCAAGTGCTGCGTTGAGGACTGCCATGAAAGGTTGAATGCATGTTTACGTACTTTAATTGGATATTATGATGATATCGACACATGGAGAACGACACCAATAAGCAAAATGCAAATGGCCCTTCAACACATTGAAACATTCTTGGTCACCTTGAGGCAACCACCACCAGCACAAAAATTAATTAATTGCCTTCAGCATTGTAGCTTTATTTGGGACCCGGCGTCCTACCATATGGTTCAAATGCTGAAATTTTAAAAATTAAGGTCCCTTCCTGCTGAAATTTTTTTAATTATTATTTATTGATGTTGAAATCTCATGGGATTTAAGAAGTTGTTACAATATAGTTTTAGGGTTTTAGTATGTATGTAATTGCATGTATTTTAAGAGATCTCAGGCTGTTGTTGAATTTTTAAAGTTTAAATAAATTTTTGAAAAAAATTCAAAATTTGTGTTTTTGGTGCTGATGTTAGTTTTTCAAAATAAAATAATTATTCAACAACAAGATGCCGAACTTGAAAAGGTACTATACTGTGTCAAGTGGGTGTTTTTTGAGTGGCAAATTTTTGCATCGCTGCAAAAAATCTTTTTTCAAGGTTTAATAGCATAAAGACCCTATCTCTAAACGTGGATTTTGATAAATATTTTGTTAACTGACATAATAATTTCCTTAAATAATTTTTTCAAAAGAAAACCATTGATTGTACTAAGTAGATACCCGTAACTTATTCCTCCAATTACTTATAAGTATACTATTTTTTCACAAACTCAAAAATAGTAATGTCTAAGGAAACTCTTAATCAATTTCAAAAAACACCCTGGCTTGATCGAATTGGAAAAAAAAAATTAATAAAGAAATTAATAATTCGCCTTTAACTTTGTAAAAGCAGTTGAATAAACATCCAATTTCATGTTCCAAAAGAAAATCCAATTGTATACATGTTCCTAATTCCCTTTGAATGTAGTTTTCTTTGTTGTGTTGTTTTGCTCTTTTTTTTGGTCATTTCCGTCTTTTGTTCCCCCAGCCACCCCCCCGCGCAAACTGCCCAAAATTCGTGTCTGCGCTTCCCCACGGAAGAGTGCGCCCGAAGTCCGTCGCATTCTGTCTTCTTCGTCAATTTTCGCGTTCTTTCTCCCATTTTGTCGTTATTTTGTCGCCAAAAATCGCCGTTCCCCGGCTGTGCATGAAGTGGTAGAGCGCGGAGTTGCGACAACGTGAAGTGCGTGTGTCCTGTCTGCGTTTTTTATTTTCCCTGGATGGAATCGTCGTATACTCTAAGGGTGTCTCTTTGTCTGCCACCATGTTTTGTGAACACGCTCTTGACAAATTGGTGAGAGACTTTTTAAGGTGCGCGTCTCTTGCTTTTGCAGAGGATTGCGTTCTGCGGCAGAAATTGGTCCTGGAAAGAGGAGGCCGTGATGAATTGAATTGAAATGATCGAATTCTGGTGATGTTTGGTGCTTGAGTGCGGATTTAGGGTTAGGGGGAAGGGAGGAGAGAGAGAGATGGCAGCTGCAGTGAGAAGAGCTGTACAGTATCAGGGAGTGCAATTGCATTCCTCGCATTCAGCTATGTCCGTAGCACGCCCTGGTGGATGTGTTACGTCTTCGGATTTGATGTCGGCAGAGGCGAGACAACGACTGCCAGTAGCATTGTCGTCAGTTGTACCTCAAGATTGGCTGTGGTTACAACAAGATCGGCGGGGGGCGCCGGAGGCGTACCCTTGTGGATTGACGGCGACGACGACGACCTCATACTCCAAGGCGTGGTGGAATTATGCTACTGTGAGGGGTTACTACATGCGGAACATCTCACAGCTCGTTGCCACCACTAATGGCAAGCGAGCCTTCCTTGTCGATACCCTAGCCCTGGTACTTCATTTGTATATGGCGGGCCCTAGCCTGATTATCAAGATTATGGATGTCATTGGCTCCTTATTGTGTTTGGAATGTCTGGATTGACATACATGGGTTGCATATTCAAGCAAAAAAACACTATGGCTTACCTAGAGACAGCTTTTGGCATGACAGGTTCGAAGGCTAGAAGCTCAGGGATTGACTGCAAAGCAGGCTGAAGCCATTACAGCAGTTATTACTGAGGTTCTCAATGACAGCTTGGAGAATGTGGCTCAGTCTTTCACCTCCAAGACAGAGATGCAAAGAGTAGGTTGCAAATCCTAAGGGGCTGTGCTCAATATATCTCATGGATCTCCAGATTCTATGTCACAGTGTCAGTGACCTAAACAAGCTGGAACTCCTCAATTTTATAATATCTTCTATGTTATCTTCCTGAGAAGTGTCTTTTCTAAGGGCCTTGAAACCGAAATTGGCTTCAGAAAGTGATGGTTGTCTTGGTGGTTTTAAATCAACAGAGTGAGATGATGGCGGAAGCTGCTCTCTCCAAGTTCAAAGGAGAAGTGCAAAGCTCCCAGGTATTCCTCCCTGTTGGCATCTGTATGAACATCCCTTGCAATTCTTCAGATTGAAGGCTCTCATTTATCTCCTTGTGCTGCAGAGCACAAGAACATAGCATTTGTGCTTAACTTCAAAATTTGATGCCAAGTTGATGCTCTTGAATACCCAATGACTTTGAGCACCCTATCAAATTACATTCTTTCCTTTGCTGCAAAAATCACCAATGAGGAGGATTTGGTAGAAATTTATCAAGAGAGTATGTCAACAGTCGAGTTATCTGGCACTGGGTGTTATGCAGGAGCACCATTTTGCCACCTTACAGCGAGAAACAGAGAGGCTCCGAACAGATATTGATAAAATGCGCAGTGAACTTAGGTATGCTCCCATCCAGTTTTTATTGTCGCTGCTGTTGTCTGGCTATCAACATCTTTGTTTAATTGTCAGGCAACTGCACATTCTCTCTTGGGGCTGGATAAACTTATGTGATTATATATGCAGATATGAGATTGACAAAGTGACTGCGGGCCAACGGTTGGACTTGAATTTGGAAAGGGGGTAAGGTATCTAAGATCTACATCTTCTGCAACTCGTAGTGGATAGTCACTGTCAAGGGTTTTCAAGATACATGTATTTTGGGACAAGTGTAATAGTTCTTGGCAATGAGCCCGTCAAGTTTCAAGTTTCCTGGGGGCATGCAGTGTGGTTCTACCACCAGAACAATGTCCATACTATGCCCAAATTCATCCCAGATGTCGTGAGAATTGTTTTCAGGCTAAACAAAAGTACCAATTTGAACAATTTTCTCGTGCAACAGTCAATGTCAATTATGGCAGACCAGGACTTGGATTGTAGGATGCCTGACAAAATTTGGGTTTGATTGTAAGGATTCCAGGTTCAAGTTGTGGAGCTATTCTTTATTAGTTGAACTTTGAAACCCATCTGTGCTACCCTTTTACCAAGTATGAGACTTACAGCTCAGATGTTGCTGCAATTACCATGCTCACTTTGAGGCTGATGATTGAAACCTCTCCACATTTTGGCAGTCGCATCAGGGAGGAGTTAGCAACTCAAAGTACAGAGACATCAAACCTCACAAACAAGCTGGACAGGGTAAGTCTGTCATTCTTGTGCTACAGTGGCCTTGTCTCTCATGGGTGCAGCATGTAGTGATTGATTAAGTTTGAGAATGCAGTACTGCAAAACTTTCATTTATGAATGTTGGTTTCAGCCTCAGGTGCTCATGTCCAAGGCATTCTGCACTCCTAAGTAAAGCTGAAGGAGTGGAACAATACGTTTTTCACAGTTCTTTTGCATGGTTGTGGGTGGATATGGTGGACACTGCAGGAAATTCACACATTGAAAACCCAGCTTGAGGCAGCCAAGTATGATGTCATAAAGTATTGCATAGGTAAAGCCCTCTGGTCCATTAAATACACAAGCACATGAGTATTTTTCTTCTATGACCAAGAACAAGGGTCAAGCTAAAACTATACCCTTACAAGCTTATTGTAGCTTGAAGGAGAGAAGTATTGACTTTTTCAATTATCTATGCCTCTTGAGTGGTAGCCAACATCATGTGTGAGTTTTCCTTTGCTTCTCAAAGTGTGACAGAAAGTCAGGACACAGATTGTTATATGACTTTTGTTGTAAATGTTGAGCATTTTGTCTACACCCACTTTTACAAGCTTATGAAGACAGTGGGGAGTAATGGCAGCTAGTCACAGCCATTCATAAGGGTGATCATCTGATACTTTGTGCGTAACACTTACAAGGTGATGTGACCAGACTGGGTCTTCTTGTGTTTGTTATGGTGTGGCTGGAACCAACATGACATTTGTCTAGTTACTAACATATCTTGTGGAGTTTCCCTCTGCAACCACTTTGATATCTTTTTATGGCTAAGAGCTGATGTTGCAAGCAGAAACACACAACCATATGTAGAGAACTGAAGAAGTACTATTCTAATTGTGTGGCACTGAAATGTGGCTTGCTGCAGGTACCATTGTTTCAGTGACAGCAGTTGGCCTTGGTCTGCTCCGCATTCTCATGTGATTGTAAGTCAGAATGAGTTTGACTTAGTAATCATGTCCACTTGGAGATTGCAGTGCTCTTAGGCACATTTGAGATTTGTGCATGTCTTAGAATCTACCTTTCAGACAAAAAAATGGCACAGGGGTAAGAGCTCCATGGCTGCTCCAAGGCTGCTCCTGAGCAAAGCAAGCCTGTTCCTTGATTGTTGACTGAGAATCTGTCATTTTGACTGCTCAAATGAGCCTATTGGAAATATTGGTGAATTCCATCTCCACTGTTAGGTTTGCATCATTGGATATAGAGAAAGATTTTTTAAGATTTCCATCAGCAAAACATTCACTTATGAGCTTTCTAGATTCATGTTCTACTTTAATGCCTCTGTGGAAGCCAAGATCCCAAAAGAATTCTGAGCAAGTTTCCATTGTAAAAGTGTTGATTTTACTCTCATGTAATGACCTGAGATCTCTGTGCATTGTTCCTCGGTTATGACTTGACTAGAGTGTGGAAGATCCACCCTGTGTGCTGTTGTTTGATCTCTGTGTTACCACTGGATTTCATTCAGAATATCTGTTTTCCACTGGTCTCAAGTCATGTTATTTCAAGACCACATGTGGCAATGGGTCTCAGTGTAGGTTTATTGTGCTCATTATATGGTAGATAAGCTGGCTGGCATAGGTAGTCAATATCCAGGGAGTTCACAAGTTTACAACTGGAATCTGGGCTTGTGGGGGTGGGGAGGAGAGTCAACGGTTAGCGGACTGGCTGGTCGGTCTGTGCTTTAAGTATGATGACAGATTAACCACAGATGCTTTTGTTTTTCAGCCAATCCAGCTCTAAAAGCATCAAGTGAAATAGGATTGTAAGAAAATATTTTGGTCTTCATATTGGAGGCCCTAAGAACAACTAAGGAACTCAGTGACAGATGGTTCTTGGTCAGACAGTTCTTCTAGGGTTGGAAACATTGAAGCTTTTCATCTTCGTTATGTCTACAGCTGTGCTTTTAGCTACAGGCAAATGGATATCATTTGTGATGTAATTGTTTGAACACCTATAAGACAAACTCTGGCAGAAGTTTTGCTATATTTTGTAATTTAATCCTTGTTATCTATGCATTGTGAGCTTCACAAGCAATCAAATTTATAAGTTCAGTTTTGGAGTACTGGTTTTGTAGTTCCTTTTTTCTAGATACATGAAAGCCAAAGGCAAGATGTGGAGCAAGCTAGAGAGGACAAAAACTTGAAATCAGAAAATCAAGGTGAGTTCTAAGCCCTCTGGGAACTGGAACTTTCAACCCTGGTTCATGGAAAGACAGAAAGATCTTGTGAGTGCCACCTAGTCAGAGTCTTCTGATGATTCACCTTCTGCTTCTTGGCAAGCTGCACCTGTAAGCTTTTCCTCCTCTTTTTGTTTTGAAGCTTGAATCTTGGCCTGTTCCTCCTCTTCAACTGATTCACTGACATCTTCTGCTTCTGTCTACAATTTTAGAAACAGGTTGAGATCAGCTACAGTTGCAGGATTTCCAAACTATGGGTTGTCAATTCATTGAAAATGTACATGCCAACTCATCTGTTAGTACTCACTAAGTTCATGAAACACATGTGCCACCTTGTTTTTGCAATTCAGATAACAACTTTCAAGATTGAAGTACCCCAACACAACTGGTGACAAGCACATTGAAACCTTGAGGGGATCAGTTTGGGTACCTCATTGGTGCATAAAGATGCCAACACATTCTGTTGTTACAGCAAAATGAGTTCTGACATACCTATGGATAAAGGCACTAAGCGTATTCCAAGTTCAGAACTGGAGGTATTGTCTCAATGATCTATGGTGATTGATCACAGAGCCTACTGTGTTACTCATGCCCTTGTTTTGCAGATGGACATGTCAGATTTCTAAAAAGAAATGCAGGTTTCTGAAGTTGATTGATGGCATGACAATACCTTTGAGTGGCTGTCCTCAGGATGAATGTTGTATAGGTACTCATACAGCTCGGTGTAGTAAGGCCTGTTCTCATGGTTTTGTCGCATCACGACCTCTGCAAATACATGTTTATTTCTCAGGTGTGTCATAGCTGAATTGTCATTCTCTTTCTGATCAAGCCCTCTTCCAAACCGTGTTAGCAAAATGGAGTTAGCAGATAAACCCAACAAAGCAATAGTCTCCTTCTCCTGAAGAAGCTCATCCACAAACTTGTTCCAAAGCGTGGCTTTTGAGAAAAACTTGGGTGCCATAATGTGAGCTTCATGAATAAACTTCCACAAATCACATTTGAAGAACTGCTCAAGACCAAATCGTATGCTTGTGTCCTTCTCCTGAACTCTAGATTTCAATGCTTGGTGATGTTGTGCAGACAGAGCAGACTGTGACAACTTCTTGGAGATCCTTTCACGAACTTGGTCATGAAACTGATGAAGATAAATGTTGCGCATGGGTAACAGCAAAATCTTCTCTTGCTCAGTCTGCCGAGATTCGGCCTCTGTAATTTGCCTCTCTTGCTTGTCAATCTTGCATTCAAGTATCCGGACCTTCTCAATCAGGTCATTGAGATTGACTTCCAGAATCTCATTCTTCCTTGCAGTTTGTGCATATTTAGTTGCAAGCTCCTTGATCTCCACAAGAAATTCTGGCTCATGTTGCAATTCCACTCTTGTCTGACAATACTCACCCTTGACTTTCGCCTTTATCTTCAACCCATGTTCCAAAGAATCCTCACAACCAAATTTTGAGTCTACAAGATTACCAACTTCCTCTTCTTGCAGAATAATCTGGCTACATTCCTGAAGAGGTGTCTTGGGATGCAACTCAATCTGATTGACAAGTTTATGCAAAGCTTCATCAGCTTGAGGACGAGGCACATCTACATATGCAGAGGCAATCCTCTTCTCAACAGGTATGTTTGGATCAGTCTGGTCGCAATATACAATATTCTGCTCCACAACATCATCTTCAGCTTCAGAGTCAAGGTATAGAGCACTTTCTGCAATTGCAGTTCCCTCCATATCCAGTCATCCAACAAACAACAAAACCTTATATCAGAGGATCATGCCACCTCCAACAACACCAGAGATGTTATCATATGACTAGAACTCTCTGAGATCTATAGATTTGAACTTCACTTCACCACAATGCAATAATACTTCCTAGGAAGTTTTGTCTTCCTGCAAATCCAAGTTGCAAGGCCTTGCAATAACCTCACATGTCTTCATCTCTATCACACCTTTGGAACCCATTTAACATACCCCCCAAATTACAATTGAAGAAAGACAGAGTTTCTGCAAGAAAACCTCAAACACAAAACATATAAATATTGGGAGTCTAAGAAGAGAAAATCAGCTCCTGAAAGCCCCAACTGTTTTCAACCGCCAGGAATTCACAGGACCTGACCCAACACAAAAGTTTCGTTTGGGGCAGGCAGTAAAAAGGTTTTCAGGGACTTGACCAAGAAGAAGCTGAGGAAATCTGAGCAGTTTGCAAAATGCAAACAGCAATTGTGCAGTAATTGCTGCAACCCAAACATGATTTCTGCCAGCAGTAACTTGAATTGTGTGTCTGGCTGTACATAGCAAGGACTTCTCTATCATTCCTGTTTCACAAGTCCACGAGAATTCAGAGCATTAAGATGCCTTGTTTCACACATGGAATTGACCTGAATTGTATCTGAGAAGCAAGCTTGACAGTATGAAGGACAGGGATCCTGCTTGATTTTGCCTCCACAACATGGTCCTAATAAAACAATTGGGTGGATTTTGCAGTTTGAACAAATTCTTCAGTTTCTTGTTCAATCTGCAAAATCACACAAGGTGGATTGAGGCACTTGCACAAATCAAACAAAAAATAAGAACATGGCTGTATCTTGACTGACTGATGTTCTTTTCTCAGCCAGATTGAAAATGCTGATGCAAGAACTGTCTTCCCCAGGAGACTTTGTCATATTACAAAGGATTGCAGATAGTGCTTCGCTCATACTGCAGGCTTCTTTTCTGCACACCCCAGCTAGGGAAAACTAATCATGGCACAGCCATACCAATATCGCAACATTTTACAACTCCTCCAGGTTGAGTTGATGCATGACAGGAATGCATGCTCGTGGTATTGATCCAATATAAGACTATATATTGCACCTCATAAAACCATCAAGTCCTGCAAATGCTAAAACTTGAATTCAACTGTACTCCTCTTTAGTGTCAATTCCCACGTGCATGACAGGAATGCATGCTCATTGTATTGATCCAAGAAGACTAGATTGGAAATCCATACTCAATTGAAGACAAGAGAATAATACCCTTGTGCTTAGCCATATACCAGCAGCAAAGCCATCACCAGGAAGAGAAAGGCGCTGTTGATCGTGAGTACTAGGGCTGCCATGCCATTTCACTTTGTGAAATCCAAACAAATCTGAAAGTCTTATGCAGCTTCCAACAAATGGCTGCTCCTTTTGCTAGTGCTGCCATTAGGGGAAGGGAAAGGTCATTGAAAGCCCTACTGCACAACAAGATAGCGTTGTCATTGCAGCCTCAGAAAATCCATACGAAAGAGCTGCCAAATGAGAAGCTGAAACATTCCACAGTTTGCTGTTGCAGCTCTTGATGGCCGGGTTGTAGAAAACTGTGATGTGCAGAAAGCAGGTTGGTGTGTCAACAACTGTTCTTCCGACGACCGCGGATCCTTGCCATGTTATCAATTTGTTCAAATCCACTCAATGGTTAAATCCTAGTAGCGAACACCTTGGTTGCCAAGCTCGGTCGGGTCGGCGAAGACGCTCGAAGCTTCTAGGGTTTCTCAGTCTTCTAAGGTTGAGTCTCAGGAGTTGTCTCGCACCTTTTTTAGGGTTTGCTTGCTTTCCGAGCGTCGCTGGAAGGATAAGGATTCTCCTCTTTCGCAGTCTTTAGCAACTCGATTCGTCGTCTTTCGTTCGAACCCTACTCTGAGATTTTGCTACTTGCTACGCAACACTGCTCGAGAACATGCTGTATCGAACAGTGGTTATGGCGACTTGCATTCGAGCCTGTGCCTTGCCGGCGGCATGCCGCTTGGCTTCCGGGCATGGTCATTATTGCGTTAGGAAGTGTTTGCCACAAGGTGTACGTATGTGCAGCAATGGATTTGCTCGTTTCCATTCTGCAAAGAGTAATTTGAGCTTCACAAGCAGCAGGGCTGTGGTTGTGCCTGCCACTCTGAGAAGGCTTGTTACTCCTCTCTTTTTCGTGCCGCGTCGAGCCGCTGTGAGGTTGCTGACAACGGCCAGTAGCGCCACAGACCTAGAGCAAGCTGCTAGCGGTGTGGCTCCACAGGACTCTTTTCCACCGCATGATCCGCGCGTTCCTGTCACTATTATCACTGGTTTTCTCGGCTCTGGCAAGGTCTGTTCGAGAATACATCCTGCTCTTTGTCTTGCGTTCCCTAACTCCAATTCTGATTCTATTTCCATTGCTGTAGAGATTCTTTCATGCACCCCAATTGCAAGCTCCTTAGGCAGATCAGTGAATGCTTGTGATGCAGACAACACTCTTGAATCATGTGCTCAGAGAACAGCATGGGAAACGCATTGCTGTCATCGAGAATGAGGTACATGATGAGATCATCATTCTTCACACACAGCCTGCTGTCTGCTCTGCTGATCATGTGACAAGCTTACAGAAACTTTACAGTGTGTAGCCCCTTCTCAATTGGTTTTGGTGAAGTGCAGTTTGCCTCAAACCAAGAGAAACCCCTGCTCACCTTATGTATTACTGGACTCTTGTGCGGATTGTTATGATCTCTCTCTCGATGCAGTATGGAGAGGTGGACATCGATGGCTCCTTAGTGGCAGCACAGCAGCGAGGTGAGGAAGACATTGTCATGCTCAATAATGGATGCATGTGTTGCACTGTAAGGGGCGATCTCGTGCGGATGCTAGAAGAGCTGATCAGGAAGCGCAGAGACAAGTTTGATCATATCATGATTGAAACCACTGGTGAGTATGGAACTCTTCTTGAACAGTTTGTAGATTGCTACCACTTTCAGTTACTGGTGTCGACAGCTTCCAAGATCCTTTTCTTTGAAAGCTTAAACCATATCTTTTCTTTCTTGCTTGTCATATAGGACTTGCCAATCCAGCACCTATCATCCAGACTTTTTACATGGAGGAGCATCTTGCACATCATTTGCGACTCGATGGTGTGGTGACTCTGGTGGATGCCAAGCATGCCACCCGACACATTGAAGAGGAGAAACCTGATGGTGTAGTAAATGAGGCTGTGGAACAAATTGCATATGCTGATCGTATCATTCTTAACAAGGTGATGCTGTCCCCATCTCATGTCTTTGGACACCATGCCTTTGTTGTGTGATATTGCTTGCCAATTTATTGGATATGTGTAAATATAAATGGATAGGATTATCCTTGTGATCATTGTGTTGTTCACCCAAAGCCTGTTGTGTTTTCATTGCACAGATTGATTTGGTGACTGAATCAGAAGTCAATACCCTTATCAAGCGCATACAGGTATTATTCAAGGTGGATGTTTGTGTTAGCAGTATCTTGGATGATTTGGCCATCTCCTGTCTGTTATCTTATATGGTACCCCATTGCTTTGTAGAAGTGGATGTGTCATTGCATTGAGTAGAGCTATTTAGGTTCATTTGTACTGTGAGAGAAGTTTCAGCTGTTAAAATTCTGTGAGATGAAGTTGAAGCTTTGCCAATGCTAGAAAATCCTCAACCCAAAGTTCTTTTTTGCAGTAAGGTCATGTATGTTGCCTGGCAATCCGATTAACATTATCCAGTTCCTTGTGCAAACACTTTAGTATGTGTTCTGTTTGGAGGTCAATGATTTTAGGTGTTTTCTATATTTTTGTGGAAGAAGGTGTTTCTCCTGACCAGTTACTACAATGTTTGTCTGTTGGCAGCGCATCAACACATTAGCCCAAGTGCAGCAAGCCAAGCTAGCCAAGGTTGACATGGATTATGTGCTGGGAGTTGGTGGCTTTGACCTAGAAAAGTGGGTTTCCATCTTTTTACCACAGTCCATCTTGTAGGCCAATCACATGATAGTTATAAGATATTTAAGAGCTTTTGTTTTTAAGCTGCATGAGATTTTTTTGGCATATGTTTCTTGTCATTTGTATTGCATCGGACAGCAATCACAGTTTGGCTGATTTGATGAAGTTTCATGATTGCAGGGTAGAAAGTGATTTATTGATGGAAGAGAAAAACTCTAATCATGTGCATGAGCACGAACATGAGCATGAGCATGAGCACGAGCATGAGCATGTACACACTGAAGCTTGTGGTAATATCATCTTTTCCACTTCTATGGAAACTTCATCTGCAGACTGAATGGTCTTGTGAGACCATGAACTCACTGCAAGTTCCTAGCAGCAACATGTGGGCTGAAGAATAGCTTGCTATTTGTTTTGACTTTATGCAGGTCATGACCATGAAAAGTGTGGACATAAGGACCATGACCATTCCCACAACCACACTCATGATCCAGGCGTCTCCTCTGTTTCAATAGTATGTGAGGGTGCATTGGACCTTGATAAGGTAATCTCCTGAACTCTTTTTTATCTACACTCTACCAGGTGCTGTAGAAGGTCATGAACTATCCAACCTGATAAACATAGACTCTTGCTTTTCAACATGATGCACCTGAACTCCACTCACAATCTGCTTGGATATTAATGTTTTACTCACTTCTCTCGCAGATAAACACCTGGCTAGAAGATGTCATGAATGAGCGTAGTGATGACATCTATCGCACTAAGGGTGTCTTGTCCATCGATGGCTGGGATGAAAGATTCATTTTTCAGGTAGGTGCTTCATTCATTTCTCATTGGGACTTCAGTGTTGCATTTCAGGAGTGAGGTTGGCTAGCAAAGGATCAACAGGAATTCTTTTAGTGATGGAATTATGACAGAAAGATTCCAACTCTGTTTATGCATGTGATGGAGACTACTCCTTGGAGTGCTGTCAGTTTAGGTTTGTGCATGAAGTTTTGTAGCTAACTGATTAGAGGCAATGTGTTTTTCAATCTGCACTTGTTTTTCTACTGTCTCTGCCATATTTGGTGCCAATATGGAAGCTCGTTGCAAAGTCACACAGGATGTACAGAACTGACTTTACCTCTGACCTCTGACCTTAGCACCTCTGATACCTGCCTTCTGGATTAGTTTCTAGAACATGCTCCAATTGAGACAAGACTAATCTTGTGAGTTTTTCTTACCCACAGGGTGTGCACTCCCTGCTTGAAGGTGCCCCAGAAAGGAACTGGGGACCAGAAGAGAAGCGCATCAACAAGCTTGTATTCATTGGCAAAAAGCTGGATGAAGCATTCTTACGAAAGGGATTTGAGGAGTGCCTAGTTTCTCCAAAAGCACAATAGGAGGTGCACCTATAGATAGAAAATGAAAAAAACAAAGAAAAAAGGGGATGAGTTACAAGAGAATTTACAGGAAAGGAAGCCAGAGGTGGTAGTGTATATTTTTGTGGAGGCATGTCTACAATATGGCTGAAATTGTATACTGTAGGATCCAGATATGCTTGCTTGTCAACAAACATGTAAACAGAAGCAGTTTTTCCTCAATAGTGTCAGCATTTCTCCTATAGATGTGTGACCACTTTGTGATCTAAAACTGTCTTTCCATGATGATTCCAACAGGCTACTTCTCCTTGCATTTGGAGCCTGCATTGGACATGGTATTGCCAGTTTTGCTTAGGGATTCATGGGTTATAGCAACATTTTAAGAGGTTTTTGGTGTCTTTAAATCTTGGAATTTGTTTCCAGCACTGTGTTCCCTATTTGGTACTGCTGGACAAGTTTATGATGACCAAATAACAACAGTAAGATGTTATGCTTGTCAGGTAAGTGGCAGTTTGTTTTTGGATGTGCTGGTTGTGGGAATATGTGTTCTGGTATACAACCCTAAACCCTGCTATATACTTGTGAGAACTTGTGGGCAATGATATATCCTAGGTCTGTAATTTTTTTTGGCTCTTGTTTTTACATTTTACTGAGTCAGTTAACAGGTCAAGCTGGAGGTTGTTTCTATTATTGCCATCAAGAAGATTGAGCTTTGGGGTAGATTCCCATCAGTAGGAAAACTGTGATCAAGGTAAGAACTTTTTACTGCATGTGTAGCTGTGCCCCTGACAGTCTTGTGATGCAGAGCTGAGGGTGTACAAGTAGCAAGTTCTCAAGTTTGGAGGTTTGCCAGATAATCAACACTCTGTTGGCCTGTCACTGGTGGTTGACTGTGCAGTCAAGAAACAAACCCAAAGTATTAAAGATTGGGAATAGATGTTATTTGGAAGAGCAAGGTGTAGTTGATAGAAAATAAGCTTTTCTTGTTCCACTGGTAACTGTTACAGTTTGTTACTTTATCTGCTTGTTGGATTCTCTAATTGTGAAAGGGTGCAGATCTGACAGCTGATATGGAAATATGCTGCTGCACTATAGTTGTGGTTTGCTGCATGAGGAGCATATATAATGCTGGTCTTTCTCTAAATCAGCCAATGCTATGAATTGTGAGGTATGTGAAGAAAAAGCTCTTCTGTGAATTACTTTCTAGCTAGACATTTGATCATGTTTGGAAGCTGTCCCCAAGCTTAGAATAAAACCTGTTTCAGATTTATATGTGCATTGCTTATTGTGATCTACTTACTGTGATCACTTTACCATGGGTGTCAATCCTTCAGACAGATTCAAATCCCTTGTGCAGCATGAGGTTGGTGCACATTCATCAAATGGATCCTTTTATGTGCCTGAATACTCCCTAAGACTTTGAGCTTGCAACCATCCAGCGAATAAAACTGCAAAATTTGTAGCATTTTCCTAGTCCATTTTTTCACCTTTTTTTTTCCTGGATAAGGAGACAGCCCTGTATAAATATTTTAGGCTCCCATAACATTTTATATCACTCAAAATGAAATGCATATGATGAAGATATAAATAAGTGTTTGGTCATAGGCAGGTGATTGGTGATGGGCTGATCTACTCTAATGTTAGTTTCTTTGGAAAAAAAAACTTGTTTTGTGTAGTTTGTAATTTCTTTTCGATTTTGGACTTTTATTCCATTATTGCCAAAAAGTTTGAAGAGAAGGTGAACGGTCTAATGAAAGGATGTCTCAAAATGTAGCTTGCATAAAAAAAGGCAAATGTGTCTAGTTCCTCCATATCAAATTTTTTGGGTATAAAAGTTCCTTTTAAAAAAATGATGTGTAGCAAAAGAAGTTTTTGGTGCTTGGGCTTTTGATTAGAAAAAGAACTTAATCCTCTACAATTAATGAAAAGCATATGGTGGAAATGTTTACTTTTGCATTTTGTGTCCTACGTTGGTGTTTCCTTGAAGGAACTATTTGTCCCAAAATTATTGCCTAACTTGGTGGAAGAAACTAAACAAATGTACATGTTACAAGTTTTAGCATAATGTTACTATGTAACTTCTAGTTTTAATTTTGGGTTATCTAAGGCAACTCACAACATTTTTGCAATAGTTATTAATTTTTTGTGGGCTAATTCACTAGAAGAAATTCTTAAATTTATCACTCCATTTCTGGCTGATTTTGTAGTCATATTGGACATTGTATAAATAAGGGGCCTTAAGTCATATTGAACAAATTATTTAGGACAAGAAGTTATTGAATGTTTGACATGCATTTTTCATCTTATAGTCATAAGGGACAATTGTCAAGTTATATAGATAGGTAAGTAGGTGGGTGGGTTGGTGGGTAAGTAAGTAGGTAGGTGAATGGGTAGGGGGTAAGTAAATAGGT
This sequence comes from Sphagnum tenellum, assembly GCA_963921925.1. Lineage (NCBI taxonomy): Eukaryota > Viridiplantae > Streptophyta > Sphagnopsida > Sphagnales > Sphagnaceae > Sphagnum > Sphagnum tenellum. The sequence goes on from OY998155.1 coordinate 9,325,335, forward strand.
AGGTGGACAAGTGGGTAGGTAGATAGGTAGGTGGTGAACATGACTCATTTCATTATACATTTGTCATTTTGGTCAATTTTCAATTGATTTTTCATATTCCAATCATTTCACAATCACTTGAAACTGTTGTGTCAATATTATCCATGTCATTTCATAGTAATCAATCTTCAATTATACATTAACTGTAATGTTGTTCAAAATATAATCATTTGATAATCACATAAAAAGCCATGTCGTCATTGTCCATGTCATTTTAAAGAATAGCCATTTTATTATCATTTAATCCACATCATTTAGTCCTTTGTCATGGGTGTCCTATGGATGAAAACAATTTTGAACTAATGATTCATTATTACCTATGTAATATTCATCCATCAATGACAAAAATAACCCATTTATGACTAATTCTTTTTCCACATAGGATTCAAAAGTTATTATATATGAATATAGTCATTCATAGAGTCATTGAAAACTTTTAATCATTGTTTTTGTGGTTGGAAAGCACATGATTTATTCTAGGGATTGGATTGGATTTCTTGTAGCTTCCCCCACAAGAATATTCATAGTCCTCATGAATCACATGGGTTAACTAATGTTCACAAGTCTAGCCACTTGTGTAGGGTAAAAGCATCTCCATACTTGTCTTTTTCTTCTTGCTCAATGTTCTTGTGCGAGAAAAGATTTTGTCATTTTCTTATTCCTTACTTGTGTCTTTTTCTCTGTTTTGGCACATGTTGAATTTAAGGTGTGTTATAGTTCTAGAATCATTGTTACTTTTCCTTAGAATTGTTCTAGGTCTAGTTCTTCACACATGATGTAACGTTCAGGTTCCATTAAAACCATTCCAAGTTCAATTCTTCACACACAAAGTGGTGTTTAGGTTCCATTATAATTGTTTTGGATTTAGTTTTTCACAAAATTCAAATTCCAATTCTAGTTCTAAGAATCATAGACACATAATTTCAATCCAATTTTGGGTTCCACCTAGGTACATATTATTTTATTTTATTGGGGGTAGTAATAGTTCCAAAAGTTTTTTGTAAAGCTTCATTAGTTAGTGCATATAACTATAGCAAGCCCAGCCATTTCACCATCATCAAAGCGTTGACGAATATCACGGTAGGATTCCAATATTGCGATTACTTATATGAATTGTCATAACATATCTCTGCCCCCTCACCTGATGATTCCCAATGCATCTATTTTGCCTCATCTACTTTCTTCAATTACACCTAGTTCTTCCACACATTCCACACCTTTTTTATTTCATCAACCACGGGCTATTCCTCAATCATTTGTACCTACACCAAAGGCCCATTAATCCCATCAACAATGTCCGCGTGTTCCTTGTCTTGGTTGTGGTCATTTATATGTAGTAGAGGTAGGTTTAGCACATCACTAAACATCATGCACCGCACACAAGCAATCATCAACTTTTAGGGTGCTAGTGCCTTCAACATTACCATCTTCTCCTCCTTTGACTTGAACATGGATTGCATCATTAGATATCATAAACATTTTCCATCTTGGTTTAACATGTATTTACTCATACCATCACATTCCACATCCTCTTCATGTCAAGGTTCAGTGTGCTTTATGCATCCCTTTAGTTATATTGGTTGTCGATCCATCCAACGTAACAACTTGGCATGCATTTTTATTCTTCCATTCTTGGTGCTTGTCATTTCTGCCACAAGGTGGTGAGAAAAGCCACCAAGAGACGCACACCCATTTGCATTGGTACATGGTATGAAATTGAGAGACATTACAAAAGGAGTAGACAACTAAAGCACATGCATTGGCTTTCCAAAGATCTTCAAAGATGGCACCAAATCCTATTTCACCTCCATCATCACGATTCCATCGCGCATGGGCACTTGCTCATGTAAGGGAATATGTTCAAACAATGTGTGCATTAGCCCCCAACACTCTTGTAGCCCCATCAATTGAAACCATTGCGACCCTTTACCATCTTCATCCATTGGTTAAAGTTGACCTCCCCCCTTTTGTCAACAATTTTCATCCAAACACGAATCTTGTTTTCGACAAAATAACATTTATTATACTTTGACACATTTTCCACATCTCTCATTTAGTGATCCCTTGGGTATGGTCTATGAGCTTTTGTGGGATTGCTTTGACCATAATGACTTTGTTAGTGGCTTTGATTTTTTTTTATAAATATGAGGGCACATCACTTGTGGTCATGTTCCTCCATCAATATCATGTTTGCTTGTTGCATCGCAATTATTGACTTTGGAGAAACAAGTTCAAGGTGTTCAATCCATTGTGATTGGAAAGGTGATTTATCAGTTAGTCACCCACACATTGGCTATTTAGCTCAAGGATAAATTTGCAAAACATTTTAGTCCACACTAGTTTAAGGTGGTAATGTTAAGTGGGTGTGAGGCAATGGTTCATGGGGTTAAAATTATGTTAAATCTACATCTGAAGTGGGTGGTGGTATTACATGTGGATGTTCAAAACGTTTTTAATTTTGCATCTTGAAAAACCATTTTTCAAAGAGTTGTGGTCTTCTATCAACACCTTGGATCAACTTTTCCCATTTGTTCATTGGTTTTACACACACCCATCTCCATTATATTTTTTGGAGGCTTCTAAGCATAGGGATCTCAATGTCATTTTCTCTGAGTTTGGTACACAATAGGGGGATCCTTTGGGAAGAATGTTGTTTGCATTAACTCATCTTCATGTTCTCCATCCTATTGCAACAACCCACCCTACTTGTGTTTTTCCTTCATTGGCAAATGATATGCACATAGTTGGTTTTGCCTTGGAATTTGGAACATTAGGACTTTCCGTGCAACCAATGAAGTGTGTAGCTTGGTTTACACAAGGGTTAAACCAATATGTATCATTTCTTCTAAATTGTTTTACACCTAAATCTGGTCTTCATATTCTAGGTGCTCTAATAGGTTCTTTGTCATTTGTGGAGTGCTTCATATCAAAGGCTTTTAAAGAGGATTTTAGCATAATTGTTAGCCTTCCTATGCTCGCAAATCCTTAAACAATTTTTGCAATGCTTTCACTTTGTTATGCCCAATAGCCAAGTTATTTACAACGTATTATATTTCCATCACCATGTATCTTGCAGCATTATAACAAGTTTGATGCTTGTACCATAGTTATGTTAGAAAAATTATTAAGGTCAAAATCCTTTTGCACCACATTGGCCACTTGGTTCTTTGTCACTCTTCTTATTTATTCAAGGGGGCTAGGCCTTCCCTTAGTGGTCTGATGCAATATCCCTGCCTTTTTAGGATGTTGGAATTTGATCGCTCTTGCATTAATATCTTGTTTCCAACAAGATGGTCACCATACTCTTCTTGGTGCAATGGCACATGTAAAGACCAATATTTATCCTTTCCAAGTTGCATTACAAGATACCCGTTCATTGTTACCTAAAGTCTTCCAATCACATGTCTTACCTTTCAAAAGTCTAATAGTGCAATCCTATTTTCAAATGTAGTTTTCTTTTATGGACCAATTACACGAACAAGCATTTACTTTGCTTTTAACAAATATTCTTTCGGATGTTTCACAAGCACATCTTCACTCTTATGCAAGTTTAACAACAAGGGCTTGGTTATTAACTCATCCTAGCACCCCTTCAATTTGTTTATCTTCCGTTCATTTTCTTATAACACTATGTACTCGTTTCGATATACCGCATCTTACAATTATGCATTTTTCAAGGTGTTAGTGTGATCATACCATCAATGATTGGGTTATCCATTTGTTACATTGCCCATGTGAAAGTGAATGCATTACAACCCATGATATGTTTCAAGATACCATTGTAGTTATCACATCAAAGAGTGGAACTCACATACCAAAACAAGGTTTTCAACTTTTCCCTCACCACACACAAAAACAAATGGATATTGTCATCACCAAAGACAATTTTTGAACCTTGGCAGACATTTTCATTATCAATCCAACTCATCCAAATTTGGTGTAATGTGCTTCAACGATGACAACACATGCAATGATAGTTGCCACTCAAAACAAAACACGATCCTACATAGAGCAAGCGCAAGGAAATGATTTCATCCCCCTTGCCATAAAGACCTATAGTTGTTTTCATCTTCGTTTTGATTCTTTTCTAACTTCTTATGTACATGCATGTATAGCTTGCCATCAACAAACCTCCTTGGTACCTTCAACGCATATATTTCATTATACGCAATGAGTGTCAATAGCCCTACAACATGTGCAAGCCATCGCAATTCTTTAGTGGGCTACCACACTTAGTCATAGTTCTTCATCTCTACCACACATACCAACTAGTGCATTTCCATCACTAATTGATTTGTGGCAAAAGATGTCATTTTAACATTACGTCTTTCATTTCATTACCCTATTTTGATGGTCTTGGTTTTCCTTTTGTGCGTTTACATTTGCTTCAACATGCCTTGTACTTATTGTGGATGAATTTCCATCCTTGTTTTCATATATATACAGGGTTCCTTCTATTAAAACTATAGGATAGTCATTGGCAAGAAACCTAACTTATTGGATCAATATGGTTTGAGAAAAAAAATCAATACATAAGTGTAAGATGCAGGGTCATATTTAAATCCAATGATAGAATATTTTAAATTTATTGTGAATTGGAGAAAAGTGTGCAAAGGACATTTTTTTGGCATGTTTTTTTCAAGGCTTGCTAGTATTCCATAACAAATGACAAAGCTTGCAAAAGATTCAAATATGTGTTTATAAAGTTTGAATAAACATATTTGTAAAAATGTATCACTTGGCTAAAAGAATTTGGCAAGGGAAAACATGAATGGAATAAGGTTTGTGAGGATTTAAAAATTTGTCCCAAGAAATTGAGCATTCACACAAAAACAAGGTTGTATCACGAACCTTAAATAATTCCTTTATTCAAACTTTTAATTGTTTCATTTCATTTTTTCTACATTGTTAAAAGTAACATTTTTGTTTTTCATGTTTTGCAAGTATTCTGCCAAAATAATCAAGTTTGAAAAGGCTCCACAATTTTAGAAGGTTATTATTCTATGTTATAGTAGACAAACTACAATGAAAGTGGTTAGTTGTGTGCCATTTCATTTAAATTGACATATTTATGAAATAATTATAATGTGTCTTCTTTTATTGTCATTATTTTTGTGTTGAACCAATATTGTGAACATTCATTATTTAATGATGCCTTGCATATTGTTATAATCATGAGTTTGAGGTTAAGGGAAAAAGCTAAAAATCCAATTATTATACATAATGTCACACTAAATAATGATCCTAAGGTTGTTCAAGAGTTATTATTACTTGCATTTAAAAAAGTAGTGTATGATGTCATGGATTCTTTCCTTTTATTCCTATGGAAATATGAAGAAAGAAAGCCCATAACATGTTGTGTTTGGTGTTGAACCCTAGACATTAAAGCTTTTTTTCTTTCATTGCTTGTGAACAAGGTAAAACTATTGTTGAAGAGTATGATGAAAGGACTTTGTTGCCAATGTTATTGAAATGTCATTAGATATTACATCCTTTTGCCATAATCAAATTCTTTAGCAATTGATGAGGATACAAGTTTGGATATTTTTGAAATGCCAATTCAAGCAAGTGAACTAACAAAAGAGCTTGTCAATAGAGTATTGTTGATGTTAAAACAATACCAAGTGGAAAGGGACATTAAAATCTTCAACAATGGTGATAGAAACATGAAGCAATGTTTCCCATTGTTGGATTTCTTGCTTGCCAAATTCTAAGCATTATGGGATCATAAATTAAAACATAAAATATTTTTTCTTTAGCTAGGATATTTGCAAATTTAAAATGTCAATTGCAAATGAACAATTTAGAGAAATTGATATTTGTGAGCAAGAAGTAGCCTAATAATTTAAAGATTGGTTGTGCTTTTTCATCTAAATTGGTGGAGTTGATTGAAATGGATACTGATGTAGAAGAAAATTTTGAAAAGTGCCTTTGGACAAGATGAGATTTTTGAAATATTATGAAAACAATGATTTTTCATTTTCATCAATTTTTATTAAATCGTTTCATTTCTTTTCATTTTTTGGGGGCTTTAGTTTGTTTTTGGGTCTAATCTAGTTTATTAAGAAATTAATAATTGATTTGAAAGATCTGCTTAAAATAACTATGCATTATTAAGTTTGTGAAAACCACCTATTTGAGAACCAACTTAAGAATGAAAAAAATCAAAAGGTGAAACCCTAGCCGGTTTTCTAGAATATGATTTTTTATTGAAAAACCAAGCTAGTTCTTTTGAATTTCTTTAAGGACTGAAAATGGTGAATCTCCAAAAATGGGCGAACCACCCAACACTAGCATACACTTGCAACATAACAACCAAGAATTAGCCTTGAACCTTAATACTAGAACTAGGATGGTATGATTTTTTTAAAAGGGATTTGATACTAGTACCAGCTAGCATGTTAAAAAATTGATACCTGCCCAACATTGGTTATTGAGTTTTGACCTAATTATCAATCTGGTTATTAATAATCTACCCATCGATTATTGGCTTTTTTAAATAACTGATAAATAACCTAATTACATTGTACTGAAATTTCAAAATTATTAAAAAAAAGGAAAAGATATATATCTTATTCTTAATTTTTTAGAAAACCCTGTAAACCAATGGGTATCAAACAAGTAGTTGAAACCCTACCCTTATCCATAACCTATGGCTATTACCCAATAACGTTGAAAACACAACTGACATTCAATTTCTTTGATATTGATAACCTAACCGAAACCCAATTTTTTAAAGGTAACCCAAATGGTGATTATGAAAAAAATCAATAACTGGCCAACACTGGTTCAAACCACCAACAGCAGTGAAAATAGGAAATGTTCTGTGAAGTTCTTAAAAAGAATGAACTCACATTGTTTACAAGTTCATACTAGGAGAACCTGGTGAACATTCCTCAAAAAATGGAACCAAATCCTCCCATACAGGCAGGAGGAGCCAACAAACTATGCATAGATCAGGTGCAACAGAAGCATATGACACAGAAACCCATAGTCTGCACTAACTTATAAGAATCATAACTCAAACTTGAGGACATGGACAAAGTAGGAAAAAATTCCCAATCTTTCTTGGAAATGTGGAAGCATGCAAAAGTGCTTCAAGAGAAGTGCTTCTTTTCCCATTCTCAACAAGAAGCTGAAATGGTCGCGGTAGTCAGTGTTTTTATTTTTTTGAGGGGCAAAATTTCACTTTTTTTTACCTGAAAAATATGATTTCGACAAGTACAATAGATTTTCATAAAAATTGGCCTTATGTTGCCAGATCTTTACAGAAGGTTCCAACAGGTAGCCAAAATATAAAAGTATTCTTAAGCTTTTCTACTTTCATATCTGGTCTATAGCCAAATTTGGCCAAATCTTCTTATGGATGATTACCAGCTTGTTGAAAAAAAAACGCCCTGGTAGGTGGTGACTAGGTCAGTTTGATTGAGTACTTTAATTGGCAACAATCTCCAGTAAAGGGTTTGTTCTAGCAAATTAAAATGACACAAAAGCAAAGAAAGAAGCATGATATTTGTCCCATGAACAATTGTGTGCCTTGGGTCAACTGGCACCCATGTTGATACCATGGTGAAAATCCCAAAATTCATTTAAATTATTTCTAAAAATTACGAACATTGCATGCCTAGACTAAATCAAGGTCTCAGAGTTCAATTCTAACATTTTTTGAGCTTAATATGGCCACTAAGAGGCCTCACTAAAAAAAAAGGTGACAGTACCAACATGGGTGCTCGCTCACCGTTGCCCAATTGTGCACCAAAAACTGCATACACCACACACCCAAGGCATCACTGATTGATTGTCTCCAGTAAATGAGAAAAATAAGAAAAGATGACAAAATGACCAAAAAAAAACATGGAAGAGTGAAACCTCAAACTTTTGAAAGCATGTTTACTCTTTTAAAAATTTCTCAAAGGCAGAGGAATCCCATTCAGAGTCCACCTGCCAACACACTTCTCTAAGAGCTTGCCATCCAAGCTCTCAAATTTCAACACCAACAATTGAATCCCAGCAATCTATTTCCAGGTATGGAATAAGGGAGAGGTGGTTCTTTTGTCATGTTGGGTTGTGTGTTTTGATGGCCACATTCTTTTGGAAAACTGTGAAGTTCCTTCTGTTCCCTCATTCTTCTTTGGACTGCCTCCTTATTCTAGCCCTTATTCCAGTAGGTGGTACTTCGTCCTGTGTCTCTGCTTTTGGTGCCAGTTAGCACACACAAATGTCTAAACCCTAAATCCCCTAACCCCATCCAATGAACATGGACATCCCAAGTCAGCATGTCATATGGAACCAATCATCACATTCCACATAGCACAAAATGGTTGGAAAAAAATCTAGATTTCTGCTTGTTAGGTAGCTTACTTCAGTTAAAATTCCACAAAAAGCCATTTTTGGCTTATGAGGCGCTAGAGGGTTAAAGAAAGCCATATGTAAGCTACTTTAATGTCAAACATTTTGAATGGAGTTTTAATACCCAATCTCTAGTCAAGGAGCTTGCATTCAAAATTTTTTTTTTTGGGCCTTTAATTTGTTCCTTTGTGTAATCTTTCCATCTCTTTCTCTTTAGTATGTATCTTTTCTTGATTTGGGATCAAATTTGGTAAAGGGTAGGAATCAGGACAAGATATTTACAATGTTCAAAAGCAACCTAAACAATTGTTTGGGGTTCTTACTATGGTACCATCAGAGTGTAGGTGGTGGTTCACCCCAGTCTTGTCACCTACTTTCTTTCACTTTATGAATAATGTACTAGCTACTTAGATCTGACATCAATTAATTTTAAAGGAAAAAAAATTCAACAATTTTGATAAATTGTTAATGCCCATTAAGATATAAATAACAATATATATATATATATATAAATTTTTAATTATTATTGTTGGAATGTTGGGAAAAACATATATTAAATGCTTGGCACTCGAGTGCCGAAATCTCGGTAGCTAGTTATACCATAGCTACTAATATGCCTTCAAACTTGAAATCTTAAATATGCCAAACTGAAGGTACCTTGGCCATCTCAAAAGGGCTCTCATCTTGTGCTCTCTCTATAATAGGTTCTACTCATAGCTGACTCTTTTAGGAAAGTTGTTTAATTCTATCTTATTTTGTATTAAAAATAATGTGCTGGGAATGGTAATCCCACCTATAAACCACCAACTCCCTTATAATCCTATCAAAATTCGCCTAGTGTATATGGAGGCCACCTTATGATATTGAAGCAACCCCCATGTAGCCTAAGCTATCCAGGGCACTCACATGTTTTGTAAGATCCCTAATGTGTTTAGACCAGTGTTGGGCGGTTCTCACATTTTTGTGAGAACTGGCGGGTTCCGGTTTTTGCATCATGTTATGAGAACCTGATCGGTTCTTTCAAAGTTTTTTTTTTCTTACTGGTGAGAACCGACCAGGTTATCAAGATTTTTAAGTTTTCCACATTCACCCAGTTCTCAAATAGGGCGATTCTTGCATATATAATTATACTTGATTTTCAAATCCAGTTCTCACAACCTGGTTCTTTCATTTTCAAAGAAATTAAATTTTACTTTAATATTTAATTAATTAATTAATTAATTACAAATTTTTTTGACCTTAATAATTACTGAAAATATGTAGAAAATTGTAGAATAAATTTATTCTAAATTTACAACTCCAAAATTTCATCCCTTTCAAAAGCTCCTTCAAACTTTTCAAACTCTTCTTCTAAATTAAGATCAGTCTCAATTAAATCTACCAAACTATTTTAGGATCAGTGGGCCATTTTTTGTTTACAAATATCAAATTGTCCAAATTTTCTTAGTGTAAATGACATCTCCTAAAACTAGTAAGGATTTCAACTAATGAAAACATTTTATTTGTTTCAATTTGAGATCCAACTATTCCTAACTTTGTCCAACACAAAAACCAACTGTGAAAAACATGCTCTCATGTTTTTCCCACCACTACAGTGGCCATTTGATGTTTTTAACATCCACTTGATAACACCTAAAAATCACAAGCTCTATGTTGACCAATTCAATTGTTGCATCAGTTATGTTGGCTATCATCCCAAAGATATCCAAACTCCTATCCTCTTCAACCCTTTGCTCAACAACATCCCTTTCATATTCAACCAATGGATCCAAATGATAAGAACATTTAAGAAACATAGGAAATAAAGATTTTTTGTCATATTTTTCAACAATTGCCTTCCCTTGTTCATGAATAATAAGTGAGGACACAAGATAAAAAGTTTTAAACCTAGGGTCTTAAAAAATAAATTATGAGCTTTTATTTTTTCATTTTTTTAAAGAAAGAAATAAAATAATCTAAAACTTGAACTTTTTTTTTAATGTTGAAGCTAAACATGATAAGTCATAAACAACAATTCCATCTTCTTCCATTTAAGTTCTCAAAAGTTGCAAAATCAATTTCATCCCTAAATTTTAGACTCATGAATATGGCATAATTCAACACATCACTTAATAAAAAATGACCCCTATAGTGGTTCAAACTACAAGTAGGCACAATAGGGCCAAGAGAATCAACAATAATTATACAAATGTGCCATGTCAAAGGAGGTGCTACTCTTGCATTCATTCTCACAAAATTTTACATGTTGTAACATAGTATAATTGCTTCTTCAAATTGCAAAGCTTCTTGAAAAAGGATAACTTTGCTAGATGTGAACACAAAAAAATCTAAAAAAATAGAAATTGCCTTATTTTCACGAGAGTGTTCAATTTCCCTGGGAGAAGATTTGAAATTACACATTTTTTTCCCATCCTTGTTTACCCTTTCCAGATTTTTTTGCAATATTATGCATTTTTACAAATCTCCTTGGGTAGCTTTGATTGACACACATTGTAAGTTTCTACAAACATTTTTCTCTATTGTAACATATTAGCAAACTTTTAAAAATGTATGACCAAAACAACTACCCTAAAAGCTTTCCTCTAACCCCAACATATCACAACTTACAATTGATTTTTAGGTTGTAGTCATAATGTTTAAATTGGATCCCTCATCTTTCACAAAAGCAATAATTTTTCTCTTCAATGCATAATCTATCAAATTTTAGGCCAAGGTATGTCCACTAGTATTTGTTGGCTTAAAAAGGCCAAGGGTTATATGCTTTGGTTGCCAATCAACACTTGAAAAATTGATTACTAATGCAAAAACATCATGTTCAACTTTGGACATCCACAAATCAAAACTTGATGTTGTAGAATGACATTCTATTAAAGTTGGTAAAACATATAATTGTTGACTTTTTTCCATTAATTCAAGTAGTAATTCATGAAAAAATTGTTTTCTGGAGGGAAAAACAATTCTTGGACATAAATTGCATATTATATTTCTTCAACAACCAATTATCCTCCACAAATTATAAAGGAAGATGGTTTTTGACAACTAAAAGATTCAAATATTCCAAAAAGTATTTTTGCTACACATCCTCTTTCTTGAAAGGTTTTCTTGCAAAAACAAAACTAAATATGGAGATATAAGAAATATTGATCTCCTTTTGGAAGGTTGTTTTTCCTTTTGCCTCAAAAAGGCAATTCACTTCTTTTTCAAAAAAATTCAAAACATTGGAATGATCTACATTAACATGTTTCCTCAATGTAGTTATAACATTTGTTATGTTATATATGATTAATCCTTTCCTAGCTTGAGTTTTTGGATTTAAATTCAATATTGGATTACTATGACAAAGAATACAACGCATAGTTTGAGAAGCTATTACATTAATTTCTTTGTTATCATTAGCATAATAAAATGCCCAACATAATGCATTTATGCTATTCCCTCTCCTAAATGATCTTTGAACATGTAACTTTAAAAAATTCTTTTTCATTTTCTCTTCATTCATTCCTAAATTCTTGTTTCCTTCTATTTGAAAACTTTCATTTTCTTCCAAATTTAGATTTTCTTGAGGTTCCAACAAAGGTTCATCTTCCATCCTTACTTCATTCATTAATATATCACATGTATTTTCAATTTCAGAAAAAAAATTCCATGTTTAATCACAAATTAAAAATTACTACCCCGATGTGTAGTGAAAAAAACTAAACAATTCTATAATTTATCAAACACCAAACACTAAATAATTTTATAATGTATAAAAAATCAAAATTAACATTTATAATAAAAAACCACAAACTACCATTTACAAACAATTACAAAACACAATCTACTTTCTAAGCATTCACAAAAAGAAAATAAGGTGGAAGAAGTATGGGGTTTATAAGGTGGAAAAATAAAAAAGCATGGAGTTTATTATGAAGTTAAAAAAATATTGCAAAAATAAGCAACAAAGAAAATGAATTAAAAAATTATCACATTAACAAAAAAAAAACCCCAAATGAGTGGAAAAAAACTCAAAAACCAAAAAAATGGAAAAAAAAGAAGAAAATGGAAAATGATGAAAAAAGAAGAAGGAAAAACAATGCACCTTTTGTGTGTGAACTCTAACCTCCAATCTCTAACTTGCACATGGCAAGGAGGGGAGGGGAATTACCATGTTGACAAAAGAAACAAAAGCACAAGAATAACAACAACTTGATGGGCTAGTAAGTACTTGAAACGTGTGAGAAAAGCAACATGCGAAAATAGTGACGTGTGAAAAGAGTAATGCATGAGAAGCAAAGTGTGAGAAGAGCAATGTGCAAGAACAATGCACAAAACAACAACACGTGAGGCAACAATGTGTGCAAAGAGCTATAGCAACACAAAACAAAATTGTAGTAGTGCGAAAAGATTGGCAGTAATGCGAGAAGATTGAAAGCAACAATAGAAGAGTAGAAGTAGCACTAGAAAAGCATGCAAAAACTTGAAAAGAGCAACCCAATGCTAAAAAAGCAATGTGTAATGTGCAATCCACAAACAAGAACAATGCCAAGCTAACAACAAAAATAAAACTAATAAGAGAAGAACATTACGAGACAAAAAAAAAAATTCATGAAATGAAATGAAGCTTGAGCTTCGTTTTTATACAAAATCCTAACCCTAAACAATGCCTTCACCTCCCTAAGTGATGGTTGTTGTTTAGGAACCCTAAACCTTAAACTAATAGATTGAGAACCGGATGGAGGTTCTCTGTGAGAACTTGTCCAGTTTTTCCAAAAAAAAAAAAACCTTAGGAATTGGTTTTCAAGACCAATTCTTGTTTATGTGAGAACTGAAAGTTGGTTCTCATTCCAGTTTTCACATATAACTTTGTCCACTAATTCTCATTGTGAGAACCAGTTTGAGAACCAGGTCAAGAATTGGGTGACAATTTGAAAACCGCCCAACATTGGTTTAGACTTTAGACTATAGGCCTTTCCAGAATTTTTGGTATCTGCCACACTCAGCCTAACTAGATACCATACTACCTAAATGATTTTGGCAACAAACTATCAAATAATTAAATAAATTTTGAATCTTAATTTCGGCACTTGGTTTTTTAATTCTAAAATTTTTAGCACATAATGATTATACAACACAATAAACAAAATTTTCTTTACATGTTGTGGACTAGTCTAGTGTGTCTAGACTGCCTAAGCGCTAAGTCTCTATGCTTGAAGGTGTATGTTTCAAACCTGACAGTTGAATTTTTTCGATTTCATTAAAATTTTGGCACAAGTAATTAATAATTTTCCAAAAATTTGACAAAACGAAAAATAATTTAATTTCAAGTATTACCATACCTCTTTTACTAGCATGTCAACTTTACATTGCTCAAAAGATTTCAAGGAGACTATGAGATGAGGGACATGACTCATGAGAGAATTAGGCTCGCTTTCCATTAGGTTGCTATGATCACTCTTACCATATACATGATCATAGGATTACTAATAGAAAGCTACTGACATGGAGCCCGCCCGGTTTCTTGTTACATGGTCATGCTCTTCCCCCTTGGAAAGCTCTCTACCTGGACTGGAAATTTGTAGGTAATTAATGGTAAAAAACGTTGGGAACATTCATATGTAAAAACGTTTGTAAGGAACTTAGGGGAACATATTATCGCATGAAAGAGGATAAGGAGTGTCATGCTTTGATGACTCAAAGGTTGATTCATAGCTCACACAACTTTGCATTTGATCAATGTTTGACGTGGACCACAGAGATCATTATGACCTGAGCTAAGATGGAACAAATGTAATGAAAAGCTCCACTTCAGACAGAATCTATGATCCTAGCAGCATAATGGAAAGAGACCAACCGTCCGCTTTAAGTTTCAATGCATTTATGTATGTCAAGTGCATTTAAGAATTGAAATTTTTATATAGTAAGAAATAGCGGGGTCCATATTAATTAGTGGAGGGGTGCATTTCCAGTTCAGAATTCTTTTCCTCAGTTGCCTTTTTTTTATTGGTCCATCACAAAAAAAGTTTTGAAACTTTGGAGACCCCCCATTAGAGAAGTATTTCAATCCAAACATACAAACATCTAAGTCCCAATTTTCGCGCACCAATATAGGTTCCAAGACACTGGGCAAAGCGTATGGGACAAAGTGAGGCGCTCTTGAGAAGATGTTGGGGAACACATTGGGAACTTGAGAACCATGTTGGGAAACCCATTGAGATCTTGATGGGAGCACATTGAGAACTTGATGGGAACACATTGGGAACAAATGAATGAAAACACCCCTCTCCACCCTCCCCAAAAGAAAAAAAAACTTGCTCTATTGGGTGTGTGCTACAATTCCACATTGGATGAGCAGAATTTCTATTCCTAATTGTGTTCATCACCTATTGTTAACCTAGGCTAATGACAAGGGAAAAAAATTGCGTGAGTTCATTTGAAAATTGAGTAAGAACCCCAAAAGGAAATGAAAAAAAGAAAAAGATTGTTGACATTTGGTGGACTAAGATCAATTCCAGGCAAAGCATATAAATGACTCAAGTAAACTATAATTTGGATGAAATTCAGGTTCTACAAATAAGGTGAAATTGAATTTAGATTTACAAATATGCAGAAGATACAATGCTCTCCAACACCAAGGTTTCCCCCCCACCCAAAATTTTGTAGTTTCAAAAGTTTGGTGATTTTTTCCAATTTTTTGCAATGATTTCCAAATTTGCAACTAATAAATTCCGAAAAAATTGTTGCCACAGTGTGACAATTAGCCCAACAAAAAAAAACACTGGCAAACTGGCAATCACAATGATTAATCCATATGCTGGCATTTTAATAATCCTCCTCCTTGTATAACACTAAAAGAGTCTCTCATGTTTAAGGAAGGGGGTAAGGAAATAAGTTGCACACTA
Organism: Sphagnum tenellum; assembly: GCA_963921925.1. Classification (NCBI taxonomy): domain Eukaryota; kingdom Viridiplantae; phylum Streptophyta; class Sphagnopsida; order Sphagnales; family Sphagnaceae; genus Sphagnum; species Sphagnum tenellum. Next base: position 9,340,604 of record OY998155.1, read on the forward strand.
GTTTCAATGTGGTAGACCCACCTACATTGGTCGGTGGATCTCCTCTATTTTGCCAAAACCTCTTTCAGCCTGGGAAGTGGCATCACTTTTGTCTGCACTTCCTTGCACACAATTTTTCTATAGTAGTTCCTCTAACCCTGCCAGTGGAGGTCTGATGGTGACCAGAAAACATGTGAACTGCCAGCATGCCCTGGGTCCTGGAACTGTTTGATGTCTTGTCCCACAAGTTGTAACGACTCATCCTTGGAGTCAATAATCTGTGGCTGCTCCGTAATGCATTATTATAGTAGAAACTGAACCTGGTGTACATGTGAGGAAGGGGCACTACAATTACAACAAAAGGGTGTTCATGTATGTCAAGTGATTTCACTGCATTTTGAGTGAATTCATTCATTCGTCACAGTGAACAGGATTTATGGGGATGTCATGAATTCAGTAATCTAGTGAGTAAAGAACAAAGACTAGTGAATTGCTTCCACATTTTGTAATAGTGATATAAAATGAGCACTTTCACTGAAGCAAATCAAAAAACATTTGGATTAATTCAGATTTCAAAGATACCATTCCCACAGGACTGGCCAATTTTGTTGCACTGAAATCAAAGGAGCAACAAACCAGCATTTGTTAGAATCAAGTAAGCATATGCACAAACCCACACATTCCAACTCCAAGAATTTTTTCATTCGAGAGGGGTAAGTGATCTGACACATGATTTTGTGTGGGTTGGATAGTGGGCCCATATGAAACACTTTTCCATTGGGTTCAGTTCCCACAGAGACTAGCTCAATTTCTTTTTTTATCTACATACCTCTGGAGTCTGGACAACCCATTAGCCCATTACCTTGGTACTAACTACTAACCATCTACATGCATCCACTTCACCCAGGATCTATTTAACCATATACATGCATCTCACTCAAGAAGATGAATGTATGAGTGTAAATGTGCTCATTCACCCTGGCAGCATTGTAGGTGCATGACAGCATTGTAGGTGCATGACAGCATTGTAGGTGCATGACAAACTTTTATTATTGGCACACTTTTGTCAAGAAGAGAAAACTTTAATTTGGTAAATGAAGCAATTTTGAAGGTTTTCAATTGCTAGAAGTGAGAAAAAATAGTAAAATCTTTCAGATTCCTATATTTGGTTTTCAGTGTGTAGCCAAAATTATAGAAAGATTAACAATACATAATTGGTATATATAGCCAGATTTGGTTAAATCTTCCTAGGCATGATGGCCACTCACTTTTTCTACATCTTCTTATGGATGACTGCCACTTTGACTACAAACAAAAACTCAAAAAAATATCACTGGTGCAAGGTTCACCCTGGCCATAGGAATTGTATCTGTGCCCCCACCTTCCCTAGCTCCAAAACCACTCCCATCCCATGATCAAATACCCTACTCCCTGATGAGATTCGGCAACAAACAGCCAAATAATGAATTAAATCTTAAATCTTAACTTCAGCACTTGGTTTTTTAATTCTGAAATTTTTGGCAGGTAACCATTATACAAAATAACAAACCCATTTTCTAAAAGTTTGTGAGACACACTAGTGTGTCCAGACTGTCTGAGTCCTAAATTCTTGAATTTGAAGGCTTGCAGTTGAAAGCTCACAGTCCAAATCTGCAGATTCCTAATTTTATAAAAAAAATTGGCACAAGTAATAAATATTTTTTCAAAAATTCGACAAAACAAAAAAATAAACTTAATTTATGCCAAAATCCTTCAGGTACTATGGTACTACTTACACAACTGCAAGATTCTCTCCTTAAAGGGGGGACTTAGCACCAACCAATGTCTGTTGTAACTTGCAAGTATAGTTGTGGATGAATCACTATCCTTGAGAACAATGGGACTTGTCACTTTGGGCCAGTTACTTACATCTTGTCACAAAAACAACAATCGCAGAAGATGCGCAGACTGTCATTAATACCTTTTTCAGATTGGATAGTGAACCTGGTTTCAAGCCGACCAAACCCCTGGTTTCTCTTCTGTCTACTATGGAGATCCAATGTACTTGGACCCATCTCCTCCTTGGGAGAAGTCCCAAGGCACAATATTTTGTGTGAAGATTGGATATTGTCGGATCTCTCAAACAGAAGAAGCATTGCAAAATATTTCCTGATTAGTATGGATCGCAGAAGCTTTCTTCTTAAAAAGAGTTCAATTTTATGTAAACTTGTCAAACTTTAGTACACTAGTGTGGCATGTGCTCTTGGCACAAGTGTAAACATTATTATGTAATTGCTCCAAGTATGAACATCCCCCCTACTGATAAGGCTCAATTGTGAAATTATTATTTTAAATTTTAGATAAATTTCTTGTGAAAAAAAAATTCAAAATTCAATATCTCTCTCCCCCCCCCCCCCCTTTAGGTCTAAAGTTTATGAGATCATCTCCAAGAAACTTCATTCATCCATCAAGGGCTTCCTAGCAGTATCAAAAGCTTGCCCTAATCTTTAGTTGTGATTTTATGGAATTTTCAGTAACAATTTTTTTTAATACTTAACAAGTTTTGTATCATAAGTCTTAACTTAGCAATCCGCCCTGGTCCATAGTTACTCAATTAAGGCTTTCAAACAGTATCAAGAGTGCTGTGTAAGCAAGGTACAAACCTTGGTTCAAGAGCTCTTCAAGTGAGAAACAAAACAAACAAACAAACTACCTCCCACTCAATTTTGTGGATGAAAGTACTATTTTTCAATCAAGGAACCATATACTTTACAGACTTCTCTCTCTCTCTCTCTCTCTCTCTCACTTAGTCACTTAGTCAGATTTTTAGGAAGTTAACAGCCATAATAGCAATAGCAATTATTACGTAGATTATTCCAGTGTCAAAAATCTGCAAAATCTGAATGCTTTGTATAACCCGGCGAATGATTAGTTACCATTATATGGTACAGAATTATGATGCATGAACAGATGCTAAAAGCCTAAGAGCAGATCAAGCCAAATTCGATATGTGAGCCTCAACCCATGTCTACTAAATAGAAATTGAAAGTAAGTTTATGTATGAGGTTCTTTGAGCCCCTGTTATTTTCATTTGTCTTGCATCCATCCTCTTGTCCATCACCCATGCCTTGGTTAGTCCCTCATCCACCTACTTTCTGTTGTAGGGGAGGTTCGTGTACAAGTGGGTTCTCCTGAGGTTCGGGAACACCCTCGGGTTCACCTGTAGGAGTGTGTTCTCCTGGGGGAGGGCCACCTGAGGGCACAAGCCCAAGGCGGTTTCAAAAAAGCAGAAGAACCCACTTGTACAGGAACCTCCACACATGCTCTCATTGTGTAGGAACGTGAGAATATAGAAGAATATGTATGTTCTCCTGGGGGAGGGCCACCTGAGGGCACAAGCCCAAGGCGGTTTCAAAACAGCAGAAGAACCCACTTGTAGGAACCTCCACACATGCTCTCATTGTGTAGGAACGTGAGAATATAGAAGAATAGAAAGATCTTCCCCAGGCATAATGACTTAGGGTTTTTCTCCTGGGGAAGATCTCTCAAAGTACACAGAGAAATGAAAAGACAGGTGTCTATGGATAACTCTAGTGCCCAAGTTTTTTTCTCATCCCCTGGGCATCAACATGGAGGTACGGGACTGTCTTGAGTCAGGATCAGTTGAAAAATACTTGAGGATTTTAACTCTCTTGAGACCATGAACATCATCACAACTTGAGAATGAATACACATGGAATACTGGAAAAGTGTAGAGTGAGGATCAGTTCAAAGATACTCCGAGAATTTGAACTCTCTTGAGAAGAACAATAACATCAGGGCTTGAGAATTGCCCATCATGATATTCCAAACAAAATAAACTGGACCCCACTAAGTTAGATTCAATCCAAAACACTGGAGCTTTTTAGATGCATTGCTGGTGTGAGGCATTGCACATAAAAAGTCCCATCCTTCAATCAAAGTTGGTATGTTATGTCCCCCACAATGTCAAGTTTTAATTCAATCTTTAGAATTCCAGCATGCCCCCAAATGTGGGTGTAAAACAATCTTTCATAATTTATCTGATGATTTGTATAGAAATGTTGTAGCAGGATAACTTTATAACACAAGATTCAGTGAACCTTGTACCAGTCCAAAAAAAGAAGTGTTGCATAGATGCAAAATTTTGCACCCAAAAAAAAAGGCTGAGTAGAAACAAAATTTTCTTTTTTGAAAGTCAAAATTGTGATTATTATAAATGCTTTTAGTAGGAAAGAAAGGATGAACAATTTTAGCACCTTTGATGGCTCCATCACTAATTTCCAGCAAAAACAACTTCATGTTTTCACCACTATAGCAAACACCCTTGAAGCTCCACCAACCTACGACCCAAGCTCCACTAAACTTTGACAGCTCTACTATCACCAACCACCACCACAAGCTCCAGGCCCAAGCAGCATACTTCACATCGTTCAAAGCCACTATTAGTGATCACGAATTCATTGTAGCTCGAAATTGAGCTTGACATAACTAACTTCACAAAAGGTGCCTTTTGTATTCAAGAAGATTTTACAAGTGCCTTGATTACTCAGAAAACCCACAATTCCCCAGTGACAGAATTCCCATGTAATGTGATGGAAAAAACACCTGTTAGGCAAGTTCAGGGTGGGCAGTAACTTTGCTGATCTCTTTCGGCCCTTCACCTCTCTGCTACACACAAAGATCTCAAAACTTTTCATGAACCAGAGAGGAGAAAATTTTCTTTATGGTTTAAGAATCACCCTTTCGTTTCAATGGCTGCTGTCAATGAAATCTAATCTATGAAGGATGGTGGGAGCCATATGGGTAATCTCTTTACACTTTGAAAGAACCAGTGTACATGCTCCCTGCTGCTACTTCAGCCCATCATATTGGACACCCCCCGGCAAAAGTTTTTGAAAACAGGTCTGTGACAGGTTCAAGACAAATGAGCTTATCCCAGAAAGGACAAGCTACCTACTCCCCTCCAAGAAACCCCACAAGGTTTCCACTCCCATTCAAAATAGAATTGACAGTACTCAGGACAAGAACAAGAATCAGGGGTGTAATCTCACCAGCATTTGGCTTCTTCAGGACATGTATTGGCCTTTGAGCTGCCAGCCACCTTGCACCTGTCTGGTGATGGCAGACTTCTCCTGAAGATAGCTGCATTTTCAAGAGGACCTGAACCTCTACACACAAGGACAGTGTCCAATTTTCAGAGGAAAAGCAGGATCTGCTGGTGATCCTAACAAAGTTCTTAGGGTTACTGTACACATCTTGAAGTAGTAACATAAGCAAATCAACCCTCAGAGGAGTTTAACATCCATTCTTTTACAACTGGGAACTTCCCTGACCTTCTGCCTTTAACCCTTTCACCTCCCTCATTTCTTGCATCTCCCTCAATTGAACAACTGTGTCCGAAAGATCCTGCACTTTCTGTTTGAGCTGTTTCACATATTCAACTGCTTCATCCAGCATATCTGATGTGTTGGTTTGCTTGTCCATGTTGGGGACCAAGTCTTGCAACCTCTTCATGCGCTCAGTAATCTTTGTTCGGCGTATACGCTCAGCAATGCTACGGGGATGAGTGGCACATCCACGCTTTGCTCGAGCTCGGCATGGCACTGAGATGTCAGCTAGGTCATCAAATCCTGGACTGGTCGGCCTGTTCATGGTTGCAGGAAGACTTGAATGCCTAATCAAGGTGCCTGGCTCTCCAAGACCCCTGAGTGAGCCTTCCCCGGACACACCTGTGTCAATCATGGTGTCACTCAGGACTCCACAAATTCGCTTGCCTGCAATAAGACCCACTGGACAACCAAAGAAGGGCACTGTGCTCAATTACCTGCAGAGCACAAGAAATATCGCAACTCATACAAGCAAAACATTATGATCAAAAGAGAGCTTACAATAACAGAAACCCATCTTGTCATCTAGAAGGTTATCTGTGACATTGTTGCCCAGAAGATTCTGGAGACTCATCTAGGTTTAACTGCTGAGCTGCTGCAATGGAATTGTGAAATTGTAGAGCCAGACCGCAATATGAAACAAGATGAAACAGTCAAATTCTGTACCTGAATTTGGCAGGGAGTTCCACAATCCTCCTGAAGATGTATCATTGAGGAAGAAAGAGTCATCTCTTGAGTACATTGAGGCTTTGCCACTTGCATGGTCAGCACCAGTCTCCACAGATGTTCCACCAGATAAACTCTCATCAGGGGATGTCATACCTGGAATTTGTGGACTAGGATCTGTCTCATCAATGCTATCTTTCAAATCTGCAAGCCAGCCTGCAGGTAAACTGCTCTGACGAAAAAGGTTTACTTTGGGAGGTCGAGGCTTCTTCCCCAACCTTTTAGCTGCAGGACAGAGAAAACACTCCCAATCACAAATCCATTCTTTCTTTGAGTGACCCAAAAGAGCTAGAGAAAAATTCTGGAGTCCAGCTCTTTGATCATCAAACCATTTTTTTTCCAAGGGCACAGAGAAAGTACATACCAGGCATTGACTCTTGCTTCACACCCAACATGGAGGTAGTAGTAACAAGGGAAGATTGCTTCATATGTTCCATCATTGGAGGTGAAAGAAACTGACTGTACTGGTGTGAGGAGGATGTTGAGGCACCACCCAAGAGCTTGTCTGTCTCCATGGGCTGAGGACCACCCTCTGTGATGGGAGTCAGAGTGTTGTTGCCTGAGAAGAATGAATGAGACATAAGGCTGCTTGATTCATGATTGTGGCCATCATGATTCCTGTTGCTGCCATGGTCAGAATTATTTTTGTTCCCTGGCAGCACGAGTACCGCTGGACTTGAGACCTGCTGGGAGGAGAAAGCAATCTCATCTGCCAAATTCTGCAGCAAAGAGCTTGGAGCTGAGTGATAGCGTTGTAAACAACCCCCAGAAAAGGAAGGAGAACTCAAACCACCTGACGATGTAGCAGCAGCAGCAGCATCCAAAGTTGCAGGACGAAACCTGGAATTGTTATTGCCACGAGCATTTGCTGCTGCTGCTATCTCCCTGACTCGAATTTTTTTTTCTTCCAGGTCTGATTTAGTTTGCTCGTCGTTGTTGCTGAACGGCCACAGACTCGGTTGCTGCTGCTGCAAAGGCGTTGATCTATTGGGCACTCCTGTGGTTGCCTGCAAAAGGACATTGGAGGAGGTCTCCATTGCAGACGCGTTGTTCACTCCCCTGGCAGATGCAGCAGCAGGCTGCCTTCCAGGGCCGCTAGAGAATCCGAGTCCTTGATGAAGTGAGGACGAGACGTAGTGAGAAGAGAAATTGGCGCTGTTGGTGTGTATGTGCTCTGCTGCTCCCGAAGACAACTCCATCATGCCCGCCGGTGCGGTCGTCACTAGAGCCATGACACTTGCTAGAGTCGACTGAGCAGGGCTATGCTCGTCACTTTGCAGCATTGCGTTCAGCTCTTCGTCAACGATGCAGCAGCTCATACCTGAAGAAGAAGAAGAAGAAGCCATCGAAGAAACAACCACAACAGTTCTATACTTCTCAGCTGCCAGCAAGAGTAGAATTGACGGACGAGACAACCAGATCGGTAATCCCTTCTGCAAGCCTGAAACAATCTCTATCGTTTGCAGGATTCCTCTAATGCGCTTCAACTATTTAAATACACGAGACTCTTCAGGACACACTAGGACAATAACAAACGGAAAACTGTAATGTACTACCAGAGCGAGCGACGCATCCGGCCGGCTACCGATGCTACCTCCTGTGCCGTTACAAAGTTCTTCACCGGCACTGCGTCAGTTCCGGATGTCCTAATGACATCCTTGGCTCCGTGTTGTACGGTTTGTGACGCTGAGAAAGAATTTTGCAGCGTCTCTAGTCTCCGATACTACAGTTCTGGTTGCAAAAATCCACAAGAAAATTATGGATCGTCCAAGTCTTGCGAGCGAGCAGCTTCCTGGTCGCCGCAGCAGCAATCGCAAATACGGGAAGCAGTAGTTCATAGCTGTGTTAGTTACGAGGACCAGGAGGAGCAGGTTACCTGCCATGCAGCTATGCCGTAGTAGGCTCGTCAACGTGGCCGCCGTGATCATGCGATACTCGACCAAAAGCCGTGCCGCTCGCTTACATTCTTCCGCGCATCATCACTCGCCATCGCTCTTCCTGCCAACAACCTTGTTCCTTGGCCTTCATTTTCCGCGTCTTTGGCAGCAACAACAAGAAGCCACGATCTACAAAAATTTCTGAGGAAAAAAAGAGAAGAAAAACTGAATCTCTATTTTCTTTTTCCCCTACAGACAGGCTTCAAGAAAATCTCCCCTGACGACCAGCACGACATCCCGCATACATAATAGGTACCAACTCTCCACCAGACATGGCTATGAGCAACGCCAAAAAGGCAAATCCTTACTCTGTTATTTCTTTTATATAAAAGGAAAAAAAAAGGAAAAACTCATCTACCGTGCAAATCTACTCCAAACGAAGCTCCAATCTCTCTCCTCGCTGTTCATAGCCTTAAGAAAATCGTTAGAGAGAGGGAAACGATGGCATCATTTTCAACCTCCCGGCCCGACACTGTTCTACGGCTGAAAATAAAGAAAGGCAAAAAAGATGATGTAGGAACAAACAACAAAAGCAGAGGCTAGTACTTAAGCACGAATCCGGACCAAGCAAGCGCAAATCCGAACCAAACAGAACAAGGCTGGATTCCTCAGACACTACGCAAGCCTGCGCTGATGTCAGAGAGCAAGTGAAAAGCGCGGCTGGGCCCCGTAGCGAGTGAATGTACCGTAGGCTTGTGCGCGTGCACCTCTCGTGCCATCACTCCCACCGCAAGCCGCCAGCAGCAGCGTCGTCGTCTTCCTCGCGTCGTCGACCGCGCACGCACGGCACAACAGCGACGGTACAACGAACGTACCGCGCGGCATCTTCTCGGACGAGAACACAACCGTTGGATCGTCTGCTTCCCGACCTCTCGGCCGTCGATTCACAAATGCGGTAGCGAAAGAAAGGCAGACAGACTATCGGGACGACTCGCAGGCTCAAGCAGTGATTTAGTTATTTTCTTTAAAATTTATATGGCGAAAATTCGCCATTTTGCTATTAAAAAAAAGAGTCCCAAGGAACATGGTAAAAGGAAATCGCCATATTTAGAGGAAAAAATATGAAATCACCAAAATTTTGGAAGGATTTGGTAGATTTCTAGCTTCCTTCATTTGAAATCGCCATATTTAGCTAATTAGATATGGTGGCTCGCCAACATGTAATCTGATTCCTAGATTTTCTACTTCTCTATTTGTCTTGTAGCCAGATTTGGCTAAATCCTCAATCAGCACTTTTGGAGCAACATGAGATTATAAAATTTAAAAAAACGCTGGGCTCAGTGCAATTTTTTTGGGGGCAAATTTGCGCACTGTGGCAACCAAAAAAAAAAACCTTGGGCGAATTATACAAAGGCTGTTTATAGAAAAAAAGACAAAAAGGGAAAAATTTGCCATTTTTTATGGAAAAAAGTCGCATTTTACCATACATAGACAATGAGTCCCCTGTAGGTCACCAGAAATTCCAAAAAAAATCCTACTTTACTTTTTGGCCTCAGCCCAATTTTGGCTCATTCCTCTTGTGGATGATTGCCAATCTTTCTTTCTTTCTTTCTTTTAATTTAACGTCAATACCCGGACCAGAGAGATCCATTTGACGACAATTACATAGTTGACAAAATTGAAAAAAAAAAACCCATGCTTGTAGCCTCCTTTTTTATTGGCAAAATTTCGCCCGAAATGAAATTTTTTGTCCATTTTATGATATAGCCAAAGTGATGATCATCCACAGGAAGGTTTTAGCCAAAATATGGCTACAAGTTAAATATGAAAGTAAAAAAAATTTAAACATCCTTCTATGTTTTTGGCTGCCCGCATAAACCATGCATAGAAAAATCTGGCAATTTTTCTTTAAATTTGGTCAGATTCTGGCTACTGAAAAGCAAAAAAAAAAACTTGATTTCAGCTCTCTTAAATATTAATTTTTTTTTAAACAATAAATTTCAATCCAATAATATAATCAATTTAAATAAAAGAAAATAAAGGAGATCTGAGTGCGGATGACGGATGATGAGAAGTTTTCCAAAAGGACGAATAACAATCGGTAGCAGGATGGACAGAAGATGATCCAGTGGGGGGAGTGCGGGGGGGGGGGGGGGGGTGGGGGGGGTGGGGGGAGGAAGAGGGGGCCTGGGAAGCAGAAAGGATCTAACAGACTAGAGTGACCTCCGCCACTTTTGATGGGTTCCTTCCACAAAAGGACATAACAGAAAGGCCTTTACATATTAAGGTACTAATTTTACTAGGGTAGTACTAGAAAGGACATTACCAATCAACCATATATTAAGGTTCCCTTCTAGTAAGTACAATTAGGTACTGGGTACCTCCCCACCTGCTCAGTGGTTCATAATGCTGAAGTGATTCCACATCCATTATATGAAACAAGTATTGGATGAAAACCCCTACCAATCGTCCATAAAACAAAGAACCCAACAAAAGTGGAGAAAAAGTACAAGATTGAAGGACCCAAGTCTTAGCACACGAAGAATCCTCCAAATAGAGTGAATTGTAATGGGAATGAGAACAAATCAAGTACATGAACCCTTCCTTCTTCATGAGAAGACTATTAAATAAGAACCAAGGAGGAACACTTAATAGAATGTCTAGTCTAAGAGAACCTTCACATACAAGAATAGCACACTTTGAAATAGAAGTGGCTTGCACTCATTACAACATCATTGAAAACCTCTATCTATAAAATGAATGTAAAATCAAAAGAGGAAGGCTTGTACTACCCTTTCACTCTCCATGGCATGTATTGATGAAAATAATCATTATCTTGCTTATGCAAACACCCAAAGACCTTGATAGCTAGAAAGAGAATCATGTTTGTTGGGTATCAATTGTGATAAAAACCATCATTAGCTTAAGTTGTGATTATCCTAACAACCCCACGAAATAAACTATTTACAAAACCAAAATTGTTTGAATGGGGTCATCAATGATGATATTAGCCAATGTCTAAACTCCATCCACTCAAAGCATAATGTTAATTTTTTGACATGAAGATTAAAAGGTAGGTGGCAAAAGAATGTGGCTTTGCTCATGTAAAATGTGAAGTCTTGCATCTTTCATGATAGATGCAAAGGCACCATGACTTGATGAAATCCCCTGCTTGAAAAAATGGATGAATGATTCATTGAAATATTAACATGTTTTTCCACAAGAACATCAACCACAACTCCATCTTCATGTTCTTTCTTCAATAGTTCAAATGGAGTTTTTCCCAACAAGTCAACCAATACCCATTCAACTTCTATGTTTGTATAATCTCACATCACACACAATTTCATGATCACAAAATAAAATTGAAAAAGAAACCTTTTCTTTTGTTTTGCATCCTTTAATTCACTTCTTCTAAATAACTTCTCCATTTTATCATAATAACCTTAAACTTGTTGTTTGGGTTCTTGCTTGATCAAATCCAATTTAACTTTGATCTCCTCCTTATCTTCAATTCCATACTTCAACAACATGGTTATTTTCATGGTTTGTCAATTAGTAGAAACAACAACCATCTTTTTGAACCATTCCTTCAATTCGCCTTTCAAATTAAATCTACTAGTATTGAATAGGTTTTTTTCATTGATCTTTATTACTCCAGCTACCATCTCCACCATTTTAACCAAATCATGGACATCTTCAAATTCCTTATCCCAAAACAACTCATCCATACCTTTTGGGCTTGTCATCTTCAAGGAATAACTTTCCTATTATCTATTTAGTATAAAAATCAACGTGATCTTCACTTTCATTTATCCATATGTTCTTTTCCAAATGTCTCCTACATAAGGTGGGGGTTTCTATTTCTCAACATCATGAAGAAAACAAATCAAAACAAAGGTGTCAGAGTTTTCATCTAGATTTGAAGTTTGTTTCCAAAATGTTTCATCATCATGCATAAACTCCTTCATAGTAGTTCTCACACACTATAACATTATGTTATCAATATTGATGATCCAAAAACATAAAAACCACTAGCTTACTTCTCTAATTGACATTGCACCAAAATCTTTAAGTCTTATAACAAATGTAACAATTTCAAATATTTCAAAATTCCATCAAATTTTTCCATATTGATCATATCCATCTCTCCCATTCATAACTTTGAAGAAACATCAAACATGTTTTACCTTAACAAGCTTGTCCCTAAAAAGTAAAGAAATCCTCCATCGTAAGAACAAAAAAAACACATTTTGTGACTTTCCAATCTTCCTTTATTATGAGTCCATATATCCACGTTATGAAGAACTAAATCCTTACATTTAAATATGGGAACTATGAATGAAATAAAAGCAATAGGAAAAGTAATTTTTTCCCCAAAATTGAACATTTTTCTAGGCTTTACTACCATTATGCATCTTCTTCATCTAGACTTGGGCCCAAGTCTCAAAACCATTATGAGACACTTTCATTGTTATGTCCCCTAAGGGATCCAATCCAATAATGTTGATGATTCCAAAACTCGTAATGTAGATAATAATGGATCTTGTTTCTAGTGTAGTAATTCCAATATCCTATCAAATAATTGTATTAATTGCTATTCATGTAATACTTAAAGATTTTTTTTTATACATGTATCCTCTTGATTAAAACCTAACATGTAATTACAATTTAATGACACATTACCCTAACTGACCAACTCTAATTTAATATAACCCCACAAGATAGAACAAGCTCTCATACCCCAAAAACAAAAATATAGAAGACGCCAAATATTATTCGTCAACAACACAATGCTTATGGATTGAAACTTGTAAAAGTCATACAATTACAAAGATGCCTTACATTCATGCTGTTCATTATATTGTGTTTGTATCTAACAAAAATATCTTTGCAAGATTTCATGCATACGATGGATTTAAACACTTCGGGTTTCCTCTTTTTAAAGCTATCATGATTTCGGATGAAGCCATTTATACAAACAACACTACATACTTCATAAGGCACCCCAACAATACCATGATAATAGACAACACTGATCCTTCTAATCCAACTTGGAGATGTTCATTTACTTGAACTATAGTAATGACATTCTTCATTTTGCACTTTAAAATTTGCGAATTTACGTGGTAAAGCACCTTGTCAAAACATTCTTCAACGCAAATTTTAACAAATTTTAACGAATTTTATGGAGATCTTTGGGCTTCCATTACATTCCCGCACCAAGAATGTCATAACTATGACTTGAACACACAAAGCAAAAGTAAGGATAGGTGTTTAACTTCCATTGAACGTTGTTACTAATTTTCAATCTTTTGTAACTTCACTCCATCAATGACATCATCCACATCCACACCACAAAAACCAAAACAATGCCATATTAATACCTAAGTTATCACTCCATAAAACCAAAGCCATCATTGAAAAAATACCCACAAATCATAGTGCATTTTTGCAAATGATAAAAAAACAAATAATGGATAATTTTCTACGCTTATGACAAGTATGTTTCCATTCACACCATAAACCCTAAAAAGGTAGGACATATTTATAAATTACACTAGAACCAAGGGCTAATTAGCAATTAACTAATGATTTTGATCCAAGTTACCCAAAACCATGTCTAGATTTTAGTATTAGAATTGGAATCAAGATTTCTGTTTTAGAAAAACCAAACCCACAACTAGAACCCAAATTTAGAATTTCTTTTTGAAAAATCAAACTTGGATTCAAAATGGCTTTAATTTCTTTTTCAAACCGAAATTAATGATTGTTAATAACAATCAAGAATTACCCAACACTAGTCTGGATTTTGTACTTAGTTTCTCCCTACTCCAATATTATCTTGGCCCCTTTCAACACATAAAATAACCATACAACACAATTGTAAAGAAAACAAAACAAAAATACCCATGAGCGATGAGTCATGAAACCTTTTTTGCCCCCTCCCCAACCCCAATTTGAAAACCTAATAAACTTTGTAGAATTCAAAGGAGGGACCCAATTCCATTTGAGGGGTATAATTTATCTTCTAAAAGGTGTGGAAGGCACCAACTTCCGAAGACCTAAATAAACGATGAATTATACACCATTTAATTAATTTTTCATTGTAATTGCAACATCTAAAGTCAGAGATCAAGAAAGTAACAAAGAATGTGAGTTACAAAAGTTCAAATAACAAACAACCAACTTCAACTATTTGCAAAAGTCACTTCGCATTTGTTACATGCTATTTGTAGTTCATTCATTAGTTTTTGGGTAGTTGAAATTAATCTTCCTTTTGGGTAGTTGAGATTAATTCTCAAATATTTATACTTAACCATGATGGAATTAAGACTAAGGTAAATCAATGCACTCCCTACTTTTCCTTTTTGGTTTATTATTAGTTGTAATAAATAATTGTAAATTCAAATTTTTTAAGTAATGTTAATGTGAACATTATCAAATTTTGAATTAAAAAAATTAGGCAAATATCCACATGTACATAGTACTTTGGAAAAGCTTGGCCAACCTACTTTCTTGTAGGAATTGGCTTTGGGAATCCCAAAAAAATTATGGAGTTCCCACCCCTTTAAAGTTCTTTAAATGTAAGTAGCACAATTGACTAATCTTTAACATCATAATTCAATGCTATTACTTCTTCTTTCTAGGAGTTAGTTGTGTGTGTTAGTTTTATTCTTTACCTCGAAGAAAAGGAAACTCCTAATATAACAAGAAAATTGACAATTGAAAGGAGACAAAGGAGGAGTCAAAGAATATCAGCTTGACAAATGAGGGGATTGCAAGCATCATAACCACATGTAGTTGTAGATGGAGAAGAAAAAATTGGTGGAAAAAGTTTCAATAAGGGTTTGTTTTATTTTTTTTAACCTTCACCCAATGGTTTTGTTTTGGTTAAGGCTTTTGTTTCATTTTGAACTTGTGTTCTAGTGGAACCCTTGGGATCTCAATAAGATTGACCATTGGACCAAAACTTATGGTATCAATTTGTTAGAAAAAGTTTTGGATTTTTTGTAGGTTTTTTTTCGAAGGTCGAGGTTCTCATGGTAGACGAAAAAGTAGAATGACTTTTTCAATGTGTGGGCTTATAACTTGAAAATAATCTTCTTGATTGAAGAGTTTGTCCCCAAAAAAAGAAAACATTTTTTTTTGTTGATGTTATACATAATTATAGAGTGGATTAGGATTTTTGTGAAGAGGTTATTCACTCCACCACAATTTTCTTTTTAAAAAACTTTTGCACATCGTTATTTATTTCAAGTTCTTTAGGACTAGGAACAAAAATTCAGGCCTATAATGTTTTAGCATTCGGATGTCTAGGTTGTATTGAAGCCAACACAATAGTGATTATGCCACTTAAACTTCTAGTGAAGTTAAGGTTTGGCTTTAGCATAATGCCTTAACCATGGACCCCTCAATTAGTTTCCTATATTTGTCTTTTTGATCCTTTTAATTTTTTGTGGTTGGCTTTGTAGATTTAAGATTACCTTATAATAGTTGGTAGTTTTTTAATAGGTGGGGCATGTGCTTTTACTAGGCCTCCTTCCTCATGGGCACCAAATGTCCCATGTCCCTTAGTTCATCATGTTTGATTGAACCTTGTCTTTCCCATTGCCCATTTACTTTATCATGTGCCACCACAGACCTAGTTTCCACCCCATTTCCCATTCAAACCATGATCTCCCACTGGTTCCCCTTCCTATTGTAATAATCCACACACCACCCATTAATTCCCCTTACCAACCCCTAGCCTTTTGTGTAAATGTGGAGCCCCAATTTTACACATTTTCAAACCCTTTTAATCATGCACATGCAAGACCTTTTCCCCCCCTTCCACTCTACTAGCCCCTCTAGTTGCACATGATTAGACCCCCAACCTACCCTCATCTCCTCAACATGTTTGCAATTTCAATTTAAAATCTTTTGCCCAACTTGTTAGCACCAATTTATTAATTGAAAGTTAGCTTGTCATCAACATTTTTGTCAAGCACCCGATTCATTTAATCCCCATGACCATCTTGACTCAATACCTTCCTTTGCTCCCACCCCGCCTACATCAACCTAAACTTGGGTTTTGTCATTAGATGTTTTCAAGTCCTTTCATTTAAACTTTCGTTGTCTTTGATTGTATAACTACATCCTTGTCGCTCTACAACTTGACATATAAGTGGGATTTTCTTTTCCATTAGATAAGCTTGCACAAAACCCCTATGATGTGGTAGATTGGCACTTGCTCCTCTTATTACCTTAATGGTGTTTCACTTTGTCCCCTCATGGCAGGGTATCGAAACATAGGAAAATGTAGATTCAATTCAAGCATTTTCCAATAGATGATTGGGAAAACTTGTAGGAGAAGATTTCTTGGCAAGCTTAAGCTTTAGCAACAAGTTTGAGTTCAATGCCTTTTCCTCAACATGATCCCCCAGCTCATGAACGTCTTTTTCACAATTCAATTCTTAGACATGCAGGGGAACATTTAAAAACAACCCACTCATTGGCACCATTTTCCCTTGCATGCACGTCCTTTTATTCCACCTAGGCTTTCACCGCATTACAACCTAACTCAAATGGTTACTTCTCACTTTTCCTAGAAAATTATGAACCAGACCAAGACCTTGAACTTTTTTCGGATTACTTCAAACTAACATTCCAATGCATGCCCCATTTGTTGACAAGTGGTTTTTTTGGGATAGTTTTTGAACACCTTTAGGATTGTTTTCACCCAAAAGATTCAATAAGTGGATTCCTTCAGTTATTTTAACTTTGTTTTTATATTGCTAAAAATCACATTCCACTTCAAATTGCACATTTTTTTATGTACTCTTAATCATCACTAAGCCTTCAAACAGAGTTTGTCCCATTATAATGGAAGAAACACCGTATCAATTCACAAGTTGCACCTTACGATTTTAATTTTGTGATGCCTTTGTAACAAAATTTTCCCCATACCAATTTGGAATCGTAATTAAAGATGATTGTGAAGCAATAGTCCATGGCATCATTTGCACCTTAAACCATTACCATGACTAGGTTGTTATTCAACTAAATGTGGCAAACACCTTCAATTTGGTATCAGGAAGGGTCATATTTTAAGAACTTTGTGCAACATGTGGAAAGATCATGTAACTCATCCCCTTTGTTTCTACATATTATGCATTTGAATCTCCCTTGTTTTACAACCATCATAATCATGAAAATGATGTCATAATCATCCCCTTTGCCATGGGAACCCACCAACGTGATCCCTTGGGAGGGGCACTATTCACATTAGCCCATTTAAAGGCTTTGCGTTTGTACAACCAATCATTTACTTTCTTCATCATTTCCATCCATTGCATATGACACTCACATCATAGGTCCCCTTTTTAATATATCATTTGCATATGAACAATTCTATATTGAACTCCATGTGATAAGTCTTTTTATCTAACTTCATAAATGTTCAACATGGTCACCTTTTAGCCTATTACTTAACTTTAACATCCCATCCTAATTTACCACCCCATTAAAAGGAATTATAATTTTGGGAATTCCATTGGGCATTTCATCATTCACATCATCCTTCATCAAAGATGACATGTTAAAGGATGTTCGACATGTGGTCGCTAGAATAGGTGATGTTCAGGTAGCCTTTAGAATTCAAATTCATTATTTCATGCAACGACCTTCATATATTTTACAATGTAGACCTCCCTTTTCCACTTTCACAAAGTCTTTCATATCTTTTTACTCCTCCTTCTTTTAAGTTTTTTAGTGTTTCTTGGGTCGAAGATCCTTTGAAGTTGTCAAAGGACCTCTAGCATGAAAATAAGCCTATTTCCCAATAACTTTCAGTGGCATTAGGTTCATACTGATGACCATCATCACCTTAACAACTTATTTAGGGAGTTGGGCATTTGTAGCTTCAATCATAATTACTAGGTTTATAGTTGATCAACATTTTGTCCTTTTTGAAGCCTTAGCACAAGTCAGTAATAATTTCTTCCCTTTTTAGCAACACCTTGAGGTGGCATGTGATCTCTTATCACCCTTAATTTGTGCATGTCTTCTTTCATTTGAATAACTCATCAGGCAACAAATGGTTCAATTTTGACATTACATCTTGGAGTGTCTGCACCATCATCCCCTTTTCAACAAGTTTTTTGATGAGATGTTTGAAGCCCGTCATCCTCGAATTTTATCATGTCTTGGCCCAAGTGTGGGTGCTTGGTTTACAATTCGACAAATCTTCCCAAACTTTTAACTAACTTTTTTGATTTTTTCCATAATGCTTCAAATATGATTTGAATTGCCCCATCGTTCAATTGCAGGTATCCCTAGATGTGTGTGCACACATCCATCAACCCTATGGGTATCAACCTCTTACGTTGTATTCATGGCAATGAGCGCATAGGAACCCATGATGTAATTCGTGATAGCTTTGCTGCTATTGCGTGAGATGTTGGTTTCCATGTGGGGTGATAACAACTACATGTGTGTTTTTCAAATATGTTCAACTCCTCCCGTCGACAAGTTGACATTATGACACTCACACCTTAATCGACATTGTTGTTGTTGACCCAACACGAGTAGATTTATTTCCCCGAGCTTGTGTGACCCAAAGATTTGCTACTTTTGACGCGGTTCAACCCACAAAGTGGTGCTATTATGATTAACACCTTGTTGATCAATTCCTCTCCTTAGTAGCGGAGGTATTTGAATGTCTACATAAGGAGGCAAATGTGTTTTTACACAATTATGCCAATGCCATTTGGAGTTTGAAAAGACTAAAAGACCTTTTTCTTTTAGTCTTGGTTACTATTTTTCGACAAAAAAATTAAATCACATTGCAAAGGTTGCAAACATCCTCCATCTTAAGTCAAGCAATAGCTCTTCCTAGCTACTTCCCAACTTCCACCCCTTCATGGCACATTTCCCATCTCCACAACCAACTTATTGCAAGCATTCGTTTTTTGATATGGAAAAATACAATGTAACCTACTATTAGCAATTAATTTTTGACCTAGATAAGTTTTGACATCTAGATTCAGCTAACTTGACGTCATGTAAATTCTCCCTTTTCTTTTTTCTTATCCTTTGTACATTTTCCTAATCTATGGTGTGATTATCAATAAAGTTTTGCAAGGTTGGACACACTTTGGTTGGTTGCAAACCAACCACGCCTGCCCAGGTTTCTGTGTTTCAAAAGTAAATTGAACAAAAGGACCAATGGTTGAGGTGTTTTAAGCCCATGTGAGAAAAAGTGTTATGACTTTAGGACTAAACTTGAATGTAAGGGAGTTGTGCTGCCTTTTCATGTACTTAACAAGTCACAATGTCTGAGATTCTTAGATTGTTATTTGAGGGCACTTCCCAAGCACAATTGTCCTTACTTGGTGTAGGCAGGCAGTTTCATAGAATCTTGTCTTTACAAGGGAAAATTATGGACTAGGTGAGCAGGAAGAGCACACTTTACCTTGGGGCTTGAAGAGTCAAGGCACCTCAGCATCGAGACTATTGTCAACCTTAAGCAGACTATTAGACATAACCAATCGTACGGCAGTGTTGGGTTTAAGAGTTATCAAACAGAAAAGAGCATGAGTTATGAGATTCAGCCAACCATTGGACAAGAACATGCAAAAAGGAATTAGGAAAGTATGAAAATGTCAAAAGGCAGCAACATACGTAATTTAACTGGGGGAGCTCTTATCCAATGGTGTGTTTCCATGTTATTGAGACACTGCCTCTTATGGGAATTCTCATTCAGCATTTGTTTGCTCATGGGTTACCTATTCTGTAAACCTTCCTACTTACCCCTTCCCTTACCTACCTAGGTAAACACTAACTACCTATATTAGTAGGTAAGTATCATCCCTATATAGGAAGAGAATGTAAATGGTTACTATGTAAGTAGGCAAGGCACTTGGTGACTAGCCTACCACTAGGTAAGTAGAGGAAGGTGGTTCGTTGGTACATAACTAACCACTGTACCATGGTTAGCTATGGAACAGAAATACAACAAAGAAGTTTTTCTTGTTCACACCACATCGATCCTGGTGCATTGCTGGGTGTTGGTTCACCTGGTCGACTATGACGAATGTAGCTGACTGAATTATGCTGCTTCATGACAGGGCATGATTGTCATTTGATTTGAAAAAAAATTGGAATCCATGAACTGTCAGTTTTTATTCCTTAAAAAAAACCTTGAGGAATGGATGAATTCCATGAAAGAATTGGCAAAGAACTGGTGGTTATGAAGGTTGTTATTGAGACTCTGGTTACCTAAATACCAGAATGTGATCTGAAGACAAACCTGATGATGATGGAAAGAAGAAGTGAATCCAACTTTGCTGATTTTGCTTCTTTGCTAATTAGACTGGGAATGGAACCCGATGTGGAGACTAGACTGGGTGCCAAAGCAGGGGAGAACTTTTCAGATAAAGTTTTTACTAGCAAATTTTGAAGCTGATGTGTGATTGTGCCACTTTAATCGTGGTTGCAGAAGATCCAAAAGAATTCACATCATGGAAACGCAGGCTCCATCATGGAAGCAATTGTGCTCAGAAGTGGCCATGACCTTGTCCCCAATGAGCACAAAATCTAATTTGGTACACGTTCAGTGATCACATACATAGTACATATCCAAGTACTGTGTATCTCTGTCACACACCCTCCCTTCTTATTCTTACACACAATTTATTGAAAAAGGTGTGTGTCTGTGTGTGTGTCTGTGTCTGAGAGTCTTTTTTTTCCTGTTTATAAAACTTACAAGCTATGAACAATTTTGGCAGAGATTTTGCAACAATTGTCAGTGGTGCAGTTTGCTGTGATTGTCTTGTCATTGTGTAATGGCTCTTCCCCCTTATGGCACGAGTTCAAAGCAGCAACAGTTGTTCTCTATTTGCAATGGAATTCTTTTCCTTACCAAACAAACCCACAACAGTTGAACACAACTCATGGTAACAGCTGGTGCATGTTCATAATCTCACCTGCAAAATGTGAGAAAACGTATGTATTTATATAATGCTTCTGCCCCTTTTGTTTTGTTCAAAGTTCAAACCAGTGTTGGGCAGGTACCCACCAGTGTTCAGTTTTTCATTTTTTTCATGTTGAAAATTTGGAAAAATATAACAGAAAAATAGAAAATTTAGTCGAATCTATACTAATAAAACAAAAAATTCCAAAATTTTCCCAATTTCTTTGTTACAAAATAGCATAACTTTTGCCAGGAAAAAAAACACTGGTACCCACTCAAAACTTTCAGTTCTGGTTTCAGATAAGAACCGTCAATTCTGATTACAGCTGCTAAGAATCAAACTGGGACTTTTTCTAGATGGTAAGAACCAAATTGGAACTGTCTCTGATTTTCAAAACCCAGTATCAGAATTGAAACCAATTTTTTTTCTTTTTTCTTTTTTGATATTTGGATTGAAACCAGGTTAGCAATTTGATTTATGTGTGGAACCAGAGCTGAGATACATGTTTTGGACAAAATAAAAATAAAAACAGTGATTAGAATTGGGCTTATCCAGAGGTTAACTTGCATTAAACCGTTGGTTCTAGTCTGGGTTAATATGAAATGAATCAGAACCAGATCTGATTTTCAAAACCAGATCCAGAATTTATGTTTTTAAGTAGCCAGACTCAGAACTGGATTCTCAGTTCTTCCATTTACGTGTAGAATCGAAACCAAGACGTAGTTGTAATTTTTTTTTCAAAAGTGGAGCCAGAGGTTCTTCATAAAAGTAAAGAACCACTCAACACTGGTTTTCAATTTCCTGATGAAGAAGCCAGGGTGATGAGCATCCCTGGGCAGATTTTGCCTCAATCGACAACATTATTTCAAAGAACTCTTATATCCGTAGTCAGTAGACATAAATGTGGCAACACACTCCAGAACCTTTTTAAAATTAAAAAAAACTATTTTCTGTGTCTTTTTGGTGAATTATTGTTCCAAAAAAATTTACAACAGAATGAATTTTTTCAGAAAACAGTGTCAACTTTTGACACTATTTTCGCCCAAAAGAAATGACTGGTTCAAACCAGAACAGTTGAACTCACTTGTCACAGTATTACCGGATGAACAATCCTCAAAATGTGAGACCAAATGAAAACCACATTTTCCATCTATAAGGGTTCGTTGCCTTATGGCAAGTTCAAATGTTCAAATCGAGCAACAGTTGCACTCACACTTCACATTAACAATTGGTGAGGATTCCTCAAAATGTGAGACTAGATGAGAACTAGTTGTTCCTTACACTCTCCCTTATAGAGTCCCTCAAAATTGGGGTCCAAAGAAAAACTGTTACATTAGAGTTATCGTTAAAGTCAGGCGATCACATGAGCGCCTGCACTACTGCTACATATATTTTCACTGCTCCTACCTGTATTATAATTACTCTTGAAACTTGTGCATTAATGCATTTCATACCCAGATTTAATAAAATTTCCTTACTTTGGGGATACCACTGAACGAGGGGATAGGGGGCGAAAGCAGAGGAGATAGGAGGTGAAAGAGAGGGTGACTTTTAGGATAACTCTATTACCTTGGGTGCAAAATTGGGACCTTCCGTAAGTGGAAACTCCTTGTTTGCTTTAAAAGGGAAATTCTGTCAGGGGGAGGGCTACAACACTGTCCGGAAGTCTCTCCCTCATACTGGACCAACAACCAACCTTCTTCATTACAAGCAAGTGTGTGCATTTTTTTATTTGCTGCAAAAAATTCACAAATGCAGAATTTTTTTGTTACAGAAAAAAGTGGAAAAGAAAACTACAATTTTAGGGTTTCCATTACCAAAATAGTGGGTACCCGTTAATTGTTTCAACCAATTAATAACGCACGCACGCTCTCAGGACCTGGGTTTCAGGACCTCAATGCGAGGTTTCAGGACCTGGATCTCAGGACCTCAACGCGAGGTTTCAGGACCTGGATCTCAGGACCTGGGGTTCAGGCCCTCAACGCGAGGTTTCAGGACCTGGATCTCAGGACCTGGGTTTCAGGCCCTCGGTACCTGGCTCTCAGGACCTGGGTTTCAGGCCCTCAACGCGAGGTTTCAGGACCTGGCTCTCAGGACCTCGAAAGCTCTCCATCCTACGGTCGTCTTATCTTCTTCCCGTCACTTTTCTCTGCGTCCACCGTCACTTTTCTTTTTCCCCGTCACTTTTCTCTGCGTCCACCAGTCACTGTTCTCTGCGTCCAGTGGTCACAGACAGACGCACGCACAGACGGACGCACCAAGTGAATTATTATATAAGATTTTCAACCTTTTGAAACTTTCTGATTTGCCAGAATTTCCAGTAACAGATATGCCTGCTACAAATACAGGTGACTGGCAGCCTGCTAGAGTTACAGTGCCTGCTGTGGTACAGTGCACCTCCATCTTGTTATGGAATTGATCACCACTGAGTTCTGACTCTCTGCAACACATAATTGGAATTAAAAAAATCACTTACAACAAGCTTTTGGAGGCTTGGTCCCTTGGGAACTGTTTGTTTTTGGTCCAGATTCAGGATAATAATATAATGGGTGAGGAGGCTTTAGAGTTATAGAATGAATGTAATAAATGGCCTGTTTCTTCAGGGGGCAAGAAAGTTTATAGCCTGTATTGAGTGAAGCCATCCATTTATTAAAAGGAAAGTAGTTTGTTTTGTTTTGTTTGTCACTTTGAGATCTCCTAACCCACACTTGGTACTGTTGGAAAGCCCTCAATGAGTAAGGTGCACTGAGCTGGTTTGACAATCTTTAGACTTATTACTCTGCGAGAGTTATAGAATATTGAATTTTTTTGTCAAAAACGATTCAATAAAATTTTACATAATTTTTTTTTGAAAATTTGGGGCGTGCTCTTGATATTGTTGGAAAGCCCTCATTAAGTGGGAGTTATTGACTTTTGAGTATTTTTTGCCATTAATTTTTGTTTATTTATTTATTTTTCACAATTGGGGTTTTTTCCTCAAGATCATGTTCACACCAATGGCAGATGCAACACTAGTAGGTCATGAAGTATTTTGTTGAGGTTGTCATCTACTTACATAAAGGCATGTTCGATGTATAATGTTACATGTAAATTAGTGTACAATGTGTGAAATTCTACTCAAGTTTCCTTACTCCAATGAATATGATTCATTAGAATTAGTTCAGTTAGGATAATTATAGGTTCCATAATTTTTCCTTTGGAAAATTCCAAACTATAATTTAATTAATTAATTCCCAAATAAAGAGAAATAAAAAACATCTTTTAATTTTTTTTGTCTTTTTAGAAAATAAAATTCCAAACACCATAATCATGAGTAGATGTTCAATGCTTTTTGTATTTATTTGCATCTCATGTCTTTTCAATTGAATTTGGATTTAACTTAATTAAATTAAAATTCAATTCAATTTGGGTTCCAAGTTGCTACACACTACCAATGATGATCAACTAATGAAAAAAATGAATTGACTTTGTAAAATTTAATTTCCATTCAAATGAAAACATTAAATTACATTGCATGTAACACCTTACCATTGCTCTTTACATAGGAATTGGTTGAAGAGATTTTCTTTTGGAACTATCCAAAGGACAACTTAAGAAAATTTCATTCCTCTTTTTCCATGCCTCTTTACATAGGAATTGGTTAAAGCTATTCTAATTTGGAACTATCCAAAGGACAACTTAAAAAAAATTCATTCCTCTTTTTCCATTCATCTTTACATAGGAATTGGTTAAAGCTATTCTAATTTGGAACTATCCAAAGGGCAACTTTTGAAATAAAAAGTCCTCTTGCCTTTTCAGAAATTCTTTGTCCTTGGATTTAAATTTGTATTCAATTAAATTGAATTTCATTCTATTTATCTAAAAATATTGTTGTCTATTTGTTTGTGTTGTTCATACTTAACTCTCCAAGCCTAATTACCTCATTCCTTTCTTAATAACTATCTCACTCCTTTCCTCTACCTATTTATGAGTATATGAAAACGCAAATTAACATGTGCATTTTCATGTCCATGTTATTTAAATTAAAACAATTTAATAACCTACCTTTTTCAAGCTTATCCACATGAACATGGAAAATCAAGCATAAATAATGATGAACTTTAAGAAACCAATAATGGAAACATACAAAAGAAAAAACCAACTAAGGTAGACCAGCCCATCACCAATCACCTGCCTATGACCAAACATTTATTTATATCTTCATCATATGTGTTACAAAATTTTGAGTGATTTAAAATGTAATGGAAGCACTACCTCAAGCTTTAGAAATCATCTTTAGAGTGCAAAGGAAAAGGAAGAATGAAAAGAGAACAAGGAAAAGAAGCATACCAACTTACAAAACACTTCTTCAATTTGGACCCCTTCTATTTTCAAACCTCATAACTTTCTTATTTCATATTCCTTTTAAATGATTTAAAGTGATATAGGTGCACCACTTAAAATGATATAGGTGAACTCTAACAGCAACAGAGCAACATACAAGGAATTTTTTGGCCATTCGAAAATGGCTTTGATAGTGTTTGGTGGTTTGTTTTATTGAGTTTTTCACCCCCATTTACTTTGCGGGGCCATAACTTTCTCGTTTCTGATCCATTTTGACAATTGTTAACGTCAGATGTGCCAAGAGAAAGGGTTCAAGTTTTGTTTGGACACCAGAAACAACAGAGCTCTCACCTGGGATCTGGCCTGCCCTGAGTGGTTAAGTGTTCACTCATTGGCCAGTCTACCCTAAAGGGAAGAGGAGGATTTTGATTAGTTCGGAATTGGGCATTGCACTTGTTCAGTTCATATGCACGCAACATCATTCATTGTATTTATTTGAATGGAACTTAATTTCCACAAAATTTGGTGATCATCCACTTGTAGTGCACTTTATTATCAAAGCCCAAGTTTGATAATAACAATTAATGAAATTCCTTGGCAACTTTTGATACTAATTATATCATTAATAAAATGTTTTTTCAAAAAAAAAAAGATTGTGAATGGAAATGGAGAGTCTACTGGAAATTTCAAGAATATTATATTTTGAACAAAGAATCTTCAAATTGATTAATTATTCAATAGACATGTGTTGAAGAACACCCCTATATTTAGGGTATGACTGCCATCAAATCCTGAGAAGGGGAAAGGCACCCCCCAACAAAAAGAAACTATTCCTATCATTTTATCCTTTTCATAGTTGATTTTCATAATTCATTGTCATTGATAGTGCAACAAATAGCATAAGGTGTAAGTTTAATACATTACATTCTCAATTTGGGCATGGACAGAATGCATATCAACCATCACAAAAAATGTTAATTTTACACAGATGTTAGTATGAACTCAAAACTGGGGTAATCTGTAACATGTTACTGACTGCAGCCTGCCTGCTTTACTATGGTAGAGCATCACTCTTTGTTGAACTTGATTTTTGAAAACAATTGTCCCTTTGTTAGGGGATCACTAGGGTCATCTGTTCCTACTTTTGATCTGTTCATAGGCCACAAAAGTTGTGAGTTTCAGTGTGCACCTTAGACCACCTGTGATGAGTTTTTGCATGGAACATGACAAAGGCCATGGGCGTCACAGGCTCAATCCTCCCCATCCTGGTTTTCCTACTTGAAAAGCTTGATCATGTCATTGATTCATACAATTGTAATCACTGCCTCTGTTGCAAACTACAGAAGACCACAGAAACCAAAGAGAGAAGTCAGCACACTTGTTATGATTTTGCATCCTTGAACATATTAGTAGTGCATTTGTTGTTGTCATATTGTTTGTAGCATTCATCACTATACTTTCTATTGTCATGTTTGCAAAACACTCATCAATATATTTGTTGTTGTCATGTTTGGAATGTTCAAGTCACTATATTTCTTGAATTTATTTATGAATTAACAAAAAAACCCTAAGGCCTAAATGAATGGGTTTGGTATTGTTCATTTCCTATATAGTTATGTAGAGAATCATGTCAAATGCCATGTATATATAGAAAGATTTTATGGTCATGTAGGAGGATCAACAATATAATCACTTAGCATTTGGTTCCATGTGATATCCATTGCATTGGCTACTTGAATGTTGATTGTTCATTTTTTTTGTTATTGATTTGTTGCTTACATGATCTTGCAATAGTGTGTGTCAGCAAAAACCTCAGGCCTTGTTTAGAGATGGAAGATTTGTCATCAGATGGTGCAAAGTGGTCAATTGGATTTAAGGCAAAATGAACAATCACAGAAAATGCAGATAGCCAGTGATCATGACTTCTGAGACTGTTTTTCCTCTACAACCACATAAGGCCATGTTTCAGTTCAAACTTTGTGCAAAAAGTCATTTAACATCCAAAAGGAACTGGTTAGGAAGGAGAGACCTGGATAATCTTCAGTTTGCTCATGGAGGGCTCAATTACCCCAGCTTCAACATTGTTGCTTACAACTCCTTTGATCAAGTCCAACCAGGTTCTGTAAAAAAAATTGAAGCAGTCAGTACCTAGAGAACTAGAAGTCTGGGCACTAACATTGGAGGCAAATACTGCATTCCTTCACAATGACATAAACACCTCACATAGGATCGCACTGAGACCAACCATGTGAGATGTTTACTATTGCAAGTACAGATGTCTGGTTTCAGTTTTCTGCTTGGACCACACATGACCTGGTGATCTAAGCTACCTCCCTTCTGTGGTGAGCCCCTTTACTCCCATAGATGGTTCAAATGAGTTCAAAACCTAGATAATGTGTCAATTGATGATGAAGGCCTCTCCATGCATACTGCTGCAACATTCTTTGAAAGTCTTGAGTAAACTTTGAGTTTACATAATGGTAGCATTTTCCTACACTCATTGGAGACATACCCAGAAAGGTGCTGCTTATCAGCCTTTGTCTGAGCATTGCGGTGATAAGCACACAGTTTTGCCACCAGCTCAGTTGCATCCTTTGCAGGATTTACTGCCAACACTTGTTCCAATCACCCAAAACATGCCTTGTGTAATGTGGTCATTCATGACTATCCTTCCAGACTACACAGAACAAGACTCCCCTGTCAATTCACACCTATATATGCATCCTTTGCAGACTTGCAAAACAATGAGGGATTAGGAGAAAAGTCAAACCACTGCATCTCTACTGAAGTAAGTGACTTTGCAAAGACAGTCTTCCAGCAACAGATTATTGCTTGCCACTCCATTCACAAATAGCAAAACAAATGAGACTTCAAAAAGAATAGAGAAATCTCCATTCTCACAATGAAGAAAAAATAGCAAGGTTAACACTTCCTCAGGAAGCCATAGAAAGAACCAAACAAGGAAGGAAATACTCAAACTAAGACCAAAAGGCTAGGTTACCTTTGGGATTATGAGAAGAGCCAAGGCAAATTCAACAACAGCTAGCTGCTCTCTTGAGCCCAGTGTTGTTGCCAAATTTTCCAAGTAGACACAGAGTGCTGCCTCTGCTGCTCCACCTCCAGCTACCACCATATTAGATTCCAATGTCCATTGGACAATGCTCAAAGAATCGTGAATGGAGCATTCCATTTCATCTAGCATGTAGTCATTTGCTGCACATCAAGATTGAGACCTATTAAGAAAAAGCACATCAAGCTTCACATATTGACTACCTGACAATCAAAGTCAAAGCTGAGTCATAAGGTGAATTACCACTAACATAATCTTAGATTCAGTCTTTGAAATCACCATCTACCCATTAGAAGAGATCAAATTGGCCATTTAAATTCTTGGGACAATCTGGAAGAGGTACAAAAATCCTGGATAGAATATGTCCAGAAAGTCAGTGCAGAAGACACAAGGCAGGGGAAAATCTAGCTTGAGGGCACCTACTGGTCTTGAGCTTTTTGCACCCTTGATGAGCATGACATCATCATCAGCCACCCTCTCCTCTACTACCTCTTCAGCACTTCCAAGCAGTGCTGCACCAAATGTCTCACCACCTTCTATGTCTGCAAAGGTAAGTACCTGTGCTACACCACCCAATATTCAGCAATTTCCTCTCCAAACTAAATTTTTTGTCTCATGTGTTGTCCCAAGCATTTTACTTACAATGGTCAGATAGCATCAGGATAGCAGGGAACACAACACACATGAACAACATCTTCAAAAGAACAGAGAATTTCTCAATACACACACGACTTAAGTCAACCTGAAAAGAATTGAAGTGATATGGAATTTCAGATATAACAAAATAACAGCAACCAAACAACAAGCATGAAAAAGATGAAGTCCAGCCCTAGAGAAAATAGAAACAAAGACCAAGAAACAAAAGTGAGGAGCAGTTTGAATGACAGCAACAGTTGTACACATGTTCAGGAACCTTTGGCATTGCATAGCTACAATACATGCCCATTGACTTCATAAATTCCTGACAATGCACATAGGTTGATGTCAAACATTAACCAAAAGAGTTCATGACAAGCCCAGTAGTAACAGGAAAATTTAGTAATGATGCTGGTTAGCTCAACAAATCTTGAAAGAGAAAGAGAATACCAAAAGATGGATATTAGGAACAAATAGTCCATGTGCAAATCTTCTAAGGATGACTTAAGGATAACTTTTGAAGAAAAACTGGACAGGAATTAGACTCAATAAGGTAATCCAAAAAGTCAAAGAGAAGAGGTAGAAGGTAGCATAAAAGATTGCATAATTGGTGCACTTTGGGATACCAACCAATTGACTCACTAAACAAGAGGAACAAGTTATCTAACAAGAAATGAAGCCAAGAAGATGAAACTGCAGCATTAACTTCCTCTGAATTAACTTATACTCATACCTAAGACATCTTCAAAAGAACAGAAATTTTCTCAATGCAAGCTTGCTCAAACATTCATCATCATACTGCTGCAGTTTCTACTAAAACAATCTGCAGTTAATGAAGAAATGAGAAAATTAGAACCAATGAGTTGAAGGTTTTTGATCTTCAGACCTGAGTTGCACCGGTTGCCTTGGCAATGTGCCTCATATGCTCCTTACTCACACGCCTCACAGCAATAGCATTGGCCTCCACAAAATACTGCACCCAACATTCAACCCAAAGTTCAACCTTAAAGAGTCTCACCTTAAAATTCAACCATAAAAAACCCATCATAAGGGATGTTGCAACTCTTAAGTGCCATATCATCAATGCCCTTAGTTGTGAGAATCACATTAGCACCTGCCCTCAAAACCTTCTCAATTCGTTCTTTTGTGATATCAGCTTCCCTGTGGCATGTAAGCATACAAATAACTTTACAAAAGAGTGAAAAATGTAACAACATGCAAATGAGTAAAATCACATGTTACTGCACCCCAATTCCACCAGCTCCAATTATGGACTTTAGGTCACATCACATTTTGGTAAAAGACAACATTTCAAGTTACAAAACCTGGACTAAACTCTCCATAATGCACCAGAAACTAACTCAAGACTGGAAGAGAAGGGATCAGCTGCACTCACTGCTGATGAATTTTCTCCAGTTCCCTTGGATCAGTTACTAAAACTTGAATCTTCATTTGCATTTTTGTCCGCTGCAGATTGACATCCAAGCATGCTATGTGAGCTGGGGCCACACGCTTGAGCATTCCCTGGGCAGCTCTACCAGTGTTCAGGGCATGGCATAACCATTCAGCAAATAACTCTCTTTTGCACTCTTTCCATGAGCCTTGAGAATGTTGATTGCCTGTGCATAACACCCACCACAATGATAAGCAAAAGGCAACCAGAAAATAAAGCTGGTATCCTTTAAAGCAAATAATGCACAATGCAGGAGATTCAATATAACACACCTTGATAGGGTACTTTATTTCCCCCTTATCATTCATGGTTTTCACAGCCAAAACTGCATCCACAACCTGTAACAGCAAAGAAAAACTTATTAGAAAGCTGTAGCAAAAATTAAGTCTAGTATATCTCCATGACAGTAGTGGCAGAGAAAAGATAAAGTGCAAAGAAAGCTTGCCATTTTTGCAAAAAAGTCACTGTCATTCCCAATAATCTTCGAAGACATGCTTGTTTTGGCACAGTTGATCAGTGATTCTTTACCCAACTTCTCTACCTGCACAATGAGTGGTATCAATGCCCTTCTAATCTGGTGCAGCTGAAAACCAAACAACACAAAAAGTTGACCTAGTACGAAAAAAAACACCAAAATGTGGGAAATCTTGGCACAGAGAATGACAACTGGCATACCTTGATGGCAAGTTTGTCATCAATATACTTAGATGCCTCCCGCATGGCAAGCTGCAGGAGCCAAATTGTTGCACCCAATGAATTTATGAAGATATGTTTGAAACACAACTCACAGAGTTGGAAGTAGGCATAGTGGGGGGTCTTATCCTCTCAAACCCAGGAGCATGTTGAGACAACAGTACTGCTGTCTTGAACTATCACTATCCATTGGGACAATCCATATAACCAACACATGCATCAAGCAGGACATCCGCTCCCCAACTGAGTTTGGAAAACTGCAGCTTTGTTGGGTACATGAGAAAAGAAAGCTGTGTGAAATGGTGTAGTTATGAGAAGTGCTATGAGGTCGCAGAATTGCAATGCAAAAGAGTGGCCATGGAATCGTTCCTTGAAAGAGAGCAAACAATAAGTGTCATTCAAAGAAAATAGAGCAAGATTTATATATCTGACTTACGCGATATACACTTATTATTGATGTGGGGTGCATCTTGATTCTGACAAGGTTGTTGGCTCACTGCAGACACCAAGAGGACAAAAAGACAAGTCAGATACTGGGCTGGAAGGATAATGCTCATCCTTCCTTTGCAATGCTCTGTGTTTAATCCACAACTGCAACTGCAATTGTGACCTTCAAGAGCTCTGCTGCAATGATTACCACAGAAGTAGTTCCATCTCCCACCTCACGGTCTTGCAATTCTGCAAGCTCCACTAGAACCTGCAGACAAAATGAGTTTCAAAAGATTTTCAGTACTTGCAACAACTTCTTAGCATTTCCAATGGGCCCTGATTTGGTTGATGATCTACACATATCTTCACAAGAATTGAGAACTTCTCCATACTTGCAGTCTCAAGAATAGAAATTGAGTCATGAGTATACAATACAGGTATAGAGGTTGCAGATCCAACAACATGTCATTTAAAAGGAAAAAAGCAGAGATAAAACCTAAAAAGAATTGCAGGAAAAGCAAAACACTATGAAGGTACCTGTTGTGTCTGATCCATCAAAACCCAAATGAAATGTCAAGAATGAATGCAACTGTAACCTTACATGTCTCACTCACAACGTATCAGACCATCACCTTCAATAGCAACATGTGTGGTATTGACCAGCTACCAGAACATCCACACTGACAGACAACTTCCATAGTATTGGGAAGTGGGTAGAAGTTGATATCTTAGCATGATGATGAGATTCTACTCCTGTTGCCATGATGATCACATGTTACCCTGTGAATTGATGAGTAATAAACCCAAGGAATCTGGATACTTTGAATGTTGTCATGCATGTCTTGACCATGAGGAGCATGTCATTATGTTGACCATCTAGGGCCCAGATTTGAGACCAGAGGAGGTTTCCACAGGAAGTAAGAAGAAGAATTTGTTTGCTCCTGATGAAACTTAACCTTCGGAAC
This sequence comes from Sphagnum tenellum, assembly GCA_963921925.1. NCBI lineage: Eukaryota > Viridiplantae > Streptophyta > Sphagnopsida > Sphagnales > Sphagnaceae > Sphagnum > Sphagnum tenellum. The sequence goes on from OY998155.1 coordinate 9,373,098, forward strand.
ATGATTTTGAACACTGCTTTCCCGCCAGCTATCACTCTCTTTCTTTTACCTCTGCAGCAGGATGCTCCACCTCAAGCATTTTCAGAATAGTAGCTCCATCATTTGTTATGGTGACATCTCCAATATCACCAACAATCATCTACAAACAGATGAGCCACAAACAATGTTATGCAACACTATGGAACTTGGACCGAGACAAATAAGATAATGCTTGTTCTTTCTTCTCTTTTGCAATTTGACAAGAAAAAGAAAAAGAGCTCAGCCTCCTCCAGTGTATGGATGTCACTACAATCTCGTCTCATCAGTGCTCATTGCAAGAAGCCTTAAACCTTCTGCTGCAAGCCCCAAGCAAGATGGAGCAACTACAAAGGTTTCCAACTGAGGACACGCCAAAACAGAAGAAGAAGAAGAAGAAGAAGATGCGCACCTTGTCAAGGCCAACAGGGCCTAATGAGCTTTTCACTATATTGGCGATGGCTTGGCAAGCCATGACTGCAATATTAGCATCCAACCCCGGGACAGAAACAATAAATCCCCTCAAAATCAGCCACAGTAGTGCAAACAAGAACAAGAAGAGCCAAAACGTCTCATAGCACAGCAAAAACGCTGAACACTGACAAAGACTCCTCCCTCCTCCTTCGCAATCAACAAAAACTTCACCAATAGAAGATCAAGTCTCTCAGCGCCATAAGTAAGCTAATGTTTCCACAATTACCGTTAGCAATTCGGAAAACAAAACCAAAAAAAAAAAAGCAAGTACAAACAGAAGTCCTAGGAGGTAGTCCTAATGCATACCGTTTTGCGTGCGGACATCTTGTCCGGTCTGCCGATCTCCCAGAATTATTTCAAGGTTGTTATGCCACATCTTATATATTAATTCACTACGTCCGTGACAGAGCTCGGGTTTCAGGCCGACTGGGCCCGGCCCGTCCTGTTCTCAGAGTTTTCTTTCAAAAGATTTGTGGACTCTGAGCCGGAATTTCCTGTTCTGAGAGTTTTCTTTCAAAAGATCTGTGGTTTCTAGGCCGGAATTTCCTGTTCTCAGAGTTTTCTTTCAAAAGATTTGTGGTTTCAAAGCTCGAGGTTCAGGCCGACCGGGCCCGGCCTGTCAGTCAGAATTTCCTGTTCCCAGAGTTTTCTTTTAAAAGATCTGTGGTTTTTGAAGCGACTAAATCAGGAAGCGGCTAAAACGTCGCAAAGAAAATGTGTGTGTTTTTGTGATGTTTTTGCAGATCGTTTTCATCGATTTGTGATGCGCTGTTGAGAGGAGCAGATTTGAAAACGAGCGATGGTTTTATTGCAGGTATGTATGTATGTGTTTGCTTGTGGTACTGTGTTTTCGTAAGGTGATTTTGTTGCAGTTTGTCGGCCTGGTAGTTTATCTACTGTATAACCATTTGTCTCACAACCCATCTGTCCTATTGTGCAGTTACATGTTTATTTATGGTGGAAAAAATTCAGAGGTAAAGCTCAAACATGGCATGAAATCAATCCCTGTTGCAAAAGACTTGCTTTGCTGCAACTACTCATGATCAGTCAAAGCCATATTGGTTTACGCACAACACTGAACTTGATCAGCTCCTCCCCCTCCGGCCTCGAGTGATGACATTCTTAGCACTGGATACATAACAAATGCAGCCGTCAAGTGACAATTGTGGATCAGGAGTTGAAAGTTTCTGACTGGTCATCAGAGACCTTCAATTGATGCGAAGCTAGAACATAGAGAAAGGCTTCGCCCCCGTGGCTTCCGAGCTCATGTCTTTGTTCCTTCTTTGCCATTGTCCTCACCTTTTAGTGCCATGCGGTGGCCCCACAACCCCTCAAGGTCCTACCTGCATTTCAATTTCCAAATCTCTTTTCGAGTACAAAAAAGAGAAAAGAATTGTGCAATTGCAAGACATCCTTCATCAATCTATAACCACATCTTTCTGAAGCCCTTGACAAAGCACACTCCGATTTTTTAGCAATCCTCATACTGGAACCTGCAATGAGACATGCACTCCTGTTCCCCTAGAAAAAAATGGTATAATTTTTTTTTCAGAAACTCGAAACTTTTGCAGAGAGCAAGAAGAAACGTCATTGCGACTAGGGAAAACTTATGAAACACAGAAGAGAAAGAGGAACACGAGGATCATGCTCAGTGCGCCATCGCCACTGAAGCAAAGAGCTCGTTGCACTCATATGTCGAAGGCAGAACTCCAGGTCCTCAGAAACATCATCTGGCGTCCGGGCATCCAGGATCCCAGGTCTTAAAAATCGAGATCCTCAAATCTCTACGAACTAAAAGGGCCGTTGGGGCCTGTCCTAATCCAGGTCCTCAGAAAGTTCATCTGGACCCAGGATCGCAGGTCTTAAAAGTCGAGGTCCTCAAAACATGACAAAGTACCTATAGTGGCCATTATTTAAAGTGCCATTCAATTACGCCAGAAATAAACCTCTTCTGTTTGATTGTTTGTTTTTTTGTTTGCTGCTGTTCCCAAGACAGATACACACTACTTTCAGCTCCTGGTTCTTGCGACAACAAGCTAAGCTAGAGTACATGATCCACCTACAGCAAAGGACAAAGACTTCGAACCGCAAGGACTCGCGGGAAAGGCGCGAAGCTGGCGGGAAGAAGAAGGAACAAACAAAGACGAAGCAAGAAAAAGAAGACTCTTCTTTCTCTTGTCTGTTTCTTCCTTCCTTCCTTCTTCTCACACAGGCTTTCTTTCTTTCTTTCTTTCTTTTTTCTCAATTTTCTGATGTTGTTCAAGTAGCGATCATCTGAAAAAATCTTAAGGCAATTGTGGCGAATTTTGGCTATTTTTATTTAGAAATTCGTTTTTTATAGCCAGATTTGGCAAAATTCAAATCATGAAAATAAACAAAATCTTAAGCACACTTTCATATTTTTGGCATTTGAGGCGATTTTTGCTATTCTTAATTAAAAATTTCGTTTCTTATCTTAGCAAGTTGTTTTTTAAAACAAGGAGTTTGTTATTCAAAATCTTTTTCACAAAGTGACAAAAATTGGCCCAAATGTTTTTTCTTGATCTATGTAACTCTTATTGTAGACTTTAAGTTTTTCCAAAATTGACATAACTACATGCAGGGAAAAAAGAAGGGGAAAATTAAAAAAAGGAAGATTAAAAGCAAAAAAGGTCGGGCCAAATTCATTAGGCCCAAGACCAATGTTGGGCAGGAATTTGGTTTTTTAATAACCACTAATTTTAAATTTTATAAATATTTTGAAAACCAGAGAACCATCAAATCCATTTTTCCTTTGAATTTGAGAAAGAATCAAACTGAGATACCCACTACCACTGGTTCCAGCTATTTCAAACCCCTCAAAAAAACCTTCAGTTATAAGGGCGGGTATATGAAATTGTTTTTCAATGTAAAAAATAAATCATGTTGAATTTATGGGAAGTGGACTGAAATTGGATTTAATTTTTGGAACGAGAACCAAAAATTGGCGACGAGTGGGGGACAGGTGGAGAACCGTACCTAGTTCTCCTTGGGTTAATGAAAACCAGTTGGGGGGTGGGGTTTGGAACCACACCCAGTTCTAGTTGGGGTTAATAAGAACCGAAACCCAAAAACCCAAAAAAACATTTGCTCACAAAACCCAAAAAAAAAACATTTTGGTGAATTTTCGCCACTTTGAATATTAATCTGAGAGCTTCGTGTTGTTGCCGTTAATCTACTTTGATGGGAAATTCAAAATTCAAAATTGTCGTCGAAACGATGGCCGAATACGACACCTCACAGTTTCACCCTCGTAATCTAAATTGTGTCCTAAGCCTCGACGCCAAGCAAGCTCATGCCATTTGCGCGCTCCATAGCCTATCAGGAAAAACAAAGGTAGAACAACATCTGGCAATTGTTGACCGTTTTTTGAAACACCTAACCTAAAGTCTGAGAAAAGCCAGAAAGCACAAAATGACAACGACGACAAGTTCAACACACTGTTTGAACGTGCTCAAAAGAAGATCGAAGCAAGAATTGCACAATCGCAATAGATCTTTGAGCAGGTCGCCAGCAACTTTCTGGAACGTATCACAGCAACCCAACAGTCAGCCCCCACTGCCAGTCATGACAATGAGTGACGTGCTCCCAAGTCACGGGGGTGAAACCCACTTGAGGGTCTCACAAAGTCAAGTTGCGGAATTCGGGACTTGGTAGCACACTCCCGGCTTCCAACTCTAGAAAGGGGTAGAGGGTCAAATTGGGAGCCTAGGGATTAGACTAGGAAGAGGACTTAGTTGATCAAGCTAGAATCTACATCAAAACAAACCACCCACGTGGTTAGATCATATTCCGGGACCCCTTTGGGTGTTGGGACAAGCCACGGGCACTTCGGACCACAAGACTCACCACGGCCTGGACTCGGGGGATGCCACCACCATCCCCCATATAGTATACTCTGCGACCCCCCGTGAGGGCTACATCCAAATGGCACAAATTCTCGGGACTCCCAAGTTGGAGTCCCGAAATCCAACCAAGTGTCCCGGTTTTGGACTCTTGAGACTTTGAGAGGCCGTAGCTCCTCGCCCTGAACTTGGATCGCAACAAGGTCTGAACCAAAGTTGTAGCCCTTGTCTAGATCTTTTCAACGACGTATTGCACTCCCGAATCGGACATTGGGAGCTGGTCAATTCTTGACTTTTAGTGGTCGAGAGTCAAACTGCCAGTTTGACTCCCGGCCTTTCTTTTGCCCATAACTTGGGCGACAGATATCCAAATGGCCAATGCGAGGTCATTTTCGATATCTACGCTTTAAGACCTTTCCAATGTCATTAAAAACACCCCAATGCAAGGTGTTTTGGGTCCTGCTGTTGAGCTCTAAACATTTGGGAGTCCCGGAGGACTCCAAATCCCCACTTTTTCCAAGTGTTGGGCTTCACCCCCACACTTGGCCAAAGTAGGGTTGCGACAATGAGGTTACAAAACAACTTGTTAAAGAGGTGTTGAAGGAGTCAGGGGGAAAGTGGGTGGACGTTGTGAAGAAGGTGGGCAAACAAATGGACAACTTTATCAGCCAAGGTGAGGCCAGGGAACGTTCCACACACTCTTACAACGCACGTATCATATGATTTGACGAAACAGAAGGTGAGACAACATAGCAACTGCTAGATAAAGTCAATAGTTAAGTTCTACAAGGATAGATGAAGCTAGCCATCAAGGTTGTGGCAGTAGTGCATCAGCCCTTTAGCAGGAAAGCTGAAACCAAACTTGGGACTATACGCACACGAGCTGTATTTGTTACTTTTGCTACAATTGAGGACAAAAAAGTTGTCTGTCAAAACCATGTAGCTCTAAAAGGTACCCACTGGGGCTTGGAAGAGGATTTGACCAAACAATAGCAAAAGCAGAAGAGGGCATCATGGCATCTATTTAAGAAGGCCAAAGCGGAAAAAAAAAAAACTTACTGGTGTGGCGTAGACCTTTACATCAATGACACCAAAATCACAGCTCAGCATTAAGGGTGCTGGGACTAGAGAGCATTATGAATCTCCCTGTGGAACATCCATGGGGGGACAAACACGAAGGTAAGTACCAGTTCACATATACAGAGACTATTTGATGACTCAGATGTTGTTGCACTAACTGAAACACACTTGTTCCCTAATGAAACACCATTACATATGCCTGGTTTTCAGTGTTTACACAATCCACACCTTGTATTTGACATGAGCTCCGTCAGAGCAGCAGTGAAGCATAGTGGTGGTGTTGTAATATTTGTGAATGACTCATGGTCAGACTGTGTATCCCTATGGAAACAGAGCACAGATGGCACCAGGTTGGGGCTGCATCGTTGTTTTTGGTTGTAATGTATGCTCCACCCAAAGGGTCCCCATATGCTGATGAAGGTTTATTTGATAACATTGCTACAGAGGTTGGCATGATTCAGGATCTTGGGGGTAGTATTTTACTGATTGGTGATTTCAATGCAAGGACTAGTGTAGCTGATGACTATGCTAATTGTCGTCACTTTGCAGATCACATGCCTAACACGCTGCCATTGGGGAATGACTTCCCGGAGGTTTTGCCTGAGCGACATAACTCGGACAAGGGGGGGTTGAAAGGTTGGCACAATGAGTTCTTAGACCTTTGCCACTCCTTAGGATTGTTCATTCTCAATGGCAGGATCACAGGCAATGAATCAGGGGAGTGCATTTACTTTGCCAATGGCGGCTCCAGCCTTATGGATTATATGGTCACATCACCTACTCGTTTGATTGTGCCACATCACTTGTTGTACATAAATGCCTTCTATTCTATGGAAAAGGGTGTGATTCCGACCACATGCCACTTTCACTCAACTTGTAGTTACCTTAATAACATGTGTCATCAACAACTTCAGAATCACGTGCAGACATCCGTCATTTCAAACATGATGTTAGCAAGTGCACATAGTATTGTCAGCACCTGCAACAACAGATTACCCAGTGCACAACACAAATGAGTGACATAGACAATGTTGACATGGCCATGCAGTTGTTGCATGATTGCATTTATAACGCTGCTGCGACTATGCATGGCTGCCCTACGGCACGCACCAGTACAACATAACATCGTCATCAACCATGGTTTGATATTGAATGTCGCAACAAGCACAAGGAAGTATTTGCATATGCAAAGCTTCATCTTGATAGCCATTTAGCACACGAACGGAAGAAGCAATTTAAACAGCTACTGTGTCGTAAGAAACGCATGTACAAGAAGCTACAAGGCCGACAATTGTGTGCACTAGCAAAGATCGATCCAGCCAGCTTTTGGAGGCAGTACTCCACGAGCAAGGAGCAATCTGTTGCTATCAGCAAAGTAGACTTAGTTGCCAGGTTCCAGAAGTTGTTGGAAGGACAATGCCCCAATAATACAGCTGGGGGACAGGGCAGCTCTATAGATCAGGAGGTCCCAAGCTTGTCACACCCTTTTGCAAGTGATGATTACATCGTACTAAACTGTGACATAACCTTAGATGAGAGTGCGCAAGTGATGAGGAGACTCAAACGTAACAAGTTTGCTGGTTTAGATGGCATCAAAGCAAAGTTTCTCCTAGATGCTGGCGATATGTTACATGTACCACTGCAGATTGTGTTCAACAAGTTGTTGCAACAAGGTTATTTAGTAGGCTTATGTACCGAAGTCATTCATGCATTGCACAAGGGTGGTGATGCCTTGCAATTTGAGAACTACAGGGGAATCACAGTGGGTCCTGTACTAGCTAAGGTGTTTGCCATGATTCTAACAGTTGAGCAGCTGGGCAGAAGAGAAGGGCCTACGTGCCAGGGGACAGGCTGGTTTTAGGAAAGACCTCCGCACCATGGATAACCTGTACATTTTGCGAACGCTCATTGAAAAGAGCACCCACAAATGCAAAAAGTTGTATTGTTGTTTTGTGGACTTTGCCTTGTGTTCTGCTATGGCAAGTGTTGGTTGAGATGGGAATTGTGGGTCGCTTCATGCAATGTCTACAGAACATGTATAGCCAGGACAACGTTAGAGTTATGCATCCAATAGAAGGGTTATCAGCCCGGTTCTCATGTGGCATTGGGGTCAAATAAGGTTGTCCACTAAGCCCACTGCTTTTTGGACTCTACCTTGATGGACTTGAGAAGCATCTAGATGCACTTGATTGCGACAGCTCGCCATAGCTAGTAGACATAGTAGTCAAATTACTGCCATATGCAAATGATTTCGCATTGATGTCAGAGACCCCACAAGGGTTGCAGAAACAAATAGATATTATGTCTGAATTTTGTGTTGAACGACAATTCGTCATCAATGTGAGCAAGACCAAGGTGGTGATGTTTGAAAAATGCCGATGTGCAGCGCCAGAATTCACATACAGAGGGACAACCATTGAGCGGGTTCAATCATTCAGATACCTGGGCTTAGAGTTACATAGTATAAGAGGCATGGCAGTAGCCATAGACAAACTAACTGTTGCTGGGAAGAAGGCACTATTTGCATTACGCCGCAGATGCAATGATCTAAGCATAACAGATCCAAAAGTAATGTGTCAGTTGTTCGACTCACTGGTACGCCAAGTACTGAGCTATGCATGCGAGATGTGGACAAGTTGTACAAGGGCGAAAGGGTTGCAACAAGCAAAACAAGTACATAGAATGTTCCTCAGAGGAATATTAGAGGTCAATAAAACAACAAGCACTTTTGTTGTGTTGGGGGAGTTTGGAAGGTATCCATTGGAGTATTTCTGGTGGCAACAAATTCTCAAGTATTATGATAGACTATGGGAATCTACACCAGATCGTCTGTTAAACTGTGCCTACCAGACCTAGCTCCAGATGCTCAATGTGCTCAATGATAACCAACAGCGTTGGCTCTGGAACGTGCAGTTGTGGCTTGACGACCAAGGGGTTGGGGTTCTCTATACTAATGTCAAGTGTGCTGTAGCAAGTGCACATGCTTCTTATCTAGAATCCACTTATGGTGAACATGCCAGAACCAGAAGTAGTAGATTACGTACATACCAGCTGATGAACAGGAGCTGTACAATAGAATCTGGGTACTCATATGCACATCAGAGTTATTTGCAAATGATCACAAATGTTCAGCTCAGGCAATCTTTGTCAAGGTCCAGATGTTCAAACCATCGTTTGGAAGTAGAGTGTGGCAGATATGCAAAGCTTGAAAGTGTACCAAGGAAAGATAGGGTTTGTCGCTTATGTTCCCTAGGAGCTGTTGAGGATGAAGACCACCTGATGCTAGTGTGCCCAGTTCACCATGACATTCATTGCAAGTTTGGTCAACAGCTAGGGAAACAATTGACACCATGCAGCTTACTGCCTGAATTGATGCATTCGACTACTTAGAAAGCGGTAGCTTTGTACTTAATTTCTTGCCTAGAGAACAGGAGTGTTTTGCTAAATCAACTAAGTAACAGTCATCAAATGGATCTTTCTGGTCCAAGTATTGACATTAAAAGAAAGAAAGAAAGAAAGAAACATGATCTGATTTTTGGAACCAGAACCAGATTTTTGAAATATGATTTATGATTTTCTTTTTTTTCTTTTTCTTGTCTCTTTTAACAATATTTTGTTAGGCCTAGCATTCAAAGAAAACAAGAAAAGAAAAAAAAACGCCAATTCTTTTGTAAAAACCAATAAATGTACTCGGAAAGAAAAGAAAAGAAAAGAAAAGAATGACAATAAGAATAAGTATGGTATAAAAAGAGGAAGGGAAAACAAAGAAGAAAAGAAGTCCACTTTATTATTATGTTCGCGGGACTTGAGACGTCCGTCGTCCCTTCTACGTCCGGCGACGTCTGTCCTCGAACGTAGTATCTAGGTCTGGGACGCTGCTGTTCTTTTAGGCTGGAGTGAACCAGCAGCCACCAATGCACCAGTTCAGGATGAGGCCGTTCAAGCCGTTTTGGGGATGATCTAAAAACACATCCTCTTCCCCTGCCCAAGGATTTTTCAGCCCCCTACTCTGCCCCAAAATTTTCCCCTCCTACCTACTTCCCCCCACTCCTACCTACCTCCCCCCTCCTACCTCCCTCACCTCATTTCCCATTCACTCATCTCCAAAGCTTGGGAGAGATCCCGAGCTTGAGTAGCACAGAGCTACTAGGAGACATAAACACAAGGCTTGAGGAAGGTGGAGAGCTCAATGTTTAAGGAAGGTGGAGAGCTCAATGTTTAAGGAAGGTAGAGAGTTCAATGTTCAAGGAATGTGGAGAGGAGAAAGCAAGAGGAGCGCTTCCCGAATGTAGAAGCGAAAGAAAAAAGGTAAACTCTCTCCCTTCTCTGAATTTTTTTTCTTGTGTTTTGTTGTTCTTCTATTTGAAAAGAGGTAAGCTCCCTCCCTTCTCGCAATTTTTTTCCTTTTCTATGGTTTTTCTTTTTATTTGTGTTTTTCTTTTCTTCTATTTGAAAAGAAGAAGATGTCAAAAGAAAGCGCTTGAAATGAAAGGGCAAAAGCAAGAGGATAGAAGTAGGAACCAAAAGTGCGAAGGCAAAGTGAGAGCTTGAAGGTAAGTTCCTTCCCATTCTCTACATTTTTTTCCTTTTCTATGGTTTTTTTTTCTTTGTGTTTTTTTTTTCTTTTCTTATGCTTGAAAAAAAAAAGATGCCAGGAGAAAAGACCTGAAACAAAAGTGCAAAAGCAAGAGGGTAGAAACAACAACCAAAAGTGAAAGGGCAGAGCAAGAGCTTGAAGGTTTGCTCCTTCCCTTCTTTTGGTTTTCTTGTGTGTTTTGTTTTTTTTTGTGTTTGAGAAAAAGAAGACAACAGCAATGTGACATCGTCTTCTTTTGTGGTGGTGTTGTAAAGAAGAAAAAGATGATGGCAATGTGCCATCGTCTTCTTTTGTGGTGTTGTTGCATCAAATAAGGTGATGGCAACTTGTTGCCATCATGTTTTCTTTGGTGGTGTTGAAATGAAAATGACAATGGCAACTTGTTGTTGTTGCTTTATTTTCTGTGTTACAAAAGAAAAAAACAATGGTAATGTGTCATCGTCTTTTTTATGGTGTTGTTGTAGCAAAGAAGGCAACGACAACTTGCTACCATTGCCTTTTTCTATGGTGGTGTTGAAGTGAAGAAGGCAACATCAACCTATTAATGTTGTCTTATTTTCTATGTTAGAGAAGAAGAAGACAACAGCAATGTGCCATTGTCTTCTTTTGTGGTGGTGCTATTGGAACAAAGAAGGTGATAACAACAAGTTGTCATCACCTTTCTTTATGTTTGAGAAAAAGAAAAGAAGACGACATTGTGCCCTTCTTTTATGTGTCTGAAAAGAAGACAATTGCACAACAACAACTTGCAATACCCGAACTTATACTTACCTCTACTAACTGGAATGTTGGGGTTTCATTGCAATACCTACATCCGTACTTACCTTTACAAACTGGAATTTTGGGGCATGATTGCAATACTTGCATTTGTACTTACTTCTACCAACTGGGATTTTGGGGCCTAGTTACAATACCTGCATCTAACACTAATATTATCACTATCCTTGTGTTTTTTGCAATTCACACTTTTTGTGCTTATTACTTGGGAACAATAATGACCTTTGTGCCATATTAGACTTCATGTGTGTGTTGAATACATGATGTTCAAAGAATTTGGGGTATGATTTCCTCCATACAAAATTGATTCTAAAAGAAAATCCTTAGTGCTAATGGCAACAATCTTGATTAGTAATTGAAACATTTATTCATGACATCATTTAGTCTATGGAACATATGGAAACAAAGGAAATTCAAATTATGGTATAGATTTAAACAAGTGAAATGATCAAAACCAATACAATGAACAAAATTTAGAATATAAACCTTAAATTCTAAAATATATGAACCAAATTCTTATACACTAAATAATAAAGCATAACCTTAAAAATCCAAATAATATTTTGCCATACGCCTTATTGCAACCCTAATTATACAAACCATAACAAAAAAATGTCTTAGTGTTATATGTCTTAAACTAAAAAACTATTCAAACTATACAAATTATATGATGCAAAATACGTGAATATTTAAAAACAATTAAATAAATTTCATACAAAACCAAAAGAGAAGATATGTCTTTTACCTTTGTGTGATCTCTCCAATTTAATTTTTTCCACTTTTTTTGAAGAAGATATAGAATGCAATTGTATTACTTCATATATGTGTAAACCCTAAAATTCTCCCCCCAAATTTAACCTACTTTAGATTAATTACTATACATTTGTGAAAAACTTATTAATTAATTTGCGTCTCAACCCTAAACTTAATGGTTAAGTTAGTAGGATATGTAATTAATAGAGTAGCTAAATTAGTAGGGTAGGTGGTTAGTACAATAGCTAGGTCAGTAGGATAACTAGTTATTAGGGTAGCTGTGTCAGTAGGTTGGTGCAATACTTATGAGGGTAGGAAAGTGAGCAAGGTAGGTATGTGTGAGGTCAGGTCCAGGAAAAACGGCCAAGAACAAAAAAAAAAGAGAAAAAAGTACAGTGGTCAGCAACAAAAAGAAATCGACTGTGATGAGCCCCATCCGGCGCCGAATGAAAAAACGCAACCCATCCAGTGGACAGAACGGCCAACTGGTGCATTGGTGGCTGTTAATTCACTCTGGCCGTTCCTCCAGGGCCTTTCCGAGTCGCGGTTCTGCTCTCGCAGGACGAAAGAGGCCAAAAAGGAACGATGGAGGAGGAGGAGGAGGAGAACAAGCACCAGCAGCACCAGCCGCATGCATTTGTGTACAGGATTTGTCCTGCGGAGGAGTGGAAGGATGCGCAATCTGCTTCTGCTCTCGCCGGAGGTCAGCTGGACTTGAGTTCTGGCTTCATTCACCTAAGCACGTCGTTCCAAGTGCGTACCTATTAGTCTCACCATCACACCACCCTCTCCTTCTCCTTCTCCTCCTCGTCCTCGTCCTCTTCTTCACCTCCTCCGCGTATTGTGGATCCTTATCGTCTTTCTGTTTCTGTATGAAATCAATCCAAATGCAATCTTCCCAGTCCTGCAGCAATCTCCTTCTAGTTTGAGTCATGAGTCTGAACATAGTAAATGCCGGTGGAGGTCTACAACTCTTCCGAAGTGATTCAAGAGCGAAGTGTGCGAGCGAGCGAGAGAGTGTGCACATCTGAAAAGCATATTGAAGAAGAACAAGATGATGATGATGATGATGAGGATGAGGAGGAACGGGGTGGGGGGTGGAAATTGTGATGTGAAATTATGCAACAGGTCCAGGATACGCTTGCACGTTTCTTTGCAGGACGTGAAGACTTGTATCTGCTCAAGATTAATACCTCAAAGGTTTTTCCCATTCCTGAACCCTGTTCCTGCCCAATTCTGTGCCTGATTCTGACCTGCTGCAAAAGTCTGCTGCAACAGAGTTCTTCCCCATGATTGCCATTGCCATGGAAATTCCTGCAAAAAGATCACTTCTTGCATGTGGATTTCTTCCTGACCTATATTGCCACAAGAATTCCTGCAAAGAGATCACTGGCATGTGGATTTATTCCTGATCTGTATTGCCATCATGAGATTGCAAATCAGATTTGCAGTCCTAGCACTAATCCTGTTTTCCAACTGGTGGGCAACAGGTTCTTCTCCCCCTCGTGATTGAGCAATCAATCATCATTACAAATTCCTGCAAGAGATTGGCATGTTGATTTATTCCTGACCTATTGCCATGAGATTGCGTATCTCATGCACAAAATCTGCATGCTGAAATTATTTGTTTGCATTCTTGTATTACTTATCTACACACACAGTGTCAGGAGCTGCTTGATGAAAGCCAGTGGGTCATAGTCATGGCAGCTTGTCACTGCTATTTGTGATGGAGAAGGTGACAGGTCTGACACTTTGTGAGCAGCTCTCTTAAGGTTATGACTGCAGCCATTGTCATGTTATGTCCAGATTGTTGTTGTGGAGGTTTCTCTGCAATGGCACAGATACATACACATCACTGCTATTTGTGATGAAGGAAGTGATGGTCTGACACTTTGTGAGCATCTCTCTCTCATAAGGCTATGACTGCACTTGTTGTCATGTTATGTTCAGACTGTCATTCTGGAGGTTTCTCTGCAATTTCATGGATTGTTATATGCTTATACACACCCATCAACCATTTTGAGCTGATGAAGTAAGTGTGTAGTCATGGTAGCTTGTCAATGCTGTTTGTGATGCAGAAGGTGATGGTCTGACACTTTGAGAGCAACTCTCATAAGGTTATGACTGCATTCTCTGTCGTGTTAGCTTCCAATTGGTGTTTAGGAGATTTTTCTGCAATTTCATAGTTATGTATAATGTTTTGTTTTGGCATGGCAGCTAGGGGATGGCCTACGGTATGATGAAGTAGAGGGCATTGGGAAGTTCCCACATTTTTATGGGTCTGCAGGTACCTTCGCTCCTCTTCCTCTCTCTGCTGTCGAATCATCTTCCAAGCTCAAGTTGGAAAATGGCAAGCATGTACTACCTGGTTCAATTGAATGAAAACAATGCTGATTATCATGAAGGTCCAGTGAACTGGTTTCTTGTATATTCTCTGGCATATTGTGCGCTTCTACAAGTTGCTATATACATAAAACAACTAAACCTTTTGGACAAAGTTGGTGTAGAAGTTAAAAGGAGCTTCATTAAAAGGAATGAAAGCAGCTCCTTTTGATGACATGATAAGTTTGAAAGTTATATAAGGATGTAGAGGCTGAGTCAAAGTGCCTACTCCAAATTGCCATATGCATAACAAGTAAGCTTTTTGGACAAAGTTTGTTTAGAAATAACATTGGAAGCTCAATATCAAAAAGTTGCTCAGTGCTTGAACACCCCCCCCCCCCCTTTTGATCATCATGTGTGATTGTGTCTCCATGGATTCATTCGAGGGTTTAATCAATAGAACTTGCATAAAAAATAGAGCTTCTTCCCCCAATGCAAGAACCATTACAAGTGCTTGTACTCTCCAACCTTTGTAGGGGCTATTGCAAGCTCAGGGAAGAATTTGGAGGGGAGATTTGTTAGAATTGTTGTGGGGTAGTTATAAGTGTTATATATTGTACACATGGATATATACCAATGAGTGAGTATGTACTGTATCTGACTCTTTTACTTTTGATTTGACTTGCATGTGGATTGACTTGGTGTACTGTTAAAAGAAGCACTTGGTTACATTCCAAAAACTTGTGAAGAGTTCCTGCATGTTTTTCAGTGCATTTACTCATAAGTTTCATTCTGATGGACTTGATGCAAAGCTTGTGAGGAGTTGATGACTTTTCAGATGTGGAATTGAGAGCTACAAGTTGTAGATGTTGGTGAGGATGCAGATTTGTTGTATCAAGCTGCAACTTTTTGTGGTGTGTGCTGTGTGAAAGCAGCTAGCAGAGGCGGCGGGTGTGGTGTGGCAATGGAGAATAGTAGGCTATTCACAAGCTTTCTGAGACCGCAAGTTTTAAATGCTCCAGGTTTATTCTGATTCTCCTCTCAAACCTGACCTTCTCAGATCCTTTATGCAAGCCATGTAAGTTGACATGGCAGCCCTCCTTCATTGTTCATACAGTCCATGCAGCCACACCACAGCAAGGCTGTCCATGTTGTCCATCCAGGATGTGACAAGGTATTTTGTTGGTCGCACACTAAGGAGAAGCTGGACTTAAAGTCTTTTCCTGAGAGTGGTTGACAGAATTCTGCTCCTAGTGCTCTTGTGAGTGTCACTTCCTTTGAAAGTATTGAATCATGTTTTTAACGTTGAAAATTTGCAAAAACTCACCCCAAAAAATTTATCGACCCCGATCAATGAACCGTTCCAAATATCTAATTATTATGACATCAAAGAGAACCATTTGACAAATACCTATTTGGTTGTAGGAATAAATTAAGGTTTAAGAATGTTGAAGGTTGATTGGTCTTTTTTTTTGCTTTAGAGAGTACCAGCCCAACCGCACCCATATAATAAAATGATATTGCCCAACATTAGTAGGCTAATAAACAGCCTTGGTGTAAATGGACTAATAACAGCATTGGTGTAAAGGGATGGATGAAAACATTATCAATCATAATTGTCATGCTAACCTCCAAAAAACTATTACCATGTTTTTAGTTTATTTCAGAAACCAAGTTAAGAGGAAACATGACCTTCAATTGGAAACAAAAAGCAAAATAAGACTTTACTAAAGCAAAAATAAATAAAAATTTGATTGACATGACCCTGGAAGCAAAGAAGCAACCTCCTCCCCCCTCCCCCAAAAAGAAAACAAGTGTTTTGCCATGGACCCATGGCCCATAACAAAAAAGAAAATTCTCAAAACGTGCCTACTCTGCCACCCCACTCCAAAAGGAGAAAAAATTCGACAACATACATACAAGTTGAGTGCTTAGGACATGGTTTTTTTAATTAAACTAAATTATAATATGTCAAAAATTTGGCAACTTTCCAAACAAAGTAGCAAAATTAGGGAAAGGATTTTAATAAATGAGAGTAAGGTTTGGTTTATGGCAATGGATTTTTATCTTTTATCACTCTAGATGTTTAAATGCACAAATTTTCACTGTGAAATTATTCGAGTTTTTTTAATAAGCAAAATAATCATGAAATTGCCAACAAAAGAAATTGAGATGTTCAAAGTTTCAGCCTAATTATATATATTAAAGCAAGGTTGGCACCGACAAATGAAGCCGCCCCTGAAGCCGAACGGACAGCATGTGGTCCGCGTGGCGAGTAGTGATTCGCTACAGTGTCCGTTCATAGTCAGGGGAGAAAGCAAACCGTCCACTTTCAATGAAGCCGGAGGGACAATGGCCACGGGCAGTAGCTATATCCAGACGGACAGTGGATACGGACAGTAGCTATATTTAGAGACACTTGCACATGGTAACTCAACAATAAATGCAAATTACAGTCCAAATACGTTCACCAAAGAAACCAGTTCTATTAAGGTAAAACTTCCAAAAGTTGGATCCAATGCGATATTGGGCAACAACATGCCCAACTTAGTTCGATAGGTAGGTAGGCAAGTTTTTTTTTTTTTTTTTTCACTCTTTTGTTGTGTGTCTGTGATGAGACTTGGTTCATGAGTGTGCAAAGAGACTTAGCCTTACCAATTTATTCATGGTATTCATTATTCCAATGATGTAACCCTAGAGCATTATGGCAGATATTTATATAAATGATCCTTGTGGGGTCTAGTGGTGGCAGGCGCCTGGCTTGCGTGCTTAGCAGATCTTGTTGTTTGGTAGTCTTTCATGTTTAGAAGCTTCATACGAAGCTTGTTGGAGCCCCGGGGGGGGGGGGGGGGGGGGGGGGGCGGTGGAAGGGTGGAATATTTTGTTCATGGAAGTCTCGTGCGAAGCATGTGGTGGGGAAAATATTGTCACAGTTAAGCAGAAGTTGCCAAAGGGGGGGGGGGTGTGGAAGGGTGGAATATTTTGTTCATGGAAGGCTCGTGCGAAGCATGTGGTGGGGAAAATATTGTCACGGTTAAGCAGAAGTTGCCAAATTTACCAATTTAAGCCCTACCAATTGTCACTCCAATACTAATGGATGCAATGGATTGCTTAATTTTTGGTTGACGATGTAAGGATGCTCACTAGTGACCATCCAAAAAATTCTTGAAGAAGGTGCACAGAACGTGAGGAAGGCCTCACTGGGGGGGGATGGGGGGGGACCCATTGCAAAAAAAAGACAAAAAAAATTAGCCAACCATTTCTTGTGATGAAAACATTTGTTGTATGTGAAGTTGCATTCCAAGTGGGTTCTCATAAGGTTCGGGAACAACCTTTTGCTCATGAGGAGTGGGTTCTCATTAGGTTTGGGAACAACTTTGGGCTCATGAGGAGTGGGTTCTCATTAGGTTTGGGAACAACCTCTGGGTCATGGTCTCAAGTGACCCTCCCCCATGAGAACCCACTTGTACAGGAACCTCCCCCCATGTGAACAACAATGTATTTATGGTGATGTGGGAACATATAAAAATAGGAGTATCTCTCCCCCCCCACCCCATAACACCCATTTTCTCCCCCTTTAAATTAAACATGATGTTCTCAGCCTTCCAAATGGAATAAGTTCAATATAAATAAAAAATCTATGTTCAAACTTGGTGGCCCTCCAATTGGAATATGTGTATCTTTTCACCATCTTAGAATCGGTAAAGGAAGAGGATGGGACTATTACTATTACACATGATGGTTTTTGTGCCCTTCCAATTGGAATTGGGATATGTGTATGGGCTTCTTGACCTTTACATCTTGAAAAGAAATGAACTATGAATTATGATATCTTGTCTCCCATGGTATCTTGTGGGATGAGGGAATGGGAACTTTGGGAACATGGGAGCATGCCTCTAGTTATGCCAAAATACTAGGGGATGGGACCCTTTACAATACAAATCTCTTCATTGTAAAATAGGCAGGAGGTCTATAGGCCATGTCAACAAAAAGGCATGAAACAAGGAACCAAAGGAACAAGCATGGAAAAGAAGAAGGAAAGAAGAAACGAAATAAGAAGACTCGGAAGAAGCAAAGTAGGTGTGGGGAAGATTACGTACTACCCACGTGGTTGTGGTAGTTTTTTTAAAAAATTTAAATTTTGGTATTGAAATGTTGCTTATCACCCCCCTTCAAAAAAAAAAGAAACTAGTCAAATTTACAAGAGAAAAAAAAATGCTAAAAAAAATTCCCAATTTTGTGGGTTGAAAAAGTGTCAAAATTTGTTGAAAAAGAAATCATTGCTACCAATGAAAGAAGGCAGGAAGGAGAGAATTGTGGACACAAATCTCATTCTATATACTTCTTGACGTTGAAAAACCTTGTCATTTAAGCCATTAGGAGGACAAAATTTACAATTGACTTGGTAATAGTGAAATCAAAACTGAAAGCAAAAAAAACTTAACATGTGAAAGCTACCAAAGTTTCTCAAACACACAATTCAAAAACCCAAATTAAAAATGACAAAAATGAAAACATAACCCTAAAAAAACCACAAACAATTTTCTTTTTAAAAAAATTGGGTGACATCTCAATAATACCCTATTTATTTTTACAAGTCCAAGTTCAATTTTTTTTGAAAAACCATAATTTTTCTTTAAAACTTTAAAACATTCAATTTTTAGGATTTTTAAAAATATATTTTAATTTTAAAAAATACCCTAAAAATTGGGCAAAAAAAGCATTCCACGTGATAAAATGGAATAACACATTCTTTTTGTTTTTTCTTGAATAACACGTTATTGTACAGTTGTTAAGCTGCTCACATCAGGCAAGGGTAGGGAGGTGGGTAAAGTAGGTGGGTAATTTTAGGTATTTTAGTTCTTGAGCTGATGTAACTTCTCATTGATGGTTATGAACACAATATCACTTTTACTGAATAATTAAATGCTGGAACCCAATCAGAAATATTAAATTACGGTTTGGAGTGTGGGTTTTTTCTTTTTTTCATTTTTTGATATCAACAATTCGGCAGAAAATTCCATAAATTTAGCAAAATTACTTGAATTCCCATCATTTTATTTTTTAAGGAAGAATTTTTGCCATTTTTGCATTTTTGAAGGTTTTTTTAGTTTAAATTCAATTAATTTATACTCATTTTTTTAAATCTAAATTTTCGAGATCACTAAGATGAAAAAGAAGAAATGAGAAAAAAAAAATGATTGACATTAGAAAAACAAAACTTTCCCAATCCTTTCTCAACGAAAAAAATTATGAAATTAAAAATATTTTAAATATTCACTTATTTAAGAACCATTGTTTGGACTCTGGAATTGCGGTTTTTGAAAAAATAAATCTTGGTAAATCAGAGAGTGGCCACGGGTTTATTTTACTTACTGCCTGTAAAATCCTGAGATATTTACCATTTACCCTGGTATACCCTATCCAGGAACATACGGCCAGTAAAATACACAATACGTCCACGATACTTCCGTCGCGGGTTCCCCGAACCGGGCCGCCGTAGTGCAATGTCGTGTGGGTCCGGAGGCTCGGACCAAGCTTGCTTTTTTAGCTAGCCAGATTTCGCCAAAAAATGAAAATGAAAATTTTCGAAAAAGAAGTGTTTTCTGAGGTTTCTAGTCGCCAGAAGTGAGAAAAAATTTATAAAATCGCCATATTTGGCTAAACCTTCCAATGGATGATGGCCACTTTGGCAACAAACAAAACTTCTTAAACAAACCCTGGTCCAGGGTCTGGAGTTGGAACTGGCCTAACCTCTGGTGAAATTCAAAATTAAAATTTCCCAAAAAGAAGTGTGATTCGTATATTTTCTTTTCACTGAGTAGCCAGAAATATAGAAGGACGATTAAAGATTTCGTACTTTATTTCTGGTTTATAGCCATATTTGGCTAAATCTTCAAGACGATGATTGTCATTTTGATTACAAACAAAAACTCCTTAAAAAATCCTCTGGTCCGGCGTCCGCCCCGGACGAACGGACGGACCTCCGGGAGCTCCGCGTCGGCCCCACCGCGCGCGCTCCCCCTCCTCGTCCTCGCCTTCCGCTCTTTATAAAATCTTCAAAGCCTGGCAGCAGCGGCAGTCATCCCTGCAAGCAAGAATTCGAAGCTCTTCCCGGCAGTGTTCTTTCTCTCTCTACACATATCTGCTCACAGCTTCCTGCCCAGTGTGTCTCTCTGGATTTTTTCTGTTGTGTATCCTGTTGCGCTTTCGCTAGTGTTTTTTTTGTTCTTCTTTCTTTTAGGGTTGGTTGCTTTCCAGGACCTGAGAAAACCACACAAATTTGCACTCAAGAGAGTGAGGTTTGCTGGTTTCAGTTTTGTTTGCTCCTGTCGAATCAGAGGAGCGAGGCGAGACCTTACAAAGCAAGGGAGGTAGTTGGGATTGCGGAAGGAATGGGGAAAAGTTCAGGCACCGCGACGACGACCAACGCCTCATGGACGTTCGAAATTGCTCCGCCTCATATTATTACTGTAGAGAGGACGTCGCCGAAGCAGAGATCACTTGAGACGATTCTAGAGAACATATCAGCCATGGCACTGTGGTTGGAAACTGCGCCGCCTGAGCTCATTACGGTGGACAGGGGGTATTCAACAAGAGCAAGCAGCACTCTTGATACCATAGCCGAGGAGAACATGTCGACGAGCATGGCAGCAGGAGGAGGAGGACACATGCTGTAGCAGGCGACTTCCGAAGCCGCCGCTGCTGCTGACGTTTTGAGACCTCTGAGCTCCAACTGGGAGAACACAACCAATTCAAGACTTGTACCAGGGTTTGTCGCTTGCAATTGACGCTGGCAACAACATACATAAGCAAGCTTGTTTGCTCTTGCTCTTATTGTTGATACAGGGAGCTTTCTCATGTTGATCTGATGGAGTTTCTGGATCTGGACAGCAGTGCTCAATGTGGCAAGGATTCCTAGAAGTAGGAGAAAGGAACGAATCAAAGTCAAAGGGACTGCAGAAACCCTATCACTACCGTCAAGGACAGAACTGAAGCCAAAGGGATTCAGAAACCCTATCACTGTCATCAAGGACAGAACGCTGCAGTTTGGAAATGGAATTCTCGTGCATGCACAATGGCACTCTCATGCATGGATGATGGTCCGCATGCTGTCATCTGTCGAGGAAAAAGCATGCTCTGTTGAGAAGCAATCACATGATACAGAAAAGAAAAAATTTCTGCTTGCATTCTGCTGTAGACATAGGTATTCAGATGTGCAGTTGCAAATCTTCTTTTATGGTGGAATTTGACTGGTTTTGTGGGCAATTAGCAAACCCTAGTAGTGATCTCAGATCATTATGCAAAGTGTATAATAGACACATACGGGTCGGTGATCTTTAGATCACCTTTTGTAATGTAAATGACAGAGGAGGCTCTTCTCTTGAAATCCAACTTTGGTTCATATGAATATCTGTCTCATGGTTTTTTGTATTGAATTTTTGAATCTGTGATTTCTGTGTAGTGAATTGTTGAATTTTTGGTTGTTGTGAATTGAATAGTTGGATTTGTGATTGTTGTCTTCTGTTGGGTTTCTCCATCTCCTATTATTTGAAAGGTGGTAGATGTTGCTGCTGTTGTTGGTTTGTAACACTGCTCTCAGTTTTCTTTTGGGTTTTGGATTCAGTTTTGGTTGTGAAAATGAATTCAATTCTAAAAGTATGGAGACAAGTGAATTTGCTTCACGAATTGCTACTGTAGGCAATGGGTGAAGTTGCAATCCCAAGAGCAGTAAAAGTTTTCTTCGGGGATTGCTGCTGTTTCAGGCGATGGGTGAAGTTGCATTTCCAAGAGCAGTAAGAGACATTTCTTTCTTAATGAATTTGCAAGGGGTGAAGTTGCAATCCAACAGCAGTAGGAGAAGTTCAAATCTCTTCATGAACTGCTGCTATTTCGACGCAATGGGTTTAAGTTCCATTTGCAAGAGCATTGACTACCTTACTGCCATAGCAATGACAAGTATTTTGCATACAAAGCTAAAATGAGAGTTGTGAAACCGAAACAAACTAAACCCCTTTTGTTATCTCAAATGGTGAGGAGCATTCCTACAAATTACCAAGCCATAGATTGAAACAGTAGTGGTAGGAAAATAATTCAGTGTAGCTAAGCTCTCTTGTCACATCACACCAGTTTTGGTCCTTATGTTTAAGCTCTTTCTATGTGATCCATGATTTTGCAAAACATTCAAACCACATCAATCTTTGTACAAGCGGTCTTGTCTACCCTAATTGCAGCTAGTACTCTATAATTCTCCACATTTATCAATGGGTAAGTCACCATATAAGCTTTTTGAGAAATTACGTGGACTAATTTGCACAACCAAGATAAGCCAAGAACAAGATTTGGCATCAAGGTACATCCCCCAACTTGCCAGCCCCACCCTTCGGGCCCAAAGAAAGCAAGTAAAGGATTGTTACTAGTGCAGAGTGGAGAACTTTAATAGCCTTTGATAACAACATAGCCACTCACTTTATCAATAACTTGTGTTGGATGCCTGGGCTTTGCCCTTGCAGATTCCAATGACGAAAGATATTGGAGCTAGTATGAGGGAGATTCTGCATAATCTATTATACCGTGTCCAACTTGACAATTTCACACCATTAACGCTTTCATATTTGCTTTTTCATATCGTCAAATTCAATGTCTTTGTCATTGTGAGGAACACTATTGAATTTAAGTTTTTGTGATTTTTTTTTCGAAATTGTCAAATTTTGTTTCAAAAATGGGGTTTTGTTTTGGTGTGTTCATACCAATGTTTTGTTATATTTTCTCTTCTTTGTGGAAGCAATAAATTTTCACTGATAAAAACACATTTTGCATTGAATTTTTTTCTCACTAGAAAATTCACACAAAATAGCAAAACTTTGCCACCAAAAAACACCACAGGTTCATAGATGTTCATATTTGTTGCCCAATGTTCTTTTCAAGTTGGAAATGAATATTTTCAACACCAAAATTCAATCAAGAAAAAGTCTTCCTATAAAAAAATTTAATTGATTACAAGTTCTAAAACCAAACATTTCTTGGAACATTTATTCTTCCCAAAACAATTGTAAATTTTAGATGATTTTGTAGGGTGAAATTTTGTGCCTTAAACATTTTGAGGTTTATGTTCAACATTGGAATTTGACATTTGGAGTGGCCATTTAATAATGTTTAAGTTTGTCGATGTCATTTGATATGAATTTTTAAAAGGATGTTTAAGTCAAATTCTTCTTTGAGATAAATAAATTGATTGGGCAAAAAACAATTGTTAGTTGTTTTGAACATTTCCCAAAATGTTTCCATGTTCATTAGATGACACCATGCTTCCTCAAAGTTGGATTTTATTTTGATATATCATGTGAAAGGTTGCTAGGATATTTGTGATGCATTGGGATTAAGGTTGGCAAAACCCGTAATGTGATCAATTTTTTAAATAATTTATGTGTATTTTTTGCAAATACGAAAAAAAAAAAAGGTGTTTTGTGATTGTATACATTTTTGATATATAATGTTTCATTTAAATGTAATCATAGTGCAAATCATATCACATGTTTTTTTATTCTAGCAATCACATCCTTACTTAGTCATGTATTGTTTCATTTAATCAATAACATCGTTTATTGAATTATTAATTATGTAAATTACCATATGATCCAAATACCTTATTTCATTCAAACAATCACATCTTCACTTAGTCATATATTGCTCCATCCAATTGAAAACATCATCACATGTATTGTTTCTCACTTAATCAATCATATTGTCACTTGAGTTATTAATTTGTAATCTTGCATCCACATTTCTTCATTCAATCAACCATATTGTATCTATCATTTTTTAATAAAACTAAAATTTCCGTGATGATGAACAAGACAAAAGGATAAACAAAAAAAAAATCAATTTATAGCCATGGTTAATTGTAAATTGAGTTGCCAAAAATTATATTGTTGGAATGGGTAAAAGGTTGTGACATGCAATGCACATCATCACAATATGAAAGGGACATATGTATGCAATGCTCTACATCAAAAGCATAACAATAACATGTTTCACATTGTTATCATTTTTGTGGATATTTACCAAAGGTGTGGGGATTAATTAATAGGTGACCCGTAGTTTCCACCTTAAGACATGATGGGATTGAATGAACAAGAATAATCAAATCTACAAATATTGACATGAAACCTAATGAATGTCATGTTGCAATAAAAATTACAATATATTAATATGATATTTCATTATATTTATATATATATTCAACTTATTAATGATTGCAATCAAAATGAAGAATAGTATAAATAATCTATCATTACAAAATTTACATTGTAATCATATTTTATTCAATAGATAAAATTTATAAATAAATATGTATTTCAATAAATGTCAACTTAATTTTTTTTTTTTTAAATGGACACCTTTCAACCAAAATTAGAATCGTATTTAGTCAAGCTGATGTTGAAAATAAAATATCCATTAGAACATTTTAACAAAATTGATTCGCCTACATAGTTTTTATCAATGTTATGTTTATGAAGTTAGTTCAATTTAATAAACTCATTCTAAACATCAAATTCATTATGGTGGGAAGTGACATTTAACAATGTTTTAGTATCTTTCCACGCATGATTTGGGGATGGACATTTTATTTTGTTTATGATTCAACATCTCACACTCGTGATATCACAAACATCCGAACTCATGACATTAAAATGTATTTATTGACCATGGCTAATGTTTCATGGAGAACGTATAACATGTGAAAGCTTATACAATTTGTTGAAAGAATTAATTTATTTTATTTATAATTGTGTTTTTTATTTATTTTAAAATGAAAACCTATTTAACACCCAAGTTCTAACACATGTCAATCTATCATGTTTATCCAAGTGCCCCTCTCAGATTACTAAGTTGAATGGTTTCTTAACAATGAGCATATGTAGTATATACCACCCACGTTAAGAGGGTTGAGTTTTTAGACAAGTAATAAAACATTAGGAACAACAAGGGTGCAAAGTAGGATGTCAAGGGACAAGAGGGTGCTAAAAAGGTTAATGTGTCATGTTTTAAAATTAATGAAAGTGGAAATGATTTGGTGGACAACCTATAAGATTATGGACTCCAAATGTATGGTAACTAATTTTTTTATATATGAATATTTCAACCTTATGTGAGGTGATCATCTCATCACTAGATGTGTGAAGCAACACCAAGCCCAAGTAGGTATCTAATTTTGAATAACTAAATAGGGGGCTATTTAAGGAAATCGGGGCTAGGTTTTACATTTTTTTTTTTCATTTTCCCTAATGTAATGCATTTTTTTTTAGTTTTTAATTATTTTCCTTTGTTGTCTTAAGAATTCCAAAGGTGGAATGTGTGCTACACTTGGGAAGACTTCTCCCCTAAGGGATCATAAGACCTAGTCAAAAGCATGATCAAACTTGATTTCCCAACTTCATGCACCACTGAACACATGGATGAATGTCCTTGTATGATGCAAAAAAACCTCCCCCCTTGGATGAATAAAAATATTAGATTCACACCCTTCTGAAAGGGTAGATTAGTGCCATGGTAGGGTATTTAGTATTTACCCTACCCCTGCATGTATGACATGGTGAGTGTGAATGGAGTTCACACACTTTCTCAGCCGGAAAGCTGTGGTGGTGATTGTCCTTAGCAGAAAGGTCGAAAAAGACAAAATTGAATCCCTTTTGCACTTGGATTTTGAGATATTATCAAGTTCCACATAATTTTTCACAATTCCTCAAAAATAAATAATTAATTAAATAAATGAAGGAAAAAAATTGTCAAGTGAGAGATTGCAATTGTCTCTTGACTTTTAACTCTTAAGGGAAAATACACAATTTTTTATTTTATTTTTTTCAAAAGCTTGGTCAGAATTTTGTCAACCAAGCAACACAAACAAACAAGGTGCATGCACTTACTTGAAACCTGGGAACCTAGTCCAGATGAAAACTGCGGATGGATGGATGGATGGATGGATGCATCATAAACAACCAATCTACAAATGTTGGACGGTGCGGGTATTTGATTCTCTTCATAACCACCATTTGGGTTTCATTTGACTATCTCAGTTCGGACTTGGGCCTGGACATCTTCCAAATGTTGTTAATGTCATGTCCAACACCTAGCATGGTTTTGTCTTTGGGCCTTTGGTAATCTGGGGTCAATAGGAACAAGAATTGGGAATAAATGTATAATTTTATTCTGTATTTATACATGTATAAAATAATACATCCACAATGATCATCCATGAAAGGCATGATAACATTATGAAATTTGATCATGGCTTGGGGTATGCAACAATAAAGGTTTTTGACTTAGAGTCTATGGTGCACATGTTCCATGCCTTCTCTTATCATGTTGGAGGGGGGTGGGGAAGATTGCCACATCCAAACACCCCAGATACCTTGATACCTTTGAGGCCATTTTCTCCCAACCCCATGACACCCATGATGAGGACCCCAAGCCACTATGTCCCAAAGAGGCCATGAAATGAATGGGCGTGAGCTTGGGATTTAAAAATGGAATATTCTTTGTCCGAGGGTCCCATGAGAGGGAATATGGGCTTGGGCTTTGGGCCAAACCCCATGAATGAGATTCCCTTGAACGGCAGCCTTGGACATCTTGCAAACCTTGCTAATGTCATGTCTTACACCCTACATGGTTTTTTTGAGGAACCGTATAAACTCATTTCTTTGATCATTTCATTGTCACTGGTAGTGCAATCCAATGCAAAACCCAAGTTGATTAAACAAACGAACGATCAATGAAAATAAAAAAAGGGTATAACTTTGTCATGGCCGACACCATGCATGGTACCACATGATCAAAGTGGGCCAGAGTGAACAAGCACCTACTAGAGGCACCATACAGGATGGATGATGATGTGTGGATAAGATACACTTTTTCATTGTGTACTAACCATCTGCATACATCTAACTCCCTAGTAGCCCCCATGTGACATACCTTTGTTCCATACTAACCACTTACACACCCCCTCCCTACCACCCTATCATACCTTACCCACTCACATAGATGGAGGTTACCTGGGTATGTGGGATGGGGAAGTAGGAGAGTTAGTAAGGTGGAACCTTGGTAACTTAGTTGTGGATTTCATGGGTTTGCAATAAATGGTGCACAAGTGGGTGTGGTGTTGGAGTCACATCATTCGTAAAAGGATACAAACAAGGCCAGCCATCACACAAGAAAAGTGGACAACAACACTCTACTCTCATAATAAACGTGTTTCAGCTTCCATAACGATTGAGTGTCCTATTCAAACACCTCTTTTTTTCAAGTGTTTTCCGAGGTGGAAAGGCCAGCCATCTCCCAAATTTTACTATTGGTAGGGTCAGTTTCACACGTAATGTGAATCCAAGGTGGAGAACACACTTGAGATGTATAATCTATGGTGGGGAAAACTCTGGAACAAGCCCTGGAAGAACCCCATTATCACCTCTCCGTGACTGGAACAGGCCGTAGCAAGCTCATTCCGTAGTACAATAATATCGTGGGCATTTTCTACAATTGTTTTGCTTGAGTCGAAGGACAAAAGAGATTGGAAGGAGAGTTCTCTTGATCATAACCCTTTTCTTAATTTGCTTTTAAGGGGATGTATGTGGAATCTAGATTAATCTAATTTTATTTATTTGTTATTTATCAATCTAGATGTACCTATTTATGATGCTTATTCATAATAAAATAATTGGAAAACATTGAGTTTCCCACCACCACCAAGTTTCTTTTCAGATAAGGTAAGCCATGCCGAATGGCAGCCCTAAAATATCCCTTTCTAAAAGGGCCTTTTAGATGACAAGGCGCAGAAAGAACACTTTGAAACTGCTTGGGGATTGGAAAAATGGACATGTTATGAGGAGGAGCCCTCCTAGAGCGCCAGTAGCAGGAAATGACTCTCTCTCAGCAATAAATGGCCGTTTCTCAACCCCTAAACCCTAAACCCTAAACCCCAACTGGTGGTGGTGAGACTTAAATAGTCTCTTACGTTGTACAGTCCATCCTTTCAGGCCTTTCAGGTTGATGGTTGCGGGGACATGGCTCTTTTTTTTTAAGGATTTTGTGATGTAGCCAAAGTGATGATGATTCAGAAAATAGTTTAGCCAAATTTGGTTATATAATAGATATGAAAGTAGAAAAAAAAAAAAAAAAAAAAAACAGAATCCTTTTATATTCTTGTCTACCTGCTGGAACTTATCATTAAAAATCTGGAGATTTGAAAAATAGTTCTTCATAATCTGGAGAATTTGGATCATTTTCTCCAATGTTGTTGTCAAAGGGACATTGTCCTACATCCATCTGCTGGTGTTATTATGTGCCTTTCCTCACACATGAGAGCCTAAAACCTAAAATCCTAGAACTCAGATGTAGGACCCT
This sequence comes from Sphagnum tenellum, assembly GCA_963921925.1. Lineage (NCBI taxonomy): Eukaryota > Viridiplantae > Streptophyta > Sphagnopsida > Sphagnales > Sphagnaceae > Sphagnum > Sphagnum tenellum. Next base: position 9,401,376 of record OY998155.1, read on the forward strand.
AGGACCTAGAAGACCTAAAACCCTATTTAAACCTAGGATGAGCCTAGCATTTATCTAACACTATGACCCAGATCTTGTAACAATGCCTTTTAAGACCTGTTGGGTTTTGGTTCTATAATGGGTCTAACCCCATGTAAACCCTCCAAGTTCAATTCCAAAGTGGAGTCCGAGTTTCTGTAGACTTGTTGAGTCTAGTTCTTAGGCACGTTCAAATCCATGTAGACCTGAACCCAAACGGAAACTCAAAATTTGTCAATACTAGTAACTACAATGTAGTTAGGCAAGTAGTTAGGTAGATGCATGTGGATGGTTGGTACATAAGTAACCACTATGGTTGGCTATGGGACAAGAGAATGATGAAGTTTTTCCTATCCACATATCATCCATCTTCAATGAAGTGTGCATTCTAGGTCCATAATCAGCTCACCCAAGAGATTGTTAGGACTGGGAATGACACCAAGGAAGGCCCATTACATTTAGGGCTTTTAACCTATCTTGAAATCTTTAAAAGTTTTTTCCATAATACCTAGTGGGTAACAAACAGAAAAAAAAGAACAATTATTTTTTCAGACAAGTTTTCACGTGGGTATTGCCCTCCGAGCAAGGTGCTTCCGAAGTAAGTGCCCCTCAGATTCGCCTTGGGAAGGTGATTACGTAACGAAAACCCTCACTCCTGGGGTGTTAGCTTTACACATAATAGACTCAATCACGGGCTTGCAACAACTCCAAATGCTCCCTAGTCTGTTCATGATTCCTCCAACCCAAATTAATTACAATTATGTAAGTAGTTTTTTTTTGGGGGGGGGGGGGGGGGGGCGGGGCATCCTGTGTCCTGGATGACAAGACTTAATCCTGGGCAAACCAAACTCACTTAACTCACATGGCCCAACTTCTAAAAGGTTCAACAACATTTTTTTGCTTATACGTAAATTATATAATTGGTGATCGGGATTATGTTGAAATGGTTTAAATTTTGTGGGGCTACCAAAAACTATTAGGTTATGAATCCTATTATTTTGCAAGTTCAAAATTCATGCATAGAATTCTAGTTAAGAAATTTCAATGGGTGAAGTTGTTACTTTCGAAAAGATATTTTCAACACCATATTGCACACTTTAATTGCAATTAATTTTTTTAAAATTTAAAGTTTTAATGGTTTAAAATAAAACTATTAATTTGATTTTCGACCTTTCTTTTGACTATAATTTCAACTTCAAGTTTTGAAATGGAAAATGTAAACCCACATTCTATAACTGTATTTCAAAACCTTTCTAAGATTTATAGAAGGTTGATTTGGACAAGGTCTACACTTTTGTCCCAAGATTCAAAACACTTTGGGATTTCAATTCCCAAAATGTCGGATTGGGGATACTTGGGACTCACCTCCTTTGCCCTCTCCCACATTTGTTGAAGGGGCCACTAATCCCAAGATATTATCTTGGCCCACAAACTTGAACTCAAGGCTATCATAGGTACATTGAACTGAACTAAAATAAACCAATGTTGCGCAATTTTTTTAATTCATTATTAAACTTTTGATGGTTTTTGGATTAATTATACTTGCGTATCACCAATGAAACTTAATCATTTCATCAAAGAATAACCCTTGGATCCAACTTAGGGAATCCTAAATATTTTAAACTCACCTCATGCTTTGTGACAAGACTCAAAGGTTTTCTATCTTTCCATGACTAAATGCAATGGAAAAAGGTGGACTACACTTGATAAGTGCATCACCAAATTTCTTTTCCTTTCATTTGTTCTTGAATGTGACCTCAAAAAAAGAATTCTTGAAATTACCACTTTGTTTTACACCTTTATTCCATTATGGCAAATGGATCAAAATTTGAACGAAACAAAGTGAGAGCCTTTTGAATAGGCAATTTTATTATTTTTTGTTTCTAATCATTTTCATCTTGCATCATGTGTTTCTTTTTTTTATTTTAAAATTATCCTCTTTTCCTATATCAATCTCAAGGTGTTTAATTTGTTTATGCAATACAAGTTTTTTTTTGTTGGCTTGTGATTAATGCTTGGTACTATTTACTAGTTGTTGGCATTAATCACAAGTTTTTCACCATGTCACTCTTCATATGGGTTAATGTGCAATCTAGCCTTTTCTTTTCTCTTCTTCTTTCAACTTACGAGTCTTCCTTCACTACTTCTCTCATAATTCTTATATTTGTTTCACATGGTTTCAATTCCTTTAATTCTCGCTTTCAAAAAATCAACATCTTCAAATGTTAATGTAAACATGTAACTTGGACCAAACATTAATTAAGTGTTTGTTGTTCCCAAGGCCTCTACAAGATATGGTAACAATAATATCATTATGACCAATAGTGCAAAATGATAACACCCTAAAATTAGTGGTCATGACGTTGTCATGCATGCTTAATTTTATATTTAAAGGCAACATGCTTGTCTGTCCGTTCGTCGGTGTGTCTGTCTTGCAGGGCAGGGTGTAACTTCCTCCTCATGTCCCTGGCAGCAAAAGGAAAAAAAGTTCTTTGTGTAACTGCCTCCTCTTGTCCCTGGCAGCAAAAGGAAAAAAAGTTCCATGTGTAACTGCCTCCTCCTGTCCTTGGCAGCAAAAGGAAAATTCGAAGCAGGGCAGGGGCAAGGGGCAGGGCAAGGCAAGGGCAGGGCAAGGCAAGGGCAAGGTAGGGGTAAGGCAGGGCAATAAAAATTTTTAAAAAATAAAAAACAACGGCCTTCGACCATGGGCACCCACTAGTATTTTTTAAAAGTTTGAAAAAGGGTTCAATTTTTTTTAAGGTGTGCCAAAAAAATTGTCACAACATCAACCATTTGTATTTGTATTTTTTTCGTATTTATTAGTCATGTTTCACAATCAACATGGATACAAAATGAATGATATTAATGTGTTTAGATTTAAGGTGGTCTAAGTTATCATACATCAAAATACGATCAATTCTTATTCATTAATGTTCATGAATCAAAATATAAAGTATAATTAAATATTGCATCTAATTTATAATGGGTGAATTTGAGCCTCAAAACAATTTAAAATTTGAAAATCCCACCACAAAAAATTGACCATTAAACCTTCTTCAAGGTGAATAATGTTAAATTAACATGTTGATTTGAATATGATCAAATCATGTGATGCTTAGTTTGCTACAATGAAATGAGTACCTAAAGGTTTTGGCCTTGTGAGTAAAGCGCTAGAAATGTTTCATTGTTAGCATAAGGTTAATGTTAAACAATCAAGAAGAAACATGCGGAGAAGGATCACACAAGTTTATTTTGAAAGTAATTTAAAAAGATATATAGAAAAGGCAAATGCTTATCCCCAAAGTTCTTTTGAGGAATTACCAGCAAATAAGTGAAGCAATTTAACCTCAAGTGTTATCTCCAAATTGCAAATCCATTCTTAAAAGACCATGAGATGCAGAAATGTTCTTGAATAATATCATGTTGTTTGTGATCAAAATTTTCTACCACCAAAAACTATTGAGCTTATTTGGTTCCATAATTTGGTATACCATGTTGATGTGGTCAATTGCAAAATGCAAATGTGCATTATCCCTTGTCCTAATGGTGTAAAGAAGAAAAAAGGTTTCCAATTGTGATTACATTGATTTGACAAATTTTTGAAAATTTAACTAGCAAAATTGATATGAAAAGACTTTTTTCAATCATAAGAATCCTCATTGCAATTTGTAGGTGTGGATTGCAAATTGACAAATTTGACCAACTAATTTTCTTGACAAAAATTGGCCATGTGATTTACAAGTTGGGTGGTATAAGCATTTTGACTTTGTAGGTGCATGCCAATCAAAATAAAAGTTTGATGCAAAATTTGAAAATGAAATTGAATGAGAAAATTTCTTGAATTTTTGTGATCATTTTTTATGTTCCTTTTTCTTTCTAAATTGCAATGTGCATTTGTTTGGGATATTTGTAATCCCTTAAAGACTTGTCAAACAATCTACCATTTTGAATTTGTAATATGAATGTTCAATGTGAGTTGTTCCTTGTGAATTAATTGAAAGAAAGTTTGTCATATGGAGGCTTTGATGTGTAATGTAGTGTGTAATGGAAATTTTTGAATAACAACCGTGGGCTGTTATAATATTCACCAAAAGTGTAGACAATTTAAGCACTTTGACTCAAAACCATCACATATACCTACTTGGTCAATTTTCTCTCAAAACATCAACCCAAAAAACCACCATCCAACATTACCAAAACCTTGTACCCAACCATTTTTTAATTTTGAAAAAAGAAAAAACCAAACCCAAACCCAAACCCAAACCTGGTTAGTTTTTTAATAATTGAAAAAGTCATGAAAAACCAACTATTTAAAATTAAAAGAACCACCCAACACTCAAGTAAACCCAAGTTCGTGGTCAACACTCTTGAGAAAATCCACACATCTAGGCTTTCCCTTGTATGATCACTTCAACTTTGTGACCAACTCATCTAGACTTTTTTGGCTTTTTGCCATGAGGCATTGCAAACTTGTTTCTTATCTATTGCTGACAAAAAAATAAAAATAAAATAAAAGTGACCCTACCAAACGTCACCCTTTTTTTTCCCTTCAGTTATCCTCCCATTTGTGTGATGATCAAGAATAATACACACCTAACCCTAACTTGTAACTAATGAGATGAAGTTCATCCATGGAAGGAACGGTTCCATCCAGTGGTGGTGGTGGTTTTCTTTTTTTCTTTTTCTTTTCTTTTGAAGCACACAACAACAGCAGACCCAACCTGACAAGATGTGTTGGGTAAAAAATCCCCCCAAAGTCAAGCTCAGCAATGGCAGAGGGGCTGGCTGGCAGGAGTTTCGCCTGCACGCCACTAGGTTTGAACTCAGAACCTTTTTTTCAAAGGTTCAATGGATCCCACAGTGGGCTATACCACCAGTACTTTCTCGTATGTTAAAGTGGTGACCTCGTTTACGAACTTTCACAAGAACTGAGTATAAACCATATGTCAAGCCACAAATCTTTTGTCATCCTTCTACCTTTTTGGCTAAATATTGAAACCAGATGTAGAAATTTGGCTATCTTTTTTCTTTCTTTCCTTTTTTTCTTTTTTGGGAGGTCTCACTTCTGGCCAGTGATTTTATTTTTATTTTTGTGGTGAAAATTCCCCATGTTTTTATCAAACAAAAGTCCAAACAACATGTTGAAGGGAACTTTTTGGAAAATTCCCAAAAAAAATTGCCACATTTTGAGGAAAAACGTTTTGAAATTGCCAAGATTTTGGATGATTTGGGCAGATTTCTAGATTTCTTTTTTCTTTTTTTGAAATTACCATATTTAGTTAATAGGTAGGTTCTAGTGATTCACCAACATGTAATAGGGATTCCTAGATTTTTTGCTTTTCTATTTGTCTTGTAGCCAGATATGACTAAATTCTCTTGTGCCTGATTGGTCATCCTTGGAGCAAAATGAGAAAGTTAAAAGGGGGGGGGGGGATAAATTAATTAATTAAAAATATTGCTTCTGGCTGTTGAAGCATTCAAAAAGTAATTCATTTTGAATTTTTTGAGTTTTGAATTTCTCTTTTTGGCGAAATATTGCCTGCTTTTACTACACATGATTTTTGGAGTAAATTTTCGTCATTTTGCACAAAATAGTTTGTGAGGAACATTCTATCACAAATTCCCTTTTTTTGAAAATAAATTTCTAAAATCACCAAATCCACCACAATTGCCTACAATATAATATGAAAGGGTCCCTAAAGATTGTCTACTTTCATATTTTGAATATCTCCCAAAAAAAGAATAAAAGAAAACTGATTTTTTTTTAATTTTTTTTTAATTTTGGGAATTCTCTCACGTTGCTCCAAAAGTAGAAATCAGCCACAAAAGGATTTAGCCAAAATCTGGCTTAAAAAAATAGAGAAATAAAGAATTCTAGGAATGCTATAATAAGTTGGCAACCCACTAGTTATTAACTAAATATGACAATTTCAGAAAAAGAAGCTAAAAATCTGCCCAAATCATCCCCAAATTTAGGAATCCTACAACAAGTTGGGGGACCACTAGAACCTATTAGCTAAATATGGCGATTTTGAAAAGAAGAAATCTAAAAAAATCCCCGAATCCTCCAATTTTTTTGAGAATTTCATCACTTTGTTCCTTGAAAAGTAAGGATTTTTTAAGAAAATTTTATCCAAAAAATGTTCCCTTCAACATGTTGCCTAGGACTTTAAAACAAACAAACAAACAGAAAAATGGCGAAGTTTCGCCACAAAATAAATAAATAAATAAATCACTGGGTCGACGTTATTGTTCGCGAAGTTGCGCGCCATTAAGTACTTTGTATTCATTAATAGCGAGTAGACGGAAAGCTACGCGGAAACGACCATGAAAATATCGTAACTGGCCGACACGGTTCCCGTCGACCGGTTACTGCAGCGCCGTTCCGTCGGAGGCGACGATAAAAAGACCAAAGCCAAACTCCACTTCTTCATCACTCAATTCTTCCTTCTCTCTCACGCTACTAGTGTTGCTGCAAAGCTTCATCGCTTCGTCTTCTCGATACCGATCTCGTCTCCAAGCAAAACTCGTCGCCTTCGCTTCCAGGTATCCATCTCTTCCACACTCACTTTTACACTTTCCAGGTGAATGGAACATCTCACGGGATTTTGTCTTTAGCTCTGTGTTTTGTTTTTTCGGCTTTTTGTCCTTTTGTTTTGTCCCTTCTTTTTTTTTTCTTCCCGGGTTCTTCTCATAGCTGATGTCCGCTGCTTGAGCCCCCTCCCCCTCCCCGGCCGTTATGCGTCGAGAGCGTGTGTAAGTCCTATTTGCGTTTAGGATGCTTTGGATGGAAGCTGTCTTTTTTCTTCATTTTTGTGCTCGAGCGTCTAAGAAGAATTTTCATGGTGGATAATGGAAGCTTTTGGTTATGAGATGAGGAAGTTTCATTATTGTTCAGGTTTTCTTTGTCGTTGTTGTGTCTTGTCTTTGTGTTGTTGCTTTGGAGTGCTGCTTCAACAGTTTTGTGTAAGTCGAACGTGCTGTGAAATGCATGCTCAAGAGACGAGGGAATATTGCTGGCCTTTTTTTGCCTGGCGGGGACTTTTTGTTTTTGTCTTCTTTTGTTGGATATATTTTCGTGATAGTACATACATCGTCTGTTGCTCCTCTAGGGGTCTTCTAGACGTTGTTCCGTACGTGCAGGATTTTATGTGAAGAGGATTGTGTTTTTTTCTGGTGGTTGATGTGTTTGAAGCCGTCAAAGTGTGCAGTATGTCCTGCTAGACTAGCGTCTTTCCTGATGGAATCTGTTGATGGCTTATCATTAACAAGGATTACAGCGAACTTTGAACTTTTTCCTTTGTAGAACTTTGTCATGGAATAGAGTTTCAGGGCAAACGGGGCCTAAAGCCAAAGCTTGCAAGATCGTTAGCCAAGCGTGTCTGGAGCAGTTAGTTTATGCACATCGTATATGTTGCCATAGGGTATGTCGTTTGTTGGAAATTGCTGGAAATCTGATATGCTCTGTGTTGCTCTGTGGTTTGGTGCCGGGAAGCTCCAGATATTATGGCAGGGGATCATGTTGAGGTGCATGTGGTGGAGTCCAAGGGTGTGTGGGACGACAAGATTCAGTCGGCCAAGAATCAGGGAAAAATTGTAAGTGATTTTTTTTCTTTCTTTCTTTCTCTGAAGCTTGCCTGTCCATCCCCCCCCCCCCCCCCCCTTACAGTTGATCATCAGCTTCTACCGCTGCAGCTGGTAGCTTTCTCTTTGACAAAGCGCTTGGGAGTGGAGTCAGAAAATGTTTTGCACACAAGTGTATGATGACAAGCAGTGGTTCTGGTATGTGAGCAGATTGTGGTGGATTTCACAGCCACGTGGTGTGGACCATGCCGTGTGATGTCTCCAATTTTTGTTGAATTGAGCAAGAAGTACACAAACTTGATATTTCTCAAGGTTGATGTTGACGAAGTGGCGGTAAGTGTTTTTCTTGGGGGGTCTATCAATGCACAATTTCCTTGCTCCATGTTGCTGATAATATGGATAAAACCCAGAGGAGTTCCATCTTTCTTCAGGAGGATATCCTGGGAAGCTGTCCGGACATGAAATATCTAGGTGTTCCCGTCATGAGGACGAGTTTGCTCTTTAGCAAAAAAGAGTAGGAGAATTTTGAGATACATTTGACAAGAGTTGTGCAATTTAGTTCAGGAAATTAAGTGGAGGGGAGGATTGAATGCGGAAGGAATTATGCACTATTTGGGTTTTGTGCAGGATGTGACATCAGAGTGGGACATTCGTGCAATGCCTACATTCTTGTTCATCAAAGATGGCAAGCAGATTGACAAGATTGTAGGTGCAAACAAGGAGGAGCTGGACAAGAAAGTGCAACAATATGCTTCCCTAGTCACTGCTTAGGGGCCTGTGTTTTGCAGTGGTTCTGCGAGGAATCTGTGAAACTGCCATGTTGCTGAAAGAATAATTGTTTTGTGGATGGTGGGGGGAGGAGTAAAAAGTATATCCTGAAAGCTTTGTGTCTCTTTCTCAAAAGTATGGAGCAATCGAGAGTACAAAAGTTGTACAAGAAATATTTATGTGTTCAGTAAGTGTGTAAGGAATATTACATGCTATTTATACTCTTGTCCCCTTCCACATATCTGCTGTAATTTTCAATGTCTTCGGATTCCAATGACCTTATATGCTATCTGTCATTGGTTTCTGTGGAGGGGGGAAGAAGCTTTGAAGGCTTGCTTTGCTAGAAGTTGTATAAATGGTGTCAGTGGTAAGCTGCCAGTTATACATACCACTGTTATCATCAGCTGCAATTCGTCATTGCGATTGTGCTCTATGTAATGAAATGAAGTTGTGGTATTATTGAATGCAGCCTCATGTGGCACTCTTTGTTCTGTCACTGCAACATCAACCATGCATCTCATTTACTTTGAAGTGGATGTTTCTTACAGATTTATTGGCCTTCTGCTGAGCTGAAGCAAGGGCATGTCAGCAAGTAAATCTGGCCTGTGTCAAAAGTTTTTTTTCTTTCTTTTCACTTTCTATTCTTCCAACTGCTTTTATAGCATTGCCTTCTAAAATATTTGAAAGGTCTGTGGTGCTCAGAAATTGTACTGGAGAATGCAGTACAATGATAATTGGGCTTCTGAACTTGTTTAGTAGAGATTGTAATTATGGGTCTCTGTATACCTCGACCATCAGAAATTTTGCAAAAGAATTCTTCACTTTTGAGGATTGTAAAATGAGGAGAGATTGGAGATGGATGTTGGCTGTATACTTTCTTTGCACAAGTTCCAAAATTCATTTTACTGGTACATGTCATGGTAGACACTGCAACCTTTGAATGAATACCAGTCTTTGCACTGTTACAGTGTACTGTAAGTTTGGTGAAGAAAATAACCCTGTGCAGGCCTCTCTCTTTCTGATAAAACTATCACTTCTCCCATCTGATAATTTTCTCACAAAGTAACCCCAAAGTTGTGGTGCAGTGGTTAGAGCATGAAACTTGTAATGGTTTAGATTTTTGTAACAAAAGATTCTGAAGATATTCACCATCGTCATAGATGTTGCATATATCATAGTTATTCATGTAAAATTAATGTATATATGTATTACATACGTCAACACACACATTTATCAAGTTTCAAATTCAAAAAACAATTTGTGATATGCAAGTTGTGGTTGTGCATAAGTGATTTTATCAACACTTGCATATAAAACAGTTATGAAGTGCCAAAATTGTTTGAATCCTAAAAAGAAATGTTGAACAAAGTAATTTAAAATATGATAAGATTTTATTTTTGTTGGAAAAAATCTATTATTGTTATCCACCCTCCCCCCCTCAACTCTCTTTTAAATTGGCAAAAATTGACCATTAGAAGAGAATTTAATTACATAAACAAAGGAACATTTTTTTCAGCATTTCATAAGTTCAACAATAGCAATTAGAAACTAAACCTAAACCCTAAACCCTACAACTGCTAATTATACTACTTTAAAAACAATATTGTGACATAGTATTGTCATTATATTTTTTAACAATGTAGCAATATTTCCTTTTTCTTGTACACATAAGAAACAAATTCAGGTGATATTTTGGCATTAAACTGTTGAATAATCACACCCAACCCTCTATTAGTCAACAATATTTTTTTTATTATTTTTGGTTGCAAATTTTTGCACGACGGTGATTTATTTCGGATAAGACAAGAGAGAATGAAAATTCAAAGAAATTTTTTGAAGGGCTTTATTCCTTTATATACATATGTTTGTGTGAGTAAATATATTAAATTGTGTTATGACACATTTAATTAATTCCAGACTTTGAACTAATTCAAAAATATAAACAATCAATTTTGAATGTTAAAACAATAATAGAATAACATATTTAATCTAGTGAATACCAAAGAAATGTGAAAATGTCAAATCTTCATGAAAATCATTTTTCACTGTCATAACAAAAAACAGACATGACAGTAAATAAACTTGATGTCCACCAAAATTTAAAAGCAAACAAAACCTGTACAAGGAATAGAACTAAAGCATTGCAATATTGCCAAATTATCATGTTCCCCACTGAAATCAATAATTTAAAACAATTAATAAACAATTTAATGGCAAAATCAAAATACACAATTTGGTATACTTACAAAGTATTCTGTCATTCAATTACATAGAGTAGCAACAAAACAATTTATGATAGCTACAATTCATGTATCATATTAACCAGTAGTGGAACAATGAACACAAAAGCCTAGAGCACTAGGCAATTGAATAAAATTATTTATTCAAAAATAACAGCAAAAATATCATCTAGTGACCACCAATGGGTAGAATAGTCCTAGCTTGAAACAGATTTGTACACATACATTGAACATTTACCCTTGAATAGATAGGAATTTGCATATTGTGAAATATGAATTTCACCTTGAAGAGCTAATAACTTAAATAAACCTCAAATGCATGAAAAATCAATGTCAACCCAAAATTAAGGAATTGTTTAACCTTTTAGAGCAAGTATCCACCATGCAACTACATCCTTTACTTCTCTAAATAGAAAACCTAGGGGATAGCATGATTTTCTACCAATTAGGGAAATTACCAATTTCCAAACCACTACGAAAATTCCAGGCTTTTCAAACAGGGTTTTTTCGGGAAAAAGAACCCCAAAGTGACAAGCAATAAAACAAAACCCCTAGTTTTCTAGGACAAATCAATCTTAGCTTATTAACTATGAAACAGTTTGGAAATTCCAACTTTGGCAAATTTCTTCTATTTTAATTTTTTTCAAATGAAGCAAATGAAGGCATAATCTTGTGCACTGTTCAAAGATCTAATCAATAAAATCAATATATTTTGTAAATATTCAATTAAATTGTAAAACAATATTTTTGAAAATAGCAAATTAATGATGAAATTCAAAACTTGTTACAATTTAATTCTTCCATTTCAAATTCTATTCATTAAACTAGGTAGGGTACATGTCACAGGTATGTTGGGCAAGTAAATAGGAAGGTAGAAGAGGTAGATAGGTTATAGGGTGGGAGGGAGGTGAGAGTTAGGAGGTAGGTAGATAGATAGGTATAATACAATTGTAAGTAGGTAGGTTGAAGGTACATAAACTGTGGTAGGTTGTAAATGTTAAACAAGTAGGTAGATAACTTGTAGGGCCATGGTAAATGGGAGGTAAAAGGTAGGAAGTAGGAGGTATAGATTATAGGAAGGTAGATAACATGCAATTATTTAGTAAAATGTTAGTCAACTAAGTACGTATGTTGTAGGACATGGTAGTTGGGTGAGTCGGTAAGTAGGTAAGTAGTACACCTAGGTAGGTGGGTAGGTAAGTAGGCAGTACATTTAAATAGGTGGGTGTGTGGGTTAGTAAGTGGGTAGGTTGGAAGGTAAGTAGGTTGTAAGATTGTAAGTGGGAGACCCGGGGGGACATTTAGTGTGAAGTTTGAAACCTACGTGCGTCAAATGACCATTTTTAGAATTGGTTTTAAATAATTGTCCCACCTATTTTTATCATCCTATTATTATTTAATTATATATATACACATTTTAAAAACATTTTATATTAATTATAATCCATTATTTGATATTATTACATACCTTATATTATAATTAAAGTAATTATATGAAAAAAAGGTACCTTCTTTCAACTAATTAATTTATAAATTTTACCCAATAACCAATATATTGCAGTGTATATATTTACTCACGTATTTTTTTTAATTTTTTACTAGTGTCCCCTTCAAGGTGGGAGGTAGGTATGTAATAGGCATTTGAGATGTCCCATTTGACTAAAAAACATTATCATTTTTACTATGGATGTTAATTTCTTATGTTTAATTTGATTAAATGTTTAATTTCATTAAAACCCATTCGTCATCTTGACTATGGTTTTCAACTTGACTAAATGTAAATGATTAAATAAGTCGTTATAATCAAGTTGGTTGGTTAAAAAAAACATGCTTTGAACCTTTAGTCAAAATGGACATGTCCATTGGTCAAAAAGGACCAATTAGTCAACTTGGAATGTTTGAAAAACTTGGAATTTTAATAATGAACATTTTTAAATGTCATTGATCATTTTGATTAGTACATATAATCCTGCCAAAAGGATTGTCTTTTACAAATGTGCGAATACCATATATGGAGGAATGAAGATTTTCCAATTTAAGGATAACAAACCTTAACAAATAATGGTCGTCCCCACCATGGCCATCAAAATACTCCAAAACCATTGCAGTACACATGTCATTAAACATGATTTTGTATGTTGTATTGTCAACAAGCAATGTGTTGCCGACATGAATGTAAGGAAAGTTTTTTTTTAAATGTCAAGGTTCTTATGAAAAATTGGTTTTTCATGTTTATTCGACAAGAAATGTGGATTTTGTATGCAAAACATTTGATCAAGCACTCTTGAAAGTTTTATCAAGATTTGGGTTTCATTTTAAATTTGATCCAAATAATTATAAATATTGTGACACTATGCTATGGACCAAATATACACATGGAATTGTGCAACACATCTTTCCAATAGTTCTTTTAATCTAGGCCTAAGAATGATGGTTCAAGATGTACATTTCCATATCCACCCTTATTGAAGTGTGGCAACTAGGACTCTATTCAAATTGAAAATGACATGAAATGGATTCACCTTCGTTACAAGTGAATGAAACACTAAGGAATCTACTCCTGAAGTCAATGGCATTTCATCCATTTTTAATTCAACGAAGACACATGAATTTGGCGACTCCATTTCTTTCGCCTCCTTAAGAAATGACGCACTAATAACCTAAAACAAAAACAAAAGGCAATTGTGAAAGTCTTAAAATAAAACAACCATATAAATCAATGAAATTGAAAAATCCAAGAAAGAATTGAAAGGAAGGAACTAAACAAAAATTGGACTACTTACTAAGGATGTTGAATGATTTCTACATAAATTAATGAAATAGGCCATGGTGTAGTTTTTTAACAATGTCCGGAATTTAACATCGTCTTCCTTGGAACTTCCTATGGCCCCAAAAGGATATAATTCCACAAAGGTGGGAACACTAAGCCCAAACTAATGAAAAAACTATAAATATAAAAGAAGAGTCCTCAAGAAATAATTTTCCTCTCTTAGCACGTCTTCATAGGACTGAACAAAAATCACATTAAAAGGTGGATTCAAGCAAGTTCTATAAGGCATATCGTCTACCAACAATGTATTTCCAAGGTGAGTACTATGATACCTAGGGAAAAAATAAAAAAGGTTCTTATGATTAAAAAAATAATTACAAGTTAAATGATTAACACATTTATACTTCCTTTTGAAGAGAAACTACAAAAATAGTTTGTTAATCTTGCACAAATCTTGACCAATAATCCTTTGTGGGTTGATTTTAATACCCATCTCCTATGTTATTTTTCTCAAATAGGTATTCATCTTGCCAAACTTGTTAAACATCCATATGTAGACAATAAATTAATGTAAACACCTCAAGAGGAATTCCCTTAAATTTGACTTTGGAACAATGTTCTTGCCTAGTAAGGTGCAACCCCGAACTAAGTTAAATGGTGGAGGCAACATGTGATTAATTTTGAACTAATCCTTCCCAACAAGGACACCTTTCAAATTGAAAATCACGTGCAAAGGACTCATCTCCATGTCCTTTGCATCTACGAATGGAGAAAATTTGAAAACTTCAAAAATGAACTTTGGCCCCTTATCTTCCTTGGCAAATTCAAGGAAAACTTGAGGAAGTTTTTCATCTCCAACCCCATGGAATCCTTCAAGGGGTGATTGAAAAGTGCAATGGGACAAATGGCCCAATGGATGGGAGAAACACAAGTGTGGAATTAGGCAAGGACACTGAACCTTGCCACAATGAAGGTTGGACTAGAAACGACGTTGGTTTCCTCCATCTTTCTTGTCATCTATAATGCAACTCAATGCCATCCAATTGTCTAAGTAATTGAACAACTATCCTTTGATTTCCACCAAGGTCAAAATAAGACCTTGACTTGTCCCAATTAGACGAATCCTTAAATGTAGATTCACCCAATTCATCTGACACATGGGCCCCATCAAAATGACCATCATCTGAATACATAAAGTGACAAGGGTCATTAAAGAAATTGAAAAAATAATAATGAACATGGGGGGAAACCAACAAAAAAAAAATGGACATAAAAAAAACATCAAAAAACAAATATCGATGGCTACAACATAGGTTTCGATCCGATGGCTGCCAAATACCATCACATCCCTCACCACTAGATTTTTCAACCTAGTGGCCACCAAATATCTTTTTATCAGGTGGCCACTAAATAACTTTTCGTCTTGCAAACACAAGATGGGTTTAAATTCATTATGGTGTACCAAAATCTTGTCACAACATCACCTTTTTCTATCTTTTTTACCATGTAAAAATACATTTATGGATTATTATGATGCAATCTAAAATTGTAATGGTCTAAAATATAATCCTTCTAAAAAATTTCACAACTTTTAATTCATTATTTTTCATGGGGATCAAAATATAGGGTAAAAAAGGATTGTAATAAGGATTAAACCTTTTTTGTCATCCGCGATACAGCTTAAAGGATTTTCACCTAGATAGCTCTCAATCTCGCCTTAAACCCATAAACCTCATCTTGAACACCAATCTTTTGATTTAGTGGCCAACAAATGGATTTCGATTTTTCAACAACCATACATGTATGGATTCGTTGTCCAATTCATACCTCTTGGTTTGGTGGCCACCAAATAGGTTTTTATTTAATGTCCACCAAAAATATTTATATAGAGCAACCACCATATAGGTTTGCAATTATTCACCATCATAATGAATTTTTTCTAATGGCCACCAAATAAATCTTGTATCCAATTGATGGCCATTAACCTAACCCCCCCCCCCGCCGCCCCATATAGGTCCCCATTTGGTGGCCACCAGAATGAAATGCATGTGAAGAAATGGAAAGAATAAAATGTTTGTGGTTTTATTTCTAGCATGTTAAATGAAACATGAATGTAGAATGAGTCTTGCTTGATAAAAATTTCAATAGATTCAAAGTGCAAGGTAAAGGCTACAAGATAATCCCAAAGAAAAAAAATTATGAAGACTATTAGTCATAATTCAAATGATTTTTAGGTGGGCTCAATGTCTCCAAAGGAACTTGTTTTGTCATTTCCTCACCAACTCCAACATCATTTATAACAAAATCATCTTCGACATCATCCATGTCATCATGTCTTCTCGATGCGATCGTGTTAGCCATTTCTTGCGATGATTCAAGAATCTTCTCTAAATCAAGATTCATTCCCATTCCTTCTTCCACTTCCAAAATCCACTTCCTTTCCCTTGAGGATCATAATTATTTAGTTTTTTCTTATTTCTCCCCTTCCTGCTTTCCTCAAAATTGTAAACTCCACTCTTCAAAACTCTACCCGATTTCTTTATGTGGATCGAAGACTTTTGTTTTCTCTATCTTTCAAAAACCTCAAGTTGTTACATAGATTCCTCCCATGGAGGTGGAAGTGGAAGTGGCAATAGAATAGAATGTGGAATTGGAATTGTGTTATACATGACAAAGAAATTAATGCTTGTTATTTCCTTTGCCCTCTCCACCAAGTCCATCAGAACAAGTTCAAGAACTCTAATTTTTTTTCCTATTCATGACAAAAAGATTGATTGAACTTTTAACAGATTAAGAGTACAAGAACTAAAAATATTATTATATGAAATTTTGTGAAACATATTAGGCATAGATGTGCAAAAAATCCATTGCCAAAAATGTTAAAGCAAGACATTCTAGCATGAAAAAGTGGCTACATGATAAATGAATTGCATCTAGGTTGAGTTTGAACTTATACAATTTTTGGTCCTTTGGGACCACTTTCTCACATGCAAGAATTGAGGATGGGGGACGCCTTGAACCCAAAATTTCAATCCTATTCAATTGAGGTCACAAAAGGTACGCACATTAAAAGTGGTTCATTCATCCAAGAAGAAGATGAAGGGGCTAACGAAACCTTTTGGTTGGATGCCATGTAAAATCTATACTCATGGAGAAGTTATCATTGAAGTCTTAGCCATTGAACGTGAAAAACAAATTGTTGAAGGATTGGGAATTGCAAATGCATATACTCATTTTGATCTTAACCTTTAATGCCAACAAATTTGAAATTACATTTTTTTAATCTGCTAGAGAACACAAGTTTAAATTCTCCACAAGACAATTCATAGTTGAAAACAAAGCAACTAACTTAGTTGGTTTATTGTGAAGGAACTCAACGTTCCTTGTGTTTCCCTCCACTATTGCTTTAAGATTGTCGAGCTCGTGCATGTACTCTGTAGTGGCTTTCAAGGTGGATGGGTCCCATGTGTGGTTGTCCTTTAGTGCTTTTGGAAATTTATTGTTCAAGAACTTTAATGGAGTCATCAAAGGGCGCATCCTTTGATGGATTCATCCTAATTTTCCCTTTCAAGAAATCAACTACTAATGTTCTCTCAAGAAGCAAAAACAACTCTTGTTATAGTTGTGCAAGGTTTTGACAGTTTTCCATTCTACCTCTGTGTAAGGTTGTGGACTTTGCATAGTTGGTTGGGGCAATTATGGTGAACCATAATCTCATTCCATATCACTATCTTCTTCTTCACATTATAGCAAAACTTTGCCATTATGAGTAGATGAGGGTTTCTTCCACTTATAAGGCGATTACGCATGGTGATTTTGTGCGATTTCAAGTTGTTCACTAGCTTTTGCATGTGGTACTCTTCGAGATTAACAAAAAAAATAAATGCAAACTTTCCCATTGGTTGTGGTTTCAGTGGTAATTTCTTAAACCCATCCAAAATTTTCCCCCATTCCCACATTAATAAAATATCCCCCCATTCATTGTAAAGCTCATTTGACAATAGGAAAATTGTCATACGTTCTTTCACAAATTTCATAACAAACACTGTCCTAAATGAAGCTTCAAAACTTTGCAAATATTCCATAGTCGAAAAACATTAATTTTTTAAGCCCATGTCATTAATCAATGTCTTCAATAAATCCAATAAATCAACGTTGGATATCTTATATGCTTGAGTCTTTGTTTTGGTCTTGTCCAAGGTATGACCTTAATCAGCCAAACTCATTCCAATTTTTTCTTGCATGTTAGAAATTATCTTTGTTGTCGCAACCCTAGCATTGGGTTCACAACCAAAGCAAGGGCTTGCAAGGTTGCGGGGTAAGAAGGAAGCCCGAAAGTCACGCCGCATGCTCCTGGGAGTGTAGGAAAGTCTGAGGGAATGAACCCTCACACTTCCAAGGGAGCTTCCACTTTGGGAATTAGACTCTCGATGGACTCCCAAATCTTCAGAAAGTGATTGCAAGGGTAAAAATTCAATAGATTAAAAAGTTCTTTCTATCATTGAAAAGCTCTTGGAACTTATATGTCTAAAATGGTCTTGCATGACCCATTTGAACATTTCAAACACAAGTTATGGCCAAAAGAAAGGTCAGGAATCAAATTGGCAATTTGATTCTCGACCACTAAAAGTTAGGAATCACCCGGATTTCTTCATGTCTAGGTGGCATGCAACATACCATTGAAATTCTTTCAACGAGGAGTACAAATTTTGTTTAAACTTCATCTCAATTGGAAGTCTGCACACAAAGTTATGGGGCCCCAAAGTCGTGGGAGTCCTAGTTGTGAGAATTTTGGGACTCCCACTTGGGAGTCTCGAGACAAAATGCCATTTGGATGTGGGCGTCATGGAGAGGCACAAAGTATACTATAAAAGGGAAGGTGGTGGCTTCCCCCAAGTCTGAGCCATGGCGAGTTTTGTGAGTCCGAATTTGCTCGTGGTTCGTCCTAAGACCAAAAATGTTCCAACTCTACTCTAATCAACTTGTTATTTGGTTTTGTGCAAGTCCATGTGAGTGAGTGATTTCTTGTCATTCTACCTAGTCCCATCCCAAAGCTCTAGCACGCCTTTTTACCCCCAAAGTGCTATGAGCCAGGGAACGTGCCCCAACTCCTTACTTTTCTGTTGTTTTCATTTCGAACTCACATTTGTGACTATCAAGGAGCTTGGGAACGCGTCACTTGTAAGAAAAGACAAAGTTTTTCAACGTGTTTGAATTGTTGAGAACAAATGAGAGTTTGCAAAATTTCATTGAATCTAAATACCAGTTAACAATGATATCAAACGCCTTGAAACGATCATGAATTTTGTCATTTATGTTGTCCATTTCAAATATTTCGTGCACAAATTATAAGACATTACATGTAAGAGGAAATCAACCATGAAGGAAATAAAACTCATAAATTGAAAATGCAAATAAAATGATGGTTACC
This sequence comes from Sphagnum tenellum, assembly GCA_963921925.1. NCBI lineage: Eukaryota > Viridiplantae > Streptophyta > Sphagnopsida > Sphagnales > Sphagnaceae > Sphagnum > Sphagnum tenellum. Next base: position 9,420,187 of record OY998155.1, read on the forward strand.
TTTACAACATGTATTGTATGTTGTCCACCAATGATGAAAAATTTGGAGTTTTCAAGATTTGACCTACTTCTTAACTTGGACTCCAAAATGTTATTTTGATCTTCAAGATTAATAAGGATTGTAAAGATGGGGCATTGTTGGTTGATGTAATAAAACGTCAATATTTTGTGTTTTATTTCATTTGTATACATTTCACTCAATGGCCGATAAACAATTATTCTTGGGGGAATGAAAAATCTCTCAATAGTAACCTTCAACCCATGTATAGGTTTGTTTCCCAATGGGAAATGGTCTGAAAATTCACTCTTGATTGATTCATCGACAAATTTGCTCTCAATTTTGTCAAAAGACTTTGGATATTTCTTCATAATCAAGTCATCAATGGTCTTCTCTCTTTTCTCCTCAATAGTCTTCTATTTTTGTTTGTTTCTTTGGAACATGAATAGATGATCCTTTAAAGTTAGGCTAATTCCCCTTAGAAACCACTAAGTCTTTTTATATAATTATCATTGTTACCATCTTGTCCCACATTCGGATAATATGCCTTGCAATCTTGATAGGGAACTTTTTAATTTTAAACTTCCCTTATTCTTACCTTTTTGAATGTAAGGCATCGTCCATTTTCAAATTATTACAAACAACCCTAGCTTGTGATGTTGATTTTAGGACCACTAAAAATATAATGACCTTTTTAGGATCCTCCTTATATGGTTGGAGATTTTCAACATGCACATGTGTCACCAAATCAAAGTCCCCCCAATTATCAAACTAGAATGTCCACTCAATTATTGGTTCTTGAAATTTGACTTCTATCCCCATTTATCCACATCCTTGTCTAGCATCTAGAGGCCAAGGTTTGCATTCTCGTACTCTTCGTTGAATCATGTTTCTCGCCAATAATGTTTTTGAAGGAGGTTTTTGAACTATTCCATTTGAAATGGTCTATCATAGTTAAACAAATTAAATTCAAAGGCCCTCGATGATTTCATCATTGGGTGATCTAATGGCCACTATTGTCGCAACCCCACTTTGAGCCAAGTGGGAGGATGAAACGCCCACTCCCAAAGTTGGGGATTTGGAGTCCTCCGGGACTCCAGAATGTTTAGAGTTCGACAGCAGAGGCCAAAACACCTTGCATTGGGGTGTTTTTGGTGTCATTGGAAAGGTCTTAAAGTCTAAATGTCCAGAATGAACTCACATTGGTCATTTGGACATTTGAGCCCAAGTTATGGGCAAAAGAAGGGCCAGGAGTCAAATTGGCAATTTGACTCCCGACCACTAAAAGTCGGGAATCGACCTCTTCTCGACATCCAGATTGGGAGTGCAACATGGCGTTGGAGAGCTCTTGAAGAGAGATACAACTTTGGTTTTGACCTCGCCTTGATCAGACTCGGCATTTAGGAGATATGAGCTCTTGAAGTTCCGGGACTCCAACCTGGTACAGTTTCGGGTTTCCAACTTGGGAGTCCCGGGAAAAAGAGCCATTTGGATGTAGTCTCCGTGGAGTGGTGCAGAGAATACTATATGGGGGAAGGTGGTGGCTTCCCCTGAGTCCGGGCCGTGGTGAGTCTTGTGTGTCAAAGTGCCCGTGGCTTGTCCCAACACCCAAGGGTGTTTCCGAATGTGAACTAACCATTTTGTGGTTGGTTTTGGATGCAGATTCAAGCTTGATAATCTAGTCCCTCTTCTTAGTCTAATCCCGAGACTTCTAGCATGCCCCTCCACCCTTCTATAGTGCTGGAAGTCGGGAGCTGCCCTCAAGTTTCAACTTTCCGCAACTCTACATAGTTGGACCCTCAAGTGGGTTCAACCTGGGACTTGGGAGCGCGTCAACTAGATTATCATGATATTGTTAATCCTCAAAAGGCATTTTTGGGGGCACCAACCCATCAATCTATGCTAGTTTGTCAAGTTGGTGGTGGGATTTTTAGACTATTATTTTCGAGTGCAAAAATGCTTGTATTTGGTGGCCACTAAATCAAAATTCTCTTTTCCCTTTTAGAGATTCCATTCTAGTTACCACCAAACCATAAGCATTTACTCTTTTGGGGGATTATGATTTGGTGGCCACCATATCAAATTTGGTCAAGAGAACAACGAATATGGTGACAACCATATCACAATATCTTAGGAAAGTCGATTTGATGGTTATTAAATGGTAGTCCGATTCATATCATAGGTATTATGATCTAGTGTCCATTAAATCATACTCTTATCTTCATAGGGGGTGTCTTAGGTGGGTACCACCATATTGTAATTCCTTTCTCTACACATGGATGGAAATTTGGTGGCCACCAAATTGAAATCTAATTTTATGATCGATTGTTGGGATATGAAAACTAACTAATCGTAGTTTACGGCTATTTGCAAGGATCATGATTTGGGGCCCACCAAATCATAATCCTCTACTCCTTAATATCTTACGAACTCATTACAATCAATTGTAATGTGCATTTGTTTGTATGTGTTTTGACCTAGTGGCCACTAGATTGTGACCTTCTCATTTGTGAAATTTTGTTTGATGCAATTATTTCTAAATGCATTGTCTTTCTCCATACCTATTCAACATTTGTTGCTTGAAAACTCAAAGGTGTTGATTTCAAACAATCAATACAAAGGACATAGTCATCAAACCTAGATGGGAATTTTCTTTGGCCAATTGATTGTTCGAGTGGTGTTGGTTCGACCATTGAATCTCCCAATCCTTCAATGTGGACCATTTAGTAATGTGTTATTGGTAACTTCCATACCATCTTCATCATGTTCCATTCTAGTGAAGCTATCCACATTAAAATTTACTCTTTTAGACTCGTCAAATGGTATCCCAAAATGTTCTGTAGTTAATGTTGACATTTCAAATGTTGTAACCTTCCCACTTAATGGAGCACTACAAAATTCATTTATTTCCACTAGTCCCTTATTTCATATTGTATTTTTTTTCAATCCAAAGTTTTTTCATTGAATTTCACATCTTTATTGATTTCTATGAATTTTTTTTATAATCATGATTGAACATTTTATAAGTTTTATTTTGTTCATTGTAGCTTACAAAAAATAACAATTGTGAACTAGTTTACAATTTATTTCTTCTATGATTTGGATTGTGCACATGAACTTCACATCCCTACATTCTAAGACAATCAGGTCTTGATAATTGCCAAGTGAAATTATGAATCAAACCCATATTTTGATTTGCCATTGTTGACAATTGATTAATCAAATAATTTGCAGCATTGATTGTTAATCTCCATTGAAGATAATATGGAAGTTTATTATGGAGAAGCATATTCTTGGTTCGTTTTAAAAGAATAAAGTTCTTCCACTTTGAAATGCCATTTTGATGTAGAGTATGAAGTTGGGTCAATTCTTATGGAATGCCATGTTTTTTTGCAAAACTTGATAAATGCCATTGAGGTGTATTTTCCACCCCTATTAAATCATAGAGATTTTATTGGTTCTCTAATTTTCTTTTTTGCTAACAACTTGAATTCCTTGAACTTCTTTAAAGTTTTTTATTTTTATTTTCAAGAAATAAATCCATCTTTATCTAAAAAAATCATTTGTGAATGTCAAGAAATACTTCATTCCTTTTAAAGATGTAGTGGGTAGAGGTCCATTGATATCAAAATGCACTAATTCAAGAGGGTTATTTGCGCTTTGAGTGCTTTCTTTGGGTGCTCATTATCTAGTTACTGTTGCATGTTGCATATTCATTATTTTTTAGGATATGGTCAAATGCTAGTATCCTTATAACTAATTTTTGTATAGACATAAATTTCATGTTTGATCTATGTACCCAAATGGCCTAATCTTCCATGCCACAACTTGATATTAGTATGAACTGAGCTAATATTTTCAACATAATTTGATTATACAAATTCAATATTAAGTTTATAAAAGCCACTGTTTTTGTTTTTGATTCGTTCAACAATCGTTTGTTTTGGGTTTTTTTTGGAATCATCAAACACTTATGAAAATAAGAAATGATCAGATTACTTTTATTTGTTATCAATCCTACTAAAAATATGCTTTTGGTGAGCTAGGCACATACAAAACCTCATAAACTTTCTCTATTTCAACAAAAGTTATGAACTTAAGCTTTCCTTTTTCCATTCATAAAATGAATTTGGTTTCCATCTAATTTGTTGTTCCTGAATCAAAATGCCAAGATGCCTTGTTGTTTATGTCTATTTCAAGTGATGTTATAGATGCTTCAAACATGTCATTCTTTTCCACATTCTTTTTTTTTTCATTGTTATATTCAACTTAGACAACATTTAAATTATCTCCTTTCTTTGTTTATGTTATTGGAGTCTTGTTGTCTTTCTTTTTGAGTTTAGAACATTCAAATTTCCAATGTTTTGGTTCATCACAATTGTGACAATTTCCTAGTTTGGGTTTTGTTTTTCTCAAGCTTTGCCTTTTATTATGCCTCATCTTCTTGAACTTCATCACAAGGGCTTATTCTTCAATTTTTTTGTTTCCTTTTAGCTTTTGACAAGCCTCCTTTTGATGCGGTTGTGTTGTGAACTTATCAAGTGTCACAAAAAATTTCTCATGACTAGAGATTGACTTCAAAAAGTTTCATAGCTATTTGGAAACAATAGCACCTTGTTAGGATCATTTTCAATGATGTATTGAAATCATCCCTCACCATCAAGTTTAAAAAATGAAACCTCCAAGTTTGGTAATTAGTTATTCTAGCTAATTTGTTACCTAAGATAGAGAAGCATCACTAATACCTCCCCTTGACATACTAATATACATTTCATTTCAAGATTTAAATGATGTTCCACATAGAATCTGAAAGGAGCTTGAACATGATCTTCTACTTATGTGTTTTGTTCTCCTTTAGATGCTTTTGAACTCATATTATGTGACAATCTAATTATGTTAGCGACCAATTAGGAACTTCCTTGAAAAGTTAACTCATTAAGGACTAATAAACAAAACAAACTTAGAAGGAACAAACATTTTGCTTTGATACCATGAAGAAAAAGAAATGATGTAGGATTGCATTTTTGCTATACTAGGCTTGTGAATTGATGAAAAATACATACTAAACACCAGTCATTTATAGTATCAACAAATCCTTATGTTAATAAAGTAGGTTTCTATTTGTTCATGGTCTGGACTTTCCATCAAGATTTTCCATCCACATTTCATTGAAAATGAATGGTGGACTTTTCATCAAGACTCGTCATCCAAATTTCATTGAAAATGAATTGTGGACTTTTCATCAAGTTGCATCCGTTTTGCATCGAGGTTGATGATTCTGAGTTCATCCAGTTTTCATCTATCGTCCCGAAGCGGTTCGATGGGGTTTGTGAACGAACGAGGAGCTACGGTCGACGACGCCACCGGCAGCCGCCGGTGCACGAGGACCGGCAAACCGGTCGACATCCTGAAGAGCATCGTCTTCGCGGGGGTTGTTGTCGCAGCAGCTCCCGCTGCGCAATTGCGCGTTTTCCGACGACCAAATCTGACGATCCGAGCAGGTTCTTAAGGGTTTCTGCAAGCTGGATTGATGCATCAAGCGAGGATTGAGTACAAGAAGAGCCCATAAGGTAAAAAAATCTCATCGAGTTTAGTTTATTTTTTCTTCCTCGGTACTTTGCTTCTCAATCAAGTTTGATCGTGTTCCGTGGACAGTGTTTCTGGTGAGATCTTTTTGTACATTGTTGGTTCTGTTCGGGATCTAAAGAACTACAGTACGCGCAGATCGGGATGTGTTAGGAGTATTTTAGGTTTCCATCAGTTCGTTTCTGGAGGCTTCTTTTTTCTCTTTGGATTTTTGTTCCTTTTGTGGAGTGTACCAGGAAGTAGGGTCATGGGTTGTCGTTTTTTTCTGTTTGGTAGACAGGTTTTTGTGTGCGTGGATTTAGTGTGTAAGATCTGAGTAAGTCTGAGTCTTTTGGTGGCTGAGGGAGCGAGGGAGGGGAGAGTTGTTTTCGGCTGTGATCTAGAAAACCCTAAAAGAAAATCTTCATCGTGAGGTTGGAACTCTGTATGGTTGATCCGGTTTGTTTGGTTGATTTTGTGTGTTTTTGGAAAGTTTCTGTGCAGGATTGTAGAACAAGCAACATATCTTTTCTGTCAGGAGCAACAGCAAACTCAATGTTGGATCCTTGAATAGGAAGATTCAAACAGAAGACAAAAGGAAGAAGCATCGAGACTCAGGCAGAGGCTTTTACAGGAACAAGACAAAAGGAAGAAACATCCAGACTCAGGCAGACAGGATTTTACAAACAAAATTGATTTGACTCACAAGGAGAACAACCTCTCAATTTCCTGATAACTTCAAATTGAGGGGTCTGAAGGAGAAGATTCAGGCTTTTGCAGCTGTTTTTAGAACTGTTAAAGGGATTTGCAATCTAGGGTTGAAGATTCAGATCCAGGAATTATGGTGAAATTGACAATGATAGCAAGGGTTACAGATGGATTGCCATTGGCGGAGGGATTAGATGATGGACGGGACCAGAAAGACCTTGAGTTCTACAAGCAGCAGGCAAAACAACTGTGCAAGAGACTCTCACAGCAAAAGCAGGGAGCTTCTCGCATGTCTGTGGAGACTGGACCTTACTTTTTCCAGTATCCTCTCTCTCTCTCTCTCTCTCTCTGTGCATGTTCTGGAAGCTTGCATTTGGGTTTCGTTGCATTCTCTGCTTGTTCACAAATCTTTGTCTGGAGAGTTTGTTTATGAGGTGGAGCTTCTTGCAGTCGAGGTTTCATTGAATTCCCTACATGTTGGCAATTTTTTTTTCTCAAGTGTTTGTTTGTGAGGTGGAGCTTGCATTTGAGTTTTCATTGCATCGGACTATGTGTTGACAAAGCTTTGTCTGGAAAGCTAGGTCTGAGGTTTACACCTTGACATACCTTCCACAGTTACCTTATAGAAGGTGGAGTCTGCTACCTTACTCTCTGTGATCGATCATATCCAAAAAAGCTTGCTTATCAATACCTTGAGGAGCTTCAGCGTGAGTTTGAGAAGGTCAACCGGTCACAAATTGAGACTGTTGCCAGACCATATGCTTTCATAAAGTTTGGTATGGCATTTTTTGAATCCTTTGTTTCATTCTCGTTTGATGCATTCTTCTGTATCTATATAGATATATATATATTTTGGTGAATGAATTACCCCCCAGAGTTGCAGTTTTGATTCATATCTTTTCTGCTCTGTGCAGATGCATTTATTCAGAAAACACGGAAGCTATATTTGGACACACGCACACAACGGAATCTGTCGAAGCTCAATGATGATCTGTTTGAAGTGCAGCAGATTATGACGCGCAACATTCAGGAGGTTTTGGGTGTTGGGGATCGTCTTGACCGTATGTCCTTAACCAGAAAATCAAATCATGGTTTTTGCACAGATGGTGTTAAAGTTTTGGTGTTGAAGCTGGGTTTTGCCTGTCATGTTTCTAGATGAAAGCAACAATGGTATTTATCATGCTTGACTACAAAGTTGAACATGCATGTGCTATATATGCTTATTATATTTTACTGAAAATTCTCTCAGGAACAGTGTTTGATATTTGTTTTCTTGTCCTTTTGTGACATTGTCAATGCAGAGGTTAGTCAGATGTCAAGCAGGCTTTCATCAGAGTCACGGATTTTTGCTGACAAAGCAAAAGATCTGAACAGACAGGTAACAAGTGTTCAAACATTCCTTGTAGCTTTCCCTTTGAGGGGTTCTATAATTGCAGGTTTAGCTCTGATATGTGCCCTGGCTTTCTCCATTTCTTAGATCAGCCACACAAAAGGCAGTTGAGTTATTGGATTTTGGCATAGTTGTTGTAGAGAATTTGATTGTTCTAAACCCTAATTTGCATGTCTATTGTCGACACAGGCTTTCATTCGGAAATGGGCACCAGTTGCAATTGTGGTTGGGATCGTGGTCTTGCTTCTATGGTTTCGGCGCTATTTTTGGGGCTAACTGCTATATCATTTTGGCGTCAAACTATTCTTGATTATGCCTGAGCTATTACCAAAATATGTACCCAAACAATGGGGACACTGACTCTTTATCTGTGCACAGTAACTGTTAAACCACAGGTCTAGCACACAGTTCTGTGAGTAGAGAGAGGAATTCTGTGATTTAGCACCATATGATTCTTTTATGTCTTCATCATTACTGAAGTAGTTTGCTTGCAGTGACGGCATTAATGGTAGTGTAGGCCTGTCCAAATGTAGTATCCGATGGAGAAACTTGAATTGGCATGCTGTTGTTTGTGAAGAGGAGGATGAAGGGGAAGAGCATTCGATCATATGGAACATCAAATGAGTTTGTACTGATGAGTTGGATGATTTTTGATGGTGGGATCTTTATTTTCCAAAGTCCAAATCCTCTGTGCAGTTTTCCTGATGCCACAGAACAAGACCAACAATAACAAACAGAAGGCAAGCAATATTTCAAACTATTGGGCGGCTGATACTCTTGATGCTAGGCTAAAATTTTCACTATTGTAGAGTCATGTTGAGTTCTTTCAAAAAGCGTAAGAAATATCTTTTGTCAATGTTTGCTTCTGATTTTGCCGTGGTGCATGAATTATTTCCTATGACAAAAGCAGGTTTGACTAACATATATGCATCATGTTTACTTCTTTAATCATCACCACTCCAGTTGATTGTTGTGTTTGGCATCCTTACATTGCTTTATTTCCATGTATAGTGCCTTGAGAGATTCATAATGCAGTACTATACATTCATACACGCACACACACACATATATATATATGAGATTGTAGAGAAATCTCCACAATGAATGAGGCCCTATCCCTACAAAACTTGCTCACAAAGTGTGGACAGTCACATTCATCATGAATTAGGAGTGACGAGTTGCTACAACTGCCGGGTTGTGGAATCTTTTACTTCTACTTAGTACCTTTTGGTGAAGTTTGTGTATGGATCATGTCCACCTTTAGGGTATGAGTGTTCATTATTTAATGGGCATGTAGGACTGCAAAGATGAGTTATGCATGTTTGAAGGTTATACATCCCATGTTTTGTGATTTTCTATTGGAGGTTTTCATGGGTGGTTTAATGGAGATGTGAAAGTACCATTAAGAATACAGACTAATAAGATTTAGAAGCTTTGTGCATCTAGGATTGTGAAAGTTACTCTATCCACTTCTTTGTCATGTATCGAACTTTTTCTAGAGATTCTCAGCACTTTGGAGATCTAGCTTTTCTTTATCTCGAGCATTGTTTGGGACTCCAGTAGTTCCTTTTTACTTTTGCTTCACTATTGTGGCCTTCTCCTTGTACATTTTTCTAGTTTATTTTAATGGCCTTGATGTCATGGTTTTCCCCACGTGTTATTTAATGTGCAATGTGAAATAGAACTTGTTGTAGAAAGGCTTGTGAACTAGATGCTTAGTGATATATGTTTATCAAAGAATAGAGAATCCAACTACCCTCTTTGGTCAATGTTCCTCCATGCACTCATATGAACTTTAGTATTTGAAACATCCTCTAAGAAAGTCAATAAAATGCACCTTAATGTTCGAAAGCAGAATAGGTTTTTTAAAAATTAATTTCACGTAGGACATCACTAGAAAGGAATAATGATGTTTCAAGATTGTTTTTCAAAGAATGTTTGTGCTGAAGTATTCAACATCATATTAGCTAGGGACGAAGTTCATTTAAAGAATCTCCTTATGCATGATTGATTTTGATTTCACCATAATGCTTTATAGCAAAACTTGAAGTACTTGTAGGTATTTCAAAAGCTTTTTGATCCCTACATTCTACTTCATACTTTTGTGTTTATCAATGGTTACTTCTTGCATGTAAAATGCATCAAAATTCCTGTTTTCAAAAAGTACTTTCATGGTTTCTTGATCAACCAGTTGCAATATAAGTGAAGTAATTGATCACAGTTTTTCATGTTTAGAAAAAGCTAATTTACAAACCTTTAATCCATCCACAAACAATACGAAACAAATTTCAACATCTCTCATGTGGGGAAAACATATGGAGGAAACTTTGGTTGCTTGAATTTGTTTTTTTAAGGCACACAAAAAGCAATGTCCTTGTTCTTTTCCCCCATACCAAAATAACCAGATCCATAGTCTTTACCTGTGTCTGAGTAATACATGAAGTAGCCGGGCCACAAAAGGCTTCGCACAATCACATCTCTTTGCAAAGGGATTGCATGTATGCTCCATGAACCTACCACAGTTGTTGCTTTTGTTGTTGAACTTTTTTCCATAGAAAAATTCTAGTATATGTGCATATTGCTTAGTTTCTATGTGTAGGATTCATGGTTTAAGATTGAGAAATCACACTATTCACAAAGGTTTTAGATTGAGAAATCATGTGTCTATGATTTAATAAGGTTTAGAATTGAGAAATCACATCTCTATGATTCAAGAAAGCCTTGGATTGAGAAATTACATGTCTATGATTCAAGACGGTGTAAGAGTGAGAAATCAAAATGGTGAAAAAAATTGAATAAGAAGAAGAGACTATTACCTGGAAGATCCTTGGAAATGGGCGCTTCATGATAGCCCTTGAAAAGATGGCAATAGGAATCAAGCTCATCAATAAATTTTGGCCCTTTAATCACAAGCAAAAACCCATTACGTAAATGTTTTAGACATACCCTTTGATGAACATGATCATGATGCAAATTAGCTCAGAGAGAGAGAGAGAGAGAGAGAGAGAGTTCCTATATATATAGAGAGAAAGAGACAGAACATAAGTTTTTTTGAATAGAGATAGAGAGTAAAAATGCATGTGTATTTCAATTTGATATGGAAATTTGATATGAAAATTGAACAAACAAAAGAGGCAAATATGAGAAGAGGAGACCTGAGAAAGTGGTGTTTTTGACAAGGACATTTGCTGGAGTCATCACTAAGGCATTGTAAGGTACAACTCCACAATCTTCATCCACCATCTTCATCAATGCTGCTAGTCTTTCCAACTGCTACAAAATCCATAAATCTGATGCTCAAAATGATCAAGTACCATCTACCAATTGAGATGTTCACCCGGCAAAAATACAAAAAATCAAAGTTCATGTCAATTGGTTGTAAGAGGACTTCCCAAGAATTAAAGCCTGCAAATCAAAATTGAAATCCAGCACAACACTCTGGTACTCAATACTTGTCACAACAATCTTCATCTGGAAAATCCTGCACATTGTCAGAAGAGAAAGATGGATGTGGCAGGGAGATATGGTGGGCTAACCTCAGGCACCTCAGTACCCTTGGGTATCTCTTCTCCCTCACCTTCTTCACCTTCCTCTCCTTCCACAACTTCCTCATCTTCTATGACCTAGTCATGATGCAGCAAAACTATGTTGAAAGGTTTGGGATTACAAAAGAATTGACATGGTAAAAGGAAAAGGTGAAAAAATTTGAGAGTAGCTAGATAGCTATCTAGGTGGCTCAACTTTCACTTTGCAGTAGAAGTGACATGAGCTTTGAGTAAAGAAAAAAACACAATGGTGCACACTTTAGCTTCTTCACCGACACCAGGAGGCTCATCACTAGCATCTTCATCTTCTGTGGCTGGTGCTGTGCTCTCGTCTTCCGTCACAGGCTCTGGTTGTTCCTCCTCTGATGTAGTACCCTTCTCATCTGTGGGTGATGAGCCTGACTTGTCCCCTATCAATGCCGGCTCTATCACTGCAAGACCCACCAAAACACATCACACCCAAAAACTAAAGCTCAATCTGCAATATTAAACTCATCAAAGCTGCAAACACAAGATCAAAATGTAGGTAATCTATATGCAGATTGGTACAACTCTATGCTTATCCAGATCACCAACAAATTGGCAAAACAATATCAACCCAAAAACTTACAATTCAATCTGTAATAGAAAATGCATGAAAATGGCAAGCAACTGAAATTAGGTCATAGCTATATTGCATGTGCATGCAATCTACAATTACCCAGACATGAAAGTTTTGAGTTTTTACATGCATATGGTTTTCAGAGAGAAAGAGGGGGGGAGGGGGGTGGAAAAAGATCATTACTCTCATCAAATTCTGAAGGTTGAGGAGGCTCCGGGATGACAAAGAATTTATTACTGGGGTCACCTGTGAAAGGGCCTTTGCATTGCTTGCACAACTCATACCTCTCTTCTGTTAGTGGTGCCTGCAAATCCAGCCACTGCACTCCATTTTGACTGCATACCAACAACACAAACAAAACCATTAAACTTCCTTCTGTCTCATCACTGCACACTTTCTGTACTACGCACATGGCACACACATGCAACCCAAAAGCTCAGTTTCTATCAACTTCTCACCTGAAATAGTATTTGAGGTCAAAGTTGAGCTTTCTGCCAATGCGCTTAGCACTAACACAGCCCTCAGCAAGCAAGTAATCTTTCCCCGTGGTAGTGAAAATGCGGCCCCAAAATGCAAGGCTTTGCAACCCTGCATCCATCTTCTTGATCTTGAGGGAGATATCTAAGCCTGCTCTATGCTCTGATGGGATCACACATCCACATGATGCCAGGGCCTCCAAAGTCAAGGTCAGGTTGCTATCCATGTGTACCAACAACAACAACAACCATCCCCTAGAATCTCATCATCATCCCTAAGGCCTGCAATTTGTGCATGTTGGTGCACGAGATCTTTGAACCTGAAATTACACAGTGCATCATTCAGAGGGGTGAATGCAGCTGAAACCAGGTCAAGGAAGAAAGAGGAGGGAGAAGGAAGAGGAAGTTGGAAGATGGCAGTTACACTCAGTTTCTGTCAAGCAGACTGGCTTGATGACACCCAAGGAACAACCCATTACACTCTTAGTAACCCAAGAATGCCAAGAAGACATTACAACTCACACATATGCTTCCCAGATAGAATGTGCATTCCTTCAAGACCCAAGAAATTTCTATTGTATCTAGTAGCTGACTGCTGTTTGTATGATGAATCTCATACCTTCAGTCAGCCATCTTCTGGATCTTGATTGAATGGTATTGAACAAGATAAGATGGGTACAATGCCAAAGCATGTTCCCTCAGAATGTTTCTTCAATCTTGAAACAGATTTGGTGTCTGAATGAATCCCAATCTTGTTCAGAAGCAAAGTTAGTACAATCCAAAATTTCCTCAGATGATGATTAGGGAAGGGGGAAAACAAAGAGATCCAACACATTTTCAAATGAAATATGAAACTAGAATGTGGCATCAAGTATTGAACAAGGAGGAAGTTGGCTAGTGCGAACAAGTAGATGGAGCAGATTTTTGTCTGAAAAACACAATAAGTGTGAAGAGATGAATTTACAGACCAAACCAACACAGAATGAGTATTGGGGAAAATGTAATGGAAGAAAGAAGGTCCTTTCTGAAAATTTACCAGATAGAGCAGACAATCCATTGTCCATTGTCTGTAGAGGAGACGGGCTGCAAATCCATTGAAGGTTTGCTTTGTTAGCTGTACAGCATTGTAGCCAAAAGTTGAAGCAGTCAAAAGTTACCCATTTGCTCAGAGTCTGCAGATTTCAAAGAAGGGGAAATGATGTCTCACCACCATGTTGTGCTCCAAACACCAAGCCAACTAACATGCTTTTGGGAGTCTACAGGCTTCACAGCCGAGGTGATGCCTGTTTGAGACAGTGGGTAAAAGGAACAGAAGTCTTGTTACACATGGCAAACATGATGCATGATGTATAGATACACTGTAGAAACTGATGCAATGTTCATGCATGAGGGACCATATGAACTTTTTATTCATCACAGCAGGAGTGAAGCTCAACAAAAGCTCCTTTTGTCCTGCTTCTGTACATTCTAGGTACCATCTGCACATAGCAGGCTTAATCAACTGAATGCCCCTTGTGAACAAGAGATTATGTGTGAAGTATGGTCACAAATGGCTGAATTCATCATAAGCTTTTCACACGGACCCACAGCCCAGAAAAGCTTTTCTTGGTGTTGAGAACCCAACATGGATTATCACATCAACCCTGTGATGCAATTTGTGGAGATGAAGGCACATAAGAGCTTTTCAGTGGTGTCACAACAAATCCACAACCATTCTCTCTCCAGATGCCCACCAATCAGCAACTCAATATGACAACAACAGAGAGAAAGAAAGCGCCACAAATGTGACACATTCTGAGCCAAGCAGTGCAGGCCAAGGGTATCCCAAATAACTCAAGTGGAGAGACTCATGTGGCAATAAATCCCTGACCGAAACTACCCCTAAAAAACCCAGATGCAAAGCTGGCCACCTTTGTGGCCTCTGAGGAGTGATTGGCAGAAGTGACAGTTCACAGACAGCCACCATCTCCGCCCACCAGCACAAGAGGGGCTTGCCAGGAGTTTCTTCCACAGTGCACCTTTTATCCACAGACTCTTGACTGTAACCTCTTCCTCTCCAACTCCAACTGCAAAATACAATCATTCAACTTTCTCAGTAAGTGGCTAAAAGCAGCAATGATCATATTACAGTACAGTTCCCTGCCAAGCTTTGACATGGAGAATGGTCAATAGTCTTCTTCTAGATGTTTCAAGCAAGGATCTACTACCACTTTGAACTACAACCACCACATCAAATTCCACACAAGGATACCTTTCTTGAAACTAACAGATGTGTCTATCACTCAGGCAAAGTAACAGACCTTGGCCAAGTCATGAAAGACCAAGGAACACTCCAAGCAAATGTGAAGTGTGAAACTCAAGGCAAAAGATTTGTGGATGCATGGTCCATCCACAAGGAGATATTCTTCTTCACCATACCAAGTTTTCACAAAGCTACAGCTACATCTCCTTGTCAGCCCTATCATCACTCTCACAAACTTTTTGCTTTTGAATCTGGACAATCCTTGGAAAACAAATGCATCAAATGGGCTGGTTCAACAGGAGCACACAAAGTATAAGCAATGGCTTACAGACACAATTTGAACAAACTCCAGCTATGTGCTACTTGGGGCTTAGTTCAGGAGTTGAATCACCAGCTCCCTGAAAGTTGACCAATGAATGCAGCCTTGTGGCATAGAGCAAGATCTTACCACTTTTCGGACTCGCTCATTGGCAGCAGGTGGGCCACCAAGAACATTGTCGGGAAGGTAGGGGTGGCTCACACGCACGTCATTCATGACCAGTATTGCAGTCTTCTCCCATCTAACAGGGAGCCTGTCCCCCACCAGAGCCTTGTTAGTACTCTTTGACTAAGCTGTGAGACCAAACTTTGACAGAAAACAAAAGATTTACACACAAGCAAGAATCCCAAGAAAACAACTGTTTAGTAGTGCCAAGGGTTCACTGTTTCACTCTCCTGCAAAACCAGGCCGATTCCTAGTCAAATGTCTTTGGCAGCCAATAATAAGTTTCTTTTCACCTCAGAATGTGAGAAATGAGAAGCTTACGTCTTAGATAGGGCGTCAAAAATGTCTTGGGCTTCCTGTGTTACTCCTACTCCAATCCTCTCAGCCTCTGCCTCTGCTTGCCTGCAAGACAGGATTCCCGCATCCACTGGAACAAATAAGGTGCTACACAAGCCATCTGGCATCAAGCATGAATAAAAACTCTGAAATGCTTTCATTCCTGTGGCTGCAATGCAAAGCTCACATGAACACTTCCCTCTGGCCTCAGCCATCCAAGAGGGTGTATATGCCGGATATTATGCTTCAAATCCTTTCCACCAGACATTTTTTCTGATTGACTATCTAGGAAATAATTCATGAGTACAACCCATGTTATCTTACATGCTTGCCTTATTCACTTTTTTCCCATTCTCTCTAGTCTCTGCAAGAGTTTTCCAGATTAAGCTTGCCTTTTGAATCAAGCCTTCCTACTATTAACAAGTGTCATTGATATGTCAAACAGTTGTCACAAGGTGAAAGCTGACTACATATTAATTTCTCTGAAACTCACATCAGCACAACCCTGAAATTTTTTGTCACAAACGCAAAATGAAGAGAAACATGTTTACCATGCCAGCATGGCAAGCATTCGTGACTGTATCTCATATTCCTGGCATTGTATCTCAATTCTAAAATGGAATGAAGGTTTTCACTCTGAAGACCTCATCACAAGTACTCTTTGATGATGGTCAGGGGGTACATGCTGTTTGCCTCGAAATCAATACTGTATATGAATACTGTGACAGAATCAGATGCCTGCTGTCCTGTTTCAAGATGGTCTTGCAAACCATAAAGTTGGACATAGAGGTGAGGTGCAGTCATGAACGCTTCATGTGCTTCTCAATCCATTTCTGACTGAACTGAGTCCAAAATATGTCTTAAAAAAAACTGGCAGAAACTTGATTCAAGAATAGAGAGAAGAAGAGAAGAGATACCTGATGGCAGCTTCTTCGCGGTTGCGTAGGCTAGCCATGTCAAGGTAGGGATTTTTCAACTCAAAGAGATCCTCAGATTGCCCCAGTAATGTCACATCTTTCACATAGTTAACCTTCAGAAAGCGCAAGTCCCGCCGGGCTCCTGAACTGCCTTCCTGTTTACTTCTTGGTCAAGGAGGCAAAAAGACAGTTTCTCCAAAGATAAAAGCAGAAATCTAAGAAGCAGTCGAAGAAGAATACCAAGACAGATATAGACAAATTATGCACACACAATCTTAGGGCCACAGACATCTGCATCCCAAGTTTTCTGTAGCATTTCCAGAAGCAACTGGAAGACACAGTCAGGATGTTGGCTCACAATCAAGCAACATAGCTACGGTATCAATTAGCTGCTGCACTCCAACCTCACATAGTAGCTAAGACTCCAAGAAGGATTGTTGGTGTATCAGTGTCCAGGATCCCAATTTCAAAGTCAGGAAGCTTAATGTGGCAATGGAATGAATGATGCACAAATCCTTCTCTTCAGTACCACACAAGCATTATCCATTTTCTGCTGCAAGAGGAGGAGATCCCTCCCTCTAGTACCATAAAACTGCAACAAGAATCCAGCAGGTGTAAAATTGGCCCACATGGTAAGCATATCGCAGATTGCCAAATTGATGATTCTGGGTCTACCAGCAAAGTAAACAAAGAAAGAAGAGAGATGATCGCATTGCAGAGTTTGATTCCAGAAACCACAACCTGGACTGCAACATCTTGACCTTATTGCAGGCAGAGAAAATCTCAACACAACAACAACACGGAAGCTAATCGGAAACCAGCAGTTCCGTGAAATTCTTTGAAAGGGCAAAAGAGGATATGAATAACCACAATTTTGCTGGAATTGTCGTATGCTATCACGGTGCCTTCAATGTCCTCCCCAAGCGTCGTCTTGATCGCCAGACGACATCCCACCACATAATCCGCACCGCCTGTTACTACCTCCATTGGCTTTTCTTGCTCCGAAACACAAACCCTTCCCCCCCGGAGAGAAGAATGGAGGAAAGAAAAAAACACCACACTCGCTCTATTTGTCTATACTTCCGCTGTCTTCTTTCCCTTATCCGCTTCTCTCCGGCATTCGCTCCAGCAACGCTGCCATCGTAGAATCCACAACTCTCGAGAGAACACACCCACACACACACACACACACACACACAATCGAGCTAGTCACTCGACACAGAGGGTTTCACCTCCGATAACAGAAGTACCTCCCCGCGTGTCTCCTTTTGCTCCCTATTGACGACAACGGAAATGCAGAGCTTCTTTGACAACAAGGATTTGCGTGTAATCGCGGTGAAAAAACCAGCGATTGCATGGAGGAAGCAAACCCTAACGCACAGAGCCCGAAGCGCCAAACCCTAGTAAAAAGCTGCATCAAATCAAAACGCGCGAGGAAGAAGACGAAGACGACGAAGTGGGGGGGACCGGGGTATTTAAATTTTGGCTCTTCCTATTGGTAGATACCTTTTTCCTTCAATAAAATTTCGCCACGTTGTCGTAATTGAGACAAAACCTGACAACCGACCCTTGAGCAACTTACCAAACTGTGTTGAGTTTCGGCGCTTCTTATTGGTAGTTAGGTTTTTCCTCCAATAAGGAATCGACACGTCGCGCATTTGTGGGTAGGAAACCGACAACCGACCATTCTGAACCTTGTACAATATCTGTATGTTTTTTGCTTTTTGGGGGATGATCCTTTTTAGGGTTTGCAAAGCAGCGCGCTCGCGCGGGGAGAGGGTTTTGTGAAAGCTTCTTTTCCTTCGCGAGCGAGCTAGCGAGTGATCGCGTGAAGCTCTCCGAAGATTTTGCGGAAGGGATTTTGAGGAATAATATTTTGCAGCTTTATTCGTTTGTTTGCGGGGGTTTTTGATTGAGTTTTCCGGCAACGAAGCTTTTGTGTAGAAGCAGCGGATTTTGGTAAAAGAAAGACGATCTCTCGAGGCGATTATATTTGAGAGGAGGGAGTATGCAGTTTTGCGGGCTCTGATTTGGTACCAAGAGTTGAGATGATGATGAGGGGGAACCCGCCGGTTCCTGGCTCGCAGATGGCGTTGCCGCAGATTCCTCTGCCGCCGCCGCCTCCTCCAGGAACCCAGCCGCTTGCTCCTCTGCCGATGCCGTCGGCTTCAGAATCGTCTCCTGGCGGAGCAGCAGGAGGACCAGGAGGAGTGGCAGATGCTGAGGCGCGGCTGGAGGAGAAGGCACGGAAGTGGATGCAGTTGAACAGTAAAAGATATGGCGAGAAGCGCAAGTTCGGGTTTGTTGAGACTCAGAAGGAGGATATGCCTCCTGAGCACGTTCGGAAGATCATCCGGTAAGTCGGTGCCTTTTGTCATTGTAGCTATTTTGTGTCCAGCAAATGGAATGACATGAGTGTGTAGTAGAATGTTTGGGTTAGGTCTGGCTGAGGCCCACTTTTTGAACGCGATTACCATGCCAAAGCATTATGTGTAAGCTTGGGCTGGAGTTTTCATCCTGCTCTTGTCCTCAAAGGCCTTTGTGTTTTAGTTTCTTTGAGCTGGTTAAGGCTTGAATTTTCTTCTGCTCGTGTTCTTAATTCTTTTCAGGAGGTTTATGGGATGGTTCGATCCATATACAAATTTCCTGCAGATAGGAACCTGCAATTTTGTTCACCTTGTTCTTAAACCCTAGTTTCCGAGCCAGATGAACTACTAAATTGTTGTTTCAACGAAACAGGGATCATGGTGATATGTCATCAAAGAAGTACCGGCATGACAAGCGGGTTTATCTTGGAGCCTTGAAGTTTGTGCCTCATGCTGTGTACAAGCTGCTGGAGAATATGCCAATGCCATGGGAACAGGTATGCATCAAGTTTCTGAGACCAAAACCATCTGGCTCAAGTTTCTCAAGTAGTTGGTTTTTTTTGAACTTGGATTGGAGGCCTACGGATTGTGTAGCTGGTGCCAATCTCTTATTGTTTCTTGCAATCCTTCTTGCTCTTTTCTCAAATAGTGATTCTTTAGCCTGGATTCTAGCTGCTACCAAGTGTGTATCTGGCACTAATGACTTATGTTTTCTTTCATACTTCTTTTCAGGTGCGTGAGGTGAAGATCCTATATCATATCACTGGGGCTATCACATTTGTGGATGAGATTCCTTGGGTGGTTGAGCCCATCTTTTTGGCACAGGTAATATCTGCAATCCACTGCTCTGGATTTGGTTGTATAGTGCAAGGTTTTGGTTGAGCTTTGTTTAGTCGGCTGCAACTTCAGTTCAGTAGTTGGTTTTGTGTACCCCATGTGTCACCAAAAGTTGGACATTAGCATTCAGTAGGAATGAGACTCTACCACATCTACAAAATAATGTTGTGGGTGGTCCTTAATTGCCATTTATATTATGATGTTGCAGTGGGGCACCATGTGGATTATGATGAGGCGTGAGAAGAGAGATCGACGCCATTTCAAGCGGATGCGATTCCCTCCATTTGATGATGAGGAGCCTCCCCTGGACTATGCGGACAACCTGCTGGATGTGGATCCTCTGGAGCCCATACAACTAGAGCTAGATGAAGAAGAGGACTCTGCTGTGTATGTCTGGTTCTATGACCACAAGCCTCTTGTGAAGACTAAGCTGATCAATGGGCCAAGTTATAAGAGATGGCATCTGTCCCTGCCAATCATGGCTGCTCTTCATCGCCTTGCAGGCCAACTGCTTAGTGACTTGACAGACAGGAACTACTTCTATCTTTTTGACATGGAGTCCTTCTTTACGGCCAAGGCACTCAATATGTGCATTCCAGGTACTGTGTGCTTTACCAGTTGCTTAGGCCATGTTAACTGGTCTTGGACAGTTTTCTTTGGCTGATTAGCATTCTATTTTTGGTTTACTATTTTCTTACAGAAGTAGGCTGTCACTCTAATTGTGTTGTCCTTTTGTCTGTGCAGGAGGTCCAAAGTTTGAGCCTTTGTACCGAGATATGGAGAAAGGAGATGAGGACTGGAATGAATTTAATGATATCAACAAGCTTATTATTCGCTCCCCTCTGCGAACAGAGTACAGAATTGCCTTCCCTCATCTCTATAACAATCGTCCTCGCAAGGTGAAGCTGAGTATATACCACACTCCCATGATCATGTATATCAAGACGGAAGATCCAGACCTTCCTGCTTTCTACTTTGATCCCTTGATCCATCCAATTGCTTTCTACAAGACTGATAAGCGGGAGAGGAAGCCATTTGAAGAAGATGTTGGTGAGGAGGATGATTTTGCATTGCCAGAGGGAGTAGAGCCTTTGCTTCAGAGTACCCCCCAGTACACGGACACAACTGCTGCAGGTATTGCTTTGTTGTTTGCTCCACGACCTTTCAACATGCGATCTGGACGAATGAGACGTGCAGAGGACATTCCATTGGTTTCTGATTGGTACAAGGAGCACTGGTAAGTTGTTGCTTTTATGCTGTTCTTGTACATGATCTTCATTTCATTCTATATTCTTGATAGTGAAGGTATCTTGCAGAAGTTGGGAATGCCTTTCTCAGATCTTTTCTGTGTGTGTTTGGAAGTCTTGCTAAATTTAATTTTTGAGGGTGCCATGTTGATCTCTGTTAATATTGCAGAAGTACTTGCTGGCTAATTTGTTGTCTATTCATGTTGAACCAGTCCTCCAACATACCCAGTGAAGGTTCGTGTTAGCTACCAGAAGCTGTTGAAGTGCTATGTTCTGAATGAACTTCATCATCGACCTCCTAAGGGCCAGAAGAAGAAGTACCTCTTCAGGTCATTGCGAGCAACCAAGTTTTTCCAAACCACAGAGCTGGATTGGGCTGAGGCTGGCTTGCAAGTGTGCAAGCAGGGATACAACATGTTGAATCTCTTGATTCATCGCAAGAATTTGAACTACCTGCACTTGGATTACAACTTCAATCTGAAGCCAGTGAAAACACTCACTACAAAGGAGCGTAAGAAATCACGTTTTGGAAATGCCTTCCATTTGTGCCGTGAGATATTGCGTTTGACAAAGCTGGTGGTGGATGCCAACATCCAGTTTCGGCTTGGGAATGTTGATGCTTATCAACTTGCAGATGGCCTCCAGTACACTTTCTCGCATGTTGGTCAGCTCACTGGAATGTACAGGTACAAGTACAGACTCATGAGGCAGATTCGCATGTGCAAAGATCTGAAGCACCTCATTTATTATCGCTTCAACACTGGACCAGTGGGAAAAGGGCCTGGTTGTGGATTTTGGGCTCCCATGTGGCGGGTCTGGTTGTTCTTCCTCCGTGGGGTTGTTCCCTTGTTGGAAAGGTGGCTGGGCAACTTGCTAGCTCGCCAATTTGAGGGTCGTCATTCAAAGGGGGTTGCCAAGACCGTGACAAAGCAGAGGGTGGAGAGTCATTTCGACTTGGAGCTGAGGGCAGCTGTTATGCATGATGTACTTGATGCAATGCCAGGCAAGTACTTAAAATTGAGAAATGATTTCCCATTTTAGACTGCTGCAGATTTTCTGGATTCTTCTGGCTGCCATTTGAGGATCACATGCTTTTGATAAAAATGGGACCATAGTATGGCTCTTTAAGACAGACTTTGCTTTGCTGTTCTAATTCCATGGAAGTTGAGGTGAGTATATCTGATTATGGATCTTTATGTGATGCAGAGGGTATAAAGCAGAACAAAGCTCGAACCATTCTCCAACACTTGAGTGAAGCATGGCGTTGTTGGAAAGCAAACATTCCCTGGAAGGTGAGCCCAGAGCTTTGTCAAGGTAGTGTTTGATCATATCATGCATAGAGCTTGAACAAGCATTGGATGGACCTTGAGCAACCTCTGCAAAATGCATTCATATTGAATGAAGTGCAGCATGTGATGTTACTGTGTTAGATTTATCTCACTGTGAACCAAATTTATCTCACAGGTCCCAGGTTTGCCAGTCCCTATTGAGAACATGATCCTGCGTTATGTCAAGTCAAAGGCAGATTGGTGGACCAACGTCGCTCACTACAATCGTGAGCGAATTCGTCGTGGTGCCACTGTTGACAAAACAGTCTGCCGCAAGAATCTTGGGCGTCTCACCCGTCTCTGGTTGAAAGCTGAGCAGGTGTGACTATTATCCCCTTGTCAGCTTTCACTGCTGAGTTGTCTCTTTTCAGAAATGTAACTGATGAGGCAGGCTTGTCTTGTAGTGTCAATTTCAAATGCTTGTTTGTGATATGTAGTCTGTTTTAAAGCCATGCTTTTGTTTCTTTGGACCAAACAGGAGCGGCAACATAACTACCTGAAAGATGGACCTTATGTCACCCCTGAGGAGGCTGTGGCTATCTATACCACCACTGTTCATTGGCTGGAGTCTCGGAAGTTTTCACCCATTCCCTTCCCTCCACTTTCATACAAGCATGACACGAAACTTCTGATCCTGGCCTTAGAAAGGCTTAAGGAGTCATACAGTGTGGCTGTGCGTCTGAACCAGCAGCAGAGGGAGGAGCTTGGTCTGATTGAACAGGTGAGTTAGGCTACCATTTTTTTCAGCTGGTCATGTGGCAACAGTCTATTAAGCAAATGTTGGGGAAATAGAGTTTGGTGAAAGAATGAGCAAGTGTTGTTTGTCAGCTAGTTGGGTATTGAAGAACTGTGAGTGTTATGGGTGGGTGGGGCAGGCCTATGATAATCCTCATGAAGCATTGTCTCGCATTAAGCGGCATCTACTCACTCAGAGAGCCTTCAAAGAGGTACAACATTTGGAGCCTTCTACTGCTGAATAAGAGAGGGCACATTGTTTAGCTTTTGTGTTTTAAAGCTACTCAGTTGTGCCATTGTTTGCCTAGTACTTTTTTGAGACAGTTTTTTTCAATCTTCAATGACTACTGACACAAAAAGATGTTTGGTCTGCATTTGTGTAAAGGTGGGCATTGAGTTTATGGACTTATACAGCCATCTCATCCCTGTCTATGAGATTGAGCCTTTGGAGAAGATCACAGATGCTTATCTGGACCAATATCTGTGGTATGAGGGTGACAAGCGGCACTTGTTCCCCAATTGGATCAAGCCTGCTGATTCAGAACCTCCACCATTGCTAGTATACAAGTGGTGCCAGGGTATCAACAATCTTCAGGACATTTGGGATACCAGTGAGGGGCAGTGTGTGGTCATGCTACAGACAAAGTTTGAGAAGTTCTTTGACAAGCTTGATCTGACTATGCTGAACAGGTACGGACACTTCAGTTTCAGTTTTTCATTTTAATGGTACCTAGCTACTGTTGAGTGCAATGTGGTTGTTGTATGGACCACCTTGTGATTTTGTTTTTAAAGTGGATGAAGATGGAAGACTAAAGACTGTAAATTTTGTATATGATCTTGTCTTTCTCCTCTGGGATGTTGGTTCCTTTTGCAAAATACATACAAGTCTGAATACTAATTGTATCCTGGTTGCTTAAACAGGCTTCTCCGGCTGGTCCTTGATCACAACATTGCTGACTATGTTACTGCAAAGAACAATGTTGTGTTGTCATACAAGGATATGAGTCATACCAACTCATATGGGCTGCTGCGTGGGCTACAGTTTGCCTCATTTGTTGTACAGTATTATGGGCTGGTTCTGGACCTGTTGGTGTTAGGTCTCACACGTGCTAGTGAAATTGCTGGGCCTCCACAGATGCCCAATGAGTTCATTACATTTTGGGATGTGAAGGTGGAGACACGTCACCCTATTCGTCTTTATTCTCGATACATTGACAAGGTGCACATATTGTTTCGGTTTACTCATGAGGAGGCAAGGGACTTGATTCAGCGTTACTTGACCGAGCATCCAGACCCAAATAATGAGAACATTGTTGGGTACAACAACAAGAAATGCTGGCCTCGGGATGCACGGATGAGACTCATGAAACATGATGGTAACGAGCTGTTTTGTGCTTTGCCTATTGATTTTTGTGGTTGTGAGTGCATCAGTACGTTCGGTTCAGAAGTATAGTCTGTAGTGCAGGTACATGCTCTTTTAGCTAGTAGTCTAGACATGTGTGTTTGTATTGGTGCTGTGACTCAGAGCAACATTTCAGATGAATCAATATTCAGGAGTTCAGTTGCTGGTTGCCATTTGGTCTTCTAACATTAAACTCATATACATTGACAAATTGTTTTTTTCCAGTGAATCTTGGGAGAAGTGTTTTCTGGGACATAAAGAATCGCCTACCACGAAGTATCACAACTTTGGAATGGGAGAACAGCTTTGTGTCAGTTTACAGCAAAGACAATCCCAATCTTCTCTTCAGCATGTAAGCTTAAGCATCCCTCTGTTGAGTGATAACTTCATGGCAATTTCTGTGATGACTAGTTTGCAAAAGTATATTTCATCCTTTGTGTCTGTATTTAATGTAGATGGTGTAGAACAAATTCCATTATACTGGCTTCTGATATCCTCACTCTGTGTTCAGGTGTGGGTATGAAGTGCGAATCTTGCCCAAAATTCGGATGTCCCAGGAAGCTTTTGGAAGCAAAGATGGGGTTTGGAACTTACAGAATGAGCAGACAAAGGAGCGCACAGCAATGGCCTACCTAAGAGTTGATGATGAGCACATGAAAGTGTTTGAGAATCGTGTTCGTCAGATACTCATGTCTTCAGGCTCTACCACATTCACAAAGATTGTGAACAAGTGGAATACTGCCCTCATTGGTGTGCCAGAATTCTGTACCTTTGTCTGGGCTTGTTTAGATTCAAATGCTCATTTGTATAGTGACCAGTCTATCCAATAGTGTGGATGTCCCCAGAAAAGAAGTTGTAGCTGGCCTGTCATTATTAGTCCTTTCAGAAAAGTTACCAGACTGTTAACCCTGCTTTTTCTTCTGCAGGGTTGATGACATATTTCAGAGAAGCAACTGTGCACACTCAAGAGCTGCTTGACCTCTTGGTGAAGTGTGAGAACAAGATCCAGACCCGTATTAAGATTGGGTTGAATTCAAAGATGCCCAGCAGGTTTCCTCCAGTCATATTTTATACACCAAAGGAGATTGGAGGATTGGGAATGCTGTCGATGGGTCACATTCTGATTCCTCAGAGTGATCTGAGATACAGTCAGCAGACAGATGTGGGAGTCACACATTTCCGTAGTGGTATGAGTCATGAGGATGAGCAGCTCATCCCCAATCTGTATCGTTACATCCAGGTATGTCAGATGTCCCCTATTGCAGTGTTACAGTGCTATCTGAAACCTGTAGAAAGCCTTTGGTTTTAAGTATGAAATGACGACACTGTGTATTCCCCTGGCAAACATCTTCTAGTTTTCTACCAGAAATCAGTAGCTCAAATCAATTGTCATTATTCCCCTACTTTGTTAGTACTCACCAGGTATGCGGATGTTTGATTGGCAGCCATGGGAAAGTGAGTTCATAGACTCGCAGCGTGTGTGGGCCGAATATGCTCTCAAGCGGCAGGAAGCACAAGCCCAAAATAGGAGGTTAACCTTGGAGGATCTTGAGGTACAACATTTGAAGTTTGTGAAGCAAAATGCTGTATGTATAGTTGGATTTCAATAATAAGAAGAGATTTATTGTCACATGGGTCACTGTTTGCTTCACATTTTGTGTAGGCTTTTGTACTAATTATTTTTTGTCATCATCATGGTTAACCTTTGTTCCCTCAGCTATTTGGTCACTTGGCAGGTTGTTGCTGTGCTCTGTTTCTTTTCCAAGGGTAGCTTTAAAAGGTTATGGAGCATCCTATTGACTTTGTTTTTCTTGTTTAGGACTCCTGGGATAGGGGTATCCCTCGAATCAACACACTGTTCCAGAAGGATCGTCACACACTGGCTTATGACAAAGGCTGGCGTGTGCGCACTGACTTCAAGCAATTCCAAGTGTTGAAGCAGAATCCTTTCTGGTGGACACACCAGCGCCACGATGGAAAACTGTGGAACTTGAACAACTACCGTACTGATGTTATTCAGGCACTTGGAGGTGTGGAAGGCATTTTGGAGCACACCCTCTTCAAGGGTACCTAGTGAGTGTCTTCACTTTTCCCAGCACAAATATGAAGCTAAAGAGTATCAGTGCTGCTTTTGTTGATTCTGAGTGCTTTCAGGCAGAGAATTTACTGTACTTCCAATGAGAGGTCATTGTCTCTGTACTTTTAGGCAGCGATGACTGTATGTTATCTTCAAAGAGAGGCAGTCTGTAACTTTTTCTAATACGGTTGTTTTGTTGCTTTTGTGTCATAGTTTTCCCACTTGGGAGGGTTTGTTTTGGGAGAAAGCTTCTGGTTTTGAGGAATCCATGAAATACAAGAAGCTCACCAATGCGCAAAGGTCTGGTTTAAATCAGATTCCAAACCGTCGATTCACACTGTGGTGGTCTCCTACCATCAATCGTGCAAATGTTTATGTTGGTTTCCAAGTGCAGCTTGACCTCACTGGAATCTTCATGCATGGAAAGATCCCCACACTGAAGATCTCTCTGATCCAGATTTTCCGAGCCCACTTGTGGCAGAAGGTCCATGAGAGTGTGGTGATGGATCTGTGCCAGGTTCTTGATCAGGAGCTTGATGCACTTGAGATTGAAACTGTGCAAAAGGAAACTATTCATCCTCGTAAGAGTTACAAGATGAATAGCTCGTGTGCAGATATTCTTCTTTTTGCAGCATACAAGTGGCCGATGAGCAAGCCAAGCCTTGTAGCAGAGTCCAAGGATGTTTTTGATCAGAAAGCTAGCAACAAGTATTGGATAGATGTGCAGTTACGGTGGGGAGACTACGATTCTCATGATATTGAGCGATACACTCGTGCTAAGTTCTTGGATTACACCACTGACAACATGTCCATCTACCCAGCTCCAACAGGTTGGTGCTTTTTTGCTATTTATGATACACAAGTAGATTAAGAATTTCATTTTGGGTGTGAAGTTGCATTAGTTGTTGGACCTTTTTGTTATCTGTAAGGACCTTGAGACAACTTTTGCAATCAAAAGTTTGAGCACTCTCTAAGGAAAGGATGCAGTTGTGAAACAGGATTTGGATGCTGTGGTGCTTCTGTTTTGTTGATCTGGCACATGTTCTAATAGTTGGCTACTTGTTGATGTGTTTTGAGTCCTAACATCAGATGGATTGTGCATCAGAAACATTGCTTGGACAGGCTTCTAAGATCTTTCGGTTGGAATACAGGGGTAATGATTGGACTGGATTTGGCGTACAACTTGCATGCAGCTTTTGGAAATTGGTTCCCAGGGTCTAAGCCCCTGTTTGCTCAGGCAATCAACAAGATCATGAAGGTACTGCTTCTGTCATGGAAGTTGGTGATTTGTTATTGCTAGGAGTCCTGCATTTGTGGATTGGCTGCACCAGTTTGTGCTGCAAGGTTTGTTGATCTATATATTTTGTCCATATGTTCAGGCCAACCCAGCTCTTTATGTGTTGAGGGAGCGTGTACGGAAAGGGCTGCAGCTCTATTCTTCTGAGCCAACTGAACCCTACCTATCATCGCAAAACTATGGAGAGCTTTTTAGCAACCAAATCATTTGGTTTGTTGATGACACCAACGTCTATCGTGTGACAATCCATAAGACATTTGAGGGAAATCTTACTACCAAGCCAATCAATGGAGCCATTTTCATTTTCAATCCCCGTACTGGTCAACTCTTTCTGAAGGTACACTCTGGCCAATGTGTTTACTGCACAGATCTTGAACTTTGTTGAATGGATGTATGAAATATTCATGGTTCTGAAAACTGAGATAGTGTTGTCATGTTATCAATCTGTGCGGTTTATAGTTTTTTAAACTTCTGAAATCTGGCTGGAGATTATGATAATTGGTAAATGTGGTGATGGCCATGTGTGCAGGTCATCCACACAAGTGTGTGGGCGGGACAAAAGCGGTTGGGTCAGTTGGCAAAGTGGAAAACTGCTGAGGAGGTAGCAGCGCTTGTGAGGTCACTTCCAGTTGAAGAGCAGCCAAAGCAAATTATTGTGACAAGGAAGGGTATGCTTGACCCACTGGAAGTCCACTTGCTGGATTTCCCCAATATTGTCATCAAGGGCAGTGAGCTGCAGCTGCCTTTCCAAGCTTGCCTAAAGATTGAGAAGTTTGGAGACTTGATCCTGAAGGCAACAGAGCCACAGATGGTCCTATTCAACATC
The DNA here is from genome assembly GCA_963921925.1 of Sphagnum tenellum. Lineage (NCBI taxonomy): Eukaryota > Viridiplantae > Streptophyta > Sphagnopsida > Sphagnales > Sphagnaceae > Sphagnum > Sphagnum tenellum. Next base: position 9,448,563 of record OY998155.1, read on the forward strand.
TATGATGATTGGCTGAAGACCATCTCATCATACACTGCATTCTCCCGGCTGATTCTCATCCTCCGGGCCCTCCATGTCAACAATGAGAAAGCCAAGATGCTGTTGAAGCCTGATAAGACCGTTGTTACAGAGTCTCACCACATATGGCCAAACCTCAGTGATGACCAATGGATGAAGGTGGAAGTTGCATTGAGGGATCTGATATTATCAGACTATGCCAAGAAGAACAATGTCAATACATCAGCATTGACACAGTCAGAAATCCGAGACATCATTCTAGGGGCTGAGATTACTCCTCCATCACAACAGCGTCAGCAGATTGCGGAAATTGAGAAGCAGGTCAGTTCTCTTCTCTCTGCTGCAATTAAGAACCTTGCCTATTTTTTTCCTGTATGCATTTTGGACAATGTGTGATTTGCACTTGCAACTGCTTTCAGATGTTGCAGGAGATCTGACTTGAAATTTGGTTCAATGCAGGCTAAAGAGGCTAGCCAGTTGACTGCAGTCACTACTAAGACAACAAATGTGCATGGGGATGAGTTGATAGTCACGACAACCAGCCCATATGAGCAAGCGGCATTTGGCTCCAAAACAGATTGGCGTGTGCGAGCCATTTCTGCCACCAATCTCTACTTGCGTGTCAACCATATCTATGTAAATTCAGATGACATCAAGGTATGTATTAAGTGTTGTCTGTCCCTTGTGATTTGTACTTTGTTCACCCTTTATTTCCTTTCACCTTTGCATGGTATAATGAATTGCTGGAAACATTTTCTCTTGGTTTGCAGGAAGCTGGATATACGTACATCATGCCCAAAAACATCCTGAAGAAGTTCATCTGCATTGCCGACCTGAGGTCACAAATTGCAGGGTACATCTATGGAGTGAGTCCTCCAGATAATCCTCAGGTGAAGGAAATCCGGTGCATTGTGATGCCACCCCAGTTGGGCACACACCAGCTGGTTCATCTGCCATCTGCTCTTCCTGAACATGAATTTCTGAATGATCTGGAGCCTTTGGGTTGGCTGCACACACAACCTAATGAGCTCCCACAGCTATCACCACAGGTATGCACCACTTTGAACTTTCGAATATGCAAAGGATGGTGATCTATATGTGGGTCCTTCAAACTTGCATTCTAACCTAGTTTAGGCTGAGTGCGCTTGTCAACATTCCTCTGATTGTTTCCAGTAGGTTTGAAATAAGGAAGTTGTGGTTAACGTGTGGCATGCATGGTGTTTGTGGAATTCAGGATCTAACAAGCCATGCAAGGATCTTGGAGAACAACAAGCAGTGGGATGGCGAGAAATGTATCATCTTGACCTGCAGCTTTACACCTGGCTCTTGTTCTTTAACAGCTTACAAGCTGACACCTAGTGGGTATGAGTGGGGTCGGCTCAACAAGGACAGTGGGAGCAACCCTCATGGCTATCTGCCAACTCACTATGAAAAAGTCCAGATGCTTCTAAGTGATCGTTTCCTCGGTTTCTACATGGTAAGCCAAATGCTTGATTCCTCTTTTGGCATATAGCACTTGCGAGTTTAGTATCCCTAAGATTTGTGAACTGTGTTCTTGAAGAGTTTGCTTCTTTACTATCTTCTTGTAAATGTGTGAGCCTATTTTAGTTCTCATGATGTGGTAGCTTCATGCTTTCGCTACAAACTACTTGGTGAAAATCTCTTCTATGGATGTGCTCTTACAGGTTCCAGATAATGGTCCATGGAATTACAATTTTATGGGTGTCAAGCATTCTGTCGGCATGAAGTATGGAATCAAGCTTGCCACTCCCCGGGAGTTTTATCATGAAGATCATAGACCGACTCATTTCTTGGAGTTCAGTAATATGGAGGAGAATGAGGCCACTGAGGGTGACAGGGAGGATGTGTTCTCTTGAAGAGAACCAGACTTAGAGAAAAATTCCCCTGCCAAAAATGCTTGTACATTTACTTCACTCTCTTGAAAGAAACTTTTACCAAGTTTTGTAACTTTGACAAAAAAAGAATTGAAAACATTGGTCTCTAGTAGTGTCTGCTTCCCTTGCTCCTTGCATTTCAGACTGATGATGCTGCAGTCACAGTGGCCAGTTGACAAAAGAAGATATTTTTTGCCTGCAAAATTTGATGTGTGACTTGTGTTTATATGCAAATCACTTGAACTGGATGCCTTCAACCATTGAACACCACCTTGCTCCGAAGAATCATGAAAAGCTTCCTTCTTGGGAAGGAACGATATGATTCATGAGGCAAGTGGATGAGAAATTTTCTTGTTAAGAATATGATTCATGAGGCAAGTGAATGAGAAGTGAAGGAGAACAAGACATGATCCAATTTGCAAGAAAATTTGAGGTTTGCACAATCACGGGGCTTTCTGGTGTAAGAATATAATAATGCTGAAATTGTGGCCTTTCAGATGGAGTTAGGAAAACACATCGGAAACAACATAATTTCAAGTGGTGAAAGAGTATGCAAACCTGAGGAGGACTTGACTCATCATACAGCACTTCACATTTGTACACACAACAAACATCTAGACAGACAGAAGAAAATACATATTTGATGGTTTTTTGCATTGAATGCATAGCACACTTCAGCTTCAACTTGAATGTGGTTATGTGACAAGTTTTTGCACTGAATACTATTTGCATAGCAAAACTTGAGCTTCAATTTGCCTCTGATTTTGGAGAAAATGTTTTTGGGGAGAAATTTCACCACATTTCAGTATAGTTATTAGTTTTTGGGCAGTTCATTTGCCAGTTTTAAAACAGTTTTGACAAGTTTTCTTAAAACTCGTCACCAATTAGTGCTAAATCTTTTGTGGGATGATTGCCACTGATGCGTAAGATTCAACCAGGAAAACAAAAAAACCAAAAAAGATTGGTGACACCCGCCTACAAATGCACTGATTTCATTTTGTTGAAGTTGCATCTGAAACAATTGGTTGCAAACTTTCTTAATGAAGTGGATTATTCTTTGAAAAGCATTGCATTTAAACTAAGTTATAGCTTTTGTGAATACCTTCCCAAAAACCACTACCATAGTAACCAGTATCTTGTCAGCTTTTTACACTAATTATATTATTTTCTGAAATGTTGAAACTTTTGCAAATTTTTTTTCACGAAACGATTTTTTGTCAGCAAAAATACTGAACCTTCAGGAATATTCTATTTGTTGAAATGTAAATTAGAAAATCAATTAGTTATTGGACTGGCATATGTTGAAGTTGCCAAGGCACCTGGGTACTGTAGGAGTCATCCTATTTTTATGATACACAAAACGGGCCATTGGACTATCCATCCATTGATCACCACATTCATGCCCATACCAGATCAACTCCCACCCAATTGTCAATTCCAATTTGCAAAAGGATCAAGTTGTTTGCTTCCAAAAAAAAACAAAAAAACACCAAAAAAAAGGGGGAAAAAAAAAAGAAATCAATGTTGGGGACTTTAACATGTAGTAGATTGGACTGAAGGAAGAAACAAAACAGGACAGAGTGTAATACAGCTGTGGATTCACAAACTCCAAACTTCATGATGTGAATTTCATAACTCCGAAACAAAGTAGACAACTTGGAAGACCCGATTTGTCCTACAACTTCTCATGTGAAGTCCCAACAACTTTAACCCCATATCCAATGCATTTTTACAAGTGGAACATAATTTTAGCAGGAAGAAAGACAAACAAGTATCATGAACAATTTTGATGCCCTAAACTAATCACAACAAAAGCAAGTGTGAAGAATTGTGCAAAAATGAAGTTCATGGAAGCAAAGCTGTAACAAAATCTTTTTTGTGACCTCTGAGCTAAGCACTTCATGTCACAAAGGGTAATGCAGATAGCTGACTAACAAAGAGACCAACTGCCACAATCAGAAAAAGCCCACCTCCAAATTCAGACCAAAAAAAAAAACTATGGCATTCAGAAGAATGCTCCCAATTATACCACCTCCAACTAGAATGAAAATCCAAAATTTTACATTTTCCTTAGGGTTGATAAATAGCTTTTGTGTCTGCACATTCCTGCAAAGAGATATTCAAAAGTCTCAATCTCTGTTCAACAATGATCAGGTTTACATCCTTGAGAAAATGACAAGGAGATCTACTACTAATTCATGAATGATGGTTCAAACAAAAACATTGTTTACAGATGAAAGGAATTACAGAAAGTAAACCCTACAAACTGGGAAGAATCGTGACTGTAATTGCACAAGACCCACACAAAACAGGCAATCTAAACACAATTCTATCATTCTCAAACATTTAGTAGTTTCATTACAGTAATTCTCTGTAGTGAGCCAAAAGGGCACTAAAATAATGAATGGCTCCTAACCTATCCCAAAGAGAAAATCTAGTACCTAAGTATAAAGTGAACGATGCACAGTTTTCTCATTCTCACAGATTTATGAGATTTGCTACAGTAATCATCTATAAATGAGCCAGAATGCACTAACACAACCAACATATCTCCTAATCTACCATTAAGACAAACATGAAAATATAGATTGAACTAATAGCCTGGTATGCTAATAGACACCATCATAAGAAAAACAATGATGCAGACTTTGCCAACTGAGTGTGCCAGTGTCTCTTGACCCTTAGGGTGGGTAGAGCCTCCTTCCATATGTGAATTGATCCCACAACCACTTGCAACATTCGTGGCTGTGAGTCCCCACAACTTGGTGCCATTGGCTTGATGCTTGTCACCATCAGCAGCAGCAACAGCAATATATATGCATGTTGTTGGACAGAACTATCATACGTTACATTCAACAAAGCTGAAGCATACCTCCTCCCAACTTCTCTCCTTGCTATTGAGAGGTATCCCAAAGATTACCATCCATACCTATCAGGACTCTATAGTCGTCATCCTCCTTTTCATTCTCCCATTTTAGGACTTGGATGGTTCAGCAGAGTGGAGCACTGCAGACACTTCCTCTGCAGCAAGCTTTAGGGTTGGAGGGGGGAGATCCTTGCTTCCAACAGCTGAGGTGCACAGTGATATACACCAGATAACAAAAAGAGAAAAGTAGGTGCTCAAGCCCACAGAACCCTGGCACACAAGAAATGCATAAGTCATTAGCATGAAGAATTTTGAGAAGCTCCACAATTGTAATCATGAGATGTCTGTGAAGCAGACATCAAGGTCCTTCACCACCGAGCAATCTCATTCACAATTCCAAACCCTAATGGTCGTTGGAAGTGTGGCGTATTCCAGATGTCATGACCTTCGCCAACCGAGTGATCTCATTCACAATTCCAAACCCCAATGGTTCCTTCAGTTTACATGCAGTGCATTCCAGATGTCATGACCTTCACCAACTGCACGATGTCATTCACAATTCCAAACCCTAATCGTTGTTCCTTCAGTGTAAGTGTAGTGTAAATACCTCACGTCTGGAACAAGAGATGGGGGAAGAGCATGTCATGAAAATTCTAGCAACAGATCTTGAGAACAAAAGAATTTTGCAAAAGGAATACGAGAGAAGCAAAACTGAGATCCTCAACGAGAGCAAAAGAATTTGGAAATGGATATGGAACTAACAGTTGACGACTGATCGACATGATTCGGAGAAGTACTGGTGACGACGATATCATCCCCTTCATTCAGAGCTGCTGCTTTCGACTGGCCGGCTTGCTCTGCGTAATCAGCGACCTTTTGAATAACTCCTACAAGATAATCCCTGGATGAACTTGAGGCATCATCGTTGTTGTTGTTGTTGTGGTCAAGCACAAGATGAGCCACATTCTCGACGATTGAAGCCTGAGCAGTAGCACCATTCCTCACTGTTTCTGCCTGTTCCAAAGCTTTCGTAGCCGTCTCGTGAAGATTTGAGGCTATCTCATCTAGGTTATAAGCCGCAGGTTTAGGATTTATTACTGCTACTACATTGTTACCATTCTCCGACTGCAAGCTCGATGCAACAAGCACATTCTTCTTCTCCTCCTCCTCCTCCTCCTCTTCTTGTGCCGAAACCACCACTGTCTCCTCCAGCTTCATATCTTCCGGTAAGGCTACTGAGTTTGTTGGACCAGAAAATTCAGATCGCATGCTACTAACCGCAGCTTCAGATTCCGCAGAGAGCTTCTGCAACTAATGTCGCATCCTTCTTCTTCGTTGTGTGCTGCAATTGCGCCGAATTCTCGCTCTCAATTGCGCAGATTCACGAGCTTGCTGAGCACCCGGAGCGAGCGACCAAGCGAAAGCTTGCTTCCCGAGCGAGAGCTTCGAACCCTAAAAAACCCTAATTCATCAAACCCTAATTACGCGACACCCTGTTTTTTACACGCGGGACTAACCTCTTTTTTTTTACCCTTGGGATTAACCAGTTTTCACCATTTAAGCTTTGGGATTAGGCTCGGGCAATTGAGTTACGTGACCAGCGAATTAAATTGTTGAATCGGCTGCCCTAGCCAATTCCGCAAGGCCTAGATGTGGGCATTGGGTATTCTATAATAAAGCCCCCCTCCCCCCCCCCCTTTTCACCATTTTTAGTTTCCCCACATACCCGACGGGTATGTTATTATGGGAAGAAAATGAAAATGAAAATTGATAAAAAAGTGTATTGATGCTTTATTATGTACAAGGATATATACCCTGAAAATTATGTACCCAATATCTAGGCCTTGCGGAATTGGCTAGGCCAAGCATTGCAAACCTGAAATATAAGCCTTATGGAGGTACCTGAGGACGGCCATTTTGAAAAATGAAATGCATCTCCATTTTTTTAAAAACCTTCCCAAAGGCACAAATACACACATTAAGATTTGCATCATCTTCCCATTTGTTCACTTTAAGAAGGAGAAAAAGGGTGGTGTATAACACCGTGGCCTTGCCATTTACGTTAAAAATGTATCTTAAGGCAAAAAGAAGAAGAATTATGGAAACTCAGATATTTCACCATGCAAAAAATACACCTAAACTTCAAAAAAAAATCCTCTAAAAGAAAAAAACCAAAAATCCTTCAAGACATTATTATAACTCTATTATAACTAATCTCAAGTTTCAACACAAGCCAAAATTATCATCTTTCAAAAATCCTCATATAAAAATAGACCTATTATTACCTAGGGGCCAAAATCCCTTAATGAGGATTTGAGTATGGAATGGGTTGAATTAAAGATTGAAATATACTTCGAGTCATGTTGAAGCTATTTCAATGCACTTGGTAAGTGAATGGTGAGAGGGTTTGAAGCTTAACGACTTGCGACTATTTTCATATATCTTATGTGTATGTGTGATTCGTAGTTGTTGATGGATCTTCAATATTCGAAAATTATAACAACTACCCTTTTTAATTGCTTCTATGGTGATGATTTCCTTCATTGCCATGGGGATGATGATACCACCACCTGCTCAAAAGTCCTGTTTCCCACCATAGGTATCATTCATTTGGACACAACAAACAAGGAGTGTGTCACACACTCTGGCCTTGCCAGCCATTTACATTACAAAGTATCTTACGGCAAAAGAAGAATTATGGGAACTCAAATATTTCACCATGCAAAAAATACACCTAATCTTCAAAACAGACCTCTAAAATCCAAAGAAACCAAAATCCTTCAAGATATTATCATAACCATATTAACTAATCTCAAGTTTCAACATAAGCCAAAAATACCATCTTTCAAAAATCCTCATGTAAAAAAAAATAGGCCTGTTATTATTATTATTACCTAGGGGCCAAAATCCATTAAGCTACCATATACTCACTCTATAACACAATATCCTTTGCCTTGGTAGAAGGCAAGACCAACAAGGCATCACAAACACATTGGCCCCACCAATAGATAAAGATGTTGTGATATCCGTTCCAATCTAAAGAGTCTAAAAACACTTTCACCAAAGAAACCAGTTCTGTGATAGGGTAAAACCTTCAAAACTTGGATTAAATGCAATAGTCCCTGTCTCTGTGCTAACACTTCTGAACACACAAACAAAACAAATATGAAATCTACAAATAAGCACAACATATATGAAACTTACAAACATAACATATATGAAATCTACAAACAAACATAACATATATGAAATCTACAAACAAACATAACATATTTGAAATTTACAAACAAACATAACATATTTGAAATCTGCAAACAAACATAACAAAAATGAAACTTACAAACAAACATAACATATATGAAATTTACAAGCAAACATAACACATATAGAATATATGATGATAGTCACCACCATCTTTGGTGTCGTTTCCTTTGGCACTTTCCTCTATGAAATAGGTACCTGACTTTCAACTGAAGATCTGACACTCCTCAATTTGGCCCAACTCCCTCTTTGCCCTTCCTAATGATTGCTAGCAATTGGGGGTGACGACATACATGGTCAGAAAAAGGAGTTGGTTTTTTGAACTGTTGTGATTTGTTGAGAGGACTTTTGTGGAAAAGTGCCAAACCGCACATCGCCCGGAACTTATTATGAAAAATGACAATTTTTCATGTGTTCTTCACATGGGGTTGTTATGAACATGATTGATTGAGCTTCCCCCCAGGGTTTAAGCCGTAGTTAGAAAACCCCAAATTCCCAACCAAGCAGGTGGTCAAGGGTTTTTACTGCATGTACAGACCCTACCTTTAGTTGCTCTGCCACACTGACAAGGCGGGAAGTGGGTGGGCTTTATGATTTTGGCCAAGCCCACAGAGAGAGAAAGAGAGAGAGAGAGAGAATATGCAAGTTTTATCAAATTGTAAAGCTTGTGTGGGAAATGGACGTAATTTCTCTTCATGTAATGTGATGTCCTATTTGCACTAAAAATAAGCTAGGTTTTTGTGTCCAAAGGAATTAGGGCTCCAAACCCTAATATAATGTGATTTCCTAATACACTAAAAATAAGCTAGGTTTTTGTGTCCAAGGGAATTAGGGCTCCAAACCCTAATTTAATGTGATGTCCTAGTACACTCAAAATAAGCTAGGTTTTTGTGTCCAAGGGAATTAGGGCTCCAAACCCCTAATGTAATGCGATGTCCTAATACACTAAAAATAAGCTAGGTTTTTATGTACAAGGGAATTAGAGCTCCAAACCCTAACATAATGTGATGTCCTAATACACTCCAAAATAACCTAGCTTTTTAAATTAATTTTAAAAAAAAACTACATACAAGGGCATTCGGGCTCCAAACCCTAAACTTGCATAAACCCTAAATCCTTCCTGCTTTCGAGATGCCAACTAGGCTATTAGGCTGAGATGGTGTAGCAAAAGCAAAGGACTTGTTCAGAGGCATTCTCCTCTCCCACTTCAAGAAACATAAATTTGTTTCTATCAAAAGGAGTAATGTTACAAACTGTAAGACATCAATGGCAGGCTGTTGAGGATGTTATGTGTTGGGTAGTGCCCAAGGACAAGGGCATTACTAGAATAAGAGCCTGTTTATGATGCAGCCAAGTGATGACCCTTTTTCTAGTAATGCCCTCCCTCATCTCATTTGAGACTGTTACATATGACATAAAGATCCGGAAGAAAATTGTATCTTTTAACGCATCTTTAAAATGAGAAGATGTCAAAAGAGAAGGAACATCTAAGAAAACAGGTAGCCTCCGCTAATACTAAAAAAATTCTTGACAATCTTTACACGAATTGGAAGAGAATTGCATCAGAAGTTGATTGTATGAGAGGAGCTATCTCATATCAACCTTACATTACAAAGCAAAAGAAAATTGTTTCTGACCCACTTCTTAGAATGTGATGAGGAGAGAGAGAGAGTCAGGACTTGGCAGGACCCACAAACACTACTCTCAAGATCTCCAAGAGTTCAACACTCTACAACTCAACACCACAAGTGAACCCACCACCTTTGTGATGATCATTGATGGTCACCCAAAAAACACAAAATCATCAGATCCATTTATTTATAAGTATTATTTAGTCTTCTACAATCATTGAAGTCTAACTTGCAGGTATCATAGGCTATACAAGCAAGTAAGTTTCTGTATCCTCAAAATGTTCTCAAGTCCATGTGCTGAGTCCAGGTAGAAGGAGATAAATCATTTTTTAAGTTTTTTTTAAAAAAAGTTTTTTTTTTGTTTTTTTGGGGTGATGGGTTTTTCTTATAAATTCATAAAAGACTATGGGTTATGGATTTTATTTTTTTGGAAAAAAAAATGAAAGCTACAAACTGAAGTTTTTCTTCCAAAAGATGCTGGTGTCTCAAAAAAAAGAATTGTACCAAAAAACAATTTGCAACAAATTAACATCTCTTTTGTATTGTTTAGCTCTGTGGACACTAGCACTTGATGGTGTTTTGACTCCATGCCAAATTGATGTTGCAAGTTGCACAAAGCAAAATTTGGCACTTCATACTTTTTAGCAAGCATTAAACCAATATCAACATACTTGCCAAATAAAACTGACAAGCAATGGATCAATCAAGACCGCAACGTTTGCTTGTTGTAAGACTTACCAATCAAGACTAACAAATTAAATAATTTAAACTTGCAAAGTTGTAACAATGTTGGCATGAATATATTATGGTCAAGAGATTTTCACTTATGGAGGAGTTGTAACCTCTAAAGTGGCTTGCAAGTTTGATTAATTTTTAAAAATATATATGAATTTGGAGTTCTACAAAATTAGATGAGTATTAAGTACTTGGAACTTAGTACTATTGACACATTCAACAAAACCAATCGAATAAAAGCACAAGGAACAACATAGTGGATTGTGGCCTTTGAACGCTAGAGATATGTGAACCCAATATCATCCATGTGAGGGCTCAACATGAGCAAACATCCAAGGCACATTGCCATAGATGCCCAAACTTGGAATTAAGTTTGGAAGATAATAAAAATAATGGGCTTAATATCATGAAAACTTAGGGATTCATTAAATAGAATGTGAATCAAAATTGAAGAATACAAAAACATAACAAACATCCTCATATCACTTCATTTTCCTCTATTAGGACTCAATTTTACATCCTTGGATGAGAACACATAAAAGGTGAAAAATTATCATTGAAACATGCTAACAACCATGGGTGAATGAGAAACCCCAATAGTTTGTTTTGAAACCCCAATTTAAGTAACTTCAAACTTAAGAAACACCTTTCATCCTCCACACTATCCAAAACAAGAACTTTGCCAATTTGTACAAATTTGAGATAGATTATGACACAACATTAGGGAGCTTGAAATTGTGAACGGGTTTATATAAGGGGAAAGTGCATGATTGGCATCCTAATGAAGAAATAGTTGATATAGTGATGTGATTATGAAATGTTCATGGCCATATGATTTCAAGTCCCTTTCTAACCTCAGGTGTAAAATCTTTTGTGTTTTGGAGGAGAGATATTCATTCAAATAACCATGCATGCCAAATACATTGGAAAGGGTAATGAATGCCCGAGGAGCTAGGCCCGACAGACTATTCCCCAAAATGTTCACAAAAGTGAGGATGAAGTTGAATGTTTCCATTCATTGGTTTCAAAGTTGTTTTCCATTTCGATGCTCTCAATTCACCTCAGTTTGTAAAAGACCTAGTCAGATATATTCCTAGTGTATTAGGAAGGAAGGAAGGAATGTTACAAGGCATAATAATTTTATCTACACAAAGGGTTTGGCCATTTACTATGGGTTTAGGGTTTAATGGAAATGAACTCTAGGTTCAGTGCAAAGGTACTATGCAATGAAGGGAAAGACACAAAAAGAAGGAGAAAGTGGGAAAAAGGCTCAAGTGTATACACTATGGCCCTCTAATATGGTGTCACCGTACTTACGATGCATTCACACTTAATATTAAGTCAGTGTTAAGTGAAAATCTAGGTGGCATCTTATGTGGCACCCAATGCTAAATGGGTGATCGTTTAACATTAAGTGAATGTTAACTTAACATAATATCTTCATGGTAAATAGGTTTAGATCCTAAACGATTAGCTTGATGTTAGGGGACTTAATACTAGAGTCCTTAACACCAAGTGTGAATGCACCTTTAGGTTCAATTTAGGGTTTAGGGTTACTAGAAGAAGGGTAAGTGGAATGGTTGAGTGAAGTGCCACTTCTGGTAATGGCGTCAATCCGATGACCTTACCCAACATCGAGATCTTGCCACAAAAATTTAGACCGACCAGAAGTTGGGCACAAAACCCTTTGATTGCTCCAAAATTTGAAGAACCCTCAAACTGAGTTTGCTGAAGTAGAATTTTTTGTTTTAGAACCTACCTTCCTCTTCTTAACTAATGTTATGTACCGAAGCAGTTCCTTAACCAGTGGTTATGTACGTGCTTCATTAACCAAACCAAAACTAGGTCTAATTTTCATAAGCAAAATCAGATTTTATTTATCTATTAATAAAGAATTGGGTTCCCATTTCTTTTCATATATGGACCCTTTTTCTCTCTTTGGGGGAGAAAAAATATATAATAAAAAATAAAAATAAAAATAAATTGACTGAAATTAGGGTTAATTGGTCCAAAGTGGGTCACTAAGGAATTGGTTTTATTTATTTATTTATTTATTTATTTGGTTTTTCTTTAAGGACCAGACTCCTGGAACTGGAACCAAACCAGAAGTTTTTTAAAAAATAATAAAAATAAAAATAAAAAGTCAATGAATGTCTCCCTTTTTGTAGTCAATGAAATTGTCAAAATTTGATGACATGCACAAACTTAAAATGGGTTTTTTTTTCCTCCCAACAAAAAAAGCCTTATTATTCCAATTTCCAACAAAGGCACATTATACTAATGTATATTTTCTATAGCCCAATAGTATTATAACCCATGTTTATGTGATTATTCTTTTGCCAATTCACCTTCTTTTAAATATATATATATAATAAAATATAATAAAATAAAAAATATATATGGAGAGAATAATTAATATATAATATGAAGAAAGAAAATGTTTTGTGGTCAATGAAATTGTTTAAAATTCATAACAAAGAAAGAGTTTTTTTTTTCCCCCTTTTTTTTCACACTTAAAGGCACAAGACTTATTCCAATAAAGGGCAGTTTCAAAACACATGTTTGCCCGAATAATTAATTAAAATTTAAAGATTCCCTGTTGGAAAAGGAAAAATAAAATATTCCAAAATGTTCTCTCTATTTTCTTCCCTCAAAATTTTTTTAAAAAAAAACCAAAAAGGTTTCTTCTTTCAGAAAAAGTACTTATGCTTTGAAAATTTCAAAAATTATATAAAAATAAATAAATAAGTTTCAAACCTACCAAGGCACCACTAGAAAAGGGGTAATATTTATAACCCCTTGTCTATAGTGTATATTTATATATCAATACAAAATTTTACAAATGGACAAAAAAAGCTACAAAATCAACAAGAAAACAACAAAAACGAAAAAGAGATCATTATTATTTTTTAAATTATTATTATTATTATTATTATTATTATTATGTACAAAATGCCAAAACTAAAGACAAAAAATTGTGCCTCCACTTCAACTTTTACATAAACTCCCTTTCTTTTCGCACTCAGTTAAGGATTTCTTTTGGTCTTCTTTTAGCTTTCTCCCACACCCCCACGCACTCCGGTTCCCTCCTCCAAAGCGACCCAGTGCGCGCACGCACGCGCACACGCACAGACATCAAGCGCGCATGCGCGCGCCCATCGAGCTTTTCTCGCATTCCGCGCTTGTTTTTCTTCTCGGATTTGCTGCAAGGATTGTTGTACTAGTTCTCTGTATGTACACATTTTTTTTTTGGGGGTTTTGGGTTGTACTAGTTCTCTGTATGTATGCATGTTTTTTTTGGGTTTTTGGTGTAGTTGTTTTGCAGTTGCAGATGAAGTTGCTGTTTGTTCATGCCTTTCTAGCAACAGCGACAAATGACAATGGCCCAGAGAGAGAGAGAAAGACAGAGACAGAGACAGAGTCCGAGACAGAGAGAGACGAGCTCGAGATCAGATCGGAACTTCGAAGCAGGTTTTGAATGGGAGAACAGAATGAGAACTAGAGAAGAGAGGACGTGATATACAAGATCTTGGAGAACGAACTTCACTGAGATTGAGAGAGCCTTCTTTTAGTGTTTTCTAGTGCGTAAATTTTTTGGGGGGTTGTTGTTTTGCTGAAGAATACTCGCGCACATTGTTGTTGCTACAGCAGCTTGCTTTTTTTGTTTTGCAGACTTCGTCAAGATGTAGAGCTTGAGAAGAAGAAGAAGAAGAAGAAGAAGAAGGGTAGTAGCTACTACTTAGTAAGTAGCAGTGTGCAGGAACTCTGGCTGTGTTTTCAAAACCTCTGAAGACGAGAATTGCTTCTGCTTCTTTTTTGAAGTTCCGGAGTTTTCATGGCGACAAGCAGTTTACAGGCACTTGTTTCCTGCAGTCGAGAGCGGCGAAAAAGTAGTATATGTTCTCGGGAGGTCGACGCGCAACAGCAGGAGCTTCGAGTACGAGTAGTTCTAGAGAGATTTCTGTAGCAGCAGCAGCAGCTGCTGCAACAACAATCTTATCTCGTTCCCTCGAGTTAGTATCGAGCATGGCTGACAATAACAACGGGTCGTCGTTGTCGTCGTTGGGCGGCGCGGCACCAGCAGCTGCAAGCTCCAGTAGCGTCAAGCTACATGTATACCCGAGCGTCGTGGTGGTATTAGTGGTGCTCAGTGTGGTGCTCTTCTGTTCCGGCTTGCTGCATCTCCTCGCGCGCTGTCTGGGTCGACGCGACCGGCGCCGTCATGCATCAGCGCCCGGCGCTGGCGGCAGCACAGCGTCCGGGTCGAACTCGCCGACTAGCGCCGCAGCAGCAGCAGCGTCCAACACGCTTCGCGGTCAGCTACAACAGCTCTTCCGAATGCACGACGCGGGAGTGGACCAAGCTCTGATCGATACTCTCCCCGTGTTCCTGTATGGCACCATCCGCGGACTCAAAGATGGCGCAGATTGTGCGGTTTGCTTGAGTGAATTCGGCGATGCTGATCGTCTCCGTCTCCTCCCCAAATGCAAACACGCTTTCCATCACGATTGCATCGATACATGGCTTCTCGCGAACTCCACTTGCCCCCTTTGTCGTCAATCCCTCCTCAATCCCGCCGACGGTGACAGCAACCACAGTCCCGGAGCTGCAGCTGCAGCTGAAAGACAGCTGCAGCAACTCGCGGATAATTCTAGAGCTCGAGCTTGCAACCCGGATGCTGCAGCTGAGAACGTAACTGAGCAGCTGCAAGAGCTAGCTGTTGCAGCAGGCGCACCCACAGATCATTCGGAACCGCGAGAGCAGCCGAGCTCGATGCTGCAACTGCAGCCTGAGAAAGAGTCGATGCTGCAAGGAAGTCCACTAGGAGCGGGTCCGACAGTGTGTGTGACAGAAGCGGATGGAACAGAGAGGGTGACGAGAGTACAGCTGGGCAAGGTGAAGTTCGATTCTTCTGCAGCAGCTGAAGATTATGACGACAACAACAACAACAACAATAGCGGCAATGGAGGATTCGAGCTGCAGCAGCAGCAAGGATGTTCTGCAATAAGCTCATGTTCTGGATCAGCAGCAACGGGACGTTGTTACTCTATGGGTTCGTATCAGTACATTGTGGATTCCACCAGCTTCGCGCTCACCATGGCTCCCACTCCGTATCCGGGACGACCTCAGCTATGGGGATCAGCAGCTACTCCTGCACAGCAGCTGCAGCGGCATACCCTGCACAGGAGTGTTCTCTCAGACACCATACCGGAGCTCGCTGCACCTGAAAATGAGGATTTCTTCTGGGCTAGCAGAGGACTCAACACACCCAAGTCTCTTTCCCTGGTCCGGGAGATGATGACTCCTAGTACCGAAAGCTTTCTCTTCTCCCCTGCTCTTGCTGCTGCTGAGCCTGATCATGGGTTTCTGCACAGAAGAAGTTCTCTGCTGCAACCAGCAATGAAGGACCATCCGCAGCAGCAGCAGCAGCAGCAACAGCAATGCCATGATGCAAAGTTCATGGAAGATGATCATCAGCTGATGCCAGGTAGCAAGCAGCTGGAAGAATCTGATCAAGTTACTCTAGTAATTAGGAATTGAAGCTGGTCAGGTCTCCTGATCATGGAGATCATCAAGATCAGTCTACCAGTATGACCACCCACTGCTGCTGAGAAGCTGGATAAAAGAGTCTAGCAGCTGTAGCTGCCATGTCTCAGAGCAGCTGGAGAGCTCCATCAAGGAGCGGCAGCAGATCACAACAACAACAAATTCTTTTTCAGAGGCTCAGAGACATATCAAGGAGCAGGAGCAGGAGCAGATCACAACAATTGTAACAACAACAAATCCATCTTCTCTGGGGAACTTGAAGAAACAATCTAAGGTGATTTTAGAAGCTCTCTCTCTCTCGCTCATAAAAGAAGTAGGATTATGATTCAGGGTTAGGTTCAGGATTGAAGATAGGATAAGTGTTGAAGGTAGGATTAGGATTAGGATTAGGATTGAGGATTGAAGATTGAGGATTAGGTAATGGGAGTTGAGGGTTGACAAGGGATGATGAGGAGGAGGATCATGCTGTCTTTTTGAATTTCCATCCAGTTCAATGATCCACAGGAGCAAGCTTGTGGTGTTCAAGCTTGCACACCACAAGCTTCAAGCAAAAATTGTTTCCTGAGCTGAATTTGGCTTGATTGGACTTCCAGGGGAGTTGAGCTTCTAGGGTTGTTGAGCTTCGTTGCTTGGGTGCTTTGCCCTGCAACAATTCATTCCATCACCATGAACTCCATGTCTCTCTTTCTGGGTGCACATGCACACACACAGACACACACACACACATACACAGCATCCCCAGAGAACATGACTGCGTGATCAAATTGGAAACAAATATCCATAGCACAAAATTTACTAGAGATTTTTTCCCTCGAGTATTGCCTGATACAAAACTTGGGATTGATTGATTTAGAAATTTCAGAAGTGTTGCATAATACAAAATTGGGTATTGCATTTTTCACAAGTATTGCATAAATACAAAACCAGAGATTGATTAATAAAACATCTGGAGATTGATAGAACTATTTCGCAAGTATTGCATAATACAGAACTGCAAATTGATTGACATTCTCACATTATTGCATAATACATAACAGGAGATTGATCCAGTTTTTCACAAGTAATGCATTAATATGATTTATAAATCACTGATTGATTTTTGTCACATGTGTTGCATAATATAAAACTGGGGATCAAATTTCTCATAATTATTTCTTGCATGATACAAAACCGAGGATCAAATTTCTCTCATAAGTCTTTCTTGCATGATACAAAACCGGGGATCGAATTTCTCTCATAAGTCTTTCTTGCATGATACAAAACTGGAGATGGATCGAATCTTTTTACAAGTTGAATAATACGAAACTGTAGATTTCAGGGTTGTGAGCTGAATTTATGAATTGAATCATTTACATGACTTAATCAAAATATGTGAAATTCTATATGATTTTCCAACGCAATAAAAAGTTTGGATCGTATTTGAGAACAAGCTGTTGGATATGAGTTTTAAATACATTTGAAGACCCTTTTCCTTCCAGTGGGTGTAGCTTGTACACTTACTGAAGATGTGAAGAAAATGTACAGATGTTTCCATTGGTTCAAACTTACATAGAATTTTTAACATAGAATTTTGGAGAGAGCTAATTTTTATGTCTCTCTCACACACACACACACCCTCTTATTATCTAAGTTGTCCACCAATAGTTTTATATATAGGGGGGTGAGACTAGGTCCACGAGGATGAATAAAATGGCTTGTATAATATACTTTGGATGAAGTAAATAGCCTTCAAATAGAGTGAAAATGGGTGAAGAAGACTTTGTTTGTAAATTTGAACACAACAAAGAGATCTCCACACAAGGCCCACTAAACCCTGAACCCAACAACATAGGGCATAAAAGTGGACCCACTAAACCCTAAAAACCCAACATGTTGCAATATTTCAAATGACAAAAGTAACTGAAGAAGTTAGTGAGAATATTATTGTCTTTACTGACCTACCCCATTGTCCACTCATGCCCTCCCCCCCCTTCATCATATCTGGCAAGAGTGAACCAATGAATGGCCAACCACCTAGTGCACCATGAGGGATGAATGATCGGATTGAGTTTCTTTCCCCAACCATGATGGGTAGTAGTAACATAGGCTTTTGATGTTCCACCAACCTACTTGCTCTATATATCGTATACCTACTTACCTACCTATTTACATTTCTACCTACTTACAAAACAAAGAACCAATCCTTCACCAGACTAGTTACCAAGGTGAAACCTGACGTCAACTAACTTATAGTTGGGAGGAGTCATCCGCAAGTAAGTCATAAAAGGCTTCCAATGGATGGTGGTGGGCTGGTGGTGGTGGTGATGGTGGCTCTTGATTCAATTTTACCATCATCATGGTTGCCTTGTCTTTCTTTCTTTCCGCAACCTTTTGCTCTTCTCAAACCTTTTGCTCTCAAAGGCCTCTGTCATCTCTGAAAGCACTCCATGGTTTTTCTCTTCTTTGAACTTGAAAGCACCTCCCCCGACACACACACACACACAAGATGCTTCCTTTGAGTGAAGGGACCTTTGCTATTTGCATGCAAAAAACCTTCCCATCATTCCATTTCACAAACATTTAGTACTTTTTATGCTCAGAAACTGTACTCCCCTTGGCCTCCCCTAATTTTCAGGTCTATTATCTTGTTGGGCTACTACTGCCACATAACATTATGAGCCTAAAAATTAGGGTTTACGCCCTGGGTAGCTGGCCTTCCCCTAGACCTAACACAATTTATTAGAGTGTCCCTTGTCTTGGAAATGTCCAAGATTGAACAAAAATTGTGAAGTGGTTTATGGATGATTTTGTGTGGTTTGAAAGTAGTTCAGTCCTACTTTGTCATCCACCCTAAAACCCCTAGTACTAGAGTGCATGCCGCTTCACCCAAGGTCATATGAATGTAAGGGAAATGGAAAAGGAGTTATCTCCTTTCTTTCTTTGAACAAAAGACTTTCATCTCTTGAGAAGAAAATCTTCTCAATTGGATGGGAATGAGAATCCAAGGTGAACATGAAGAAAGACCAAAATTGGCCACAAGAGAGCATCAACAATAAGGAAGATCTCATAACACAATTGGATGTGAATGAGAAACCAAGGAAGATGATGGACATGAACGAAGACCAAATTGGCCACAAGAGAGCCATCAACAATAGACAACAAGGAGCATGGTGATGAACTTTGAAAGTATACTTTCAATTATGATGACACCATATGCTAGTAGTCATTCATAGGAAGTGAGGACAAGCTTGTCATCATTGGAAATGACCCACCCGTCATAGAATTTGAGATCAAATATTATGCCATGCTTTCAAAGACCGACATTCAACATACATAGCAACAACGTGGATCTCAAGACAACCTGCAAAAAACTTAGTCCCAAACTCAATTACTCCAACATCATCATCCACTTCATTTCCTTTCCATTGAAATAGTCCCAAACTCAATAACTCCAACATCATCATCCACTTCATTTCCCTTCCATTTGAATTCATTCTGGGTCCATGTTTGAAGTTGCTACTGTATCGGGTTTTGATATCACCACTTGGGTTGGTATCAAGATGAAATTGAGACAACTTATTATTTGAGCATTTGATGGTGCAATTTTGAATGCCATCAAATCACAACAATCCTCTTGAAATCCAATTTTAACATATTGATGCAAAATTAATGTTATTTCTTTCAACTCTTTTATTATTCCCAATCTCTTTACTTAAAGATTCTGAGTTTGTTAAGTCAATGACAATGCAGAGACCGTCGCTGCAGGGTTTCTTTTAAGGATTTTGTGATGCAGTCCAAGTGGTGATCATCCAGGAGATAATTTGGCCAAATCTGGCTACATACCACATTTGAAAGTAGAGAAAAAACAGAGTCCTTCTATATTCTTGGCTACCTACTGAAATTTGTCATAAAAGTCTGGCACTTTCAATTTATTTTTCTTTAAAATATGGCAAATTTAGCCATTTTTTGCATGAAAAATGCTTTTTGTATGCCGAAATCACATTTTCCAGCTCAAAACATTGCCTCCGCATAGTACGGGTTGCCAGTGGTCATCCCATGCTCACCATTAAGAAGTACTGCTTCGTGATATTCTGACATTTGCCAATCACTACATGAACAATATACAACAATGATTTCAAAACACTACAATATGCACAATATTTGCACCGACCATCAAAGACTTGCCCAAAAAATGCTTATAACATATTCACATCAACAAGAACAATTTAATATTAGCCTTTCATCAGTACACATAGAAATCTTTCTTACTTTATCATCCTCAACTCCAACCCATCCCATCCAATAATACTTTGGATTTAGCTATATTTTCTAAACTCTGATATGTTCATCCCATCCTCCCTATTTAACTTACATGTACATGTTTGTCATCCACTCGTGTGGAATAATATTGTACTCACCCTCATGCACATTTTGACAGGACTGACAAAATCATCAATGGTGGTGCATAGTGGAACAAAGCCCTAAATCTAAGGTGCAAAACACAAGAGGACTAGCCATTACAGTGATACACACACCCAATTGGGATGTCTATGGAATTCTCTCATCCTGTCTTGTTCAGTCCTGGAACAAATGACTTATATGACTTAGGGAAGAACTCTGTTGCCCATTGCATTCATGCATTGTCTACATTGAAGGTTGAGAATGAGTTTGTGAGCACAGGCGAAAGTATGGTTGGAGTGAGAAAGAGCACCTTCATGATGAAGAAAAAAACATGAAGGCTTTGCTGATATATGTCTCCATTTGTCCATTGACAGAGACAGCAAACCCATATCACATGGATCCAGACTACCTGCACAGGTGGCCAATAGTCCACACAGGAATCGTCTCGTGTACTTCCAATTTCTTCCTGTAGCACAAAAGGAGCCAGATTCTGGGTTCCACACTTCACACAACCATTGAAAAAGAAGAGAACCAGAGCAGTGGCAGCCAAGCTCAGATAGGAAACTAATCATATATTCACTGTTGCATGCAATGCCATTCTCAATCCAATCAACAACCATTCTGACATTTGAGAGAGACCTGTATAGGTTCAATCTGAGAACACACAGGGCCTTCTCATGATTGGAATATGAAAGTGGATATTCCCACTCCCTAACAGATTGTGATCATGGAAATCTGTCTGCTATAATACACAAAAGCAAGACAAGAATTATACAAAGCTGTGAGACTTCACACTGCAGTCAAACCCAAAAAAACCTGCTATGTGTCTGGTACTATCTGCAGGAGTGTGGCTTTGTAGATAGTAAGCCCTACAAATGACTTCTTTGTCCATCATACTGTTTTAACCCCACATTTATGTACTTATGCAAATGTTTCTGTGAAGATGTTGGTACATACCAGCTGATCACACCCCATTTTTCAGTGGCAGTCATCCACCATGCTCAATCAATTGCCAATACCACAATGGCAGATTTCTTGCTTTTCTCTCTACTACTCTAAAATCCCTATATTTCTGCCCTGAATCCTAGCCAGGAGCAAGTTGTCCCATCTGGGTGGACAACTCATCAACATTTTCCTTGCTCCACCAGTCCTTGGCTTGAGGATGGCCCCCACCAATTGCATCAGCAAAGACATCTGTTCCACCCACTGTACTATCCATAAGAAGTGCTCCTGTTTCTGAGGGCCCCTCTGCATCCATATCAGGATCTGTGCTAGCCACAGGACTATCTGGAGTCTCTGTCAAGAATTGCTCCCAGAAGATATCATTTGCACCTAAACTAAGAGCCGGGCTGCCAACATTGGAGCTTACTTCCTCTGTGAAACCCTCACCATTGACTTCCATAGAGTCATCATTCTCCTCCTCATTATCCCGTGCATCACTCCTCGAAGACTTATCACTGCTCTCCACGGTGTGCCCACCTGACACATGATATGAAAGTCTCACCTTCATTAGGTGGTGAGATATAAACAGAGAAATAACAAACATCAGCAACCTCATTCCATGAATGTCTGCAACCTGATGAAGTAGAGTTTGTGCACAAATGGTAACTGACATAACAACTGCAAACAAATCTCACCTTCAAGTCGTGGGATATGCATAGTTGGTGAAGGAGAAATACGAAGCACCGATTTATCAGGTACGTCTGTCACAACTACATTACCAGGCAGTGTGTCAGGCAGCCCTGACAATTGCATTTCTGTCAGTGTTACACCTGAATGCCGGTTCAAAGTATTCACCTCAGGAACAGAGGTCCCAGAACTAATATCCCTGAACATTGTTTCAAGGGGAATGCTATCATGATTTGGTGAAGAAGCTTCTAAGATATTCCAGAACTGCATGAGCATTGATCGGGTCCCATTAGGTTCTCCCGTTCCGTTGGGTTGGAATGTCACCATTTGACCATCAGGTGGTGAATCAGCATTCAAAGAATCCTCTTCACTCTCACCATGTTTTGGAAGGCGTCGCTTCTTCCGAACAGTCACAGCCAGGCGTTTGTTGCTTTCAGTCTGTTGCATAAGCTGAGCAAGGAAGGCAGGATTCTGCATGGCTTTGGCTAAGAATGTCATCATTTGCTGTTGCCGTTGCTCCGTGACTTGTAAGCGTTGCCCCATTACCTGCATCAGCAAAGATAGCAATGTGACCTGACACCCACAAGGACAAGGAGATCTCAGAAATTGTACATGAACAGAGGAAGAACTTCAGCACTGCATGGAACAACATACCTGAAGATCCTGCTCTGTACTCTGCTGCTGCTGTCTCAGTCGCACCAGCTCAAGCATGAGAACATTCTTATCCCTCTTCAGTGTCTCAATCTCCCCTTCCAATCCAACTTTCCCAATTTCCAGGGTGGGCCCCAAAACACCTTGCTCACCTTGCTGCTGTGGCTGCAACTGCTGGGCCTGTGATGCTGGCTTCCGGCGATGGATTCCTCGTAGCAGCTCTCTCCGCCCACGTAAAAAGCACTCATTTGCAAACTCCCAACGATCTGGGTCCACTTTGCGGAACCCCTACATGACAACCAAGAAACCACCGCACAGTTAAATTCCTTCCTAGGCATGATAAACCTAACAAACAAAAACACCCAGCATCAAGATTCCCAATTTCCCCAAAGGCAAAATCACTCACATAGGTGTTAAGCTGCCGAACAAAGCTAGAGAAATTGTTGTGCTTGAAATACTTCGGCAAAAGTTCTTGAGAAAACCCCGGAGGATTCCACACCACAAAGCTATTTGAGCCTGTACTCCATGAAACTATAGCATCAGTGGCAGGGTCATCAACCATATCATAAGTTTTCGTCAAGAATGGAGGGGGCGCAGCATTCTGCAAGCCATCCAAAGGTTGTGGCACTGTAGCAGATGATAAAGGCAGAGAATCTGAGGTGGAAGCAAACTGCACTTGTTCCATGCTCTCCTCCAGTGATGGCCATTTTGTGTCTGTCTTCATTCCTTGTGACACCATTGTGTCCTGATATCAGATGTACCACTGACTAGAATATCTCTCATGCCTCCAAAGTCTCTTCGACCCCCATCTTTCCACCACCAAAACACATGGTCCTGAAAAAGAAGCAATTCAAAAAACTACAAACAAAAGTCAGTCTAACCTCGACAATTCAGTGACAAAAGGGAATGAGCTTCAAAAATTGAATCAGAATGCACAGTGAAGCTTGTGTCTAAAGTGATCAATCCATGGCACAATCCACCCCATCTGTTACTGTGGCCGATTGGCATCAGAAAGCTGATTCAATTCTACTCAATCTTAGTACTTTCCAGTCAGACCAAATTGTGACCTCTTGTCACCAGATGTCCTTGTCTGATGGCAGCTCAGACGAAAACGAATACTGAAAAATTCTGGCCAGACCCTTACTAGAAAAAACTCAAAAACACACATCGAGTCATCAGATAACCATGCATCTGGTGAATGGCTTTCTGTGCTCACATAGCTAACATGGAGACAGGTTTACCAGCATACACCACAAAGCAGTTCCAAGAGTGCAACATTTTCAATATGAAACCATGAAAAGCACTGAACATTGACAAGCTCATCACAGTCCTGCTACAGAATGCTAACAGAGGAAAGTGAAAACAGAACAATTTAGAAGCAACTGCAGCACAATCAGAGCTCCATGATTGATGACTTTCCCTCATCTTGAGAGAAAAGAATGACTTTCTCTGCACTCATAGCTAACACAGATACAGGTTTGATACAGTACACCACAAAGCAGCTCCAAGAGTGCAACATTCTCAGTATGAAGCCAAGAAAAGCACCAACCCTTGACAAGCTTATCACAGTCCTGCTGCAAATTGCTATAAAAAAGAAGCAGGATCAGACCATTCAGCAGCAAAAGCAACACAATCAGAGCTGCAGATTCTCAAATCAGAAACCAAATACACAAGAAAAGAGACCTCAAGAACATGCCTGAGGGAACTGCAGCATTATTTGTGCATCATATCCTTAACTAGGAGTAAAATTGCCTCCAAAACATCAGAGAGGAAAACAAGAGTTCCAAATTCTCTGCAACCGCAACCAAAAAAAGGAAGGAAGAAAGAACGACATATCATACAGAAGAGCTCACCGACAACCTTCCACGAGAAAACATCTACCAGAACACATAAGTATAGAAGCAAAAAAAAGAAAGAAAAAGCACCGGCACAATGGATCAACGAAACACACCGCACAGAGCTTCCCTCATTCTTCAAACTAGGAGCCAAGACCTGGATCCTGGAAAAGCTCAACGGGGAAACTTGTCCCGGAAGCAAAACAGAAAACCAAAAAAGTAGAGGGCCAGAAAAACAAAAGAACAGGAACTACGACGGGAACTGGATCAAAATTCATCTACCGCAGAAGAAGCAGACAAAAGCCAGAAGAAGAACATGCAGCAACAGGGACCGTGAGAAATCTTACCGGAGCCTTGGTCCAGCAATTGTTACCGGCAGATGAAGTGAAGCACAATCCCATGAAAACACGGGAGTCAGCAGAAACAGCAGCAGAAGCAACGCCCGACCGACCGACTTCTCTTCCAAAAGCCAACCAGAAGGCGAAAAGAAACGTGCAAATCACGGAAGAGGCAATGTTTTGGTTGCAGGCTTGTGAGAGTGTTTCCTCTCTTTGTTTGTTTGTTTGTTTGGTTGTTTGTTCCAGGGGAAAAAACGTACTACTACTGTGTGGCACACTCGGCGATGGGATGCTACAATCTCTAAAAGACGCCAAATCCGCAAACCCTAATCACCAGCACCACGACAACAACACAAGTTCTGTCCCTTTTTCCCCTCTTCTCGCGTCTCGCATCCACGCTAGGTGCGAGAGGAGGGATTTCGTGCAGCCCGGGTGCGTAGCCCGTATATTGCCGCCGGGCGAATTAAAGAGAGAATGAAAGAAACCTCGCTACCTCGCTCTCTCGCTCTCTCGCTCGCTCTCTCGCTCCCCGGAAAGTTCTCTTCGACGTTCTTCCACGAAACCCCCGACCATGACGGTAGCGACGTCGTTCTCCCGAACGATTCGCCGCAGTTCCGCGGGTTCCAGCCGCAACGAAACCCTAACCCTAAAACCCGCCCAGGGTAAAATGCAGAGAGCGTTGCTAGAATACGTTCTCTAGTCGTCGACGACGACGGTCGCGCTTGATGCCACTACAAGCTGTGTGCTGTCGAAGAATTGGCGAGGTTCTGTGTGTTTCTAGTGTTGGCGAGTTTCAGCGCAAAGGGAAACTGATTGGATCGAGACTTTGCAGTGAAGAAGAGAGAGAGAGAGAGGTTTTATTTTGTGTCGTGGTGTGGACGAAATGATTTATGATGTGAATTCGGCGCTCTTCCGCTCTTTTTTGAGCCAGAAGGGCGCAGGGGAGAAGAGGAAGATGGAGGAGCAGAAACCGAGCACTCAGAAGCCGAAGGCCAATGAGAACAAGCCTGTGATGAATGAGTGAATAATGTTGTGTGTGTTTGTGTGTTTTTTTTGCGGGGTACGATTTCCGATGATGTCGGAAGCTTGGTTGGAGAGGAAGGAGAGCTTTGTTGTTCCTTTGTCTTTCTGGTCACGGGTGGCCTCAATGGAGCTTTTTGAAGCAGAATGAGGCGATCTTTCGGCGAAGCTCGAATCGGAATGAGGCGATCTTCGAGGTTTTCTGCATAGTTCGAGATTTTCAGTAAATGATTTCTTGAGAATGGCATAGTCGTTTCAGTGTTGTGCGGGTCTTCTCTCTGAAGTCATTCTGGAGTCTCCGAATTACTTGGGGTCTTCTTCTCTAAATTTTGTAATCCGCTTGCTCCATTTCAGTTGTTACTACAGATTTCACTTGCTGAAATCTAAACCCTGGCCATCATAAATCAACCGGATTCTGTCAATTGTTTTCTTTGGCGTGTTGGTTTTATAGTTGTAATGTAAGCCAGTTTGAGCTGGAGATGGATTCCTCTAACTCTCAATTGGCTGTTTGGTTTTCAAGCATCAAACAAACCATTGCTGATGAGTTTGAAAGTCTTGACCTGAGCAATGTCCTGAGGATTGGAAACAGCTGACACTATTTTTACTTCTAAAATAGCTGTTCCCAATTGCTGGGTTGCAATGTGCTAGCTAATCTTCAGGTATACTGGAGATGAAAGATTTGGAAAGATTCAGGGTGCTGCCATCGAGCATTACCTGATGACTGATGGTCTTCTGCTCCTTCATGAAGATACTGTTTTCTTTATCTTCATTGATTGACAAAACTACATTCTTGTTGCGCCAAGGATTCGGATGGACCCTATCACCCATGTCTTCAGCAACCATTTCTACGAGACTCTTAGTGACGTCTCCTGGAAACACAGAATTCAGATGGACCCTATTACCCATTTCTTGAGCATTAATTTTCTGGGTTTTTCTAGTAATTTCTCCTGTAAACACATTTCAATATTGGCAATAGATGTGTGTATGTGTGTCTTCAGTCTTTTCTGAAACCTTTTCTTCCTAGGTATTGTGAAACTTTTGTGCACATCCACCACAAATCTGTAAAGTAGTATGTTATGTTTCAAGCCTCTCACAACAGATTTTACAGAACAAATTTGCAAAGTAACATGTTTTGGTTTCGAGTTTCTTAGAACAGATTAGAACAAATTCTGTGCACATCCAGCAGAAATTTGCAGTATGATGTATTCTAGTTTCAAGCTCCTCTTAGGACAGATTCTTGTGAAACCTCTTTGTACAAATGCAACAATAATTTTGCAAACTTACGGTATCAGTGTTTCAAGCTTTCGCAGGATAGATTTCACTTTGTGTTATGGTGATCCTTCATTTGTTGGTGCCTCTAGTCCCCATGAAGTCCAAAAAATGAACTCGCAGGCTCATAGTAACACCATTAAAACATGTTCCACTAAGTTCCCAAAAAATCATTGAACTCACAGTTACAGAAACGCCAATAAAACATGATTACTAAGTTGTAAAAAACTGAACTCACATTTCACAGTAAGAAATGATGCATGGGGTATGTGAGACCTTTGCGGAATTTGTATTTGGTGCAATTCATTGACAAAACACAATGGGAAAATAGGGATAATCATGATTTATGGCCTTAAACCCTAGTTCAAAACCTACCATGAGATGTATGAAGCTAGAGTGAGTGGCTTCAAAAATGGGTCGGTGGTGATGTTTAGCTAAGTTGTTCAAGGATTTGAAACCATTTGGGGAAATGCTTGTCAACATAGCGTTCACACCTAGCTGAGTTGTCGGAGGATTTGTAAATGGATTCAAACCAAACCATCTGAGGACGTGATTTTCAACAACATAGTGGTCGGTTTTAATAGTGGTCGGTTTTAAAAGTGTGCACCTTCAAATTATTGACACGCTTGTTATAGTCCCATATCCATATTGCAAGGTGACCAAGAGTTTGTTGTTCACTTGATATGCCACACAAGTGACGTAAAATTGTCACAAGTGTGCCTAATGCATTCATTGGCTTCAAACTTGTTGCATGTTATCATAAGATACTTTGCTCCTTTTTTATTGATAACATTTTGTTGGCTTTCCTTGCAAAGGAGTACAGTGCCATATCATATCAATGTAGTTTTTCACTTGGTCCCACATCTTGAATAGTGTTCACCCAGTGTTGTTACTTGATTTAGTTTTTCTTTGAGTCTCACATTTTGAGGAATGTTCATCAAGTGTTTACATTGTGAACTATGAGTTCATTCTCGAGAACTTTGTACTAAATTTTTGCCACTTGGCAACAAAAAGAAAAGGGGCTGTGAATCATGCAAAGGATTCTTTTGGAAATGATGACCCAAAGTCACACTATGTTTCCAAAACAAAATTTGAAATCACCAAATTTAGATCATATGTATTCTTTTGGGAATAGATGGCCCAAAGTCGCCATGTTCCCCTCCCCCTCCCCCATTTAAAGCACAAGGTTCGAGGTAATTATAGTAGTTGTACATGTAGCAGCAGTGAAAATATATGTAGCAGCAGTGGAAGAGCTCAGGAAAAAGGAAAGACTCGGGTCAAAACCGAATGAAACTCAGTTTGAAAAAGTGGTGTCTTGATTTGTGTTATGGCAGGACATGATGATGATGATTATTATGCTTTTGTACCTCTTTCTCTGCAAAGCTAGCTAGCTCCCTTCAGTTGCCCATTGGTTCTGAAGAAGCTCTCTCTTCATGTTAGTGTCGCCTGTTTTCTTTGGTTTTTTAATCCATCAATATTCCTGACCACTTCTGGCTTCCTTTGTTTTTTGGGGTTTAATGCATGCAAACTTCAAAGAGTTCACACGCATGATGGGTTCCTTTGGCATGCTCTATTCTTTATTATAGTGTTGTTTCCTTCCTCTTTTGGGGGTTTAATCCATGAAAACTTCAAAGTGTTCACATGCATGATGGGGTACCTTTGGCAACAAGCTCTATTACTTATTATAGTGTTTCCTTCCTTTTCTTGGGTTTAATCCATGCAAACTTCAAAGAGTTCACATGCATGGGTTACCTATTGGCAAGCTCTATTAATTAGGTTTTTTGTTTCTTTTTTTTTTGGTGGGTTTAATCCATGCAAAGAGTTCACATGCATGGGTTACCTATTGGCAAGCTCTATTAATTAGGTTTTTTGTTTCTTTTTTTTTTGGTGGGTTTAATCCATGCAAAGAGTTCACATGCATGGGTTACCTATTGGCAAGCTCTATTAATTAGGTTTTTTGTTTCGTTTTTTTTTTGGTGGGTTTAATCCATGCAAAGAGTTCACATGCATGGGTACCTATTGGCAAGCTCTATTAATTAGGTTTTTTGTTTCCTTTTTTTTGGGTTTAATCCATGCAAAGAGTTCACATGCATGGGTGCCTATTGGCAAACTCTAGTGATTAGTTGTGGGGTTCCATCCAATGTGATTTTCTTTTCATTTTTTTGGATGATGGCCTTCTTGGATTGGCCCATGAAAAAAAAAGAGATACTCACATTATGGGCACTCCTAAAATATAAGATTGTGTAGCCTTTTACCTTGTGGTATAGCTACATAGTTTGAAGGGTAGAATTTTGGTATCAAAGGATATGGGATAAACTGTGGTGCTTTATTGGGATCAGCTTGAGGAACACTTGGGAACATATTGGGAGCATCCATCCCCCTTCCAAAATCTCAACCCACCTCCCCCCTCTAATGAAGAAGAGCATAACATGATTGGGTGAATTTGAAGTTAGAGTAGGATTGGGTATGCAATTTTAGATGTAGATTTAAATAATTATAAGGTAGAACAAATCCAATGAAATAGTCACCAAAAAAATCAAAATATTCCATTATATACATCAAGTTTTGATGGTTCCACTTAAAATGTAATGTAATGTTTTTCATAAACCCACTCAATAGATGTATCAAGTGAACTTATTTCATTTGGAAAAACAAGTATGTGGGAGTAATACTTCAACAAAAAAAAACATTATAATAACTTCTTTGAATTAAAGTTGAAGAACGCTTGTAAATTAAACAGTTTCTATCAAAATGAGTTTTGGTAAGATATGGCAAAAATTAATCAATTACTAAAATCTTAAACAAATTTATATTGCAAAAAAATATCACTAATTGTGAAAAGTGATCAAAGAGATGCAACAAAATTCAATAACCAACACAAGATAACAAGGGTTGAAACAGGAAAAAAAAATTACAAAGTAACATCAAATTCCTAATAGAGGAAACTAAAATAAATGTTAAGAACACACTTGAAAAGTTCAAGTGATGATCTCAACAACACATTTAAAATATCAAAGAGAAGATTCCATCAAAGAATCCAAACCTTGAATATGAAGTGAAAGTTAGTGTTGATCATTTTGAAGAGTTATCAATAAGGCTTGGATAGAAGTAGTATTGGCTTGAAAGCTAGTTGGTACTCACACTGAACTTTCAATGACTTTTGAAGAATTCTCACTACCCCAAAAAAAAATTTAAGACTTTTTTATTGGTAGCCCATTATTGTAAAAGTTGAAAAAGAAAATTTCAAAAATTCTACCTTTAACATTTTCCTTGATGCTTTAGCATTTTCTTTTAGCATTTACCTTTATTGCTTCATATGGTTGAACTTGGGATTTTGTGGCATTACTCTTACATGGTGTGGTTTTTTCATGTTTTGTTATTGCATCTATGGATTTCATGTATGATTCATTTTAATGTAAATGGGATACAAAAATCACATCAATTTGCATTTTGGTTCAAATAACATACTTCATTGATCACTTACATCATGTTAACATTAGGTGGTTGGGAAAACCCCCTTCAATTCACATGATAACAAATTAACAATGCATCATTACCATGGAGATTCATTACTTTGTAGGGGCACATGCCTATCTAAAAAAACCTTCCAAGCATGTAATTTCATCTCATTGTTGCCATCGTGTATGCCTATGATTATTACTTCCATTTTATGAACTTGTATTATTCATTATCAATTTACCTTCTTCTTATTTGCATCATTATTTTAATATTCACACCCGTAGCCTAACTAATAAGCAATTATAAAATTATGAAATTCAAGGTAATGGGGTATCACTATATCCAACGTATGTTCTTATATTAGATTTTTTCACATTATCATGAAGTTCCCTGTTATTGTACCTACAACTAATGTTTAGAGTTAAATACTTCTTAGGAGGTTTGGCCCAAGAAAAAAGAAAACATTTCATGATATTAGATGAAAATCTTTGATAATTGAACTACAACCCATTAGACAATCCACTATGTCAATTACTAGCAATAAAGTTACTAGATTAATGCTATAGATTCAGTCCATAAGATGCATTATTTTATTTTATTTTAGTTTGATTGGCAAAATTAATGAATTAACTTTATGAGTTTTTATTATCTTTCCTTGATATAATATACAATATAACAACATGAAGTGTTTTGCATACCTTGAGAGTGAGGGTGGGAAGCATGATTGGGAAAACTCACCTTTCAAATTTTGATCCAAATAAACAAATGTTGCAAGATGCTCATAGATAACATGTGCCTTGCATAGACCATCTTAACTTGGCCATGAAAGGTCAAGCATGTTGGATCCAAAAAAATTAATTTTAAAGGATTTGTGATATATTCACACCTATTTCACCATCCGTTAAGGTATATCAAGTGTCAACCACATTCTCCCCTCAATATGTGTCATAAACATCACCTTTTTAAATCCCGAAACAGGGAAATAGGAAGGAAACAGATCCTTCTCATAAACACCAAAAAATTGCACATCTGCTCTACTTTGGTATCAACATTGGGTCAAGCCTGGTTCCTATGCTATATTGTAGTAGGGCAAGGTATTCAAACACTGCCCTGAACAGCAAATAACTACCAATAAGTGCATTGATAAAACCTATATATGACAGCATTGCTGTGACAGTTAGTGTTCAACTGAACATGAAGAATTTCAATGTTCCAGAGCAAACTGGAAGACCGCCATGCAAAGAAATAAACAAGAGTTATGGAACAAATAGGACCCACCAGAAAGAATGAAAAAGCAGAGAGAACTGAGAAATCTAGCCTAAACCCTAACATCTACCTGAAAGTAACAGCTTCAGACAGAAACCCTAAGGGAACCTATTCACTCCAATTTCTCACTGTTTTCTTGGTGTCAATCTCAATTGTGACACTCTCAAATGTACTAATCATCCAATAATAAGCTTCCCAAGCAATCAAACTCTACAAGCACCCTAGTGATGTGTTGGACAACAAGACTTCTACCAGGACCTTGCATCAAAGATGGTGCTGAAGGGGAAATACCTCATACAGATAGAATGAATGACAAAAGCTCAAGTTGGTGCAATTAAGGCACTGATATCTCCAGAGAAAAGCTCAGAAACATGAAAAGAAAAATACTCACTCTGGTGCCTTAACACCACAGCTAAGAACGTATCCAAGTGGTTATGCAGCACAGATAAGAAACCAGAAAGAATTTTTATCTCCAATACTCATTCATAGGGACAATCTGTTCACTGTAAATCTCAGATGCTTTTTACATCTTCTAATACCTACACCAATATAGAGAGAGTCTGTAACATGAACATGCTCTTCAGGTAGAACTACAAAAAATCAACAAGGAAATTCGATACTAGATCAAATGTTGAATGAAACCAAATTGCTATAGAATACAGATGCAGATTCTCTGACTCTGGAAGAAGCAACAGAAGATGTGATTAGATCCCCTGAGAAAAAAACCTTCATAGAGGTGGTGCTTTATTAGTTGTTTGCAAATGAGGGGTTTAGACCAAACAGCATGTTGTTTCCTGAGGGCAAATAGACCACGTTCCGGCTCTTGGAAAGAGTACTAGCAATCTCCCTGGAGGCTTCAATGCGGCGGAGCTCAATAAGACCTGATCCAGCTGCAGCAGTTGCTTCAGAGATCAGCTTTGCAGCCTCACTTTCTCCCTCTGCTCGCACAATTGCTGCTCTTCTTTCCTGCTCTGCCTTGGCCACCACAAACTTGGACCGCTCCGCTTCCTGCTGTGCTACTTGCTTCTGCTCCACGGCTCTTGAGAACTCAGCACCGTAGGACAGATGAGTGATAGCAACATCGTCTAAGAGAAGGTTGAAATCTCGTGCTCTCTTAATCAGAGCTTCTCTGACAAGAGCCGACACATGAGGTCTCTCTGTCAACAACTGGTCCGCATTGAACTGCGCAACTACAGCTTTCAAAACCTCGTTACCGATAGACGGAAGCACCCTCTCATCGTAATCGATGCCGAGGGTTTTAAAGATCGTTGGAAGCTGTTCAGGGTCGGGCTTGGACAACACACGCAGAGTGAGGTTCACCATCTGCAAGTCCTTGGTGCCTGTCACTGAGGTGATGGAGCGGGGCCGAGTCCTGACATCAAAGATATACGGCTTCTGCAAAACGGGGATGAGGAAATGAGTACCTTCCCCAGATGTCTCGTCCAACACTCCCCGGAACCTGTCGAAAAGCACAGCCTTATGTCCTCCATCGACAGTGTAGAGAGAAGCGTTGAGCGCACTCCCTCCTACTCCCAGCGCAATGGCAGCTCGGGCAACGTTGGTCAACAGATTCACTGCTCTAGGTGCACTCATCTTCGCAAAACCAAAAAAAAAAAAAAAAAGAAGAAGAAGAAAAAAAAACCCCCCGCCACAACAATCACCAGCAACAGAGCACCGAAACCTCTTCACTGATCACCGCTCTCTTCACCGAAACAGGATTCAGCCAAACTGCGAAGCACATGAACGGGGAGACCACCGCAAGCACAAAAGCAATAGCGGACAAACGAAACCCCGAACGCAAGTTAGGGTTAGGTCTTTGGGCCCCCCGCCCACATGGAAGCTTCCAAAAAATAAACCATGGGTTGGCCCCTAGGGTTCAGGGTTTAGGGTTTAGTTAATGGGGTAAAATTAAATTGTAGTAAAAGGCCACTTCTTAATAATAAATAGGCCTTTTTCACAGCTCAAATGAAATTTAATAAGGGGTTTGTGTCACAAAGTGGCCTCGCCATTTACATTAAAAAGTATACTACTATACATGCATGTTTATTAGCTTATATTGGGCCTTTGGGATTTCAAAAGATCTAGTAAAATGAATGTTAATCTCAACTAAGTTTAAGGTAGTTGAGGGCATGTGTGTATTTCTTAAACATTAAAACTCTATGAATAGGGCAAAAAAACCTTTGGTTTAATGCAAGGTTTATATAATGTTAATTCAAAAATTCTATAGTTAAATGGTAGTGTTACTAAAATGTTTAAGGAGAAATAATTGTATAAAGATGAAAATATATCATTTTTAATGTCCAAATAAATGAGGAAAGCTTAATCATTTTTCCAAAAACAAATTCAAAATCACTTGAAGGCAAAGGTTAATTTATTTTTTAT
The DNA here is from genome assembly GCA_963921925.1 of Sphagnum tenellum. Lineage (NCBI taxonomy): Eukaryota > Viridiplantae > Streptophyta > Sphagnopsida > Sphagnales > Sphagnaceae > Sphagnum > Sphagnum tenellum. The sequence goes on from OY998155.1 coordinate 9,482,745, forward strand.
TTTATTTTTTTCTGTTACGGTCATGTTTCTTATTTGAAAGGTTATATCTAGTTTCAACTTGAAAGTGAAGTTATCCAAAAGTATGTGTGAAAATGTTTAAAATAATGATAAGAGATGCAGAGGTTTATCAATTTAATCACTTTTATAAATATAAATTTCGTAAATTTTCACAAGAGTTATGAAATGTACCTTAATATATTTAAATTAATCTTTAATTTTATGATCATAAATTAGCTTCATTCACTTTGAGAAAGAAGTTTTCAAAAGGTGTGTGAAAAAACAAAAAGTAAAGATAATGAATGATAAAGCAGGTGAAGGTTTTTGGAAGGGTTGGTATTTGAGAAATACTTATACTGGTAAAGATAAACCCTCGGCCTTCGGTTAGCACATTCAATGACACAAAATTGGTTAAGGAATGAGGAAAATATTGGAAAGTGTTCAGTGATGTGTAGGTGTTCACCGATGAGCAGTTCTACCCTAAACCCTAAAATTCATTTCTAAGGCACACAAGATAATGTCATAATGTCGTGATTGGCTTGGAACCATAGACCACGGATAAGTCCAGATAATGTCATAATGTCGGGAATGGCTTGAAACCATACTCTGGATAAATCCATAGAACAAATGCTTGGTTCCACAACTTTGTTCATTCCTTGGATCCTTCACCACAGAAGTTTTTTCTTCCATTGAAATTCCATAACAAACTCCCAACAAGTTCAATCATTGTTCTGTTGGGTGTTTCTGAAGATCAGCTTCTTTTTCCTTCAGTGTCTTGAGACATGTCGTGTTGGCTTTCACTCGTCATATTTCTCTTAGAACCCAATAGGAAAGTGTCTTCATCTAATGATGCAACAATTCCCAGTCTAACAACAAATTCCATAAGATTGCACAGAAAAACTCCAAACCCAAATCAGAGACCATCATTGGATGTTAAAACTCCAGCTCTGAAAACCAATCAGATGAACAAAAGAACGGATCTGAATACTAACTTTGCTGACAACAACATGAAGGTATATCTGAGGATTCCAGAAAACACAGGACACAAACTTGCATCCAAATGTGCTCCCTGTGGCACAAAAGTCACAACTGCAAAAGCTTTAGCAATCACAAAATTGCAATGAGAGGCAGATGCAAATGACTGGTTCTGGCAGAGAAGTATGACAGTTCTGATGCATCAAAATGAGAATCTGATGCCTGTGATACAGATCTTTCATTACGTGGAAGGAATCGAGTGTCATTTTCTCTCAGTTAGAAAATTGTTGCTCTCTGGGCCCAAACTCCATCACAGAAAAGCATTCTGAATCATGGAGGTTCCCTGCTGCTGCTGACAACCTGCCCTCTACATCTGCATTATAACTGAACAAGTGCATCAAACCTTTCCAAAATCACAGCAAATATGCTCAGGGTTTCAATCCTCTGGAAATGATTTCATATGAGGAAAACCCAAAGAGCAAAACAATTACCATGAGTGATAGATGATCCATAAGATTTTCTCAGCCCTCCTGCAAATGGTACAAAGCTCTGTCCTCAAGTCCCACTTGTTGCTGTTTCTTGGTGAAGATACAAGATCCCATCAAGGTTCCAATTCTCTGGAGATTATTTCATATGAGAAAATCCAAAGAGCAAAATGATTACCATGCATGATCGATGAGCTTCTCATCGCCTCCTGTAAATGTATAAAGCTCCTTGCACTTCCCTGTGCTCTTGTCCCTGTTCTCTCTTCTTCTTCTTCTTCTTCCTCCATTGTATGCTCCTCCTTGTTTTTCTTCTTCCTCTGTTGTATGGTGCTCCTCTTTCTCCTTGCTTTGGAAAGAGAGAAAAACCAACAACAAGAGCAACTGGCTCAAAACAAAGTGGAGGTCACAGGTTGCCATAACCCTAAAGACTTGGTATCTACACCGCCTTCACGCACGAGTGCAACTCTTCCGGTCCTGGCCACTTCCAAGATGCCAAAAGGCTCAAGCAAGCGTTGCAATGCAGCCATCTTCTCAAGATCGCCAGTGAGTTCCAGAGTGATGGTCCGGTTGGAGAGATCCACAGGCTTGGCACGGAAGATGGCAGCGACATCCAGGACATCTCGGCGCACATGAGCAGGAGCCGCCACTTTTATCAACATCAGCTCTCTCTCTGCAAATGGCTGGTGCGTAATGTCCTTCACCTGAAGAACATCCACAAGCTTCACCAGTTGACTCAGGAGCTTGCTGATGGACTCGTCCGTCCCAGGAACTACTGTCAGAATCCGAGAACTCCCTTCATTCTCAGCAGGTCCGACTGCCAAGCTCTGGATGTTGTACCCTCGACGAGCGAACACCCCCGTGACGCTGTTCAGCACTCCCGGTGCATCGTTCACCAAAAGAGAAAGAGTGTGCGATTTGAAGCCGCTGGGATCCTCATCTTCCAAACCTCCCCAATGCGCATCCAGCACTTGATGATACCAGACGCCGTCTTGTTGTTCGTCTGCTGCTTCCACCGCGTACACATCCCCACTCGCTGGCGCGAATCGAGAAGGGGGAAGAGAAGCATCATAACTGGGGTGTGCAGACGAAAAACTCTGAGAAGACGATTTGGTTTCTTCTTGCTCTTCTTCCGAACTGCTGCTTCCTGCATTTTGCTGTACTGCGATGATTGGAGTTTCCTGTTGTTGCCGTCCTGAGCTTTCTCGTCTCAATGCAATCTTCCCAGTGCGAGCCAGTTCTTTGATGCCGAATTTCCGCATGGTACGTTGCATAGCAGCAATCTTCCCAGGATCGCCAGTAACCTCAACAGTAAGAGACTCTTCCGCAACATCCACCACCCGAGCTCTGAAGATTTGCACCAAGCCAAGAACCTCAGTGCGTTGATGAGCATTCACATTGACCTTGAGAAGCATGAGCTCTCTTTCCACTCGCGGCTCTCTCGACAAATCTGCTACCTGCCGGACGTTCACGAGCTTGTAGAGTTGCTTCATGACTTGCTGCAAAACTCTATCCGTTCCAGATACCACGATGGTGAACAATGCCTTGTCTTTGTTCAATCCCACAGCGAGTGACTCTATGTTGTACCCTCGGCGTGCAAAAACTCCGGCTATCTTGTTGATCATCCCGCTCTCGTCCCCCACAAACACCGACACAGTATGTCGCCGCACCCACGGCTGTGTACTAACAGCTCTGGTAAGAGCTGTAGCGACGTCAGGGAGACGAGAAGAGACCAGGATTCCTTGTTCTTCTTCCACCGCACACCGAGCTCCATCCTTCTTCTTCGTCTTCATCTTCTTCCACCCCAGTTCTTTCCGAGGAACAACAAGTCCTTCCCGAAGCTCCACACTTGCAATCAAAGCTTCCCCTCCTTCCCCTCGAGAAAAACTCGACATTGAAACATTTGAAAAACGGCTTGTTTTGTTGCTGATGCTGCTCTTTCTTGTATCGCTTGTCACTGACACATCCAGTGCATGGAGAAGGAGGGGTTTTTTACAGAGAGCCATTTCCGAATGCAACGCTGCAATGGTGATGAAAAACTGTGAGGTTCACTTGTTATCCTCTTTCCCAAAAACAAACCCTAACACTGAAACGCAGCCACCACCTTCGAGAGCTTCAATCAAAGAAAGAAAACGACAATCCGGACACGTCTTCGCTCTTCCTATTTGTCGTCGACCTGATCGAGAATCCTTAACTGCAGATCGAGAATCCACCGCAGCTGCATCTCAAGAATCCGCATTAGCTGCGGGTCAAGGATCCGCAGCTGCTGCTGCTGCTGCTGCTGGCAGTGGAAGACAGAACGCATGGCTGCTGATGAGATTCTGTTCTGCGAGCCTCGAACGCCGAATCTTGTCGTGGAATCTCAAACCTCCAACTGATTCTTGGGGGGGGCGGGGCGGACCTATGAGTTTAGGGTTTGCTAAACCAGGATTTAGGGTTTTTTTTTTTTTAAACATTTATTTCTTAGGGTAAACATGCTAAACCCTAAACCCTAAACCCACCAAACATGACCCAATAATCGAACATTAGTCTAATGCAGATCAATGCTTAGAAGCGCCCTATGATCAAACACTTTCTTGGGCTTGAGAAATTATTTCCATCCTACCAATTTTCTTAGAACAAGAAGCCCAATTGTTGGTACTACTAGAATGTCATTGTTTTATGGGCCCTAAGATTTAGGGTTTTGGTTGGGGAAAACTTTTTTTAAAATTTTAATGTTGCCATCATTTAATTTGTTAGGGTAAACAATTCCCCCCCCCCCCCAAAACCAACAAAATCACCCAATAATCAAAACATCGGTCTAGTGAATAATATGGTCATTTGCATATGAATCTTGAATGTTTTTAAAAGGCTCTATGATTGAATGCTGGGTTGGTCTTGAGAAATTGTGTTTGCTGTATCAATTTCATTAAAACAAAGAACCAAATTGTTGAGACTCTAACACCATTGTTACGTACCTACCTACTTACCTACCTACCTGCTTATTTAGGTACCTTGCTTGGTAGATAGCCATGACATTACAATATGCCCATACACCTAGGGTCAACTTCCACATGGATAAAACAAATTACTGTTATTTTCCAAATTAATTCATTTTTACAAATTGAAATTATTATTATTATTATTATTTCACTATCTAATATGATATTGTCACATTAAAAGTAAAATTATATAGATTGTAACCTTTGAGAGTTTTGATGGTTTTCAACACCTCAACTTCATATTTTCATTATTTTAAAGACTATTTTTATAACAAAACTGACCCTAGTGTATAAACAATTACTACAATATAAAGATATTAATTAGAAAATTGATATAGGTTAAATATTTATTAACTATTTTTAGAGCAATGAAAGAATTATTATTATTATTTTCTTCATCAAGATACCAACTTTCTTATGTGCATATATGAGACAATTGCCTGATTTCATTTTGGAAGTATTTAATAAAAACAAACCCATTGAATGGGAGAAAAAAAACATAGGGAAAAAGCAAAATATTTTTATGATAAAGAAACTATCAATATAGTTATTGAGTATATATTTTTTAAATGTTATAACCATGTTTTAAAGAATATCGAACTAGCTCATGTACCGTGGTATTTGAAATGTTTGAAATATCATAGTAAAAAACCTAAGCTTTCAAAAATAAATGGTTGGAAATTCCCCCCCCCCACATACTTCTATTATTTTAAATGTTTGAAATCTCATGGGAAAAAAATGTAAGCTTTCTAAAAGAGAGAAAAAAATATGGCCCACATACTTTAGTAATTTTTAAGTGTTTCATGTTAATGGATCCTCCTCCCTAAGCTTTCAAAAATAGAAGGTAAGAAAATGGTTAAGGTATGCATCAAATTTAATTGCATTTGCCAAAATTTAGGCCAATTTGTATCCAAACAACCTTTGCAAGTTACACTTTGGTGGGAACATTGTGTTCAAGCCTACACAAATGCTCCTCCCAAATGTGGACACAACAAGGCATGCTTCAAGTATCATTGTATTCATCAACATCAAGCCAAGGCATTACTCAAATAGCCTTTGCATGTTGGCATGACAAGTAATGTGACAAACATTCAAAAGCTTATACCACATGGCAACTAAAATTCTAAAAAATTGTTAAGGATGTTGTGTTTAATGAAGGAATTCAATTGATTTGTCCAAATGACCATGTAAACCCCTTTGATCCCATTTTTTGGCAAGCAAAATTAGACCAAACCCCACCAAAATCAATTTCCAATTTTTAATCGAGCCCAACATCCAATTCTAAGTTTCCAACCTTCAATCATCAATCTAGCCCAACTACCAATCATAAATCCCATTAATGACAATAATGACTTTACTTTTAAAAATGAAAATGAAATATTAGAAGAAAACATAAAATAAAAACTTCAATTTTCCAATAAGCCCGTAATCTAGCCTTCAAAGGTTAGCTTGAGTGCAAAAACCAACATGGAAGTTACAACATTCCTTAAATTATTTACAAGTGTTGGTGGCCATCCATTGTGATGATTCCCTCTGAACATTTGGAAAAGCTATAAACATAGTCCAATTGGACATTACAACCATTTTTTTTTTTTACATGGGGATCTTGATAAAGAATTGTACATGTGCCAACCATAAGGGTTTATTCAAAAGGGAAAATAACATTTAGTTTTTAAACTAAATAAGTCAATTATGGTTTGAAACAATAATCTTAAGGCTTGGTATATGAAAATAGATTTTATTTATCAAAAACCAATTTTCAGAAATGCATATTTGATAATAATATTTAAATTAAAAGGGACGGGCATAATTAAAATATAATAGCCTTCTATGTACATGATTTATTCATATTCACAAATGATACTAGAAACATATTACCTAAAGTAAGGGAATGGCTAAAGTCAAAATTTCAAATGACATATAAAAATGATCAATTAAGTAATGGACTAAGCATAGAAGTGACTAGAGATACAAATAAAAGAATAATTCATCTCAATCAATCCAAACACGTAACTAATATTTTTAAAAGATTCAATATGGAAAATAATAAACCAATACATACTGCATTAGAGACCATATTTAAATTAACTAAAGATCAAAGTCCTCAATCAAAATAAGAAAGTGATTTTGTGAACCACATCCCATACAAAAGAAGCAATTGGAAGTCTAATGTTTGCTATGACGTGTATTTGACTAGACATTATTTTTGTTATTCAAATGTATTTCAAGATTTGAATGATCCAAGACCATTGCATTGGTTAACTATTAAAAAAATATTTTGTTATTTGAAGGGGACCCCAAAACATGGCATTGAATATACCAAAAACATACAACAACAAAATCAATCAATCATTGAAAACTATGATGTTGATTAGTTTGGAGATTTGCATGATAGAAATTCAATTTTTGGACATACATTCATTGTGGCTAGGGGAGCTATAAGTTGGGCCAATAAACAACAAACTTGCACAACTTTCTTTACAAAAATGCAAAATATATTGCTACAACCTTAGCTACAAAATAAGCCATATGGTGGAGACAACTAATGTATGACTTGGGATATGCTTCACAATTGTTTATCATTATTAAATGTGACAACCAAAGGGCTATTAGAATAACAAAAAATCCCAAAAATCATTCAAATACATATAGAAATATAATTTCATTATATATGTGAAAATTCATTTAGTGGAAAATTCAAATTAAAATATTATAGTAGTGAAGAAATGGTTGCAAGCTTTTTTACCAAATGTGTATTTAAAGAAAATTGTATGTATACAAATTTTTAAGTCTATCACTTTAGGGGGAGTCTTAAATATGAAATACTACACCCTTCTATATAAATATGAAAAGTGAGGTGACTAATATAATCCATGATAACAAGAGTCATCCCTTTGTTTATTAAAGAACCTTTTTATTTTATTAATTGACAAACAAATTTGAACACATGTTTCTATGTTTGCTCATTTCATCAACAACTTGTTGAAAATGAACACACAATTAATATAATTGCAAATGAACAATTGATTAAGATTGGAAGATAGGTGGAAAAAAATGTCAAAAAAATGGCTAAACATTTAATAATGTTAAATTGACATTATATTAATGTTAATGTGCATGTTGGAAATCGACTACATATGCAATTTTTTTTCATAATTGAGTTTTTACCATTACACCATTTTTACTTCTTTTTGTCTACTTCTATTATGAATATAATCAAGGACCAAAATCATGGGTGTTACTACAAGAATCCACAAAAGACATTTGTTCGTTTCAATTGCCTAGTAACTTTTGTTACAAAATTTAAGCTATTTACTTATTTAAAGTTCCATTTCTTTGGCATCATATATTTTTTATAATTTGTTCATTGTTTGATCTTATAGTGAAATCTAATGAGATATCAACTATAGGGTGTCATACCTCTCATTGCATGGGATTACATTATGGTGTCTGTTGATGGCATTATATTCCATTAAAACCTACCTCATCCATGTATATATTGAGGAACTTGCAAATATTCACTTTATGTGCAATAATCATCTCCATACCACCACCATTGGGGAATGTGGACAAAACACATAGTGAAAGAAAACTACCATTGTTTCCGCCTTGAGGAGTTGAAAGCCATGAACATCATTGGTCTTAATAAGGCTTCCTATTGTACAATTGGTGCACTTTGCTTGACTAAATCTAAGGATTGGCAAAAGGTAAAACCATTTCAATGCACGATGCATGTGTGACAACGATTATTTGCACCTACAATGAAACACAACAATCTCAATATGTCTTTGAGGTTAGACTATATGATGGAAGCCAAATCAAATATTGTGTGGGTGTAAGCATGATAATTTGTACATATTTTTTACCTTGTCAAGGCTAGATGAAAATAGACATAGAATATCAATAAAACCCATGAAAATTTTGGTTTACATTGAATTTTTTTGATTAAAAAAGATATGGAAACATAGTTATATATTATTGTGCATTGATTTTCAACCTCCAATTTTTTTCAATTAATTATTTATTTATTTTTGAAATGCAAGTAGGTTCAAAATCTATTTTATATAATGAAACACTTTTGTAAAGTATGTGGTAAGTAGGTTTTAATAGATAGATTTTGTACTTTCTATTATGGCCACACCTCAAAACTATAATGATATCTATATCCCCAAAAGTAATAGAGCAACTAAGTTTTTAAAGTAGATTAAAAGTATCCCCATTTACAAATGTACCACTTGACAAATGGGGATACTTTTGATCGACTTTTAAAATTGGTTTGTTCCTGATTTTTTTGGAACTAAATTCTTATAATAATAATGGAGGTTAGGGATGGTGTACAATTATATTTCCACCCATTTTTATGTTACTTGTTTGGTTTTATATGCATCATATACAAGGTAACCCTAGAAGCACTTTTTTTTTGTGTGTACAGTACCATGCTTCTACCTTGTGGGTGAATGTTAAACCTTCCCTTGTACATATGAGGTAGGACCTTTAATATCATGTGATAAGGTTAGTTTGTGCTCAAGATTTAGAATAACATTTTGTAACCAATCACAATGCATCAATAATTATAATACATTTGTTATAGGATTTAAATCACATATGCAATTAATATAGTACATGAAGCGTCCTTGATACAACATTCACAAATTAGTCACACAAAATTTAAGTGAGTTCACAAACTAAACAATAATCAACATGGCAAATTGTCCTTTTACCAATGAATATCGACCAAGCTTTTTGCTACCACTATTGTTGCTACTTCTTGGTAAATATTCAATGTTTGTTTCCTAATCAATTTTTAAAACATGGATATTAATCTATTATGAAATTGTAAATTTATATGAATTTTGGTTACAAACACATACATGCAACCTAGGCAAATACTCTTCCTACAAGTATTAATTATTGTAACTCAATTTGTATAAATGTATTTCTATTAGCATCAAAAGAATGTTCACATATTTTCATATCCATATCCGTCTACAAACTTCAAGAAGATGAAAAACTCCCAAAAATGTGATATAAAAAATCCATGTCCAAAGTAAAAAAAGTAAGGGAAATATTTCAAAATTTCCTTCCAAAACAAAGTTCAAATTAGGTAAATCATTAACTACTTGGATAACGAACTACTACATCCTTCTATTATGTTGCTCTACTAACTATTTCATCACCTTAACACTTCTATATGTGTGTATTCTATTATTTGTGTGTTCTACTACTTGTTTCTCTCTTTCACAAAACACAAAAAAAAACACAACAATGATGACAATGAACATGACCATGACAATGGTGAACACAATGAATTTTCTTTCGGTAGTTAAACATGAACCAAGTTTTGTACTATCATTATAGTCTTTGTTTTTTTTCTCTTTGTCCTACTTTCTCTCCCTTTTTCTCAAAATACAAAATGAAGGTGACAATAGTGATGACAAATATGAACACAAACAAACCTTTGGTGGCCATAACAATGGTGACAATGATCACAATGACAAACACAAATGTGACAATGGTGGTGATAATGAGGTTTTTTTCAAAGAATAAAACATAATCATGATTGTTTTTTCCAAGAGCTTTGGAGTTGGAGCTTGGTGACGATGATGGCTGAAATGGAACTACAAAATGAAAATACAAAACTAACATCCTAATGGACACTACCATGTATGACAAGGGATCCTAGTAAACTTATAATTCTAGATTATAACCTTTAGTCTAGTATTGTAAATAACAACAACCAACCCAAGCGATGTCTACGTCTGCATCCACCTTGAAATGTTTCACAAGTTCATCCATCATTTTTGGCGCCAATTTTTGTTTCATTGACAATATTTGCAAATACTAAACCAAATTTGCAAAAATGAATATAAACCTATGAAAATCCTTAAGGAAAATCCAAGTTTCAATCGCCACATTGCACAACCTCCCTTGGTGTTGATTGCCAAAAATACATTGTTTTTAGTGTCATTTTTCACCATTCTTTATTAAATTTGATTAAATTTCATTGCCATGTGTGCTTTTGTTGTTTCCCTTGAGTTTTTTTCGTTGGTGCTCAATCAATGTTTTTAGTTGCCCTTTGATTTGCTCTTGTTGTTTTCCCTTAAATTTGTCATTTTTGATGTTTAATTAGTGTTTTTAGTTATACTTTCATTTGTTTTCAATGTTTTTTTTTCTTGATTTCCTATTTTTGGTGATCAATCAACATTTATAATTATTCTTATATTTATTCTTACTATTTTCCCCTTGAATTTGTTTTTGGTTGTCTGTCAATATTTCTAACTCTCTTAACATTTGTTTTTGTTATTTTTACCTTAATTTCTCATTTTTGGTGTTATGTTTTGAGTTATCCCTTGTGAAAAAGTCGTTCAACATGTTTCAAAGGCCTAAGATTTTATGGACACTTTGTGCATCACCAAAGAGCTCCATAATATTAGGTTGTGTGGCCATAAATTAGAATTAGGCTTTGTAAATGTCATCAACTTTTGATATTAAAACAATTAATCTTAATGAAAATTTGTGATTACATAATCATCAATTTTTGACTTGATCACATTCATTAGTTGAAGGCTTCATACTTGCCCAAATATTTTTTTCAACAATTGTTTGAAATGATATACGCTCCCAAATTCTAATCAATTTTATGAAATAATGTCCATCTATTTGTACACTAATTAATACAACTAACAATAGGGACATAAATCACATATATCATAATAGCTTGACAGTTTCGAAACATATTTGTCAAATAAATAAATAAATAATTAATAAATCATTTTAACAAATAAAATATTCTTGAAAATTCAATATTCTTGTCACATAATTTAATTATTAACAAATTAAATTTACATTATGATAAAATTACGTTCATTACAACTCATTCAATGTAATTTAAAAATGTTCGATATAACTAAATTGCAACTAAAAAATGTCTAATAAAATAAATAATAACTATATAAGCAAGTTGCAACAAACATGATTTTCTCATATTGTTTTATATATATATAAACATCTCTAAAAATAATATAATTAATGTTAAAGGTGCCAAGGGTTTAGGGTTTAGAGTGATGTGTGTAGAACAAATCATAGACCTACCAAAGGAGGTATAGAAGTACTTTGGTGGGTACATCTTGGGGAACACATTGAGAACTTGGGGAACATGGTGGAAACATAATTGGGAACAGTTGGGTGGGACACATTGGGAACGTGGTGGGAACACCAAAATCCCCCAAAAAGCTTCCCTTCCTCCCCTCTCTCTCTTAAAAGGAGAACTTGCAAAGTATTGGAACAGGATTTAGATTGGTACCCAAGTGTTTGCTCATGTGCAAGGAGGAAGTGTGGAGGTTTTGTTGTGGAGCAATCGCGCCAAACTCGAGAGTGGGAAGAGTTTCTTTCCATGACAAGAAGGTCATTATCAACTAGGATGTGATGATGCTGCTGCAGGTGGGAAGCTTTTGCAGTATTGGATGTGCGTCTTGGAGTCTCGGATCGTTGCCGTTCTCTCAATTGCGCTATGATGTAGTAGCTTCTCATTGTGGCGGCAGCAGCAGCAGCAGCACGGTGGGAGGTTTGAAGCTATGGAACAACACCAACGCATTCAAGGTATGGAAATTTTCAAATCAGAGTTTTAGGGTTTAGGGTTTAGGGTTTTAAGGTACAGGCATTTTTCTCTTCTTTAGGAGCTTGATAAAAGCCATTTTCTAGTTCCGGGAAAAGCACACCTGGGGAGGCTTTTTAAATTATTTTGTGCTGTTTTTCAAGAATCTGGGTTATGGAAATTGCTTTCTTGTGGGGAGCAGCAGAAGTGGCTTAGGGTTTGATAGTCTGGTTATGAAATGGTGAGGAAGCTTGAAAAGAAAATTTGTCGGCTGCCTTTCTGGATGCTAATTTGGACTTTCCGGTTTACCAGAATGGTGGGAGCTTCCTCTGCAGCCAATTGGCAGCAGGTGGTTGGATGAAGATGAAAGAAGATAGGAAGCAGTTTGCATCATCACGATATGAAGAAGATGGCCATGTCTTGCCTTCTGAGGAAGCAGACCTCTTCACCCTGTCCATGGCAACAAACACATTTGCTTCCAATTTGCATCATGAAGTCATCAAGTTGGAGGATGAGGTAGCGATGAGAAGAGAAGAGAGAAGTCTGTCAGGAAGTGCATTGATCAAGGTTGTAGGCGTTGGAGGTGGTGGATGCAATGCAGTGAATGAGATGATTAGGTCAGGCCTTCTGAATGTGGAATTCTGGGCCATCAACACAGATATACAAGCCTTGGGCAGATCCTTGGCTCCCCACAAGCTGCAGATTGGTCGAGAAACCACACAAGGAAGGGGCACAGGAGGAAAGACTTTGGTTGGTGAAGAGTCAGCAACAGAGTCACTAGCAGAGCTTTCCATGGCACTGGAAGGTGCTGATCTGGTGTTCATTGCTGCAGGAATGGGAGGCGGCACAGGCTCGGGGGCAGGTTCCTCTCTCTACCATTACTCTCTGCTTCCAGATTTCTTTGCATGGATTTGGTTAAGAGCATTGTTATGATCACAGATCTTTTGGGCATTTCATTATATGCACTTATCTACACCCTGCCTGCCTTGGGAGCTGATGAAGTCAGTGGGTAGTCATGGCCACTCTTCTTCACTGTTATTTGTGATGAAGGTGATGGTCTGACACTTTGTGAGCGACTCTCTCTCATAAGGTTATGACTGCACTCAATGTCTTGTTGCCTTCAAATTGTTGTTGTGGAGATTTCTCTGCAATTTCATTGATATGTATGATCACAGAGCATTGTGTGTCACTACACATTTAACAGACTCAAAGCTCTTTCATCTGCAGGTCCAGTGATTGCAAGGTTGGCAAAAGCCATGGGGGCATTGACAATTGGCATTGTTACAGAACCCTTTGCATTTGAGGGTCTACGCAGGGCTCGTGAAGCCAAGCAAGCTGTTGAGGTGATGCGCCATGCAGCTGACACTGTGGTTGTAGTCCCAAACGATCGCCTGCTTGAAACAGTTGAACAGGAAACCAGTATGCTAGAAGCTTTCCAACTTGCAGATGATGTTTTACGTCAGGTATGTTGCTTCATCTGCATAGAAGGAACAGAAATAAGTTTTCTACAAAAGAGAATACATTTCTTGTCGTCATATAGGCCACCACAATATCACAGCAAGTCATGACCAAAGTTGAGTTGCAGGGGGTGCAGGGTATCTCGGACATCATAACTGTTCCAGGCCTGGTCAATGTAGATTTTGCCGATGTGAAAGCAATCATGTCGAATGCAGGGAGTGCAATGCTGGGGATTGGTGTTGGATTTGGCAAGAATCGTGCAGAGGATGTGGCACGCTCAGCCATAATGTCTCCACTTCTCCGTTCTGTCTCAAGACCAATGGGTATTGTGTACAATGTTACAGGTGGAAGTGATCTTACACTCCATGAGGTCACTGTAGCAGCTGAGATTGTCTACAGCATGGCAGATCCAAATGCAAATGTGATTTTTGGTGCTGTCATTGATGATGGCTATCAAGGCATGGTCCGCATGACTGTGATTGCAACAGGGTTTCAAGATCCAGGAATCGTTGACCAGAAAGATATTCGTACTGTTGATGATGACATCTTTTACTGGAAGCAGAACCCAAATAGATCAAAGCTGACTCCAGTGCCTGAAATTCTGCGCAGAAGAGACAGCAGGCGAACAAGTGTGATCAGGAGCTTGAGATGATCTTCAAGTGTGCTAAAAATGCTAGAATGTGGCTGTAGTCATCCCATCACACATGGACTTGAGGAAAGAAAGTTTGACAGAGAAATGTCTTCTTCTTCAACTGATCTCAAGCTGGAGAGAAGATGCTCAACAGCTGAGGAAGCTAGAGGATGACAAACAGGAGACTAAAATGCATGAAACCTGGACATACTTGGGATTGGATATGATGTAAGCCCACATTCCATTTCAGATCTAGAGTTCCCAAAGGTTGGGCATCCATTTTCACAATCATGATAAGGATGGAGGATTCTTTGATCTTGTATGTACAACGCTGGTCACACTTTGTCATTGAGAACTAGCAGAACAACCATAAGAAACATAAATATGCTTTTTTGTTGTTCATGGTCTGAAATAGTTTCTCAAACTTATCTCAATTAGCAATTGCAATATTTGAACTATTGAGAACCCATATTCAATTGACTTGAAGATTTTGTGCCAGGGGAAATCTTATGAGGAATCAAAACAATTCTATCCTCAGCTATGGCACACTAAATAATTTTGTGGGTGGAAGTTTTGCTCGGAGATTCTGATAAAATTTTGAATTTTTTGTGGGTTGTGGTTTGGTTTCAAATTTCTCCACATGTGCCAGCACTGTGATAACAAGTCATAACAAACCAATGCCTTTTAGGCTTCACTACTGCCTCAGAGCAGCCCTCCCCAAAGGGGGCTTCTTGAGTGCTTATCAAGATCAGAGACCTTTGTTTCAGGTGGTGATTGTTTCTCAGTCTATCAATAAATGTCTTGGGTCTGTGAGGAATGATAGATTCTCTTTTTTGGCATGATATAACTGTAATGACCTCCATGATTTTGGAAATGGAAACATAGAGTGGGGCTGGGTTAAAAGATTGATGCAGATGGATGTGCTGGTTTTCATGAACAAACTGACTCCAGATATTGATATTTGGATAACAGTTCTTCTGCTGGTTATGTCCACCCTGAATGAAATGGCTAAGCTGAGGTTTTCAAAGTCCGAGAGATAAGTTATTCTGAGCTTCAGAATTCATCAAAGAAAGAGCAAGATTGCAACTTGATGCTTTCAGTAATATAATTCACCACATGAGTTTTATTTGCCAAGTAGAAAGTTCTAGATTGTTTGAGCACAGACCTCTGCAGCCTCTCCTGAAATTTTCTAACATCGGGCTTGACATATGAATGTATGAACATGCTTTTAAAAAAGTGTACACAAAATACTGGAAATGGGTAAAATTGAGTCATCAAAACAGCTTTGAGACTTTCAAGCAGATAATTGCTTTTAATTAGGTTGGCTACTTTTAGCTGATAATTATGTTCACCATTGTCACCATTAATCTTAGTGTAAGGCTTCCTTGTTTAAGACATACTCATCATCTGCCTGTAGTTTGCTCGAGTGTATTTCTGGAAGATGGATGCAGATTCTCCACTTGAATGTTCCCACTGAGTTGCTGTGACATTTTTGAGAAGAGAATCAAAACCATTTATGGGTAACTTTTGTTGGATGGTCTGAGGTTACAGACATGTCACAGTTTGATGTATCTTTGTCATGTGAAGTTTTTTATTTTCTAGTGAATGATGTGCATACTTTGTGAAGAAAGTTGCTGAAATACTGTAGAAAGTTTGATTGTTGTTATTTTAGTTATACTTCACTTTGAGATTGAGTATGAGTGTTGTGCAACAATGTTTTGTTTGGGCACATATTCTCACATTTAACAACATGAAAATAATGAGTTTTACTCATGCAAAGGATTTTCTTGAAAGAAGTGTCCCTATCCATTGTCATCCATCTTTGAGAGGATTGAGATTGCTCTGCAAATTCCCACACTATGATTTGCATTTTACTCAGGATCTCATAGTAAAATCAAGACACAGCACTTTTGCATACGAATAAACCCCAACCTGACTCTGAAAGCCCCACAAATTGTTTGCTAGGATTATTTCCTAGTATAGGTGCATAATTCAGATGTTGAAATTGAATGCATGTACTCCAGTCATCCTTCACACAAGTGCTCAAAATACAACAGAAAAAAAACACATGTCATCTGCATCACAATGCTACCTACAATCCTCGAAATCTTTGAGATAAAACAATCCACCAATTGGGTTTAGCCAACAGACAGAGACAAGGGAACCCAGAAATGAAATTGCCCAGAATTTTGAGCACCAATTTATCCAAAACCACGAAATATTGCTACAGCTAATTTGGAAAAGACCCAATTTTCAATTATGATACTATTTGTGAAAAAACTTGTTCTCATTGAACTTATTCTGGATACAAGTCAAATTGTGCACTCAAATTTCTGTTCAATCTTGCATCGGTCTTAATCTAGTGCCTAAAATTGCCCTTAGCAGAGGTGCAAATGCAGTGGACTCAAAGCTTTGAAAAGCCTGGTGATTTGGTTAAACCAGATGCAGATATTGGGATTCAGGTTTTAAGGTCTGTAGGTGATGATTTGCAATTGTTCTAAACAAATTGGTAATCCAGATACCGTACCTAAAATTGACAATAGGCACTTCTACGCTGAATATTTATTTATTTAGAAAAATGAGGTTCAGCCATTTCAAATTTAATTTTCTAAAATTTCAACAGTTGAGGCATACATATGTGACGTACACTTTGTGTCATATATTTGTAATAGTAACCCAATGGTTGGCACAAGAAAATAGTTCTCAACAATTTCAACAAAAGAAAATACATTTTTCCAGCTAGACCTTCTGCAAATTATATTGTCCTAAACATCTGTCATAGGTTGAGTATTGGAGTGTTCACTACAAACAATACTAGATAGAGCAAAGATGGTGTAAGAAACAGCAAACCTCAGTGAAACCAGAAAACTTTGCAGAACAATCATAGTAGAGCTAGAAAACCTTCTTTACAAACAGCAATGCTGCAAAACACAGATCCCAGTTGAGTTCCATGCCCATGAAACAACACCTTCAGATCAATTGGATCTTCCCAGAAACCCATTTTGAGAGAGAATGATGGTACCAGAAACATCTCCTATACAATCACAAAACTGCTACCAGTGTTGTGGTATGTTCTTTCACTACCTATTGAGCATCAAGACACTGAGTATTGTGTCAGATCACTTTCATTGAGGTACCTATTCATTGAAGTGAAACAAAGGTGGAGCAGAATCAGAACTAGAATCTCAACTGTTCATAATACAAGAGGCTTTAATTAGCCTTCACAGCTCGTTAAATCATGCTCTATGCAACAAGGTGTTGAGCAGTTTTAGAGAGAAAAATGGTTTAGTGAAGAGGGACTCCTCTGATACCAAGCCTTCTGCTGCAGGTGCAGTGCCTGTGCAGCCATGACTCTCACTTTCACTGCTAAAGTTATTGTCTTGATTGTCATCTGCAATCATGGCAAACAAAAATTGTGCATTAGAAAAGGATATGGTAATGCAGATCAGTTGATCAAAAGTTATGTATACAGTAGAAACTCTGAAGAAAACATACATTGGTTTGCATCAAGCAATATTTGTGTAGAAAATAGGAGAAATATTGGTTTAGGGTTTAAACCCTAAAAAGACGATGATAGCTGGCCTGAAGGCTGGGTCAAGAGCTCCAGGCTATGCCTGAGGGTTGTAGATGATCAATACGCTAGACTGGAATCCAAACTTTTAACTATTAAAGGATTGGTAGTTCTTTTAAGAAATAATTTGCAAATATGGCATTAAATCTGCAAAGGAAGGTTGGATATTCAGAAAGATAAATACCCAGTGATTCTTGATCATCCACTGTGAGAATGGCAGCTCTCAAGCTGACATCAACCTTTTGTTTCTGTGACAGACCTGAGCATGATGATGAGCCTTTGTGGTCTGCCACTGTTTTGTCGTCAGTAACTTGTGCACCTAATGATTCTTGGTCTTCAGCTGTGTCAAGAATAGTGGTCAAGTCAACAACAGTCTGTGATGAACTAGCCAGATATGTACTGCTTTTATCTTTGGTCTTGACCAACACTTTGTCATCAAAAGGTTGCTCATCTAGTGATCCTTGATCTTCCACTGGGAGAACTGTTGACTTCAAGTTGGTAATATTGTGATTTGGTGATGAAGCTGAGTATGCACTGCCAGCAACGTTGATTTCAAGCAATTCTTTGTCATCATCACTTTCACTTGAATCGCACAGCTCCTGTTGCATTCTCTTTTCTGCATCATTTAACTTGAGGGAACCCTCCTGTTTCACAATCCATCTTAAACACTCAATGCCTGAATGACACACATGCAGCATCAAGATGAGTAGTTTATTTCTTCTGAACCCATGTTTTTTCCACTTCATTTCTTGACCATTATGATACCAAAGTTATGAATTCATTGATAAAATAGATGCCTTATGACACAAACCCTACACCCTGTACAAAAACTTTACAATTTCTCAAATAGTGACAATGCCTCTATTAAGACATACAGAGAAGACTTTTTATCCTGTAACATGATCTGCAACAGATTTTGACAATTGGACTAACCTCCAATCGTGAGCGTTTTCTGCCATTTAAACGATCATTTAGCCTCTTGACTCTCATTTGCAAGCGTTGTCGAGCTCTCTTTAGCTCAGATCGCCTTTGACAGTTCTGTTCAATTGTCACATTGGTGTGGCACACAACACATAGTGTTTGCATATTTTCCAATCGGCATTCCCCTGCCATTTTTTGTAGAAGAATTCATATTCCCCAAAATATGCGAAGTGTCATTTTTGATGGCCAGTTTTGGGGGTCTGGGGTCTTCCATTGTCTCCCTTAGATACAATAGTAATACTCCCATAGTGAGAATCGGCAACTGAGAACATGTGCATCTAGAAACACATGCAAGTTTCTTTAGAGGTAGCAAGGACTTACCACCACCATCCGCCACAGGAACAATATGATCAGCATGCCATGCATTCCCTTCTGATGGATCCCGCACTAACCGCTCCAACCTGTTGTTGACAAGTTAACATTTTTGCCACTTAGCCCACAACATGCCAAAAACTTGTACTGTCACACTGTGCACTTCCAAGGTCTGAGGTGTACTGAAGTGATACTGGTGAAAGGTAGAAGATAGTATACAAGCATTTATGTCTGTCAAATTGGGGAGCTGTCTGGAGTATGTAAGTAGTGCGATCATCAAGCGTTAATGGCTGTATATGTTGCACCAGGTTATGGCAGTCCAGCCCACATTTTACACACACCCCTTGTTCCAGCTCAAATAGCTCCTGCACTTGGCACAAGCATCACCCACAGTTCATCAGGACGTTGGCCAGAACACAAGGAACATGCTTGAAATTCTGTTACCAGGATTGTTGAGAACTCAAAAACATGTCTGGGCTTTCATGGAATAGATCTTAGATTCCACTCTGCTATAAGATCTCACAACACATTTTTTAGATTGGAAATCGACTGTCAGAAAAAGCTTAGAATTATACCTCTCGAAGGTAGCGCTGACTAGTTCTTTGAAGATAATCAGTGAGACAATCACTCTTACAAAATAGATCATCAAAGCACTCTGGTCTTGTTGCACTAATGCCCCTATCAACACCACCAATATCACCAATATGTAAGCAAACTGAAAAAAGTCATATGCAAGGTCAACTTCTGTAGGTACATACATTGCAACTCCCTTTCTTCACAACAGGGCATCACATAAGGGATCATATACATCAGATCATATGCAGATTATTACTTGCAGGGTTGTTGACAAAATTTGCACAAAGGTGCACCACTGACACTCCAAAGTTGGAGTGTACGACTCTCTTTCAGCCCAGACTTTTTGTGGAAAGAGATTTTTTTCCATGTTGCACCTTCTGGACGTGCTGCACGGCCAACTTCCTCTGATGGGGTTACTCGGCGTATGCTTCTCACTTTGGACAGGCCCTTCATCAGATAAATGCAAGACTGCACAAATTAGTCACAAGATCTTGTCCTGAACTGTAAACCTGGTGAATTCTCACACCCCATCTCAATAGAGTAAATCTGCATCTGAGAAATAAATTCTGTTCAATAGAAAATGAGAGGCACAAAAGTGGAAAAAAAAGGAAGGAAAAAAACTACCCCTTCAGTATACTGTGATTGGATCTTTAAGCAGCTTAGCTCTGAGGACAATGGTAATAAAAGCGGCCGCCCTGAAAGGCGCTTGCGAATCACAGGCCGCAGCTGAGTCCACTGGTTCCAGAAAGATATTGCTGCATCTTGGTGGGTGATACTGTGTACAAACCAAGTGGGCAAACTTCGACCCTTTTCACATGCCCCAGTTCTTAAATTCTCAAGATCTTCTGGTCGGAAATTTATTCCTAGAGGCTTAGGCAAATCCAGATCAAGAAGATATAAGTGGATGCGCCCTGTGTTTGAGCTCACCTGTTTCCACATAAGAAAAATCCAATCCATGATGTTGACCTCAAGGAAAAGGTCCCTAAAAGCTGATGCTAGAGTGCAATGATCACATCTATGCAATTGCAGAGATATCTCCATGGCAAAAAACTGAAGGGTAACATGACAATGAGTGCAGTCATCACCATCAGACCATCATCTTCATCAGGAATGACCATTCTCTAGCAACCAGGTTCTAAGAATTGGGTTGAATGTATGTACCTCAAACATCAAAGAAGTTGCTGGAAAGTCAACAGTTGAGTTCTCTTTCACAGAAAAAGCCAACCTTTCAGGTTGGCTTGAAATTCCATCCCTGTGATAACTGGTCTTACTAGTCTCATTGTAAACCACCAGGTGTTCAGGAGTGCTAATTGAGTCAGCCATACATGCAGGTGTTTCTGACATTTGAGGTGTGGTTTTGCTTAAATTCTGAAAGGTCATGGGAGTATCTGAAACAAGAAAGACATCATCAACATTTGCATCTGTTGCAGCATTTTGTTTCAGAGTCACTGACTCATTGAGGTCATGGTCACTGAATTTGAGACATGTCTCAATGGCTCCTGGACCTGGAGTTGAGGCATGGTTGATCACTGCTGCCACCTGCAAGAAATTACATACAAACAAGCAAGCAAATTTATTGGTGTGTATGTTAGGCAAGTCACTGCTCCTCCTGTTGATTTGAATAAAATTGGGACATTGATAACTCTCTTGAAGCAAATGCATGGCATTGTACTATCATGTGACTACAAGAAACGGAAGAAGTATTCCTTAAGTGCACTGAGAGGTGCACTATTACAAGTCCAAAGTTCAAACTGTGAGCTGCACCCATTACCACTAAGTTGCAATAAAATACCTCAAGCCCATGTATGGCCTGTTCAGCACCATTAGTCATGGTTGAAACCTGCTCCAGACTTCTGCTTAAAGACTGCCACCGTATGTCATCTGCTGTTCCCTGTACAAAAACTTCCCTGAGCATAGTTTGAAGGATCAATTCACTTAGTTGTCTCCCTAGACAAGAAGGGCCAGCCTACTTCGAGGGGAATTAGGTGTTGTCTAGCTCTGTGAGATTTCCATTCACATGTTTGTATGCTCCAAGCAAAAGTATTCCATTGTATAGTCTGAAAACCAAACCTGAAAAGCCATTCAAAATCAAATGATTTCTGTAGAAATCTGCTGATGGGTGTCAAAGACTTGAGATACACATGGAGAGAACAACCCTGGAGTATAATACTGATCTAGTCAACTCACAGCTGCATGTTGCAAGATCAGCTCAGGATAATCACCTTTGCACAGAAGATGTAGATGTTGATTGAATTCTTTTGACCTAGCCTATGGGCTCTGTCTTCAGCCTATACAGTCCCACCACAGCACAGCAATAATCAGACACTAAGTGCTTTCTTCCCATGTAATCATTGTGTTGTTGAAGGTTTAGGCCGACACAGTGTGTTGATCAAAATTTGAAGACGCCAAGCTGCTGCTTCTGCTCCTGCTACTCTGAATGATGATATACACACTATTGTGAATGCATTTTTGGCCAAACCTGGAGCATCTCTGATGCAGATTTTGGCAACTCGACAAAAATAACACTCTGAGCTGCTGAGAGGTTAAGCCCCACACCACCAGCTGTAACTCCAATGATTGCCACCTTGACCTGAATGATGTTACCAAGCACCATTAAAACCAGAACCAAGGTTTTCCCTGATGAAAGTACTGTAGATGTAGGCCTTTTGCAAGCTGGTTCTAATGACCATATTGTTGTTGGTCATGAACAAACAGCAATGTATTTTGGAAAAACATTTGCATCATGGGAAACTCACCCACATGCTGAAAGAGGATTCAAGAGGCAGCAGCCATGTATGATTCATACCAGAGTTCAGAGACTGAATTCATAAGAACCTATGCACACATACATACATCACAGGTACAAGGAAGATGTGCACAAAGAAGAGAACATAGAGACAGAGCTGCAGCAACTGAAGAACATCTGACAACCAAAATCTTGAATTGGAGACATGGCGTTGCCTGGGAGTTCACATCCATCACCTTAAATTCGTTTTGGAAACGGTTGACATATTTCATACGATCTTGAGCTGAAGTTGTTCCATCAATACGCACAAATTCAACAGCATTCTTTTGCACAAATTCCTGCACAAGTATACCTTGTTCCACAATCAGAAAACTCAACACACCTTGAAAGAAAAACATAAATTGTTGATGACTGATTTGTCTTGTGGATTGACATATGTCTGGCAAAATAGCATACACGTGAAGATCTCCAATCCACATGACCAGAAGCCTATGTTCGAGGTACCCAGTAGGTTAATGGAATAGCTCAAGTAAAACAAAGAGGACCTGTATGTTGTACCTGGATGCCATCCAGGACCTTATGATGATGTGCAAAAATTATCATCTTGCTTTGGGTGCTGCAATTTGATTCCTGTGGTCCGGTTGGATCAGAGGCTGCTGCAAATACAGGATTATTCAGCAACCAGTCCTGGAAACCCCGGAGTTTTGCCACTCCAATTCCATGTTCTCCTAAAGTACAACCGGAGATTTCAGCCCCTGCCGGTTTTTTGCCATGTCTCTGGACTTTATCAGGTGCATTGACTTCATCATCACTATCATTGTCTTCTGACATCTCATCCTCACAATCACAGGCACCCTTTACTGTGAACCCACATTTGCAAAGCTCCTCCTGAGCAGCTCCATCTTTTACAATTGAAGCTGCCCATGCTTCTTTAACATCAACAGTGGATAATTGCAAGCAAATAACCTGCCTGCGTTTGGGTGGCAGCTGTGCCATCACATTCTCTTTTAACCGCCTCACCTACCCAGACACGTGTGCAACTGAAATCACTCAATGAAAGAAGACAAGAGATGTGAAACAGAAATACTTCAGCCAGAAAAAAAACAAGAAATGTGACCAGCTCTTTGACTTTGTTGCCAGAAGAGGAGGATAGGAGGAGACAAACCATCACAGTTTCCCTTAGTAGAATATTGAGCTCCTCAAGTCGTCTCCCATTTTGAAAATTCTGCACAATTAACATTTTTTGCTTCAACTGAACTGCAATGCTTGCATTTCGAACAAGAACCAAAATAGTGTAAGCAACACACAAAGTCTCCAAAGACAACATTTTGTTTCCAGGAACAGTTTAAGATAGTGTGGTTGAGAAATGGAAGAGGTGGTAAGAGAGCTGCCTCTTCACACCTGGAAAGGGGCATTTCGTTGCCAGCCACAGTAATTGCTGGCAAATTCAAATTTGTTCTTTCCAAGCAACCCTGGCCTGCACATGTGCAAAGCAGTACTGTGTCATACAGTTATGCAGGCTACTTGTTTGCAACTCTGCCCCATATTCATATGCCATGTATGTAGATCCATCTTTACGTTCTCCATATAAGAGTTTTGAGATATGGAACCCAGGTTTATGGTGTAGGGCAATTTACGTGCATACCACAAGCAATCCACTTGATGGAATATGTCAAAGGGCCTGCATCATTAACAACAGTAGTAAACAATATCAACTTCGGGCATGCCAGTTATAAAGTGCTCAATCAGTACTTCAGAATAAGGAGCTTGCACAACAAGTTTACATATATGCTATCAGAACCAATCCCCTACAGAAAGACCCAAGATCTTGATAGTCACTGTTTTGTCAAAATCTCAAATCTTGACATTAGTTTGGAAAAAGACAAACATCATAGAAATGTTATGCACTTGTGAATTGGCCAATGGCCAAGAGTGAATGTTCACAAACCTTGAAAGTGATGGTGTACCCGTGAGTAGCACAACCCGCTTTACACTTTGAGCTACCTCAAGCACTGCCATTGTCTAATTGTTCAAGCACAGGCACGTAGCTCAATTATTTGGGACAGTTGTGGCGCACTCTTCATTGTTTTATTTAATGGGCAACTATTCAAGCTATTCAAAAACTCTTCTTGTCATAAATGAGATACCCTTCAGAAATGACAAACTGCCCATAGTGGCTGAGAGTTGAAAGCAGAAAGAAACCATTAAACATTTAAGCACCCAGCTGGAAGATAAACTGTTTAACACCAAACCAAGAGGCTAACCATTTCTTGGTTCAAAAGTTCAAGAGTTTGGTGGATGTGCAGACTGACCTCCTCACATGGGAGCTTCTTTTGGGTACAACGCAGATTGTGAGATTCATCCACAATCAGCATACCCCACTTTAGTGACACCATGCTTCTTCTCAGATGCTTCATCATTGTATATGATACCACCACCACCTTTGGCATTCGCATCTGCTTGGCTGGATCATTCTTCCTCCCAAACACTTCCACCCAGAATGAACTTGTCAAAATCGAAATTCTCATTGATGGTTGTGACCATGAGTAAGAAATGTCCACAACATTCTTATAGAATCTGCATGGACATAGGCTTATCAAGAACAAATTTGAAGTATGCAGCTGCTGCTATGGACTGTACAGCAGTCCAATATAACTTGTGAAAGTATCTTGCACAGAAGCTAAAACCAGCCTAGAGTTGAGGAAACAACAACCCAGACAGTAAACAAATATTGCGATCATAATTCAGGTCAGGAGAGGCTGGCATGGTGAAGACTGCAAAGCATTTATTATCCTGCATGAGAATCTGGAGATTCAAGAAGTATCAATCTCTTCTAGTACTTGATGACATGATTGAACCAAAATGGGTTACATGCATGACCAAAAGAATAATTACCAAGATGAACATCCAAGGGTGAGAGGAAAGGAAGCCATCGCTCAAGTTCTTCAGCCCACACCAAGCGCAGACTGGCTGGACAAATTACCAATAGAGGCCACTCCTCCCTGTAGCATGCCGCTATTGCTATTGCCTGAACCAGAGTTGATTTCATCAGAGTCCAGGAAAAATGACAAAAGCACTACTAATTCTAGAAGCCTAGGCCATGTTCCCAATTTACCTTTGAAGCAACAGATACAGAACCCTACATGCAGCAGTCAAAAGAGCAATGAATCCAGATTCCTGCAGCCTCATGGAATACCAACTCAATGTGTATGTATGTCAACTTTTGAACCTGGATGGTTTTGCCAACACCCATTTCATCAGCAAGCAGACATCGGCCATTTCTGCAGAGAGCATACCGAACTCCCTCCCACTGAAAAGGCAGAAGGCTTTCCTTGAGCTTATCAGGCAGCTGCCGCTCCAACAGCTTCTCCACCTCCACAACTGGGATATTGCAGCCATCCACTGGTTGAGCCTGTAAGAATCTCTCCAACACCATTCGAGTAGGCCATGGAATTGGCTCATATTCCAACAATCCTGGCATGCTCTTCAGTGCATCCGTAACAATGTCGTAATCCTTCAAGTTGTAAACAGGCCACCATGGTACCATCTCAGAAGCCTTTGCACCTGTTATCATCTAAGCCAATGATGATCATAAAAGCTCACTGTCAGTATTTGGGTTTTGAGTTTTTGTAACTGATAAGAATGTGCGATTGACATCAGATTTAGGGTTTGAGGATTGATTTCATGAAGTGATTCATTCTGGCTGGCACGAAGGGGTGGAGCTGGGTTTGTACAGCTTTGTGAACAACTCACAGATGAAAGATGTTGAAGAAGGATTTGGCTGAAGGAGCTGCTTTGGTCTCCATTGTTACTAGTCAAGAGGAGTTTGAACTTTGTTGGTGTGCACATTTCCAATACCACTCTGACAGTTTGCCCAATTCTTGGCAGTTGATCCCGCAACCATAGTTCACCCATGACTCCTGAAGAAGGTCCCAGCTTGCCAGAAGCTGCTGCTGCAACTTGCTGCTGAGGCTGCTGAGCCCTGCTGCTCATGGTTTGACAACGAAATACAGGTTGTTGGGCTCTTGCAAGAATATTTGATTTGGGCGGTACCCATTGCCTCAAACTCGCATTTCTTTTCTGTAACGCCGCTGCTCGATTCGTTTGCATACGCTGCCATTGCTCCTCGCTCACTTCCATGGGCCCTAATCTACTTGAGAGCCTCTGCAGGGTTCCTCATCGGAGGAGGTCTAGGCTCATAAATCTCATATGTCCTGCATCCTCCTTACCACCTTCCTTTAAGGATCCTTAAAAAACGAGGCCTGCAACGAACTCAAGCTTATACTCTTGAGGCCTATAAGAAGCACCCATCCACTTGAACTGAGGATCAGGATCATGTGCTACTTTCCAGAGAGTAGCTGTGAAAACATGGAATGCATTTTCCGTCAAATCCCAAGCTTTTGGGACTCATAGAATCGTTGACACACAAAAGAATTCACAATAGGCGGCTCAAGAAATCATCCCTACTGTTTTCTCGAGTTCGGAAAACCTTGGAAGCGCTTCCAGATTCCCCACGCGGACTCGACGAATACCCAAGTGACGAATTCTCCAAACTAACACCCTACCAGGGAAGAAGAAGAAGAATCAATCCCATCCCCTTTTGTCTTATTCTCGTCTCTTCGCTAGAGAAATCCTTGAACTTTCACAATGCATCAAAGCTGTAAATTAAAATAACCAAGAATGAGGTGATTTCATTCTTGTAATTCCCGAGAGCAAAAAGTTTAGAATGATGATAAATCGGAGGCACGCAGCAGAAAAAGAGACCGTTTGTTGCGCAGCGGCGCAGGGAAATCGACCGTTGCGCTGCACAAACTTCGCAAACAAGACACCCACACACACACACACTCTCTCTCTCTCTCTCTCTCTCTTTGTGCATTTGCACGTTTTTCTTGATTTTTTTGATGTGTTCTTGATTTCATTGAATGTTTCATTGATTTCTTAGAGCTTGTTTGTTCATCTTTTTGTAGGTTTCCATTGTTGTTTTGGCTTTATTTTGCAAATTTCCAACGTTTCTGGTTTGTTTTTTTTTTTTGACATTCAAGTGCAAATGTTCGTGAGTTTTTTTTTTCCCCCTCTTGTGTAACTTTGAATCTTCACAATGTTTTTGTGCTAACAAAAGAAGAATTTGTAGTGAAGGTTTTGTGAATCATGTTTTTGAAGTGTTGATTGAAGAACACATTACTTACATTAGTTACTTATGTTTAATTAATCATTAAACCTTAAACCTTTTGGACCTTGTCTTGTTGAATTGCCTACACCAAGCCTCATTGCTAATGTTGATGATGATCTTTTGTGATCTAGTGATGGAACTAATTACTCCCATGAATATCTTGTTGAATCTCCTCTTAATTTTCCAAAGTTGAAAATATGTTTGTGCATTTTTTTTGACCTTGTTATCCTTTCGAATCTTGAAGATTTTGATGCAAATTTTGCTCCTTCTGTAGTTTATTCTTTTGATGATTTTAGTTGTCATTATTGGTTTTGATTTTATTGATCATAACAATAGTGAATCTCTTGTTTCTAAACAAAACACATTGAGTCATGGGTGAAGAATGCATTTGATGAATGGTCTATGTTTTGTGGTTTTGACATTCAAAAATTCATTAAAGATTTGTTGAAAACTAAAAGAAATGTTACGAATTTGGTCAACATGATATTTTCGTTTGTGTTACAAGTTTTGGAAAAGGTTTTCATAACAAAAACTTTAAACCCTAAACCTTATAACAAGGTACATGCTTTCTTTTCAAATTGTTCAATTATCTTTTGCTTTCTATTGTTTGCAAAAGGATTTAGGTCATAGGGTTACTCTTGTTTACAAAGAATCTTTAGGGTTTAAGGTTTTTGTTATTTTCCAATTTAGGTTTAAAGTTTTTGTTGTGTTTAATTAGGGTTCAGTGTATTTGTTGCTTTCAATTTGCGCTTAGGATTCCTGTTGTTTTCAGTTAAGGTTTAGGTTTCAACTATTGTTAATTAGTATTTAGAGTACAACCTGTATGTTCTTTTTTTTACAACATCCAAATCGTTGATAAAAAATGTAGGAAGATTAATGTGACAAAAGCAAGAACAATGTGTGGTTAAATCTAGTAAGGCACTTATATTTCATTTCAACATTTTCCTTGATCCAAAGTATCATTGAATTAAGGTTGTTAATGGTGAAACAATTGTTTGATCAATTGGAATAAGGGAGGTTATTAAACAATATTAAGTGTTGACTATTGAAAAGGAATAAAAAATGTTAGTAGAAGCAATTTGTCAACCTACTTACAATTTAGTCTAAGCTTCAAATTTGAATTTTTTTATGTTCATAAATTTTTCATCAAAGGCAAACCCATCCTTGGGTGGTACCATTAAGAACATCACACCTTGAATTTATTAAACCATCAAAAAAAATTTAATTAATAAAAAAACGTTTAAATTAATATTTTCATTATTTAAAAAAATTTCAATTTTATTATTCCAAAATAAATTTCAAACCATATATTAAAGCATGCATTGGATCAAAATGAAAAAATAATAATCATAATTGTGAAAACATTTAAATGAAAAGGCTTAAGAAAATGATTTCGCCACTTTTGGTTCACTAAGCATTTGTTAAGGTGGTTCTTAACGGTGCCATCCAAAGATGGGTTTGCCTTCAAGGGGTGTTTTAGATTTCATTGTGTTGATTTTGAATATTGTGTTTTATTGTCATTATTATTGGTGTTCTTAAGTTTTGTTAACAAAAAACTAATGCATGACATCACCAAGTGTTTTAAAAATCACCATCGTCTAATGGTTGACTATCCTTATCTAATATGTTATTTCAACTCACATAGAATTAATTTGGCACCATCCAACCAAATGGCCTATTGACAAGCTAAAATTACATCAATTATTTTTACGTGTTAAGCTTAAGTTGAGAGCATCATATTAAATATGGTTTATGACATACGTAATGTTAATCAACTACAAATCATTGTGGATACCCATATATTGTTGATATTTCAAAATTGAAGGAAAAGGTATTGTCTAACAAGATAGGTAAAAGGGTTGGCATTAATTGTATGGAAGAAGTTTTAGTTTTTTGAGAGTATAGTGTGGAGGTTAAGGGTCACATGCATTTAATCTCATAGGGAAGTTAATGAAAATTAACTTCCAATTTTTGATTTGTTGTTTGTTTTGTTTGAATCTTTCTTTCATGTTTTGATTTGTGTTTTGCTCCATTATTTTTTTTGTTGCTTTGATTTCCCAATGTACCTTTTGGTTTATGAAATTTGAGTTATTGTTTTGTGTTGTATGTGTAAGTATAATTAGATTGATAAACATTTGTAGATGACAAGGTGATGCAACAAATCATAAGTGTGGAATTGAAAGACAATGATTTGTTATGATATGAAGAAGCATATATTTAGTTCAAAAAAGGATGCATTTGACAAAACCAAGGTATCGTCATTTACATTGTAATGTATGTGCTTTTCAATTTTTGCAAATTTGTTTTTCTTTCTTTTTAATGATTCAAGGTTTTCACTATAGGGTTTTGTTGTTGTAGAAGATGTTATTATTCATGTGGCATTTTCCTTTGCAATGGTTTCTAGTTCTTTGGAATGTCTATTTATCCTAGCCATGATGGCTTTGCTAGTCATGTCTTATTATCTCAAAATATTGGTGTAATGGTGGTGTTCTTTTGAACATGGTTACTTTTGTTGTTGTTTTTGTTGATTGAAAGAATTTTAAGACCATAGTTTCTTTTTATATTGCTTCAATGGATTTAGAAACGACCATCATACACACATTTGAATTGGGCCCTTTTAACATTGACTTCAATGTTAATTTTTGGAATGGCTTATTTGAAAAGGAGTTACCAAAGTATAAGGATAGATTACAAGCAATTCATTATTGTTCTCTTTTCAAAATTGTCAACAACAACAAAACATTTAGCCACATCTTCAACCAACTTTAAATTTTTTAAAAAATAAATCAATTCTAATTTTCCTTTCGGGTTTGAAATTTTTAATGTATTATTATTTTTCAAAAATAATTTTAGAGCCTGAAAAAAATACACAAAAACAAAAATAAAAATCAACAACTTGACATGTAACTTTTAGTGGGTGGAAGTTATTATACTAGCTAGTGAATACCTTCCATTAATTGGAAGTTTTTTTGTTAGGTTATTGTGAAATTCAAGCCATCTTCGAGTCAATGAAGGTCCTAAAAATGCAAAAAAAATAAAAAACAACAATGTTTTACAAAAGAAAAACTTCATTTTATCGAACTTAAATTGTTGAAGACATTGGCTAGCGTGAACCAACATTTACACTAATATCTTCACTTTCTTGAATAATGTTTCTAAATATAAATAATTAATATAAAAATGTTAAATTTGGACTTAGAGTCGTTCATCCATTTAAGGATGGCTTTATAATGTAGAAAAAAACACCAAAAAAATTGGAGTTTTAATTCATGTTGGGTAATGTTTTACTTTTATGCAAAAACCTTGGATTATAATTTCCAATAACAAATTAGAATAAATTTGGTTCTAGTTCCAATTCCACACTCAAATGGAACTAGAATATGGTTTTTAGTTCATTTAAAAAAAAATAAAAAATGGTTTCAGTTTTTAAAATCAGACCTAGTTCCAATTTGGTAAAGAATAATCCAAACTAGAACTAATGAATATATAATTATTAATTATCACATAGATCTATTTTTCTGAAAATAAAATATCTCAATTCCAAGTTCCACACATAAATGGATTTTAGAATCCAATTTTAGGTTTGGTTTTTCAAATTTTTAATTTTTTTCTAGTTTTAAAAATGAAACCCATTTTCTATTCCAATTTCAAAACCAATGATCCTAAACCTCCAAATTGGGCAACCACACAACACTAATTTTTAACATGGTGCGAATGTGGGTGCTAGTTCCCCCTAGGCACAACATAAGTAGCTAAGTGATTGGCAAATCACTTACTTATTAAATATTGAATATAAGAAACAAAAAAAAATGATTAACCTTAAATATTATCTATACACTTGTCCTAAGTTCCAAAAAAATTGACATCGGTAGGTAATTTCCAATTTTTTTAATTTTTGAATTTTAAAAAAACCTTTGCTTCAAGTTTTGATGTTTAAAAAAAAAAACCTTTAGGATTTTAGATTTTTGAAACCTTCTATTCCAATATTCTGACACAAAATTTAAAGCTTGGTTCAATGTAAGACAAAGCTGTCAAGTTCCATGCACATTATAGATAATTTAAAATAATTATTTTGGTGTAATATGAATTTGCTGAACAAATACACAATGTCCAAAATAAAATGGTAACACAATATTAATTAAGTTTTAGCCTTCATCTTTATTTCTTTAATTATATTTATCACTTAGAGAATTTGGGTTTTTTATAATAAAAAAATCAACAACCCAATCAAAGTTTAGCTCCAAACTTGATTATACCAAAACTATATGCTTGCAATCCAAAATACCTTAGAACCTAACCTTGAACTTGCCAAATACTTTGGGCTTGACAACAGCAATAATTTGTTAAATTTCAAAGTTCTAAGTCAATGAATTATTTAAAAATCAACAATATTGCCTAGAACCACCCATCACCAAAAACACACCTATGATTAAACATTGATTTATATTTGCATCATTTTTGTTTTGTTTATGTTGAGCCTTCTTCATAGTTGACGGTGTGACAAATGGAATCATTTCTTTCAATTATGAAGGCAAAGGAACAACCAAAAGAAGCAAAAAAAGAAAAGAGTTGTCCAAATAAATGTTTTCTAAAGAAAAACATTAGACCTCCCTTTTCCTTGAGACCTCATATTCTTTTACTTTTATTTTTTTTGAGTGATTTAAAAAGTTATTTGTGTGTCAAGTGAAGCGTAATAAAATCTTTAAACTTCTTCCTATTTTTAGATCCCATATATTTTTTTAAATTTCCATTTTGGACAACCTAAAAAACTATATATGCATTAATTGGAGCTTTAGATTTTTAAAAAAAACTTTAAAGATAAAAAATAATACATTTAAAAATTTTAAGTTTCAAATTGCAAATTGTTTTAACATGTCCATCATCAACACATTAACCTTATTAATTAGTTCAAGACCTCATGTCTTTATGCCATCCTTAAACACCAACCTTTCAATGTCTTTTTTTGTGGCAAAAATTCACCAAAATGTGAAAAAGGGGTTGGCAAAAGCCCATTAATAAAAAAAATTGTGTTTTTTTTCATTTTTTCACCATAATTCAACTTCAATGAATAGCAAGATGCCACCTATGCAATGCATGGCTTGGATCCATTATCACATGTGTGAAAAGCCACCATTTTATGCCAACATCATCAAATTTTGTGAGACAACAATTTAATGTCATTGTTTTCTCCTTACCTATGTTAGACATCACCACCTTTGTAATGGTAGGGCATGTGCCATTGCCATACAAAGCAAAAATGAGAGGAACTTTTGTTCCCATGCACATTATGTCCTTGTATGTTATCCTATTCATGTCTTGTTGGGTTCACAGATTTTAGAACTTTATTGATTTTTTTGGTGGCTCCTCCTCAAGTGCTTAATGTTGGAACATTGTAACTTGTGGTGTGTAACAAATTGATAATCAATGTGGTGGTGGCAATAGTAAATGATCATTGTGAATTATAAGTAGTTGGAGGTTGGAACAATGGGCATGACATTGAGATTTAAGACACGACTTTAAATCTTGATTCCTAAGATGTTGTAAGATAAATGGTTCCAAGGTTGGATATGTTTCATTTATTTGTGCACATTGTATTATGGTTCTTTGTGATTTTAAAGGTTTAAGGTTGAAAAGATTTTGTTGTCAATAAACTTTAAAGTCTTAGAAAGCTTAAACTT
Organism: Sphagnum tenellum; assembly: GCA_963921925.1. Lineage (NCBI taxonomy): Eukaryota > Viridiplantae > Streptophyta > Sphagnopsida > Sphagnales > Sphagnaceae > Sphagnum > Sphagnum tenellum. The sequence continues at coordinate 9,515,897 of OY998155.1, forward strand.
GAGAGGATTCATCATCTTTCAATGTTTTATTTATGCATGAAATAAGTTACAATATATGATGTCACCTTTAAAACCCCAAAATTCAATATAAATTATTATTTTTGGTTATTTGCTTTGTTGAATGTGTAGTTTGGCTTTAGGTTTGGCTTTGCTTCGAATTTGCTGAATGTGGCTTCTTTCTCTAGGTCTACTTTTGGTTTTGGATTACTTAATTTGCCAAGTTTTATTTCGATCTTTGGGTCATCAAGTCAATTGGTTACAAGTAGCCCCCATGGACTACATGGATTAACTAAGGCCATTGATGCATTAAATTTGGGTGCTTCAAATTTTGCTAAGCTTGGCACATTGGATGTTACGAGTTTTGTTGGCACCTTTGGTTTGTTTGTTTTTTTTTTAGGTAGAGAGAATATCAACCTCCTCCAATGGTGCATTTGCGACAACTTTTGTTATTCATGGTCTCATTTTTGGTGAATCAACAAAGAAAAAAGGAAAAAAAGGTGAATATTAAGAAGGTGTCCAAAAACAATGGGTTTTCCAATTTCTGGGTTGAACTTATGGTAGATCCTATAGCCAAAATCCAGATGGTGCATTGCAAGGTTTGTTCCATGGTTGAAGGCAAGGAAAAAATTATAAACCCTAAATTAAATGGTTTACAAGAACATGTGAGAAAAAGAAAAGCCTTAACTCCTTGTCCAAAAGTTTGGTGAGTGATTATTATATCAACAATGACAACCAATGCCAAAAAAATGAAAGGTTTCATGTGACCTACATCAAAAGCTAGACATTTTAAATGCATTGAACATAATTGAACATTTTTTAAATTTTATCAAATGGTTTAAAAATGAATCCTTTGCCTTGTAGCCCTTTTTTTCAAAATTTCAAAACTTTGAAAGTTTTGAATGAATTGGTTTTTCATCAAATTTGTCCAATGAACATGTACTTTCATAGAAAGGGACATATTTTTGTTGTACAAAAAAATAAAAGTCAATTGCATGATCTTATGCCTTCTTTTTTATTACTTTTTTGAAAAGTGTACTTTAAACACTTGATTCCTTTAGTTTACAAGGTTCAAAAGGACATTAACATAATATTTTAAATATTTTAAAATATTTTTATTAATTTAAAAAAACTTCATTTTTCTATTAGCATACAACAATCCACTACAATTATAATAATGTAAGATAAAAAAAACCCAAAGTTTTCATTTGCAGTCCTTTTTCAGGTGGACATTCCTTTTTGGTACCCCAATTGTGAATGGACCGCTTTAACAAATGGAAAATTGTCACAAATTGAACACATTTTAAAGACATGTCAAATGCTAGAAACTTTAAACCTAGTTTTAAAACAAAAGTTAGCTAGAAAGGCAATACCCTTTATTTTGAAAAAGGGAATAATATACATAGTGGGACAAGACAACAGAATGTGTAGATGTTTGACAACTTCAAAAGCACATATTGTTTTAAAGGAGCTACATGAAGGAATGGTAAGAGGACATTTTGTTGTAGATATCACTGTAAAAAAAATTCTAGATGTAGGTTATTGGTGGCCAATTCTATTAAAAAATACTCACGATTTTTGCAGAAGTTGTGACAACTATCAAAAAATTGGAGGACTAAAAACAAAAAAGTTTGGCCAAGTTGGTAATAACACTTTTAGAGGAACCTTTTATGAAGCGGGGTTTAGATTTTATAGGTTCAATTAAATCAACAAGAAGACTAACATGAAACATATATATTTTGGTAGCTATAGATTATGCAACCAAGTGGCTAGAAGCAAAAGCATTTAGAACTAATGTTGTAGTAGTTATAGCCACATTTTTATATGAGTATATTTTGACCAGATTTGGACGTCCTCTAACTATAGTTATAAATCAAGGAGTACATTTCATCAATGATGCAATTAAACATTTGACAGAACAATTTTTGTTAAAGCATGTTAATTCTACTTATTACTCATAAGGAAATGGACAAGCAAAGTCTACTAACAAACTTATTGGTAGGTTATTAACAAAGTAAATCAATGAAAAAAGAACAGATTGAGAAGAACATCTATCCATGGTTTTATTTTCATGCAAGAGAACTTACAAGGTGCTAACATGATACCCCCCTTACCAATAGTCTATGGTTTGCAACCTCTAATGCCAACAAAATATGTTTTATCGGCTATTAGTGGGTTCATAGAGACGAAAACCCAGTAGAGTATTAACTACTAGATTTACAGAGCTAGAGAAGTTACAGGAAAACAGAATGGAGGCTCAAAACAATGTTGGAACAAATCAATGGAGCAAATTTTTGTGGAGTCAACAAAAACATAGAGAAGAAGTTTCAATTTGGAGATTATGTTTTGTGGTTTCCCAAGGGAGAAAAGACACACTTGGGCAAATTCAAGAAAAGATGGTTTGATGCAGTCGTCATATGCAGCCATGTGAACTTTTGAGATAATTGGTTATTGAGATAATCAATTACTGCGGGAGATCACCAGAAGATAATCAACATTTCCATCCCCTATAGCAATATAAGAGCCAGAATCAAAAGCTAAATGTATTTCATTTGCACAAACAATCAAGAATGTTCCAGGATCACAGCCACTGGCATTCCTAGCCTGCATTTTCTCTAATGCTAGTAGTTCTGCCCAGCAAGCAGTTGCCTTAGGACACTTTCTGAGATCCCCTTTTGTAAGTTTTCACCTCTGCTGATGAGGTTTTGCATAAGACATTTCCATGAAGCTATTCTGAACTGCACAGTCTTCAAGGTCTGTCCAAGGTTATAATGTAAGTAACTCCCATTTAAGGTGGTCTGTGAACATGCCTATGACCATCACTGTTGTTCAGACTTCTCTGCACATTTTGCTTTTGGTTTTGTTTTGGTTTTGTGTTCATTAGGGTTGGTTTTCCTCTTATTGATGTTTGCTCATATGTAATGAAAACATCTCCATTTTGCTGAGATGTTGCTAATGTGTAAGTACTGAGAACTTCTTCAGATTGCTGATACGTTGCTTGGGTGGGAATGCAATGCTGATTGCACTATGCAGCTGGTTTTTGATGTGCCTGCAAGGCAAGTGGGGTAATATCTAGTGTTTTTCTTTTGACATGAATTGTCTATACCAGCTTAGACTCTAGGAAGTTGGGATTTGGCCTTGAGCTGTTGGAAACATAATGAGATACCTGTAAGTAGAATGCACAAACCTGTTTTAATCTTATACAACCCATTGAGTCACACCTACTTGCGACACCCTCATGATTTTGAGCATTATCTTTGCAAGGTGTTTTGTTTGTGTTAATGAAAGAAACATCTGCAACACTGAATTTCTGTGCTACAGATCAAAGTGTTCAGCAGCTCACACTGTTCTGAACAACCTGGTTTGCTTAGGTCTCATCTACGTGCCACCAGTATACATGGTATAGCTTCATAAGCTTCCATAAACTGGACAGTGGTTATTTTCGAAATGCCTTGAGGACCTTGAATGGTAAAGAAAATCTTATTTTGTGATGTAGATTGTTCAGATGGAGAGAGCTCATTAGCATTTGTCTCACAAATAGACTTGGTTTAATAGAGACAAAGGTAGCTGTGTGAGCCATTATGAAACGTAACATGAGGAGACTTCTTGTTGTCATCAAAAGGTGAGATACTGTAAATTGTATATCCAATCAAAAGGCAAGCAATTGTAAATGAAGGCTAAATTTGTTGTAAGTGGGATGGAAGCAGGAATTCCTTGGAATTCGTAATGATGCATGAAACCTTGGTTGTGGAAAAAGGCTTTTCTTCTATCAAACACATTATCTCCTTCTGAATTCCATTGTCGGGTATTGTAATGGTATGCCCAAATTGATAGTGTCAGTCCAAAGTAGTCACTGATTTGGTTGGGTCAGTGGGAACCACTATCCAGTTCCTGTGATCAGTTGATACTGGACTTTTGCATTGGGATTCTACTTACAGATGCCCCTTGGAGCCAAGGTTGATCCCCTCAATCTGCAAAATAAACCTTGCCTCATATGCAACCTGCCTATTTGGTAAAAAATTGGACATCACACAGAGGAATGTTTACTTTTCCACATTGTTAGGAGATCATATCAAGATGCTTTTCAAGAATTAAGTTACGTCTTGCTAGGAGGAGGCTTGGAAATTTGAGAAGGTAATCTATATGCCTAATACTCCTTCTCAACTCTTTTGACATTTCAAACATTCCATGATCAAAGTATTTCCATCAGAATAATCAGTCAATTATCCACCAAAGGTATCATGGAAGAGTCACAGGGACTCCATGGTTCTTTGGAAGAGGAAATGTTACAGCTCTAATTTCACTCTACAACATATGTGCTACTATCATGACAGGCTGAGTTTACATTTATTGTCTTAAATTTACACACAGTGTTGTGAAAATTGATTGACAGGAAACTCTATGGAAGAAATGTGGAATTACTTGCCCAGCTCTTCAGCTAGATTACTTGCTACAATTTTCAAGCACTCTATGTCATCTCCATTGTCATCGTGCAAATCAGCAGGTGGTTTCAGAAACAGCCCTCCCAAATCCAGTAGTGGATCAATGTTCTTACTCTCATGTTCACCCCATACAGTGGGTATAGCACTCCCTTCAACATGCACAAATGAGAAAAATTCACCTGTGGAATAATACCAGGCATGAATAGCCCTGAACCTGAAGGCTCTCACCTTGTTATTTGGGACTGTGGACTCAAACAAGGTTTTCTTAGTTGCCGACATGCTGAGATTTGCCTCCACAGGTGGTCCTCGAACAGGGACTACAAGGGTAATATTGGCTCCTACAACACCAGAGTGTGAATCAACTGATTCCAGAATCACCTTCTTCGCTGTAAGGATCTCATAAATCACCCAGAGGTCTTGCATACTGCAAATTACACGCAATTCCATTCAAGACGGTGTCACAGATCCAATGCTCTATGCACAAATTGCTCATGTAAAAGCACTGGTCTACTCCTACACATTACAACATAACATTATCCCACTCTTTCACATGTGCAGCATGATTATTGAGAAGGAAAGATTTTGTGGGCATTAGAATGCTATGACATTCACTGGGTATGTTGATTGGGTAAAATCTTGTGTGTGGACAGATCGAGTTGTGACCTCACCTCTACACCAAAAGATTACAGTGATGAGAGTGTACATCGTCAGGATGCAGGTCTCGACCCCATCAAATGTGAAGAAACAACCACAATAATAACACCAAACACAAAATTTGATATCGGAAAGATCATTTGGTAGCTTTAAATTAGAACCTCTGGATGAGAGGATGCAATAAGATCATGTTGTTATCTCACGTAGAAGACAGGGAGCTTGCCTCTCGCCGAAACAATTGAAAACGCCACGGCTTGGTTCGGACCAGTACTTGGAGTTTCTTCAGCTTAGGAACGTCAGGCTTCCATTGTTGCTCGCCTATAATCTCCTGAAGCGCTGCCCTGTCCACACTGGCGATCTGCACACGTTGTAACTTGCATTCCAAGTGTTTGTCACCGTCAATGTCAAGATTTGCAGCATCCCCAAAGATACGCAGGCTGGATTTCACTGAAGCCCTGGACTCGACTGTGTGCTTAATATCCAGCTGCGCTCGGTCCAATTTGAATAACTCTTCGTCATCTTCCTCGCATTCTGCAGTCACCAAAATCGAACAATTAGCATCCATCGAAGATCTCTCATTTACAGCTGCAGTTGACAACATGTTCTTAAACACTACACCAGTTCGTCCACCCAATCGTATAGTCCAGAAAATCGAATGATCAAGCTAAAGCAAGGCGCCAAACGATCATCACAACAATGTACAACTTCGGTTTTTCCAGCGATAATTGTCGATAACCCAAGTTGACTAAAGAAGAGCCGGTTAGTTTTGCAATATCCCTGAACGTGATCACTGCATGAATCCTTACCCGTATTTCATTCGAAACGTTTGATCCCCCTCACGAAGATGATCGGCAGTCTTCTGGGATTCTTTGGAGCCCAGGTTGAACATGGAACCAATATTCTAAAGGATGGGAGTCGAGCTCTTCCTGCTCGTCTTCACCATAACATCCAAGAGCTGAACGCTAGTCTCAGACTTCAAAGGGTCCACGGCGAAAGCAGCGCGCTTTTCGTAGAGGTACTTTTGCCATGAATCAGCCATTTCGTGAGTGAGCACCTTGCCTCTAGGAGCTGAGCTGATGGTAGAGAGAAAGGAAAATCGTGGGAGGAAAAGTATGGCTGTGAACGGGGACACTGGAGAAAAACAACAGAGAGATACACCACCGAGAGAATACCAAATATATTTCAGAAGTTTCTACGCGTAAATCACTGGTTGTCGGTACAATCTTTCAGTGTAGTTGCTGACCCTCCACGCGCAACGCGGCCCGACATAGATGCACCTTCTGCAACGATTTCAAGTGTAATACATCAAGTACTTGATGAAAGAGGCATCTACCAAAACTAATTTTTGTCAATCTTTTTTGAGACAAAAGGGATTCCAGTCCACAAATCTTCCCGTGCAGGATCCGTAAGGGTTCAAGATATGTCCTTCCAATCTGTTCTTCACAACACAACCTTACTGACACTCATCTGACACTCATCTGGTCTTTGCAGGTCAACATTGTACAGGCTATCTGGAAGGAGAATAGCAGCATATCAAGATAAGTTATGTACCATAAGAAGCAATCCAAAGCTCCAAGACCTCCACTGTTATGTCACATTGTTTTATATAACTTGGTGAATTCTCCAGCTTGCTTTGTTGTTCTCATATTTGTTTTTCTCTGTCTTGGTCAGCTTAGGCTATACCATCAATCAATTCACAAGTGGGCTCTTTCCAAATGAAAGTGAGAAGAACTGCGAAGTCTTCTTATTCAAGACAGTGATGCACAAGCACAACTATCATATGCTTTCTTCACATTTCCTAAATACTTTCTCTACTATGTGTGCTCTAGTCTACTGAGCTATACCCCCATTTTGCTGCATTCTGGCCATGGCATTTCCTGTTGCTCTTCATTCCTTGTGAAACTAATTAAGCACAAGATGCCTGCAAATCCAGCTCCAAAAGGTAACATATGTCTAACAGACTATTGCACGTCTTAGCATTAACAGTGAAGCTGATCACATCTTTGTAGCGATCATTGTGCAAGATTCCCAGATCACAGCATTTTCATTCCATGAGATTCATTCTTCCCCTCTCTGTCCATTCAAGTTTTTGCTATGTCCTGTGGCTTAGCATGTTGGAATCTGGGCATTCCCCTTCTTCTTCAAGAAACACTACAAAATTGAATTCATGTCTTTGTAGCTAGCGATACTCATCACCACAATCCCCAGCAATTCCATTGCCCTTCTCCACCACTGCATGAATCAATGCAACATCTCCTTGATCAAGGCCTGGGAAAGAAAATGTAGCCTGGTTGCTAGTGATGTGCTCAGCTATGCTGAGCCGAGCACCAATTATAACTGCAGCTACAGCAGGCTTGTCAGCTATATAGCGCACTGCCACATTGCTGATGCTCACTTTGTACTTGTCTGCAATTTGACTAAGCACAAGCAGAAGCTCCTGGATCCCACATGAATCAAACACCAAATCACTGTAAGACATGGCTTGCCCTAAAATAGTATCAACAAAATGGGCAGAAAAGCAAAATAGCACTTGCCAAGAAAACTTTCTCAAATTCTTGTTTGACTCTATTTGGGATGATACTAACCTGGAAAAGCATCCAACCACCCCACTGGTCGATGGTGCGTTTGTATTTGGAGAGTGACTGTGTGGTTAACTCAAATCTTTGTGGCTCAGGACGCCCCAAATACTTCTCTGACAGGAATCCACCCAGTAGGGACCTGTGACCCAGTGGATCCAAAACTAATGTCAAAATCTGTCGGTCACTGACTAGAGTCAAGCTTCTCTCAACCATGAGATGAGCAGGGATGGCCAATGAGAAAATCACCCACTGTTAGCAAAGTTCTACCAAGCACTCAATTCTATGTACTTGTGCTCATCTTTTGGAAATAAAGGCCACATCCATGATCTTCAAGCAGTTACAGTTGTGTTCAGTAAGGAAAGACATACCCATATGCAAGGATCTTGACATTGTGTTTCAAGCACCATGCAACCATCTTCTTTTCTGGCCTTCTGTCTATAATTGAATATGCAACCTGCACAGTCACCCTCCACAATGGGCCCAATTATCTAGGGCTTCCACAAGAAGACAGTGATATCAGAGACAATAGGAATGTTCAAAAGTTCCTTTCAGCCCAGAGGGTGTTACAGCACCAAAAGAAACCACGAGCATCAATAGAAAATTAACAGGCATAGGGATAGATATTGTGCATTCATAAGACTGCCCTGTGGGGATAGATTCTTTGCCTCTGAGTGCAGGTAGCCACAGCTGCTAGAGGAAGGGCAACAACAAGGGGATGGTGAAGGTGACAAAATGGTGACAGCTAACTCCATCAGGATTTGGTTCCGACATTGGACCTTACCTTGACATTGCAAGAGCTTTCCAGATTTCTCTATTGATCTGTTCATATAAGATCCATTTGTTGTTCATAACTGCCCAGACCCAGGAAAGCTAGGGCTTTATGGTCAGCCTTGAGACTCACAAAAGAGGCACTACTAAGATTAAGGGACAAGATCTTTGATGCTTTTGGAGATAGTAATGTGCACATTGTATCAAAACATGAACATGAATAGAAATAGAGTCATATAGGGCAGAAGAGAGGTGGAACTTCACCTGGTTTGAGACAATTGGGATGGCACACTCCTCATAAAGTTTGGCCATGTGCAGAGTGTCAAAATTTGTTAGCCCCAGCTCCTTTATCTTACCCTCCAGTTTAAGTGTATATAGCAACTTCATGGAATCGAAGTAATGGACATCTCTATAATCCCACCTGTAATCAACCACAACAATGCACCATGTAACCACTTAACTCTGATATCTAACTGACAGGTATGGGTAAAGAGGACCAAGTCAAACGAAAAGACACAGGTGTTGCACATTGGTAACATTAGGCTTGACAACAGCAGCATCCTTGCAATAGAAACTGAAAAGTCAAATGAACTCTCAAGTCTCTGGAAATTAATGGTCATGGCATGTAAAGAACAGGCACAAGAAGGCGAGCAGGGAGGATTTATTAATTTTAGGAAGCTGAGAGAGGTAGACCCTGCTGCAAGGAACAAAGATAGCCCAAGATGAAAATAGCGCTTTTACATTTGGATAGCAGATCTTTATGGTGAACCAATGAAGAAGAAATGTAAGTTCTGAAGGACAACCTTAAGAGCCATGGAGAAAAGCAAAATGACAGAAAATGATTAAGGTTCACAGCTCAGAGGAAGTAAACTGTGCTGTGGCATGAACTCACAGGAAAACACAGAGACAAGAAAATGAAACTTCATCTTGGAGAGACTGAAAACAATATCATCATGTTCAAAAGGTTTAAACCCAGAGAGATAAAAGGACTCAGAAAGAGACCCAGGCCAAACCCCATGCTTGTGAGCCCATGACATACAGCACATTGTGAAAATGCACTCACCAATGAAACTGCACCATGTCCAATGTAGACACCCCCATACGCTTGCGGGATCGATCAATGCTGGATTCCACTACTTCTCGTGTATTTGTACCGCTACTGCCTACACATCAGTCTCTTAGTGGTTTAACTTCTCTACATGTAGATGGAATGGTCATGCTTGACCTAAGCTTTATGGCCCAGGATTGAATCCTCTTTCTCTCTTATTTGAGTGAGAAGACATCAAAATGATTCTGCAAGAAGCACAGGCAACTGAGAATTCGCTCAAAGGGATTAAAACTTGGCAACCAATAGGAAAAGAAAGGTATTGATACAATGGCTAGAAAGAGATGTATCACTCCTAAGAGAGTGCTGAAGACAGAAAGAGTGCCTTACCATAACGAGGGACAAATTTTGTGAAGCCCAGGACAAGATTTGCACCCAGATACTCCCTCAAGAACTTGCCATAAATTTCTTCAGCGGGCCCATCTGCAGCATAGATAGATTTTGCTTTGTTAAAATCTAAAGTACCAGTTGCCATGTATGAAACAACAACTCAGACTACTAACATATGTGACAGAAAGCCAGATCCATAGAACTTGGATATTTCACCAGCCTTGAACAAATCAATATTCTGAGACTTGTCATCATGTCCTCCTTCACAGAAAACATCAGCATTTTATAAATACTAGTCTATTTGTAAAAACTAGGGTTTCAGCATTCCCTGACAACATTTGCAATTTTCAGATCTTGCTGTAAAACTGTAGTGCATTTAAACTAGGGTTTCAGTATTCCCTTACAACATTAACATTTTCAGATCTTGCTGCAAAACTGGAGTGCATCTAAACTAGGGTTTCAGCATTCCCTTACAACATTTGCATCTTTCAGATCTTGCTGCAAAACTGTAATGAATCTACTAGTGAAACAATCCAACAAACTGGGTCCCAAAGGGTAACAAACTCACAGATGTCAGCCATGTCAAAGACACCAAGGCCTGCAAAGGCGTATCGTTTCATCTCCTCTACTGCCTTCTTTTGGTCGATTTTGCCATGGCCTCCAGCCACCTGCCACATTCCTAAGACCACACAGCAAGACACCAATCCATGAATCATTAAGGAAGAAAACTCGTCAATTTACGATGTAGAATGAAATCTGAACACAATTATCCAAGAGGGGGGAAGAAAGAGAGCTTGATTTTCAGGTTGCGTTGATTTCCTGGGAGAATTTCCAACAAGGAGAAGAGAGAGAGAGAGAGAGAACCTGTGATAATCGCAGGAATTGAAAAGCTTCCAACTGAGCGAAAGGGAATGGAGCTGCCATGGTTGGCCACGATGGAGGTCGTCGGCCTCTCCGTGCGCCGATGATCTTCCTCAAGTTCCGCCATATCCAATTCTTCCTCGATCACTTTACTTTCCGATTCAACACGGAATGACTCCTTCTTTCTCCTATCGTCTTTTCTCTTCTCTTGTGAAGTCGAAGTGTCGTCAAGAAACAACAAATATATTCCTTCTCTCTGCACTACTAGAGAAGTCGAATTCCCCTACGAAGGAAGTTCTTCTTCTTCTTCTTCTTTGCGTCACTCGCCCTCCCTAACATACATATATACATACAAACATGTGCTCCCTCTTTGACAGCACATCAAACCGAATGTTTCTTTCTTTTGGCAAGCGTCGAATTTACAAGCAACGGAAAGACTTACAAAGTTTTAAAAGAACAGAGCTTTACTGAAATACTTGATATTATTATTTTCGCCTGGAGTGATGGAGCCTGTCAACGCTCTCAACATTTTTTCTCACCAGATTGATTTCCTCCTCAAATAGGGAGGACGTTTTCTTTGGATATTATGCAATAAAAAGTGCCGTCTTGGCAGGTTTATGTTCAGTCGTGTTTATTCAGATCTACTGCTGCTGCTTCTGCTGCTCCTTTGTGGAAGAAGATCGTCTGCGTCATCTTTTCGTGCTTTCTCGCGCTGTTTGCTCCACGTCTCTCTCTAGTCCAGACGCTACGACTATCTCCAAAACCGGAAAACACATCGGCGGAAGAGATGACCCATCACGGAGCAAAGTCATTCCGAATTAGGGTACACTGATCAGTGATCGGTGATCGGTCACTTGGTGTCTCCAAAAGATTTTAGGTTAAAATCTTTGGACATTATTCCACAGTTGCTCCAGAAGTTCCAAGAGGCATTGTAAACCATCACTTGGCATACCCATAGCCATGAAGATCATTATTTTAAATAATAATAATAATAATAATTTAAAAGAGAAAATACAGGGTCTCAAAGTAAAAGGGTTGTGGTGTTTTTTTTTTTTTTTTGGGGGGTTTTTCATTTTTGCTAAATCAGCCTTTATCTTCTAAGCTAAGTGGATTGAGGTGGCAAAATACCAAGTGAAAATATTGCTCATATGTTTATATGTTTTTTTTTTTTTTGGGGTGTATATAATGATGGTGATAGTTTTAGTTCAGTTTTCATGGTATGTGGCAACATGGACTTATTAGTGGTAGAAGCAAGGGAAAGGTCAAGGTTTTAGCAATTTGTGAGTTTGATTTTATTAGTTAGCAATTTGATGATAATATTGTTGCAAATAACAACTAGGTCCTCTAATGTTTTCATGAGTCATGACCAAAATAAACTTTTGGGATGATAGTTGAACAACATTAGCAGCTCTTAAGTCCTTGTTCTTCAATGTTTGATGTTCATATAATAATATATTGTATATTACCCAATGCTTATAAATATCAATATCAATCAATTGCTAGGACAATCAATCACACACCTTAGACTAAGGCACACATCACAAAAAACTATTGTAATAAAATGGCCACATGGTGACTATCCCCATTGTTTGAAAAATGTAGATCGCACTTTTAGCAACAAAATCCATTATTTGAAGTGTCAAGCAATGGGAGCTTGCACTTTGCTACAAATAATTACAAATAGACATCATTTTCTTAAAAATCTTGACATTATTAAAAAGCATCCTTGCATATATGGATCTATAACATTATGTTTCCATAATCACATCGTGAAATAAATCACATCCAAATATATGCATTCAAGCCTATTAATAAAACTAGGTCAATGCAATCATCATTTTGTCATATCGTCCTTAAACTCATTGAACTTAGCCCCAGTTGTTGGAACATCAAATGATTATGCTTTTATCATTCGATTGGGTTGTGAAAAAGGATCCTATTAGATCCCAAGTCATGCCCTTCACAAGGTTGTGATGGCTTGTGAAAATAGTGACAAGGGAGTTGGTGGCAACTTGCCACCGATGGATGGTGTTGTTAAGGAAATAGCTAACAGTAGAATATCATCTAGTCACCACCTAAGATCCACCTACTTCAAGCAATGGACAAACAACCAACCATACTAACAATTTAATGCACACTTTTAGTTCACCGTGTTTTCAACAAAACCCATAGTTGAAGTGCATTTGTCATAAAGTTTTTGTGGTTTCAAATTTAGTGTAATGCATTCCAAGGGAATTGAACCTTAATCCAAAAAAGGACATTGCCATGTTGAATGGAAAACATGGAAATAGAAAACACTAGTGTTGACATACTTATCTAAATTCATTATTAAACAGTAGAATAAATAAGATTTAAGACTTATGATCTTGTTTAAGTGCAGGAGGTAAGATTCATGAAAACACCAAGTAGATTACCTTCTCATAAAGTTGTTGCAAAGTTCTACAACTCCAATCCATACCATAATTTTGCTTCATTCTTGTTTGTGATGGTAACATGAAATGTAAACATTTACAAAACTTAAAAGTCTTAAACATACATCATAACAACCAAATCCAAATTAGTTGTTGAATGGTTTTTCATGGCAACCTCATTGTTGGACTACATGGTGATCATAAATAAACTAGATTGATGTTCAAGTAAAACATGAACTAGTAAAGGCACATGTGATTTACCATCTGGTTGAGTCATCCTACAATGAAAATAACATGATTTTAAAATTCGCAAATGTTTCAGGAATGTCAAAACAATTTTTAATTATAACCAATATTGAGGGTAAATATTGTTAGTAACAATCATGTACTCTTGTGTTTTTATTAAGTTCAATGGTCAAACCTTTTGCAACAAAAATGCAGAAATCTAGCGGCGGATCAATGACAATCTCGTCGTCAGGCCCTCTGACGCCCATAGCAGCCCTTTCATTATGCACAAACGAGAAAAATTCACCTGTGGGATGATATTGGGCATGAATAGCCCTGAACCCAAAGGCCCTGACCTTGTTATTTGGGACCGTGAACTTGAATTCGGTTTTCTTAGTTGCCGAGACGCTGAGATTCCCCCGCACAGGTGGTCCCCCAACAGGCAATAAAGCAGTAACATCAGCTCCTACAGCACCCGAATGTGAATCAGCTGATGCCAGACTCACCTTCTTCGCTTAAAGGATCTCATAAATCACCCAGAGGTCTTGCACACTGCAAATTACATGCAATTCATTCAAGACAGTGACCCAGGTCCAATGCTCTGTGCACAAATCGCTCATATAAAACCCCTGGTCTACTCATACACATGTTACATTCTAACTCTCTCCAATCCTTTTCACTTGTTCAGTCTGATTATTGAAGCCTATGTCAAGGAAAGATTAGGTGGGCATTAGAATGTTATGCCGTTTGTGGGTATGTTGATGGGGTAAATTTCTTGTGTGTGGACAAACCGAGCTGTGACTTCACCTCTCCACCTAAAGATTCCAGTGATGCCTAGTGCACATCATTAGGATGCAGGTCTCGACCCCCTCCAAAGTGAAGAAACAACCACAATAATAACACCAAACACAAAATTTGACATCGGAAAGATCATTTGGTTGCTCTAAATTAGAACCTCCGGATGAGAGGATGCAACAAGATGATGTTGTTATCTCGTGTGGAAGTCAGGGAGCTTGCCTCTCGCCGAAACAATTGAGAACGCCACGGCTTGGTTCGGACCAATGCTTGAGTTTCTTCAGCTTATCAACGTCAGGCTTCTAGTCTCCGTGGCTTATATACTTCGTAAGCTCTTCCCTGTTAATACTGGTGAGTTGCACACGTTCTAACTTGCATTGCAAGTATTTGTCACCATCAAGGTCAAGCTTTGCAGCATCACCAAAGATACGGAGGCTAGATTTCAGTGAAGCCCTCGACTTGACTATGTGCTCGATAGGCCCCAACCACTGCTCTTTGTATAGTTTGTCATCTGCAGTCACCAAAACCGAACAATTACCATCCATAGAAGGTCTCTCATTGAGTGCCGCAGTTGAGAATATCTTCTTAAAGCCTACATTATGTCGTCGGCCCACATGTATTGTCCAAAAAATTGAAAGATGAAGTTTAAGCAAGGCAGCAAAAGATCGTCGCAACAATGTACGATTTCGGTTTCTTCAGCGGCAATTGTTGATAAAGAAGAGCCGGTGAGATTTGCAACATCCACGAACGAAATCGCACGAATCCTTACCCTCATTTGATTCCAAATGTTTGAGCGCATTACGAAGAGGATCGGCAGTCTTCTGTGATGCTTTGGAACCCAGATTCACGATGGAGGCAACATTGTGAAGGACGGGATTCGAGCCTTTCGTCTTAACCAAAACATCCAGGCGTTGAACGCTGCTCTCAGACGTCAAAGGGCCCACGGCAAAAGCTTGGTGCTCTTTGTAGAGGTACTTCTGCCATGAGTCAGCCATTCCGTGAGTGAGCATCTGTGCTAGGAGCTTAGGTGATGGCAGAGAGAACGAAAAATTCACGGAGGAAGAGTGCAGATGTGAACGTGGACACTTGAGAGAAGTATTAGAAAGATAGTAATATTAATATTAGTAGTGGGTACCCGTGACGAAGGTCACGGTGAGGCGCAAAAGCAATGCAACGTGCCAGCCCCTTCCCTTCTTGAGCTACACAGAGAAACGAGAGAGACGATCGAGCTCAGGTACCCGGGTCGGTGTCAGGCGACAGCCCCTGGAAACACACGGGCCGTGTTCCGGTCCACCCGTGGCAAAGAGCTTGGTTTATGGCCCAAGACCCGAGTCTTCGTGGGAAGATCGGGCTTTGTCACCGCCTCGGTTTAATACTTATTCCCGCGGTTCCACACACATGGGCGTCGCCCGGCTCGCGTCACGTTTTTTTTAATCATTCGACTCTTTGACCATAGGCACCCCAGTAAGTAATTTGAAGCCTGGGCGTTGGGACTTCGGACCTGGATTGGTCGGGACTTAGGACTCGAGACTCGGTAAGTAACGAAGTAAAAGTGTGTGATTGAGGTCTTGAATAGTTTTTGGGCCCTCTGGGTTTTAGGATCTCGACAAACAGACAATACTCGGTTGGCCTCAACGTCGAGCTTTGTCACAGTGCTGAGCTAAGCTCGGTCGATCGAAATTCGAGAATCCAAAAATGCCGAACCGAGCCCGATCGACCTCAATGCCAAGTATTACTTCCGAAAGAAGAGAAAGGAATGACAAGCGTATTGGAGGTCAAACATCCACTGCAAAATATATGAGAGTTTTCCTTATGTCAGGTAGGCTACGCCATCGCCCAATATCTTATACATACTGCAACTTGCTTCATGTGCTTTCGTTCATATGATGGAAGGCATTCGGTAGATGAAGAAACCCAACAAGTAGGTGGGTAGATTTCAAAACAACGCATCAATTGGATGGCTGCACCTAAAATCTACACATGCCATCCACTAGCTTGGGCTGATAAAAAACTTACATAATAATGTATAACCTTATGCATTCAGCCAACATTTGATTCTCCGACCTCTATACCCACTCAGAAGGTGTTCCCACAATGCTTCTGTACGACAGATCTAAAACGTCCACCTGCCACCCACCTTGGTAAACTCACCACAGGGACAGAGGAAAAAATCCAATCAATGCACCATCTATGCAAAGAGGCATTGCTTGCTAAAATGTTAGGAAGAGGCCTCTTTGTAGGAGGGGAGCCATGGAAACATCTACTTCAACATAGGGTTGAGCAAGCTCAAGTTCTTAAGAAGCATTTGGAAATCCATGCAGCTGATATATATTGGATCTTTGTTGTGCACAAATCTCTTAAGTCCCCCTTTCCTTTTTGGAGATCTCTCTTAGGGGCCTGGGCAAAAGTCAAGAGTGGTCTCATTAGATCTGAACCTATTAGATTTGATGATATTTTGTGGTACCCTCTGTTTGGTAATCCTTTAGTTTGTAGCAATCAAAACCTACCTCTGGGCATAAGGGCTGCAAATAAAGGAACGGTAATGATATTTTGCAGTACCCTCTATTTGGTAACCCTTTAATTTGTAATGATCAAAACCTGCCTTAGGGTATAAGGGTTGCAAACAAAGGAAGGGCAATGATATTTTGCAGTACCCTCTATTTGGTAATCATTTAATTTGTAATGATCAAAACCCGACTTAGGGCATAAGGGTTGCAAACAAAGGAAGGGCTATCTCTAAGGCATGTTATACAAAAAACAAACATTTGTGGGATTTTGAGGGCAGTTGTTGGAAAAACTTTTGATCCATTGAATGTTCATCATATTCCTTGTAACCTTATTGCCCATAGTATGCTCACCTTGGGATTCAAGAATCTTTTTCTCTTGCTTTTGTTGTTGGGGATTTGGTGTGTCAATTTGAAAAAGGTTATTGTCTTCCCCCTTCCTAGGTATATCGTATTTTTAAATTTTTTTGTGGCCTACCTTAAATATAGAAACACTACAGATTCTACGAAGTTTGAGAGATTCTATACCATCAAACTTGACGAGTTATTATGATTTTTCAAATTGGGTTGTGTGTAAAGCCTTTTATGGGACTTGAGAGAGTGGTCTTTTTTGCAAAATGCTCCTATCTTTGAGTATTTAGACAAAAGATGCAATAGATGCAACCTCACTAGTATAAGTGCAAATCTAGGACAACTAGCTCTTCTCAGTTTTATACAAAGGTTGGGACTTCGTGAAGACAACCCTAAACTTTTCATTGACTGCCTTTGGTGGAATTCAAGGCCTCACTTGATCAGAAATGCTAGTAAGCAAATAAGTTTGGGAGAACTTTAAATTTGTTTGGTGTTATTGAAACATCTTTGCTAAAGAAAGGAAGACCAACACCTTCAATTGGGCTTCATCCCTCCCTTATACTGTCTTGAGTTGATTAATTTGTGAAGGGCTGGCCTTTGTGCCCCGTTCCCTGTTGTGGATTCCCTCTAACAAAAATTGGAGTTTGTACTAGTGTTGTGCGGTTCCTGTTTCTTAAAAGAACCTTTGGTCCCAATTTTGATTCTAAAAAAACGAAAAGAAATAAAAGGAGGTTCTTCAAATACAATTTTGTGCTTGGTTCTTCCAATTTAAAAACCATGTAGTTTCGATTCTGACATAATTTTTCAAATTCAAGATCCCTTTGGCCTGGTTAAAAATTGGGTCTCATTCCATGTAGAACATTACACATTCCCCTACGTCAAATATTGTACAAATAGAAAGTTTTATATTTAATTAAAATTGAGGTGTATAGAAGTATGGAGTTCAACAACTAATAAAAAATATATTTAACTCTAAATTTGAGCCTACTTCTTGGTTTTTTTTTCTTTAAAGACAAAAATACTTGTCTACTTAATGAACTTGTTCCTTTTTTTCAATTTTTTTTTTTTTCATGGGTTGAGTTTTGGGTTTCAATCTAGCAAAAGACTAATTCCAATGTTCAATATTTTGTGTCAATTCAAACAAAAAGACTAGCCAAAGACTACTCTGATTTTCGATTTTGATGCTGATTCAAACAAAAAGATGTGAGCTCGGTTCCAGATCTAACAAAAGTCTAGTTCCGATGTTCAATTCTTGTGTCGGTTCCAACAAAAAATAAATAAGATGTGAGCTCAGGTCCGGGTCACAAAAACCTGACCATAAACCCCAGTTTTAACACTGACAACCCCGTACTTTCACAACACTGGTTCTTCGTACCAGTGTTGTTAAAAATGATCGTCAGAGATTTAATAAATGTTTAAACGGTGTTAAAACGTTTAAACGGTTTTTTTACGTTTAAAAGTTTAAACGATTTTTTTAATGTTTAAACGCAATTTTTTTCATTTAGTACAAGTTAGTAAGGTTTACACCTTTAAATAAGACCCCCAAAAGCACTTTCATGCCACGCAACCCGGTGAGCTTGGCGAGGGTAGGCTCTTGTGGCCAGTTTGGGATGTTCTCTATCGGCCACAGCGGAGTCTGCTGAGTGCAACTGGCACTACAGCAAGGCATTGCACCCTTTTTTTATATGGGCATTTTTTTGGTACCGAAGGAGAACGTTTAAAAAAAAACGTTTTTTCATTTAAATGTTTAAACGGTACCTGACAACACTGTTCGTACCTACTACACCAGGTGACAGCCCAAACTGGTTTTAACCATGGTACCAGCATGAGTAAGTCTGCTGGTTCGCCTGAAAGGCCTTCACTAGTGTGACAACCAAAACTATGACAATTTTGGGCCTTTCTTTTTTCTCAAAGAAAAAAACCCTTTGTAGAAATCGTAGCCCATAGCCCCTTTTTTGTGTGCCCAAGTGAGAAAATCTCGCCACTAAAAAAAAAGACATAACAAAACACCCCCCCCACACACAATGAGGATCATCCACAAGACGAATTAGCCAAATTTGGCTCCAACTCAAAAAAAAGAAAATATTACAAAAAAGAAAAAGGAAACCAAAAATATTTTCAGGGAGCTGCTCGCATTTTAGACAATAATATATATATATATATTTAGTTATTTAAAAAGCCACACAAAATGAGGATCATTCTCCACTAGAGGAATTAGCCAAATTTGGCTATAGTAACTAAGAAAGGAAAAAAGAAAAAAAAGAATCCTGAAATATTTTCAGGGAGCTGCTCGCATTTTAGACAATAATAATAATAATTGTCTAAAAGAATTTTGCGGAATTTTTTTTCCTGGGAATCTGGCGAATTTGGCGCCTCTTTTTGACCCAAAACAAAAATCCTTTGTACGAGTCGTACTGGATTAATTTTTTAATTTTTAATTTATTTTGTTTTGTCGCCAAGTGGCAGAAACTCGCCCCAATTCTTTTTAATTTCTAACAACGCTGACATTAATAGCGATGTCCGTGATGCTCCTCCTCCGTTATTTCCTCGTATCTAGTGTTTACCGATTCCCGTGACTTCTTCTTCTGCCAACTTTGTGCAACCGCACATACACGTAACAATCCCGCGTGCCGAGCAACACACCACGAGTTCTACTTACCGCAGTTCTTCATAGGAAGCAAGTTCGGCGAGCTAAAGAGACCGCATCTTTGCTAGATCTCCCTGGAACCCGTGGCGATGAACTAGCTCAGCTCGTGTAGCACACCCGGAAGTAGCAGCTGCTAGAGCACCGGATTAAGATCCACTAGCTCGATCCAGTACTAGCAAGAGATTTTAAGTACAAGACTTCAAGTTTATCCGGAACAACAACCACAATGGACCACGAACTTGAAGCTGGAGGAGGGAGGGAAATGGATGTAATATCGGGAGTTGTGAATCGTGTGTCAACAATGCGAAGGATCTTTCAGGGAGACCTTGAAAGCGGAGGCGGGGTAAATAATAGTATAGTGGAAGAACATCAAGTCAATGACTTGGAGAGGGAGATTCAGAATTTGTTGGGTTTTACGAATGAAGTGGTGAACCATAAAACCTTGTGTAAGGTAGCGCTGGAGGAATGGCAGAATAATGCCGTCTTGTTCGGGAATCGAGTGGACAAACGGAAGGAAGAATCCCGCAACGTCAGGAATGAGGTTTATCAGCTGGTAGGGTTTTTCAGTGCTTTTCAGGGTTTGCTCCTCACGGCCGTGGCGCAATCCAGTCTCTTGCGCAAAAACAACCGTGCTTTTCCTCTAGCACTCTCTGCTTTCGCCACGGTTCTCACTGCCCTCGGAGTTGGTCAAAAGAACATGCAAATCAGAGAGTTGAGAAGGACCATCAAGGATGAAGATCCTACACGAAAGGTACACACACATTACATTTCTCTCTATATCAGAACAACTCTGTCTGGAGTGTTCAAGAGTGTGTGACAAATGTTGAGGAGGTGCAGCGGTAGAGTAGTTGAACCTTTTGATCAAAAGAAATGGACATTTGTTTTCAGGGCCTTGTTTGTTTGTTTGTTGTTTCACTGCTGCAGCAGAGAACTACGGTTTGGAGGTGACACATGAATTATACTTCTCAAGTGATTTGGAAAATTATGCTTACTTGACTTCTAGATTTGTATCTGTATCTGAGGTTTTCAAGTGTTGCTGTGTTAGAGTAGTTGAACCTTTTGATCAAAAGAAATGGAGATTTGTTTGTTTGCTTGTTTGTTGTTCACTGCTACAGGAGAGAACTCAGGTTTTGAGGTGACGCATGAATTATATTTCTCAAAAGTGATTCAGAAAACTATGCTTAGTTTTATGCTTACTTGGCTTCTAGATTTATACCTGAGGTTTTCAAGTATTTCTGCATGTATGTAGCTAGCTCATAGTAGACTTTGCAGATCTTAATGCTTTGAATCTAATACAAAAATATGGTTCTGCCTTATTATTAGGGGTTCGTTGGCAGGGTGCAACAACTCAAACAACAAGGAATCAAATTTAACTTTCAAAAATGTGCTGATGATGAATACAGAGCAGTGAATGCTAAGCCCGCCAAACTTGCTGCTGCTCCCAAAGGTGCTTGTGCAACATTTTTGGGACTCTTAATATCATATGAAGCAGGGGTGGTTGTAGCGATCTTTCTATTTGGTGGATTGTGTTTGGTTGCTATGAATCAAATTTTAAGCAACCCCTAGTAGGACTAGCTCTCCACTATCTCACATCCCATATTGTGCATAAGGTAATGATGCACTTCCTTCCAATTTTTCTCTGTGAAATTTTCTAGGCTTCTTGCAGGCTATGTATATCATGTTTTTGTAGTGTGGAACCCCTCCTTTAAAGTTGTCTTTTATTCTTGGGTGGATTTGAGCTTTGTGTTGCTCAAAGATGTGTTGAAGACATTGCCATCACTATGATGCATCATCCTTAGATCTGTCATTTGCTACCTACTACAAGGGCAGTCGATAGGTTTCAAGTTTACTGTCAGGAAATTGAACAACTGTACTGGAACACCTTGTATTGCTTGGTGCTCTAGCAATCGTTAAGGAGGACATCATTTTTAGTTTTTAAAAAATAGTTTTGGCTGTTTCATTCAATTTGGTTCTGTTTGGACTTGAACTTACGCTTTATAGTATTTGAATGATTGCTTTCAGTTCATTACGTCTTTTCACTCCAGTTTGAGATTTTGAAAAACAAATGAATGTTTTTTGAAACTTCAACCCTAGTTTTTAGGAGTCAATTCAACCAGTTCTGAAAACTTCACCTTTTGGATCATGTTCCATTGTTTCTATTGTGTTTGAAGTAATTGTGTACATATGTTTGGGGAACCAAGAAAAATAGTTGAAATATCCCATTGAGTACACAAGGCCACGACAAATTCACATGAGGTCATCATGCTTCAAATGAGTTTGAAAGATTTTCCTACATCATATCCTCAACAGAAGTTGAGTGTATTGTGGATATCATATTGCAGTCTTGCACCCAAAAATCAGAATGTGAAGGAATTTTGCAAATGAAAATTGTTGTGTTAATAGCCTTGTAGAACACCCACTATTAGATAGATAGGCTAGTAACTATAGACTTCATAATTTAGGTCATTTCAAATTTCTTGTGTTAGTGAGAACCTTGCATGACCCATCATTTGACATGTCAGCTAGGTTCAAAAAATAGATAAGTCTTAAGTCTTCATTGATTTACACTATCATTTAAATTTATTTTGTGTTATCAACTATTTTATACAATTCTATATGTTCCATTTGTTTTTGGAGCTCGGGAGGTTTTTATATCAGCAAATAGGCTGGAATTTCATTTCTAGTGTTTTTAAATGGTGATTCACCTCATTGTAGGATGTTTTAATTTTCTTGCACAAAATAACATGTATGGTCACTTTCTATTTAATTTAGCATCAAAGAGCTCTTGAAAAAATGTGGGATGGCCATTGTTGCTACTGAGAACACACGGTATGATGACCTCTTAATTATTTCCTCTAAAACTCCTTTTCCCTAAAACATTATTTCTTAGTATATCTAATTAGTTGCTCCCCTCACCGACAATTGAAATTCCTTAAACCTACATTCACTCAAAAAACAAAAGTTCTTAATTTGGATTGGATGCTCACACCAATTATTTTGTAATTGTGTATTTTCATACCATGCTCTGCTCATTGACACTTTTGTTTAGTTAATATCACATTTTCATAGTTGCACAAAAAATGTGATACATGATGTCTTCCAAGTGTGCTTACAAGATATGTAAAACCCCAAATGTAAGCACCACCCTCTATCTAAGCCAATCTACAGAAACGGCTTCAGTGCCTGATTGAAATGGGGATTTCAATGACATTGTTCTGATTATGTTCCTTGAAGCGGCCTAGCCAACTTCATGATTTAGTCCAACCATTGCTCTTGGTGGTGTAACACAAAGGTAGAATTTAAATATTTATGTAATTGTTTGAACATAATTTTGAAGACATATTATTGCATTTTTAGACACCCAATGTTGGGAGCTAGTGAACTAAGTTGAATGTAGTGGTTACTAACCATTGCCATTCATGCATGCTAATGGTGATGGTCTTATAGTTTGTGAATGGAAATCACAATGATATGAAAATAGTAGTTAATATTTTGTTTGTTTTGGCTGAAATTGACATAAGGATTAATTTCACAATGTCACTATGGAATTATTGTTTACAAGAACACTTAGAAGAACATTTCCCTCTTTCTTTTGCACATCAATTCATGAAAAAAATCCATTGATTGGCACCTTCATATTTTGTTTGAAATAATCTAGTATTGAGTATGATGAAAGCTAATCTACATTCACAAAATTCAATGGATTCTGTAAATGTAGTCATATAACTTTCCTAAATGAATTTCTATAAATAGACTTGTTCTTTCATAGTCACGAAAACTTTGGACTCAAATAAGTGGGATATATTTGTAAAACAAATTGCTATTGCAGAATAGATTTGCAACACATGACCATACAGAATAAATACTTAAGTAATTCTCACCATTCACTATTCCTCATTACTAAATTCCTTCATACACTTCAAAGGTGAGAATTGTTTGCATAGGAGAGAGAAGAAAATCATCTATGATTCAAAACTCTACTTTGGAATTCTACTCCACAGTAGAGCTTCATATTGTGAATCCCTAATCATTCCAAAAAACACATTTGGTTGTTCATTGAAACTCATTTTGGGATTTTTTCCATTTATAATGTTAAACTAAAATATTCATACACAATTATGTATGATTGTGAAAAATCACCATTAACACATGAATTATCTTTTATTAGACTACTAAAAGATTTTATTTAAGTTTGTTTCATGGAAATATTATTTGCAAAAAATAACTTTAAAAAATCTTTAAGTCCTTTTTTTCCTTTTTAGTACCCCAACCATCAATGGATTCAAAACATGGCAAACCCATGATTGGTTTTGAGCATATGAATATGTTTGACTTTTTGAAAATATACTATACACATGGGGAAACATTAGATAGATTCAAGCAGTTGGGATATGGCGATTGCCATGCATATGTCATTTCGAAGTAAATTGTGTTACTAGTCCAACATGCCAAATTCATTTTAGTTAATTGTGATGAGGTCACCACTATGGACAATTAGTCCCATATTTTTGTTCACATTTATGTTGTTGATAATTGATGCATGATGCCAATTCTTTTGAATTTTGAAAGAATTGTTGATGGAGGTACATCTAACAACCTCATTATTGTGATTATCAAATCTTTTGTTGTTTTTTGGTGGGATGTTAAAAATTGGCTTTATTAACAAAGTAGTGTGTTTTGGGGTTGACAATGTAACAATTTTCTAAAGCTTGACTAATGTGATTGTTTAATTATTAAAGCACTGGCCTTTCCTTGCAAGGATTCACTATATGGCACATCGGTGTAATCTTGTTGTTTAGACCTTATCATCTTTGACCTTCATTGAAAAAATTGAGGGTTTATTTTTTTCTATGTACACCTATTATAGCTAATCCTTCTAAAAACATTTGGAATGCACCAAATTTGTTAAGACAATAAAGTCAAGGGGTTTGCAAATTTTAAATTTTTTTGGACTTGGTGCATTTCAATGTTGGCCCTTTTTAAACAATTATCATGTGCGTTTAAGTGTTATATTATGAAAATGTTTGATGATCTTCCTAGTAATCTAGTTTTTGCCACTAATTAAGCTCCAACATGATGTGGAAACTATGATGGGATTAATGTATTTGATGCCAATGTTAACTGTACAACCTTTATGTGGACCTTGAACAACATTTTTGACATGACTAGTTCCATAGTTCTATGGATTTGGTGGGGTTAAAATTTGATGCGTTATTGATAGTTCAGTACCTTGAACCTATCACACAAATGAATTATGTTGGCTTTTGTTTCAAAGAGAAATGTTTCATGTTACAAAAAACTAACAAGTGCACTAGAATTATGTCATGTTTATTATAGAAGATATGCTAACTATGTGCTAAGATGTAAATAACCAATGTTTCTGAAACCACCTGGTGATATGCAGGATGAAAATGGAGCGAACTTAGAGTGCTTGGAAATTGTAGTAAGTAATCTACGTGACGACCTGGACAAGTAACTCCCCAGTTCATCCATCAATAAATTTTCATGATAGTGTGTGTAAATTTAAGAAAATAAATGTAAACTCAGCGTGTCCTGGATTTTTTTAGTAGCACATATGTTGTACTATGAAATTAGAGCTGTAACATTACCTCTCGCAAAGAACCATGGAGTCCCCATGACTCTTCTGTGATATCTTTCCCAGATAATTGACTGGCTATTCTGATGGAAGTACTTTGATCACGGAGTGTTTGAATTGTCAAAAGAGTTGAGAAGGACTATTAGGCATATAGAATACCATCTCAAATTTCAAAGTCTCCTCCCAGCAAGAGGCAAATTAATTCTTGAAAAGCATCTTGATATGATCTCCTAACAATGTGGAAAAGTAAACATTCCTCTCTGTGATGTCCAATTTTTTAGCAACTAGGCAGGTTCCCTATGAGGCAAGGTTTATTTTGCAGACTGAGGGGGATCAACCTTGGCTCCAAGGGGCATCTGTGAGTACTGGTGAGGAGCAACTTCAGAATGGAATCAGGTGAGAATCAACTGCACAAGTCCTCATTAGAATCCCAATGCAAAAAGTTCAGTATTAACTGATCACAGGAACTGGATACAGTGGTTCCTCCTAACCCAAACCAAATCAGCAACTACTTTAGACTGACACTATCAATTTTGGCATACCACTACAATACCCAGCAGTGGAATTCCGAAGGAAGGAGATAAATTTGTGTTTGATAGAAGAAAAACCTTTTCCACAACCAAGGTTTCATGCATCATGATGAATTCCAAGTAATTCCTGCTTCCATCCCACAAAAAACAAATCTGGCCTTCATTCACAATTGCTCAGCTTTTGATTTTATATACAATTTACAGTGTATCTCACCTTTTGATGACAACAAGAAGACTCCTCAAGTTAGCTTTCATAATGGCTCACACAGGTCTCTATTAAACCAAGTCTATTTCTGATGCAACCCACTTCTGGCATGTAGAAGTCAAGAATAAAGAAGAAAGAGAGGCACCTGACCTTGGTGCATCACCCCTTCTGACATCATCTAATCTAGTGCATTGTCATAGCCTTTGGTTTGCACAAGCAGCAGCAAGTCAAGAAGCTGTACAGCATAATGATCTGCCATATACACCTAAAAATTTACAATGCAATTTTTTTCTGGAAATAGGTTCTACAGAAACTGTAAAGCTCAAAGGTTTGCTCCACCCCTGGTACTCAACCTTCATGCTAGCCTGACTCAAAATCATACCTTCAAAGAGAAAATTCTGATCCTTACACCTGTTTGTTTCAGGGGACATGTAGCTTTCTCTGTCTTTGACACCCATCGACTCTGCAGACATTGTGGAACATGATTTTGACCACCAAGATGAGAGAGCAATATGATGTGACTGACCATTCTTGCAAACACAAGCAGAAGGCCTCCTTCTCCAGTTCTCATCCTGAATGCATACATGAGACCACGCCACAATGAGGTCCATTATGTGCAGCCCTCTGCCCAGACAGCTGCATAATCAGTTGTGTGACAAAGCTCCCAGAGCATAATGCAGATGAGCTCTCTCCATCTGAACAATCTACAGACATCACAAAATAAGATTTTCTTTACCATTCAAGGTCCTTGATGTATTTCCAAAATAACCACTGTTCAGTTTCTGGAAGCTTATGAGCCTATACCATGTACACTGGTGCCATACAGATGATAAGCAAACCAATTTTTTCAGAACAGTGTGAGTCCTGTACTGTTAAACACTTCAATCTGTAGCATAAAAATTCAGTCTTGCAGATGTTTCTTTCATTAAGACAAACATCAATCAGGATTGCATTCTGACCCTAGCAACATATCAGCAATCTGGAGAAGTTCTCAGTACTTACATATAAGCAACATCTCAGAAAAATGGAGATGTTGTCAGTACATATCGGCAAACATCAATAAGAGGAAAACCAACCCTATTGAACACAAAACAAGAACGAAACCAAAACCAAAATGTGCAGACAAGTCTGAACAACAGTGATGGTCACAGGCATGTTGAGAGACCACCTTAAACAGGACTTACTTACATTAGAATCTTGGACAGACCTTGAAGACTGTGCAGTTCAGAATAGCTTCATGGAAATGTCTTATGCAAAACCTCATCAGCACAGGTACAAACTTACAAAAGGAGATCTCAGAAATTGTCCAAGGCAACTGCTTGCTGGGCAGAACTACTAGCATTATAGAATATGCAGGCTAGAAATGGCAGAATTGACATTGCCAGTGGCTGCAATCCTGGAACATTCTTGATTGTTTGTGCAAATGAATTACATTTTAGGTTTTGATTCTGGCTCTTATATTGCTATAGGGGATGGAAAAGTTGATTATCTTCTGGTGATCTCCCTGCAGTAATTGATTATCGCAATAACCAATTATCTCAAAAGTTCACCCGGCTGCGTATGACGACTGCATTGATTCTTGAGAATGATTGGCAATATGAAGCTCTACTTTGGAGTAGAATTCCAAAGTAGAGTTTTGAATCATAGATGACTTTCTTCTCTGTCCTATGCAAACACTTCTCAGCTTTGAAGTGTATGAAAGAATTTAGTAATGAGGAATAGTGAATGGTGAGAATTACTTAAGTATTTATTCTGTATGGTCATGTGTTGCAAATCTATTCTGCAATAGCAATTTGTTTTACAAATATATCCCACTTATTTGGGTCCAAAGTTTTCATGACTATGAAAGAACAAGTCTATTTATAAAAATTCATTTAGGAAAGTTATATGACTACATTTACAGAATCCATTGAATTTTGTGAATGTAGATTAGCTTTCATCATAATCAATACTAGATTATTTCAAACAAAATACGAAGGTGCCAATCAATGGATTTTTTTCATGAATTGATGAGCAAAAGAAAGAGGGAAATGTTCTTCTTCTAAGTGTTCTTATAAACAAAAATTCCATAATGACATTGTGAAATTAATCCTTTAGTCAATTTCAGCCAAAACAAACAAAATAATAACTAATATGATCATATCATTGTGATTTCCATTCACAAACTATAAGACCATCACCATTAGAATGCATGAATGGCAATGGTTAGTAACCACTACATTCAACTTAGTTCACTAGCCAACATTGGGTGTCTACAAATGCAATAATGTGACTTCAAAATTATGTTCAAACAATTACATAAATATTTAAATTCTACCTTTGTGTAACACCACCAAGAGCAATGGTTGGACTAAGTCATGAAGTTGGCTAGGCCCCTTCAAGGAACATAATCAGAAAAATGTCATTGAAATCCCCATTTCAATCAGGCACTGAAGCTGTTGCTGTAGATTGGCTTAGATAGAGGGTGGTGTTTACATTTGGGGTTTTACATATCTTGTAAGCACACTTGGAAGACATCACGTATCACATTTTTCGTGCAATTATGAAAATGTGATATTAACTAAACAAAAGTGTCAATGAAGCAGAGCATG
The DNA here is from genome assembly GCA_963921925.1 of Sphagnum tenellum. Lineage (NCBI taxonomy): Eukaryota > Viridiplantae > Streptophyta > Sphagnopsida > Sphagnales > Sphagnaceae > Sphagnum > Sphagnum tenellum. Next base: position 9,544,488 of record OY998155.1, read on the forward strand.
GTATGAAAATGCACAATTACAAAATAATTGGTGTGAGCATCAAATCCAAATTAGGAACTTGTGGAAGTTGCACATGTTTAACTTTTGTTTTTTGGGTGAATGTAGGTTTAAGGAATTTCAATTGTTGGTGAGGGGAGCAACTAATTAGATATACTAAGAAATAATGTTTTAGGGAAAAGGAGTTTTAGGGGAAATAATTAAGAGGTCATCATACCGTGTGTTCTTAATAGCAACAATGGCCATGCCACATTTTTTCAAGAGCTTTTTGATGCTAAATTAAATAGAAAGTGACCATACATGTTATTTTGTGCAAGAAAATTAAAACATCCAACAATGACGTGACTCACCATTTAAAAACACTAGAAATGAAATTCCAGCGTATTTGCTATATGAAAACCTCCCAAGCTCAAAAAGAAAATGAAACATATAGAATTGTATAAAATAGTTGATAACACAAAATAAATTTAAATGATAGTGTAAATCAATGAAGACTTCAGATTTATCTATTTTTTGAACTTAGCTGACATGTCAAATGATGGGTCATGCAAGGTTCTCACTAACACAAGAAATTTGAAATGACCTAAATTATGAAGTCTATAGTTACTAGCCTATCTATCTAATTGTGGGTGTTCTACAAGGCTATTAACACAACAATTTTCATTTGCAAAATTCCTTCACATTGTGATTCTTGGGTGCAAGATTGCGATATGATATCCACAATACACTCAAGTTCTGTTGAGGATATGATGTAGGAAAATCTTTCAAACTCATTTGAAGCATGAAGACCTCCTCATGTGAATTTGTCATGGCCTTGTGTACTCGATGGGATATTTCAACTATTTCTCTTGGTTCCCCAAACATATGTACACAATTACTTCAAACACAATAGAAACAATGGAATATGATCCAAAAGGTGAAGTTTTCAGAACTGGTTGAATTGACTCCTAAAAACTAGGGTTGAAGTTTCAAAAAACATTCATTTTTTTTTCAAAATCTCAAACTGGAGTGAAAAGATGTAATGAACTGAAAGCAATCATTCAAATACTATAAAGCATAAGTTCAAGTCCAAACAGAACCAAATTGAATGAAACAGCCAAAACTTATTTTTAAAGCCAACTGGAAATGAACCTATTTTTCAAACTAAAAAGGGTGTCTTCCATAAAGATTGCTAGAGCACCAAGCAATACAAGGTGTACCAATACGGTTCAATTTCCTGACAGTAAATTTGAAACCTATTGACTGCCCTTTTAGTAGGTAGCAAATGACAGATCTAAGGATGATGCATCATAGTGATGGCAACGTCTTCAACACATCTTTGAGCAACAAAAAGCTCAAATCCGCCCAAGAAAAAAAGAAAACTTTAAAGGAGGGGTTCCACTCTACAAAAACATGATATACATAGCCTGCAAGAAGCCTAGAAAATTTCACAGAGAAAAATTGGAAGGAAGTGCATCATTACCTTATGCATGATATCGGATGTGAGATAGTGGAGAGATGGTCCTACATGGGGTTGCTTAAAATTTGATTCATAGCAACCAAACACAATCCACCAAATAGAATGATTGCTACAATCGCCCCTGCTTCATATGATATTAAGAGTCCCAAAAATGCTGCACAAGCACCTTTGTGTTTCCAAATTCGTGTGGGGCTCTCATATTCCATATCGGCCCACTGTTAGCTAAAGTCGATTCCTCTTTGTATGAGTTGGTCCACCCTGGAAATCAATATCTAATAATAAGGCAGCACCATATTTTTGTGTTTAGATTCAAAGCGTTCCGATCTGCAAAGTCAACAATGACCTAGCTACATACATGCAGAAATACTTGAGAACCTCAGGTATAAATCTAGAAGCCAAGTAAGCATAAAACTAAGCATAGTTTTCCGAATCACTGTTGAGAAATATAATTCGTGCGTCACCTCCAAACCCTAGTTCTTTCCTGTAGCAGTGAACAACAAACCAGCAAAAAAACAAACAAACAAATCTCCATTTCTTTTGATCAAAAGGTTCAACTCCTCTACCGCTGCAGCTCCTCAACATTTGTCACACACTCTTGCACACTCCAGACAGACGGTTGTTCTGATATAGAGAGAAATGTAATGTGTGTGTACCTTTCGTGCAGGATCTTCAAACTTGATGCTCGCTCTCAACTCTCTGATTTGCATGTTCTTCTGACCAACTCCGAGGACAGTGAGAACCGTGGCGAAAGAAGAGAGTGCTAGAGGAAAAGCACGGTTCTTTTAGTGCAAGAGACTGGATTGCGCCACGGCCGTGAGGAGCAAACCCTGAAAAGCACTGTAAAAGCCTACCAGCTGATAAATCTCATTCCTGTTGTTGCGGGATTCTTTCTTCATTTTGTCAAGGCGATTCCCGAACAAGTTGGCATTATTCTGCCATGTCTCCAGCGCTACCCTACACAAGGTTTTATGGTTCACCACTTCATCCGTAAAAGCCAACAAATTCCGAATCTCCCTCTCCATGTCATTGACTTGATGTTTTTCCACTATACTATTATTTACTCCGCCTCCGCTTTCAAGGTCTCCCTGAAAGGTCGTTCCCATTGTCGACACACCATTCACATCTCCCGATATTACATCCATTTCCCTCCCTCCTCCAGCTTCAAGTTCGTGGTCCATTGTGGTTGTTGTTCCGGATAAACTTGAAGTCTTGTACTTAAAATCTCTTGCTAGTACTGGATCGAGCTAGTGGATCTTAATCCGGTGCTCTAGCAGCTGCTACTTCCCGGTGTGCTACACGAGCTGAGCTAGTTCATCGCCACGGGTTCCAGGGAGATCTAGCAAAGATGCGGTCTCTTTAGCTCGCCGAACTTGCTTCCTATGAAGAACTGCGGTAAGTAGAACTCGTGGTGTGTTGCTCGGTACGCGGGATTGTTACGTGTTTGTGCGGTTGCACAAAGTTGGCAGAAGAAGAAGTCACGGGAATCGGTAAACACTAGATACGAGGAAATAACGGAGGAGGAGCATCACGGACATTGCCATTAATGTCAGCGTTTTTAGAAATTAAAAAGAATTGGGGCGAGTTTCTGCCACTTGACGACAAAACAGAATAAATAAAAAATTAAAAAATTAATCCAGTACGACTCGTACAACGGATTTTTGTTTTGGGTCAAAAAGAGGCGCCAAATTCGCCAGATTCCCAGGAAAAAAAATTCCGCAATATTCTTTTAGACAATTATTATTATTATTGTCTAAAATGCGAGCAGCTCCCTGAAAATATTTCAGGATTCTTTTTTTTCTTTTTTCCTTTCTTAGGTACTATAGCCAAATTTGGCTAATTCCTCTTGTGGAGAATGATCCTCATTTTGTGTGGCTTTTTAAATATATTTATAATATTGTCTAAAATGCGAGCAGCTCCCTGAAAATATTTTTGGTTTCCTTTTTCTTCTTTATAATTTTTATTTTTTTTGAGTTGGAGCCAAATTTGGCTAATTCGTCTTGTGGATGATCCTCATTGTGTGTGGGGGGGTGTTTTGTTTTTTCTTTTTTTTTTAGTGGCGAGATTTTCTCACTTGGGCACACAAAAAAGGTGCTATGGGCTATGATTTCTACAAAGGGTTTTTTTCTTTGAGAAAAAAGAAAGGCCCAAAATTGTCATAGTTTTGGTTGTCACACTAGTGAAGGCCTTTCAGGCGAACCAGCAGACTTACTCATGCTAGTACCATGGTTAAAACCAGTTTGGGCCGTCACCTGGTGTAGTAGGTACGAACAGTGTTGTCAGGTACCGTTTAAACATTTAAATGAAAAAACGTTTTTTCTTAAACGTTCTCCTTCGGTACCAAAAAAATGCCCATATAAAAAAAGGGTGCAATGCCGTGCTGTAGTGCCAGATGCACTCAGCAGACTCCGCCGTGGCCGATAGAAAACGTCCCAAACTGGCCACAAGAGGCTACCCTCGCCAAGCTCACCGGCTTGCGTGGCACGAAAGTGCTTTTGGGGGTCTTATTTAAAAGTGTAGACCTTCCTAACTCGTACTAAATGAAAGAAATTGCGTTTAAACGTTAAAAAAATCGTTTAAACTTTTAAACGTAAAAAAACCGTTTAAACGCCGTTTAAACGTTTATTAAATCTCTGACGATCATTTTTAACAACACTGGTACGAAGAACCGGTGTTATGAAAGTACGGGGTTGTCAGTGTTAAAACTGGGGTTTAGGGTCAGGTTTTTGTGACCTGGACCTAAGCTCACATCTTATTTATTTTTTGTTGGAACCGACACAAGAATTGAACATCGGAACTAGACTTTTGTTAGATCTGGAACCGAGCTCACATCTTTTTGTTTGAATCGGCATCAAAATCGAAAATCAGAGTAGTCTTTGGCTAGTCTTTTTGTTTGAATTGACACAAAATATTGAACATTGGAATTAGTCTTTTGCTAGATTGAAACCCAAAACTGAACCCATGAAAGAAATTTTTTTTGAAAAAAAGGAACAAGTTCATTTAGTAGACAAGTATTTTTGTCTTTAAAAAAAAAAAAAAACCAAGAAGTAGGCTCAACTTTAGAGTTAAATATATTTTTTATTAGTTGTTGAACTCCATACTTATATACACCTCAATTTTAATTCAATATAAAACTTTCTATTTGTACAATATTTGACGTAGGGGAATGTGTAATGTTCTACATGGAATGAGACCCAATTTTTAACCAGGCCAAAGGGATCTTGAATTTGAAAAATTATGTCAGAATGGAAACTACATGGTTTTTAAATTGGAAGAACCAAGCACAAAATTGTATTTGAAGAACCTCCTTTTATTTCTTTTCGTTTTTTAAGAATCAAAATTGGGACCAAAGGTTCTTTTAAGAAACAGGAACCGCACAACACTAGTACAAACTCCAATTTTTGTTAGAGGGAATCCACAACAGGGAATGGGGCACAAAGGCCAGCCCTTCACAAATTAATCAACTCAAGAAAGTATAAGGGAGGGATGAAACCCAATTGAAGGTGTTGGTCTTCATTTCTTTAGCAAAAATGTTTCAATAACACCAAACAAATTTAAAGTTCTCCCAAACTTATTTGCTTACCAGCATTTCTGATCAAGTGAGGCCTTGAATTCCACCAAAGGCAGTCGATGAAGAGTTTAGGGTTGTCTTCACCAAGTCCCAACCTTTGTATAAAATTGAGAAGAGCTAGTTGTCCTAGATTTGCACTTATACTAGTGAGGTTGCATCTATTGCATCTTTTGTCTAAATACTCAAAGAAAGGAGCATTTCACAAAAAAGACCACTCTCTCAAGTCCCATAAAAGGCTTTCCACACAACCCAATTTGAAAAATCATAATAACTCCTCAAGTTTGATGGTATAGAATCTCTCAAACTTCGTAGAATCTGTAGTGTTTCTATATTTAAGGTAGGCCACAAAAAAATTTAGAAATACGATATACCTAGGAAGGGGGAAGACAATAACCTTTTTCAAATTGACACACCAAATCCCCAACAACAAAAGCAAGAGAAAAAGATTCTTGAATCCCGAGGTGAGCATACTATGGGCAATAAGGTTACAAGGAATATGATGAACATTCAATGGATCAAAAGTTTTTCCAACAACTGCCCTCAAAATCCCACAAATGTTTGTTTTTTGTATAACATGCCTGAGAGATAGCCCTTCCTTTGTTTGCAACCCTTATGCCCTAAGGCCGGTTTTGATCACTACAAATTAAAGGATTACCAAATCGAGGGTACTGCAAAATATCATTGCCCTTCCTTTGTTTGCAACCCTTATGCCCTAAGGCAGGTTTTGATCATTACAAATTAAAGGATTACCAAATAGAGGGTACTGCAAAATATCATTACCATTCCTTTATTTGCAACCCTTATTCCCAGAGGTAGGTTTTGATCGCTACAAATTAAAGGATTACCAAATAGAGGGTACCACAAAATATCATCGACTCTAATGGGTTCATATCTAATGAGAGCTCTCCTGACTTTTGCCCAGGCCCCTAAGAGAGATCTCCAAAAAGGAAAGGGGGGACTTAAGAGATTTGTGGGCAACAAAGATCCTATTTATATCAGCTTGCATGGATTTCCAAATGCTTCCTAAGAAGTTGAGCTTGCTCAACCCTTTGTTGAAGTAGATATTTCTATGGCTCCTCTTCTACAAAGAGGCCTCTTACCAACATTTTAGCAAGCAATGCCTCTTTGGATGGATGGTGCATTGATGGGATTTTTTTCTCTGTCCCTGTGGTGAGTTTACCAAGGTGGGTGGCAGGTTGACCTTTTCGGTCTGTCATACAGAAGCATTGTGGGAACACCTTCTGAGCGACTATAGAGGTCCGAGAATCAAAAGTTGGCTGAATGGATAAGGTTATAAGTTACGATGTAAGTTTTTTTATCGGCCCAAGCTAATAGATGGCATGTGTAAATTTTAGGTGCAGCCATCCAATTGATGCGTTGTTTTGAAATCTACCCCATCTACTTGTTGAGTTTTTTCTCAAAATATGAATGTTGGGTAACTGATTTAACCATATCTCTATACATTTTATTTTATTTTGGGTTGTTACTTGCCTTTTTGTATCATGAGGTTTTGTATCACTATGAAATGTTTTTAAAAAATCATATGACTAATTTTTTGAACGAAGTTTGTTTGATAAACATACAAATAATTTGCTTCAATTCCTTTCTTATTAAAATGAGTTGTGAAAAATTATGCAAGATTTGGTTAAGATAAAACACATCAATCTTAAAATAATATAAAATTTAATATTATTATGTTTTGAAATACAAATGTTTTTTTTTTATTTAAAAAAAAACTTTCAATAAGGCTTTGATGAAGATTTAATAACAAAAATCATGATGAAATTAATTTTTAATTGATTTTATTGATGTTGCTTTTTGTGTTATAAAAGTTTATTATTGCCTTATTATGTATGATTTTAGATTTTAACACGCATGCATGGGGCAAAGACAACTAGTTTATAAAGTTGGGTGAGGGATAAGTGGGGTTTATAGGTGAAATTTTAGGAAAAACAAAGGGGTGAAAGATTTTATTTTTATTTTTTTTGCCTTTCTCATGGGTCTGTTTTTCATTATGAGGTTTCAATAGGTATAAGGAGTGGATAATTCAATAAGATTGAAAGAATTAGAAGTTGTAAATGGAGCTTTAAGAAAAGGGGACAAAGGATTTAAAAGTTTTTTTCCTTTGTCAAAAGGATTTTTTATGGGTGAGGAGGGGAAGATTTGACCCCTTTCCAAAGAAGGTTTATTTCTAACGGATTGGGATAGGTGATTTCTTTTGGGATGGGGATTAACCTAAAGGGTTGTTTCTTGGGTGGCATGGGAGGGAAAAGTTTGGTTGTTTTTCAAAGCATAAAAGTGGGAGTGGGATGGGGTGTTTGGAGAAAGCGGATGGGTTTTTTTTTTTTGTCATATGGTGATTTAATGAAGATTTTTTCTCAAGAAAATATTTTATAAAAATTAATATCTCTTTTGGGGGAATGGAAATTTTCAACACAAAAATTATATTTGAAAGAACTTAATTAGAAGAACAATTTTATTTTTAAAAAATTGAACATTTAATACATTTAACTAAAAAAGGGAAAAAAATCTTCTTCTTTTTGTGTCTAAATTTTTTTATGTACATGATAAAAAAAGTTGACATTTAACAAATAATAATAATATATTTGAGTGAAATGACAATAATGGTTACATAGTGAAAAAAAAATAAAAATTTATGTATCAATATTTTTCAAATCTAGGTTGAAATATTTAAAGTTTGGAAGTAAGCATGAGGTGCATAATTCAAATTTATAAGATGCCATGGGTATTGATATCCATGGTTACTGATAAATATCCACCATAGTCAAAGTTAGTAAAAGTCAATAATTAAAATTTATAAATGTCAAGGGCATTAATGTCTTGTTCATTATTAGACCATAATTTAGCCACCAAACCATGGGTATGATTGTTTATTGTTAAATTGAAATCAACCATAGTCAAAATAAAAAAATGTTTAGTGTTAGGTTTTAAATTAGGTTTAGGGTTTAAATTAGGTTTTTTATCCCATATAAAAATTACATTGTATGTTTGTTGTTTTTCTTATTTCATAGCAAAAATAGTGTGGTTAGTTTAAGCTTTCACCATTTGTTGATTGTTTTCTTATTTCCTTTACACTTCTATGTTTTTGCAAGTGTATGTTTTGCCATGTGTTTTTGCAACTTTTAGTTTTGTCAAGTGCTACTTCATTTACTTGTCATCAAATTCATTTTAGTAAGTTTTTGTTTTTTTTTTAAAACAATGGATGTTGTTGTAACAAAGGAAGTTAGATTAGTTGTTGTGGTGGATGATTTGGTTTTCAAAATTAAAGATGTTGCATTTGAGGTGAAGGTGTTCAATAGGTATGACACCTTTGATCAAATTGCAAATAAGAACATGGAAGATCCAAGCTACGCATATTTGCATTGTGATTTGTTGGATAGGGTAGCTCTGACCACAATCACTTTGAAGGTGAAATCACATCATATAGAAATGCATGTTTGTGAAAATGTTTTGGCATTGAGTCAAAGTTAAAAGAACTTTTGAGAAGGGTGACATCCATGTTATCATCACAATTGAATCAACAACCATTGTGTCATCAATTTGTACATTCCAAGTTAAGTTGATTATCATCTTTTTCACATGGATTCCATTAAAAAATTTAAAAGTTTTATTCAGAATTGGAGGTTTGTTACCATTGTTATCATTGTCATTGATGTAAATGGAATAGGGGATAGCAAAGGTGAAAAACAATTGTTGATTACAAATGGAGAAGGTGAATTTGACCAAGACATTTTTGCTCTTGGTAACAATTTTAGAATAAAATATGAACAACTTCTTGAAGCATATAATGGAGGCCATTGTGCAATGGTTTTAATCAAGAATGTGACAACAACAATAACAAAGGGAGATCAATATTTGAGGGCACAACATTACACAATTTTAACAAAGGTTGTTAACAAAACTATTCAAGTTTGCCTATTACAGTTCCATAACAAATTATCAAATGCTCAATCTGCATTCAAAAAGGTAAATTCATTTCCTTTCCTTTGCATCTAATTTTTTTTCAAATTTACACATAAAACATCAAATAGAACTTAATGTTCATTTCATGATCAATTATACTAAAAAAGATAATGAAAATACAAAAATAGTGTAAAGAGAAACAAAAATTTTAAGTATTTGTTTTAGCCTAAACCCTACAAATTATACTTTAATATGTTAAACATTAAGAAGTTATTGTTTATTTAAGTAATTGATAATGAATACTAAATATTTGTAGCGTATAATTTATAATTTAAATATATGTAAATTTAATCATTATTATTTAAATGATAATCTAATTATATAGTATTTGAATTGTTTAGAAATTTAAAAACTAAGAAAGTAAAGCATGAAAAAAAATTTGGATACAATTTAGTTTGTGAGGAAATTGCAACTTCAAAACTTGTCCTATATTTTTTGTTATTCATTCTTATTTTGAACATTATATAAACAATGGGGTGTGGTCATCAAATTTCACATTAAAAAATTTGTGCACATGGGATGAGCTAATCAAAAGGCTCGTGTCGCAACCTTAACCTTGGGCTCGCAACCAAAGCAAGGGCTTGCGAAGGTGTGGGCCAAGTATGAAGTTCGGGAATCACATTTCATGCTCCTAGAACAGCAAGAGAGTGTGAAAGAATGAACCTTCACACTCCCAAGTGAGTTCCCACTTTGGGAATTAAAGTCCCAATGGACTTTCGAATCTTCAGAGAGCGATCGTAACGGTCAAAACCCATTAGATTGAAGAGTTCCTTACATCATTGAAAGCTCTTGGAACGTAGATGTCTAAAATGAACTCACATGACCCATTTGTATAGCCAAAAAAAAGGCCAAGAATCAAATTGACGATTTAACTCCCGACCACCCAAGTGGGAATCCTGAAACAAAATGACATTTGGGTGATGGTCCTATGGCGAGGCACATAGTATACTATAAGGGGGAAGGTGGTGGCTTCCCCCAAGTCCAAGTTGTGGTTAGTCTTGTGATCTGTGTTTGCCCGTGGCTCGTCCATGCACCAAAGTACTACAACTACGCACTAACCAATTTGTTGTTTGGTTTGTGCAAGTCCATGTGAGTAAGTGAAATGTTTGTCAATCTTCCTAGTCCCATCCCGGAGTTCTAGCACACCCCTCTACCCCCAAAATGTTACGAGCCAGGAAGCGCACTCTAATTCCTTCTCCTTCCACTGTCTTCACCTTTTGACTCATAGTTGAGTTGATCAAAGAGCTTGGGGGTGCTGCATTAGCTCGACCTAAAACAAAAAAAATAAAATTATGCACATTTCTAAAGTTCACCTTCCCAACCTACTTATCTACCTAGCTAGTTAGGTACCTAGTTTGACCTACCCACCTAGGTTGATCTATGTACTTACCTACCTAAGTAACCACCTATATGAATAGGTATTTAACCTAAGAAGGTAGAACCTACCTAATTTTTTTACCTAAGTAAATAGGTTGGTATGTATCCTAGGTTTATAAGCACTTATTTATGTACCTACCTAAGTACCTACCAACCTAATATTAATATGTTTATTAAATTTTTAATGCCATGTGGCATACTTACATTGGGCCATGTGTCATAATATAAAATCATCCAAGTATTTCAATTGAACGTCCTAGATTATTTTCAAAATAATAATAATAGTGATATTTTAAATAGTAAAATATTAAGACACGTGGAAACATCATTTGCCTTCAATTGTGATTAAAATAGTTGCATCTTAGTCGCATGTGACAATACGTATACAATGGAATCAAAGGATGAAATGTATTTGTTAACTTTTTCTTTCATACAATATCTTTTGTCATTTGCGATTAATTTATCACATGTGACTTGTCTTAAGCGACTAAAAGAATTTTAGTTGCAAAAGATTAGTAAAAGACACATGTTTTTATTCTAATGTTTCTTGGTACCACTAATGTCATTAAAATCACCGGAATTGGTTTTTAAATGAGTAAGATATGGCTTGTGTAATTATTGCCAAAGATTTGTTAAAGGATTTAATAACATTACAAAATCTTTAACTAAGTTGATGCAAATTGATTAGGAATATGTTTAGGGTGAAGAGTAGGAGTAAGCATTTTAGGAGTTGAAGGTCTAATTTTCCTCAACCCCCATCTTGAAGTGACCCATTCAAGGATGTCCTTTTCAGTTACATATTGATTGCAATACCTTCAGGCTAGGAGTTATACTTACCCAACTAGATGATGATGGTTGGGAGTTCGCAGTGGTGTATGCTAATCAGTCCAACAACAAAACAAAAACCAAGTATAACTCATATAAGGGGGAGTGCCTTGTTGTTGTTTGGGAAATTTTTTCTCTCATGTGTTATTTGTATGGTAGCCCATTTACTTTGGTTATCAATCACTAGCCCCTAAAGTTTTTGATGGAATCAGATTGACTCACAATTAAGTTGGCTAGGTGGGCACTTATCCTATCAGTGTACAATTTTGATATTGTTCACATGGCTTATAAGGTTAATTAAAATGCCAATGGGTTGAGTCAAAACCCAAATTCTAATGAAGAGGATACCATAAGTGTTAGGTGGCATGGAGAGGTGGATTTGGAAGCTATGCTAAGATGGCATGCTTATGCATACTTGTGTATTTTGTTGGGGTGTTTTGGGGATGTACCTTAGGGCAACATAGGTGGTGCGAATTCCCAAATTGATGATGATGAGTTAGAAGGCAATAGTGTCCTAGACATCCATCTAGATTTACCTATTATGGCAAATCTATAGTAGGTGCGGTTTTGGTGGGATTGACACCCAAGGAACGGGATTAAGTTGTCCATAAAATGAAACAATTGCGATGGGAAGGTAATTCCTTAGTACATGTGTGGATAGATGGGCGAATACATGTAGTACTATGCCCAGAGTAGAATGAGGGTTTTGTACAACATGCTCATGAAAAGTTGGGTCATTTTGGGGTCCAATGGACCTACAATTTTGCTCCAAGCATAATGGTGGTGGTGTGGGATGCAACTACAAGTTCAACAGTTTGTTTCTCAATGTGTGGTGTGTGATTGAATATGGGAATCATTTAACACACCAACACCCTAACTATAACCCTTATCGATTATGGGGTTGGGTTATCAATGGAGTTTAGATTTTGTTAACCCATTGAGTTTGACACCGTGACGTAACCATTATGTTTTAGTTATGATCAAACATTTTTCCAAGTGGTTGGAATTGATGTCCTTGCCAAATCGTAGCAAGGAAGGAATTGCATATGCATTTTTGGACAAAATTCTCCACAACTTTGGTGCTCTAGTTAAGGTTTTCATCGACCAAGGTATGGAATTTTGAGGGAATTTTTAGGTTTTTGTGTGAGAATGCATTAATAGATCATCAAACTACTTCACAGTATCATCCTAAAGCAATTGGGTTGGTTGAATGAATGGTGCAAACGATGAAACGAGGATTGCAAAAATATGGCCTTTAAAAAGGCTACATTCAAGATTGGGACTTGTTGTTACCATGGTTGGCCATGGGATATAGGTTCAATCGGTAGGCCTCATTGGCACATTTTTCACCATATTTATTATTATTTGATCGGAATCCCAAACTATTAACTTCCGTTTGACGCAATGTTACGACTGTGATTAGTTTCAATGATCCTTTAATGTAGGTTTAGGCATGTGAATAGCAGGTTATTTTGTTTAGGAGGGTGATGCCTATGGCTATGGAAAATCTAATAGTTGTTCAGTATTCATATACTCTTCAATATGCCATGATTTGTGGAAGAAATTATTGATCGTGGGTTCATAGGTTAAAGCCAAGGGATTATGTTTACTTGTAACAGACAACACCCACCACATTAGATGTGATTGCAGGTCATGTGATTTTGCATGTTTAAAAGGTCCTACCTTTTGGAGTATTGTTGTTTGAAAGACGAGATGGTCAAACATGGAAGGACCATGTGCATAATTGTGCACCATGTCATCTTCCCAATGTGGATGGCCAAATTGACCCATCTATGGTCGTTATACTTGTTGTTTAGAATGTATGTTGTGTGGGTAATCCACAGGAGCTACCACAATGTTGGTTTGTGCCCAGTGTTCAAGAAGATGGCACATGGCATGTTTGACACTACCCTTGGACAAGATATTGGTTGGCAAATGGTTTTGCCCTAGGTGCACCTAATTAACATGGTTCCCACAGTTATATAATAGAATCATTCTAAGATTTTTCCCCAAGATGTCTCACCTTTGGTTGATGATTTGAAGGATTCCATCTAGGCGACTAACAATGGGGCTCACATTTGACTTTACCTTGGAACTAAAGGATTCACCCTAGTGGATTGCTAGTAATAGTTTATAATGTTATCTAGCTTCAAGGGGCCTCAACCCCATATAGGGGGGTGGTTTGGATGTGGTGTACCAATTAGGGTATTTTTATGTTATGTGTTGTGAGTATAGTGACAACAATAGTTGTAGGTGCCAACCTTGGAGCGCACGATAGTTGTCAAGAATTTTATTTTAGTTATAGATTTTTATCTTAATTACTATAGGTAATTTGGAGTAAATAAGTTTGGAACAAATTTTAGTGTGAACAAGATTTTAGTTTTTTGGTGTTTAGGATAAGTGGGATGGTGTGATCAGAATGTAGTTTTTTGAATGTGGAAACACATCATAACTTTATTATGTTCTGTTATGTTCTCCGTTCTTAGTATGCAACGAGTTTGTTGAACTTTTTGTTGGTACTTGGATTCTTATGTTTTGCAAATGATTAGAACTTTTGTTTAGATGTGGTGTACCAATTAAGGTGTTATGTTATGTGTTGTGAGTATGGTGATAGGGATAGTTGTAGGTGCCAACCTTGGAGTGCATGACAAGCTCCTTGCTTAAGGGAACGCATATTTGCACCATGTAATAAACACAATGAAAATATGCAATATTGCAAAGTCCATATACACAATTCAAAAAAAAATATGGGCTAAACCAAAATAAGGGAAAAAGCCTAGTAAACCCAACACACAATCACCTTTTTCAAGTTTTGAAATCATCCAAATGGTGGAACCCCAATAATAGAACCCTTGACACATTCGTGAACCATATTTGTTGGGGATGATAATTAAAGAAGAAAAATCTAATGGGGAAACAATGTCATGTTCGAAACACCATCCATCCATTGTGATGCATTCATTGCTTTTGGTTGACATTGCCCCAAACATCGACCTATAGGTGAAAACTTTGTGACACATCAAAGGAGACACTTGACAAAAAATATAAACTTCATAAATACAAAGTGAATAATTGAATAGAAATTTTGACAAAGCTCATTATAATTGCATCAATATTGAAACATAAATTCACTAAATCCTTTTAGATTATTGAAACTATTAAAATATCATGGAGAAAATAAATTAATTGAAGCAAGGATTCAAAAGTTGTTTGAAAATAATAACAGTTGAAGGAAGACCAATAGAAATTTGGTTAGCTATAGAACGGTCAAAAAAAAAAAAAAAAGTCCGATCCATTGAATCATAATTAGAAATAAAGATAAAATCTTTAAAATGAGAAGACATGTATGATTTTCATATCATGAAGAAAGCATATAACAACAACAAATAAAAATACAAAACATGGGACAAACCACAACCATGACGGAAACAACCAATACATGATACAACAAAAGAACAATAGACATGCGTGAACACCCCATTGAGAACTATAACTTTCCACATTACCCATGGGCTTTTTAATTAAAACACTAAACTATTTTACATTTTGAACAACAATGAAAGTAGGTAAGAAAGTGCATGTATTAGAATACTAAACAAACAATAAGGATAGTTCATAAATATGAATTCACAACACAAATAAGGGATGTGAAGTCTTCTTGAGGAAGCCAACACAAATAACATAGTTGGAAGATATCACACAACTCGCATTAATTTTGCATTTACGTGAAAGTAATAGATTCTAGCCCTTCAACTTACTATTGCATTTGTTGAAATTCAAAGGTTAATGAAACTTCGGAAATGTTAGATGAGTCAAGGTTTCATCAATTTTAAAGAGACCAAAGTTGAAAGAGGAAATATATTTTATTGATTTGAAAAAAGAAAGTAATTAAAAGGGAAAAAATGTTCACTAATGTCAAGGAAAAGGTGATTAAAAGGGGTGAAATAACATGTCAACCCCAAGTCATATGTGTAGGTGATATTAAAAGATTGTTAGATACCACTTCCCATTAAACATTAATGAATATGATGTTTAGAAGGAATTTATCAAGTCTAACCAATTTCACAACATAACATTGATAAGAATAATGTAAACTTGTCAACTTTGATGGTTATTGCATTTTCAATATTAAATTGAATACTATTGTTGGAATCATGAACATTATGAAAATTAAACGATACCAAATCCATTTAGGAATGTATGGGTATAGAGTGTGGTTTAATGGTTTAAAATACATCAAGATTTGTTTTTGCAAAAAATTTCATTGTTGAAAAATGGTTTCAAAAAGAGAATAATATATCATAAGATCCTTCTTTTTAAAAAGAATTTGCTAAAAAAAGTTGTTTTGGGTTAGTATAATTAGTTGATTTCTATTTTGTTACTATATAAGTAGCCAAACTATAAAAAAGATTAATTTCTGTTATTGAACTTAAAAAGATGTTTCCATTTATTGCTAAATTATTTTTGAGATGTTCATTGGTGACATGACAATAGAAAATTGAAAAAAGAACAATGTCTATGACATGTTCTTTTGATATGAAACAAAATGTTGGAATTTAAGGCATTGAAGACAATTTGCAATCATGATGTGCAAGTGAAGAACTTTAATTATAATTTAATATTCATCTTTCAAAACATAAATATATAATATATTATGCAAGTATGCAATTATACCTAAAAATGTAGTTGTTGAATGAAAATATGAAACACAAATGGATTTGAGTGTGAATCATGCACAAAATAATTTCAAAGTTTTTGAGACCTTGGTGTGATATATAAGGATAGAAATTGGAAAAACATGTAATTTATGGTCAACATACAATTAATTTAGCCAAAATATTAAATCTTAAAGTAATATAAATTAAAAATCAAAAGCCAAACTTTGAACATGTTTCAACTACATAAAACATGGAAAAATAAGTTAATATTAAAAGAAATTCGTGATTAATTTGCATGGTTTCTAAAGTCTTATCCATCTCGGTTTGCACCCAATTTGCAAGCATTAGTGTTTTGCTCACAAATTAGATCAATTTTTTTTCTTCTTCCCTTAAATTTAAATTATTTCAATTAAATGCATGGGAGGATGAATACTTGTTACCATATGAGCTTTCCAAAGAAGGAAAAAAGAAAGAAAATAAGGGACATTATTTGGAAAGCTTTTATGGTAATAGGTCATTCATCCTTCCATGCATTTAATTCCAATAATGACACACATTTTGATAAAGTTGCAACCCCTACAACATATTCATGAAATGTGGAAAATACACATGATTTAATGGATTCATAATATTTTCAAGGTTGTTTAAATACATTTGGTTAATGCAACCCAAAGGAAGAACTTGAACACATGTTCGTGGAATAATTAACATATTTTGAATATTTCATGTTAAGAATAAAATATTCTTCAATGTTCTAAAACATTATAAATTTTCCTTTACAAAAAAAATATCTATGAAAAAAAACTAAAAATTACAAAATTTTCACAAATAATATAATTAGTGTTATAGATGCCAAGGAACTATAATAATAAATAAATGTAAATTAAAAATGACATCCATGTATATTTAACTATGTAATAAACAAGATGGATTGTTTTCCACTAGTAGGTCATATTTTCATAAAGGGAGAAGGATCGCCAAATGCATTTAATAAAACATACACATAATTTGATCTCATCAAGTTGTGCTTGTTTTATGGCAACATTTTCATCTTCTATCATTTTCAACAATTTTATAACAATTTTAAGGGTTTCCATAAGTTGCAAGGATATTTTAACTTCATATAGTAGGAAATCAATAATTTTTATATTGTAAGTTTATTAGGATTTATCATCAAGCAATGACATTTTTAATGAGGAGAATGTTGGTCATTTGTCCATATAATTAATAATGTTCCAAATTGAAATTTTAGTTAATAAAAATCTTTTCAAAACTTAATGAAAATATCGCAAATTTAATCCATCATGAGTATGTAAAAGGATCAATTTTATTCAATAGAGGATTCATGCAAAGCTCTAAGTTCGATATATTTATGATATGAAATTTTAAATTGCCAAACCTGCCATTATTTCAATAGATTGTTAGTAGTCATTGTTTTGGTCACAAGACATGCGCAAAGTTATTTTAGTTTATTTATTCATATTATGTATGGAATTTTGTAACAATGATCAAATGGCAATTTGGATGTATAATTTTTTGTGAACATTCATGAATCCTTATGAAACAACAAAATCTCCAATGTGAATTTCAAAAATAATATTATTTGCAAATATACTTCTTCAATCATTATTTGATCACATTTCTTATGTATTAAATTGCATCTTGAAGTTCTTTTTTTTTTTTTTGAAAGAAAATACCCATGTCATTTAAAACATGTTTTTAAAGGTATAAATAGTTAGTTATCATATGGCTTATATTATATAATGATGTCATACATAAATCTTAATCAAGTTATCAAAACACATATCCAAACAAGCTTTTAGCCAAAAACAAATACATAGGAAAAACATTGAAAAGAATATTACACTCTTCCTTTTTTGGTTCACTAAATATTTCAATCGTTTCTTTTCACATAATGCACACATAATGAACTGAACATCATTCGTTATGTAGCACCTTGGTCCTTAAGTGAGTGCAAACCACAATGAAGGAAAGAAAGCGCGTGCATGCTTAAACATAGAAAATTCATGACAACAAATGCTCCATCAAAAATCACAAGTTGTGTGAAAATCACAAATCTACTCAATTTTAATATCTTAATTCTATGGTCAACTTTCATATATATTTTTGGTTTAAGACACATAATTTTCATTAGATTATTACCAAATTCATAACTCATTTTCACATTTGCCCCCTCTTGTCCTTTGTGCATATAATTCTCACATAACATTTACAATATAATTACAAAAAATTGCACAAATTCATACAATTTATGATCTATGAAACAAAAAGAAGTAAGTAGGAGATTGACTACCATGCACAGTATCCATACGACTCCATCACGGTTGTAGCCTTCATGTCAATTAATTTCTCTTATGTCATTGAAGTTTTACCCTTTCCTGGTGTACATCAAGGAGTCTACTTTCTTTACAACTAATTCTCTCAAATCTCAGCTGGTTGTAGTGTATGCTTAGGTAGCATGCTCAACTTTAATTTGGGAATGGAGGGAAGAGGCTTTTAATTTTTTGCTATCAGGTCATTTGAGTGTTGAAGTCAATGTAGTTGAAGTTTCAATCCCGTTTGGGGGCATCTACTAGACCCCTGAAATGCTGGAAGTTTTCCAAGATGCCAAATGCCAATGGCACTGCATCAACAGCATGTTGTCTACTGAATAGTTCATAAAACACTCAGAAGCAACCGTTCCATTTCAGAAAACGCCCGCAGGCTAGGCAGCTGCGTATTGCTGGCAAGAGAGCGGAGCAGTCTCATTTCTTCTCACTGTGTAATAGCGCTGGTATTTTCACTCTTTTGATTGTGCCATTGTATTGCAAACCTTGGCCTTGCCGACAAATTATAAACAGCGAAATGAGAACTAGCTTTAGGAGCAGAATTACTTCCCGGTGTGTACGTTACTGCTCCTTTGCTGTCAAACTGGGATTATGTGACCCAGTACCACCAGTACACGATCTATGCCTTTTGACTCAGTCATGAATGCCCCACAACTGAGTTACCAAGTTCCAGGTTGGTAACATTTTCTGTAAACCCCCCTACTTCCAACAGATACTACCTTAGGTTAATTCGGTAAGTATCATAGATACTTTAAGTAGCGAACCTAAGTGGTTACTGTGTAGGTAGGTAAGTTGGTAAGGCACTAATTGGTGGGCTACTAGGTAGCTAGAGATCAGTGCTAGGTGGTTATTTGCTCAATCCAGCACAGTAATTAGTCTTTGCAGTGCCTTTTGCACACACTATATCCTTTACACAAATACCATTTTTTGGCCCCCAAATCGAGAAAAAACTTTACTATTCTTCGTGCAAAACATATTAATAAGTGTGAAATGGGTTGATGGAGGATGCTCTAAGGTGCATCAGTTGTATGCATGTATTTTTGTGTGTGACTTTATTTATTCTAATACATTTGAGGTTCCAGTAGTGCACAACAAAAAGTTAGAGAAAAAATAATTTGGATTATTTTAATTTTTTTGGTTTAATTTTTTGAACTAAATTTGGCACTAAAAAGTTATTTTTAGCTTTGGAAGATTATGCTTTGTACGGGTACCCACCCAAATGAAAATGAAAAATTAGGTGTTTGTGAAAAAAATGGTCTGAATTTTCCACATTTCAATTTTCCTAAAACCATTAGGTAGCCAGATTTCTTCAACAGGATCTAGTGGGTCACCAAAATATAAACGGATTCTTTACTAATAAATTTACTTTGATATCTGGTCTATAGCAATGATCCAGTGATTTTATTTTCAATTAATTTGGTTGTTGTTTCGACCCCAAAAAAAGGGAAATGTTTTGAGTTTTTTTTTTTTTCAAAAATGAAAATTTGACTAATTTGTCAATCATTTTGGAAAACTTTGAAATAGTTTGGGTACTACAAAATTGAAAAAATAAAACCCCTGGCACTCCAATACAATCCAGGGTTTGTTCTAGCAACCTCCACAAACTCAGTGTCTAAATATGGCGACTTCTGCCCTTTTTTCCTCAAAATAAGGCGACTTTTGCTCATTTTTCCCAACAAAAAAACCCCTTTGTACAATTAGCAAGGGATTTTTCTGTTGTTGTAATAGTGCGAAATTTCTCCAAAATAAAATAAAAACTCAATACAACGATTAGTTACCTAATTGGGGGTTATGCCAAATATGAACAAATAATTTGAAACGTGAACATTTTTCGAGAAAATAATAGGGCGTGTACGTATTTTCTTAAATATATACTAGTGGGTGCCCGTGACCTTCGGCCACTTTGGTTCATGTTTTAGTTTTTTTTAGAAACTTTTAACTTTTTTATTTTTTTATTTTTTATTTTTATTATTATTTTGTTTTTTTTTCATTTTTTTATATATAAGATTTAAACCCCCATGCGCTTTTTACTGCTGCGTACATTTTTCTCTTCGCCAAAAGCTCTCCATCCTACGGTCGTTGACTGGTGCTCGGACCGTCACTTTTCTCTGTGTCCAGTGGTCGGCGGAAATTTGCCTCGAGAATTCCGTCCATTCTTTCCGACGCATTACGATACCTTCATGGATGCATTCTGAACTGCACTTTCCGACAATTAATCATCCAGGTGCAGTAATCTTATATATAATTACAACATGGTGTGTGTGTGTATCTGTATGTCCGTCTTTTACTTTTTTTTTCATTTACTTCACACGTTTTGGGGTCTGTCTGTAAGTCCGTCCAGGTCCTGAAACCCATACCTTTTCGTTTCAGGACTTCCTCTTCCTGTCCCTGGCAGCAAAAGGAAAAACAAACACTGCCCGTTCCCAGTGCAACTTCCTCCTCCTATCCCTGGCAGCAAAAGGAAAATTCGAAACAGGGCAGGGGTAGGGGCAGGGTAGGGCAGGGCGTCCAGGGGAGTAAAAAATAAGAAAAAATAAAAAACAGTGGCCAAAGGTTACAGGCACCCACGGGGGACTTCATAGTGGCCTTTGGCCACGGGCACCCATCATCCTCCTGTCCTTGGCAGCAAAAGGAAAATTCGAAACAGGGCAGGAGCAGGAGCAGGGGCAGGGCAGGGGCAGGGCAAGGTAGGGGCAGGGCAAGGCAGGGCAGGGCAGGGGCAAGGCAGGGGCAGGGTAAGGGCAAGGTAGGGGCAGGGCAGGGCAGGGCAGGGCAGGGCAGGGGCAAGGCAGGGGCAGGGTAAGGGCAAGGTAGGGGCAGGGCAGGGCAGGGCATCCAGGGCAGTAAAAAATAAAGAGTAAAAACTAAGAAAAAATAAAAAACAGTGGTCGAAGGTTACAGGCACCCACGGGGGACTTCATAGTGGCCTTCGACCACGGGCACCCACTAGTATACAAAAAATGCAAAACTTTTCTCTGTGTCCAGTGGTCGCCGGAAACTCGCCTCGAGAATTCCATCCATTCTTTTCGCGCATTAAGATACCTTCCACGATCGTCGATCGGTGCTCGGACCGTCACTTTTCTTTGTGTCCAGTGGTCGACGGAAACTCGCCTCGAGAATTCCGTCCATTCTTTCCGCGCAGTAAGATACCTTCATGGATGCATTTTGAACTGCACTTTCTAGCAGTTAATCATCCAAGTGCAGTAATATACAAAAAATGCAGAACCGACAGCATAATTGTCACGTCACGAACAGACAACGCAATCAATATATAAGATGCCACCTAGTAACCTTTATCGGGGTGACTCTTTAAGATTTGTAATCTTGGTACTCAGAATTTCAAAAAATGGGTTGTGATATTAATCATGGTTCTCAAGAATCTGATGATTGATTCTGATATCTAATAACGGCTTTTAAAAAAATCTAAGTACCAATCACATAACCTTCAATAAAACAGCATGTTCTTTTTTCAATGATTTTTTATTCTGATTAAAAATAAAAACACGACTTCAATTTATTTTTTAAGGAAGAAGTGGAATCAGAGGTTCTTCATTTTCAAATTTCCAGAAAATCAGAACAGGAGGTTATTGCCCAACGGTGACAGATATATGTGGATGGTTAATACATAGTGGGATAGGAATACAATGAAAAAGTGGTTACTGTCCACATGACATACATCCTACATGATGTGCTGCTGGGTTCACTTTGGCGATCTAATTGATGAAAGGACACAAATCTCAATCAAAATTTGTACTCATGTATGACCTAGTTTGAAAATCTTTGAGAAGAATGAAGAACATCCTCATTCTCCAGCTCATCCGGAGTCTGCTTGTTAGGAAATGCATGTTTCAGAGGGTATACAAACCACTCCATCTGCTTTACTGGATGGAAAGCCAAATAAAGTGCACCACTTATTGATTCTTTTGGACACATGGCTTGGCACATTTTGTCAACGGTTCCATTAGATTCCATATCATGAGCATTTCATCTGCCTTACTGGATGGAGAGCCAAACAAACTGCACCATATTATAGGATTCTTCTGGACAAACGGGCTGTCACATTTTGTCAACAATTTGCTTAGTTTCCACAATATGAGCCACTCCATCTGCGTTACTGGATGGAGAGCCAAATAAACTGCGCCCCAATGATTCTTCTACAGACACAGGCTGTCACATTTTGTCAACGATTTGCTTAGTTCCAGATAATGAGCCACTCCATCTGTGTTACTGGATGGAGAGCCAAATAAACTGCAGCCTGTATTATTCTTCTACACATACGGGTTGTCACATTTTCCGGCTGTCACATTTTGTCAACAATTTGCTTAGTTTCCAGATCATGAGCCACTCCATTTGCCTTACTGGATGGAGAGCCAAATAAACTGCACAGCCTATGATTCTTCTAGACACACAGGCTGTCACATTTTGTCAACAATTCCATCAGTGTAGGATAAGGCCCTAGGTCGAAGGCATTACCAGAAGAAGGGCCTGGATGAGATGGAAGCTGAGATAATAATGCCCTTTGGTTGAGGGACTTAAGAAACATAATGCACATGCTGAAAACTAGGTTTATGCTCTTGAAAATGGAATGCACTGATATGTAGTGGACAGATTCCATTTTAGAAGGTTCTCTCCACCTACACTCTCGAATTTTCGGCAGTGCATTCTGTTTCCAGATCATGAACCACCACTTTAGCTGCCTATCTGGATGGAGTGCCAACTAAACCACACCATGTATGATACCATGTATGATTCGTCTGGACACACGGGTTGTCACATTTTTGTCAATGATTCCCTTAGCTTTCACATCCGGAAGGCCATTGCCTATGCTACATGATTTGCTATGACTGAGGCAAAAGAAAGTAGGGGGCTGATGGTGGCTCCAAAGGGCGCGTAGAACATCTGTTGAGGATGCAAATAAACCCCTTCATTGGCCTTAATAGAGGGAGAGCCTAGTAATCTTTACCATCTATGATTACTATGGACAGAAGGACTCCCACAATTTGTCAACGATCATCAGTTTTCGATCTGGAAGCTAGGCCGTTGGGTATGCTAATGATAGTAATGGACTAAAACAGAGTCAGGAACTCAGAGGGGAATAATGTGTAGGTAAGTAAATGCCCTAGGAGTGGCCTAGTGCCAACCTTTCATTATGGAACACCCTGCTCTGAGTCAGGGTTCGTCTTTTCAATTTTGTGATGTAGCTCAAGGACATCATCCATGAGATGATTTAGCCAGATTTCGTTACATACTAGATATGAAAGTGAAAGAACCAAAATCCTTCTATATTCTTGGCTAGCTACAGGAAGTTATCATAAAAATCTGGAAAATTTGGGTCATCTTTTTCATGAAATATCCTTTGCATAGGTCAAAATCATTTTATTCAGATTGACATTTGGAAAAATTTTGCTAAAAAAAACACTACTGTTAGGGCATTGTTTGACATAATGTCATCCTTGCTTTTCTAGTTTTGTTCATAGTACCCCGCAGCCAGGAAAACTTTTCACTTTCTGAAATGTTCCAGCACATTAGAGATATTCAGAAAGTTAGGAACACATTAGAGATATTTGCAAAGTTAGTAAAACCCAGAGCAAAATCCCTGGTTAAACTCAGGGTAACAATCAAAGTGCAAGATGAGATTGTGCCAAAGGAAAATAACAAAGGAAAAAACTCAAATGTCTTCCTCAACCCAAAAGAACTTGAGTTTCTTTCTATCTCTTTTGTTTTGCATGTGTCTACCTATGTGCCTACTTAGGTTATGGGGTGTTTAAGGGCTACTTAAAGGATTACACAATTTACTTTAACGATTAGGTAAGGATTTTCTAAGTTAGGGAACTTTAAAGTTATTTAAAAAGATATCTAAGATTGATTCATAGCATAAAAGAAAGCTACATAAGCCTACCTCAGGGGTTATCTAAGGTAAGGGCTATCAAAAGTTTACATAAAGGGTTACATAAGGTCTATCTTGAAGATTACCTAGGTGCCTACCTAAGGGGTTATCTATTGTAAAGGCTCTCAAAAACTTACATAAGGTTTATTTTGAAGGTTATTACCTAGGGAAACACTTAGGGGGTTATTTATTGTAAGGGCTACCAAAAACTTACATAAAAAGTTACAAAAGGTCTACTTTGCAGGTTACCTAGAGAAACACTAAGGGTCTACCTAGGGGGTTATTTATGATAAAACTTACATAAAGGGTTACATAAGGTCTAACTAGAGGGCTATCTAAGGAAATACCCTCTAGGTAGACCTTATTAATCTCTTAAGTAACCATTAAGTATCCCATAACCTACAAAAGATGACTTGTAAAATTCACAAGACATCCTTTGTTTGTTAATGTCATCAAGATTAGTAGTTGATTTAGGTGCAAGCAATTCTTGTAGCCTATTATTAGTTTTAGCCATTGTAACTTGCATGGAATTTAGAGGAATACAAAGTTTTTTCGTCTTCAATACAGGTTCTATTTCCCAATGGGTCTTAGTCTTGTGAATCCCCAAACAGGACAAAGTGGACTCTTTAGATAATTAAAAATGTAAGCTGGATCACAATGATATTCATCAGAAGAGAATGTGACTTGAAACAACACAACACTTGTAGTGACTATGAAATAAACTGAGTCAAAGAAATTAAAGCAACCTTGAAGCAACCTTGATCGCCACAACCCTTTGATTGAGACACACTAGCTAGCATTGCTTTGTTTTCATCCCATTGCAACACCCCAGCAGCTACAAACACTGCAACCCAATTGCAAGAAAGAAATCCTTATTAACCTTCAACATGCATATTATTGTCTCTTCATCAATAAGGCCATAATTTACCATCATCATCTCATAATTGTCATTCAAGAGAGATTCTACCTCTCACCTAAGATTTTTAGTGTTGGTTGGATTTTCGAAGAATGGATGAAAATTTAATATCATACATACCTACTCCAAATGTGTACATGACAAGAATGAAGATTTTTTCTCTGATGGCACCACTCCTAACCCAGCCCATTTGAGTGATCACAGGAATAATCCTAAATTGCAGAAAACAATAAAATAGTGTCAAATTGGTACTCTTGGAAGATTATCAAACTGACCTAATACCATGTTTTTATTATTACTATTATTTTGGAAGGCTAAGACACAATCTTTCCCGATAACAAGATGGTCAAGGAAACTTATTACTTGAGAACCCAGAGGAAGAGCAAAATTTCAGTACCATTATTTTTACCAGGGCTGTGAATTGCACCCCAAACTGCAAAACATTAATTATCACACACACGAGATCATGTTACCCTGAATACCCCAAAAAAAAAAGAACTCTGAACAAGAAGAAGACCCATTCATATTTTGGAAAATCTAATAAAAATTTCCAAAGCACTGTCAAATGCTTGCAACTAAATATTATCTCCATTAATTTGCTTCTTCTGGAGTTATCAACAATAACTTGAGATTTTGCCTAAAATAATAAAAATAATAATGTATTAGTCTAAATGTATCTTGGATCTAAAGAATCAAATTAAAAGGGGGAGGTGGATGGGTAATAAATAAACTTCCAATACAAGATGAAAGGAAGAGTACTGACAAATATGTGGAAAAAAAAAACCCAAACATGAAGGCCTGGAACTTCAATCCCTGAGAGCAATTTTGATCTTGTAACACCTAATTAAATTTGATATTCAATCCTGATAATTCCACAACAAAATTGGGTAAGATTGATTTTGGGAGAAGAAAATTGATGAAGGATTTTGTTTGTTGATTCATTTGATTAGTTTTTGAACAAGAAATTGCTATTATTTTGGAGAACTAAATTTGTAGGAAGACTTAAACATAGTTTTGTTGTTGTACATACCTTTGTTGTTTAGATTTGCTTGACTTTGGATTGTGTTCAGAGCCATCCAATCAGCCTATGAGTTTTTAAAAACTCAAGTACAGTAGTGACCAAAAAGAATTCAAGGCTGCCGCTTCTATTTTTGTTACCATGACCATCGACTCCGACGTTGTCGCCATCTCTTTCATGGATTGAATCATCATGATTGTTCACATGTGTACATTCACCAATTGTGCATACAAGTAGCCTAGTGCAACAAAACGCCCAAAAAAAGCCTCTGGAAAGCTTGAATTCATTTTCTAAATCCTGAGCTTGAAATCGTAAGTTTCCATATTCAATCCATCTAGACATAATTGTTTAGAACCATACAGCTAGGCCTGGAAGATGTGTATGATCATTCCTATTTTCTTGGGTCAAGAACCTTAGAACTTCTATAATGAAGAAATGAGGACTTTCCTTCACTCATGGTTGCCCCCCTCCATAATATACATCAGATTTGAATATTTTCTCCTTATTGATAGTGTAGAGCAACATCAAACCCAAGTTCCCATATACAATATCTAATAATACAAAATATCCCTGACTTCATATGCATTATGTCTTGTCCCTACAAAGGAAAAAACATACTCACTAAAAATTGAACAGGTCAATGGAGGAAATAGGATTCTAGCTCAATACACCCCAAGATACTGCAAATGCATAGGGGCGAGTCTCATCGCATGGCAAAGACAATGAATGCAAAGCTTACTAATTACAAAATACCATATGCTTGTACATCATCCATCTGCCAATAGAGAACTGGCAAACTGAAAGAACACATTTCAGACTTCTGGAAGTTTTGTCAACACTCTGTCTACTGATTTCACACCAGGTCCTTGGAGAGCTCTGTCCTCGTAGTAATGTATGTGGCTCATAGCATGGTTGATGAAAAAAAGTACTTCATATTTTTGCTGCCTGAACGTCATCAAACTTCCTATGGAATGGATGTCTCGGTCAGTTTTGAATTTGTATAAACGAGCCTCCTCTCTATCCAACGGAAACCATTTGCCAATAATGGTTGGCCAAAGAGTTTTGTTTATGCCAGCATGGATAAATTGTCTTTTCCCTCTAGCCTTTACATCGACAATTTCTTCAGGGTAGAGAAAATTAAAAACTAAAGAACCTGCACACTCTAGCTGATTCACATTAAAACCAGAAAATTGAGTGCTTGAAGTCTCAACAGTAACTGCAAGGGCATGACTATCAGCAATTGTGTCTGTCACTTCCAAAGTCCCTTGAGCTTGAATTCCAATGGGTACCACCGGTATTTGAACTTGCACATTAGCCTGACTTGCTATTTGGTTTGCACAAGACATTGAACCTGTGAATGTTTCTGTCATTGCTCTTTTCATAACATCTATTGCAACCACAGTTCCAGGTGAAACATGGACAGCTTGAGGATTCTCACAAGTTAGAGAAATTGTGATATTATCATGACAATACCCCAAATCCCAATCTCTATGTAATGTAAGTTGACCCCCACCCAAATCACATCTAGTCTCTGTTGTGGTGGTTATCTTACGTTCTCCTCCAAGAATTTCAAACTTGAACTTAAGCCAAGGGGCTATTGTTGCACCTTTTATCCAACAATCTGGTTGAACCTGCCGGTTTGACAACCCTTCATAGAAAATGCCCCCAACTTCCGGTATAACAATCACAGTCAAAGACTTATTCTCATTTGAGTCTTGTGGTCCTTTTGCTTGAAGAGATTCAAAACGCAATTGAAAATCACTTGATTGCTGATCTCTTTGTCCACCAACTTCTGTAGGTCCACTTGAGGGACCCCCTTGACCATTCTCAATACCTTCCACAAGTTCACCTGAATTACCTCCTTGTGAACTTTCTCCAACATCCATAGGATCCATAGGTTCACTTGATTTACCTCCTTGGTCAGTCTCTCCTCCACCTTCCATGGTTTCAAGTAAAGGACCCCCATGATCATTCTTTTCACCTTCCAAAACTTCACTTGAAATACCTGATGGATGTTGGAAATTTGAATCTTTAGCATTTTCACTAAGCCCCATCTTTTCAGCAAGCTCAAATATACATGGAAACATTTCACCAGTTTGGTTTTGGTTATCCTCCATGTACACACGATTGTTTTCAAGTCTAGATCGCACCAAGCCAACCCCAAAACTTTTGGATGATTGTTCTGGTGTCAAATTGCACATTGAAAGTTTAGGTGGGGGCTTCGAAATGGGTATTCTCATTGGTGAAAAACTTGTTTCCTTCCACAAGTCAGACCACAAGTGCTCACCAATGTGCTTGACCACTACCCCAAATTGCTTTGTCACCACAACTTTGGACCACTGTAGGCCCACCCCTACAACTTTTGACATGTCTTCAGCCTGTTTGAAAAGGAATTCTATTGAATCAGCCCCTTCAAATTTTCCCTTTCTTCCCATAGTAAGAATTGACTCATTTTCCATTTCTGGAAGCCCAATTTGGAAGCAATTTTCTGGTGTGTCACCTATTCCAATTGTTGACAACTTAAGTTCTTGTTTGAGATGACCATTAGTCTCAAATGGAGAACCTGGCAACCCAATTCTGCATCAACAACACAAGATACATTCCCTTTAAAAACATGTCTTTTTACAACTGGACACATTCCAAAACATTCCCATGTGCAAATTAAAGAATTTTATCTATCTTTGTATCAACAAATTCAAAGGGGACAGCCACCAAAAATTTAGATTTGTCCATTTTACACAACTGACTTGAGTCTAGTAGTTTGAATGATAACTAAAAATTTAAGCATTAAGTTTGTCTTCGGCAAATAAAATGTTTGTATCTTGTCAAATTTTCTAAAATTCTGAAATGCCAATGAAATACATCATGACCTTTACTCTTACATGCAACACATGCCCACATACTTTGCAGACGTGAATAATGTCCACATTGGCAACCACACAGACATCAAGAAACAAGAGCACTGTATATCAAGTATATTAGGTATGTACTGTCCATACTTGTTTTGTGCATGCTCCAAAGCAACTTGCAATATTGCGGGAAGGCATATCGTAGGCAAACCACAAACAACAAAGGGGGCCCATTCATAAACTTTGCACTTAGCCTTAAGCATTTGAAGCATGGTGGCACGCAAAGATGAAGATACATCCTTTCCACTCCTAAGTTCTTGATAAAAACCTTTCATCAAATCACAAGTAGATGAATCATCCACTTTCCATTGTGAGACAACAACACAAGGAACCCCTGCAATCATTAACGCTCGAGGCAAGTTCAAAACTCCCTCTGCCATGATTTTTCCTCTTGCACTGTCACATGCACTTAGAACCACCATATGAGCTCTCCATTCAAATCCACATCCACTAATGCTTTCTGACTTAAGTACGTCATCTGCATATTTTGAGATTGGGACAAGAACTTTATTAAACATCCCTTCACTATGATTTGATATTTGAGCTTCTTCTTCATGAACATCCACCATTTTGTTCTCCAACGACAATCCTCCCACTTTGGTTTCAACATTGTCATAATGACAAATTGCACCATCTTGAAATTTAACCAACACTCCTTGCCTTGTAGTATCTGCTCACGGAATAAAGCCTTTTAGATTCAAAATTGCAGGTAAATTGTTCAACTTTTGGTAGGTCATGTTGTTGGACTTCATGGAAAGATAAAACTACATTGAGTAGCCATACCCAATTGACATCCATAGTACCATTGCACATTTTCTTTTCACAATATTCTTAATAATAGATGTATAATAATCTATTTGTGTGTGGCAACCAACCATATACATGTAAAAAAAGTGTTCGCATGTTAGCCTTTGATGTCACTAACAATGTGAAGATTCTGAACGTACCATAGTTTTGTTGAGACGGTGAAGGAGGTGAAGCCAATATAATGGCACCCTTCTTGATGTTTTTGTTGTCATCTTGACCAATGCCATGTGCTGCTATGTGGAAAACCACCTGCTTAACACCACTCTCCGATGGATATTTTGCCCATTTCAAAACTTCAGATGGAGTTGCTTTAGTTCCCATCAATTTCACCACATGTTCTTTACCAAACAACTTTTCAATGAACTCCACCTCTTCACCGGTCCCCTTGAGAGGCATTTGAAACATTTTCAAGTTTCCAGTTGCCTTATCATGACTTTGAGGAAACTCTTTGTATGCTGGGTCTCCAACTGCAACTATGGTACCAACGCTTGTATCAGGTAGGATATCTTGATCCACTTCTTTCAATCGTTCGCTACATTGCTGAAGGATCTTCAATGATGGTGTAACACTGATGGTGTGGCTTTGAATAAGGTAGCCTTCTCCAACAAGAGAATCAGGCTTTCGTAGGGCAGCAAATGGAACATCACTGAGTAGCTGCACACAAACAAATTGCAATTTGACAAAGTCATAATGCCAAGGTATCTATAGAAACAAGTTTTACAATTGTGGAAACATTGTTTTTCAAGATCTTGAATGTAGATTGGATATTCACACATGCATGTCTTGAGACGACTTTTTAAAAATGGTTTTGAAATTCTTTTCTTTTAACTAACTCTAGTTGGTTCAATCCCCTCTTCACCTATAAACTATGCTAGCTAGGGCTTTGATATCAATGGTTGTAGGTTTGGTTAAGTTTACCACATTTTGACTAATGCCCTCTATGTGACTCAAATGTCTTCTATCACCAAGTTTTCTTGTTCCATGTAATTGGGCATGTCCTCACAATTTATGACAATAAACCATGAACTACAGAGTTCCATGAAAGTGTGAAGTCATTCAACATGGACAAGACCATAAACCTTTAGGCTTGAAGTGCTTTTGAGGGAAAAAGAAGGATTTTACCATTCAGAAGATGTGTTTTTAGACAATGATCTATTTTCAATTGGACAACAACATGCAGTCTCAGGTGTCACATCTCTTGAGTTGAAAAGCAAGTCAACATAAACCAAACTTCAAGATCAAGATTTTGCATTGTCATCCACAAAGTTACATACCTCAGGTGCAACAATTATTAATTTATCCTCTGGCTCCATGCCCTCCAAAAGTTTCTCAACAGGGCTGATGAGCATCTCATACATCCATTCCAAAGATGCATTCACATCACTTTCCAAGTCTTCATTGCCAGTTGCCTTTGACCCTTGAGAAAACATCTTTCTCAACTTTTCCAATTTATCCCGCAAAAGAGGTGTGAAATTGTTGTTCAGGATTTGCATGAAGACCTCATCCTCCTAAAAAAACAATTTTGGGTTGAATCAAGATCATGATATGTAGGTGTGAAATCCTAACTTTTTATTCAACAGGGAAGTCCTGGACCTCATCCTTGATGGTCAATGCCAAAAATAAGTTTGAGTTTCAAAGATTGGAGAGCAATCACACTATCAATCAGAGTTATTTTTGCCACCCTTAAGAGAAAGATTCATTACAAATGTTTATGGAATTGACAGGATCTCATATTTGCAATAAATGATGGAAGTTGAGAATATACCTTTGTCATAACATAAACAAAATGGAGATCTTTTTCTGAGAAATAATACTCCAAAACAAAAGTTCCTGGTCCACATGCAGCTCGGCTTGACTTGATAGTGTTCCAGGCCACATCATCCACTAGGTCAAACTCCCGCAGCTGCTGTATGTCAGATGTTGATAACTTGTCAGGAGCAAGCTGAAAATGAATGGCCTGGGTACGTCCCCTCTCTGCCCACACCAGAGACTGTATCCAAAATCCTTTCAACACCAAGGACTCTGCACCTGCCCGTTCTGCCATCAAGGACTGGCTCCAAAGTTTTTGCAGCCTGTCTGGAAATTTGATGTGATCAGTGCTTTCAAGAGTGCATCCATGACGTGCAATCCATGATGCAAAATAATGAAATTGCAACAGGTAGTACAGCTCCTTATACATCTCGTGCACAGCTATCCAAAGCTCACGATGTTGTCTATATTGAAGCAGTAATTTGGCAAGGCACTCTGCAGCCTGTTTCCCAGAGTGAAGTATGGCCGGGGCTGTCTCATTTACATCAACTGGGAGCCCGATATTTGAAGATTGCTTCAAAAACATAACTTGTCTGTCCTTCTCATGATACAATTTGACCAGATCCAAAATGTTCAGAGGGTCACAATTGCCAATGGCAAATTGAAAATCACGTGTATTATTGTGATATTTTTCTGTCCACAACTTTGCATTAAAGAAGTGGCTTTCATTCAGCGAGCCCCTTACATAGCTCTGCCTATATTCAATTTGGAAGTGTTCAGCCAGTTTCCGATAAGACTTATCGACTTCACTAACTCTACCCCCCAGTTTGAAGCACTCTTCAAAGCAAGACTCCGCTTTCTCCAACCTGCAAACATGGTAGTGTGAGTTCACATGAATGACATTGCCTCTGCCCAAATATATTTGAAAATGCAGACAACCAAGAAATTTCAAATTATGACCTTTACTCTTACATGCAACACATGCTCACATACTTTGCAGACATAAATAATGTCCACATTGGCAACCACAGAGACATCAAGAAACAAGAGCACCCTATATCAAGTATATCAGGTATGTACTGTCCATACTTGTTGTTTAGTGCATGCTCCAAAGCTTCTTCTTGCTTTTTTTTAATAGCTGTTATATCACATTTTCCCTCCAATTCTTCTTGTTCCAGTTTTTTAAACTTAAGTTTTTCGTGTTTGCAATGTTTTACACGGTTCGTAGTTTCATCTCCCTCCTCAACTTTTCCTTCATATTTTCTTGGTGCCATTGCATTGTTACAGAGTTCCAGCATGCCGTAAATAAGTGTTGGGTAGTTAGACCTGCGGCGATCCTCTGCTGCTGGATGATCCCCAGGCTCTGCCTTCAATGTGTTGCTTATAGCTTCCAGAACTATTTTTGCCTCCTCCCAATCCATTAGAAATGTCAATGAAATGGCCTCATTCATTTTGGATTTGTAATCCATCATACCAGGATAACTTTTTTGGTAAATCTTGTTGCCTTCCCGTGCCCATCGCAATATCTCTTCCTTATAACCATAGTAAAGGTAGTGCTCCTGGATACTCCAACATAGAAAATACTCATCTCCAGTGATTGCAAACTCCTTCCACAGGTGCTTCTGTTTTTTCACCTCAGGATCAAACATTGAAACTCTTGGTTTTCCTTGTAAAGGAATAATTGATTCTAGAGTATTATTCACGACTGTGACCCAATTAGGGTCCAACGACATTTCCTCACAATCTGGCTCTGAAGCCCAAAGGTAAATCAGGTTACGGTAATTATCCAACACATGATGGCGGAGATCTAGTGCTCCTGGCATCTGATAGCATAGTAAAACATAAGATTGAGCTGCAAATCTGAAAGCATCTCCAAACTTCTTGAGACAAAATCCCAAGAGATTGGCCAACTGAAGGTTGACCCAACACAACAACCAATAATAAGAGACCCAATCTGCTGCCCACAGACTTGAAGGTCTCACAAGATTTAGGCAGCGTTCCCACTCCGCCTTTGCTGCAGCCCAATCGCTTTTCGATATAGCTGTTCGTGCACAGTCATGACATTCCTTGCATGCAGTGCCAACTCTTGCACATATATTCTGAGAGTGGTTCCAAAAGGCAACTTCTCGTTGAAATGTATCTTGTGGTTGACGGACGCCATTACCACCAAGGTCCATGTCTGAATGCAGGTTAAACTCTTGACAGGTCGTCCTGCTTGCAATCCAGATGCCTGTCACCTAAACCATGGACTTTATTTCAATTGTCAGAATCACTTGAAACAATGAGCAGAGGGTATGACTGGCGTATGCCAACACTGATCCACAACAAATCTAATTTGACAAAGCACTTTGTAACTTGTGTGATAGTCATAGAATGCTTGAGAGAGCTACTTATGCTGCCAATGCTTTCATCAACAAGCAAACTTATTGTGCCTCTTGTAACCAGATCTAAGAATGGTTTTACACACGTGTACATAAGGAGCTAATCTGTTTCATATGCTACCTACAGGTTCACATGTGGAGTTTTGTGGGGGGAATGCCCAGAAACTCTTTTGAGGCCAGGTCCTAAAACAAGTGCAACTTTTCAACCAGGGTATGAACAGGTGGCAAGCCATACATACCTGGTGGTTGTGTAATTTGATTTAAGATGTAAACTCCTTTTTTTGATTCCACATGCTGTCAGTCCAATTTGATGAGCTGCTGGCTCTAACCTGATTGCCCAAGATTTCTCAGATATCTCTGCATCATTTGAAGACCACACAGTTTCACAACCCACATCAGCTTCTGTTCTTCACTTTTTGCTTTGCATCATTCTTGGTTTTAGGATGAACTGACAGCATCAAAGGCAAAGGCTCAGTCTGGGCCTTGCTATCCTTGAGAGGTAGACAAGCCTATTGTTCTTTCTCTCTCTCTCAGTAGTACATCAATACTCTCAACACCACTTCACAGTTGTCTGGACATTCAGATCCACTCTTTCCTCCACAGCTTTTCTCTCTTGAATCAGAACAGCTTGGCTCAGCTCAGCTCTTCTATGCAAAGCACAACTCTGTTTTGGTCAGTCCTTTAAAGTCTTAGACCAGCATTAAGCTACTGGATGCTTTGATAAAGATAGGGAAGAAAGATCCACAACCCCACATTCACAATGTTTGCTCCATGGTCAAAGTATGCTCCTCAGATTCTGAGGAGATCAATTGCAGGTAATCTTGGTAAGGGGTTACAAATTCCAAATCAGCAGGTGGTAAGGAGCCATGTGATCTATAATTTCTCATTCACATATGGTACAAATCTCCATGTGTCTTATATAACCAAGGATTTTAAACAGGCCTACAACTTGTACAATATTGCTGGGATCTTCTTTTATAACGTTTGACAATATCGCCGGATGTCCAGCACCCTGAGGCACAATCAAATAAGCATTTTCTGCTACATGAAAAAAAAACTTAAGTTCCTAAACCCATATTCCCTGGATTATTCCAATGTCAGAAATTGAAAAGAGAAGAATACATACTTGGGCATGTGGATGCCTGTGACTTATGCAACTGGATTACCACAGAACTTGGTTACAACAACAAAGCCCTGCACCCAATGTGAAGATGGTAAGAAAAAGTGTTGTCATCAACTAGCGCACAAATCTCTGCATTCTAGGACGTGACCAACTTCGGAAAAAGGGGGTTACTAGATCGACGCTCAGTTAAGCTGGTTGGTCTGGAGGATTTGGGGTGTCGTTCTTCATTTTTAAACACGGTTCTTTTGCGGCGAGAAAGATAATAAGATAAGGAATCGTAGCAAGAGAATCAGACTAAGATTATTGGTAGAAAGGCTTCCGCCATTCCTAGACATCAGTACCAACGTTACGCACCCGCTTGCTGCAAGAAGAAGCTGAAGCGGGATTGCACTGTCCGTAGCTCCCTTGCAGCTCGTCGCCCTGACCGCGTCGTAAAACACTGCCTGGATTTTTCGTTTTATATTTTCAGCTCCCTTACCTGCCCTGAAAAAACCTGTTTTCAGCAAGCGAGATCTTCTGCGGTGGAAGGTACCAGTCAGGCTGTACTCGGATCTTCTGACCAGCGGAAGGTACCAGCCAGCCTTTCACTGTTTCCCCAGGTCCATTTTTCACTACTATTTCCATAGACCGGTGTTTTATGTAGGAAAAGGACCCAAGTATAGGCCCTTCCGTGATTTTCGACCTGTTCCCTCGGCCTACCGGCCTGCGGCACAGATCTCAAATCGGAGAAGCGCCTGTACTTCTCCTATACCTGCAGAACCACAGGCAAAGCGCCCCTTTCCAATTGTAGAAGAGAGTAGGGTTGAGGCTGGAGAGATAAAGACCTTGGACTAGGACTCAAAGGCCTAAGGCTAATATAATTTCACACTCAAAGCACTTGTGTGAACAATTCAAAATCAGTGTGTGTGTGTGAGGATAATAACCCAATGCTTTCCATCGTCTGAACAGGTGCACATGAAGCAAGTTGCAGTAAGTATAACCGGTGGGTTCCACAATAAAGGTGTAGAGGGATTCAGGAAGACAGAAATTACTGGAGAAGCAAGCCCCTAGAAGCAGCATGGCAGCTGTGTGCTGAATGTGTAGAGTAACACCCCAGGCCGCGGGAATTGCACGGTGTAAAAGTAGACGGCTATTAAAAAAAAGCCTTTTTTGCCCATGATACCTGGCAGCGAGACTAATATAATTTGAGCCTCCATCCCTTGAGAGATCAAGACAAAATCCGTCGTGTGTGTATGTCTCAGAGGATAATAACCCAATCCACATGCCCATTGTGCAACTCAGGAAAACCATAATGTTATTAAACATGCCAGGCACAAGCCATTGTGCCTAGTGTGCTTGAGAGGAGTTTGGGTGAGCCTGGTTTTGCTACCCCTTCCAATTTTGGCTGGGCTTGGCCAAATTCCTCACATGTTAGGTTACTAGATACAATCGCCTCTACTCAGCAAATTGCATAGTACATACTGGTTTTCATGCGCCCTTTTTTGTCTCTTTTTAAACAATAGACAGGTCTTGTTGAGTCTACCTGACCGAACTTGGGCAACATGGCTATTATGTAAATTTACATGATCATTAGGTGTAGGGTAAAGCCTTAGGGTGAGGGCATTCTCAAAATAAGGGGCTAGGATGAGGCAATAGCTGAGTTGGGCCTTGCATTTTGAGATGTCCCTCACATGGGCTTCACCCATTGTAAAGCAGGAGGCAAAATTTATCACGAGCCAAACCTATGTAGATCATGAGGTGTAGGAGTGGGAGGGATATTAAGCCTGCTTATAAGTGTAAGAACCCTCCCACTATTGAGGAGTAGGCATAATATCCCTCCCA
Organism: Sphagnum tenellum; assembly: GCA_963921925.1. NCBI lineage: Eukaryota > Viridiplantae > Streptophyta > Sphagnopsida > Sphagnales > Sphagnaceae > Sphagnum > Sphagnum tenellum. Next base: position 9,581,315 of record OY998155.1, read on the forward strand.
TCTTCTAATTGGGAGATTAACGGATATAAGGTGCCTTCGAAATACACCACATTTTTTCTCTGGGTGCTTTACGATAAAGAGCAGGCTGGCTGCTGCCGACAGCAGACTCTACCAAGTAAGCAGGCCATCTACAACCCACTGTTTGATGTTGAATACAGGGAATGCCATTGGAATGTTGAAGACTGTGAGGGAAATGTTGCATTGGGATGCTGGGCTGATTTTGTAGCAATAAAGAGTCAAAAGTCGAATCAGTAAGCCTTGACTTTAATGTAAATCCATGAAAACTATTACATAATTGAGTGTGCTCTGTATAAGCCATTTTGCCCCTTGTTTGAAATATTTGGCCTCAGCACACTGAGGGAACCGATATTCCTAATGGGCACCATGCCAGGCGCAATGGCATTTACCTGGCACACTCCATAATATGTAACGCCCACAAGGCTATGTGTTATCAAATAATTATTTTTTTCAAATGCAGAGGCACATTTCGTTTTCACAGGTACATTTTTTTTAAAAGGCACATTTGCTTTTACATTGTTGCTATTATATAATCTACCTTAGGAATCAAATTAAAGCCATGACTTCATGTCAGGTAAGACCCACTGATGAGGGCATTCCCAAAATGCATGCCAGGGCCTTTACTTCAAGAATCCCCTCACCTTCGGGATTTACCAATGTTTTTTTTCACTAAAAATTGCCAAATTGTTACAAGAAAAATAATTCAGGTAAAAATACTAAGTAAATTGAAGGGTATGTAATCAACTTTGGAGCCACAATTATGTTGTCCTCACACCATGAATAGTCACAATTGTGTTGTCCTCGCAACATGAATAGCCACAAATTGTGTTGTCCACACAATGTGAATAGCCACAATTGTACATCAACTGGTTTGTCTAAGCCCATGACTACAAATAGTCTTTTCATTCAATAGTCACTGTAGTGACATGTAAATGCTTTAGTGAAGGGTCTAGCATCACAGGGGCAAATGCAACCAACTACCATTCACACCCTTGAATAATCATCAAGGGTTCTCCAGCATGCAAAGCCTTGATGTCAATTAATTTCTCTTGTGTCATTGAAGTTTCACTGTTTCCTGGTGTGCATCAAGGAGTCTACTTTCTCTACACCTAATTCTCTCAAATCTCAGCTGGTTGCAGCTGGTGTTTAGGTAGCATGCTCAACTTTAATTTGGGAATGGAGAGAAGAGGCTTTTAATTTTTTGCCAGCAGGTCATTTGAGTGTTGAAGTCATGGTTGAAGTTTCAATCCAGTTTGGAGGCATCAACTAGGCCCCTGCAATGCTGGTACTTTTCCAAGATGCCAAATGCCAATGGCACTGCATCACCAGCACGTTGACTATTGAAAGTTCATAAAACACTCAGATGCAGCATTTCCATTTCAGAAAATGCCCGCAGGCTAGGCAGCTGCGTATTGCTAGCACAAGAGCGCAGCAGTCTAATTTCTTTTCACTGTGTAATGTGCTGGTATCTTCACTCTTTTGATTGTGCCATGGTATTGCAAATCTTGGCCTTGCTGACCAATTATAAACAGTGAAAGGAGAACTAGGTTTAGGAGCAGAATTACTTCCTGGTGTGTACGCTACTGCTCCATTGCTGTCAAACTTGGATTATGTGACCCAGTACCACCAGTACACGATCTATGCCTTTTGACTCAGTTATGAATGCCCCACAACTGAGTTACCAAGTTTGAGGTTGGTAACAATTTCTGTAAACCCCTCTACTTCCAACAGATACTACCTTAGGTTAATTTGGTAAGTTTCATAGATACTTTAAGTAGCAAACCTAAGTGGTTACTGTGTAGGTACGTAAGTTGGTAAGGCACTAATTGGTGGGCTACAAGGTAGCTAGACATCAGTGCTAGGTGGTTATTAGAAATGCAAACTAGTAACCTTTATCAGGGTAATTCTTTAAGATTTGTAATCTTGGTACTCAGAATTTCAAAAAATGGGTTCTGATATTAATCATGGTTCTCAAGAATCTGATGATTGATTCTGATATCAAATAACAGCTTTTTTTAAGAAAAAGGCACCAATCAGATAACCTTCAATAAAACAGCATGTTCTTTTCAGTGATTTTTTATTCTGATAAAAAAAAAACAGGACTTCAATGTATTTTTTAAGGAAGAAGCCGAATCAGAGGTTCTTTCATTTTCAAATTTTCAGAAAATCAGAACAGGAGGTTATTGCCCAACAGTGACAGATATATGTAGATGGTTAGTACATAGTGGGATAGGAATATAATGAAAAAGTGTTTACTGTCCACATGGCATCCATCCTACATGATGTACTGCTGGGCGATCTAATTGATGAAAGGACACCAATCTCAATCAAAATCTGTACTCCTGTATGACCTAGTTTGAAAATCTTTGAGAAGAATGAAAAACATCCTCATTCTCCAGCTCATGAAGAGTCTGCTTGTTAGGAAATGCATGTTTCTGAGGGTACACAAACCACTCCATCTGCCTTACTGGATGGCAAGCCAAATAAACTGCACCCTGTATGATTCTTTTGGACACATGGGTTGTCACATTTTGTCAACAGTTCCATTAGATTCCATAGCACGAGCATTTCATCTGCCTTACTGGATGGAGAGCCAAACAAACTGCACCATATTATAGGATTCTTCTGGACACACGGGCTGTCACAATTTGTCAACAATTTGCTTAGTTTCCAGAATATGAGCCACTCCATCTGCCTCACCGGATGGAGAGCCAAATAAACTGCACCCGTATGATTCTTCTACACACATGGGCTGTCACATTTTGTCAACGATTTGCTTATTTCCAGATTATGAGCCACTCCATCGGCCTTACTTCATGGAGAGCCAAATAAACTGCACCCTGTATGATTCTTCTACACACAGGGTCTGTCACATTTTGTCAACAATTTGTTCAGTTCCAGATTATGAGCCACTCCATCTGCCTTACTGGATGGAGAGCCAAATAAACTGCACCCTGTATGATTCTTTTGGACACATGGGTTGTCACATTTTGTCAACGGTTCCATTAGATTCCATATCATGAGCATTTCATCTGCCTTACTGGATGGAGAGCCAAACAAACTGCACCATATTATAGGATTCTTCTCGATAGATGGGCTGTTACATTTTGTCAACGATTTGTTTAGTTTCCAGAATATGAGCCACTCCATCTGCCTTACTGGATGGAGAGCCAAATAAACTGCACCCATATGATTCTTCTACACACATGGGCTGTCACATTTTGAGAACCATTTGCTTAGTTTCCAGATCATGAGCCACTCTATCTGCCTTACTGGATGGAGAGCCAAATAAACTGCACCCTGTATGATTCTTTTGGACACATGGGCTGTCACATTTTGTCAACGATTTGCTTAGTTCCAGATTATGAGCCACTCCATCTGCCTTACTGGATGGAGAGCCAAATAAACTGCACCCTGTATGATTCTTTTGGACACATGGGTTGTCACATTTTGTCAACGGTTCCATTAGATTCCATATCATGAGCATTTCATCTGCCTTACTCGATGGAGCCTTACTGGATGGAGAGCCAAATACACTGCACCCTGTATGATTCGTTTGGACACATGGGTTGTCACATTTTGTCAACAGTTCCATTAGATTCCATATCATGAGCATTTCATCTGCCTACTGGATGGAGCCTTACTGGATGGAGAGCCAAATACACTGCACCCTGTATGATTCGTTTGGACACATGGGTTGTCACATTTTGTCAACAGTTCCATTAGATTCCATATCATGAGCATTTCATCTGCCTACTGGATGGAGCCTTACTGGATGGAGAGCCAAATACACTGCACCCTGTATGATTCGTTTGGACACATGGGTTGTCACATTTTGTCAACAGTTCCATTAGATTCCATATCATGAGCATTTCATCTGCCTACTGGATGGAGCCTTACTGGATGGAGAGCCAAATACACTGCACCCTGTATGATTCGTTTGGACACATGGGTTGTCACATTTTGTCAACAGTTCCATTAGATTCCATATCATGAGCATTTCATCTGCCTACTGGATGGAGCCTTACTGGATGGAGAGCCAAATACACTGTACCCTGTATGAATCTTTTGGACACATGGGTTGTCACATTTTGTCAATGGTTCCATTAGATTCCATATCATGAGCATTTCATATGCCTTACTGGATGGAGAGCCAAACAAACTGCACCATATTATAGGATTCTTCTGGACACACGGGCTGTCACATTTTGTCAACGATTTGCTTAGTTTCAGGATTATTAGCCACTGCATCTGCCTTACTCGATGGAGAGCCAAATAAACTGCACCATGTATGATTCTTCTACACACATGGGCTGTCACGATTTGCTTAGTTCCAGATTATGAGCCACTCCATAAGGCTTACTCGATGGAGAGCCAAATAAACTACACCCTGTATGATTCTTTTGGGCACATGTGTTGTCACAGTTTGTCAACAATTTGCTTAGTTTCCGGATTATGAGCCACTCCATCTGCCTTACTGGATGGAGAGTCAAATACACTGCACCATGTATGATTCTTCTGGACACACGGGCGTTCACATTTTGTGATGATTTGATTAGGTTCCAGATTATGAGGGACTCCCTCTGCCTTAATGGATGGAGGGCCAAATAAATGCACCATGTATGATTCTTCTGGACACACGAGTTATCAGATTTTGTCAACAATTCCATTAGTGTAGGGTAAGGCCCTAGGTCGAAGGCATTACCAGAAGAAGGGCCTGCCTTAGATAGAAGCTGAGCTAATAATGCCCTTGGTTGAGGGCCTTAAGAAATGTCATGCACACGTCAAAAACTAGGCTTATGCTCTTGAAAATGGAAGGCACTGACATGCAGTGAGTGGATGTCAGATTCCATTTTAGAAGGTGCTCTCCGCCTACACTCTCAAATTTCCAGCAGTGCATCTGTTTCCAGATTATGAACCACCACTATGGCTGCCTTTCTGGATGGAGTGCCAACCCTTCATTATGGAACACCCTTCATGAGTCAGGGTTCTTCTTTTCAATTTTGTGATGTAGCTGAAGGCCATCATCATCCATGAGATGATTTAGCCAGATTTGGTTACGTACTAGATATGAAAGTGAAAAAACTAAAATCCTTCTATATTCTTGGCTACCTACTGGAAGTTATCAAAAATCTGGAAAATTTGGGTCATTTTTTTCATGAAGTATCCTTTGCATATGTCAAAATCATATTTTTCAGGTTGACATTTGCCAAAATTTTGTCCAAAAACACACTACTGTTAGGGCATTGTTTGACATAATGTCATCCTTGCTTTTCATTGTTTTGTTCATGGTACCCCACAGCTAGGAAAGCTTACGCTTTCTAAAATGTTCCCACACATTAGAGATATTCACAAAGTTAGGAACACATTAGAGATATTTTCAAAGTTAGTAAAACCCAGAGCAAAATCCTGGGTTAAACTTAGCACAACAGTCAAAATACAAGATGAGATTGTGCCAAAGGAAAAAACTCAAATTTCTTCCTCAACCCAAAAGAACTTGAGTTTCTGTCTATCTCTTTTGTTTTGCATGTGTGTACTTATGTGCCTACTTAGGTTATGGGGTATTTAGGGCTACTTAGGGGATTACACAAAATTTACTTTAACAATTAGGTAGGGATTTTCTAAGTTAGGCAATATACTTTTAAATTATTTAAAAAGACATCTAAGATTGATTCATAGAATAAAAGAAAGCTACATAAGCCTACCTAAGGGGTTATCTAAGGTAAGGGCTATCAAAAAGCTTACATAAAGGTTTACATAAGTTTTATCTTGAAGGTTACCTAGGATCCTACCTAAGGGATTATCTATTGTAAAGGCTATCAAAAACTTGCATAAAAGGTTACATAAGGTTTATTTTGAAGGTTACCTAGGGAAACACTTAGGGAGTTATTTAGTGTAAGGGCTATCAAAAACTTACATAAAACGTTACATAAGGTCTAGTTTGCAAGTTACCTAGAAAAACACCTAAGGGTCTACCTAAGGGTTATTTACAATAAAGGTTATCAAAACTTACATAAAGGGTTACATAAGGTCTACCTAGAGGGCTATCTAAGGAAACACCTTCTAGGTAGACCTTATTAATCTCTTAAGTAACCATTAAGTATCCCATAACCTACAAAAGATGACTTTTGTAAAAATTCACGAAACATCCTTTGTTTGTTAATGTCATCAAGATTAGTAGTTGATTTAGGTGCAAGTAATTCTTGTAACTTATTATTAGTTTTAACCATTGTAACTTCCATGGAATTTAAAACAACTTTCCCTTGGCCAAGTTCAAATGTCATCTACTACTTTTCTTTTTCAAATTCACCATTTCAGCCATAGAGGAGTCCAACTCCAACCCAACAATGTTCATCAACTCCCCCATTCTAATTTGTTCTTTTCAAAACAAGGTCAAAACAAAGGTTGACTTCTCCAACCTTCCCACCACTAACAATAGATTCAAACTCTTCTTTCACCTTCCTCTCCCCTTTTGTCAAATCCTTTACACCTTCTTCAATCTTCATTTCAACTATAGTTTTATTTAACAAAATATCTTTCTTCTCAATGCAATTCTCCATCCAAGAAAGCCATTTTTACCTTTGGTTGGTGTTGGTATCATGACCAAATCCTACCCAACTGAATTTCTTACCTTTCACCATCTTTATAACAATCCCCCTAGCAAATTCCTTCCCAATCAATTTACTTTTAGGGAAATCAATTTTACCATAAAGAATTGGATTTTAATTTTTTTGATTCTATCCACCATTCGACCATTATCACAATCATCATTTAGTAACCACTCCTTCCCCAAACCATCCCAAATATTTCTTTGAGTTAACTTATTGGACATCTTTGTTTCTTATCCTATGGGGGTTGATTCGTTCATTTGATTCGTTCATTTGGCAATTTATACTTATCCTTGAAAGCATGGAGATCAATGGCAACAAAAGGTTAGTTTCTTGTTAGCTTTCTAATTTTTATATCCATATCTTTTAAAAAAATTTCCTCCACCATAATCTAAATAACATATATATCACATTCATTAACCATTGGTTGATCATTATTTAATCAACTAATCGTGATGAAGACATAATATAAACACAAAACCTCAAGCATTAAACCCATTATTTCCTACATGATTTTTTTAATCCTTCTTGAAATAATACATGTTTTATCATGTAGAACATATGACTAGCTCTTGGTTATTAATTCAAAGAAAATAAATCCCACATGTGGGTGCAACATACTAACATGTACCATTAACAATCGTAACCACTCCTTAATTTTTTTGAATTTTGGATTGTAAAAAACATATTTATAACTAAAATATTTTTTATAAAATTTTATTGTGCATACATTATGTGATGCACTCCCAACTTTTTTGAGGGACTCAAATGTGAGTCCCAAATAGAAAATAATGGAAGAATAAGGAGTTGGGCCACACTTCCTAGCTCGCGCACTTTGGAAGGGTGGAAGGGCATGCTAAAGTTCTGAGATGAGACTAGGAAGAGTTGACAAGCTTTAATTACTCACACGGACTTGCACAAAACCAACACAAAGTGATTAGTGCATAGTTGAAACACCTTTGGTGTTAAGACAAACCACGAGCAACATGAACACACAAGACTCACCATGGCCCAGACTTAGGATAAGCCACCACCTTCCCCCTTATAATATACTTTGTTGCTGGCCATAGAGCCCACACCCAAATGGTTTTTTTTCTCAAGACTCCAAAGTGAGAGTCTCGAAATTGCCTAAGTTGGGACTCTCGCAATTTTGGAGGCCTATATTTTTAGGAGTAGACCTCCAATTGAGATGAGGTCTGAAAAAAAGTTATAGTTTTTGTCGAAAGCTTTTGAATGATATGTCACATGTTGTCTGCATATAAGTAAATTGGATCAATTCCCAACTTTTTGTGGTCGGGAGTCAAATCGGCAATTTGACTCCTAGCCTTTCTTTTGGCCATAACTTTTGTTTCAAATATTCAAATGAGCAATGCAAGCCCATTTTAAAAATTTACATTCCAAGAGCTTTCCAATGATATAAAAAACACCACAAGCCATTGAGTTTTGACCCCTAAAATTGCCCTCTGAGAATTTGGGAATTCACTGAAACTAACGCGCCCCCAAGTTCCTTGTTAGACCCAAGTAGTTGAGAATTGCGGAATAGTTGGAATTTGGTGCCGCTCCTAGCTTTTAGCACTATAGGGGGTAAGAGGGGCGTGCTAAAAGCTTCAGAATTAGACTAGGAAGAAGACAAGCTTACTTAGTTATTGATCATGCATCTAAAACCAACCACAAGTTGGTTAAAACTCATTCTGCACTCTTTTGGTGTTGAGACACGCCACGGGCTACCTTGGACTCACTTGATTCACCATGGCCCGGACTCAAAGGAGGCCACCACCATCCCCCATGTAGTATTCTCTGCGTTCCTCCACCGCACCCACACCCGAATGGCCTTTTGTCCCGGGACTCCCAATGTGGAGTCTGGAAACTGTCCCGGTTTGGACTCCTGGGACTTTGGGCCATCATAACTTCTCGCCCCGACCTCCGATCGGGACGAGGTCTAAATAAATTTTGTAGCTCTCCTTGAAAGCTTTCCAACACCATATTGCACTCCCCCAGCGCACATCAAGATCGGGTCGATTCTTGACTTTTAGTGGTCGGGAGTCAAATTGCCAATTTGACTCCCAATTTGACTCCCGGCCCTTCTTTTGCCCATAACTTGGGCTGCAGATGTCCAAGTGACTCATGCGAGGCCATTTTGGACATCTACACTTCAAGACCTTTCCAATGATATAAAGAACACTTCAATGCAAGGTGTTTCGACCCTTGCGATCAAGCTCTGAGTTTTTGGGAGTCCCGGAGGACTCCAAGTCCCCAACTTTAGGAGTGTGAGTTTCATCCTCACACTTGTCCCAAAGTGGGAGTTGCTTTGGGAGTGTGAGGGTTCACTCCCTCACACTTTCTTACAATCTTGAAAGCATGTAATGTGATTCTTAGGCTTCCTCTTAGCCTGCAACCTTATAACCCCTTTACTTTGGTCGCGAGCCCAAGGCTAAGGTTGTGACATTATGTACATATCATGAGATTTGGAATTAATCTAATGAATAGAAAATATGTAAGTAATATTTTTAAAAACTTGTAACCATTGTTTAAAAATAATTTTGACACTAAAAGCACAATTTGAAAAAACAATTGTGACATTTCTTTTGGATATTTTTTAATATATACCTTGGTGCAATAATATCAGGATTTTTATTTTATTTTTTAAAAGATGTTATAATTTATTTTTTAAAATTATTTACAAAAACAATGAAAAAGAAGTGGTCTAAAAAGGTGGGTGTGTTTCCTTATAGTTTGGTTGGACTAATATAATTTTTAATGTTACAAAATGTCTTCATGACAATTGGACAATTTTTAAGTCTAAGACACATGTTTTCATATTTTGAAGGTACAATATTAATTGTTCATCTCACTACAAGAAATCATAGTTTATTTGATTAGAAAATTAAACCAAAAATAGTCATTTTGACATATGGTCAATTTGACCACTTGGTCATAGTAAACAAATTGATTTGAACACACACAACTTGATTGGTGGTTTTTTTTATTAACCATAAGATGGTCTTTTTGATTAGTCAAATGAGACAAAAAATTGGGCAACCAAAAAAATATAATTAAAAAAATTATACATTCAAAATAATAAAAATGTAATAAATAAATAAGTAATAAGTACCTACCTACCCACCCATGCCATACCTATTCGCCATGGCCTCCTACTTACCTATCCACAACCCATCTAAATATTATACATTTACACACATGTACAAAGTATATATATATATATATACACACATATTCCACATAATATATGTTAGTAAGGGGGATTAAACCTTGGTCTCCATGGCTCCACCAATGTCTTGGCCATCAAACTATCACATCAATTTGTAAAATTATATGATACCAAATGCATTTAACAAGTTTTTCTTTCCACTTCAAAATTTTAATTTTTTCATAAATAAATAAGTAGGTATCTAATTAGGTAAATAGGTAGGTACATGCCTCACTACCTATCTTTTTAAATGTATGTATTTATTTATGTAAAATAAAGGTATGTATGTAGTATGATTGTTAAAAACGGACATGACATAGCCATTTTGCATCATGTGTTGTGTCCACGTTCATCCCATGTTATCCTTGTTATGATTGAACACCAAAAATGGATTTCAGTTGTTAACCCTATTTTGATAAAAAAACTTTCAATCACCAATCTTATGATGATTGAAAATATTTGGTCACTAACCCTACAATGACCAAAATTTGGTCACCAATCCTATAATGACCAAATCTTTTTAATTTCCATTTGTGTGGTGACAAAAAAAAATTAGTTGCAATCCTATGATGACCTAAAGTTTTCCATTGTCACATGAATGGCAACCAAAACATTGTATCATCAATCATGTGGTGATTGATTTTTTTCAATTCCCATGCATATGGTGACCAAAAGCTTTCATTCTAAATCTTGGTCGTCTAATTAATGGTGAATTGATCTCCACCATTGATTTGACAACAAAATTTGGTGTTATTGGGTAATAAAAGCCAAACCTTGCAAACTAAACTCATTTATCTTTTGAAATGTGTGCGCCTTATGTTGTTTAACAGCATCCATTAACAGATACCTTGGGAAAGATGGGTGAAATCTTTCTGGGTGTTCAAATTTTGAATAATCATATTGCATTTGCAATTGGTGTTAAATTTCAAATATAGCCCTAAAGGTGGAATTTGATTTTATTGTTAAATATTTCAATTATACTAATCAAGCTTATTGTTTTGTTCCTTCAATGGAAGGCAGGTGGAACATGTGGAATCCTTGGTATTTGATGCCTAAGGACAATTTAGGGAAGGTGGAATGCAAGTTTTATGACAATGTTATTTCATACTGAAAGGAAAGACTGATCTTCCATTTGGGTTATCAATAGGATGGCAATGGGTGAATTAGAATTGTAATGTGTCCAAGGGCACAACCATGAGTGAAATCCTTATTTGCCCAATGTGATAAACTTGTCCTCATCCATTAAATTTTCATTTAAAGGTTTAAGGCTTCAAGTTGAATTAGATACAAAAAAAGTTATGATATTTTTCCAATAAAAACGATTTTAGTATTTTTCCCCAAAAAATGGTTTACCATATTTTATTAGACATTAGAAATGTTTTTGCAAATTTACCACCAAAATGGATTTATAATGTTTTTTCATTATAAATGATTCCTATTATGGATTCAAAAGGAAAGGATACAATATGGATGAAAGGGTGACATACGAAAGGTTAAAGTTCCTAAGTGAAGGCAAGGAACACAAACAACACAAAACCACAACACAACTATGATCTATCTTTGTCTTCACCTATCTTGGTAGGCTTCATAAATCTTCGTGATCTTTTTGTTCATGATTTTCCAAACTTTGTGCATTTAATGTATTTTAAGTAAGACCCAAAAAATCTTGTGAGTTGAATTGCACATCTAAAGGTTATGGCTCTTAAAATTTCTTTGATCTAGATGTGATAAAAACTTCAAACACTCTTATTAATAACCTAAATATGTAGGTATTAAGGTTTGTTCCAATATCTTAATCACTCCAAAGCTGGTGGTTATTGATAGTGAATTTTATAGATTTTTAACATTGAGCTTTTTATCTTTCAAATACTGAGTCTTATTGTCATTTTGTACACAAAAGGCTAGTACCCTTTAAAAAATCATCTAAAAAAAATAAGAGTGTTTTTTATTAAAGAAATCCAATTCTTGTTTATGTTCCCACATTTGGCATTCTTGTAAGCCCATTTGTTCATAGTCTTTCCTTGTTTGTCCTTTCTTTTATTTTTTCCTTTCCCTTTTTGCCATTTTTTTTCTTTCTATTTTCATTGATGTTATGGTTTGTTGCTAGCCATAAATATGCTTGTGTATTCCTATTGCTTCCAAAATTGCAATAGAAATTGCCTTTGGCAATAAATTATTTCACACATAAATCACAAGAGACCTTTACCAACTATAAGGAGCTCATGAAATCAGTGGGCAATTTGTGGTAGTTTAGTCAATATCACTATTGTTCATGGTGCATGAATAGGTGCAAAATGGGAAATTTTGTAGGTGGGTCCAAATTCTTTTAGTAATATTGGTGAGAGTGCAACCACCAAGAGAAGTGCAACCAAATAAAATGGAGATTGAAATGGTTGCACTAGGGGTTGCACATGTGAGGAGGAGAGCAATCTTGTTGGTTAGAGCAACACTACTAGAAATAAGTATTCACATTTTGGATCCTAACATATTCATGTGGATATAACCAAAGTAGAAATATGACAAGTATGTTGAGAAGTTAGAAATTGGAAAACAATTAATGAGGATGAATAGGTTAATAAAGAAAAGCTTATCATTTTGTTTTTTATGAAATGGGAAGCACCGATTTTAATGTTGGTATTTTTGGAAACTTTTGTAATCAAAAGCATACATATCTATTTTGGTTACAAAGACAAAGTGTATGTGATTAACAAGTAATTAATTGTAGATGTTTTTACAATTTATGCAAAGGGGTATGTAGAAAACCCAAAAGGGCAAGTCAATAAGATTATAACATTTCAAGCCTTACAAAGTTGTAGAAATGAACCCAAGAATTCAATGGAATGCAAAGGGTTTGCCATACTCAATGAGATTCCTTGTAATTAAATATATGATCTATTAGAAAAAGAAGGTGATTTACTTTAACAATAAGAATGCCATCATGCTAGTGAAAGAAAAGAAAGGGAAGAAGGTAGATTGGGAATAAATTATGTTCAATCATTTGTGCAGCAAACTAGATTGGTGGTACAAATATGTCAAGGACAATAAGGGGGACAAGAAGGACACGTGTTAATTAACCTTGATTTTGGCAAACCACAAATAGTCCATAGAAACCATAGACCAAGGTCAAGAGAACTAGAGATGAAATGCAAGCATCATTGGAGAACAGAAGAAAAGTTATAGTAGAATTTCCAAGGAGTGATCTAAAGAGGAAGGGCATGGTTGAAGAAAACGAAACCTTAGGATTGGGGGCCAAAAAATAGTAGGAGAGCATAGAAACAAGGGGCCACAAGATGATGAAAAGGAGAGTGACACCATTTGTAATGCCAACATGGGCACATGCAAGGAGGTAGAATGTTGATGCATCATAGATGTTATCTTCACAAAAGAGACAAATGAGAGAGCAAAGGCAAGTGATCAAGAGGGAAAATGATACCAGGTGTTCAAAGCTTGAAAAGGAACCATAGATAGAGGGAGACATATATGAAAACTAGATGGCCAACAATGGAAGTCCACATAATTTGTAGTAGTAGACACAACAATAACAACAACGCTAATAGCAGACACAAGGAGGTCCATAGGCCAATGAACTACAAAAGGAGATGATGGGAATAAAACCTTCTTTAACAATATTTAAACCACCAGAAATACAGGTACCAACTAATAGACCAAGATTTGCAAAATGACAACCATTTGAATTTGGGCTAGGGAGTAGAATAGTACAAGAGTTTGGATCTTCTAAAAAGGGATCCAAAAATCCCACAACACAAACAAGTACACCAAGATTTGTGGAAAAGGTGGTTGTAGAGGTAATGAAAGCCAATAAAGTAGTTGAATTGTTTCAAGCAATGGTTATTATGAGTTTGAACATGAGGTTTTGAATCTAGAATTGAGCAATTTAAAAAATAGATTAGTCATAGAGGTGAAAGAAAAGGCAACATTGTAGGAGGAATTGGAGAAGGAGAAGGATTTCCAGAAAAAATATGACCACAATATATAAATTTGGAGGAAGTAAAGGATAGAGAATGAGCATAAGACCAAAATGTTAATATTGAAAATGAAAGAAGTTAGAGAATGAGGAGTTCAAGGAGAAGACATGGCTGATGAAATTTGAGACTAAAGAATTGAAGGAGTTGAGGAAAACAATTGAAGTTTGGGAAACCATAAAAAGAAAATGGACAAAAACATTATTTATTTATAAACAGAGAAAAGAGGCCTTGAGTAATTAGGGAGAAGCACTAACTACAAAAAAGAAGGAAAATGAAAATTTATTGATTGATTTGGAATTGATAAACTTAAAGAATTCTTCTATGTTCAATTATGAAGAAATTATAAGAAAAACAATAAAGGTGGAGATTAAAAAAAACTAGTGAAGAAAAATAAAAAGCATCAAAGGATTCTATAACAATTGCAAGCACAATTGGAGAGTGCAAATGAAAGGAAGAAAAGTTTGGATCTATTATGTGTGAAGAAAATATTGGAAAATTATGGCTAGATGCTCCAGTATCATACCCTCATGAGAATGAAAAATAAAATGAAGGATTTTGATGTAGAGTCTAAGTGGTGGGAAGCCATAGACAAATATTTTTCTAAAGAGTTGGAGAGAAATATAAACTAGCATAGAGCTAATGAGAGAACATATGAGTACAAGTTGGAGGTATATCAAAGAACTTTCCCATATTTTGTATGTGGAGGCCCAACAAGCATAGAGGCATTGGATCAAGATGAGGATAATGAAGCAAGGCCTAGTGGGACGGTTCAAGAAAAGAGGTGCAAGTTGAAGAACTATTGATATTTAAAGGAGGAGGTTAGGAAGATAAAGAACCACAAATGAATAAGGTCAAGAACAAAAACAAATGAAAATTACTATAGCAGCAGAGGTAGAGTAGTCACAAATGCAACCATTAGAAGTGGAACCATAGAGTAAGTTAGTGGAAGAAGAGGTAAGAAGTACATATTCAAAACTAGGTGTAGAAACATATGTTGATGTACAAAATGAGAATACAAAAGCTACAGTTGAACACTTAGAAGCACAAGATGTTGTACAATAATTAAATTACATTTTTATGTTATTCCACAAGGATTTTGGGGATGGAATCCAAAGTAGAGGGGTGGGGTAATGTTTAAAGAATAGGCAGATTACATAGTTTTTGGGCTTATAAGGCATTATGGATAGGAATAGGCCATTGGACACTTGTGGGGTTTTGAATTTTGAATTCTTGTTGAGTTTTTTTTTCTTGTTCATGATGATGGTGACTTGGGGATTGCCCAAGAGTGGGAGCTTTGGGAAGTTGAGGACATTTGTAGATACACGCTTTTGGAATAAGAATAGATATGTAAGTACTTTGTAAAGAAACCATAGTTTCTAGTGTTGAATACTTCAAATTTGACTTATTGCTTTGATTACACTTCCATAGAACATGGATTTTGTTGTAATTTTGTTGAAGTTTTTAGTAAATAAGGAAAGTATAAACTTCTCCATTAATTTATAATTTCAATTTGATGTGTGAATCATTTGTGGTCTTAAAATTTCTCATGAAAATGAATTGTTATTCTATTTGTAGTTTTCAACATGGTATTCTAGATTACAAATTCTAATTATTATAAATAATCATGAATCTAGTGTATTGATGGACTATAGATAGATGTGTGTTAAAAATCAATGCAGAGTTGAGGATGAATTTATGTTTGTAATGTATATTTGTTGTTACAATAAGTGTGGAGTGGTTTTGGAGGAATTAAATCCCCATCTACTAATGCACCTATGACATGTTGGCAAAATACCATTGATTAAGGATATGTGCACAATTGTTAGGAACAAAATTGATGTCAATGTGTATTTAAAACACTAATGAAGTTGACTATGCAATGCTTGTTGAAAATTTGCAAATCCTATTATCTAATGTTGAAGAAAAAGATTTTTCACCAGTGTTTGTTGTTTCAAGTTTTAATGAATGTTCAATTTCCCACCCTTCCCTCATCAAGAATCGAGTTTTCTTGCAAAGCCCTTTTTTGGTAATATTTGAAGTTGCATTTCTTTTCCTAAAGTCTATGTGATTAATCACTTAAGGTCATATTGTAACCCAAAAAGAAGGGAACGCCCAGAACACCCACAGGTATCCGTCAGACCTCCCTGGACCGCATTTGCGTTCTCTCCAAGACACGAACTCTCTGCTATATCCCTGACATTGCTACAGCTCAAGGATTACTGTGCAGAACCACATAATGCACTTCCGATCACACAGATGGTGTGTCCGAAGCTCAAAACCTCTCAACACAACAAGCGATTCGGCCTGCGACCTCATATCGAACCTCTACAATGCACCTGCATAGCCAGACATCACGGACAGACGCCAATCGACTTCACAAATCAACTTCCTGTCTTTTATTTCACAGAAAACACTCCGACAGCATAAGCTTCCAGACTCTTGCCATCATCTAATCTGTCCAACTATTCTTAGATCAGAAGCTAGAACATGTCAGTTGCCAGCGGAAGAGAAAACTAGCAATCCGACTCCAAAATGTTCACTAAGCTTCTGCCTGTCTATCCTCAAGCTCTATCTCTTCTCCTACACTTTCTCCGTCCAATCCCCTTCCGTCCGTCTCCCCCTCCTCTTCAAAACTTGCATCAGCTCCTACTTATCAACCGTTACTGGCTTCCTCCTGAAGCTTCTTCTTCCTCACATTCTTCACCCAGATCACTTCCCTCCATCCCTCATCAATGAGGCGCCGCATATCCTCATTGATCCGTCGCCATCTTTCTCCAAGTCCCTGCCAGAACACAAACACCCAGGCATCCCATGCAAACAAAATCTCCCCTTGCACTAATGGAACCGAGATTCGCCGTTACTGATCAACTTAGGCGGCCAAACAGTTCTTGAGTTCACAGGGCCAGAGAGTTTTCCGCACGGTCACCCATTGTCCGGCTACAATATTTCTTTTTGTTAAAATTTGATTCATTTGATATTATTTTCTACATGGATTCACATTCAAAAAAATTTCATTAATGATGTATCAAATTATCTTGAATTAATACACATGTAAACATTTCTATATTATCTAAATCACCTTCTAAAAAACGTTTTTGCAATGATTCAACAATTTGGACCTCCAACATTTTTGTTACATTCACTATAGGTGTAAATAATTGGTCTACATTAATGAAAAAATTAAAAGATTTTCATATTGAACATTTTTAGCAAAATGTGAAAACAACTTTTAATAATCCATGAATTAACAAGGATTTTATTAGAATGATCTTATTAATATATTTAAAAAATTGCTACAAAAATTGCCAATGGATAACAATTGCCACATTTTTTATACATTAATGTTAAAACCTTTCAACATAGTAAGCACATATTTGAAAACACATCATATTAGTTATCATTATAATTTTTTAATATAAAAAAAATACATATCTTAATTACTTATGATGAAATAATTATGCCAACCAAATTCATCATAATTCAAAATATTTTAACATTTTTCATAATAAAATAACTTAAATTCATAATAAAAAAATGTTACAATAAAAAAACAAAAAACTTTGTCACTAAATTAAACACATAACTAGTTGTAAGCAATATTTGATCTAACTAATATAACAAAACATGGTGTTGCATATGGAGCTTTGTTTTGTATTCATTCAAAAGAACAAATTTATATATATTTTTTCTACTTTAAAATAAAAACTTTTAAGTAGATCCTATGTTGAAAAGAATTTACACCTATGTAATTTTTTAACACTCCTTCATCAAATTTACATTTTCAAAATATTATTATAGATCCAAATTTATTTGCATCACATATTCGTTGTTTAACCAAACAAGAATACAAAATATAACTATACATAAAAAGTTCATGAAACATGAAACAAATGTCGATGTAGGATTTATTTTTACAATGTTTAATCAAAATACATAATAAACTAATAAACCTTGTAGAAGTTGATAGGGCACATTTTGAAGTAGAGGAATCTCAATTCACCATTATGGATGTCTTTCTAAATGTTTCTTATTTTCGGTTTAAAAAAAGTTTTAATAGGTTTTCATTGAAAATTTTGTGTTGAAAAGATACCCACTTTCAATGGCACATTTGAATTTTTCTTCTCACCCTCTTTCATTGTTGTGTGCTTGGAATTTGAAGTCTATACCACACTTTTAAATCCTTCTTCACAATTGTAAAGTCATAAGAATTATGTCCCAAACAAAATTAGCGGTGCATTACTGATTGATGTTTGAATGTTGTTGAACTCTCTATCAATCCTTTTCAATGTTTTTTATATGTGTTTTAAAGAAAAAAAGTTTTAATTGGTGGTGGTGGTGAATGAAATGGACCTATCATAACAAGATGGACCCAAAAAAAATACCTTCTCAAACTTATATGATTGATTTGTATTTCAAATAAAAAATATTTTTATTTCACAAATTTTGTCTATTCTAAAAAAGTTTGCAAGTTTTAACATGCATACGTAAGTTTCATCGTTTTGTATGTTCTTGTATTTGTAAACGAGTGAAAGAATATTGTATAAATTTTTAGTGGTTTAGTATGGTATATCGTTTAAATCATATCATGTTTGTGAAATATGGTTTAACATATTTGTAATGAAAACAAAATGTATAAACACATACCTTTATAAAATATATCTTATCCATTTGTATGTCAAATAAAATATGTTCACAAAATTACCAAATGTAAGATTCTTCATCATAAAATAAATAAACCTTGCAATCCCAAAACATCCAAATTATAAACCAAAACAATATTTTTTAACCAAATTAATCACAATTCGAATTATTTTATAACATTATGCTTCATAAGATAAATTAGCCTTGCAATTAAAAAACATTAAAATTGAAAATAAAATAGAATATTATGACCAATATATTAATGGCATATGAAACTATTCCATCCTAATTCATCAAAATATACCAAAAATAGATATAAAATTATGATTAAAAATATTTTCTAACCAAATTCATTACAATTGAAATTGTTTCATAACAATTGAACTAAATTTTTTTTTCAAAACATCTGAAAATACATATTAAAATAAACACTAAAATAAACTACTTTCATTTACAATAAACTAAAAAATGATTAGAATGGATATAATTAAATAAAAATAAGATTTATTAACAGATATAGTTTATATATATATTTTCCCTGTGTTCATTTTGCGTCAAATAATATATGGGTTTATGTTCCATCCATTATTGTAAATCTATAAACAATAAAAAACATAAACAAATCCACATACATTGATATACATACAAACATGTATATACATAAAAACATATATATGCACACATACATACACATGGATACAAACAATTCCACCTATGTATATACATACATACATGCATATACACACATATACATACATATGAATGACACAACCATATATAGGCAAGGTGTGCATGTCTGTGACACCTTGTTTCAATCACATTGTGAATATTCACCCAAAAAACATTCAAATTTGGACTCTTGTCCTCAAAGGTTTATTTTGATGAATATATTTTTTGAAATTTCTAACATTAATTAATGATATATAATCCTTTTAATTATATCCAAAGGATTTCAAAAGAAATCCATATTCCCCAAAATGACCTTGTTTTGCAAGTTTCCATATAGTGGGTACTGAAATACAAAGTTGGTCCAAATTTATTAATGATTAAACTTTTATATTTATTGATTTATTAAAATATTTGGTCATACAACTTGGCAAAACATTATAATTTATATTAAATCTAATTTAATGAACTGAAAATAACCTTTAAGAATAGGACCAAAAAAATTATTCATAAAACTTTTGACATTAAAAAAAGTTTTAAAAATTAGTAATTATGAATTTACATAATGTTAATATTGTAGATAACATTTTTAAATTAAATTAATATTACTAAGTAACTATAATGAAATATAACACAACATTTTATACAACATTTATTGATTCATTATATGCTTAAAAGGTCAGGAAATTTAATATTTGAGTTATGTAAATTTCAACATTCCAAATACAATTATATGTTGATTTTAAATATGTATATTTAGAAATTATTTTATGAAAAAGGAAAACAAATTCTTCAAGACATTATTGTTGTTCAAATGTGTGGAATAGTGAAGATTCACATGCATTTTCAGTCCAATTACTTGGTATATATATATGTACAAAATGTATACATGTGTACATCTTGGAAAAATCTTCAAAAATGAAGGTTTTTTGTTTTTTGTTTGGTCAAAGTATGAAAAAGATGATAATGGTTATAGTTGGTTACTCTTGTGTGAAAGAAATGATAATATGGGATAATGTTGTAATCTTTCCCTTTCATTAAATATATCCCATATCCTTTTTCAACAAATTCAACTTTGTAAACTATATAACTAGATGAAAGAATGTTAGTTTACACACAATACATGCACTAAATATATTTAAGTTGTATGTACCACTTGTGATGAGCTAGTCATAAAGGCTTATGACCAAATAAATAAATAAGGTCCTCCTTGGGCCTACCTACTTACCTACCTTGCCTACTTGCCTAACTACCTATTTTAGCTTAGGTTTTTAAGTTGCCTAGGTGTAAGCTACTTAGTTTAGTTAGCCTAGGTTATTAATTAGGGTTTTAGCCTAAGCTAAATTCATAAACTATGTTAATAAATAAGTATCTAGATTGTCAACATGGTTTTATTATGTTTAAGCACGGGTCTACATTTCTTAAGTCATAAATACCTATTATTTAATTATATTTTCCCATTGTAATAAAAGTCACGGTTGTAATACAAGTCGCATGACTCATGGCAAAACTTACTATGACCAAAATTATTACTTATGGCATAAGCCATAAGTCTAATTTTATTACATAATCATGTAATATGTGACTTATATTATTATAAACATAAGAATATGTAGTGAAGTAATATATGCCACATTTTGGCATAATGTTTATTTCTTGAGGGGAGAGAAGGATGGCATTGGCATTAATATTAACATTAAGATCTATCATTCTTGTGTGCAACATTGTGTGTGAATGTGGAGAGAGAAAAATGGAAGAAGATTGTACTTGGTGTTGTTGAGGTTTTACCCTTTAAACCTTCATTTGATTTAGGAATTTATATCATACAATTTTTCTTCCAATATATCATAATTTTACTAATAACTTTTAATTTAAACATATGAGTCCATATAATTTATCCACATAAAATATTTATAAATGGATCATCAATCAATTATATAGATGTACAATGTTTTTATATTACTCATATTAAATATGATGTATAAATTTAACTTAAATATTGTAATTTAATTTGAAAAAATAGCTAGTATTAAAATACTAAATACTTTCTAAAATTACAATATTTATTCATTTTACATATATAATCTAATTTTATTTTGTGATAATGTTTTTTACACATGTAAAATATTTTTTATTTTTTACATATAATATATAATTATTTCTAAAAAAATTGGCCTATGTGTAGCTCATGGCCTTCCTAGTCTTCACTTCATTACCCATGGCTTTCCTAGTCTTTGTAAAGCTCATGTGACCTTCCTATTTTTCATGTTACGCATGGTCTTCCTAGTCTTAATTTCGTGTTTTTCAGCTTCATGTTGTTCATGGCCTTCTTAGTTTTTGTGTTTATGGCTTCCCTTGTTTTTTTCTTTATTTTTATTAGCAAAGTTAAAATCTCATTATTATTGTTGGGAGGATTGAAATCTCTTTGTTACTACTAACAAACCTGAAATATTTTTGCTGCTATTCATAAAACAATTTTTTTTGGTGGTGCTGGCAAAGTTGAAAATCTTTTGGCTATTATTAATAAAACTAAAATTTCTTTGGAATTGTTATTAGAGTTGAAATCCCTTGATGGTGCTAGCAAAGTTGAAATCTTTTGGTGGTATTGGCAAAGCTAAAATCTCTTTGAGTTGTTATTGGCATGTTGAAATCTTTTTGTTGTTGTTAACAAAGTTGAAACCTCTTGGTGATGTTAATAAAATTATTCAATTTTTTATTACTACTAACAAAGCTAAAATCTCTTAGTGGTGTTAGTAAAATTGAAACCTCTTACTGGTGCTAGCAAAGTTGTTCAATCTTTTTGCTACTATTGGCAAAGCAAAATCTCTTAGTGATGCTAATATAATTGTTCAATTGTTTATTATTATTAATAGAATTGAAATCTTTTGGTGGTGTTTACAAAGTTTCAACTTTTTTATTACTATTAACAAAGTTGAAATTTCTTTGTTGTTGTTAACAAAATTGAAATCTAATGTGCTCCCAAGCTCCTTGATAGATTCAAATGTAAGTCTTAAGTGAAAACAACGGAATAACAAAGAATCAGGGACATGCTCTTTGGCTTATAGCAGTTTGGGGGTAAAAGGGCGTGTTGGAGCTCCGAAATGGGATTAGGAAGACTAACAAGCACTCAATCACTCACATAGATTTGCACAAAACCAAACAACATGTTGGTTAATGCATAATTAAAACATTTTTGGTGTTAAGACAAACCATGGGCAAATTCGGACTTAAAAGACTCACCACGACTCGGACTTGGGGGGAAACCACTACCTTCTCCCTTATAGTATACTCTGTGCCTCTCCATGAGGCCCACATCCAAATGACATTTTGTCTCAGGACTCCAAAATGGGAGTCTTGAAATTACCAAAGTTGGGATTCCCGTGACTTTGGGGGCCCATAACATTGTGTGCAAACCTTTAATTGAGATCAAGTTTGAAGCAAAGTTATAGCCTTTATCAAAAGCTTTTCAACGGTATGTCGCATGCCACCTGCATATAAGGAAATGGAGTCTATTCCTAACTTTTAGTGGTCAGGATTCAAATTGCCAATTTGATTCCCGGCCCTTCTTTTGGCTATAACTTGTGTTTCAAATGTCCAAATGGACATGTGAGCCCATTTTAGACATCTACATTCTAAGATATTTTCCAATTTATATAATGAACTCCTCGATTCAATGGGTTTTGACACTTGTAATTGTTCTCTAAAGATTCAAGAGTCCACAAGGACTCCAATTTCCAAAGTGAAAGTTCCCTTGGGAGTGTGAGGGTTTATTCTCTCACACTTTCCTACACTCTTGGGAGCATGAGATGTGACTCCTAAGCTTTTTTCTTAGCCCATAACCATACAAGCCTTTGCCTTAGTCACAAGCCCAAGGTTAAGGTTGCGATGAAATCTTTTGAGTTGCTACTTGTAGAGTTGAAATCTCTTTGAGTTGTTATTAACATTGTTGAAATGTTTTTGCTACTACTAATAAAACTAAAAATTATTTGTTGTTGCTTGTAAAACAGAAATATTTTTGCAATGCTAATAAAGTTGTTTAATATTTTTGTTATTATTCATAAAGTTGAAATCTTTTTGCTATTGCTAATGAAATGAAATCTCTTAGTGGTGCAAGTGGAGATGTTCAATCTTTTTGTTATTGCTGGAATCTTTTAGTGGTGTTGGTAAAACCAAAATCTTTTTGTTGCTACTAATAGAGTTGAAATCTTTTTGTTGTTGTTGGCAAAGTTAAAATTTCTTTGTTGTTGCTGGCAGCTTTAACATAATTTAAATCTTTTTGTTGATATTGGTAGGACTATAATTTGGTTTTGGATCTTTTATGTTCATATTGATGTTCTCGATGTTTTTTAGGGTTTAAAGTCATGGATGGTTCAAAACTTCTTCTAAAAGGCAACTTATTTCTTACAGAACCTTAATTGGAAATAGATTGTTGTGCTTTAGTTTTTGTTGAAAGTGTTGTTGCAACAACAATTTTAATTGCAACAATAATAACTATAGTTGTAATAACACTTGGATAAACTTCTTCAACCACAAAATGGTAAGGGATAGCAAAAATGGCATAAAACATGTTTGGATGTGGGGGTGCCACCATGAAAACTCAAGACTCTTGTGAAGACTAGCTTTGCCTCAAAAATCATCGTATTCTAAAAGACTTTTGAGTTCAAGCATGTCATTGCCTTTTGTTGTGGAAAGCAAAAATCATTGGCTATTTGAGGTCATGTTCCAAGTCCCCAAGTTTGAGCAATAGCCCAAGTTGTTGTTGATACCTTGGGGCTTATGGTTGAACAATATGTGCTAAACCAGAGTCCGGGTTACTATTGGTTAGTTTGGAATGCTCTTTCTTCTACTATATCTCTTGTATGTCAAATGTGATTAAACTGCATGGGACCTGAATTTAATGAGACCCAAGATTTTGATGGTGAACTTCATTTATTTTGATTACGGATGCAAAAACAAGTGGTAAGTCCTAAACCCCTTCCTTTCATTTATGGTTTATTTCGAAAAGGCCAAAGCTCACAACATGTTGGCAATGATGTTAGACCCTCACATTAAAAGGTTAAAGCTGGTTATTCAATATGTTGGTAAGGAGAGAGCATTGCATATTGCAAGTGAATATGATCACCAAATATTGTTTCCACTCCTTATTTGTGCCCACAAGTATTTAAATCCAAATGATGTAAGTGTTAGGGCCCCTAGCTTTGTATTCCAAAGTATTGAACCCACAAGTTTTTATGATTTCATAGAGACTAATGAAGAGATGACATATCAAAGGTGAAAGAACAATTAAATCATTTTAAAATCAAGATAGTCATGGAGGAGGAGTGTAAGGACCCATTAGCATGGTGAACACATGAAGTACAATTTTCTTATGTTTGGTTTGTAGCTTGACAAAATTGTGGGCTTTCAAATTGAGGTGGAGAGAGTTTTTAGCATTGCAAGTATTTGCACAAACCTTCAACACTCTTGGTTGGCCATAGAAAATCTTGAAATGCTTATAAGCATTTATAAGAAATGACCAACCGATGCTTGTGTTGAAGACATGGCATCTATGAAGCAATTCATAGATATGGAAGAAGCCTTGATGAAAGAAAATGAAAATGTAATTGGACAAATTGGGCTTCTCTAGTTGGAGGAAAGCAATAGTAGGTTCTAGGTAAAATTTGTAATTTATTGCATTTGTCAATTTCCTCTTATTGTGTTGGATCTTGTTTAGTTTTAGATTAGAAGGTTGAATTTTGTTGTTGTTGTTTGTTGTAGATCTTGGAGCATTGAAACAAATGGAGTTTGGCAATTTTAAATCCTAACCCTAGGATATGATGAACCTTTATAACTTGCTAGGATTCATGTTTAGGGTTTTTTCTTTGTAATGCCACATGGATTCTGATTTTTCTTGCACCTTCAAATAGGGTTTATGGGGTCTAAACTAGGGTTTCTTGAGTTTGAAATTTAGGGTCTGAAATAGGGTTTTTTGGGTTTGAAACCATTTTGAATTCAGGTCTGAATCAAGGTTTTGAGGGTTTGAAATATATCCTTTGGGGAGAAAGGTCTGGAATAGGGTCTTGTGGGTGGGACTAGGGTTATTTTTAGAAGTCTGAATTAAGATTTTCTTATGGCTGAAACAGGGATTTTTGGGGCTGAAGTAAGAGTTTTTTGCATCTTGATGAAGGATTTTATTGGGACTTGATTATAGGCAGATTTGGGGGCTTTTCAAGGTGACAACATGCCATTTCAAGTGGTATTACAATTTTGGGGACCTTAGTCAAGGAACCATATAGCAATGACAAAAAAAAAGGTTTTGATCCTGTATAACCATTTAGTGTAGATTAGAGTTTAGAATTTAAAAATAGGCCAGGTTGTAGATGAAAAACATTGTAATATTATTTTTATCCTTGGAATAAAAGCTCAATTTTTTAATATTTTTGCATTGTTCATTCCAAAAATTTGGATGTTGGAACCGGAATTGCAGGTTACTTGGAACGGAAGGTTATATGGAATGGAAAACGGAAATCGGCTTAACTTGAAAAATGAAAAAAGAACCGACATTGAAACTGACCCCACTAATTGAAAAAATGAAACCAAAACTGAGTCCCATTTTTGAGAAAAAACGGGAACTAGAACCTAACTAAAATCGTCACTTGGAAAGTGATGCAAACCGTCGATGGTTCCCACTAGAATCGGAAAAGCCGACTCTTTACACTCACAAGAGCACCCATTATGTTTTTTGAAATGTCGATTTTGTTTTATTTCTCTTATCTTATATATTAATTCTTTTGTCTGTCTGTGACACGACAATTCTACTGCAATTCTATGGCAGAACTGGCCTGCGGGTCGTGATGACGTCTGTCTGTGACGGAGCTCGGGTCCACCAGAGAAGGCCGACCGGGCTCGGCCCGGCACTCCCGGACTCTCGGAATTCCACCGACTGGGCCCGCCATGGGGCGACCGGGCCTGGCCCCGGCACCCTTCACAGCTATGACGGAGTCCGGCATAAAAGAGTTGTGTGTGTTTGGCGGGGGACGGTGGCGAGGGCGGAAGTCTCATGAGTGAATAGTGTAAGTTGCTTGCTTTGCTCAGAGGGCAGAGGTTGCTTGGAACTTGGAACGGTGAATAGCACGGACCCCTGTGGAGAAAGAGAATTTAAGGAAGAAAAGTGTTGCAGTAATGAGATTGACCAGCAACGAATTTCATGGGGGACTTTTCAAAAACAATAAATTTTTTAAAAAAATGCTGCTTTGCACCTTTGTGTGTCTATGTTGGTTTAAAGAAACCGGGGGACTTCACAGTGGCCGAAGGTCACGGGCACCCACTAGTACCCATTAGGTATATACAGGGAAAAAATTTATAAGATAAAAATCCACCCGATGTTTACTGGTTGGTAAAGAAATTAGCCATGGACTCTGGCTTTACTGGAAGAGGGCCCACACTCAAACTCATTATTCTGGTGAACCCCCTGGTCTCAGGCTACATGTAAAGCAATGTCTGAATTTTTCCCTTGTATTTTCAGCTCCATCACCTGCCTGGAGAAACCTGTTTTCAGCAAGCGGGATCTTCTGCGGTGGGAGGTACCAGCCAGGCTCTACTGGGATCTTCTGACAACCGGAAGGTACTAGCCAGCCTGTGAATATTTCTTAAAAGTGAACAAATCCCAGATCTGCTTTAAGTAGGAATAGGACCTGAGTACAGGCCCTTCCATGAACCCTAAACCCTTCACGGAAGGGCCTGTACTCGGGCTCTTCTCCTATACAAAACGCCCCTTTTCATGTTTAATTCCTTTTCCCGTTATAACCGCCGGGCATGGAGGAAAAATAATAATAAAATAATCCCTCTCGACTCTCCTCTCCAGCACGATTGGAGAGGGGTGTTTTGCGTGTAGCTCTGCAGGACGCGGTCAAGGCTACGAGCAGCGAGGGACCTGCGGACGGTGCAATGCCGCGTAAATCCTGCGAGTAGGTAAGCGTGGGCTAGATTCGAGTGTCGAGCGTAAAGACCTCGGAGTACTGAAAGGCTTACGGCTATAATTTCAGGCTGCGTCCTTGGTCTGAACAATTCAAAAATAGATGTGTGTGTGTGTGAGGATAGTAACCGAATGCCTTCCATCATGTGAACGAAAGCAGGTGAAGCAAGTTGCAGTACGTATAAGATATTGGGCGGTGGCGTAGCCTACCTAACATCAGGAAAACTCTCGTATATTTTCCTGCGGATGTTTGACCTCCAATAAGCCTGCCATTCCTTTCTCTTCTTTCGGAACCAATACTATTACTATCTCTCTGCTACTTCTCTCCAGTGTCCACGTTCACATCCGCACTCTTCCTCTGAGGATTTTCCTTTCTCTCTACCATCACCTAAGCTCCTAGCAGAGGTGCTGACTCACGGAATGGCTGATTCATGGGAAAAGTACCTCTACAAAAAGCACAATGCTTTCGCCGTGGGCCCTTTTACTTCTGAGAGTAGCGTTCAACTCCTGGATGTTTTGGTTAAGACGAGGGGCTCGAATCCCACCCTTTACATTGTTGGCTCCATGGTCAATCTGGGTTCCAAAGAATCCCAGAGCACTGCCGATCGTCTTGGTAAAGTGCTCGAAGCTTTAGAATCAAATCAGGGTAAGGATTCGTGTGATTCCGTTCGCAGATGTTGCAAATCTCACCGGCTCTTCTTTAGTCAACTTGGGTCATCAACAATTGCCGCTGAAGAAACCGAAATTGTAGATTGTTGCTACGATCTTTTGCTGCCTTGCTTAAACTTCATCATTGGACTTTTTGGACTATCCACGTAGGCGGACGACATAACGTAGGCTTTAAGAAGATATTCTCAGCTGCAGCAGTAAATGAGAGACCTTCTATGGATGCTAATTGTTCGGTTTTGGTGACTGCAGATCACGAGCTAATCAAACGGGATACTTCGGGGATTAGTATCAAGCACACAGTCAAGTCCAGGGCTTCACTGCTATCTAGCCTCCGTATCCTTGGTGGTGCTGGTCAGCTTGACCTTGATGGTGACAGAAACTTGGTATGCAAGTTAAAAGGTTTGGAAGTCACGAGTGTGAAGAGGAATAAGCTTCTGGAGTATATAGCCAACGAAGAATGGAAGCCCAACGTTCATAAGCTGAAGAAACTCCAGCACCGGTCCAAACCAAGCCGTGGCGTTCTCAAATGTTTCGGCGAGAGGCAAGCTTCCTGACTTCCACACGAGATAACAACATGATCTTGTTGCACCCTCTCATCCCGAGGTTCTAATTTAGAACAACCAAATGATCTTCCGATGTCAAATTTTGTGTTTGGTGCTATTATTGTGGTTGTTTCTTCACTTTCGAGGGGGTCGAGACCTGCATCCTATTGATGTGCACTAGGCATCACTGGAATCTTTAGGTGGAGAGGTGAAGTCACAACTCGTTTTGTCCACACACAAGAAATTTACCCGATCAACATACCCACAAACGGCATAACATTCTAATGCCCACACAATATTTCCTTGACACAGGCTTCAATAATCAGACTGAATAAGTGAAAAGGATTGGAGAAAGTTAGGATGCAACATGTGTATGAGTACACCAGTGCTTGTATATGAGCGATTTGTGCTCAGAGCATTGGACCTGGGTCATTGTCTTGAATGGAATTGCATGTAATTTGCAGTGTGCAAGACCTCTGGGTGATTTATGATATCCTTAAAGCGAAGAAGGTGAGTCTGACATCAGTTGATGCACACTCGGGTGCTGTAGGAGCTGATGTTACTGCTTTATTGCCTGTTGGCGGACCACCTGTGGGGGCAAATCTCAGCTTCTCGGCAACTAGTAACACCAAATTCAGGTTCGAGCTCCCAGATAGCGAGGTGAGGGCCTTTGGGTTCAGGGCTCTTCATGCCCAGTTTGATTCCACAGGGGAATTAATTCAGGTTGTGCATGATGAAGGGTTCTCACTCACAGGCGGACGCCGGGCTCCGACTGTGAGTGAGAATCCGCGGCTAGATTTCGAAGGGCTGTTTCTGAAACCACCTGGTGATATAAAGGATGACAATGAGGACTTAGAGTGTTTGGAAATTGAAGTAATCTAGGTGAAGAGCTGGACAAGTCAATCCCCAGCTCTTCCACAGGGTTTCCAATCAATAAATTTTCATCATACTGTGTGTAAATTTAAGAAAATAGATGTAAACTCAGCGTGTCCTGGATTTATCTAGTAGCACATATGTTGTACTACGAAAGTAGAGCTGTAACATTACCTCTCGCAAAGAACCATGGAGTCCCCATGACTCTTCGGTGATATCTTTGGCAGATAATTGACTGGCTATTCTGATGGAAGTACTTTGATCACGGAGTGTTTGAAATGTCAAAAGAGTTGAGAAGGACTATTAGCATATAGATTACCATCTCAAATTTCAAAGCCTCCACCCAGCAAGAGGCGAATTAATTCTTGAAAAGCATCTTGATATGATCTCCAAACAATGTGGAAAAGTAGACATTCCTCTCTGTGATGCCCAATTTTTTACCAAGTAGGCAGGTTGCCTATGAGGCAAGGTTTATTTTGCAGATTGAGGGCTTCAACATTGGCTCCAAGGGGCTTCTGTGAGTACTGGTGAGGAGCAACTTCAGAGTGGAATCAGGTGAGAATCGACTGCACAAGTCCTCATTAGAATCCCAATGCAAAAGTTCAGTATTAACTGATCACAGGAACTGGATACAGTGGTTCCTACTAACCCAACCAAATCAGTAACGACTTTGGACTGACACTATCAATTTTGGCATACCACTACAATAGCCAGCAGTTGAATTCAGAAGGAAGGAGATAAATTTGTATTTGATAGAAAAGAAACCTTTTCCACAACCAAGGTTTCATGCATCATGATGAATTCCAAGTAATTCCTGCTTCCATCCCACATAAAACAAATCTAGTCTTCATTCACAATTGCTCAGCTTTTGATTTTATATACAATTTACAGTTATCTCACCTTTTGATGACAACAAGAAGACTCCTCATGTTAGCTTTCATAATGGCTCACACAGCTACCTTTGTCTCTATTAAACCAAGTCTATTTCTGAGGCAACGCACTTCTGGCATGTAGACGTCAAGAATAAAGAAGAAAGAGAGGCCCCTGACCTTGGTGCATCACCCATTCTGAGATCATGTAATCTAGTGCATTGTGATAGCCTTTGGTTTGCACAAGCAGCAGCAAGTCAAGAAGCTGTACAGAATAATGATCTGCCATATCCACCTAAAACTTTACAGTGCAATTTTTTTCTGGAAATAGGATGTACAGAAACTGTAAAGCTCAAAGGTTGGCTCCACCCCTGGTACTCAACCTTCATGCTAGCCTGACTCAAAATCATACCTTCAAGGAGAAATTTTTGATCCTTATGCCTGTTTGTTTCACGGGACATGTATCTTTCTCTATCTTTGACACCCATTGACTCTGCAGGCATTGTGGAACATGATTTTGACCAACTTCCAAGATGAGAGAGCAATATGATGTGACTGACCATTCTTGCAAACACATGCAGAAGACCTCCTTCTCCAGTTCTCATCATGAATGCATACATGAGACCAGGCCACAATGAGGTCCAATATGTGCGGCCCTCTGCCCAGAAAACTGGGTAATCAGCTGTGTGACAAAGCTCCCAGAGCATAATGCCGATGAGCTCTCTCCATCTGAACAATCTACAGACATCACAAAATAGGATTTTCTTTACCATTCAAGGACCTCAAGGTATTTCCAAAATAACCACTGTTCAGTTTATGGAGGCTTATGAACCTATACCATGTACACTGGTGCCATGCAGATGATAAGCAAACCAATTTTTTCAGAACAGTGTGAGTCCTATACTGCTAAACACTTCAATCTGTGACATAGAAATTCAGACTTGCAGATGTTTCTTTCATCAAGACAAACATCGTGCATCGTGCAATCAGGATTGCATTCTGACCCAAGCGACATATCAGAAATCTGGAGAAGTTCTCAGTACTTACATATCAGCAACATCTCAGAAAAATGGAGATGTTGTCAGTACGTATTAGCAAACATCAATAAGAGGAAAACCAACCCTATTGAAAACAAAACAAGAACGAAACCAAAACCAAAATGTGCAGACAAGTCTGAACAGCAGTGATGGTCACAGGCATGTTGAGAGACCACCTTAAACAGGACTTGCTTACATTAGAATCTTGGACAGACCTTGAAGACTGCAGTTCAGAATAGCGTCATGGAAATGTCTTATGCAAAACCTCATCAGCAGAGGTGCAAACTTACAAAAGGAGATCTCAGAAATTGTCCAAGGCAACTTCTTGCTGGGCAGAACTACTAGCATTATAGGCTATGCAGGCTAGGAATTGCCAGTGGCTGCAATCCTGGAACATTCTTGATTGTTTGTGCAAATGAATTACATTTTAGCTTTTGATTCTGGCTCTTATATTGCTATAGGGGATGGAAAAGTTGATTATCTTTTGATGATCTCCCCGCAGTAATTGATTATCTCAATAACCAATTATCCACATGGCTGCATATGATGACTGCATTGATTCTTGAGAATGACTCGCAATATGAAGCTCTACTTTGGAGTAGAATTCCAAAGTAGAGTTTTGAATCGTAGATGATTCTCTTCTCTGTCCTATGCAAACACATCTCAGCTTTGAAGTGTGTGAAGGAATTTAGTAATGAGGAATAGTGAATGGTGAGAAT
Source organism: Sphagnum tenellum (assembly GCA_963921925.1). Lineage (NCBI taxonomy): Eukaryota > Viridiplantae > Streptophyta > Sphagnopsida > Sphagnales > Sphagnaceae > Sphagnum > Sphagnum tenellum. Next base: position 9,613,105 of record OY998155.1, read on the forward strand.
TACTCAAGTATTTTTTCTGTATGGTCATGTGTTGCAAATCTATTCTGCAATAGCAATTTGTTTTACAAATATATCCCACTTATTTGGGTCCAACGTTTCCGTGACTATGAAAGAATAAGTCTATTTATAGAAATTCATTTAGGAAAGTTATATGACTTTATTTACAGAATCCATTGAATTTTGTGAATGTAGGTTAGCTTTCATCATAATCAATACTAGATTATTTCAAACAAAATACGAAGGTGCCAATCAATGGATTTTTTTCATGAATTCATGTGCAAAAGAAAGAGGGAAATGTTCTTCTAAGTGTTCTTGTAAACAAAAATTCCATAGTGACATTGTATAGTGACATAAATATTTAAATTCTACCTTTGTGTTACACCACCAAGAGCAATGGTTGGACTAAATCATGAAGTTGGCTAGGCCCCTTCAAGGAACACAATCGGAAAAATGTCATTGAAATCCCCATTTCAATCAGACACTGAAGCTGTTGCTGTAGATTGCCTTAGATAGAGGGTGGTGTTAACATTTGGGGTTTTACATATCTTGTAAGCACACTTGGAAGACATCATGTATCACATTTTTTGTGCAACTATGAAAATGTGATATTAACTAAACAAAAGTGTCAATGAGCAGAGCATGGTATGAAAATGCACAATTACAAAATAATTGGTGTGAGCATCAAATCCAAATTAGGAACTTGTGGAAGTTGAGCACATGTTTAACTTTTGTTTTTTAAGTGAATGTAGGTTTAAGGAATTTCAATTGTTGGTGAGGGGAGCAACCAATTAGATATACTAAGAAACAACGTTTTAGGGAAAAGGAGTTTTAGAGGAAATAATTAAGAGGTCATCATACCGTGTGTTCTCAATAGCAACAATGGCCATCCCACATTTTTTCAAGAGCTCTTTGATGCTAAATAAAATAGAAAGTGACCATACATGTTATTTTGTGCAAGAAAATTAAAACATCCGACAATGAGGTGAATCACCATTTAAAAACACTAGAAATGAAATTCCAGCCTATTTGCTGAGATGAAAACCTCCCAAGCTCCAAAAAAAAATGGAACATATAGAATTGTATAAAATAGTTGATAACACAAAATAAATTTAAATGATAGTGTAAATCAATGAAGACTTCAGATTTATCTATGTTTTGAACTTAGCTGACATGTCAAATGATGGGTCATGCAGGGCTCTCACTGACACAAGAAATTTGAAATAACCTAAATTATGAAGTCTATAGTTTACTAGCCCATCTATCTAATAGTGGGTGTTCTACAAGGCTATTAACACAACAATTTTCATTTGCAAAATTCCTTCACATTGTGATTTTTGGGTGCAAGACTGCAATATGATATCCACAATACACTCAAGTTCTGTTGAGGATATGATGTAGGAAAGTCTTTCAAACTCATTTGAAGCATGAAGACCTCCTCATGTGAATTTGTCATGGCCTTGTGTACTCGATGGGATATTTCAACTATTTCTCTTGGTTCCCAAAACAAATGTACACAATTACTTCAAACACAATAGAAACAATGGAACATGATCCAAAAGGTGAAGTTTTCAGAACTGGTTGAATTGACTCCTAAAAACTAGGGTTGAAGTTTCAAAAACATTCCTTTTTTTTTCAAAATCTCAAACTGGAGTGAAAAGACATAATGAACTGAAAGCAATCATTCAAATACTATAAAGCGTAAGTTCAAGTCCAAACAGAACCAAATTGAATGAAACAGCCAAAACTTTTTATTTTAAACTAAAAATGGTGTCCTCCATAATGATTGCTAGAGCACCAAGCAATACAAGGTGTTCCAATACAGTTGTTCAATTTCCTGACAGTAAACTTCAAACCTATTGACTGCCCTTGTAGTAGGTAGCAAATGACAGATCTAAGGATGATGCATCATAGTGATGGCAATGTCTTCAACACATCTTTGAGCAACACAAAGCTCAAATCCACCCAAGAAAAAAAGAAAACTTTAAAGGAGGGGTTCCACACTACAAAAACATGATATACATAGCCTGCAAGAAGCCTAGAAAATTTCACAGAGAAAAATTGGAAGGAAGTGCATCATTACCTTATGCACGATATGGGATGTGAGATAGTGGAGAGATGGTCCTACATGGGGTTGCATAAAATTTGATTCATAGCAACCAAACACAATCCACCGAATAGAATGATCGCTACAACCACCCCTACTTCATATGATATTAAGAGTCCTAAAAATGTTGCACAAGCACCTTTGGGAGCAGTAGCAAGTTTGGCGTGTTTAGCCTTCACTTGTTGGTCTTCCTCATCGGCACACCCTTGAAAGCTAAATTCGATTCCTTGTTGTTTGAGTTTTCGCACCCTGGCAAGGAATACCTAATAATAAGGCAGCACCATATTTTTGTGTTAGATTCAAAGCATTAAGATCTGCAAAGTCAACAATGAGCTAGCTACATACATGCAGAAATACTTGAAAACCTCAGGTTTAAATCTAGAAGCCAAGGAAGCATAAAACTAAGCATAGTTTTCCGAATCACTTTTGAGAAATATAATTCATGCATCACCTCCAAACCCTAATTCTCTCCTGTAGCAGTGAACAACAAACAAGCAAACAAACAAACAAAACTCCATTTCTTTTCATCAAAAGGTTCAACTACTCTAACACAGCAACACTTGAAAACCTCAGACACAAATCTAGAAGTCAAGTAAGCATAAAACCAAGCATAATTTTCCAAATCACTTGAGAAGTGTAATTCATGTGTCACCTCCAAACCCTAGTTCTCCGCTGCAGCAGTGAGACAACAAACAAACAAACAAAGCCCTAAAAACAAATGTCCATTTCTTTTGATCAAAAGGTTCAACTACTCTACCGCTGCAGCTCCTCAACATTTGTCACACACTCTTGAACACTCCAGACAGACGGTTGTTCTGATATAGAGAAAAATGTACCTTTCGTGTAGGATCTTCATCCTTGATGGTCTTACTCAACTCTCTGATTTGCCTGTTCTTTTGACCAACTCCGAGGACAGTGAGAACCGTGGCGAAAGCAGAGAGTGCTAGAGGAAAAGCACGGTTGTTTTTGTGCAAGAGATTGGATTGCGCCACGGCCGTGAGGAGCAAACCCTGAAAAGCACTGAAAAACCCTACCACCTGATAAACCTCATTCCTGATGTTGCGGGATTCTTTCTTCCGTTTGTCCACTCGATTCCCGAACAAGACGGCATTATTCTGCCATTCCTCCAGCGCTACCTTACACAAGGTTTCATGGGTCACCGCTTCACCCCTTATGCCCAACAAATTCCGAATCTCCCTCTCCACGTCATTGACTTGATCTGCTTGCACTATACTATTATTTGCCTCCTCCTGCTTATTGATCATATTCCCTCCGCCTCCGATTTCAAGGTCTCCCTGAAAGCTCCTTCCGATTATTGACACACCATTCACATCTCCCAGTATTGCATCCACTTTCCTCCCTCCTCCAGCTTCAAAGTCTCCCTGAGAGCTCCTTCCGATCGTTGACACACCATTCACACCTCCCAGTATTGCATCCACTTTCCTCCCTCCTCCAGCTTCAAGGTCGTCGTCCATCGTGGTTGTTGTTCCGGATAAAGTTCAAGTCTTGTACTTAAAATCTCTTGCTACTACTGGATTGAGCTAGTGGATCTTAATCCGATGCTCTAGCAGCTACTACTTCCGGGTGTGCTACACGAGCTGAGCTAGTTCATCGCCACGGGTTCCAGGGAAATCTAGCAAAGAAGCGGTCTCCTTGGCTCGCCGAACTTGCTTCCTATGAAGAACTGCGGTAAGTAGAACTCGTGGTGTGTTGCTCGGGACGCGGGATTGTTCGTGTTTTTGCGGTTGCACAAAGTTGGCAGAAGAAGAAATCACGGGAATCGGTAAACACTAGATACGAGGAGATAGCGGAGGAGGAGCATCACGGCCATCGCCATTAATGTCGTCGTTTTTTAAAAATTAAAAAAGAATTGGGGCGAGTTTCTGCCACTTGGCGACAACACAAAACAAATTTTTTTTAAAAAATAAATTTTAATCCAGTGTTGTAAAACTGGGGTTTAGGGTGTTGTTTTTGTGACCCAGACCTGAGCTCACATTTTTTTTAATTTTTTGTTGGAACCGACACAAAAATTGAACATTGGAATTAGTCTTTTGCAAGATCCAAAGCCAAAACTGAACCCATTGAAAAAACAAAATTTGAAAAAAAAAGGAACGAGTTCATTAAGTAGTCAAGTATTTTTGTTTAAAAAAAAAAAAAAAAAACCAACAAGTAGGCTCAACTTTCAGAGTTAAATAAAATTTTTATTAGTTGTCAAACTCTATACTTAAAGAAATCCCAATTTTAATTTAATATAAAACTTTGTATTTATACAATATTGAACATAGGGGAGTGTGTAATGTTGTACATGGAATGAGACCCAATCTTTCAACGGGGCCAAAGGGATTTTGAATTTGAAATTTTGTATCAGAATTGAAACTACAAGGTTTTTTTAATTGGAAGAACCAAGCACAAAAATGTATTCGAAGAACCTCCTTTTATTTATTTATTTATTGTTAAAGAATCAAAATTGGAACCAAAGGTTCTCTTCAAAAACATTAGTACGAACTCCAATTTGATCTTGATCATTACAAATTAAAGAATTACCAGATAGAGGGTGCCGCAAAATATCATCATCTAAACCTTAAACCCTACTCCCCACCCATCTCTTTACTTACTTGCATGCTCTTTCACCTTGGTACATACTACCCTTTTAGATAAGGACCTACTAGACCGCACCTACTTGATTGCACCTACCTACATGATTACCACTCCAATAGACCTTGCAATTGTCAAAAATGATAAAAAATTATGTGAATTTGTTCATTCAAACAATATTTAAAACCATGATTAAAATATTTGCCATCATCCATATAAAGATATAGTAGATATGCATTGGCTTGAAAAATTATGTTTTAGGATGTATTGATATATTGCATAAAATTATATAAATTCGAATCATGTGAAATACTCCATTAGGATATTACATTAAATTATCAAAGGATGATTTTCATTACAATGAAGATATTGCAACTTAACATATATGTTCAAGGAATATGGAACTTTGTTTCAGCTTTGGTGCATAGAATGCATGTTGTACTCAGTTCAATTGAATTATTAGGTCTAGATTTAATAAATTTCATTTGCTAATTTTAATGGTGTAGTTTAAACAATGTGCATTAACTTCACAAATATTATGTTCATGTGATTATTTATGTTGTATAATTCTACGGTTAACATGATGAAAGTATTGATGAAAGTATTATTTATATATTAAACCCTTGGTATTGAAATGAGAACAATGTTCAACATAATGACAATTATTACACACAATGATAAAGGTTAGGAGGATTAAAATGAAATTATTTCCTACACATCAATAGCTAGAAACATGGGTGTATGAAAGTATTATTAATTTCAGAATAAAATAAAAATTCCAAACAACTCAATATTGCACCAAAAAAATTGAAAAAAAAACTCACTAACCTTCTTGGGAAGGTAGTGAAGGTTCAAAAAGGAAATAATTAAACTGATCACGTTGGAGAGGAGCAAATACTATTGCTGATTTATAGTGTTTGGATTAGAACAATTTTTCCCATGATCTAACAATGCTTCACTCAAGTTGATCCTTTGCCATCAACTATCACCAAAATTATCCCATCCATAGTTGGTGGAGGTTGAGTCTTTTTCAACTTGTGTGAGGTGTTATTTAGATCGATTTAACAACAACCAACAAATTCATTAATCATAACAAAAACCAAACTAAACAAAATCAATACCCATTGCAATTTTAAACACAATGCATTACAACAAAGTGTACAGTTTAGTTGTCCAATTTAGGGTTTACAAATGAAGAAGACATAGAAGTAAAGAAAGAGATGAAAAAAGAAAAAAAAAACACATAAAGAGGAACAAAACAAAAAGCATGGAATATATATATATATATATATAAGAATAAATGGAAAGTAAACACCCAAAAAAAAAAACAATAACAAGAAACCTAGAAACAAACACAAAAATAAAAATGAAAAAAATAATAAATAATAAAATTATATATATATATATACACAAATGGAGAAAGTTAGAAAACAAGAAAGTGTCAAAGAAAATGGTGGGTGGGAAAGGGGAAGGAGGAGGCAGGAGAAAAAGAGGGAGGTAAGGATTTAGAGAGGGAGGGGGTTTAGGGAGTGTGGGGAAAAAAAACACAACTTCATCCTAAGACCTTGTCATGAGGTTAGATTGAGTTTCATCCCATTGAATAAACCTCCAAACGAATAATTTTGGGATGGTGCATTGGTGGGTGTTGAGTCACTCATGCCCTTGGATTTGGGTTTCAACAAACAACTATTTACCAAACCCAAATTAAGTATACAAATACAATTTTGCTATGTACCAAATGGAGGTAAGAATAACATGATTAGCAACTAAAATTTTTGGCTACCAATGACAATTTATAACTAGCCTAGGAAATTAACTTAGCCTTCAATGAGATCATGAGTTTATCAAAATTAACTTCCTATGAAATGTGAAAGCCAACTTGAACACCCAAATATTTTACACCTTTTCTTTTAGGAACGTGTAATAATTTTCTTTTTTGACCTCAATTCCAAGTCCTTAGGTGATTAACAACCCACATTGTTACTAATTTTTCCTTAATTGATCTTAGCCTTGTAAATGAAAGAAGGATAATGCGTATTTGATTATGTCCAGTTTCTGTTAATAATAACAAAACCAAGTATGATTTTTGGAATTAATACTAGAATCACAATTGGAACTTAAACTTTTTATCAAACTGGACCCATAATTGGCTTCCCTACTTCTATTATATGTGAAATTGAAACCAAAAATGGGACCAAGATTTTTTTTTTTTTTAAAAGAAACTAAAATCATAATTTGATTTTGAAGAATTAGACCAAAAACTAAATTCCCAATTCTATTTAGGTGTGGAACCAAAACCATTCTAATTTATTTTTTTAGAATCAAAATCTCTTTTGGCAAATCCATGTTGCTTTATTTTGGGTTTTCCATTAGTTTATTTGTGATTTTGAGTGTTGTCCCTTGGTAGGAGGTTTGGCCTCTCTTTTTGTACCTCCTTTTCTTTTCAAATGGGAGTTTGTTATTTCTTAAGTTATGTAGGGTTTAGCATCATTCATAAAAATAAATAATTGCCCAACATGGACAAAAATTATTGTTGGCTAATTATTGAGTTTTGACCTAGTTATTAACCTAGCCAATCAGTATTAAAATTTCAAAATCTAATAACTTACTTGAATGACCTAGTTATCATCTAAATAGGTTACCCTTAAACACATAACATTGTTATAATATAAAACCAAAAAATAGGGAAAAGAAATCATTTTGATTCTAATTTAGTTTTAAAATCTAAAGTTAGCTAACTTGGGCTCCACATTACTCCACACAACCCATGATGATGAAGTTACCCAAAAAAATAACGTACATTTGAATTTTTAAGTAAAATCAGATATATATAGAATTCAAATTGTACAAAATATTGCCCAATTATCATCCAAAGGGAAATTTAGATAACCACCCTAATGAAAGCAATTAGGGTGGATAAACATTAAATCAACCAAGCAAGTGGGGATTAAATCCTTGAATCAGTTATTCAAGGGAAAAGTTTTTATTGGAAACTAGTTTAATCTCAAAGAAAAAAAAGCATGTTAATCTTTTGAAATAATCTCAACATATTCAAATGAAATAACACATATTTACATTTGTATGAAATTTCGTGTAAACATGTGTGTGAAATTGGAATGACACAAAGATTCCAACAAACATTGAAAAAAATTTAAAAATTTGTTTATTTTCAATATCTTAGAATCCATATAGAAAATTTGAAAAATTAGAACTAGTAAAATGTTTTTTTATTTTTTTCTTAATTCCAGTTTGGAATCAACTTCTAATAAATTTGCAATTTGAAATTGTCTTTTTGTACAACCTACAACTATAACCCATCCCACCTAAACCAATTCGAATGAAATCATCATCACTGACATAATTGACAAGAGAACCAACGGTTATCAGTTGAATATTTAATAACCTGCCTTTATACATAACCAACACCATACTTTCAAAGTATTGATAATTTAATTATCATACAACCTTTTTGTGAAATTAATAGCCTAATTAACAATTTTTTTAAATTCAAATAAATAACCTACCTAATGATCATGAAAGAACATTAGTAAAAACCAATGTTTGGGCAAGTATATAAAAAAATGGCTCCTAATAACCAACAATTTGATGATGATTCTCAACATTGCCTTCAAGGATATCTAATCATGGTCTTTTTTTTAAAAACCAATTGTCATATATTTGGCCATGGTTTTCAAAAATATGAGAAGTGATTTTGATATATAACCATAGGTCTGAAAAACTGATAGGATAACAAACTATTGGTTTGTTCAAGCTTTTGAAAACATTAAAACTAGAGGTTCTTTGATTTTGGAAATTTCGTAAAACTAGAATTGAAGGTTTGTTGATTTCCAATTTTTTTAGAAAACAAAACCATAGGTTATTTTCAAAAATAATTAATGTGTTAGGAAAACCAAAAGTGTTAGGTGGGTATTGGAAATGGCACCAAGACCCCCTTGGTTCTAGTTCTTTAATTGCATATTTGTGATTCTCAAACAATTAAAAAAACTAGATAAATTATAATAGAGTTATTTATGAAGTCGCCATGTCTTCACCATGTTTTGAAGCTTTCCTTTAGCCGCTCTCCCCTCTTTTAGTGGTATCTGCAAAGTAAGGAAATTTTACTAAATCTCAATATGAAATGCTAAAACTTATTATTTAATGCACAAGGTTAGAGAATAATTATATTAGTTCTATGGATTGGAACAATGAAAGGAAAGATAGGATGAAACTCAATTTATCACGACAATTGATGGTTTTCTGAATTTCAACCTCCCTTGAATGCTAATGTATTTTTTCACAAAGTTTTTTTTTAATATCACCTATGTATGACCAAACTCAAGGTTCTAGTGTTGTGATTTCTTTACTTTTTGAAAAACACTAATCTATAAATCTCAATTCTTCAAACATTGAATGAACCAAATTTGATACACATATACATTTGATAGTTTTCAAAAAATAAAAGTTATATAGTTGTGGTCCTTCAAACAATCAAAGAACCAATTTTACCATTTGATATATAAATCATAATTCTAAAAAAAAAGCTGCAAACATTCAATTCTAACTTATACTTCCCATTTTCAAGAATCAAAGAACCAATCAAAGGAGTCAATTACCTACCTATAATAAAACTATTGGTTTCTTCATGAAAACCTCCAATTATTTTATGAGGGGGTTTAAGGATAAATAAAACCAAAGGTTCTTTGATTTATTTTTTTAATTCAAAATACTAGAACTTGAAGTTCTTTTTTTTTTTTGAAAAGATTCAATAAAATTGGAATCATTTCTTTTATTTTGAAAATTTTCAAAAACTTGAATTGGATGTTATTAAAAAAATTCAAATCTCCAACCAAAACTAGTAAAACCCCATGTTTGGCACATATCATAAAATTGTGAGAACCAACTAAGGTTTGTTGAGCTAGTTTGCAAATTGAATATATATCATAGTCAATGATATCCACCATGATATTTGTCACGAAATTTTTTGTTGGAGAGAAAATTGTTGAAACAAATATTGGCTTAGGAATCAATACCATGATATTTTTTCAAAAAATGATACCCAAGTAAGGCAATGGAAGATACTAAATCTAATTTTTTTGTATAGGGGTCTATAGGTCTAGTTTAGGTAGTAAGTAGGACCTAGGGTCTAGGATGGTTGGCAAAGTCCAAGAATGGGTATTTAGACTAAGGTTTCTAGGCTTTTAAAGGTAAAGTCTTTAGAAATTGCAGATTCGGGTTTAGAATGGGGATGTCAATGGTGCTAGTGCTCAAGTCATGTGATGTATATTATGTTATAGTAATCTAGTTACTCATTTTAGTCCTATAATGAATTCAAGGAAAGGTTGAGATCATTTTTTTAAATAATGAAATAATAAAATTGAAAAAATATGTGGATGCAAAACATTTAATCATTGCAAGAAAGTTTGGAGATGCAATGAATAGTTCATTGGAAGGAAGTTTGGGAAAATAACCTATAAAAAAAGAAAGGACCAAATATGTTTGGAACCTCAATATATAAAAAAATAGTGCAAAAGATCCTTTCCAAAAGGAGAATGTGCAATTTGGAACCCTTGACATTTTCAAAATGAAAATTTGTTTATTTTTATAGTTTATGAAAAGTGTATGGTGAATGCACTTGGGTCCTTGAATGGTGTTCCTTTCACAAAAACATTTTTAATAAAAAATGTTGCTTAACTTGGTGGAGAATTAAATTAAACAAATATGTTTTACCAATTTTAACATAGTGTAATTCTACAACTCCCAATTTTGATTTCAAGGTGTTTAAGGGCGTTCAAGATATGTTTGCATTTTTTACTTATTTCTCGGGAGCAATATGAACATATTACTATTTTTCATGTTTTAAAAAGATATTACAAGGCATGCAATGGCAAAAAAATTAATAAACATATTGAATCAATATGGTTTGAGGAAAAAGATGATGGCATGGATGAAAAATGAAAGGTCAAATTTGAATGTTATGATCATTGCACTAAAATATTTTGGGGAGTTGTGATGTTTTAGAAGTGGAAGAAAGTTTTCAAGAGACTTCTTTTGATCATGTTTTTTCTAAAGCTTGTCAATATGCCACCAAAGATGAAAAAATTTACAAATGGCTCAAATATGTGTTTATAATGTTTGCATTTAAGCACATTGGCAAAAATGCATCACTTGACCCCAAAAAATATAGCAAAGGCAAACATGAGTGGGACTAACTTGAGTTGATTTTGGTTTTTATTCAAGAAAATTGAACATTCTAGTGAAGACAACATAATATACTTTTACTAATTCATTTAGTCTTTACATTTTTCATCATTTCCAATCTTTCTTTTGTAAATGGTAGAAGTAACATTTGAATTGGTTATGATGTTTTGTAAGTTTGCTAACAAAATAATCATGTTCCAAAAAGCTTTGCAATTTTAGAAAGCTATTGTTTTTTTGTTACAACAAACAAACTACAATGGAAGTGAATGGGCACATGTCACTTCTTCTAAGTCTTAAATAAATTTAAATTATCTTTCTTAGATTGTGTGTTGAATCAATCTCATGAGTATTGATTAATGATGAATTGCATGTTGCCATAACCACGAACTTGATATTAAAGAATGATATTGAAATTTCATCCTTTTATAAATAATTTTATGAAGGTTGATTATGATGTTGTTGAGTTAACTTTGCTTGCATTTAACATAAAAATTTATTTAAATAGGTTGTTTGGAATTGTTTCATTTCATTCCTAAAGAAATATGAATAGTGAAAAGCCCACAACATGTTTTTTTATGTTGGACTTAAAGTTAAAAACATTTTCCCAATCTTTTCATTTTATGGTGCGGCTATTGTTGAAAAATATGACAAAAAGTTTTGTTACATATGCTCTTCAAATGTTATCGTCTATTGTATCATGTGATAGAACCTAAATTTTTGGTGGTTCACCAAATGACGAGGATTGTAGTTTGGATGTATTCAAAATAAGTATTGAAATAAATGAATCAACTAAGGTGCTTGTTAACAAGGAGTTATTCATTTTCATATCATACCACATCAATGTGAAAAATGAATTAAATGTCAATTAGAATGGTGGGGAAACATGAGTCAATATTTATTATTGTCGATTTTTTTGCATGTCAAATCATTGGCATTGTAGGATCACAAATTGGGACAAGAAGATTTCTCTAACTAGGATACTTACAAATCTAAAATCAGGTTGCTTGCAATTGGAACATTTTTAAAAGTTGATATTTGTGAGCAAAAATAAATGTAATAATTTAAAGATGGGTTATAACGCACATTCTAACTTGGTAAAATTGATTGATATGGATCTAAATTTAGAGGAAAATTTTAACAAATTTGAAAATGAATTTGAACAAGATGAAGTTTGTGAAAATATGATTTGCAACCTTGGGACATCACAAAAAAAGGTTATGGGTTCAAACCCATTGGTGTGCATGTGAAAGTCATATTAGCCTTCTACCACTAAGCTTGACTTGGGGGTGTCAACAACTTGTCAATCACGTCTACTATTGTGCTTCAAAAAGAAAATTTGCTTGTTATTTGAGGAACCTTACTTGCCACAATTGCCAAGTCCAAGCGTTACAAGGGCATTATGATGTAAGGTCCTGCTTCAGGGGGTGAATTAGCAATAAGGTTCCTTGGTTTTCATGTAGCGGAAGGTCTTGAAAGCATGGACCTCGGGCTCCATTCTCAATCCACAAGACATAAAGCACTTGGAGAAGTTTTATTGTGAAAGGGAGGTACATCTATCTGATGTTATTTTACCTCCACAATGAAGTCAGTGTGGAACTCATGGCAGCTTGTCAGTTTGGCACTTTTTGTTCATGACATTCATCTGGTTATAAACAGCACTCATGAATTCTTGTTTTGTGTTCCCTTAAATGTGTTTGTTTGTAGAGTTTTCTCTGGAATCTCTTCAAATATGTTATTCATCTTGGGATCTGCACATAATCATTTGGCACACATCCTCTGTCTAAAAATCCAAGTTTCATGCATGGACATTATGCAAAGTCATTTTCCTCCAAAACTTCACATCATCTTTAAATTCTTGAGTTATTTCTTCAAGCCAAGAATAGCATGCACATCATCAAAATTGGAAAAGTGTTTCTTCCCACATTCATGTACCATGTATTGACAGTTGTGATGTGAATGCTTGACTGTGTGGAGTTCTTGCTTTAATTCTCCTACATTCTTCAGTTGATTTTCCCAAAATGAGATTTTGCGCTCATCCGAGCTGGCCTCCTTGAGATTGGTAAGAGGTCCTTACTGGGTACTGTGTCAAAGGAACTGAAATGATTGATGCCAGTATCATTTCTTTTGATATTTTACTCATCATATATTTTTGTCCCTCAATTCCTGTGGTGTTTGTAATTTCATCTCCGGTGTTTGCAGATTTCATGGTTCTTAACCTGATGGGTTCTTAACATGATGGGCGTTTTTACAGATGGTGATAATAGAACAGCCAGACATGTCTAATTGGTTATATCCACAAACACTCTCGCCTCTTTGCCTGCCTCCAAATCTCCAAACAGAAACCTCATCCTCAGAGGATGTGCTTCCATTGAAATTATATGAGAAAAAGATGGACGGACAGACAGACAGACAGACAGGGAGGGAAGGATTGAGAGAAAAAGAAGGGCTAATGTCATGTCGACATCTTTGAGTGCCAGAATTTGATTCAATCTCTCTGATGACAGAAATCACACAGGGAGCACTGAGAAACTGAGAAAAACAGAAAGGCAAATGTTGTGTTGACATGTTTGATAGTCAAGATTTGGGTGAATCTCTATGATGTCAAAGAGAAACAGAGACATTGTGTCGCAGAGAGAGCATTGAGAAACAGAGGAAAAAGGAAGGGCAAATGTTCTGTTGACATGTTTGATTGTCAAGATTTGGGTGAATCTCTCTGATGACAGAAAGAGCGAGAGACATGGAGACACACAGAGAGAAAGAGACACAGACAGAGAGACGGAGAGAGTCGAGAGAGAGAGCACACACAACATCCTCAAGGATTAGGGTGGACTTTGCCACATTCACCAGGAGGGGGAGGGGGTGGAGGTGGGGGTGGAGGACCACAAGAGTGGGTTGGAGGGAAGTGATCCAGATTAGTGTTGCGGCCCCGCATCACAGGCAAAACTTCTTGCAGCTTCTCCCTCAAAGTGTACACCACAATCTCAAACAGAATGAAGAGAGCTCCCTCATAGCAGCTTCCCATGGGCAGAATCTTGTTGTCAGTGACTACAAAACGAGCTTTCTCAGGTGGGTGTAATGTGATACCTGCCTTGCAGAGCTCACCTGTTGCCTCTTGCAGATTTGTAGGCATTGAAGGACTGTTGAGTACTTTGCTTCCTGCTTTTGAAAGCCTTGTTGTTGTCGTTACCTCTCCTTCCACTTGCTTTGTTGATCCTTTTTTGGCATCAGCCGTAGCAATAGATCCTCCTGTTTTGGTGTCAGGAATTGAGGCTTTCTTGGCATCACTAGTCTTAGTAGCAGGAGGAACTTCGCCTTTCTTGGTGGGTCCTTTACTGGTCCCTTTGGGTGGATCGGCAGCCATGGGATCTCCCTTTGGAACTTTTCCTGGTTGCTGATTTGCATGCTCCAGTTGCCATGGCGTTTTGGAATCTACCATCTGGACGGCATCTTGAGGAGGAGCGTCGGGAGGAGCATTAGGATCGAAGTCCGGATCGGCGATGGTTTGAGCAGGAACAAACGCAATTGTAGTCGCGAGTTTGGCAGCTTCGCCGTCAGGTTTTGCAGTGATAACCAACACTCTGGCACCAGAAGCTGTAGCTTCCACGATGATAGCATCTGCGCTACTGAACCATCCCGGTCCGGAACTCACGATCAACAAATCTCCTGTGGCAAGCATGGGTGTGCACATGTCGCCGAAGAAATGCACACTGGGTAAGCCGAGATGGAAAAGACGCATCGCAAACCCCCGCATGATGAGTCCTTCTCTTCCCAAACCATGCAGCACGATGTGCTTCCCCCGCGCCCTCATGATCTCCTTCACTATCGGTATGGTTGGATCCTGATTACTCAGCTCTGCTCGGTTAAAGACACGATGAATCTCCGCTAATGCCGTGATCGCCATGAACGAGAGAGATGTCTGAACCATATAAGGTGCCGCCATGTTTGCACGCAGTCAATCCACCACACCCTAGTTTCTCGACTCTAATACTCTTCAAGCTCCTTGTGAAGTTGTGGTGAGGAAAGGAATTTGATGGGTCGCGCGCAAAACGCAGGTGTGGGTGCGGCTGAATTACGAGACACACTGTAACCGTCATTCAACCAACGTGCGGAGGAAGAAAAGCTTGAAATTCCGCAATGCGGGAAACCCTAATTTCTCGACTCTTGTGCTCTTCGAGCTCCTTGTGAAATCTGGGTGGGGAGGGGAAGTGATGGGTGGTATGCAAAACGCAGGCGAGGTGCGGGTGAATCGCGAGACACTGCTGTAACCGTCGTTCAACCGACGCGCGAATGAAGAAAAGCTTGAAATTCTGCAAAAACATTCGGTAAGAAACCCTAATTTCTCGACTCTTCTGCTCTTCAAGAAGAAAAACCCTGTAAATAATAATCAAGGATGAGAACCCATCTGTCAAAAGTACAAGGCAAATGAGAACACCAAAGAAAAAACAAAAGCGAACAATCAACAAAAATGAGGTAAAGACCCTATGCAAACAGGACTCGTGGATACAAAATGACAATCAACGAAAACAAAGAAAACCTAAGACGAAAGAGCTGCCATCTGCCACAAATCAGCTAGTGGCTAGTGACGGAGGGGCACCAGTTATGATGTGTGGAAGAGATGAGGAACCCCAACTAAGTGCAGCCTAAAGAATTGTTATAGCTTGCGCAAGCAGCAGGGCTATGGACACGAGCTGTTGATAGTAAGAAACAAGCATCGAGGGAATGTGCGATAGTGGTCTTCTTTAGTCATCGATTCTTACTATTGACAGCTTGTGTATTGAAAGTTGTGGGTGTCTTCACTCTCGTTTTGATTCATTTTTTACGGCTCTTCAGGCTCCTTGTGAAGCGGGGACTGGAAGTTGATGGGTGGCATGCAAAACGCAGGTGTGGGTGCAGCTGAATCACGAGATCCGCTGTAAGTATCATTCAACCGACGCGCGGATGAAGAAAAGCTTCCGCAAAGGCGTGTGCGGGAAACCCTAATTCCTCCTTTCGTCTCTTCGGTTTCGCGTCCTCGCACGGCTCCGGACGGACAGGCGTCTTTGTTGGTGTTGTTGCTTTCCTTGCGGGCGTTCACAATTCCCCCGTGGTGCATTTTTTTCCTCACTTGTGGCAATTCCTTGTGGCTCTCTCTGAGTTTGAAGCCTATTTGTCGTGGTACTGCGACGTCGTGGACGCGGACTTCGCAGTAGTATCGGAAGCGTTCTAAACAGCAAGCAAATACTATTGTGGTTGACTGCTGTGGCTGAAACCAGTGCCACCCAACAGGATGCAGAGCGTGAAGGAGTTGCAAACAAATCTTGCGACTTATCATGAGCAGCTGGATCAAGTGAGTCGTCTCATTCCCTACTTGTTTTTTCTTCTTGTTGGTACTGTCGTGAGTCTGTCGAGAGCTGGATTAAAGAAGATGGCATCAGTCCCGTTTGCTTCTGTTTTCTTCTTCTTCTTCTTCTTCTTCTTGTCCTTTCTGACGCTGTTGTTGGAGGTCTTTTGTTTTGCTGTAGGTGCGGCAATTGCTGGACGCGGAGCCAGGGAATGCGGAATATGTAGAAATGGCGGTCGGTCTGAAGGAGGTAGGTTGAGAAAGTTGCTGCAACAAAATAGGGTACCTACCCGTTGGTTTTTTGTGCACTCTCTCTGGTTGCACTCTCTTTCTTTGCAAAACAGAACGGTTCAGAACTCTGTTGTAGGTTAGGGTTTAGAACTGTGTTGAAGGCCGTCGTTCAGGGGGGAAGGGACATGGAGAGGGTGAGAGAGGAGGGCCAAAGGGGTTCTTTGGGAAGTGGTCCTAAGGGTTCATCAATGTTGTTTAAGCAGGGCAGCACGACACAGCTGCATGCGAGAGAGGACACATTGATTTGGAGTTGCTCTGCAAGGTGAGGTGGTTTGCCCCTTTTATGTGTTGTGGAACACTGGTGCTGCTGCCGCCACCAGCTATGGGATGGCCTACTCTTTCTTCTCTTCTCTCTCTCTATCTCTGGGCTGCTATCTTTCTCTCACGCAACACTCTGGCCCTTCTAAACTTACCAGCTCCATATCAAGATCATGCTGTGTGCTGTTGTGCCAGGATTCAGTTCACCTTCTGGACAGTGTCACCAGTCAATTCAGTTCACATCCCCTGAAGCCTTCATTAGAGATGCAATGTCTGTCTTCATCAGAGACCCAATGTTTGTCTTCATCAAAGATGCAATGTCTGTCTTCATCAGAGATGCAATGTCTGCATGATTACTGGTGATCACCTTCTCAGGAAGTATTGAACCGACCTGCCATTTTGTTCGTGCATGGTGCAGGTACTAGAGTTGACAGAGGATTTGCTGAAGACAGCAAAACAAGCAGAAGCAGCAAATGCTCTGCCATTGGAAACAGATTTGGATGCACTGTCTTTACCAGGACCTCCACCACATCCTGTATCAAGGTTCAGACCTGAGCAGGTGTGTATCAATCACCTGCTTTGATTGCCCATAACTTGCAAATGGATACGGATGCTGTTGATTCTTTTTGGCTTTGCTGGTGAGACCAACAGAGCCATTGCCCCTCTTGCTGGAGTTGATCCAGACATGTAGAAGCAGATAAGATGTTTAGGACTGTATGACTTAACCAATGCATTGAGAGCAGCTCTGGCAGATGGTCCTACAATTTAGGCATGTTTTGAATTTGAGCGATTACAGATTGTACCCTTTTGTGTGAGTAAAGTGTGAGCAGCAAATTTCTGTTTGCTGGTGGCAAAGTAGCTCTTTGAAGCATGCAGTTGTAGAGAATCTAAGCAACTTTTTCCCACATGCTTCATGCACAGCAGGATTTGTCCCTTTCTGATGACATTGCTGGGAGACTGCCAGCTGGTTCAAAGTTGCTTGCTGTTTGGAGCGAAGATGGTGAATGGTATGCAGTTTCACCCTGGAGAGCACTCAACTCAATGTTCTTTGTTGTAGTCACTCTTGATATCCAGAGATAACTCTTGATATGCCCCCGAGTTTTTTTGAAACACATGTCAAGACCATGTGCAACGCATCTAGGACAAGGCCGTGATTGTATTATCTCAGCATATCTGGATGACTCAAAAAAACCATAGTTTCCTTTTGTAGGTACATGAGGAAAACTCAAGCCACAGCTATAAACCTCAAGGTCCTGAGTGATTGAGTGGCGCAAGTGATTTGGTAATTTTTTAGATCCTGCTGTTTTGGTCTGTGAGAAGGCTAATTAGGTGGGTCCATCATGGAAGTATTGACAGCACAGCGATACAATTTGTAAGAGAATTTTGACTGTTTTTGGTAGAGGAACAGTCCCACAGACTGATGTTACATGAACTGTAGGTGCATGACAGCAGTTATATGGGTGCTATTTGCTGCTGATTTTTTGCCATCTGTACTTTTATGTAGTGCTGAGATTCCTTTTTTTTTAATGCTGTTTTGCAGGTACACAGCTACAGTAAAGGCAGTTACTCCAATTGGCTATATTGTGACATATGATGACTGGGGCAATACAGAGGAGGTATTTGTTTGGATGCACCTGTGAGCTGCTTTGCATGCTGCACTCCATTAGCTCGGACTTGGTGTTTATTATTTATTAATCAGGAATCAGTTAGGTCTCTCAGATCATCTATGTGACTGGCCGTCAACTGTTGAAGCTTTGTTCTTCCTTGAAGATCTTGAAAATAGCCTTTAAAGATGGAGTCCTGAATGGAAAATCCTGTTTGGGGAAGGCACTTTCAGGAGTTGTAGCTAACTGGTTCAAAGTCTAAATACAATGCCATACATTTCTGTTGCTGTCCTGCTATTCCTGCTATTCCTGCTAATAATATTCTCAATTCCTCACAAGAACAAAGTAAAGGTGGGAAAGTTGGATTGAACATATGCAGGTAGATCTTTCTAATGTGAGGGCATTGGAAACTGGAGAGGATGATGTGGGCAGTGAAGCCAAATCTGATCTGGACATCAACATAGATGAGGATGCTGATGCATTGTTGGGAGCAGAGCGTGATGCAGAGGCAACACGGCAAGCCATAAAGCGCAAAATTGCCCAGGCCGCAGATGTGGATGTTATTTCACGAGACCTCCCTCCCAAGCTGCGCATAAATTCTGATGATCCTGAGGATGTGGTGACTGCTCTTTTCCCTAATCCTTTATGCATATAGTTTGGTTCATTGAATGAGATTGTGAGTCCTCAAATGAACCAAATCGAAATAGATCAAAGGATAAAGTTTGTCTTAATTTTCTCATGTGCAGAAAGCAGCAAAGAAGAAGAAAATACATTCATTCAAATCGAAAGCAAGGCTAGAACAGATGGAGCTGACACAGAACAAGCGCCAGAATGCTTGGCATCAATTCCAGACTTCTAAGGGGAAAAGCAAGAAAGTAAGCCTTCATCATGAGACTTGGTACACTGGTCATGGTATTGACCTCCATCCAGTGCAAAGGAGCTGATGGAGTCAGTTAAGTCAGTGGGGGTGTTATGCTGGCTGGTCACAACCATATATCCTGCTGTTGACAGTCTCTGGACATGCTTGTGACTGTTGCTGTTGTTCAAAGCCCTCCTCAGTTTTGTTCAGTTTTTATCTGTTCCTTAGGATTGGATTTCCTCCTTTTCCTTTTTTTAAATATTTTGTCAGGTCTGAAATCCCTATAACCATGATATTGGTTCACCTCAATTCTATTCAGATTGACTCAAGTCATACATATGGAGAAGTCCTCAGTGCTTATGAAGATACATTTAAGCTGCTTTGTGGTTTGTTAATTGTTTGGTACATTTCTGGTCATTTTGGTAGCAGATTCTAGTTGCGTTTCTGCAGTTCAGATGTAGCTCAAATCTTGGTTTTGAAGGAATCACATCAGATTGAGCATTGGTCTTGAAGTGAAAAGCAACTTCTGGTTTAATTTTGATTAGAGCTTGTGCTTTCAAAGTTTTCTCCAATGGCTGTGGTTGCTGAAAAATGAGAGTTGCTCTCAGGGTAGAGGGTTTCAATTTGCATTTCTGCTGTGGCAGGCCTCATCTGTGGTGCATTCCAATTCATTGTATAGCATTCTAATCTGGTCTTCAAAGCTCTTGAGTCTTTTGAAGTTACTGAGAGCTCATTGCTGTTATGTTTGCCAGGTGGGCTTCTTCACAGGGCGCAAGAGAGAGAGCATCTTCAAGTCTCCAGATGATCCAAAGGGGAAGGTAGGTGTCACTGGCAGTGGAAAGGGCACTACTGGGTTTCAAAAACGTGAGAAGCATCTTCATTTAAGAGTAGCTGGTGAGGATGGCGATGACCTCATATGAATAAAGTTTTGTCTGTTTCCAAAGAGCTCAAAGATGCTTGCTGGAGAGTTTGCAGTTCTAAATTTCCGTACTTGGATGAAGCTTTTAGTAATGGCTGTGGTATGCAAGGCTCATCTGCAAGTACTTAACACCTTAAGATACATTAAGATCTTGGTGCTTTGACAAATTCACCTTGCAAGCTCATATCAGGATGTCCAACAACATGAGATGGAATTGACTTGATCAGGATTTTACTAGAGGTTTTAAGGGCCTTGACAATGGTTTCAGATCTCTTTACTTGTCCACTGCAATCCCTGCACTCATTGCAGTATTTCCTCCTTTGGGGAGGTTTGAAATCCTTTTACTCAGCTTACTTCACTTGTTCTATACATTCTAACAGGCTGAAATCATTTTTCCTGGCTCATCATGTAAACCTGTTTCTTTCTCCTTGCATGCACATTTCACTGGAAGTGGGGCACTGGAAGTGAGTGATTTTTCTCACTTATCAAGATGACTATACTCCTTTACTATGAGAGTGTTGAACTGCTATGGAGTGTTTTCTTTAACTCTTGCATGGCAGCCCATGTAGAATTTTTTTCAAATTCTGGATAATTGTGCAATCTTTGTATTTTGCATGTGTACATCCAACATGTTGATCATTAACATACTTGGTTGGCATTGAAGGTCTTGGAACATTTTTATGATTGCCTCTTTGTTTCTGATCTTGAAGCTTTGGTTTTGTTTTCTTTGTTATTGTATAGAGTTGGGTTCTCTACTTTGCCTGTTTGCCAACATTTTCTAAGACTGCCTTGACTGCTAGCAGCGGTCGTCCCTGCAAATATCTGAAACGAACTTCAAAGCTGTTTGTCAATAACAGTCAATTGGGGTTGGAGATCAAATATACTAACCACAAACATCACAATTGAAACTGTATACACTACCAAAAATTTTACCACAACTTTTCACTGTGTATTTTCATTGTCATAATTAAGGTCATGTTTACACAACCCGAAAATACAATTGACTAGACAAACTACTACAAAGAGGCTTTGATCACTTCAGTACTTTTCGGAACTATGTAAAACTCTATTGGCACATATGCAGCATTGCCATAAGGCCTGGTAAAAAGACACATCGATAAACAGGTACTGGAGAGATGTATACAATTCTCTGACAAAACTTTGAATGTTGTTTTTCCTGACTACAATCAGTATTCTACCTATAATTGGATGAGAGAACTTTGTTTATCTAGAAAACCATGTTCATCATCCTTGTGCGAAGAACTTTATCTGCTTTCACGGGGGATAGTAATGCATATTTTGCAATAATTGCCATAGGATCTGTGGATGGCACACAGAAGGTACCACAAGATCAATTGATGCAAATCCCACCTGCAATGAAGATTAGGTGTCGCATCAAACTGATCACAACTGGCAGAGTTCACAGATTCAAAGACCTTCCAGCTCAAATACTGATTCTCTGTGGAAGCCAAGATCCAAGGAAGAAAGATGCAAGACAGATCGCAATCCAGAGAGCCAGTAGGCCACCACTGAAGCTGAAGGCAGATGCAGACTTTGCTGTCTTCTCATTAATGACACCTGTTAAAGCCTCTTCCTCTGGCTTCTCCATCTTGCTCCTCCTCTTCCGTGCCTTTCCAGTCAGTGCACCAGCTGGAGACTTCAGATCTTTTGAAACCAAAATAGTTTGGTTATCATCCAGGGCCTTCAATGACGATTTCTGAAGATCACCAACCAAAAACAGCTCATGTTCTGAAATTATTGAATGAGGTAACTTCACACATTGAAATAAAATACCAAATCTAATTAGCAGAAGTAGCACATGGTTACAAATGGCAGAGATTCTATCTCTCCATTCACTCTGTTCTGCAATATAATTAGCCCATTGTAGACTTCAAAGACTCTCCACTTAGGTTCGAATTACAAAAGCACCCTGTGCAAATATGACTCATAAATCCCTTACCAATTCAACCATTTCCTTCTCTTTGTCTGCATCAGCTTTACGTAAGTCTTTGTTCTCCTTCTTGAGCTTAGACTTTTCTGCCTCTGCAGCCTTCACTCTGCTTTCAAGTGCTGCTAAAGCATCTTGGAGTTCAGCAACTTGTGCCTGGATCACAATGGGATTAATCAGTCAAAAGGTTCACATGACAAAGTACAACCCTTCTTTTGTGCCTTGACCACGATTTGTCCCAGCCTCTTCACTTCTTCCCATGGTTGTAGTCACATTATCAGCATCCCACTAACAAGACTAAAATGGCTGCAGTCACATGTAGATTACCTCAAAAGCACTCGCATGCTGTCGTGCAGTCGCTACTTCAGATTCTGCAGTTTGTACTCTCTCTGTCACATCCAAAATTGCAGCTTCCAGCTCCCCCTCTCCCTGCATGTAGACCATTATGATACATTAGAGTACTGCAACCATTCTGAAATACTCATGCAGAACACAGAAGAGCCCATAGCTATGATTCAGATCAATCTGGTAAAGAAGAGAAAGGAATCTCCAAGGGTTTCTCATCTGCTATATGAAGCTATTGTATTAAATAACACCCCCTTCCCAATTGCAATAGTAATGGACCCATACCTGAGATGTATGGTTGGCCAGCTGATCCTTCAGTGAAGAGATCTCCTCCTGGGAAGCTGCTACTTTGTGCAGCTCTCTTGACAAGCTGACACTCTGTACACAAGAAGGCACAATGTCGTACAACCCTGAGACATCATACTAAAGTAAGGCAGGTAAGGAAGGGGAT
Source organism: Sphagnum tenellum (assembly GCA_963921925.1). Taxonomy (NCBI): domain Eukaryota; kingdom Viridiplantae; phylum Streptophyta; class Sphagnopsida; order Sphagnales; family Sphagnaceae; genus Sphagnum; species Sphagnum tenellum. Next base: position 9,635,997 of record OY998155.1, read on the forward strand.
GAAGGAGCTACATGAGAATCAAACTAAAGATGGTCAAGGACAAATTCTTTCTTCACAACAAATGAGGATATGGTTATCAAGACTCATATTACAACATGAAAGGCCCTGAAGCAACATCAATAATTTAGCCAAAAAACCATAAGTAAACATCTTAAGCTGAGAACCCACCTGTTGTTGTTCTTTTGCATCTGCTTCCCGCAACTTATGCTCCAGCTCTGTGACTCGCAAACGCAAAATCATGGATTCAGATGCCTGTGCTCTGAGTGCCTGCAGCTCTCCATCAAGGGTTGCCTCACGAAAAGATTTCTTCTTGAGCTCGTTTGCATCAGCCTCTCTCTTAGCCAAAATCTCTTGGAGCTGTCCTTGTACGTTTGCCAACTGACTCTGTAAGTCTTTGTTTTCTTCTAACAATGTTGCCATTTGTTTCACCTGCAGTTGGTTTCTGTCAACTCCATCACAACCTAACAGAAGGAAAGGATACAGAAGGCGACCCAACCAACCAGAACACTAACACAAGATTATTTCCACAAAAGAGAATACTGATCACTGTTGGTAAACATAGGGAGGTAAGGAGATGCAAGACAGACCTGGGACTGCAGCTGCTGATTTTCAAGGGTCACCTCTGCTGACCAGGTTTGTAGATTGCCAACTTCTTCTTTTGTGTTTGCCAAGCTCTCTACCACAGCTGCATATTGAGATTCAGCAGCATCTGCCCTGTTATGCACAGCAACTAGCCTCTCTTGCAATTTGAAGGCCTCAGCTTCTGCCTCCTTCAGCTTGTTAACTGAGAGTTGCAGTTCAGCCATGACTTCATCTGCATCTCCACCCTTTCAAATAGCACAGAGTTGCTTAGACTAGTGATTCGTAAACAAGCTGGATACCACTGGAAAACAAAAATTAACAAGTGCCACTGCAGAGTTTTTTCACTTGGCTCACTTTGGAGAAATGAACACTGGGCAAGTATGACAATTACAAACAATCTGCCTAACAGCACCATCGCATCCAATTTTTTACCATCAAACATCCAAATTTCCACCTACTCTCCAAGGATCACATAATCTTTCTGTATGACCTCATGCCATGATTCAAGAATCCCAAGAAGATGTCAGCATGCCCACCTTTTGAGAAACTGCTGCAGCCCTCTCTTCAGCTTCTTTAAGCTGCAAGTCCATCATCTGAAATTTCTCTCTCAGTTTCAAAGCTTCTGCGCTCACTTCAGCATGGGACTTTTGGGTTACTGCCACAAGAGCTTCCAAAGACATAACCTTCTCGGCAGCATCCTTGGCTAGGTTTTGGTGGGTATTGAGAGCATCCTCAAGTTCTAATGACCTGTCAGATACCTCCTTCAAACTGCCTTCATGGTGGGTGGCCCTTTCCTCTGCAATCCTAACTCTTTCCAGCAGTTCACATTCTGCTGTTTGGGAACTCTTTAGGTCCAGTTCCAGTTTTGCCATCCTGTCTTCAGCATTTTTGATCTGTAATCGATGTACATCCAGTAAATCCTCAAGCTCCACTATTCTTCCCCTTTGTGTATCTATGCTCTCATGGCCATCAGCTCTTTCCTCCAACTCAGCTTCCCTATCCTGTGAGGAAAAAGAAGGAAAGGTTACCAGTCAATCTCTTCTCACCTCACATTATCCAAAAGTGAAAAATAAACTGCTGACAAATCTAGAGATCAGATAAGCAACTATGTTGTGTCCCACTCCACTACCAACATGCGACAAGATAAAATCACATCTGAAAAGTAAGAAATTAGCAAGCATCATGTTAGGAGGCTGTCAATAGTTTGGATGAAAGACATGCTTAGAGGTTTGCAATAATTCAGGCAACAAGCTTATTACAACTTGTTGCAATTGTCTAGATGGTCTGAGAGATCCATCAGTAATGCAGTGCCCAAATTCCTGGTACACATTCATTGCATCCAAGTGAGACAGCGTGCCTCACAGCACAATGGCCTCATTCAAATGACTAGGAGCTTTATCATCACTGGCAGACTCATATTCAGGTCAGCCAAGTGTACCTGAAAATTCTTGATCTCCTGTTCCAACTCCCTCAGCTTAGCCTCTAGAAACAAACATCTGTCTCCCATTTCTCTGATTTGAGCTTGATGAAGAATCTCAAGCTCTGAAGTTTTACCAGTCAGCTCTCTCGTGTTCTCCTCATAGTTCAAGGCACTTTCCTCAGCAGCCCTCACCTGTTCCTCCAGCTCTTTCTTCTTCTCTTGCATCTCCTTCAATTCCCCTTCCAAGTCTACAACTTTCATTTCCAAAGAACCAAGTTTTTCTCCAGCCTCTTTGGCCTGCAATTGATGGTTAGTTACCATCCCTTCGAGATCCACACCCCTATCACTCAATTCTTTAGCATTGGCCTCATGCTGTGCAGCAGTTTCCTCTGCAACTTGCACTCTCTGTTGCAGATCAGCTTCTCTTTCTTGTGAGGTTAGAAGATGCTGTTTCAATTCCGACAGCTCAGCCTGCAAAGGACCAAGCTTCTCTGCAATGCCTGCTGCATCTGACTGATGTCTGGCCACTGATTCTTCCAGCTCTAAGGTCCTGTTGTTGAGCTCCTTCACAACACTCTCATAATGTAGAGCCCTTTCATCTGCAGCCTTCAACCTTTGTTCCATTTCAGGGTCTTTCTCCTGTAAACCTTGTAGTTCCTCTTGCAACTCAACAACTTTAGCTTCTAGAGTGCTAATTTTATCCTCTGCAGACTTTGCATGTGATTGATGTATGTCCAATAAACTCTCAAGCTCCAAGGATCTGTCAGTTAAGCCCTTTACATTTCCCTCATGTTGAGTAGCTAGCTCTTGTGCAGCTCTCACTTTTTCTTCCAATTCCGCTTCTTTCTCATGTCTCATTTGAAGTTCAACTTCCAACTCGGCCACCTTAGCTTCCAAAGGCCCAAGTTTGGCTTCAGCATCTTTGGCCTGCAATTGGTGGGTGTTCAACAGTTCTTCGAGATCCACGGCCTTGTCACTGAAAGCCTTTGCACTGTTCACATGGTTAGCTGCCTCCTCCTTTGCAGCTTCCAGTTTTGCCTCCAATTCTGCTTCTTTCTCATGTGTCCTCTTCAATTCCACTTCCAACTCAGCCACCTCAGCTTCCAAAGAACCAAGTTTGGCTTCAGCATCTTTTGCTTGCAATTGATGGGTAGTTAACAGTTGTTCAAGATCCACAGCCTTATCACTGAAAACCTTTGCACTGCTCTCATGGTGAGCTGCCTGCTCATCTGCAGCTTTCACTTTCTCTTCCAATTCTGCTTCTTTCTCATGTGTCCTTGCCAGTTCCACTTCCAACTCAGCCAACTTAGCTTCCAAATCACCAATTTTGGCTTCTGCATCTCTGGCTTGCAATTGATGAGTGGTTAACAGTCCTTCAAGATCCACAGCCTTATCACTGAAAGTCTTTGTGCTGTTCTCATGGTAAGATACCTGCTCTTCTGCAGCTTTCAACTTTTCCTGCAGTTCAAGTTTGTCTAACTGTGCTGCTTTGAGTTCTTGCTCAATTTCAGCCAGTTTGGCCTCTAGAGGACTCAGCTTCTCTCCAGCATCTTTTGCTTGTGTTTGGTGAATGGCTACTAGTCCTTCAAGTTCTGAGGCTCTGTCCAAAAGTTCCTTTGACTTGCCCTCATGATGAATGGCCTTCTCCTCTGTCACTCTTAGCTGCTCTTCCAACAAAGCCTCCTTCTCTTGTTTCACAGTAATGTCCTTTTCCAGCTCTGCAAGTCTCTCTTGCAGCAAAGCAACTTTATCTGAAGCATTTTTTGCTTCTAGTGTGTGGGTTGACACAAGAGCCTCAAGTTCCACACACCTTTCACTCAACTCCTCTGCATGGCTCTTGTGATGACCAGCAATCTCTTGTGCAGCTACCACACTCTCTTCAAGTTCAATGCTTTTTGCTTTGAGAGAGTTTGCTACAGTTTCATGCTCAGAAGCCTGTCCAATTGCTTCAGATGATTTGACCTCCAATTCAGCTACTGTTGCCTTCAAGGAGCTAACTTGAGACTCGAGCTCACCTATTTTACTTTGAGCATCATGCAAATGAGACTCCACCACTAGTGAGGCAGCAAGGTGCGCTTCATGGGATTCAACCTGTGACATAGCAAACATGCAACAATTCCAGTGTATTCAATAAGCGAAAGTCCTGACGACAAGCACATTTGTAAGAACTGTGTGTCTACATTTCATAGAGTTCATGGACATGATTTGTAGACTAGTTTGTGACATGATAACAGAAATTCATTTGCTAAATTTAGGAACAGCTCTATACTGTAAGTCCTGGGCCTAGTCACTCCCAAAACTCACAACAAAACAATAATGCCTTAAAAATTGTGCAGCAGCAATGTGCTCCAAGAAGACCCCATACCTGAACTTGTTTCAACAACTCCTCCAACTCAGTTACTCTCTCTACCAAATTCTGAGCATTTGTCCCCTGCTCTTGAAGACAATGTTCCAGCTTTTTGACCTGAGGACATTATGTAGAAAGTCAGTGCTTGAACTGGAATTTTGGAGTATTGCCAACAATCCAAGCAGGCAGAGAGTATAAAAAGGTTTCAGGAGGATGTTGCTTAGCCAAAGCAACCATCACAAGATATAAACCAACTTGAAACCCTCCCTTTGTTTGACACACAAATGAGAACATACCTGAGTCTCAAACTCTTCACACTTCTCCTCTGCAGTTTTCAGCATGCTTTGCAACATGGCAATTTCAGTTCCATCAGCTTGAAGCTCTGTAGCATCCACTTTCTCCTTAGCATCTCCTGTATTCTGGTCTTCATCCAATATCCCTCCAGTCTTTTCATTCTCCAACTCCTTGACCTTTGCCTCCAGGCATGCTGCTAGCGTCTTCAACTCACTGATCAACGCCTCACCTTCCTGCAGCTTTGCCTCCAATTCAGATGCTCGGATCTCAGCCTCTGTGCCATTTGCATGCAGTTTGCTTGCAGATTCAGCAGCCTCTGGTTCCATTTTCAAGTTTGCATCTAGCTCTTGAATGTGGCTCTGTAGAGAGTTTACTTGCTGTCGATACATGCAGGATAGACCAAATACATATCTAAGCAAATGAAGATTAAGAGTTGACTTGGTACATTATGACATGACAGGCTTTAACGAACCCAAATTTTTATCACTATAAATTGCAGTGATCTGCTCCCTCATCAATATGTGCTTTTCAACAATACATCATCTTATATGTTTACGTTACATAAATTGCAGTCTTTGTTTTGTCCAAACGCCTCCACCAAACAACACTTTGCAACCTCCTCACATGGTTCTGAGAGCAATTCATTATTTCATGCAAGGTGGGAGAGAAAAAATTATGTTACTTTTCAGAATACCCAGTGCATTCTCCAATTCACTTGCCCAGCTGTAGTTTATCAAGATCCACAACTACAGTTAAATGGACCTCTTGGTTCTAAATACTTCCCTAGGTATCACTATGCCTTGGCACATAACTTCTCCCCATGATCTGGTTGCACTTATGTTACACGGAAGTTCCTGCAAAGTGGTCTTCCTCAATTCCACAGCAGTAACCTTGTGTTGCAAGAGATCATAACATACAAATACTCCCTTTTCCACCACACTAGTATGGATCTATACATCCTCAACAAGTTGTGTGCTCCTCTTCCAGGACAAATGAGGCAACTAGAGCACTGCTGAACAGTCCATTGGTTTTATGTCTGCAAAGTTTTACCTCTTCCCATTGTCCATCCGAAGTGGCAGAGACGGTGGCTTCAAATTCAGCACCCTGTTCTTCCAAATCAGCACCATGGTCGGTGCTCTTAGCATGGTCAGATTCTTCCTCCAAGGCTTCAGCTTTTGGTGCCTGTTCTTCCAAACCAGCACCAAGGTCGGTGCTCTTAGCATCATTGGATTCTTCCTCCACAGCCTCAACTTTTGGTGTCTGGATCTGCTCCACAGACGCCTCCTCTGAGAGTTCTGTCATAGTGTGCTCCTACCCTTTCACCAGGAAACCTGATCAAGTCATTTAGACACATTTTAGCAAAAATCCAGCACAAAGAATAGATCTTTACTGCAAACTTATTAGGTCCTGAACCATGAACTTTCCCTGCAACGCTAATTGAGTGAATGACTCAACTGAACATCTTTCAAAAGAATAGAGAAATCTCCATTCTCACAATGAAGAAGAAACAGCAAGGTTAACTCTTCCTCAGGAAGTCACAGAAAGAACCAAACAAGGGAAGACAGAAACAAACCAAAAACAAAAAACACACACTGGTATGAACAAAAGTGCCAGTCTCGCAGCTGTTCAGGGACCATCAACAGTAGTATGTATGATAGTGACTTAACTACCACAACTTCCCCACTGACTTCATCAGCTCCCTACAGTGGGTAAAGGCAGATGACAAGCACCATCCTACGAACTGAGTTTCTGCTGCAATTCCGGAAGCAACAGGAAGACTCAGCGTACTTGGTCAAGAAAACCACACAAATAATCCTCCATACAGAATTAAAAGCAGAATCTTCTCTTCATTTTGAGTACATAACAACTAAACATGACTGCAAGTGAGGGATGATCACTACAGTGACCCTCTAGACCTTCCCAAGTATGAGGCAGGCCTTCATCATATTGGGTGAGATTAGAAGAAAATTTGTTCTTTCAGAACCAGAACATAGTGGGCCTACTACCAATTGGACGATGTTGAAATATCAACAACTACTCCCAAACCAGGATACCAATACCCCGATGCCAGGGAAACAGAAAAAGGATTCTTCTTGGTTACTTTCTTCCCCAAGATCAGATTCCTCAGCAAAACTGCACTCAAATCCTTCAACAGACAACTGTAATTTAACAGTACAAAAACCACAAGTGGCATAGTGGCACAAGTGCACTCACTAAATGCTGGAAACATCTCTTTTATGGTAGAGAATTGTAGGTATTGCAATTGTGGGATTGTGAAAGTAGCTACGGTTTTGGGCTTCTGAAAGCCAAAACTATCCCAGAAACTACGAGGCATGACAAGAACAGAATGTCCACAGAAGAAGCATTCTGGTAGTCATTTACAAGCCTCTCAATGTTTTCTCCATGCTGCAATCATGGGGAGAAGGGAGACAATACACTAGAATAATCGACAATGCTCAGTAGTGGGAAACGAGGAGAGTACAAAGGTGCAGTATAGCAGCGAAAAAAACGCTTAAATCATAGTAAATACCAAATTCTACAACGAAGATAACGATCCCATACCAAGAAAGTGCGATGAAGAAGAGCAGAGAATATTACGAGGATCAGGCAGTTACCAGCCCTGCTGGTAAAGAATACGAAGATGTGAAAGCAGCAAAACATCCACAACCAATAGTAGTACAAAAAACTGTATTAGGACGGAACTGTGAGCAAGATTCATATTGATTTGGGAAAAAAAAATGGCAGGCACATCTGGATGATGCAGAAGGACGCGAGACAAGATCTCATGAATCACATACACATGAACCGCAAACAAAACACATTGCACTTGATCCTTTCACTGATGCCTACAGAGAGAAGGAACTGCACATTGGAAAAATGAAAGAAAGCAAGCACTGTCGAGAAAGAAAATGCTCAGACAGGCAGAAAGATTTTCAACACAGACATCAATGAAGACCAAAAAAGAAAAAGAAAAACAAAGAGAATCCACAGATACAATGAGATTAAAAAAAGAAAAAAACACAACCCGTGGAATGTCACACAGCGGCTCACAAATGCTTCCTATTGTCCAAAACGCCATGGAGATCTTCCCTCTCCCCCTTGTCGCGTTGGCTGGATTGTCTTTTCTTTTAAACCATAGATCTACCAAGATTGCAGAACAAAGATAGATAATCGCAAGCGTGCGCACACACGGAGCCACAATGGAGAGCCATTTTGTGTAAAGCAGACAGAAACGAGGAAGAATCCGACCAGATCCAGAACAGAAAAGAGAGTACCTGGCAGAAAGAGAAAAAAACTAAACGGGAAGAGGAAGCACCAAAGCGCGCGCGGCAACAGCAACAACAACAGTAGCCAGAAGAGGAGATGATGATGAGCGCGATCCGATCCGATCCCGGCGTCGATTTTTCGCTGGCGGAGGAGAGCAACGAGAGGGGAGACAGATACAGAGACAGAGATAGAGAGGAGGAGCTCTTCGTTGTGGACGACGAAGAGGAGGAGGTCGCAAGAGCACAGCAATAGCACCTCTTCTTTTACTTACGGGTTTCCGTCTTTCTCGGCACACGTCTCTCTCCTCTTCGCTTAAGTCCTTAGTTTCGTCATTAGCCATCTCCAATGTTTTAGCCCTAACTAAAAACTAATTAGGGCTAATAAAAAAAGTTACGCAAGTTTACAACAATTAATCACGAAGGGGGTAAAATTAAAATTGCTTTCTAATTACGCCCGCCTTACTTAATTACGCGTTCCCATCATAAAATACCTGTCATTGGTACCCGAGCCTACAAGGGCAACAGCCCAAGAACTGAAAGCCCCCAACTCCCTGGATTGTAAGGGCTCCAAAAGCTGCAAAGCCCCCTTTCGTAAGGACCACTTGGGATATGGAACCTTACATGCATAAGATGTTCACAACATAGGTGCCTTATTCCCTTGGGTAAGGTGTTATTATTCACTTGATCTAAGAAATTTTAGTCATGTCTTTACCCAAATTAAAATTGAAGAGACTTAATTAATACAACTAATGGGGTGTAAGTACATCTACAAACTAAACAAGTTTTTTAATGTAAACTAATTGGGGGGTGAGGGGGATTGGATTTTATTTTATTTTATTTGTCTATCCATTTTTGTCATCACAAATTTTTGATTTTGCAAACCATTAAGCAATGGGGGGTGGAAGGGGATCTTTCCAAATAAAATTATTAGAATGTGAGGAATAGACGCTAGTCCAAAGATTCAATGCCTTAGGTGGTAAGCAAGTCCATACTATTTTTGCGTTGTTGAGGGGGTTCTTTTAAGGGTTAGAGTGACACATGGTGGCTAAGGTTCAATTGTTTATTTCTAAAATAATTGGATGAAAGTGAATTATTCTTTTGCCATTCGCTCCCCCCCCCCCCATCCCACCCCACCTCCCCCTTAGGCAACTTCCTCGATGCACTTTGCACAAATTCCAGCTCCTTAGGTCAAAAATGGCCCTTGGGAAGCACTTCCATATAACAACTGGCAGGGACCCACCCAACCAATCGGGTCCTTAGTCCACACGGTCCATTCTCTATAGATTAAGCCCTAGAGACCAGGCCCAAGAGGAATAAGTTGGTTGCTATTGGGGCCTATGGAGTGTCAACTAGTTTTTACCCAAAAGAATTTCATTTCCCTAATAAAAAAAATTGCTGAACATAGTAGTTTACCCTAATTTTCACATTTTAAAATTTAAGTACTTAAGTGATAATTAACCCTAATTTTTTTTGTTTATAGTTTACCTACTTAAGTAGTAGTAGTAGTAGAAAGTAGCCTACTATAATTTTCCATTTTGCTGAAAAAAAAATTAGTTAAGTAGAGGCTAGTAGCTTATTTATTCATAAGTGTCACCTTTCTCTTTGGTGACTTTGTGAGGGAATGAAACTAGCTAGGCTACCTACTTACCTACCTACCTACCCAAATATTATGCACCTCCTCTAGATCCATTCAAGGATCTCGCATTATTGGCAAACATTAATGACAGTATCCAGAGAAAAAAAAAAAAAACAAGGATCATATGTGTGAAGGAGGGAGGGAGCCAGGGGGGTGCATTTCTTTCTTTCTTTCTTTTTTGCATGCACCCCAGAAAGGACAACAAAACACAGCATTCAATCAAGTGCAAATTCACTCCAAACACTAGAATGGACCATAAGACATGACAATCAAAATGCATTTCACTCCCGCACTACAAAGCAAGGAAGGAAGGAAGGAAGGACATTAAAACACGGCACCATATATATATATATATGCATGCAATTCACTTCTCACTAGTAAAAAACTAGTAAAGAAATTTACTAGTAAATTCACTTCTCACTAGTTTTTTTTAAAAACTTTATAAATATGTTTTTTTTTTTTTTTTTTTTTTTTTTCAGTGTGTATCTTGAGGGCATATTTATCAAGCCAAAAAAAATCTAAATCTGTCCTCCCCCAAACTTGTCAGGCATTTTGAAAAATTGAAATGCCGCATCCGTGTTGGGCGGTTTTCTTTGAGGCAGAGTGGGTTCTTTTACGGTCATCGTATCGTATATACTGATTCTATAGGACTATAACTGGCGGTTCTCAATTTCTGAAACCCCTACCCCCCCCCCCCCCCCAACTCAACCGACAAATAATATTTTCATGGAACCCACCCCCAGAACCGAACCGACTTGGCAAAAAGTTTTTAAGTCAAACAAAAATCATCTGCTAGTGCTTTGCCGGCCCTTGGGTCTGCTTTGGAGGGGTGCTTATTTCTTGAACACCCCCACTCCTCGGTCATTACCCGGTCGTATCGTAACTTTGCACACAACGTCATCATCTCAAGTGACAAGTGCCGAACATTCATATTTTGCATAAGCAAAGGATTCGGGAATTCAGTTTTCCAATGTCAAAGTTCCATCTTACAACAGTGTATTTCTTTTATTCAAATTCCTCAAGTAGGTGCACTGGCTAGGATCCTCAGCACTAATTAATAGTAAATTGGCGACTGTCCTGGTGGACTAGTAGATCTTTTTTGGGAATCCTGCCTAGTTCTGGCGACCTACAGGAACACACTGTCTAAATGTGTAAATGTGGCGATTTCTAAGTGTTTTTTGGGTCAAGATATGGCGATTGTTTTCTTTTAAATCTCAAAAATCCATTTGTTGGATTCTCCAGCCTTCTTTTTTTTGTTTTGTCGCCATATTGCGAAAATTTGCCAAAATAAATTTAAAAACACACTGACTATGTGTTGATGATTAACGAACTATACAAAATTCACATATGTCATTCCTTGGAAAGGAAAGGAAATATACAACAAAGCTTCTATAAGAAAATAAGTTAATAAATTATTGCAACCCTATCTATGGATCTCTAGAGATCAGATCACTCCAATCTCACTTTCACGAGCTTCAATGGGCTTCAATTGATCTCCTTTGACAAATCTCAATTCTTACAATCATCAATACCACGAGTCCCACACTCATGTTGGTTGGATAAATCCCAATAACAACATAACACTAAATACTTCCAAGAGCAATGATCATTCTTCAAATTCACGAATGCAAAATTCGGCTCTTCACACAATTTATTTAAGGAAGCTTGACAAATATAGGGTAGACTGGCCGGCTAGTGATTGAACATTTAAACGCTCAAGGCAAGTCAGATCCAAGGGGAGTGCTTGATTGTTTTTTGGTATCCAAACAAAACTTGAACCCCTTCTCTTACTTACTTAGCACAACTAAGTAACACACTAACAATTATCAAAAACAGATTAGAAATGAGAAAGTTATGACCTCCAAAATTAAAGGGGGTCAAGAACTCAAAAAAACAAACCATTGAACATTACAAATGCTGGTTTCCAGACACCCAAAAGATTCCATGTATGTTGCTATTTTTTATTAGAGTTTTAAAGATGACTTGTAAAACTTCAAGCAACACTCCTATGGCACTTTAAATCATTTAAAATGAATAAAACATTTTTAAAATGATAATGTCTGAAAATAAAAGAGATGCAGAAAAAAAAAAAAAAAAAAACATGTTTTGTAAGTTGGAAAGCTTAATTTTTCTTCTTGTTATTTTTTCATTATTTCATTTCCTTTGCACTTGTAACATGATTTCACTTGTTTTACATTTTCCTTTGCTTCTAAACTGCATCTCTTAAAAAGACACCTGGAGCAACAAAATTTGCATAACCTTCACAAGAAAAAAACGGTTCTCATAGCATGGTATTCATCCCTTTCATCATAAACAGCCTCAATTAAAAACTTTCACACCTCACTATTTGAAAAACTCTACAAAATACTTAACTACGTCCATATGAGAAGTTCTTGGTATTTATTTTCCACACTTGTTCCCTTTTTTGATGTCAAAAGCCTTATTGTATTTTGCTTCCGATAGTTGATGGTACTGCTTCATCCATATATGGTATCATCAATAATTTTTCATCACAACGGCTTATTATAATTGTAGAATGAAAAGATCTAGCACCCTCACCAAGGTTTTTCTATAATCCTTCTTTTTTTTTAAATTGTTGCTTATATGTGTACATTAAGGTCTTGGGTTTTTTTATAAACCTTCCTTTAAAAAAGTTGTTGCTAATCCTTAAAATCATGCCCAGTTGGTCTTTAATCTAATCTCAATTCTACATTCCATCCCCAATTTTTGGTTGATTATAAAGTTTGTCAAACTAGGAATCAAAAATCATAAGTAGGGATTAATTTCACATAAAAAAAGTGGGGATTAAACAGAATTTTTGAAAGAAATTAGGTTGCCTAGATATAATTATGAAACTTTAAATGTTTGAAGTTTGGTATGCAAGGTTCTTCTCCTCCTTGAAACTCTTTCTTATTTTTTATATTTTTTTTGAAGTTCTTAATCACTTGTTCCTTCTCTTGATTTTCTATTTATGGTTTTTAGAAAGTTATTTTGTTTCTTTTTTTCGACTTTTTTTTTATCAAATTTTTTCTCTCTTTTTTTTGTCTTTCTCTTTTTTTTCATTAGGGATTTTTCTTTCAAATTCTTATTATTTCCATTTGAAAAAAATAATAATAAATTTCTCTCTTTTTGAACAATGGAATTTTCTTCAATTTCTAACTCCTTTTCAAATTCTATCCTTTTTGACGTGATGATGAAATATTGTATGGCATGAATCAAAGAGGTTATAATGTTCTTTCAATGTGAATGTATTGCTTGCAATTCCTTAAGACTTCAACTTATAAGAGGTGGAAGAAAGGGGCCATGTAATTTGTGAACCAAACTACCTGTGATCAAGATGTCTTGGCCACAATGTAGCTCACTTTGACATTGTTCAAAACTTTTACAAACTTCAATGTCACAAAGTTCGAAAAATTAATAACCCTTGTGGTGCCTATGGTCATCGCCCATGATAAGTTTACAATTGAAGCCCCTACTGTTTATGGGAAAATGCAAAGGTTGAGACTTGAACAATAACTCTTAAACTTTGTTTTGTTTTTGAAACAGAACAATGTCACAAGGTTTGATTCTTTCATGTGGAACTAGTCCAAGAACTTTGTGTGTGATGATGTTTTTTTCATCTCATTTTACATCAATATCTCATGAATTAGATGTACTGGCCTACAATTGAACAAAAAAACTATCTTGGGTACTCAAGTACAAGAGTTACCAAGATGCATAAGGTTCAATGATGGGACTTTAATTGAAATTTGAAAACCTTGGAAGGACCAAAGTCACTAGATCTAATTCAATGATCAAAAAACAATTTATGTCATAGACAACACATTTATCAAACAAGTGTTCAATCAAAACATTATGTTACAATGCCATCACAATATCATGTCAATGATTCTATCAACACTTAATTTTGAACACATTGTTAAAGTGTTATAAAAACACAAATAAATGGAAGGGTTGCTTTGTGACAAAATGCCTCACAAAGACATAAGCCCACTTTCAATATTCATGTTTACTAAATTACAACCTAGAGTTGTCATTTCCAACACTTGCACACCCTAAGAGGGTTCAACATGCCACCCCAGGACTTCAATTGGGTACCCACACACTTAAAACATTTATTTCCAACACCTCTAGACCCACATGGGTCTCAAAAAATTCCATACAATCTTCATTTGGGTACCCACAAAAAGCCAACATTTGTTTCCAAATACATTATGAAGATTCAAATGGCACCATATAAACACAAACATGTACCGAGAAGTCTAATTCAAATGACAAATGGTTAGCACACTTGCCATCCACAAAACAAATGCATCTGAAATGCATTAGATAAATTGTCCTTTCAAAAGTTGTATTTATAGTTATTAATTATCATCTTTGGTTTGTATCAAATCCCACTTCTGGAAGCAGTAATTTAGAATGTCCACTTGAAATTGCAATCACTTTTAAAACGAATGTCTTTGAGCCTTAGCCAAATAGTGAATTGATGGTAAGAAAGGTTGTCACTTTTGACAATCTCAAGTGCTTACAACTCCACATTCTCACTAACAATTTTATGCCAACTTTTATGATTTGGTGTAGACACCATAACAATGAAGGATCCTTGTGGGGTTAAAGATGTGGTAGAATATGGTCAATTACAATGGCATCATGGAGAAATGACAATATGATCTTAATACAACATTGAGGCTTGATTTTCTAGATATGCACAAGTTCTAGAGTACAAGGGGAAGGAAATCATATTGTGATTAGAGGTTCAAGTTGTGAAAACTTGAAAAAATAATGTAAAAGCCACATGCCAATTAAAGCTTGGAAGAGTTCACAAAGTTGCGACAAAAGCATATCCACAACCACAATAAACACAATTCCCAAAGAGAAATGTCATGAGAACAACAATTGAAAACAATAATGTCTCCGTTTTTTAAGGCATCACCTTCCAAATATGGGAACATTAACACAATTGTTTTCTTTCACCCTCAAGCACAAAGTTGGTTTTCTTTTTAAACTTCTATTCCTCACGTGTGAAGACGAGCTTGTATTCATTCTTGAATCCCTAAATGGGCAAGGCCCATGTGTTCATCTTTTTCACTTTGTTGCATTTGAAATATCCACAAAACCTTCAACTCTATTCTTACTCATACTTGAAAGCCTTGATTGACAAGGAGCATGCATGTGATTTCGTAATGTTTAACCAATTAAAAACAATGTTAGGCAAGTACTTAATTTAGTTGGTTAGAAATTAAAATCATGGATTCTAATTCCAATTAATTAAAAATGAGCCAAAATTAGGTCTGATTTTTGGAATAGGTTCTATAATCAAAACCAAAACCTTTATAAAACCAAAAAAACCATGCTTGTTTCCATTTATATATGGAACCAAAATCGAAATGAGAATGAGAAATAAGATTTTTTGTGAATTTTTTTATAAAAAGAGATTAAAATCAAGGGCTAATTAGAGGTCTAACCAACCAAACATTTATTTTTCAAAAACTTAATTTCCAAAAAAAACCGATTATATTATATATACATATATATAAACTGGACTTCCACTCATATGTGAAACTAGAGCGTGGAATTATTCGAATTTTTTTTTAGAACCAAAATTGAAGTTTTTCATAAAAGTAATAAACCACCCAACATTGGTTTAAACATGCAATATCAAGAAATATATTTTTTGAATGTTTTCATCACTATTAATTCAAATTTATTCTTCTAGGGAAATTGGGGCACGTGCCATTGAAAAGCACTTGACAAGTATGGGTGCATGAAGGCACTTTTGTAATTTTCATTTTCAAGGCCATGGTGCAAGAGAATGAAATTTAAAGCAATTTTTATCATTGGAAATTCAATATATCAGTTATCTAAGGAAACTAAATTTCACCCCAAAATATATATAGACTTTGGAAAAGTATGTTACACTATATGATTCTAAAGGAGCATGCATACAACTACCACTTGGGTACATTACATGGGTGTTACACTTCCACTTCATGTGGAACTTGATTTCTATCAATTGTGGCTTCTAATTTGGTTCAATTATTGTACCTCACTCCACTTGGAACAAAAACATCTTACACCTTGCAATAATCTACTTACCATCATTGCTTGAGATTTTTGAGTGTGTGAGACAATTTGCATGTCCAAACTAGTTCGTTGGAAAACCTTTCCAAGGACCCCATCACATAGGTACTCAACTTTCTCTTCCATAACATGAGAGAACCTTCATTAAGGGATCCAGATTACACGGCAAGGGCCAAAACTGTGAGTATCTCCACACCAGAAAATACTATATTTGGATGAAATATAGCAGTTAAACAGTGTTGGGGCATGTTAATATGATCACAATATCAATTCCCCAAAAAAAATTAAAGGATTTTCCTTTGAGAATTATTTAATATAGTGAATAGGTATGAGTATATTTTGGATGAAGTATAAGAGCATGTCCACCGGTGCTCAGTATGTGACTCCAGACAGTAAAATTCATTGCGAAAAAGTCAAAGTTTGCCGGTTTAGCTCACGAAATTGGTTTTTCTGCACAAAGTTCGTGCAGCTTGCGGCGGCTGGTGAAAGGCGCAGCAACACAGTTGTGCACCTCCAAAAAAGAGTATAATAAATTGCACCTGACTGCGGCTTAGCATTTCTGATCGGTCGATCATTCCAGGTGGCTTGCTATTAGTAATCCCCAGGAAAATGCTATTCCAGTTACATTTTTATTGGTGGGGTTGCCCAAAAAAAACAGCTAAACTTAGACATGTAATTTTATTATCTAGAGTGACATACTGAGCACTGGTGTAGATGCTCTAACAATCAAAGAATGTTTGGGCCTATAAATGTGATAAAGATTCAGTGTTCTTGGAAGGCTGATAAAATGAAAATACCTTTTTTTATTCGCTAATCATAATGATGGATCCAAGTGGTGACATTTAAATTAGTCTCATACTTTGTCCTCTCCACATTTCCTTATGGAGATAGAGGAAATTTTATCATTGTTTGTCAATGGATGTGGTGTACACAGATAGATAGATGCCCAAATAAGGGTGTGTAGGTGAGGATGCTCTATACCTGTAATTGGGACCCCCCTAGCTCCAACTGTGCCTATTGATGCACCTATTGGGACCCCCTTAGCTCCAATGGTGCCTCGAGAGGGATCAACCTAAAACCCCATTAGAAATCCCTTAAAATGGACACATTACAAAGAATGAGGTCCAAACAAGTAACCTACCCAAGTGTGCCAGTAGTTGCGGCTGGCTAGTGGTGTTTTTTTTCTCTTTTTTTGAAATTTTTGTAAAATTTTTGAATTTTTTTCGAATATGTAATCATTATTTTTGGTCAGCTCAATGAGAAAATTTGCCAAGGCAAAAAAAATAGTGTAACAAAGTAATCAAACATATACGTTTGTTGAAAGTGGGATGTGGAGGAGGATAGATAGGGTATCAGAGCATCTCCAACGATGATCAGTATGTGACTCCAGACAACAGATTTATTGCAAAAAAGTCAAAATGTGCCTATTTAGCTCATGAAATTGGTTTCTCTGCGCGAAATTCGTGCAGCTTGCCAAGGCTTGTAAAAGGCGCAACATTGTTGTGCACCTCCAAAAAAGAGAGTGTAATAAATTGCACCTTCCTGCGGCTCGGCATTTCTGATTGGTCGATCACAATGATTGGTGGAGGTGGTTTGCTATTAGTAGTCCCCCATGTATATGCAGTTCCAGTTTCAGTTTTATTGGTGGGGTTGCCAAAAAAAAAAAGCAGCTAAACTCAGACATTTAATTTTACTATCCAGAGTTACGTACTGAGCACCGTTGGAGATGCTCTTAGTGTAAGGTAAATAAACCCTTATTACGCAGCATAAAGCACCTTACAAGAATTTTTCTATATGACCAGGTTTTCGTAGTGTATTTGGAGATACTCTTACAAAGCATATTATGTCTGCCCGGGCTTTAAAAAAATTGGAGGCAAACTTTCCGTTTCCGTAAATCCCAGCGGCCCATACTTGCCAAGTAGCTGATGTCGTGATACCCAGCAGGTACCCACCGGATGTCATGGGAATTTTTTTATGTTATTATAAAAAAGTGATGCCCAATTTTGTATGCCATGTAAAGCCCATGGACAGGATCCTGTATGGATGAAAAGTAATTCATATCCATTCTGTGCATGGATGAAAAATGATCTACATTCATCTGTTGATCAGTTTATGATCTCGATCCTATGGGCATTTTCATAAAGTTTCTTGGTGTCAGTTTTTTCTCGGATACCCGGAGGGTACATATAAGGTATTACACACAAATTATTATTTTTTAAATCAAAATGCGAGGTCACTCTTTATGCTTGTTAAAGCACATGGGTGAAGATATTACCAAAAATTTCTACCTTGCACAAGCACTTATTTCCTTAAATGCCTTCACCGGTGTGTTCTACCTTACATATATGTATATCTCTTGTTGAAAAATTTCTATGGACGGTGATATGATATTTGATTTTATACGATTTTCAAAGGGAGTGAGGACACATATATGGTGTTTTTTTTTTTTGTCGTGTCCTTGAGTCCCTATTCAAATGTGATGTTAGTCTTCTTGCTTTATTTATGTTGTGAACAATTTACAATATATAAACGTCTTGGGCATGCACATGTTTCCATTAAGGAAAGTTGTTTGTTTGTTTGTTTGTTTGTTTGTTTCATTTGTTGTGCCCTGCCCCCATAGACTATCCCATTGGACCCAACTTTTGGAAGTTTTATCTTATTAGAACTGGTTTTACATTAGGTGAACCCGTTTCTTTGGTGAAAGTGTTTAGACAAATAATTTATTTAATTAATTTGAGTCATAATAAGTGCCCAAACTCTTGTAAAAACCTAAGCCAAAAATGATGCAAAAAAAAAGAAGTTGGGAATGAAAATTCTACTCAAGCAATGAGGTGAGGTGGGCCAACATGTGGCCTAATGTGCATGTAGAAATGTGCACGGAAGATACTACTCCCCAATAGCATCAAAGGTTTGTCCCATATCCTTTGCTCAAAAGTGTGAGGTAAAAGGAAGCATATCTGAAGTACCATATTGGTAGTAAAAGCCCCCTCAAATACAAGTGTTGTACTTGGGTGCATCCTTTTTGTGTGAAAGGCCAATCAGAATGGTCGGTTGCAAAATTAAAATAAAATAAAATAAAATTGAACTTTGGGATGCATCCACAACAAATTAATATGAATTACAAATGAGAATAATCACTAAGGGAATATAATATATACACTTACCCATCTCAAAACATGTACATGACATTGTCTAAATGTATATGACAATCATTTACACAACCCCCATGTATGTATGTATATATATATATATATATGAAGTAATGTACATGTAAAACATAGTTCTATGTGTTATATATATGGCTATTGGCACTTGAACACACAACACTAGTTTAGACCAACAATGCAAGAGTTATTAAATATTGAATTTTTTTTTGAAAAGAAAATTCAACTAAAGTTTTTAGGGGAATTGAGACAAGCTCTTGGTACTATTGGAAAGCCCTTAATGAGTGGGGTTTCACATAGGTGATTTTGTAATTTTTAGAACCAAGATGGGGGAAATAATGAATTTTTAAACATTTTTTATAATTACTGATAAATTTAAAATCCAATTCTTCATAATTAGGTTCTATTTTTTTGGTTATGTTCACAATTAGAGTAATTACATAATCATGTTTGTGCTTGAGCCAATAGCACATGTAACATTAGTTATAAATATGTGGTGCCAAACCAATGCATGTCAAATTTCAAGGTGCACCTTTAATTAATGACCATGGTCCTCAAACAATTTTAATTTGGTTCTGAAAAATATAACATATCTTCAATAAATAAGAACTTATCATTCTTTCTTGGTTCTTTCATGAAATTTGTAAGTTCTTTGAAGGTTTTGAAATAAATAAAACTGAAAGTTATTTTATTATGATTATTTTCTTCTTCTTCTTCCCAAAAAAAAATCTAGAAGTTGTTGTAGTGTAATTGTTTTTGGAAAACTAGAATTGAAGATTTTTTAAAATTCTAAAACATTTCAAAAAAATTGGAACTCATTCAATTATTAACAAAATCAAATAATGACCCAACATTAAAATGTACCAATGTTGGGCAATTATCAAAAATAAAAAATCATATTAACCATTAGTTCTCAAGGCACTTCTCAAAGATATATGATCATGGTTCTCAAAAAGTCAAATAAATAATTCAAATATAAAACTGGATCGAGAATTTTGACAACCAATCTTGATATATAAATTAAATTTTATTTTTAAAAAAACTTGGAACCAATCAAATAACCTTCTAAAACATGCATTTGAGTTTTTTTCCATTTAAATAGTGTTTTGGATTTTCTTAAATTTCAATTTTTAATTTCAAAAAAATCCATACAATTCTTTTTGTGAATTATTGAAAAATATTTGAATTGTTTGTTGCAAATTCAATGATTCTTCATCTAGTTGTTAAAGGATCTTGTTATGATAAATGCAAATAATATTTTATTTGTAAACCAACTATTTAATTCACAAACCAAGATTTTTTTTATTCGTATAATCTTAATCTTATGATTATCAACCCAAATGTAAAATTGCATTACCCATTTGCTTCCATGCATTTAAGGATTTTCATTTTCAAAATATTGTTTTGCAATAATTTTTGAATTGTTGTCCAAGAAGGAATAAAACTCAAGGAAAAATACATATTTTAAAAATATTCATAAAATGAAAAAAATACAACATTAGTACCCTAAGTTTGATCATATAAAAAGGGGTGAGAATTTTCTACATAATCAAAAAAACATTACATTTAAATAGGGAATGAAATTTAAACTATCACAAAAGTCAATGTAATATGAGTTTCACCTTGTCTTTTTTCAATGAGTGCCTTCATTGTTGATGTCTTGTTGTTGCTATACTTACTTTGAATTTCATGCATTTGATACTATGGTACTAAGTTTCAACCCTAATTCAATGGAAAAAATTCACTTTGTAAATAACAAGCTTGAGATTGAAAAAGGGGTAGGGGATGAAAGGAGGGCCCAAAGATAAAGTTATTTCATAGATTTTTTTATTGTGTATAATATTTTCATAAACTATATATTTTCATACATGATATTTTGAATTGAAATGTGTTTGCCAAGATTATGTAAGGTAAAACTTTTAACATCCTTGGTTTAGAAGATTCAATTTGTAGATGTAGGTGTTGGTTCTCCCAATCCACCCATGACTCCCTAGACATGTTGTTAGTAACATTCAAAAGCCACAAATTGGTAGGGGACAATTTTGTCACGAAAAAATCAATAAAATCTAATTTTAAATGAATTGGGAAAAACTTGTAAATTTTTAAATATTCAAGATGGTAATTGTTTCCACCTTTGTACCCATAAACCTCAAAACATTTAGTGTTGGACAATATAAAATAAACAATTGTTTTTGTGCCATCACACGAGTGGTCAATCATTCAAACACAACATATGTGTACATGTTTATTATATTTGTGATATTGGAAATGCTTCTATCCACACAATTTTTTAGTATTGGAACCTTTGCTATTTATTATGTCATCATATGTATTTGTTTTGATAAACAAAATAAAATTTCCTATCACATTACAATAATTGTGACCACCAAACTATTGCAAGTAATCAATTTGCTTTGTTTGACCTTTTAAATAACAATTTATGTTATGTTAAGTTATGGGTCTAGATTCATTTTGTTGTTTGAAAATGGATGTATTTAATCCATACTCAGTGTAGATGCAATTAAAATGGATGCCATTGGGATAATCATTTTCCACTCCAAAATTTATGGCATGTTTGCCATATTGTGAATAAATTTTTGTTTGTTTAACTATATGTTTTTACTATGTGAAGGATTAAATTTGATGTTCATGTTCAAATTTGGTCCTACAATCTTTTTAGACTCACAAGCAATCTAATTCAAACATTCAATATGTTTATGATGTTATAAAACTTGGTGTTGGCACATTTTATAATGTACAAAAAAGTGAGTTTCCAAATATTGATGAGATTTAATTGCATAACCACATGGCCTCAAACATGAGATTAGAAACTCTACTACATGGTCACTAACCTTTGCCTTGTACTAGCCCTAAGATTATACCTTCAATGAAGATTTTTTTATATTAAACACTAGTGCTGGTCTTATAATAGTGCCAACATGCATGTATTATAAATGTATTGCATTCATTGTTTTTCTTATGCATTTGACATCCATTATCATCTTTATGGAAGCAATCATAGTTTTGGGTGAAAACATAGTTAAAAGGACTCTATATTTGGATTGTCACAATAAGATTTTAAAAGATTGTAGATGAATTTAAATGTGAAGCCATATTTGACATTAACATTATCAAAAATTTAATTATCCATGTTATAATAGATTTGATGTGAATCATATTTTAGATTATGCATGAATTCTAAGAAAATAGTGGATTCATA
Organism: Sphagnum tenellum; assembly: GCA_963921925.1. Classification (NCBI taxonomy): domain Eukaryota; kingdom Viridiplantae; phylum Streptophyta; class Sphagnopsida; order Sphagnales; family Sphagnaceae; genus Sphagnum; species Sphagnum tenellum. The sequence continues at coordinate 9,658,007 of OY998155.1, forward strand.
ATGGACTTTGAAATGATGACATTACATTTGTCACACATATATAATGAAAAAATGTGTCATAGTAATGTCAAAATATAATTTGAGAAATAAAATACCATCAAATGAGAAATTTATAAGTAAAATGTATTAAAATTTTCCCAATACATGAAATTTTTATTTAATTTTTTTAATGCAATGATTTTCATAATTATTTTATCATTTATAATTCATTTCACATTGAAATATTCAAACTTTCATGTGAATTTTTGCACCAATCACATGTTTAATGATATCTAGAAGGTAGTCTATCAATGTTTTTTATCAAAAAATAGGGGACAAGGGTCCAACCATGCTATTAGGAGCCACATGTGCCCCCTTAAACTATTGTTTTATTTTTAAAATATTTTCAAAACCTTTTTAATATGTCTTTCAAAAAGACATTAAAATATTTTATAGAAAATTTAATACTATTATGTTAAGGTGTGTATTAGAAAATATCCAAAAATATCTCATTAAAAAATATTTTCAAATTGCATTTTTAATGTCAAAACTATTTTTAAACTACTTTTATGAAGTTTTAAAATAATGGTTACAAGAGGTTAAAATTCCTTATATGTATTTTCCAATCATTAAATTGATTCCATTTTTTTATGATATGTAGATAATGTAGTCACAATAATATATATATAAATTTTTTTACAATTAAAAACTTAAGTAGTGGTTACGATTGCTTTTGGTACATGTTAGTATGCCTACACCCACAATTATAGTTTAATTATCGATAATTTATATAACTACATGAATTGTAGGTAATATAAGATGTGAAGTTTTCAGAATATCAAAAGTGAGTCACCTAACCATTCTTTTACCCTTAATTTTCAAATAAGTTTCAACATGTTTAAATTGTTTTGCTTAACATGCACAAATTTTAAGACTTAAATTTTTGTTGTGATATTTCAAGCACAATGGAAATTGTATCTTCCCTCTTTCATTTCCACATAATTTGTTAATTTTATAAGATATTGATAATATCCCTTTGTTGGTCTTTTTGTATGTTTTTAGAAATAATTATGCTCATTGATTTCTCTTTGAGATTAAAAACTAGGCACAATTTTTATAAAGGAAATTTTTTCGCAAACAAATGATCTTTTTGCAATTCATCACCCAAATATCTTCAATGGTTTATTAATCTTCCTATTCAAGTTATGGCAAGGTTCATCTTTTGAAATAAATGGTCAATTTAATCAAATTCCTTCCATTTTGTTACTAGGGAATACTTCAAAAAAAATGTAGGTAGATTTGGCAAGGTTCATATTTTGTGATTAATGGTTAATCAAATCAAATTCCTGTTATTTTGCAACTAAGTAATTATTTAGAAAGAATGGTAGATTCAAGGTCATTGCACATTGAAAACATTATATATGCTTAGTGTAAAAAATAGAGGAAAGTCAATAGATGTTGATTATTCCTAACTATCACGATCCACCAAAACATGCACCCTGAATTGTTTCACCATAAACATTCCATGTGGTTATATTAATCATATTTATGTACCTATCTAGGTACCTACCAACTTAATATTAATATTTTATAATAAATTCATTTAAAAATCCCATGTGGCATATTTACATTGCGTCATGTGTCATAATATAAGATCATCCAAACATTTGAATTGAACGCTCTAGATTATTTCAAAATAATAATAATAATAATAATGATTAAATATTGGAACACATGGCAACACATCATTTGCCCTCAATTGTGACCAAAATACTTACATTTTAGTTGCATGTGACAATAAATATACAATAGAATCAAAGGATGAATTCGTATTTGTTGAATTCTTCTTTCATCTAATACCTTTTATTGTTTGTAATTAATATTGCTTGCAATTTGTATAAAACAATTAATGAAATTTTAGTTGTGAATGTTGACTGTGACTAGAAATTAATCACAAAGACTAGTTAATGCTTCCATAATGACTTTGGTCAAATAATCACTACCTAAACTTTCAAGAACTTTGCCTAAAGATGTGAAAATTGGAATTCTTGCCAAAATTTACACCACATATTAATGAACTAACAACCAAGATTAGTTCTCAACTATAGATATTTCATCACATATTAAAACAACATATTGAACAAAACTAAGCCATTACTACCCTAATTGCCTTCATCATTTATTAGTGCATGAATTCTGCCATTGTCCAGCCAGAGTTATCACTCTAGTGTTTTTTGCTATTTTGTGGCATTAACAATAATTCATACAATGGTTTGATTACTTCATATTCTCACATGGACGACCTTGTTGTAACAAATGTAAGACTATGGCAAATTGAACGACCTTTTTTCGATTTTTTCTTGCCATTCCATTTGGAGGTTGGGTAACAACATTTCCATGGTTGTGAAAAGCATGCAATTTATGGTTTTTGGCATGTTTATAATATTTATAATAATACCAATCCATTTTTTTCACATCAATTCCAGTGTTTTTCTTAGCTTTCCTTTGACCTACATGCTTACAAAATGAATCCCATTTAGCATCAAGTATTTTATCCTTCCCTTTCACCTCATTGCAAATCCTACACTTGATAGTGTGTAAGCTGTCATTTAAGCCTATAGTAGTTTTGTAGCCCAAGAATCTTGAAAATTTCTAGATGCATCATAATTCTTTTTTTACTATCAATTTAGATGAAATAGTAGGTAGATCTATTTCAAGAATGGGGTTAGACTCATCCAAAGACATAACATCTTTGTCATGATCTACGTTTGAAGGATCAAAATTGCATGGTGAAAACAAAGGAAAGGATGACCCTTGAATGCCATGACAAGAATAATCAACATTAAGATTAGAAATTAGAAGAGGCCCACCCACATTAAGGTTCTTCATAAAGAAAAAACACTTGAATTTATAAGATTATGGAAACTCGACAAATTTTGGAATTTTATACTAAAGTGATAAATAGATTGTTGGAAACAAAACAAACGAGAAAATCTAATTTGCAAACCCTAAGCCCAAAGTGGAAACCCAATAGATTATGGATTGTCAAACTCAAATGGTAGATGCATTGTTGGAAAGAAGCCAAATACGAGAACTTTTGAATTTGCAAACCCTAAACCTCAAGTGAAAACCTAACATATTCTAAACTATTAGACTCAAATGGTAGATAGATTATTAGAAACAAACTAAATACGGAAATTCACAGTTTCTAAAATGAAAGACTCAAGTGGCAAATAGATGTTGAAAACAAAACAAATATGGAAACTCAAATTTGTAAACCCTAAACTTGGAATGATGCTCTTGGAAACAAGATAGATCTACGAATTTTAAATTACAACCCTTAAATTTCAAAGCTTCGCATTTGAGAACCTTGTAGAATGTGGAATGAAAATTCAAGTGGCATATAGACTATTGGGAACAAGATAGATATGAAAATTTCAATTTGCAAACTCTAAACCTAGAATGGAAACTTGACAACTTTTGGAATGGCAAACTCAAGTTGGAAATGCACTATTGGAAACAAAATAGATATCATATTCCAATTTGCAAACCTTAAAACAATGTTGGAAACCTTCCAAACTTTGCAATGACAAGCTCAAATTGTAGATGCATAGTTAGAACAAGACATATATGAAACTATAAAAATGCAAACCTAAAATCTCTAATGGGAACCTTATAGACTATGGGATGGTAGATTGAAGTTGTAGATGGACTTTTGAAAACAAAGTAGACATGAAACTCCAATTTGCAAACCCTAACCCTATAATGGAGATTTGACAATTGTGGAATGGCAAACTCAAGTTGGAAATGCAATGTTGGAAATAAAACACATATGACACTCCAATTTGTAAACCCTAAAACAATGTTGGAAACTTTTCTAAATTGTGCAATGATAGGCTTAAGTCGTAAATGCAGAACTAAAGCAATACAAATATGAAACTCTGAGATTGCAAACTTTAAATCTTCAATGGAAAGCTTATAGATTGTAAGATGGCAGACTAAAGTTATAGATGGATTGTTGGAAACAAGACATACATGAAACTCCAATTTGTAAACCCTAACTTTCTAATGGGAACTTGAATTGAAATGACATAGTAAGTGAATTGTAAATGCACTATTAGGAAGAAGACATATTTGGAACCTCTTTCAAACAAAAACCTAAGAAACTTACAACAAGAAAATAATGTTAGGTTGGGTATGAAAATCTAACCCCTTGAATAGAAGAGCTATGGCAATGGTGCATTACAACAAAGAGTCAATTGGCAATGGTGTATCATGACAACTTACAAGGAGAGGAAACAAAAGAGAACAAAAGTTTTGGTGAGTGGATGCAAATGGTGCACCAAACTTTGGTGATGACAATTTAGGGCTTGGAACATATGGGCCATGTCAATTGTCGACATGTGGTTGTTTGGCAACACTCTAAAAGAATCTAAGGTTTTAGGGGGGCGAATCTAGGTTGATGGTCCATTGAAATTTGGCCATTATCTTAGTCGTTGCTCTACACTTTTAGGCAATTTAAATTGGAAACCCACTTTTTTTTTTTCCTTTGTAGTTGTAGCCAAGGTTTTGAAAAATTAGTAATTAAAATCATCAGATTAAAAAAAAGCATTGGTAAGGACTAAGGACCTCAAATAGGGCAATTCCGGGAATTCAGGTCCTGCCTTACATGGACAGTGGGGCACCACCGGAAAATTAATTTTAAAATGACCACTGCCATTCTGGAAAACGGAATGCCCACCTTTGTGAGCATTCTGTTTTGAAAATATGCCAGCAGGTTTATTACGCGCTATAAAGGTCTCGAAAAATACATTACGAAATATAATGAACAGTATAGTTGGGGTTTACGAAATACAGAAAAGACCCTTGTAGGTAGGTAGGTAGGTAGGTAGGTAGGTGACTATGCGGCCATGTTTTGGCCACACAATAATAATGGGCAAAATTTGGCAGGGATTGATGATCGTAACCGGTTTCTGGACTGCATTTTCCAACGTGTCACTTTCTCATTGGTCCAAAGAGGGAATTTATGACACAAAATCCCTTGTTCCCCATTTTTTCCAAAAAAAAAAAAGCTGGGGGGGGGGGTGTACTGGAAAAAACGACCGCCTTATCTGCTCCAGTGCACGCGGATACCGGAGCTTCTTCTTCAAGCGCCGGCCGAGCTCCAACAGCAGCAGCGGCAGCGTGCAACGGAGTTGCAGAAGAGCTTCAGCGGCGATGGCGCTAGCAAGCTACGCGGGGCGGCGTTTCTCTTCTCTTCTTGTGGCACAACCTTGCAGCAGTAGCTGCAATAGTAATGGAGAAGAGAATACAAGCAGTAGTAGCAGGTGGAGTTCTAGAAATGGAGTTTTACTACCACCTTCGCGTGTTTCGTTTGTGGAGTTTCAACAGTTGCGGGATTTGTGTAGGAGGAGGAGATTGGCCTTCTCAGGCTTGTCGAGTGGGAGTGGACGACGGCGTCGTAAGGGCTTGGTGGTGTGTATGGCAGCAGCTGCGACGGAATCTGACAAGAGAGAGATGCCGCTAGAGGATTACCGGAATATAGGGATTATGGCACACATCGACGCGGGTAAGACGACGACGACGGAGCGGATTTTGTTCTACACCGGCAAGAATTACAAGATTGGAGAGGTTCATGAAGGCACGGCGACGATGGATTGGATGGAGCAGGAACAAGAACGGGGGATTACCATCACGTCTGCTGCAACCACGGCCAAATGGAAGGATCACCGTATCAACATCATCGACACTCCGGGTCACGTCGATTTCACATTGGAAGTGGAGCGAGCGTTGCGTGTGCTGGATGGAGCGATTTGTCTTTTCGACAGCGTCGCGGGAGTGGAGCCGCAGTCGGAGACGGTGTGGAGACAAGCGGACAAGTATGGAGTGCCGCGGATCTGCTTCGTTAACAAAATGGATCGATTAGGTGCGAATTTCTTCCGGACTAGAGACATGATTGTCAGCAATCTGGGTGCGACCCCGTTGGTTCTGCAGCTGCCTATCGGAGCTGAAGACTCCTTCACAGGGATTGTAGACCTCGTGAGAATGAAGGCGGTAGTGTGGAATGGTGAAGAGCTTGGTGCCCAATTCGAGGATACGGACATTCCTGAGGATTTGGTGGACCTCGCAACAGAATACAGAGCCAATATGATCGAGACAATCGTGGAACAAGATGATGAAGCCATGGAGCAATACTTGGAAGGGGTTGAGCCTGATGAAGCAACTATCCGGAAGCTTATCAGGACAGGAACCATCTCCCTCTCCTTTGTTCCTGTGCTTTGTGGGTCAGCTTTTAAGAACAAGGGAGTGCAGCCCCTGCTGGACGCTGTCATCGATTTCCTGCCATCTCCATTGGACCTCCCTCCTATGAAGGGTTGTGATTTTGAGAACCCGGAAATTGCTGTTGACAGAAAACCAAGTGATGCGGAGCCCTTCTCGGGTCTTGCATTCAAGATTATGACTGACTCATTTGTTGGATCGCTGACATTTGTGAGGGTTTACTCCGGGACATTGAGTGCAGGTACTTATGTTCTGAATTCCAACAAAAACCAGAGCCCTTCTCACGTCTTGCATTCAAGATTGTGACTGACCGATTTGTCAGATCACTCACATTTGTGCGGGTTTACACCGGGATGTTGAGTGCAGGTACTTATGTTCTGAATTCGAACAAAAATAAGAAGGAGCGAATCGGGAGGCTTTTGGAGATGCATGCCAACAGTCGAGAAGATGTCAAAGTTGCAAGGACTGGAGATATCATCGCACTCGCAGGTCTGAAGGACACCATTACAGGAGAGACGCTTTGTGATCTGGAGAAGCCTGTTGTGTTGGAGCGGATGGATTTCCCAGACCCAGTTATCAAGGTGGCAATTGAGCCAAAGACCAAGGCAGATGTGGATAAGATGTCAACAGGGCTCATCAAACTAGCACAGGAAGATCCCTCATTCCATTTCTCGAGGGATGAAGAGACGAATCAAACTGTCATTGAGGGAATGGGAGAGTTGCACTTGGAGATTATTGTTGACCGGTTAAAGCGGGAATTCAAGGTTGAGGCGAATGTGGGAGCTCCACAAGTGAACTATAGAGAAAGTATCTCAAAGGTATCACAGGTGAAGTACACACACAAGAAGCAGTCGGGTGGCCAAGGACAGTTTGCAGAAATTGAAGTTCGATTTGAACCCATGGAGTCAGGTAGTGGATATGAGTTCAAGAGTGAGATCAAGGGAGGTAGTGTGCCTCGGGAATATGTGCCTGGTGTTATGAAGGGGTTGGAGGAGTGCATGAGTAATGGGGTGTTGGCAGGGTATCCAGTGGTGGATGTACGTGCAGTATTGCTGGATGGTTCATACCATGAAGTTGATTCAAGTGTCTTGGCCTTTCAACTGGCAGCTCGGGGTGCTTTCAGGGATGGAATTTCAAAGGCTGGACCCCGGCTGTTGGAGCCCATCATGACGGTGGAGGTCGTGACACCTGAGGATCACATGGGCGATGTAATTGGAGACCTGAACTCACGTCGAGGTCAAATCAACAGCTTTGGAGATAAACCAGGTGGTATGAAAGTGGTGGATGCATTGGTGCCATTGTCAGAAATGTTTCAGTATGTGAGCAACTTGAGGGGTATGACAAAGGGGCGTGCGCAGTATACTATGCAGCTTGCAAAGTTTGATGTAGTGCCACAACATATTCAAAACCAGATTGCAGCCAAAAGTCAAACAGTGGCTGCCTGATGGTCCACATTGGTTCCTTGTAAGCAATTTTTTTTGCAAGTTAAGCATTAGGAATGGGTTATTTTTTGGCTGCACAAAGCCCTTTTATCTCTGGCAGATTTTGACAAAACTGTGATTGTAGCTGGAAGCATATGTTGAAATTTGTAGCACCTATTGTACTAGGCATGCACACTTCTGTTGTGATTACATTCTGTTCAAAGAAAGTCTTGTTTTATCTCAAACTTGGAAATGGAATCCATTGTAAAACCAGCTATCCAATGTCCTTTCCACCATAGGGTGATCATGCTGAGGCTGGGAGAACAACAAGCTCCTCCAATGCCTAATTCTCGGGTAAACATCTCCTTACACTTTGTTAAAGGTTTCCATGGGGAAATTTGCACTGGAATATCGAACTAAAATCACAGGGAAATCTCTGGCCAGAGAAAACATCTGTCACAGAATGTAATAAAAAATCCTAAATCTTTTTCCTCTTTCCACTTATCCTGTGCACTATTTAAGCTTAGGATTAGTTCCTGCATTATCCTGTGTATAATGGTTTGCCCAAGTTTTTGGGAAGATTATTATACGCTTATCTACACCCACTGTTGGGAGCTGATGAACTCAGTGGGTAGTCATGGCAGCTCGTCACTGCCGTTCGTGATGAAGGTGATGGTCTGTCACTTTGTGAGCGACTCTCATGAGGTTATGACTGCACTCATTGTCATGTTACCTTTAATTGTTGTTGTGGAGATTTCTCTGCAACTTCATCGATCTATTTAAGCTTAGGATTACCCAAACAACCGCATCAAGAATTGTAAAAATTCTGAGTTGATGTTGGATATTGGGATAACAAGAATTTGATGCAGCATATCCCAAGTCGAAGGTTGAAAGATTGTCAAATGTTATATTGTGAAAAGTCCTGGACAAATCCACTATGCAAACCAACAACTACAATTCTCAAAGGTTGAGTGGGCCAGCAACTTGACCACACATTGCAATTGTCGCCTTCAACATTAGTGTAGCTAGAGCAGCTCCACCAGCAGGAGTAAAATGGTTTGCAAGCTTATCACTTGGATGAATTTCAAGCTTTGAATAACTGTGAACCTGAGTATGGACATGTAAATATGGGTGGGAAGGATATAGCTTGCACACTACTTGGATGAGATGAATAATAGTGGATCCCCTTTTAGCATGACAACATGGTGTTGGAATATCTACATATTTAGACAAGCTATTTTGAGAAGTTGCTTCAGAATGATACTGGGGATGAAATGCCAACTTCAACTAATGACATGCATGTTTTAGTGGTGATAAATTCATCAAGGTCATGTCTTCAATGGATGGAAGACACCAATTGTTCCATTTTGCCTACATCATGCAATGTAATACAAAAGACTCTAGTAATCAGTGGCAAAATCCAATTTCTTACACACAAATCATGCAACCCAGGGGATAATGGACTACCTAAACTAAGAACCTTTGAAATGATCACCATTTCAGGGTGTCACCCACAGGATGAGGTTTATAATACAGAATCCATGAAGTCACATTATTGAAAAGAAAAGAAGAAAAATGAAATGTGGATTGGAGCAAAAGAAAGAAACTACCTCATAATTGTACTACCAACAACAAGTGACTTGATAAAGCAGTAGTACGTCTGGGTCATGGGTTCCTCTGTAAGGAAAGGTCAAGCAAAAACCAAGCTGACTGGTGTTGCTTTGAGTAGAGGGATGGGAATAGCTTCAGGTCTGTTGAGCTCTAGACTTTGACATTATTGTGAGTAACAATTTATGTACATAAACAACCCAAAAGATTGCATTACCAAAGCAAGGAACCTATCTCCTAAGTGGCTACTCATGATAGTTACACCTAGGAGTCTTCTTGGATGAGGAAGTGCCCCATACAAAAGTTGCAGACATGACAAGTTGCAGTATCAGATTAGCTCAAGAGATTTACCACAAGACATTCCACAGAGCTCCCGCAGGCAGAGCCCCTAACATGGACATGTCAAAGGTGAAGGATGCTATACCATGAATTGGGAGGAATCAAGGCTCGAAACAAAGTCATTGGCATGCAAAGCAAGTTTGTGCACCATGATAGATACAGGCTCCTCATCTGCTACCTTGGTCTAACAACATACAAAATTGTACAAATCTGACGTAAGACCAGAAAACTTACAACTAAACTCTTCTATCTGGCAGCAGGGAAGAACCTTTGCATGAGACTTCACAATCACTATAGTGATTTCTCCTTTTCAGTTAACAATGAATTTTCTTTCAGTCATTCAAACTGGGAAATACTTTATGTCACACATGTTACAGACCTCACTGATAACCTGTTCAACAACAGATGGCGCATTAGGTACAATTCTGCAGAGAGTGTGTGCCATATGGACCATACTATATACTCATTAGAGAAAAGTACAAAAGCTGAAAGATAAAGCATAAAGAGGAGTTGTCACCTGTAGAGCTTGTTCAAGATCCTCACGAGTATGTGATGCTGAGATGCAGATACAAGCCCTTGACAGAAGCAATGGAGTAGCTGGAAATGCTACGGAGACAACAGCCACCTGCAGATAGGTCACCTCTTTTAAGGACATAGTTCATTGCCAGAGAAACGTTAAATGCAATGTCAACATGACCAAGCAGTTTGTCTTAGAGGTGGCAAAGAAATGCGATAAGCCTAATTTGAGTGATCCAGCTACTTGTAAAGATTGACAATTATCCAGGGCATTTGCTACCTTTCAGACATCATTGATCTCAACCGAACATCGCGTGATGAGGATACTAGATATGAAACTGGTACCAAAATCTCCCAAGCATTGTGTTCACACTTGCTATTTGAATAATGTGCTACTATCCTTGCAACATCTCAACAATCCAGAAATAGGGTGCATCAACAATTCAGCAATCCAAGATGCCTAAACTGAGAAAAGAATATGATTCAGAGGGAATATAGGAAGAGCCTTGTGAGTGCAATAAGTGCCAGAATACAAAGAAAAATGGGGACAGTAAAGTTAAGTGTACATTTCACTTGAGGCACTTGCCAGAAAAAGCTGGAATATTCCCTGGGTTATAAAGCATGATTGGTATCACTGGTGAGTCCTCATCACCCAGCACTTCACAACCCATTTTACGATGCTCATCCCTAAAGAAGTTGCTGTTCTCACAAAACTCATGCCAGCTTCGTGGTTCCTGAAACATTGCAATGCTTTATCACATTTAGTGTGCTCAGGGTGAGTGTGGCAATTGTCAATACAAGCAATCACAGCAGAGAATTTCTGCAAACCTCAGTCATTGTTGTCCTCAAATACTTCACCAAATCCTGCCTGACCAACATGCCAGACCCAAGGCATCATGTGAATATTAGAACTCCTTCCCATGTTCCAAATAGATGAACCTACCAACCAGCTTGAAACAGTAGATATGGTGATTTCTCAATGGACAAATCCTTCCATTTCTGGCCAGAGGTTTAGCCTGCAGGTGCATAACATCATGAGACAACAAATAGTGAAGAAAAGGACTTCAGAGGCAGCAATGTAACCACCACAAGATCCAAGGATTTTGTGAAGGTGCCCATCATGACATCAACGTCTGCTGGGTCTACACCCTTAAGCTTGCAACTGCCTCTCCCAGTTTTTCCAATTGCTCCTATACTGTGCACCTCATCGAGATAGATGTAAGCCTCTGCACAAGCAAATCAAGACATTGCTGGTGTCAATAGAAGACGTTGGAAGTGTTCCCTTTGTGATTGTCACCATAGTAAAATAGGACAGAAGGCAGGCAAGACCTTATATTTCTTAGCAACAGCTATGATGTCTTTGAGTCTGCACAGTTCACCCTCCTTGCTGTATATACTCTCCACACCCATAACAATTTTCTTCCAAAGCCTGTGTGTTCAGGGCTGCCCATCTGAGAGAGCTTCTTGTAATACTTACTCCAAGTGAGAAGGTGCTGCCATCATGAATCTAGTCAGTTCCCAAACTTGTTTGCAGCAAAGCAACTATGTAGAAGTGCAGAGATAATAAAAACAGAAGCTGTTGTGAGTTGATCCAACACATTTATTAATAGTCTTTCCCCACATGTAGACAGGTGGCTAAGATTCAAGAGTGGGATAGAGTAAGATAGGTGTGGTGATGCCCTACTGTTATGTTGAAAAACTGCAACTTTGGCACTTGAGCCACAAAAACCAGCCACAATTGAGGAATGGTTCAGTGCATCACTGATCGTTAGTCCACCCTGGAAATGGAATAAAAATTAGAACACAACCCAAGTGAGAATCCAAGGGAGGCTAGCACAATGCGGAGCATCATGTCCTAGACATTTGGCTGACTTGAAGAAGAGTTTCCTCTTGTCTCTCGACCATAGAGAAGTACAAACAATGGAGCAATTGAGAGGTGTATACTGGCCATATGGACAAGAATCTTATTTCCAGAAGAACCACAGGGACAATGGGAATCTAGAGGGCAACTCCCACATTGCCTACAAGTGTCGGGATAGTTGTACAATTTGTGGCAAAACCCATGCCATACAGCATGGCTGCTGGCTTGCCAACAAAATTTGCAATTGGCTGCTCTAGCTCTTCATGCAAGCTAGTATTACCTGCAAACATTGCAATCCATAGCTGGATCTGTAAGTAAAGAAATGCATCCTTGCACAAAGAAAGAGAGCAGCTGGGCCTACAGTAGTAAAGTAGAGTGCAATAACTCATGATTTTTAGCAAAATTGCATGCTTAACAACATGAAACACCATTTCAAGCAATGCAAATCCCTGCTCGGTCACTGGAGGGAATTCCAAATAGTACTAAGCATTGATGAGGAACCAACCATTAATTATGATCTACCTCAAAGACACCAGAAACAATTGAACCATACACACTTCAAAATAACAGCCACTAACAATGCTGCAACCAGTACTTCTAACCAGACCAATAGCCAGCACACATCCAGTTGACAGTAATCTCCTCCTCCTCCTCCTCCATAACCATATATTTGGCAATTATCTGATTTAAATGGCTAGCATGACAATAAGACTCACCACCATTAATTCGACTGGCACAAGTGCTAGCACCAAACTTTTCAAGTGACTCAATCATAAGTGCTGTGCAATTATCATCATGGCAAGCAAATTCTATGTAGTTGTATGAGCCCAGGCGGTTCAGGCAACTGCGTGTATTGTTTGTCTGACTACAAGTATCAAACAGATTTAATTAGCATAGAGATCATGAAACCTTCATCAAAACCACATCCTATGTTAACCCTTAAACATCACAACGGTCCAATATGGTCCGCCACCACCTCACTGTTTCTCTAAAAACTGACATCCCTATGGTATAGGAGACATGTCATACCATCTTTTTCACACTTACTTACGATGTCCCATTTGGATTTCTTGAGCCACATTGACAGGTTTTTTCAATCTTGGGTAGCATCTAACAACTCCACTTCCAAATTTTGCTCTTTGCCCATGTTACAAAACTGAGGAACATGTGAGATGGGTCAGCTCATACCCTTACGTGTGCAAAACACTGCAAGGCTGAGAACAGTCCCAAAAGATTGGTGATTCTTTTCTGCCCAAAAATAGATGAATTTTGTATGATTTTGTGTAGAGTTACATTGGATGGCTGACTTTGACCATCCATTTCTTCCTCATCTCAACTCGGTTTTGCACAGTATTTTTTTCACGTCATTCATATAGATGCCTTCTATCTACCTTAGAATTTTTACCATCAATAAAGCACGGTATTGTGGTGCAATCCCTCCAAAAAACTTGTCATTCTGAGAGCTGCCCAAAACTTCAAAAACTAAACTATCAACAGTGCAGATTTTCCATTTCTGAACCAAATCCTATTTTTCAAAAACTATTCAGCTTGAAGTCCTCTATAACTCCCAAGGAATTGGATTTGTAAAGTTCTGGCAAAATTCATGACTTTTGGGCACATTTGTTGTGAGGGCTGGTCCAACTTTTGTATTGGGACTGGGTTTTTGCTCAAATGTCAATTATGGGTTAAGCATATTCTTAAAAGACTACAGCTAATCTAGAGCCCCTCCAAGACTTCAGGTAGCATGAAAGTGCATTTTGCTTATGAGGTGACAAAGCAAGTATTCACAAGGAAACTCCATTGACTGAACACCATGTTTTCACGAGTGCTGTGAAGTCTCCATACTTTTTTTGACCATGACTCATCTGGAAAACAAAATGGTTGATGACTTTGTACAAAGATTTGAGCGGTTTCAGACCAAACATCAAGAGGTCATAACAGAAAACTTTTGGAACACAGCCATGTAAAAAAGAATAGGTAATATATTCATAAGCATTGCCAAAAACTTCTGCACAGAACTAGTTTTTTTTAAGTCAAACTGAATCTAATGGAGAGATGACCCAACAATCAGGTTATGGGTTAAGGTTAAATCCATGGGGAGGAAGAAGAGGAGGGTGGTCAAGCCTAGTAGAATCCAGAAGAAACTGGGGAGCAATTGGAACACTAGCAACAGCAATATTATGTATGGTACTGACCAGTGTTGGGTAGATATTTGGATCTTTCAGATATCTGCCTTGGATATCAAAAATGACATTTGATGGATATCACTAGGACCGCGATGATATCCGAAGTGTTGGATATCACCTGTTTTGATATCCGGCACTTTGATCATACCCGGAAATTATGTCCAATTATCAAAGATGCTGATATTCGGTCTAGATATCAGATCCAAGGTCGGATATGAGGGTTAGTAGGGTGTAAGTAAATTAGGTTAGTGATTAGGTTAGGTTTGTAGGCTCACAACTATCTATGTTATTTTTTTCATTCTTTTGATGTAGCTAGGCTGCCAAGAATCCTAAGACAATTTTAGACTCTGATGGGGACACACTTTTAAAGGTCTCTTCAAAGTTGTAGTCAGTAGTAGTTATTATTGTGGCTATATTTACTTTTTAAAATAATTTATGGATTTTTCTTAGAAAAAAGAATATTTGTGACAAAGTATTCCCTTTTTTTAAAAGGATGTTTCATTTTGGATTTTTTTGCCCAAAACAAAAGACTGGCACCCAAACATAATTGGCTAGCATTTATTTGAATTTTTGATATCCAACTAAGTATAAATAAATGACAAATATCCAAGAACATTGATATCCAAGTTAGATTGAAAAATGCGAAAAATGAGATATCCAGTTAAGAAATCTAACTTTTCTAAGAAATCAAAATAAAAGTATCCTTATTTAATGGATAAAAAGAAGGTCGATATATTATTTGGTAGATATCTCAAAAAAGTGATATCCGCCCAACATTAATACTGACTAGGGTTGATTTGGTATCCCCCTTTTGATATACCAACATGGTCTCGCTGTATAGGTCAATCCTAAAATGAAGTACCAGAATATTTTTCAAATTCATATACCATTATAGTATTGGCAATGCAAGATACCCAATCCCATGATGCAATGTTATCAATATCAACATGACTATTATGATACTAGCCGATATAAATTTTCAATGTTGGTATACATCTAGTGTTTCATTAATATTGAATTTTTAGGGTTTCATCCACTTGATGTTGTGCATAACCAAGGCAAATTGAAGTTGAAATATGAAATCCAAATTGCAACCATCGAAACACAAAAAGAAACAAGAGTTGTGCTTGAAGGTTCAACAAACCTGCATCGAACATCACTCATGCAAAGGTTAAGAACAAATTCAAAATATGAACATGGGCACAACTAAACAAAAAAAAGCAACTCTTTTGTAGATCACATCAAGCTTTTGTGCAAAATGCATCATTAACATAAGTAAAACTAGTGGAAAAAGTACAATGTCAAAAGCCTTATCAAAATGTTTTAGAGTCACTATGTAACATTAGGAAATTATATTGTATGGCTTTTCCACCATTGCAAAGATGATTTTACATCGTTATCATCCACATGTATGCAACAATACAAGACAACTCAAATTTCACCAAAGAGAGATCATCTTCCTTAATAGAAGTTCCAACTCCCCACAAGGAATCATCATTGATGGGTGTTGAAGGAGGAAGGCCTTCCACACACCCTCAGTTGAAATGTTTCGAAACAACCACCAATAGTGGCAACAAAACATGTTGGTCATACTCTTCCACAACTATTGCACCTCTAACTCAACCTACATATTCCATGATGTAATAAAACAGTTTAAACCTTTGATTGAGTTGAAGAGTGCAAATGTTATGTGTAACAACAACATTAAAAGTCATAGCAAAAGATAGAAAAGGTTCCAAGACATCAATCACTTTAGGCGCCATTATACTGTACAAAATTTCCAACTTTGTGTCAAACTTTCACACATCAGTGGAGGGTTTAATGATATATGAGCTCAATAGTTTTTATGCGTCCTAATACAAATGGATAATGCTACAAACAAAACATCTAAAAGTAACCAATACCTTTTGGTATGGTTCAAAATGCATTATTCCACCATAGGGCCTAAGGTTTGTGTCACAACTTTGGCAATTGCCCATGTTGAACCAAATGGTACTTGGGTTTGCAACTTGGAGGTCTATCAACTATAACAAAAGTTTATGGTAGCAATTACATATCCCAACGATTCTTGAAAGAAAACAACCTTGGAAGCAAATCGAATATTGACTAATGTTTTGAGTTTCTGCAGTTTTAAGCTAGTTTCCTTACATGTTGATTCCCATTCTTGCCTAATTTCTTTGTCCATATAATGGTTTTTTGCAAAGCACTTTAAGTTTTTGCTACACACCTCTTTCATCCCAACTCCAATCTTAGTATCATTAGTGGCATATTGTCATGCCTTAAACATGACATGGCCAAAATGGGTGCCACTAAATGGTGCAACAAGTTGGAGTGGTGCACAAAATACAACACTTGCGAGTGCAAAAACAAATGTGTTCAAGTTTGTGTTCTCATCCTTAACATAAGTAATAATCTTGCTTGTGAGTTCATATTTAGCCAAAAGATATTTCATTTGCTCTACCAATGTTGCTCCAAAGGTGTTTAGAGCTTCAAACAACCTTACTATAACATGGTAAGGCACCCAATCATCATTAATAAAATTAATCATTAGCACAACATATCAAAGTTAGTTTTGTACATCCATGAGTCAAAGTAGCAATGGTTATAACACATTATGCAATGGCTAGTAGCAGGTGCATCTTCATCACCTTAGTTAACATATTTGGGATTGATCCCAAACAAGTTACTTGCATCAAGGAAATTTGACTCTATCACATTGGTGCAATACAAGATGATGCAACCAAGGATTTTCAACGAAAGATAAAAGCATGTACCCCTTTGCAATCAACATAACCAAATCCTTTTTAAACCTCTTTTTATTCGGATCATTTGGTTTATAAGGGTTTTGGCCAAAAAATCAATAATGGAATGGGGAGGCATTATCTTCCTTTTTTTCCCTTTTTGTTGACCCCACCTTCCTCATTTTAGTTTTTTTCTACTCTTTGTATTGAAATTAACCCCATGCTCATGAACAACGTGTTTTTTTCATACTCATGATGCCATGCACAAGGTTGTAAAATTTTACTTTTTTTCTAAATTGTGTCATGTTATTGTTGTTATTGGAAGCTTGAGCCATGGGGTGGCACAAGATGCACCTCATGCTCTAGACGAGTTGCATCTAAATTTGTGTAGTTGGATTAGTCAACACAAAAAAAGCCCAAGCAAGGGAGACATGACTATGGGGATTCCAAAATGTTTGGTTATTGTTCAACTCAGTAAACAAAACACCCATCCTTCTTATTGAACATTGACCCCCTAATCATTCCTTTAATCATTACTTTTGCAACATCAAGTGTGTCAACTCCTTGGATCAATTCACTAGTGATACATTTTCCCCATGAAGTGCTTCACAATCAATGCCAATGTAAACCTTAAAGTCCATGGAAAAATATGAGAAGCAAGACTAGGGTGATGTAAAACCTCGAAAAACCTTAACAATGGGAACTTTCATAAAACATAGAAACCCTAAGCTTCACATGCAAAGCATTACAACAACAAGAAGAACAATTAAAGATACCCACAACAAGGAAACATGCCACCAAAGTAATAAGATCACAAAAACACACATATGCATTTTGTTTTGCTAATTATTGTTCATAACTCATGATATTTGGAATCATTAAAAAAAAAAACATAAACACATAAAATGGAAATCTAAATAAAAGTTCATGAGTGAAAATTTTAGGCTTTGAGGAAGCTTTTGGGATAGTCGCATTGAAACTAAATGTAGGTGCCAAATTGAAAATGTTATACCATGATTTGATAGTTGTCATTGCCTTCAACATTCAACTTCACAACACTACAATTCAAAACACATAATCATAGCAAGATTGATACCATGGGAGAAGGAAACCCTAAATGTGCAACATTAGTATGCATTTTGGTATTTGAACCTTAAAACCAAACTAATCAGATCTCTTGTTGTTTTTGGCAAAACACATACCGGGGGTATGTTGGTATTGACTTGGTACCAAGTGGATTAAAACTAGACCAATTGGGTTCACAATACCAATGTTGATATTAGTGCATATACTAGAACACAATTTACATACTAGACCAACATTGGCACTAACCCCAACTCCTATAACATCTCCATTATTGACTAATCAACTAGCAATAGTGAAAGAAGTTAAATTCTCATACTTTAACCAATGTTATGAACTTCTATGGCAAAACTTGCAATAACATGAAGTTGGCCATGATGCACGCTAATTCAACAAAACATAAAAGAAAAGGAAGAAGAAATCATATAATGGTTTTATTTTTTGTCCCTATCTACAAGGTACCATGTTCAAATCCCTATAACCTTTAAAATCAAGTTGGTATTCAATTGATTTCTCACTAATGTAAATCATCCTACTTGAAAACTAAAGGTTCCATTTTAAAATAATATGAAAACTAGGGTGGGAATTTAAAAAGTTGTAGTTTTAAAAATAAAATTGGGTTGATTATTCTAAACCCTTGTAACAATTGTCTCAAAAGTTTTCCAAAACATGTGAAAACCTCTCAACATTGGTTTTGAACCTTAAAGATGTTCTAAAATATTAAAGAAGTAGGTTAATGAACCTACTTCAAACTATTAGTTTTGTTTTGTTCTTTCATAAAAATTGCTAATACTTTAAGTTTTCTTCAAAACTTGAACCAAAAAATCTTTTGATTTTAAAAATATTTTAAAAAAGAATATGAGGTTTTATGAATCATTACATTTTCAAAACATCAAAACTAGAGGATGATTGAATTTTAAATGTTTAAAAACATGAAACTAAAGGTTATAAACAAAGTCAAAGAGGCTCGTAGATTGATACTAATAGTTTTTCGGTTCTAGCTTTGCAACGATACCTTTAATTTTAGTTTCAACTTTGGTTTTTGGAAAGAACCTCTAGTTTTAGTCCAAGGAATTTCTAAAATTTTAGGAGACTCTTAAGTTTGGTTCTTCACATGTTTAGACTCCCACATCTTGATTCTTTCAAAAAGAATTATAAGCATGTCTAATTTCATTTTAGATCAAATTTTACCTATTTGGCATAAATTATACTCATTTTTGTTAGTAGAAAAACCATTTTGTCAAGTAGTGGGAATGGGGTTTTAATAGGATAATGCAAGCAAGATACTTGGGGAACATAAGAAAGTTTTGTGGGCAAAGCCACAATCTAAAACTTAGGATAAGTTTATAACTTAAAATAAGTTCTTAACTTACCCTAGATTGATAGGGGGAGATGACATGGATAAGACTTAGGGTTGTAGATTGCCTAAACTAAGACATGATAAGGGTTACCTTATCACACCCATTGGACTCAAATTTGGATAATGGACAATGTGAAAGGTGGGTAGTGATTTTTTCATCAAACAATGTTTATGAGGATTTCACATTGATCTCTTAAAACAATTTGTCAAGGCTATTGCTTGTGAGGGGTTAAAATTTTAAGGTTATTGTGTTGTGATGGTATGACTTTGTGAATTATAATGGGAGGTTGGCACATCATGAATAAACAAACAATCATAAAGCTTGCTAGTCGTGGGAAGGTGAGCTTCAAAGACAAGTTTTAGGAAAACTTGATTACTATTAGAGGTTCAAACATCATGGGCAAACAAGGGAAGTAGTGGTGGTACTTCAAGAAACTATCATGAAAAAGATATTAGCTTAAGGAAAAATGTAAATGGTGAGAAGAGAAAAATTAGTTTAGACTTTTTGAATAATATGAATTAGGAAATAATGGGGATGTGAAAGTAGAAAGGAGGAGATAAGCAAATAAGGAAGGTATGTATTTAGTTGATTTCTTTTTTTTGGCTTCTTCTTGGACTTCTTACCCACCTTGGCATTATATTGGATTGGTTCAAAATCTACATTTTTTTTGTTTCCTTGTTTTCAGTAGACTTTTGGATTTTGCTTATCTTAGGGTTTTTATTGTGCTGATAGAAATGCATAGGGGATTGTTTTAAGGTGTTTTAGAATAATACATGACATTTTACAGTTAGGGTAAAACCATGAGCATCTAGGGAATCTTTGGAAAAATATACATTATAAGATATTTGCCATTTTGCAACCATTTTATATATGAGTTGGGGGGAGGCAAGTCCATTGAAAATTATGTGTAACATTTCACATTTAATTAATGGATGTTCCAAAATCATGAAATGAAGAAGTCTATAA
This sequence comes from Sphagnum tenellum, assembly GCA_963921925.1. Lineage (NCBI taxonomy): Eukaryota > Viridiplantae > Streptophyta > Sphagnopsida > Sphagnales > Sphagnaceae > Sphagnum > Sphagnum tenellum. The sequence continues at coordinate 9,678,347 of OY998155.1, forward strand.
TCTTTTCATTATGTTGAATTTAATGACACATAGTTTGAATATGTTGCTTGAAACTTAGTATGTGCATATGGAATGTTGTACCTTGTTGTGCTTGTTGTTTAGTGAAACAAGTGAAGGATTTGTGTGTGTGGGTGTGTATTCATATTATATTGATATGCTAGGTTTGTTTCCCAAGGAGTTTAGTGAAGTTTAATTGTGGGTGTGTACATGTGTTGTCTTGATGTGTTTGATTTGCTATCTATGGAGTTTTAGTGATGTGTGTGTGTATGTGTGTATGTCATGTGTTATTTTGTTTTGTTTTACATGTTATCTAAAGAATAAGCAATATGATTAAGGTTATTCCCTTAATCAATAATAAATGGGTACTATAATATTTTTACCATTTCGACAACAAACTACTGAATAATTAATTAAATTTGAAATCTTAACTTTTGCAACTAGTTTTTTTTATTTTGAAATTCTAGGCAAGTAATGGTTATATATAGTAATAAATAAAACATTGTCAAAATAATGGAATTGTTTAGTGTGTTTAGGTCAAACTAGTTTTCGATCGTTGTCATGGAAGGTCTGCAATTCAAAACCTAACAATTGAACTTTTTAATTTATTAAAATTTCAACAAAAATAATGAATATTTATATTGTAATGGCATAGGTATTATAATAGTGTTTGCATTAAGGTACCTCTCATGACAATTTTTCATATGTTTTATGAAAAGTGAAAAAAACCCAATAGTAAGGTGATCATGTGCATTAATTTTACACCTAACTACCTACTTGTGCATAGCCCAAAATCAAATATTTAAAAAAATTTAGCATTGTACAACCAATGAATAATCAACACCATGTACCAATTGCATGTTTAAACCAAGTAAGAAAAGATTAAAAAAAACTTGCATACTTGAAATGTGTTCCAAAAAGTAATAACTACATCCCAAAAGCCACCCCCCACTCCATCCCCACACTGCTGAATTTATTCTTAAAAAAATTATATGCATTTTGTTCAATTTTTAAAAAAAAAATCCCACCCAAAAAATATTTTTAATACACATTTAACAATCAATACTTGTATGAAACATATTTTGAGGTTAGGTTTGGGTTTGGCTCAATATGCCAAAACATAGTATTCATGATTTGAACATTTATGACCAATGCCCAAACCTAATCACATAGTCATATGTGACATGTAAAATGCCTTGTAGTAACTATTATAATTACATGATTATAGTTGTTTTTTTTGTTGTTCATATTTATAACTCATGATGCAATTAATGGCAATTAATTCTTCTAAGAAAATGAATTGTGGGTGATTGCTTACCCACATAGCCCATCACATGTCACATTATTTATAAACATAACCAAATATTAATCATAATGCGAGGACCTAGACTCCTTAGATGTATATTAAAATTTGTTAGGGGTGAACTAGGAGTATATTATGTAAGGATATATATTTAAGGGTATAGGGGTAAGTTCAGGCCTAATAATATGTAGCCTACCCAGCTCCCTAGGCTAGCTACATACTTAAATAATGTACCTACCTATTTAACTTAGGCTACCTACTTACCTAATCAAGGTTCCCTACCTTCACACCTACCTATTACTTACTTAACGTACCTACCTATTTAACATAGGCTACCTACCTATGTTTACCTAACCACCTAAGTTAGGGTACTTGCTTGCCACCACCTACATAACTATGTATTTATTTGATTTGATTACCTTTTTAAACTACTTATTTACCTAGCTAAGTAGGTAAATATAATGTACCTACATAAAAGTCATTATCTTTTTTTACTATGATCATAGAAGTCACATGATGATTGACGTAAATTACTATGAGTAGAAATATTATTAATGGAAAAAATCACAAGTCTAATTTTACTACATAATCATGTAATTGTTAATGCCATGAATGATTACAAATGTAGTCATATATGTAGGAATATATGCCATGTTTTGCATAGTGGTTCTAACCAAATGCCAAATCCTAAAATGGAGTCCAAGTTCAATATGGAGATTAAGTTTGGCTCAAAAACATCCAAAGATTCCATTAAATAAAAAAATTAGTTGCAATTGGAACCCACATTTTTTTTAAACACCTACAACCAAACAACATTAATAATTGTTAGGACCTTATTATAAAATTATGTTACACTTTTTGATCAAAATAAAATGATGTTTTATACTTGGATAAAACAACACATGATATTTTATACAAGATGCCCAATATGCCTTGTCTGGTGGAGGACATTAAACACCTCCTATGAAGTTTGTAAGGGTCAATGTGATGTCATGCATGGTTCTACACATGTTTTTTATGCATGATGGATAATCTATTGTTAAAAAGAAAATAAAACAATTTTGCAAGTCTTCCTCCATGGAAACAATTTTGAACTTATGACCACCTATCTAAACGACCATAGCCATCAAATCCACAACCTAGTTGCAATTGCTTTTAGTTAATATCACCTTAGTTTACATTAACCTACATTACTTGCCAACATCAATTCAATCGTAAAACAAAAACCATATAGGTGTTCCGTAGGGAATTGCATTGACACCCACAACTAGGGTTCTTTAGGTTCTGAGATTTGGTTCAAGGATTTTCGAAGCTTGTCAAGAAAGGGTTCCGAAGTCCCTCCGGACAGAGTGGGCCTTCTTGGGGCTTTTCTGTCCGGGTCCCTTAGAAACGGGCCGGATCTTGTCCGAGTGCATGCAAATTTTGTTTTGTGTGTGCCGCACTCTGCTATGACGTGTGGAGCACAATGATTCATACATAATGGGGATCTAAGCCTTCATTGTTGCAGTACTGTCGGCTTGACATTGCCAGATCACACTCACAAGTCACCACATCCAGAACACAAAGCTGCATTGCATCAAGAAGTCATTTATTCAATAGCACATTGCTTGAAGACATCTGGAAATGCATGTGTGCATACCAAGGATGGTCAGTCACAGCCGCCCAGCTTTCATCGCACTCAAAGTCAATGTCCAATGGTCAATGTCACAAGGTGCTGTGCATCACCAAGACACCTACTTGGCATGCAAATTTCTCAGCAACTGAGACACATTTGACAGCTGTTCCACTGGCTTCTCTGCCTCCTTGGCCAGAAAATCCAGCTCCTTCCTCTGCACACCTACCATCTCAGCATCTCCCCAGCACTCAGACTCATCCGATGATGAGCACACACTGCCCTCCTCATCAAACCCATCATCTTCCAGCCCATCATCAAAGCTAGGCACCTGATTGGCGGGCTCCTTGTTCATTACTGCAAACAGCTTGCTGACCAGAAGCTCGCCAACAGGCTTGCTGTGAAACTCCTTGGCTGCAGCATAATCAAAGGACTCGACACTGCCAGCCAGAATGCTCACATGCATCAATGAATCGACCGTGACCACACGCAGCCGATTGGTGAGTCGATGATTGATCACTCGGTGTTCACTGAAACCATGGTCAACACACGCCGTTTCAACCGGCACACATAACATGGCCTCCGCAAAGGGCAACATGTGAGGCAGCTACAAACGATGCTCCTTCTTTATGTAGGCCCACACATCTTGATTGCTCAGCCCTGGCGCAACTGCATATTCTGCCAACCATCGCTTCATCTTCTTGAACTCATGCTGAAGCGCAATGAAACGCTAGTCACGCCCACAGACTCGGTATCAAACCACCTATGTTTATCCGCAGGCTGGCTGAAATGCTTGAGGATCATCATGAACTCATCCTCGCCATACTCTGCAATCTCCTTTGCTGACTTGCCCCTGTACGATGTAACATCAAAGATCGCACTACTGTCTAGCAGATCCCCCTCAGGAAAGCGATCCTCCAGCCCCGACACAATTGACTGCACCATTGAGGCCGCAAAGTCGGCCAGATCTTGCTCGTTCAGCTCCCCCGTCAACACCACCTTCTTAGTGAACTTGCCATCTCCATCGGTAGTGGATGGCATTGCTGACTTTGCCCAGGTTCACCTATAGCACACAAGAAATAGGCAAGCAGAATTAGTATAGGGCAAGCCTTGGCGTTTTGCAATACACAGCAGAAACAAGTGCATGCATAGCATTGGAGACAACATGAGTTGGTGTCATATGTACTGCAACACAGCAAAACATGCGCAAGTCACAGGTATGGTCAAGAAGTCAAACTATGCTGGGTAACTGACAGGCTGCACAATGATTGCTTGCATCAAGTTTCATGACACCACACGAACCCTCATGTGCCATTTGCTTACCTTGAAGTTGTCATAGTGCTGCCCTGACAGCAGCTCTGCCTCAATGAAGTCGGTCTGCAGCTCCACCGCCACTTGCTGTGTCGCCTTCCGCACATGCTGCGGCAGCAGGTATGACGTGTGCCGAAACTTCTTGCTTAAAACATCAAGCGGCAGCATGATGTCTCACAGCAAGTTCAGTTTCGTTGCTGCTTGCACGTCGCGCAGCTCCTCAAGTGCTGCTGCCCCAGCCGGCCAAGGCTGTTTGGAGTTGCGCTTACGGGTGGCACGTCCCAAGAAGATGATGAGCTCCGCCAGGTTGTTGGTTAACACCACCACGCATTGCAGTCGGCTGAATCAATGTGTGGCGTTGAAGATGGGGAATTTGAGCTGGGTGATGCCGTAACCCTTTGCAAAAGCCTCCCACTGTGACTATGGCTTGCTGCTGTGCTTGAAAAGATTGTGCACCTGTCGCAGCTCAGAGTCCACTACCTGCAGCTCCGGGCTGCTCTTTGTAGTGTCGTTCATGATGAGCGCGGTGCGATGCGCTACACAGCGTACCGCAACAATGCGCGGGTTGACTGCCTTCAGCCGTGCAGCTACTCCTGACTTCACGCCCGCCATTGTTGCTGCCCCATTGCTGTAGAACCCTGCCATGCGCTGCACGTCCAACCTCGATGCTATCATGACCCCTAATAGAACGGCTGTGATGGCATCAGTTGTAGTGGCCAACAATTTCACGCATGTCAGGTACTCAGTTGTAACGACAAGCATGTCGGGATGCAGGTATCTGACGTAGATGAGCAGGTGATCCTCCGTGGACACGTCTGTGCTACTATTAATGAGCAGTGCAAAGCTGGAACTGGCCTCGATCCGTTCGACCTGCTTCTGTAACAGCAACTCGCATGCAGCTGAAAAGCGCTTGACCAAAAGTACCTGCAAATAGTACATAGGTCAAGGGAGAGGACATCATACACGGACTGAAGTGGACAGGAGATGGGCATGTGTTGGCAACAATGCACTGATTGCTGACGACTGCAAGTGCAATGCTCAGGCAGGATAACTGCTTTATTATTCATGATCTTTGCAGCATGCATTACGCGGTCGCAAAGATGAGTTTTCAAAGCAAGGGATACCTGCCAACCTTGGATGCCATGTGCAAGCACTGCATCATGAACATACCTGCTATGGTTGTACTTGTGCGCGATCTGATCCACGCCCAGAAACTTCTCCAATGCCAGTAGTGGTGCAAACTTGTTGATTAGAAGCTGCTCCTTGATGCATGTTAGAGTTGTGGCCATCATGCACTGTGTAGCTGTCTTGGCTGCAACGATGCTTGTGGTGCGAACGACATCAAACGCCCACTTGAGAGGGTTGGCCTTGGCTGTGACTGTTGCTTTGTGCGTGAAAGAGGTGGTGTGAGTGAGAAGATCGTTGCCATCCCACACAACGGCCCCGCACGACCTGCTGAATTGACATTTGTGGAGCTGATACTTGAGACAGAGGGTGCAGCAGCCAGTCACACTGCCGTTCTCGAGCTACTTCTTGAATTGCCACCATGAATAATCAATGGGGAACTTGTTGAGCTGCTTAACAGTCACTGGGGGCCTGCCCTGCCTCTTGGGCTCAGCAGGGCTATCAGTAATAGGCAGGTTGCTGGCCTCCCCATTTAGAGTGGCAGCAGCATTAGATGCTGGCCTGCGGCTGACAACAGCTCGTGAAGTTGAAGCAGGAGCGGACGCAGAGGCTGACGTAGGGGCTGAGCCTGAGGCTGGTGCTGAAGCTGATGCAGCTGCTGCAAGAGCAATGGCGGTGGCAGATGTGTTGCTAGAGCTTGCAGCAGCTGTAGTCAAAACTGGTGCTGCATGTTGCTTGGGCTGATCTGCTGAGGGTTTAAACTTCCACTAGGCTGTACGTGCTACTTTGGTTGGGGGTTCCAGGGCCTCGACTAGCTCAACAGCCTCAATGGGGGCATTGGTGCTGGAGGGGCTAGGGGGTTTGACTGGGGAAGTAGTCAAGTTTGTAGGAGTTGGAGCCTCAGAGCTCATGTTGCACTTCCCGAATACAGCAAAGAAGGTGCCTCAAAATCGTCCGGGGTACCCGGATTGGGTGGGAAAATGCATCTAGTTACAATACCCCCTTATCTCGGAGCTCGGGCCTTCGGTCCTCGCTCATTTGTCCGGGCACCCCGTTCCTGGCGTTGCGCGCCAGTCTGGGGAAATTCGGCATTTTTGCATCCCGTACGAGATTCCCGGATCTGTAGAACCCTGCCCACAACATACATATGGAGTGTTCAACATCATGTCTCTCTAGTACATTATGTTTCTTTTGTAGTATAATATTTTTTTTCAATTTTTAATTAATGAGCATCCAAAGAAAAAATTAGCATTAACCAACCTTTTTTTCTTTAAAAACCATCCAAACCATCAAAAGTTGGTAAAACATTGTCTCCCAATTAAAATTTAATCAAAATATGACAAAAATTTCCCCATACTTATTTATTAGTCATGGTTTTGCTAAAGTTTGCTAACATGGAATTTTTCTAAGTATTGGCTTTAAATGTGATAATAACACACCCTTAAACCTCGATGTTATATTAACCTTTTAAAAATAAGTACATTAGTAGCTAAATATAATTAATGAGTTGCAAACTTGAATATGTCAAGCATCTACACCACACTACATTAAACAACCTTTGAAATGACAACCATATGGTGATGAGATGAAAATTCCAATGCAATGGTCCCACCATAAGAATTTCATCACACAAAAATATTAGTCCCAATAGTTGGAGCTTTTCCGATTAGCAATCATGTGTAAGGTAACATCATCACCAAAACGTTCAATATAATGTGAAATACAAAGATTTGTTTCTTATGTTTGCTTGTCGTGTTTTTGAATTTGTTTAATGTTTGTTTACTTGTTTGCTTTGATTTTTTTGATCGGTTTGTTTTCGTGTTTTTCATGTTCATCATGTGTTCTTTTGGGTTGCAAGTTCTTTTCATCAGAATAAGTTTTTCTACACAAACAAGTAGGCATGCAAGTTTGTAGGGGGAACAACAAGGTGATGTAATAGTGCTTGTGGTAGGACATGACAATTCTTTGACAAAATAGATTTTATAGGGTGAGTTTATAGGTCCACAATGTATAGGGTGAATTTATAGGTTTGTAATGCAAATGCATTAAAATATTCACTGTTCACCACCTTTTGTTCAAATACATCCACATTATTTTTGCCAAACTAAACCAACACCCACTAGGACACAAAGACTAGCTAGCTTCAAGCTTTAAAGTTAATTTTGGATGATGTAAATCCCAATATTGACATAGTGATGATGTTTTTGAACTCACCTCCAATTCAACCTAAAGAACATTTGAGCAGTGTCTCTAGTAGATTTGACATCTAAAGAAAGTCTATATACCCACAAGCTTTGTGCAAACTAGTGTGGATAAAAAGTATTGGCATACCAACAAAAACAAGAATAAACAACCACTCTCTCTATGTTTTAGTTCCCATTGTCCAATGATCTCATTTGTATCTCCTTCTGACATACATATCCATATTCTCCATATGGAAATTATGAGACTTGCATAGTAAATTTATGTATGTAAAGAAAATATAATGCAATCTCCCTAAACAAAATGGTAGTGAACTTTTAATGTGTAGGGTTGCACCCAAGTCAAGTGGACTAGTTACTTAGGTTGATGGTAAAGGACATGATTCGGGAAGAGACCACCTAGACAACAACATGTCTAAGGTTCAAGACACAAGGTTCAACAAAACAAGGCTCGTTGAAAGGGATAAGGAGGATTGGTGGTGGTGGTGATGGTGGACTTGATACAATACTCCAACTACTACATTGAACTAATTTGGACAATAAGCTCCTTTATCATATTGCCAAGAAACTGTAATAAAATTTGATGTTGCCATGAACAACAAGGTTAAGGTTGAACGTTGAAACAATCCTTCAAAAAGCGTAATTTTGAGGTTAACAAATCAGCCAACATGTAAACCTAGCAGTAATAATCCAACTACAAAGCCTAGGAGATTGCATGCTCATGTGGATAATGAAACAAAACATTCTACAACTATTTCAACAAAGAAGGAAATCGAGTTTCAAAATGCCACATTATCGGGATTTGTGACAACAACAACTACAAACAAGAAACATATAGATCATAGGGAAGAAAAGAATAACAACTTGCAAAAATTGATGATTGAATCATCAATCCATGAAAATGGAAGAGTGGAATCTGGACTAAATTTTCCAATTACACTTACAACATTGCCAAAAAAATTAGTCATTGTCAAAAACATTTTTGGTAGAAAAAGTTATAGAGTTAGTGTATGTGGCACTGAGGAGCTAGAATCTAATGTGATGCAGAAACTTGAGGTGGACTTGATACAATATCCTAATTATTCATGTGCGAGTGTCTACACAAGCTCACAAATTCAAGAGGTGCCTTGAGCTACGCCACCACGTGCACACACATGAAACACTTGGCATTAGAGATGGTCAAAGGCGATGTACAAAATTGAAACACAAAGAAACACGGGCATTGAAGGAGAGAGAGGAACTATCCACCATTATCGGAGGAGCTTTGCAAAAGAGCGCATCTAAGCCTATGAGTGAGAAATGAGAGAGAGCGAAAATTAGGGGCTTTTGAATGTGGAGAGAGGAGAGAGTAAGGGGAATTGGTTTTAGGGTTTTGGAGCGGTGCTGCACATAAAAACAACTATTTAGTTAGGATTTCCTAAACCTTTGGGGTTTGATAACCAAACACCTTTTTGCCCTTTTGAGGTTTCAATTTGAACCATTGATTAAAAATGATTGATTTTTTCAATGTTTGTGATTAGTTTGAGAATGTGCATGTTTGGTGATAAGGTATTTTTTTGACAAGTGTCAATCTTAGAATGTTCGTTTATAGGATGTGCATTATTTGAAGGTAGGGAGGTTTGTTGTTTGATTCTTGATTTTTTTTCAATGGGGCCGAGACCTTCCAAAGCCCATAACTTTTTCATTTTAAGTCCAAATTGGGCGATCTTAAGCGCACTAGGTGCGCCCAAACCTCCTCTACAATCCATCTTGGGACCTCAGATCCAACTAGAATCTCATGAGATCACCAAGGGCCTCTATGTTCTTAAGTGTACTATGACTGGCCTCTCTACCCTAATGTATCATCCATAAGATGCATGGTATGATTCAATTATTGATGAACCTCAATAAAGTTAATATCTAAGCTAATCTATTTTGTAATAAGTAAGACCTATATTGTAGCATCTTGGTCACTTTGGCACAAATTAAATTACTTTTCAATTTGCTGAAATTTCAAAAAAGGTGCTTAAGATGTAAAAGTTTGATATTTGATTGTCTTGCAAGGAGGATACTAAATAGATGTCCACATACATGATCACTAAAAGAGTTCAAATTGTTTGAAACAAATTTATTCTTTACTATCGAAAATTTCAGAATTAAAAAAAAACCCAAGCACTGAACTAGGAAACTAAAATTAATGTGCCAAATCCACCAAGATACTACATCAATATATAAATAAAAAAGTAAGAAAATAGGTGACTACTAGGTAAGTAGATGGTTTATACACAAGTAAGGTCTGCTTTACTAATGACTAGGTTGTGGTGTTGTTTTTAGGGTAATGACAAAAGAAACTGATCTAACAACCATGGTTATAGCTCTAGGGAACTGGAACCCCAACAGAAAAAACTGTTTCTTAACGACTCAAGATCCATCATCCTTCATTGTGTGTGCTGGTTCACTCTGGGGCTGTCTATCTCTCAACAACTCCATGCAAACCACTAACTTTTATGTAGTCCCCAAACTCAAATATGGGTGTCCTCCTATTGAGGAACTTTTTCAGATGGTTTCTGAAGCAGAATTGGCAGTTCTCTCTTTTGTCCTCTTTGGTGGAAGTCAGTGTCACTTTTAACTTCTGAATGACACATAACCAGTTGTCTGTGGCAAGGACTTACGGTGGTGGACCAATGATGCATCAGGCTGCTCTGCTCTGCACATGCAAGTTATGAGTTATAACTAGTTTGCAGCCATCCACTGGCATGCTGCCATGCCTCCCTCACAACCAGTTGTGTTGTCTGGAACAGGATCTGATAGAGCCCCTCAGCTTACGTTACTGAACTCAATGTGTTCTTAGGTAGAATGAATGGGCCCTACCCATTGTGGAAAACAATTCCACATTTCTGGGGGCTGAACTGCAATTGCAATTGCAATTTATGCTGACAATAACAACATAGAACATGTGACATGGCCCTTGTGTGCTCAAAACTCAAATTGGGTTGAGCTTACATTAGAAGAAGCAGCTGTGGTGCTATTGGGAACAACATGAGGTTGTGTATGAACTGCAGGAATAACCCTGGGAGTGAATGGGAACTCTGGGAAGAGCTCCAGGAACATTTGGCAAAGTGTATGAGAGAAATTGAACGAACATATGAGAACTGTAAGAACAGCTTGATTTGGCAGCAAGGCAAAAAAGGATACAACGGCAGAACACATGGAGCACACATTGAAAACAAATTGGGAACATATTGGGAATTTTGTGTGTGAGAGGAGCACAAATATAAACTCAGTTGTGAACATATGGGGAAGTATGTGTGAGAGAGAGAGACAGAAGGAGACAGGAGGAGAGAGACAGAAAGAGACTTTGGAGTAATTTGAAGTGCAAAATCAAGCCACAAATCATGTGAAAGTGCAAAAAAATCAAGCCACAAAACATGTGTGACTTCAAGTAAACTTGTAATAGTCACCTTTGGGAATGCAGAATTCCTTCCTTTCATTTTGCTTCCTCATCCTCAATCCTTGATCATTGTCACTTCTTGGGCAGTTAAGCATGTACCAGTCAGCACAAACTTTCAGGTGACCAAATATACAAAAATCTGCATCCTGGATTCTCTGTTGCATTTCCCAGAAGCAAATGGGAAGACTCTGTCATGATGTTGGCTGCTAGCACACAAGATATTTATTCCATAATCAATGCAAAATTACTTGTGAGCAGAGTGCAACATCAAAGAACAAAATGGGAAGAAATTATCTACACAATAGCAATGCATAACAGGAAGATCCACCAGAAATGGGTTGCTAAATTTCCAATTTCTAGATCGTATCCTCCATTAAAATTGTCAACAGGGTGGAATGCTTGCCAGTAGACAAAGCTCTACTACCCATGCACCACGAGGTTGACCTGTATAGTGAAAACAGTTCCATAAGTCTGCATGATGACTCTGAAACTGTACTATCTATCATGAATGGCTGTTCAAAGAATATTGACACTATGATCCTGTACAGAATGAACTTGGAACCACTGTAGCCTTTCACTGCTCAAAACTTGACACCGTCGGTGGTGTTCTAAGACTGTATTGAAGTATACTTTCATCCCTGATCAGATCGTATAGCAACAGCCAAAAGTATTCAATTTTTGTATTTTACAGGAATTGAAGCTCTGTCTACCTAACAGTCTAACGGTTTAACAGAGTTGCACACTGAATGACTTCATGACTTTTGTTGTTGAATGAAAGTCATGATCTGAGCCCTCTGAGAACCTGAAAAGGAGTAGCACCAGCCATTGCTACAATGCCCCTTGCAAATTCTAGACACTTTTTCAATGCCTGCCAAATCACCCAAATGATTGCCATCACTCCTGTTATCACAGCAACAAGCAGGCATGGCAGACTAGTTAGTATGTACATCGGCAACTACTTTGGAACCCTCACCAGCAGATATTTATTCCATGAGAGACTGCAAAAACTTCTGCCAAATCTAAGTTCAATTGTGTTTAGGTAAGGAAAGATTTCAGACACAAGAAAAGGGATGACTGATAAAAGCCTGAGGATTTTGACAAACCTGAGAAAAATAGCACTGCACAAACACTTAGGAATGCCACAGAGCCAATGGTGAGCCCCCCAAAGCCAAGCGCTCCAAAGTAGAGAAGTGAGACTGATGAAAAGAAGAAAGCCACAAAGAAACCGATAATTGAAACAGACATCAAGAAGCTTGCAATTGCAGCATTTGTGGCAGAGGTTAAGACAAGGAGTGCAACTATGACTATGGCCGTCAGAGCAGTGAACCAAATGGCACCAATCTGCAGCCACCACAACACACACACACACAAACTTATTATGAGGACAAGCAATGTGAAATTGCAACCGCAGTAGCAACTGCCTTGGGAGATCTTAACCTGAGAATTTCAGATCATGCGCTGCAGCACAATCCTTCCTATAGTCTTGCACCTGTTCTGAGGATTTGATTGTTTAGGTCACCTGAAGGAGATGAAGAAATTTCAATCCAGAGATCTTAATATGAAAAGTTCTGTGGATCATGTGTTGCAGCACAATGCCCTAGTCTTTGGAACAGTTTGGTGGTTTGATTGTTTAGGTCATCTAAAGAAGGTGAGAAAATCTCAATCAAGAGATTGTGAAATGAGAATTTTGGATCATGGGTTCCAGCAAAATGCACTAGTCTTTCAGAAGTTCTGAGGCGTTCATTATTTAGGTCATCTGGTGAAGAAATTTCAACTCATCAGATCACTACCAACCATTTTTTCAAACTCACAAACAATCCTGCACCTTGCTATGTGCTGTGGCAAATGAGAGAAGAATCTAATCTGCATGTTGTGTGTTTCTTAGGGATCTGAATCTGAAAAATCTCTCAGAATCACGATAGGTGCAGCTTCTCCTACAAAGCGATATGAAAACTGCATCTGCGTGAGGATGACAATAGCAGCTATACAAGAGAAGAAGCTCTTCAGATTCACTATCTTTTGGTGTGATGGAACCAGCATAAGAATGTCAATATTAGACATGTGGTAAAGACGATGCACACATACCGCTGTGGCGAAGAACGGTCGCCAAGTTTCCCCCTGAAGCATCAAGTTTGTCGAGCTGCCTAACGAGAACCGCAACGATCTCTTCAGCTGAAGCCCCTGGTGTTGCAATGCGGTACGCACGCTGTAAAGCAAGGAAGGCTTGTGTTCCTCCAGCTGCGTATTGAAGAAGGCTATATCAGCAGCTTCAAGCATCTTCTCCGTCGCCGCTTCCTCTACCACGCGCTCATCGCTCTGCCATTTCCGCTTCCGCAGCTGCCGCTGCTGCTCCTCGCTGTGCGTTTGCTGGTGGTGGTGGTGGTGCCGCCCCGGCCGCTCGTTGCTCCGGCTCTCCAATGCGGCAGCCATTGATGTTCTAATCTGCGCGACGCCGTCGCACGTAGATAATGATCCACACAAACTTCCAGCAGAGGCAGGCAGACGAGAGGAGGAAAGGAGAAAAAAAAGATTCTAACCTTTCTGTCTACCGATTCAAAAAGTAACAGCCGTAAACCAAAAAAAGAAAACAAACAAAACCTCGAAACCTCCACTGGGAGGATTCAACTGTCTGAAATCACGCCTTCAGAAAAAAAAAAACACCGGCATAACTTCCTCCTCAGATCTCGATAACAACAACAAAACCAAGAGATGAAAACAAGCGAAAGACACAGAACTAGAAGGGAAAACACCTTCAAGCTCTTAACTAATCACAAAGCCAAAAGAAGCAAAAAAAACTTCTCTCCAGTTTTCCACAGACCTGGTTCCAAAAAGAAGAATGAGAGGATGATCTGTAAGAAATCAGTTGAGGATGTCGTAAGGACCAAATCTTTGACTAGCTTTGTGAACCTAGAGAACAGAGCCAAAGACGACGACAGCAGCAGAGCAGCTTCTGCTGGACAAGAACAAAAACGATTCGAAAGAAAATTCCGATTCCACGAGACTTCGAAACTACTGCCTCACATCCAGCGTGGAAAAAAGCACAAGAGCCGCGCTTTCGTTCACATTTTGTTCTTGTGTGTTTGTTTCGTTTTTTTCCTATCGCTGAGTATGTCGTTCGGGGGTTCGCGTTTTCGTCATCGCGACGATTACGGCGGCTGCAAGAGACGAGAAGAAGAACGGGTCCTTCGCCACCACCATCGCAGCTTCGTCGCAAAAGAGAGAGAGAGAGAAAGAGAGAGAGAAAGAAAAGAGTTCCAAAGCGTCGGTAGGTAGGTAGACACTAGGTACACACCAGTAGTGTGCGGGTATTTGATTTTCAAATAACAGGCGGTCCCGGTTCTTAGAAAGTGTCAGTGTTAAGAACCGCCGGTTCCAGTACCCCCTAATGAGCTCTCTCTGTCTGGGTTTGTCTTTTTTTCTGTTTTGCATGGTTCAGGATGAATGATAAGTGGTCAGGAAACAGTTTTCTGTTGGGTTTCAGTTCCCTTGCTAACTATTGGTGATTATTAGCTCAGTTGCTTCTTCTTCTTTTTCCTACCTACCTACTAACAACCTGCTTGTTAGTTGTTAGTAGGTAGGTAGGTAGTAAAAACAGCATTTACCTATGTATAATCCTAATAATTACCTTTTTTTTTACCTATGAGAACTAGTTCCTACAGAATTGGTTACTCAGGTGAAACCCAAGATTAACTAACTCAGTTGAGATTCATCCAACAACTGTGTAATAACGGGCATCCATCCAGTGGATGGTGTGCTGGTGGGTGCTGCTGGTTCACTATGGCCTGAAGAAGAAGAGGATCGGTGATTTTTTATTTTTCTTCGATTTTGTTAGTTGCACCAAAAAAACAACAATAGTGGTGAGCCTCCCCCAAACAGATTTTGACTTAATTTAATGACGATTTTGTAGGGGACCATGAGTACAAGTATAGCCAGTAGACACACCTGTGGCTACACGCTCTCCAAAAACAAAATTAAAATAATGGGGTTGAAATTTGGGGATTTTTTTGACAAGAAAAGAATTTTTTGTCAAAATTTTTTTTACATTTTTTCTTTTTGTATTGATTTAGGGTTTAGGGCCTTGGATTGGGACTACATTAATGTCCGGACAAAGCTCACTAGAGGGTGTTTAGTGTCAAACCCAAAAGGAGGGGTTGCAAGCAAAGCTCCTTTTTCTTCTTACATACTAGATACCCTACCATGTCCCAACTCCACAATAGCAGGAAGAGGAGGGTGGGGCGGGGAGCAATAATTACCAGAAAATATGACTTTTTGAGGCGGGGAAAATGGTGGTGGTGGTGGGGGGGTGTAAGGCCCCAGGATGCTTTAGAACATGCCCTTGAAATACACGAGGAAATTACACTTTAGAAAATGTCCTCCAAATACACTAGAACATGCCCCGTCCCTCAATGCACTAGGAAATTAAACTTCAGAAAATCCAAGACCGCTCCCCCCAAATTGTTTTCTTTCTTGCGTGCATGTGGGTCCCCGGCCTTTTGCATTTGGGACATTCTTTATGACGCCTTTAGGGAAGTTGGGGGGGGGTTCCGCTCCGCACAGAATGACATCCCCCTCCCCCCCCCACCAAAATTACGGTACTTACTACTTATGTCGACCGACAATTTCTGGGTACCTTAGAAAAATAACTCCAATAGTGATGCTAGAGAATTGGTTGTGTGGCTTCTATGACTCCAGAATTTGTTTGTTTTGTCCATTTAAATTTTTTTCCTCTTTTAAATGCGCGACAAGAAACTTGTGGCTCAGTTTCAACTTGTCGGAATCAAATGGCAGCTTAAGTTGTGCATCCAATGATGAGTTTTTCGGCTGTGGAATGCATGGATGGATGGATGATGATAATATCGACCACCGGGTCAGCACCAACAAGGGCCTATTTCGTGAGAACCGCCGGTTCCGGTTTCCAGAAAGAACCGGCCTGGCTCCTTCGGTTAAATTGCCATCTTTTGGAGAACCGGACAGGATATCAATATTTCAAGGTTCCCCAGGATGGATTCTCAAGGTTGTCTTAGGCAGTTCTTTTTAAGCCACTTATCAAAGTTTCAACTATTTTTGGTAAGAAAAACAAAGGTCTAAAAATGTATATATATTAAATTCTCAAAAAAATCTTTTAAAAAAAGTAATAAGTATTAAAATGATTAAAATATTGATTTCATCATAATTTTCCAACACTTTCGTCTTGTTCAAATGCATCTTTGAATTCTTTCTTCTAAATTTTATGTCCATTTCAATTCATTTTGCCAAATTTTTTAAAAAAAGACTTACAACCAATTAGGATCATTACACTAGTTTTTTTTTTTTTTTTTTTTTTGCCTCATAATAATTTAATTACAAGAGGCATTTTCAAAAAAATTGTAAATACTAAACTAAAAAAAAAAATCATTTCCATTTTCAATTTGTGATCTTATAATGCCTAAGATTAAGCAAGCAAGATAATTAACACTAAGAAAAATTATTTACATGTTTCTCGACCATTGTAAAGGACACTTAATTGGTTACAAGTCTTTCTTTATTGGAACCAATTGGCACTTACAATGGCATTCACTATTACATGATCTCGATTTTTTAAAATATTTTTTTTTCCTCCTTTTATTTTATTTTTATTTTTTTCCCAATGTTTTTGTAGTACCCATAGAACATGGAACATAACCCATTCTTTCAAATTTTAATAAATAACCATGTCCTCTTTATATAGTTAATAATAATATGTGTGGTGTGAACAATTATGTGTGTCATTCACTCTATGGGAAAAGAAAAATTGGAACATAAATGTAAAATATGGGAATCACAAAAATTTGTTGCAAATTGCATCTACATAAGGATGTCAATCTTAATGACAAAAATATCTACATTTCAGGATATATTTGTAGCTTGATTTTTATTAATTAGTTATATGTGTATTCAAAGGTTGATTATTATTTTTTATTTTTCAAAAATATTTTTCAAAATTTGGTGTGATGGGACAATCACAAAGAAAATTCTCCAATTTTTTTCAAAAACAATATTAATTTTGAAAACTGAATGTATGGCGTTTATGTTTGCCTCACCTATGTAGGTCAAAAGAGTAAGCCTTTGGATAAGAAACATGGTATTAAGACATAAGACAATCCAAAATTAAAGTTTTATTGCAATAACTTTTTAAAATAATAATAATAATAATAATAATAAATATATATAATGCATTTCAAACAACATGATCTAGGAGCAATTGTATGCATTAGGATGCATATAAGTTGCTTTGGAGACCAAATGACATTTTGTTTTGTTGTACATTTCTTCAATAAGAGAAGAATGCCACATGTCCAAAAGTGGAAGATAAGTCCTTGGACACATGTAAGTTGTTAACTAGTCTTTCTTCATTCATTCACCTTGTGGGCAAATTGTTCTTTTGTTCAAGTTTTTTGGACTCATAATTGAATGCTCATTTAAAATTTCCAATGACATCATCCAACTCTCCACATGTCATCACACACTTTCACAAAAGATTGTGAACCTCAAATAAACTATTACATTTTATTTTTTGTTAGAAGAGGGCAAGCCATGATGATGATGATGTTGGGGTATGATTCCCCTATCTTGAGCATTTCTAAAATGGCACCTCCAAGCTTCTTACTAGGTATCAAGTTTCTTTCCTCATCTTTTTGTATGTACAAATTGTTATAACTTTCTTTGGGTCATTGACATGTGTCAAACAAGCCCTAGTTTTGGAAAACCAAGTTCATACTTAGCATACTCATCAAAACATTGCTGGAATTTTCTAAATTTGACATTCATGTGCTAAAATTCAAAATGTTAATTCTTCTATCTTTCCAACAATGCATTATCATATGACATACATATTATGTCATTAAAGCCATAAAAATGCCATATATATACATATGTAGAGTTTAATTGCCTTATTGATGATCACTACTTTGGCTACATTACAAAATTGGAAATAATAATAATACTAGTAATAAAATGGAATTGCTTATAATGGGTTTTAAGAAGAAGTTTTGAAATTCTATATATTTCTTATTAAGGATATTTCGCCCATAATGGCCATTCCTTTAATTTACTAATTAATTTGCTAAGGTATTTGTTAAAGGGCAATAATTGATTAGGATGGTTGATACACTTCAAAAGTGACAATTACCTTTTGGATCAAGAATGTGAAAGATGGCATTGCAACAAATGGAGAAGTGGAACACCTAGATCAAACCAAAAAGATCTTATATTTTCAATTATAATCCTTAATTTCACCTACCAAACTAAATTGGAACATAGTTTCAAGATTTGTGATTGGCCAAACCAAGACCCATAAATCTTGGAAAATATAATTATTGGATTGATTTAAGAAACAAGCTCCATTAAGGATAAGGCCTTTGCAAACCAAGATGGGTTTACTAAGACATTGTTTCATTGGAATAAAATTTTAATCAATCATTTTTTTCAATTGTAAGTGATGTTCAAATATGAAGAAAGTCCTCATAATTTTGTGTATGTGACATCATGTCATTCTTCTTGGGTTTGTACCCTAAATCGAATTGAAACATTGATCAAAGACTTGCCTAAAGTGAAATGTGACATCATTATATAACATGTGGTTTCATTCTTTAAACCCATTATTAACAAAATTGTGAAAATGAAGATTAACCCACTTGGAACAAATAATATTTGTCACAAACATAAGAATCCATAGAAGTTTTTAAATTTTTTTGTAAGAAATAATTGTTCAAAATATGAAATACTCATCGTAGAAGTTGTAGGGCTTTAGAAACGTTAGTTGGTGAAAGTTTTAGAAGTTAAATTGGTGGAAAGTTCCAAAAGTTATCCTAATTGGCAAATTGTTTTAAAAAAGTTTAATTAGTGGAAAACTAGGGTCTACAACTTGTTTAATTGGAAAAATGTTTTGAAAACTTGATGAAATTCTAAAAGGTTTTATGAGACAATACAAATGAAAGACATTAACAACACTATCTCTCAATCTTGCCAACACAAGTTGTTGTCTATATACTACACTTCTATTTTAAGCCTTACTTTATATCAAATTTATTTCATAAAAAAATTTCTAATTCACATTCATTACCAAGTATTTAATTTTGTGAGTTCATATAATTTTCTTTTCAAGAATCCTTTTTTTGTCCTTTATACTATGAGAGGCAACACTTCTTGAAATGGATTGACTCACTTGTAGCTTAATAAGAAATAATATTGATTAAATGGGTAACAAACATTAATTTTGATTTTCAATAACCAATTGACAAGGTTGGATTAAATTTAACATGAATTTGAAAAAATTGGACCTCACAAAATTGAACTAAAAAAATATTTTTATGAATGAAAATAACAATGATTTAACTTCAAATACCAGTCAAGCAAAAGGTAGCGAGATGTCACAACCTAAAGGTTAGCATTGTGAGACTTCATAACCCACATTGTGTATGGGAAATATTTTGGCATGCAATACACCTATTAGATGTACCAAATCTATACCAATCACAACATGAAACGTTTTTGGTGTTTGACATCCTTTAGAAATAGATGATTATTTTAATATTAAAATAATTTTTAAAAATTAGAAATGAATTAAATTCTTTTGATATTTAAATATCCAATTTCATTTGGGAAATTTGGGAAAAGAGATAAAATTTTGAAATATGGGTTTGAAACATGGATGTTTTTAACATTTATGAAAGATCACACACATGTGCCTCCTTTTGTGCATGCTTATTTAGCTAGTTGTCCATTTTATCATATTGGTGTAGCTTTCACGGGAAATTTACCAAAAGTTAATAACCATTGCTAGTTCTTTTCAAGCCAAAATTTGAACCCTCAAATTTGAAAACATGAAATCAACCACATAATTGCCTTGCAATGTAATTGATTTTGGGTACTTTGTGTTTTTTTTGGTGAGATGTGAACAAGTTATATTTGCCTCATCATGTTTTCATTCAAGTGGTGTTTCTATGCAACAAATGCCAAAAGTCATTATGAACCATCCATACATAAATAACACATACAAACTCCCAACCCCCACACTCAACCAAACAAAGACACAAAGACACCGTGCCCACAAATGCACCAACATTTACTTGGAATTTGAAACCCTACCCACAAGGATAATGACCCATTATAAAGCAAATCACCTACACACATAAGAAACTACATTACACCCATATTGTACCCATGACTAACAATCAACATTTTTTGTCAAAATATTTGAATTTTTCAACAAGTGTGGTTTGATATTGTCATTTTTAGCATTCTAGAATTTCATTAGTCAAGATTGGGAACACAAGGTGCACAATAATTTTACAATATACCTAATGGCAATCTAATGGCAAGGACAATCATCAATTCCCATAAGGTTTAGGAGTTGAAATATAGATGCACCTTACCCATGACCCAACCCAAGCATACTTCAAAATATTACATGTTTAGTGACCAACACTTGTTACACCAAAATGTGAAGAAGAGTAGGAACTAGAATCAAAATTTGTGTGCATTCAAGGTGTCATGTGATGGATCCTTACAACAATTTAGGGTTGAATCAAGGTTTTAAACATTTTATGAATTTTCTTTTCATTCCATCATATTGGAAGGTTTTCAAAGCAAAATGATTTTGGCCAAACATGTTCACATGTATAGATCAATTAAATTTTAATCAATCATGCAACCTACTTTTCATAAAGGAAAATGTGTTAAAAATCTCTTTTCTTTTACAAATTCTAAAACTTGTACCATACAAATTCTAACAAGTTTGAAACATTAAAATGTTTTCAAGGTTATGTTTTGGTTAACCCTTAGCCTTAACTATAATCAACGCAAGGGATTGTGCATACCTTCTTATTCATCTCCATGATCTACATGAAAACTTTCTTCGTAATTTGAACGAACAAGTGGGCTTGATTGTCCAAGGTCATGTCATCTTGTACGACATCGTATTTCTTTACATGCATAGTCCCAATGCCTTTTGGGATTACATAATTATCCTTTAAAATGGACAAACAATGCTTGAATTTTGTTTCAACATCATGTTTGACCCAATTGTCTGGATAGATAATGCCCATGGTTGTCATGTGTTTCACATTTGAGAATTAACCTTACTCCTTGTAGGAATGCTAAGATGGTGCCTTAGAACATTATGCATTCACATTCTTTTCCATTAGCAACATTTTGATCTAGAACACAACATATATTAGGACCTTTATATTTAATTATTAATATAAGATATTTTAATTACTATTATTGTTCATTCATGGATGAATTTTGTTCATTCAAATTGATTTTCCATTCACAATGAATGAAAATTATCCATTATCATCCTTTTTTAAATCAAATGTATGAAATTTGTCCACTACTATCCACTTTTCATTGATAATGTGTAATTAAAAATTGTGTTCAAGAAGGTTCTTTGGAGGATGGACCATATGGAAACATTCGTAAGACTTTTGTTGAGGTATGTGCCTAAAATGGATATAAGTAGAAGTAATGCCACAATTACCTACAATTTATTCAATAATAACATGTTGCAATTAGTTGTTAAGGCGTTAAGGCATAAGAAGTTAGTAAGTTGGGAAAGTGTTTTACAATTTAGACACATTTTCACAAGTGTGAAAAAATGAAACCCAACAGCCACAAATGGTCTTCCCACTTTGACTTTGGGTAACTTAAAATTTCATAATGTTTAAGTTTTTTGGGA
Organism: Sphagnum tenellum; assembly: GCA_963921925.1. Classification (NCBI taxonomy): domain Eukaryota; kingdom Viridiplantae; phylum Streptophyta; class Sphagnopsida; order Sphagnales; family Sphagnaceae; genus Sphagnum; species Sphagnum tenellum. The sequence continues at coordinate 9,700,022 of OY998155.1, forward strand.
CAAAAATGCAAGTAGTAAATTGGGCTTTTTGAAAACCATTCAAGAGGTTTTGAAATCTAAATATTGAAAATGGGTTCACATTCCTCATTTGAATATTTAAAGCTCAAATCGTGATCAAAAGAGTGGTTGAGAGTCAAACTCAAATTGGCAATTTGACACCTAATTTTTTTGCATAGATTGTGGCCTTGTTTTGAGTTCTTGTGGTTTGTGTTTGGACTTAAGCTTAAGTGCCTACATTTGTTATGGTTTGTTGTAGTTCTTGCATATTTTGAAAACTCCTTGGTTTGTGGTAGTTTTTATGTTTGTGACATTTTCAAAATTTTAGTTGGACATGGTTGGAAAAACTAGATCCATTTGCTTTGTCTATCGATTTCAACATGTGACCATGCCAATTGAATATTGAGTTGAAGTGCACACCACATAAAACCAATTTTAAAGGCAACTAGGATTCACGTCCCACACCAATGGGAAAACCTTGGTTGAAAACAACAAATCCTTCATCATTTAATATTATATCTTTTTTGTTATGGTAACACTATATGTCTACCTAGATTTGTTTCATAACCTTGAGAAGATTCTTAACATCCATGTTTCAGGCTTGAACCATGTTATCAAATCATCAATAATTCAAGGAAGGGTATGAGGTAATCAAAGCCAAGCAAAATTTGAACATTAGACAACATGGTGATGTTCATTTTGGTTACCTCACATGCAAAGCCAATTTTCTCACATCTGTATGACGAAGGGCTTTATATCTTGCCATCATTTTCTTGACAAAAGAAATCGTTGATATCCAACAAGTTTTCACAATTTCAAGAATTTTTAATGCCTTCACATTCAACAAGGATGTGTGCCTCTCGAGCTCAAGAACTCTCTTGTTGGATTGCAAAATGCACGATAACACTCCATCCAAAAATTGCTTTATGCTATAAACCAATAATAGGTGCATATAATTTTCATAACCAAGTTAGTCCTATGTGCAATGTAATGCATAGACACCAAAAAAGAGCCAAGTCGCATTTGAACTAAGAGGTTACTTCTTTGCACACACTAACGAACACAAATCCTCCATCAGTCCCAAATGATACTAATTTATGGCCCATCACTTGTTCACTTATACCACTATATCACTAGAGGGCAATGAAAACTCAAGTCAGATTTGTTGACCTTTAAATCTTAAAACCTCACATTCAACTTGTGTACATCCAAAGAGAAAAAACATGACGCGCTCCTAAGTCACGGGGGGTGAAACCCACTTGAGGGTCTCACCAAAGTCAAGTTGCGGAATTGAGACTTGGCAGCACGCTCCCGGCTTCCAACTCTAAAAAGGGGTAGAGGGTCGAGTTGGGAGCCCCGGGATTAGACTAGGAAGAGATCAAGCTTTTAGATCACACGACCCTGCATCACAAACCAACACGAGTTGGTTAGAATCCATTTGCACTCTTTTGGTGTTGGGACAAGCCACGGGGACTCGGACTCACTTGGACTCACCACATCCTTGGCTCGGGGGTATGCCACCACCATACTCCCTATAGTATTCTCTGCGCCACGTTGTGGGGACTACACCCAAATGGCACAAATTCCCGGGACTCCCGAAATGGAGTCCCGAAATTGTCCCGAAATCGTCTCGGCGGGACTCTCGGAACTTTGAATGGCCATAACTCCCGACTGCAGAGTTGGATCGCAACGAGGTTTGAACCAAAGTTGTAGCCCTTGTCGATATCTTTTCAACGACGTATCGCACTCCCAATTCGGACTTCAGAAAGAGGTCGATTCCTTACTTTTAGTGGTCGGGAGTCAAACTGCCAGTTTGACTCCCGGCCCTTCTTTTGCCCATAACTTGGGCGACAGATATCCAAGTGGCCAATGCGAGGCCATTTTCGACATTTACGCTTCAAGACCTTTCCAATGACACCAAGCACACCTCAATGCAAGGTGTTTTGGGTCCTGTTGTCGAGCTCTAAACATTCGGGAGTCCCGGAGGACTTCAAATCTCACTTTTTCCAAGTGTTGGGCTTCACCCCCACACTTGGCCAAAGTAGGGTTGCGACAAAACACGTCAAGTTGAAAGAAAAAGAACAAAATGAGAAAAAGAGGCAGGTACAAAGAAAACCACATAAAGTCTTTAAAAAAAAATTAACAAAATAAACTAAAATAAACAGGAAGATACCTCATAAACCTTAACATTCATTCCATTAAAATCTCGCATTCCATTCCCATACAGTAAAATAGAGTAAAATATATCAAGTTGGAAGTGGAAGAAGAAAACAACAAAATGAATTATTAAAAAAAAAAGCTTCAAAGAAAACCACACAAATCCTTAGATACAAGAATCATATATATTAATTCAGTAAGTCAGTCTGTGACGGGGGTTTTGGGGGGTGGGGAGGGAGAGGCCGGTGAAGCAGTGGGTGATTGGTGTCAGTCACAGCGGGTTGGACCATCACGGTTTTCGCACTGGCCAGGTATATAAACCAGGACCTGATCTCCACAAAGCATCGCAGCTGTCCGAAGGGAAGGAATGACGGTCGAATTGCATCCCTCTCCCATCGCACCAGAGGTGGATATAAAAACCTTCCCCTCCCCCCCCACTACCGAAAGAACCGGCGGTTATATAAAGGAGCTTGTTTTCGAAAATTTCCAAAACTTTCGAGAATCAAGGTTCAAAATGTCAGAACAAGGATTTTGAATTTTCTCATCCCCGTCGGGTAAGGGAGTAAATACCCGGACTGATAACCCGAGGGTACACACTGCTGGTTTGATACCCGCACAACATCGGTTGGGACCATTGCACTAAATCACAATATTGTTTTTATCTGTGAGGATATAAATGCCTTAGGATGAGACCCACCCATGAGTGTTATTTTGGGAAAATTTTTGATTATGGCAACTAGACAAAGCGTTCCGGGTGGCTGGAGTGGCGTAGTCACAGGTGTTTGAAGGTCACGAGAAACATGAAGTACAAAGCAAACACAAAAAATCCTTTTTAACCCTAACATACTTCATTAAAATTTCATCTTTAATCTCTAGACAATCAAAGAGAAGAAACATATCAAGTTGGAACTTGGAAGAGGGAGAAGAAAACACATCAAAGTTGAACAAAGAGAAAGAAAACCACAAAGAGTTAAAACACTCATAAAACCCTTTTTTCCTATAAAGTCTTAATCACTTGTAAAACCCCAAAAACTTAATCACTTTTAAAACACTGTGATGGGCAATGTCAAGCAGGCAAGGCATATAAGGCAAGCTAAAGCAAAGCAGATGAAAGATGTTATGGATGTTAAGAGTGGATAAAAGGTGGAAGGGTGAAGGAAAATTAAATTCAACACCTGATCTGGTGGAACACATGCCACTCACTAAAATCTCCATATTTGCTGCAGACATGCACACATTCTTGCACAAGTTGTAAGTTCCAAAACTGATTTACATAGTGTGCACTCCTTTCTTTTGCACACAACAGGGAGGCCTAATACATTTTCATTGGACTGAGAGAACAGCTTCTCTTCAAGTGTTGATGGATGGATCCTCCGATGAAAGGGCAATGAATCTGGCTGACTTTGCCCGTCAAAAATGCTACGATTATTATAGTACAACCTGACATAAAAAACTGTCTCTTCTAGTTCCTAATTTCTTAAGGATTTCTTCTGCGTGGCCAAACCACACCTAACAATCAGCTGATGAACCATATATCATCTTGAGACTCACCAAAAGAGATTCCACAGATTTTTCAGTGGGCATATGGTTTTGGTAGAAGAGAGCTCCACCACAGATCAGCCCAAAGAACCTTCACTGTGATCCTCAGAGAACCAAGCTCCCCATCACAGGTCTCCTCCACTACTTGACTTTCGAACAATTGCTGCTCTGATCTGATGAAAACAGGAGCTCAATAACTACTACTTGCAACTTATCAACTGTGTCAAGGGGGTGACCTCAACAAAGGCATCATCACCACTTGGCAACAAAAGGTACCATATTCTTTCACTTGGTCTAACTATGTACCACAGCTTTTATTCCACCCAAAGAATTTGAACATACAAGCATGTTCACCTCCATTCATGAAACTTCAGCCATCAATCATCATCATCATCATCGTCATCTTCACTGATATCATCACCAGGGCCATCAGCAACTTGATTTCCAATCATATTTTGTCCTTCAAGTCCACCGAATTCCTCCTCCTCCTGTGATCCCTCATATTCATCGGGTCATTTAATGGCAAACATCAAGCACTTCAACTTCCGTAAATCATAACAGGAGCATGACTCAGGTAGACTGCAGCAAACAAATTCTCATGTATATGTCAAAGGTGTGATGCCTGAAGAGGTTGGGTCCATACTACAGAGACTTGTGGCTGACAGCTATTTTGGAAAAAGAATATAGTAGATGTAAATAGCAATTCACACATTTGAGACCCACCAAAATATCAGTCTAATACATCATTTATGCATGGTGTTACAGAAGAATTATGAGCTCATTTAACCCCACAGCACTTGCTGCCGATTGAAGCTCCCCAACTGAACTTCCCATATTTCCTGATAGAATGAATCTTTACCTGATCCTGCCGCTTCTCCCTTCCAAGCATGAAGTTTTCTTGAACAACTGACCAATGTGAAGTTGGAGGGAAATCCCGTTGCTGTCCACAACAATCACAAGTTTAGTCTTCCCATCCCTCCTGTAAAATAACAAGAACATACCCAACATTTGAAAAATTGTTTCAACTCACATGAGACTCAACAGTTGCAAACTGGAGAGGTGGTGCTGGCTGCGAGAGTCGACCCCTTCCACTGGTGAGTGTGCTTTGAACATTGGCATGCCCTGGACTCTTCGACGGTGATAGAAAGCCAGATTGACTCTGTTTTGCAATCACTGCAAGCAAATACATTCCCCATTGCATTTTCTCCATTCAGATCTGCAACTAATCTTCACTCTCAAGACTTCAAAGCTTTTAGGACTGAACTCTTGTCATATGATAGTTACAATGCCAGTGATGAGAGGGGGAGAGAGAGAAAGAGCCAGGGAATCAACCAAGAAGTTCCACATCTACAGATTGCTTCAAAATGTCTTTAGGAGAACATGCAGCTTAGTCAAGTAGTCCAGATACATATCTGACTCTTCTTCTCATATTGAGCTTACCTCTGGCATCACGACTGTCAGCCCCAGCTGGAACTTTTTGGGCTCTGCTAATCTTCACACACAACACAACACACATGCATTCAGCCCAATGAACTTCCCAACTTCTGAGCTCAAACAATCAAATTTCCAGTTCAATAAGTCTGAGGAGTGTGAGTATTCAACATTATAACGCTCTCAATTCTGCGAGTAATGGAAGCGAGGGCATTACCGCACTAAAAAATTTGACCACTGATTCCCATCACAGCACCGAAGACGAGGATTTCACCCATCGATAATTAAACCACCCCACAAAACCCAACAAGAATTAGAGAATGTACAAACATGCTTATAGGGTTCAGACAACCAGAGCATCTTGATACCAAAGATAATGACTCACACAAGCACAACAAAATTTCCTCATCCAACACACAAAGTCTTCATAATAAAACCACAAAATAACATTAGCCAAAATACACAAGTGTTGAAACATGTCAATGATGACAAAACAAACAAATAGAGAATCAGATAAAAAGGAGTCAGCACCTCCTCTGGATGCCAGCTTTGTGAGACCTTTCGCTTTGGTGTCAGCGTACGATTCAGGAAAACCATTCATCTCCTCACTAAGCTGAAGAAGATACAAATGAGACTCATAACATTCAGATCAATTGTTCATTGTTTATGAAAATGTGCCCTTCTCAGTAAGATGAAGACGACACAATACAGAGTCATAAGATTCAGATGAATTGTTCATTGTTTATGAAACATGCACCCTTCTCAGTAAGCTGAAGACATTACAATACAGAGTCATAAGATTCAGATCAATTTTTTGTTGTTTAAGAACATGTGCCCCTTCTCAGTAAGCTGAAGACAACACAATAGAGTAATTAGATTCAGATCAATTGTTCATTGTTTAAGAACATGTGCCCCTTCTCAGTAAGCTGAAGACAACACAAAAGAGTAATTAGATTCAGATCAATTGTTCATTGTTTAAGAACATGTGCCCTTCTCAGTAAGCTGAAGATGACACAATACAGAGTCATAAGATTCAGATCTATTTATTGCTTGTTGTTTAAGAACATGTGCCCTTCTCACTAAGCTGAAGGCAACATGAACCAGAACCATAACATTCAGATCAATGTTCATTGTTTCACCGAAAACACACTAATTAGCACTATATGCCACACAAATGTGACAACAATAACTGGAACAAGGGAATTTAGGATTCCTAAATTTATCACAAACTCAAACTGTACATGATAGTACAATTTCTTCCACTCAGGAGAATGACATTTCTCTGACCAGCAGGAGGAGGAGTCTTCCTCTTCTAAGAACGTTGATAAAAAACAAAACAGCTCATATACACCTACCTCTTTCTTCTCTTTCTTGGAATCATTCTTGACCTGATATTCACCAGCTTCTGCATCAAGCTTCTGTGCTATGGGTGAATTCTGTCCTGACAGAACAGGACTCTGTGACCCATACAAAACATGTTTGTCAGACCCATCGCAAAACAATAGGAGAGAGACAATGGAAGTCAGAGTAAGAAGCTCCTTGCAAAACTGACATGGATATCCACAGTCTAGATGGTAGGAGGATGTGATGAGAGAATCTCTCTTACTCTTTCAGATGAAGGGGATTTGCTCTTGAAGATTTTGCTCAAAGCACGAGTGTATGCTGATGATGATGGTTTTCTGAAGCTGCCTTGAGCTTCCTTTCCTGTACTTCTTGTGTTGTTATTGACAATAGCTGCTGCTGTCTCTTCTTCTTTATCTTCTTCTCCTGCTGCTGCTGCTGCTGACATAGATACCACTAATGAGTCTGTTTCCTCATGTATTCTTCTTCCTTCTTTACCACTTGCTTCTTCAGTGACTACATCGCTATCCATCAAACCGAGTTCCTGAAACAAAAGCCGATGTTCTCTTTCGCGCTCAGATTGAGAGGGCGTCGGGGTTGGAGCTTCCCAGTCGATCAAATCAACGTCTTCCAAGTGCCTCCTGCTTCTTTCCGTGTTGTCTTCTCCGGTCCTCGTCATGCCCCCTCCAATTGCACCAATGCCGTTCTCGCTGCGACTGCGGCTGTCGTCCTCCATATACCCAGCGACGTCACTTACTAGGTCCAGCATTCCATCGTTAGTCATCACAAGATTCCCCGACGGCGCTAACAGAATGCGACCAGTGACCACAACTGTAGGTTTGGACCCGCTCTCAAGCACCTGTTTCTTCTGCTCTTGCTCTTCTTCTTCTGCTTCGTCTTCTTCGCTGGCTTCCTCTACACTATCGTCGTTATCCTCTTCTTCATGTTCGTCAATTCTCCCTTCTTCTTGTTCTTCTTCTTCGTCGTCTTCTTGTTCTTCTTCTGCTTGTTCTTTTTCCTCTTCCTCTTGTTCTTCGTCTTCTTCCACCTCTTCTACAGCTTTGTTCTCATCTATCGACGACTCGGTAACAATGCTATTTACAGGAGTATTCTCACTCTCAGTAGCTGGTACTGGTGCTGTTGCAACCACGCTATCGGAAACAACTGCCTGAAAACCATCACGTCCAGCTGCTGCGACAACAACAACTGCAGTTCCAATTTCCTGGTTACTACTACAACAACGATTGCTATTGTCTCTCCTCTCAATCATCTCATCCCGAACACATTCTCCTCCCACAGTAGCAGCAGCAGCAGCATCATCATCATCACCAGCTCCTACAACAACCCTAACCTGAGCATCACCGACTCCAACGCCGGCTTGATTCATCTTCATCGCCAACTGATCGATTGTGAACGCCACCACAACAAGGTAAGTAGCTTGCGTCGTCGAGTTGCTTGCATTCTTCTTCTCACAAAAGCTGAACGCAGGAAGGAGAAAAAAACAAACTGCAGCTAAAGAAAGTCGACCACGACAACAACAATGAGCGTGTTGTTGATGCTACAAGTAGAAAGAGAACTATACTTGAATTACACCCCACACTAAAAAGACACTGGCCAAGCGCACCTTCACAGTATCGCAGCGGCATATCCCCCCAACCCACCACTCTCTTCGCTCCCTTGCCCCCGCGCGCCCCCTCCCCAGTCTCTCCCGCGGAGAAGACGACCCAACCATAACCCCGGGTTCCAGCCTAACCCTAGCTTCCTACTTCCCCTAACCGCGGTTAGTTAGGCGAGGGGTATACGATACCGTACAGAGAGGACGGGGTCATTTAAAAAAAATAAAAAATAAAAAATAATAATACGAATAGCACCTGCGCCAGTTCGACACTAATTCATATTATTATCAGAAATGTTGAGATTTTCAACTAAATAAATAAATAAATAAATAAATAAATAAATTCAGAAATATCTTTTTTCTGAATGAAAGTGAAGAATCTGGTGGAATATTTGGGGAATATACCATTTATTTGTCAAAATGGAATCCTCAAGTTTAATTAAAATTGAGATTAATTAATTAATTAATAATTAATCGACAAACATGTGTCAAAGTGGCTAAAGGTTATTAATAATTTAATTATTATTTTAGCGGATAAAAACCCATAAAAACATCTCTTTCCAGAGCCCACCTGCCAAATTAATTTTTGTGCCAATTTTTTGTCAAATTTGTAACACAGATCCAAATTTGCTGGCGTAAGATTCTTTTATCCGTTGGAATAATTCCCCTTTTCCTTCTTTATACTTTTTTATATACCTCTTTTGGCGTACATCCCCAAGATCCTATCTTAGGCTGAAACAAGGAGCCAAAAATAGGAGGATCTTTTAAATTTTGCAATAGCCAAATTTGGTTAAATCTTCTTTATGGTGGATTCGCAACCTGTGCTATTGCAGAAATTCTATATAGAAAATGAAAATAAAAAAGAAAATCTAAATTTAAATTAAACGAAAAAGAAAAACCCTAGTTCCCCCTTGGCAATGTTTTTTTTTGGGGGGTCAATTTTGTGATGTAGCCAAAATTAGTGATCATCATCCATAGGAAGATTTAAGCCAAATTTAGTTGCAAGCTAAATATGAAAGCAAAAATTTCTAAATTTCCTTCACTATTTTTTTAATTTTTAATTTTATGGCTACCCTTACCTTGAATAATATATAAAAATCAGGCCAACTTATTGAAAAAACATTGGTCGAATTTCTGGCTATTGGGTAATTTCTTAAAAAGTATATGCTTTTTAGCACTTCTAATTCTAAAGTTCACTTTTTGGCTATTTATAGCCACAACAAATTTACAAAAAAAAATAGTTCGGCGCCATCCAAGTCACTCCCCGGGAAAAAGACAAACCCAATAGTGTTGGGCGGATCTCTCTTTTTCCGAGGAGAGAACACCTGGATGTGGGTCCGGTTATGTGGGCCCTCTCTCCCCATTTACGGTCCCAGGAAATCAAAGAACCGGTCAAAGAACCTACCCTAGACGCCCGATTCTTTCAACAAAAACTTGGAACCGGAGGTTATTTTATTTTAACAATACTAATTAAAAAAAATCCGCAAGTTCTTTCCAAAAAAAAAAGATGAGAACAAAAAAAGCCCCTAGAACTTGAAGTTATAATAAAATAAACATAACCGCCCAAAGAGTTAAAACCATACCCCAGTTCCAACCCAACCCTGACTCCAGGTTCCTCTAACGCGGGTATTTTTGGGATATACGATAGTGTACAGAGGACGGGGTCTTTTTTCTCTTTTTCGTTTTCGTTTTCTTTTTTCGTTTTTCTGTTTTCGGTGTTTTTGCTTTTTCTTTTCTTCTATTTTCTATTATAAAATAAAAATAAAAATAAAAACATTTTTTTCCTGTTATTGTAAATTTGTATACAAAGATTTTATTTTTTATTTTATTTGTTTTGTTTTCCTCCTTTTTTTTGTTTTAGAAATCAAAGTATTTAATCACAATAAAACAGTCGTACGAAAACAAAAGACATTTGTGTGATATCAACTGTGTCCAATTGCGGAAAGCTTTGGCCCAGTTTTGATCTGACAATACGTAGTTTGAGACAGTGTTAGGTGCGTGGAAAGGCGTGCCATACACAAAGAGGCTTTGTTGAGACTGCGACTTGAGGAAGGTAGAGGATGAAAAGCACTTGCTCCTTATCTGTCGAAATACACAGAAAGTTAAGGAACGCTTTTGTTCGACCCTACCCTTCATTCACACAAGCACTCTTGCTAAACTCATGCAGACAACGAACATGCAGACAACGAACACGGTCACTCTGGCCAAATTTGTGGCATGCTGCCAATACTAGAGGACAATCTGTCCTCCATGACCTACCTTTCGTCTAATGGACTCTCTGGTCTCAAACGGACGTAAAATTGTAAACAATAAACAAGATTGAGTGAGATTTGACATTTTGGGGAATTTTAAATGGGCACAGGCAACATTTAAACTTTCATTGCCCCGCTGCCCCAAACTTGCTAGTAGGCTCAAATGTGTATATACCTTTGTAGATTTTTTCCAGAGTTGGGCACAAATTTGATTTTGCTAATAAACTCTGGATCTGTTTTTTTTTGAACATTTCAGAATAAAAAGAAACCTTCTCTGGTTCTAGTTTTTTTCAACATAAATAAATAAATAAATAAAAATTTATTATTTTATTTCAAATATTAAAAAAATATTTTTTGAAAATTTTATTTTTAAAAAAAAAGAAGAAGAAACCCCATCTCAGTTTTCTGAAAATTTTCAGAATCAAAGACTCCAATTCCAGTTACAATTATGGTAGAGAGTAGAGAGCCATCTGTTACAGTCCAGAACCGGCCCTGCTCCTGTTCATTACTGGGCAGTTATTGCTCTGGAACAGGCCCTAGTAGTGTAGGCCCCTTTTTTGGGTGTAAAAGGTGCGTATTCCAAAACACGAATCCAAGTTGGTGGGGGTAAGGATCTCAAGAGTGGTGGGCATTCCGGAAATTTGGGCCCAAATTTCCGGAATGTCTCCACTCTTGAGAGCCTTAGCTTACAAGGCAACTAACCTTGGCACTACCTCCCCAAGAACTTACAGAAGTCTGTAAGGTCCTATACAGCCAGGTGAAGACCTTACATAAGGTTCTACGCAGGCCAGTAAAGACCTTATAGAATCCTGGTAGGTACCCTAGTGACACGTACATTAAAACTCTCACAATATTGATTTATTATTTTTAGGGCTGTTAGAAATTTTTTAATACTCTCACAATATTAATTACTTTAAGGTTGTGGGAAAATAATAAAATAATATTAAATAATACTATATATTGCTACGTGTGGTAAAGTTTTGTCGTAGCAATTCCTATGGATTATATTTCTAATTTCCCATTCATTATTATTATTATTATTCTGTGGGGAAAAAGCAAGCTGTTGGGGATCAGAAATTAATTGATTAACTTCTGAATTAATTGATTTCATAATTAATTTATGGGTTTTGTGGGAGTGAAAAAAAACCGCCACGCAATACTTCTGTGAAAATGTGAGTGCTTGAATCCAAAATCTCGGGCATTCTCTTTTCTTTGTGTAATCCAAAGAAACTCTGAGCATCTGTTTGTTGCAGAGGAGCTGATTCCAGACAAAAGATGTCACAGATAGTTAGGCTAGTCTCAACAATGACATTGAAACAAGTGCGAATGCAAAATGGATTACTGGCAGATAGCCATGCAAATCACAGCTAAGAAGCAAAAAGAGTATATTGTCAGAGCACATGAAAAAGTCAGTAACAAGCTAGTGTATGTAGATCTGCAAGGAAAGCTCAAATTTGCAGAGTAAAGTTCATTTTGCAGCTGCAGTACCTACGACAAAACAAAACCAAAGTTCAATTTGCAGCTGTGACAAAACTAAAGTGTTGCAACAAAAATGAAAGATGATGAAAAACTTGCGAACCTTTTGATTACAGAAAAGAAAATGTTAGTAAAAAAATTTCCATAATATTAAAGAAGGAACCAGAAACCTAGAAAATCTCCAATGCTTTCTTATAGGAATTGCAAAAGAAGCTGACTACTTACTACTCATGCTTGCTCAAGGAGTCCTGCAATTGTGCAGAGTTGCAAATAGAAGCTGGGAAGGCAAAAGGAGAAAGTCACTCACAGGATGTAAGTACAGCCTCTTGATTGCTCCAGGAAACAAAGAGTATGGAAAACCAATTCTTGCAGGGAACAACATTGTACCGAAAAAAAAAAGATGGGGCACTGATCTTGTCATTTAGGGTTGCTGCTGAGAGAGAAGAACAAGAAGTCCTTGTTGGCCAAGAAGAATCTCACTCACAAAGCTCAAAACAGCAAGCCAAATCACAGGGGACACATCCACTCCTCCTACAGGAGGAATGAGTCTCCGAGTCGGACCTAACACAGGCTCAGTTGGTGCATAAGCTATCACAAATGGGAATTTGCCCACAGGCAGCTGTGGGTACCATGACATCACAATTCTGACTATGAAGAGAAGATTGAATGAAGCAAACAAAGGACCCAATATTCCAATTGCGAGCTTAGCTGTGTCCGGATCCAAATCAGCCAAGAAAGCCATGCCTGATGAAGAAAAGTATGATGTGTCAACAATACCCATTGCTGAAGCTCCTGATGCACATATCATTGCCCCCAAGATTGAGCAAGAAATTGTTAGGCCAACCATCACAGCTTCTGGAGGAACAGTCTGCAACATCTCCGGTAATGGAGCTGGCTTAAACTGAACTAAACCTCTTCCTCCTCCTCCTCCTCCTCCTCCTCTTCTTCTTTGGCCTGCAGGGACCTGATACAGTATTCCATATGCCAATCCCAAAGTTTCAAAATTCACTTTCTTTGTGGAAGGGCCTGCTATAAATGCACAAAGAAGGGCCTATCTGCGATGGGGAAGAAATGGATGCAATTCTCTAAATGCATTTGAAAACTTAGGCAGTGATCCTGTACATCCAGTGATAATGTTCTCCTGTTTGGAATCTGCAAATCCGCATAAGAAACTTACAAAGATCGGTCTCTTCCATAGATGGGTTCGTGTGGAGTTGAATCCTCTGAATGATGATGGTATAATTGAGCTGCTTCCCAACCAGCTGCTGCAGCTCGAAGAAATTACTCTTTGCTGAGAGCTTGATCCCAATGTCGGACAATGTGGATGCTGTGCTGTTGATGACTGAGATTGAATCTGATTCCATGCTTCTGAATTTCTTCTGTTCTGTAGCTTTTCATACTGTCGGGATCCTCTCACTTGCAACCATCTGCAATGGTCACCAGATGATGTCACATGATGATGAAAGACTGTCTTTGACTATGAGGACCAAATAGCAAAAAAAACAGAAAGACTGACAACAAAGAATCATCAAGGAAATGGTGAAGAACCTCGGTGGTGTTGTCAGAGAAGGAGAGATGTGCAGAACAACAACAGGCCATCTGTGCTGGTGGATGCCTGTTCCATTGTGGAGAGAAGCAAGAGACAAATTGAAGTTGCTGGCAGCTGGGAGCACCACCATCACAGAGGTCACCCTTCCACCATCCTGCAGCTGCACTCCATTGCTCCTCCTCAAGGAGGCCACAAGTGGAGGTGCAGCAGCAGCAGCAGGAACAGCCAGTGTGACCATTCCCAACTACCTTCTCCAAGATTTCTCAATTTTTGCAAGTGGGAATCCCCTATCCTCCTCTCTTTCTCCTTCTTCTTCTTCTTCTTCTCAATTTTGTTCTGCAACTCCTCCTACTTTCTCCTCTGCAAGCTTTCTGAAGAATCCCTCTTTCCGAAGAAATCTACAAAACCCAAATTCCAAAATGCAATTCCCACAACAGTACACACAACACTCTTTGCAATCAAAATTTCTGCAATAAACAAGTGGATAATGTGTGTGTGCGTGCGTTTGTGCGCGTCCTCTGCAACAAAACAGAATTAAAAAAATCTTTCTCTGCAACAACCCCAAAAACAAAATTAAAAAACCACGCAATAATGGTTGTTGGGGTTTTTTTTTTCTTTTCACGTCACGAAGTTTGAGTAATGTCCAAACCCACCAAGCGCTGGACGATGATCAAAGACCCAAGTTTCTAGCAATGATTGCAGAAAGTGCTCCTCTGGGGCTGGCTTTAGGGTTTGAGGATCAGGGTCGAAATCTTTTTCGTAGTTCCTAGATTCTCTGCGAAATGCGTCACCTTTGATGGTAGGATTTGTTCACAAGAATCCGGGGCGCTCGGAATTGTTGGGTATTTATCAGGGAATGCATCGACTTTTGGTCGATCAAACAATTTTTGTGGAGGAATTGGGGATGGGGTAGGGACTTATCCGTCCAATACTGCTGCTCCTGCTCCCAGCACATACGAAGCTTGAGGACCTAGGGTTTTATTTTTCTGAGAGGAGGGAGCATTGAAAGGAGCCAGGAACCTGTTGTTGTTGTTGCTCTTGTTTGGGGGAAAAAAGAAAGTCTGAAAGCGAAGATCACTCAAGTGACATGACCGAAAACCAAAGAGTTAATGGAAGAAAGCTCTGATACTTAATCCAATACTTTAAAGCTCTTAATTAATGGGAGAAAGTTCCAATGTCCAGTTACTTGGCTTTCAAATTCTCTGGTACAAGTTTCTTTCACTGGAAAAACACAAAGAATATTTACTACAAACCTGAGTATTTGAATCACATTCTTCAGTACAAGCTTGAAAGATGGAGAGAATCATGACAAATACTTCTGTCAAAACCTGAGTGTGCTCAAATCAAAAACTCACTACAGTTTCTCAATAGAAAAAAACATAAGGGTATGTTTCTTTCAAAAATGTGTCATTCATTCTCAGTAACAACTCAAAAACACACAAGGAAGATTCTTCCAGAATGTGGGTATTCAAATCAACTGGAGCTTGTGAGTTCTTATTCAAACCCAAATGATCAAACATGTGTCAATTCTTTATCAAGGACAACTCAATATTAGGGTTCTTTTCAAGTTGTGGGCATTTCAAGCATATCAATTGAAGCCAAGGAACGATTATCCAATCAAATGCAATGTTAGCAAAGGTCCACTAAGATCAACTTACACAACCTAACAGGATTCACTTTCTTGATTGCAAAGATAGAAGGCACACAAAAGCAAAAAAGAAGCCCTTTTAAGCATAGAAAGCAAGAAAACCATGAAGCATTGAATGCATCAAGCAAAATGTCCAAGAATCACTTCTAAAGGAGTTTACTTCTAAATGTAATAATTGCAAAAGTGTACATTATGTCATCACTAGCAGCCAGCCCAATTTCTGACTACCGGCACCAACCTGGTCAAACATGAGGAAGAAGCACCAAACCTTGTGAAATGGAAGGAAGTGCCACAACTTTGTATAGTTTTTGGTGAGTAAAACTTCTGGACTTGCCTTACAAACACCTGATTCTCTTTGCTTCTTTGATAACAAAATTGCCAGTACCTCAGTAGCCTCCATTGCTGCTGCTGCTGCTGCATCAGGCTCTGGAAAGCAGCCACAGCATCCAAGTTAGACTCTGAATCCAAAATAGGCAACAAACTAGGCAAAGTTGACTGCTAGGAACTATATCCTGGACAGGGACGGGCTGTAAAGGCTTATGTGCTATGCTTATCCTCCTATTTCAAGATCTTCCATGCATTTGACATTTCTCCAAGCACTTGTAGTCCTTGTAATTCCAAAACTTACATCCATGGAATGTCCATCCATCCTGTTCTCCTTTGCTCTTTGTACACCACCAGCTCGCGTCAGAAATATTTTTAAAGGTTGAGATTTGATACCTCCCACCTCAGGAGAAACTAAATCCATTTCTTTGGTCATTTAAAAATGGTAACAGCCAGTCTTGAGGAACCTGGCCTCCTCCCCAGCCACTTTCAAACTTTGTTTCTGAATTATATTGAAATCACTCTATGGTGTGTACCTGGAAGCAACCGGGATATCATGTTTCTCAGCCTTCTTGGCAGTGAACCCATCTTGGGAGGTTATGGTCTTGCCCTCAGAATCCCCATGCATGGCTCCCTAAACCAATATGACTATAGAAGCCAATCTCTGCTTCTTGATATTCTTGCCTGCTGGTGAGTCTGCACAACATAAAAGTAAGCAGGATTGAAGAAGAAGAATGGCAAACAAGTGGAGCACCTACGATGGTGAATTCCAACAACAATGGTAGCCTACCCTCAAAAGTCAGGTTCTCTGAAAGATAATGCTTACAATTGAACTGACCAGCATTGTGATCCAAGCTGTTGTGCTCTCCTTGCTCCATGACCATCAAGGTTGGTCTGAAGGGAACCTCTCCACTCCCTCCAATTGCCTGCATGTCCTCCTAACTGATAATTTTTTTCTTCTGCCCCTTGCTAGGCTGCCTGCTACCTTAACCATCAAATTTCTGCAGGTCAGCGGAGACACTCAGTCTGAAATTTACTAGGTCTACAATGTCAGTTATAATTTGGTCACTCAGATTATTGTGTAATACACAACCTGTTCAGATGTTCAAATTTGAGCTATTTGTCCACTGTGGACAGTAGGATAAAGTCCCACACAAGTGAAGTAGGATCAAACAAAGACTGACAAAGTATGGAAGCATAGAAGCCATGCATACAGTTTTTAACAGCACAGTAAGTAGAATTGTTGCTTCAGAGTAGCCACCTGCTCGTTGCTGACTAGGAGCTTGTTCCTCCCAAAGTAGTTATGTGCTACCACATCAGGGGCTGGATGTTTCAAGGCAAACTTGGGTCTTCCAGTTACACCCTCTTCAAGTTGGACTGAATTTTGCTCAATGACTGTCATGTTTGAGGATGGTGTTAATGAGAGATGCTTCATTGCAGGAGTTTCCTTTTGGATTCCTGTTGTTTCCTGTTCAACCAGAGTATCCCAGGAAGGACTTATTAGGTGTGGCCGTGGAGCAGCAGAGACATTGCTGCTGCTGAGGCCAAAGGCTTGCAGGTCTGCAGCATTGCACTGAGACATCACACGTACACTTGGTGGAAGTTTCAGTGATGGCAAACCAGGGGCCAGTTTTACTGTTTGCTTTTCTAGATGCCCATGAGGGATGATGTGAGTTGGAGGTATGACTAAAGAGTCCGGATGCAAAGGATTAGAAGCGACAGGTGCAGGAACAGTCAAAGCAGGGGAAATGGAAGGGTCTAGAGGATGTGCAGGGGAAACTGGCAGCATAGGAGTAGGAGCTTTTGGTAGCTTCTTAAGACAACCTGCCAAGGTGGTTTCAGGAGGCCCACGTGGATCTGGATTTTGAGGAATTCCGACAGACAAAGAGCTGGTGGTTGTGTGAGGATTCCACTCAGCCAAGAATGCATCACGAATATAGGCCTCCTCACTCTCATCACCATCCTCTTCACCACTGTACTCTTCTCCCATGTCTGCAGTGTCCACCAACATTGAGCGTCTCTCATCCTGTATGAAACAATCAGTCCTTAGCCTTCCTCAAAGAACCTCCCATTTCCACAAACTACTAACCTACAGTGTGAAAAAGACAGGGCTCTAGAAGTGACAGAGGCTAGATGTCGTCTCACATCATCCAGGAAGGCATCCTTCTGAGCAGCAATTGCCTGACGTCTTCCAGCTTCATATAGGCGACGCTTCTCCTTGTTGATCTCATTGGACTTGTATGACTTTTGCGTCCCAAGTGCAATACGCCACTGTCGGGGCAGTAATGCTGGGTCCCGATGTGGCACACAAAACTGCCAAACTTTAGACCAATCATACTTAAATACCTTAAGTGCCTGCAGCAGGAAGTCAAGACAAGTCTTTGTCAAAACCTACTTCAAATTTTGCAAGAGGTTGAAAAGCATAAAAAATGCTAAGCATTCCATCAAACCTCTTCAATCTAACTTGTGATAGAGAGAGGACTTGCCTCTTGAATGCAAGACTTTTCTTCTGCTGTTAATGGAGATGACTTCATCCGCCTCACTGCCTAAGAAGAGCATTCATGCAGAAAGATCAGTAACCATAAAAGAAGGCTATGTCATATGGATTGAACAGATCACAGAAAAAGATCCTGATGGGTAGCATCATGAAATACCGTCATCCTCCTCAGGCACAACATGTATGATAGGTTATGGTGGCCTGATAAAACTGACAAAACGGGCTTGAAGAACTCAAAGTTAACAAAATAAGAGACAGAAAGCAAGATTCATTGGTCCGACATCTACAGTTTTAGCATACCTTGATAGAATTCTCTGGAGCTCTCGCAGAGCTGCGATTCTTCTGTCTGACAAATAT
This sequence comes from Sphagnum tenellum, assembly GCA_963921925.1. Classification (NCBI taxonomy): domain Eukaryota; kingdom Viridiplantae; phylum Streptophyta; class Sphagnopsida; order Sphagnales; family Sphagnaceae; genus Sphagnum; species Sphagnum tenellum. The sequence continues at coordinate 9,718,205 of OY998155.1, forward strand.
CTGCAAAAAGCTTAAATGTTAATCTTGAGCATGCAATCCAAGTTGCAAAAGTTGATCCTTGGAAGCAGAAATGAAAAAGGCAATTAGAACAGCAGTGGTACGACTTTTTACCTGATGCATGGACTTTGTTGGAAGATACCGGTGCTGAACTGCCTTCCAGTCAGTATTGAAAGTCATCAGACCCATAGCTAACAGCCTTCAGCACTCCAAACAGCACATCCCATAAACAGTTAATGACCTCACATGGTGTTCAATGCTTAGTTCCAGAGACACTGCCTCGGGGACAAATAGTACCACAAACAGAATAAGCAATTGATTAGTCCATCAGACAGCTTCTACATATAGGTCAGCAGCGCTTACAGACAAAAGGCATTCCCCTCCAGAAGCAAGAAGAGAGAAGAGTATATGCACATCCAAAATATCATAACAATGGAAAGCACTATGAGACTCACTCATCCTCGGCATCTGTGAATAGCAATCGGTTAGCAGTAGAGGCAGGTGGTGCCTTGTGTGGAAACAGAGCTTTGTTGAAGAGAGGCAAGAACCGATGTGTTGCTTTGGCAACATCTTTAGGAACAAAGGCAATGCTTTGTTTCTTAGTATTCTCCACAAGGGCAGCTGCCATTGTCTTCTTCACTGTAGGCTTGGGGAATGAGTTCATTCCAGCCTGTGGGTGCAGTTGAAGCTGATGTAGTTGTCCAGTCACTTTTGTCATGCCCTGATCTGCATACACTTGGACTGAAAACATGGGCTCCCGTTCACACTGTGCATGGTACGCCCCACTTTCCACATGCCGCTGCCTGTAATCCTGTACAGCTGCACCAATCCAAAAAAAAATTACTATTTGTGTCAAATTCATTTGTCAGAAGTAGCTTTCAGAGTATGCTGGCTGCAAATTAGTGAACATATTACACTGGTCAAGGAGAATAAGGAATACCATGACTGCATAAGAACAATTCCAAGAACACAAAGACCACAAAGTTTCAGGAGAAGCATGCACATTGTTGGTAGATAGTTAGACCGCAAAGAAAGTGGAGAGGGTGCAAGAAGAGGAAACATACAGGTACTATAAGCAATCAGATTGCTGGAAAGGAGTAGAATTGATAACTTCAAACTATGAAGGTACTGTAGGAGTGTGGACCTTGAGCAATGTCTGCCAAGAAGTCTCTCACTAGTGCAAGTGGAGCCACGTCCACAAGTGACCGGACTGGACCGGATGTTTCTGGTACCCATTCAGATGTTGGTGATGCAAAGCTGAGTGATGAAGAGGGAAGACCGAGTGTGTTTGAGCCCGGTATAGGCAGGGATCCTCCAGTTTGCCTTTCCTCAAGTAGGAAAGGGTAAGTAGATAATCCAGATGCTTCCTGCTCATCAGAGACATCAACATGATGGGACTGCATGCTTCCTGGTTTGGAAGCGAGAGAAGATGGGGCCACCTCCAAGCCAGCTGCAGGCAGTTCACTATGCATGAAAGTTGTGTCCTCTTGCTCACTGCCACTATCCATTTGACTTTCTGTTTCAAAGGGAACCTCAGACACAATACTTGGAAAAGATGAAATGGGGGTTGAAGAGAGGGCTGCAGGTGCTGCAGATGAAGACTGTGCATTGGCAAATGACTGACCAACTTCAGAAAAGGAAGAGTTTAAAAGAGAAGGATTTGGACTGTCCAAGGCAGGGTGCTCAGAGGAAGTTTGATCAGGGAACAAACTGGAAAAGTAGCTCACATTGTTCGGTGGCAAGTATGAAGCATCAGGAAAATTGCCTAGAGGGGATTGCCCAGTAATAGGGAGCATTCTATTTTCAGCAACAGAAGGATGTGTATATGGTGGGTGAAAACAGAAATCTGGAAATGCTGATTTTTTCCATGCAAGTATAGACTCTCGCTTCTCCACAAGCTCCATCAGCATCCGATGGGTATCAATTGCCATCTGTTGTCGAGCTGGTTCCAAGATACACAATGAAAAAACCTGTACAAGTAGTTGGACATGCTCATGTATCAAGCAGTAGAGTTGTCCAATTTGGTGAGCAGTGAACCCATTAACTGGTGGCCGCTGCTTAGCATTTGAGAGCCACCCTTTGCTAGCTCTATCGTTTTGAATTTTGGTCCGTTCTGCAATGGAAGAATTGGCAGGCATACTGCCTGTGTATGGTAGAAGTGGCCTGAGAGGGGTCTTGGCAAGACCCAGCAAACGGACTTTGTTTTGCAGCTTTGCTCTTTGTCTACGTTTCTCCCTCGTTTCTGGTCGGTGGGGACGCTTCCTTTTCCGCCCCTCTTGATCTAGGCCTTCATCATCACTTTCCAAAGCTTCTTCAATTTCAACCTCAAAGTCAGCATCTTCATCCTCACTCTCTTCCTCTTCGTCTATTTCCTTCTCCTGCTTACCAAAGAAGCAGTGCAACTAAGTCCCTCAGTTCTCCAAACAAATATAATGTGATTAAAAAACTGATTCAGGTGAATGGTGAAATCCAGACAAAAGAGGGCTATATAAAATTCTTCACTATAGTACAGGCCTGAAACAGCAGTAATGGTAATAAATATGATACCTGTTTATTCTCATCCTCTTGCATGTCAATCTTTTCTTGCACTGCTGCCAGAAATTTCCGATACTCTTCCTCATCATCCACATTTTGGAAATAGTCTTCCTCATCAGATTCCTGCAAAAAAGTTTCAAGCTGATCAAGTGACATGTCAGCTAGTGAGTAGTGTGCACGTGTTCGCTTTGAGATTGCATCTCGGACTGTCCCCTCTTCTTCAGTGCTATGCTGGGAAGTATCAGCAGCACATGTCTCACTACTCGGACTCTGTTGATCAGGCAGATTCTCCAAGGTATGGCCCATAACTGTTTCCTCACCTACTTGAAAGCCTGCTGATCTTGAGCCATAGTCAAAGATACTGGCAGACAATCTTTGCCTCTCTTGTTTGTTCAGCCCTTCTCTGCTGTCATTACACCAGATTGCTTGTAGTTCCCTATCACCAAGTCTCTGTCTTCCTATTATCATCTCACTGACCTGCTCACCCAAATCCACTTCAATGGCTTCCCTCCAGTCCTGCTGGCTGAACCCAACCTGTCTGCCTTCACCCTCCAGAGCCTCTTCTTCATCCTCATCTTCCTCATCCTCATCTTCTTCTTCATCATGATCTTCATCATCAACAAATTCCTCTTCATCCACCTCACTGCCAAGTTCAAGGAATCCATCATCATCTTCCAACTCAAGCCCCTGAAAATCTTCACCTCCCTCCACTTCCCTGCCTGCAGAAGTACCTTGACATTTGTTAGTTTTGGTTTAGAACAGGAGACAATTCAAAAGCTTAGTCATTTGGAATTGCTACTCACCTGCAACCTCTTCAACTTCTTGACCATCCAACTCCTCTCCTTCCTCCCCATCTGAGCTGGCTCCTGATGATGGTTCCTGAGAGGGCGAGTGTTGCAAAAACGGATTAAAGTCAACATCACCTTCCTCATCCTCATCTTCTGGATCAACTGACCCACCAGGTGTTCCATGTTCTGTGTCTCCTGTATTTCCCTGCTCCTCTTGACCTTCATCAGGCTTCATCTCTTTTGCTACCACAGGTGAACAAGTTGTAACTGCCTTCATTACATCAAGCTGAGAGCCTTGTCTCATCTGCTCAAAACCATCTTCCTCCTCTGCACCTGCAAGTCCACCATGAGTTGTGTCACTGCCAAAACATTACTACACTTGTGTTAATCTAAAAATGTTGTGATGGTGCAGATAAACAAGTCATCACCTTCCCCATGTCTGTACAAAAGCACAACAAGCTTAACTCACCTCGTTGTAAGCTCCAAAATTGTCTCTCAAGATTGCTGATGACGGATTGTCCTGCATCTGCAATCTGACAAGGTTTTTGGAAGCCACACTGGGATGCCTCTGACCCTTCTTCAAAACTGCCATCCTTCCTAGCAGCTGGGCTCATCACACTATCTCCAATCTTAGGCTGCATGTCAGGCACTGTTTCCATTCTGGCACCATCAAAAATGGCCACACCAACATCTCTGGCTGTTATCTCCTGCATTCCAGAAAACCTTCATAAGTTGTCCTCCGCATCCGTCATCTGTGGCTGTGAGCTGGGTGTAAGCTTGGTGTCCTCTACAACACCATCCACTTCCAATCCTTCAGTGCAAACCCCTAACCCTTCTCCTCTCTAGATAACAACTCACCATCTTTATCACGTGCCCAAACCCTCAACTGAAGAATACATAAACCACCCTTCTGAGCTTCTGCCAGTCCCTGTTGTAAGGAAGAGCTGAAGATGCAAGTTTGAGGGCCCTTTTTAACCTTATCTTCAATCACATCTCTACAAACTTGATCTCTGGTTGCAGGATCTGGAGTCTTCTGTTGCATCATTTACTCTCTCTTGATATGTTATGCCATGAACATTGTTTCCATCAGTCTTGTCAGCAATCTCCTTGCCCATCCCACATTATCCTTTTCTATCACCAAAACAGCAGCTACCACCTTTTTCTCTTCAGTATCGTCTTGTACCATTCCTCCTACACCATGCTCTAATACTTAGCTCCATGGCCAGCGACATTGCAGGATCAATTTCTAAGCTTTCTTCCCATCTGACTGCCAATTATCTTTCTTCTTCTGGCTGGCTACAGACAGACACAAACTTGAGATCAAAAACCTTGCCAAGCTGCCTCTGAAATATTGCTACAAAAAAGACTCCAAACCAAATCTTCCACCCCCCAAAAAAAATCACACAGAACATTTCTTGCATGATAAGGAACCTTATATCTTATGCTTGGAAAGGGAAAAAAAAGCCATCAGCCATGCGGAAAACATTAGGGTTCACTCAACAAAATCGTCCCCCCAAGAACTGACATTACAGTGTACATTCCAGGGGATTCATCGGGAGCTGGCTTGTCAGAAACCCCACAATGCAAATGCATTTCAGGGTTTTCTGGGCCGAGAATGTTTTTTCCCCTCTCCCTCTCTTGAACGTATCAATAATCATCTGAAAACTACATCATGGAACTCCGTCTCTGACACTAATTGACAATATTATCATCTACAATCCAGCAGCAGCAACAATTGCTGTAGATCACAAAATCGATGAAGGATCACGGGAAAAAGAACAAAAGTGTGAAGCAGTAAGTACCTGCGCCAAATGACGGATCCACATGCAAAACCGCGAAATTATCCCGTCGTCATCATGGTCATCAGCAGCAGCAGCAACAGTGTTTTCCTTTTGCAGACGGTTCTACTACCTATTGCATCAGGGCAAGAAAGAAGAAATGCATCAAACATGATACATAGGTACTCTCTTTGTTCTTGAACCTTTGGAGAACAACAAGCAATGGTTTGGAGAAAGAAAAAACTTCGCGAGAAAGCGAAGTCATGCTATTTCTTCCAAATTTGCTATCGGCCTGTTGCGTAAGCAAATTTTCCTAGATTCTGTGGAAAAGAAATTTAAAAAAAAAAAAGCAAGCACGGAAATCAAGCGAAAGAGAGACAGAGATTACTTACATGAAGATGGATTCGGCGCGGCGCTTGAAAAACAGAGGCGAGGAAAGCGAGGGAAAAAGAGTGCAGAGCTTCCGCGCGTAAGCGACAGTGCACGCACGATTCTCGGCTTCTGGCGGGTGGGCGGGAGGGAGGGGGTGCAAATTAACGTCCTAAAGAAACTCCCTCGTGGATGATAATCATCCCCCAAGATGACTTGTTGAGAACATTCATCCACGACCACGCCATTAGCGCTATGTAGGTGAAATCTTGTCCTGTTGTTCGGACAGAAAAAGCTCGACCTATTGGATGATATTCATCCCATGAGATGACAGTTGTTGAGATTCATCCATGATGATGCCATTAGCGCCATCTAGGTTTAAAAAATCTAGGCCAGCTTTGTTCTGCTGCTTGGAGAGAAAAGCCCTTCACCTGTTAGATGATATTCATCTACAAAGATGATGACCTGTTATTGAGATTCATCCATGATGGTGCCATTAGCCCCATCTAGGAGATAAGCACATGCATATATATACCATATCAAGTTTGTAATTAATTCAGAATATTTGTAGAAGGTTATTTAAATAGTTTTTAGATTTTTGAAAACAAAGTTGATATTTTTTATTGAACCCACTATTTTAAATTTCAAAATAATCAAACTTTTCAACTATTACATGGTACAATCAATTGTAACCATTGGGCTACCATAATGATTTAAAATTTTGTAAAAATACTAAACATATTTAATTTGAAAATATTCAAAATGGGATTATTTAACCCCATTTTTCCCCTAAAGAAATCTTTGCAAAATCATAAGCTTTAAACTAACCTTAGAGGCTTTGATTAACCTTTATTAAACTTAGATCTTCAAACATAGTAACAACACGTACAATAAAAGAGTAATGGAAATGAAGAAGTTAGGTTGAAAATTTGTTGCTAATGAAAAGCCAAAAAATTTGTGAGTGCTTGTCTTTTGTTTTTACAAAGTCCATTTTAGGAAATATGGGTGTAAACAAAAAAAAATTCTAGACAATTCACATGAAATAGCTTGTGGAAAAGAAAGACCCATCAAATTTCTTGAAATAAAAACAATGTTTAATTAAAAATGATGTAACAATATTTGTAAAAGCTTATAATTCTATCTTTGTTTTGGATGAGAATGGATGTTTTATAGAAAACATTCAAATTGTATGTGTTGAAACATCCTAAAAATTCTTCCTTTTTGTTTATCCATTGTTAGTTGGTATTAAAAGATGTGCTTAAGTGATCAATTTCAAAGAATTAAAGACCATGTAAACTCCATTTATGAGGAAGAAAACATAATTGTCATCACCTTTGACATTTGAATATCGTTGCATGGTGTTGAATGAAGAGGAGCCTATTAACAATAACCCAATGAATTACGAAATAACCAATATTGAGTTCATGAATTCTTGTTAAGATGCACACATGGTTTCAAAGTAACTAAGCAATGTAGAAAGAACAAAAAGATTTGATTGGGCTTGAATTTCAACAAACAATATTTATTTGGTGAACGTTGAAATTCTTTTTAAACCACAATGTTCAACAAGTTGATCTTCAAGTTATAATGAATTGCAAATTATTTAGTTCTTAAATGTTGGCATTGTAGGCCTCAAATGTCAAACCTTGAATTCAAAATCTTGTTTCAATTCTACATTTGAGCTTATTATCATTTTCATGAAAACCTATAAAGTTATATAATAACACACAACCTATCATGATATACGAAATTGTATTCAAGTTTCATTGTCCATACATGGATTTTGAATTATTGCAAATCTTGGTTGAAATATTCAAAACACTCATCAATGTCGTTCTTTCTTGCATCATGTTAAAATGTGATCCCTTTTCATCTTAAGGTTCATGAATAGTTTGCACAAAACACTTCCACTAAAAATATATGTCATTTGTCAACAAATAGCAATGTGAATACAAAAATATTCATGCAACAAAACTTGCATCTCTCTTGTCACATATAAATAATAAAAAAATTAAGAAAAAAAATTTAAGTACATTCATATCATTTTTTGCTCCTATAATCCAAAAAATGTGTGTTAAATAAAAAACTAGTGATTAACTATTTGCCTTGAATATGTGATTGACCTATTTCCCATCTTTGCTTTGAAATTGGATTGAAAAATTAGCCTTGCCAAGGCAATAGACAAAAGCAATAATTGTTGCATTATAAAATGAGACTTAAACCCCATATGAATGTGAATTGAAGAAATAGTCACAAAATCTTCAATCATGCTTTTATTGTTGCTCTTTTTCAATATTTGCAAAGCTATCAACATGGTCTTGAGTCACCATGAAGGTTTAGAACTTTGAAAAAACTTGTTAAGAACCAAAGTAAATGTATGAATTAAAAAAATCCCCATGATATTAAAAGAAATTAGCAAACAAAAATTTGAATTTACAAAAGTTAACTCTTCAAAAAAATTCAATATTCCCATTCTAACAATCCCTTTGATTATTTACTTTCATTTCCACACATAGGTAAGTGATAATTTCATATATTATCCAAATTAATTTTATAACTATAATAAGTTCTTGACTATGGTTTTTTCCCCAAATTCATCCAATAGGTCCATTGGAAAGGATCCCCATCATTAACTAGGATTAAATGGTAATTGTCCTAAGTGGGTTGCAACATTTTTACAAAAGTGCTATTACAATGGGAAACTAAAAATGCCTAAGTCTAGATGTGGTTAATTTAGTTATTTTCATTTCAAAAAATGGCAAAAAAAATCCCTAAATAACACAATTTTTTGGTTTTTTTTTTCCTCATTTTCAGAAAAATCATATTCACCAAGTTACAAAAACTTGCACAAAAATTAAGAAAACACTAATTCTACACTAATATGATCATAGCTTTTTTAAGGTCATTCAAGGCCATTAATTCAATGACTTCCTAGAATGGGGATTGGTATTACAGCCCTTATCAAAGGTCGGTCATTTCAGACATGCCTTCCTAAGGGTCTCCTCCATCGTGTCAAGGTTCCAAACAATATTGGTCTGCACACACACATGGTTACAAACGAGAAACCAAAGGCTTTCTAATTTCAGGCCAAGAACCGAAACCACGATCATAGCATTTAAGGTCGTTTGAGGCCCTTAACTCAATCACTTCCTAGGCCAGGGACTAGCGTAAAAGTCCTTATCAAAGGTCTGTCCTTTCGCGCGTGCCTTCGTAAGGATCGCCTCTACGGCGTCAAGGTTCCAGACCGAGCCGACGGGCAGCTCGCTCTTGTCGCCGCACAGGTCGTCGAGAGAGAGAGAGAGAGAGCCCGTGCGTAGCGGCGTAGGTCTTCCGCGCTTGCTTCGTGGTGTGTCTGCCGTTGCCAGCGCCAAGGCAGGATGCAGGAATGTTGCTGTAGGAGTGAGTGTCCATGGTCTCGCTCTTTTATTGCCTTCAAATTTCCTAACAAGATTGATCCCTAATGATATTGCTGCTCTGTCCAAGAAGAACAAGAAGAGGAAGAAGAAGGAAGCGAAATCACACTGAGGGGAAAAAGGAAAGTTGTTGACGTGTCTAATTTCGTCATCGTCCTTTCTCCTTCGGTTGCCTTCTTCGCTGTGCGCATCGAACCCCGAAATTTGCACTTCGGAAAATCATATGGAAATTGTGGAGGCCGGAAAACAGCGGGGAGCCCGATTCCAAAGGTTTCTCACCACGCACAGTTTTGGATTTTCTTTTAGGCTGTCGGTGAAGAGAGGTCGTTGAGGGCTTTTTCGTTTAGAGTTCATTCCGGGTGTCTCCTTGAAGGTGCTTGAGAGAGAGCCATGATGGCAACAACTAGCCCTTACTGCAATGCAGCAGCAACAATCCCACACCAGTTGTCCCTCACCTCCTTTTCCAGCCTCTCCTCCTTTTCAAGAACATGTTTGCAACCGACAAAACAACTGCTCTCCAATTATGTCAAAAGCAAGAGGGATCTCAGAGCTTGTAATCCCATGGCAGAGCAGAAATCATTGCGGCTCTGGGGTGCTTGTTTGAGAACAGAAGAGCCAAATGTCACAGCAAGTCAAAGACATGACAAGAAGATTTTGAGTATCCATGTTTCATCTCTCCACAACAATGCACGAAGAAGGGCAATGTTGAGGGCTTTGCCAGACATTAACGGTGGCAGTGGTCTAAGGTATGTCCTCTTTGACAGTCTCTGTTAACAACGGTTCTCATGGAAATGTGCTATAACCCTAAACCCTAATCCCTTAGTTTCTTCTCTTTGGTTGCTCTTGAGGGCAATCCAAAGTCAAGCATGGAGAATTTAGAAATGTAGAAAACCTAGAAAACATCCAAGCTTCTCAGAAAGCTTAGATTTGATTGCAGACTGTTGGGTACATAGAGAAAAAGATGGACAGCTTTAGAGAATGGAATGAACTGACCTTGTGGCCAGTTTGACAGAGCAAGAGGATACCATCCTCCATTTCCAAGGAAGTAACTAATGTGTATCACAGGTCACCAGGAACTTCGAGTCTTGTTAGTGAGATGCCCTTGTTACCATCTTCTTCCCTTCGTTGGCGACGTGTGCTTCTGAAAGTCAGTGGTGAAGCTCTTCTTGGGGATGGTTCTCAGAATATTGATCCCAAGGTACTACTGCCTCATTTTCCTCCATAGCTCCATACTATGTGGGCTGCCAACTGTGTGAATGATCATCTTTATTTTTATTCTTCTCTTTATACATATTGGTGGGAGGAGTACACCAGTTGTTCATATGTTCTCCTGGTGTCTGGATGTTCTTCTGAGCTCTTATAGCAACCATGCATGCAACTGCTAAGAAATTTCAACCACTATATCCCATGTTGTTTGTCTTCTCTATTGTATATTCAACATGGATTTCCATTGTATGTTACGTTTTATGATGGTGGAATTGCCTCTTTTGTTCCTCATCTTGGAAGCTTCTTGCTCTGGGTGGTGTAACAGATTACAATGTCAATTGCAAGGGAGGTGGCAATAATAACCCGTCTTGGAGTTGAAGTATGTTCCTTTGTGAAACCATATGGGATCTCTGGCGTTGTCAAAAGTGCAGTAACTGTGGGATTACTCTAGGCATTTTGTGAAATTCAATGTTTCGGGCTTAGGGTTAAAAACCCTAGACATCAGGAATGCTGTGTGGGGGTTGCACAATTGATCACCACAGCAAGAGAGTATGTGAGACCTTAAAAGCCATGGTGCAGCATGTGATCCTATCTTCACTTAATATGTAACTTGTACTCAGTATTTAACAAAAAAATATTCAGCTATCTAATACTTGGAAGTTAGAACATGAACAAACCAGATAGACCTTAAGTGAATTTGAGGTTTGAAGTTTGTGTATAATGATGTGACTTGCCACTTGTCCATTAAATCAGAAGGAAATGGTGTAATCCTAGACCCAATTTGCTGAACTTGAGGTTCTTGCAGGTGGCAATTGTAGTCGGTGGAGGAAATTTGTTTCGAGGATCAAAGTGGGTGGGCTCCAGTGGGCTTGATCGTGCATCAGCAGACCATATTGGGTGCACATCTGATACTTCTTACCTTCTCCCAGCCAGAATAACAGCACAAAACATGCCACAATATTATTCACCTTTGGAGAGCTTATGTTTGGGAAGCAACAGGACAATTGAGTTAGTAAAAGGTTGTTGAAATTGTAAATTCCATTGTTGGAGCCAGAGTTACGTGGTGAGAGTGTAGGTGGATTGGGTGTTGGGCAGGATGATGGCAACAGTTATGAATGCCATATTTTTACAGGCCTCAATGGAGAGTATTGGAGTTCCAACACGGGTGCAGACAGCCTTTAGGATGGCTGAGGTGGCAGAGCCCTACATCCGACGAAGGGCAATCCGACATCTGGAAAAGGGGCGAGTGGTCATATTTGGAGCTGGAACTGGCAATCCCTTCTTTACAACAGATACTGCTGCTGCTCTTCGAGCTGCAGAAAGTGAGCATAATATAAGTTGTTTTTTTCCACTCTGTTTACCAGCCAAATGACTTCTAGTATTTCAAAACACTTGTATAGACTATAGATGTCCTCCAAATGTACTCTTGCTTGCAAAACTGATGAACTCACCATGTAACTGTTTAACAATCAGTTTGGTCATCCACTTTATTTACCAGCCACGACACCCATAAGGGACTAACATAATGTTCTGTTCCTTTGAAAATTTCTTTAATTTTAAAGAATTCATGAGATTTTGTGTCATACAGAGAATGAATTTGCTTGCCTTATTTTGTGTTGCAGTTAATGCTGAAGTGGTGTTGAAGGCGACAAATGTGGATGGAGTTTATGACAGTGATCCAAGAAAGAATGCAAATGCTACACTGCTCAACCATGTCTCATATCGAGATGTTGCACTAAAGAACCTCTCAGTCATGGACATCACAGCCATTACTCTGTGCCAAGAAAATCATATTCCTGGTGAGAAAGACCCAGACTGTTCTAGCAAGCTGTTTGTGTCTATTTAATAATGTATATTTATTCACACGGTCTTCTGCTTACTGGTGAAGAGGCCGATTCAGCACTGTCAGGGATTGAGCTCTTAATTATATTTTCATGCATATGTCTTATTGCCTTCACCCACCCAAGCTTTTGACATTGTTTTGATGGTGCAGTTGTGGTCTTCAATCTTAATAAGCCTGGCAACATTTCCAGGGCACTTAGTGGGGAGCAGATTGGAACTCTCATTGATGATACAGGGCTCAACCTGACAACAAGCTGAATTCCCAAAAGTAGGCTGCCTATTTCAACTGAGGATTTGTGGATCACTATGCATTTCAGGGTAACATTTTTTCTTTCTTCTCAACCCTGAAGGCTGCATCATAGCAGGGTACATGTCACAATACTGGATCTCTGTGTGTACCACCAGTCCATGAGAAATTTTAGAAATTTGAGTCTTCCACACTGTAAATTGGAGATCTTTCAGTTCCAGCTCTGTAGTAGACCAGTCCAGAAGGGTGTTTCTTCTGAGAGCAAGCACAAACACTATTTCCATAAGGCCTGGTTTTGATTCACCTGCAGCAGTTTTGTTGGCTTAAAATGTTCGGGATTGTTGGGTGGGCCTGATGATTCATCATTGCAATTGTTGTAGATGCAGCACACTCATAGATGTGCAGAACTTGTAGAATGTGGCACTTGTAGAATGCAGCACTTGCATGCTATTAAACAAATTACATGTTAGTAGTTTTTTGTTTGGATATTGTTAGTTTGCACCGCCGCCTAAGTGCACAAAAATTGCACCTGAAACACATCAGAATTCTCCAGTGGATGATGAAATGTTGGAAGGTGGATGAAATCAACTCAAATTAGTTTTAAATCTTTTCTATGTAATTTAATAATGGGCATTGGTCATTTAATGGCTAGAGGAAAAACCTCTGGATTTATGGAATATATTCTTAATTGTAAAATAATTAGCAAAGTGATCACAATCCATGAAAAACCAAAATTTCCCTCAATTTTTTTGGATGCTTTTTAGCCAAAAAAAGGCAATAGAATATTTCAAAAATTTAATTGATTTTTAACTTGGTTTTTGGCTACCAGGGTGCAGAAATTTGCCAATAAAAAAACCACTTCACCCAACCATGACCTGATGTGTGGATACATCCACGGCATTCATGGATGGATGGATGAATGGATGGATGACTCGCTAGTGTATGTTGCTTTTACTTGGGCTAGGGTTTTACCTTGTCCCTGCCCGACCCGGGGCTGACCCGATGTTTTACCGGGCGCACGCACGTACCCTCGCATACCCATGCTCTCATCTGCAGATGCGCGCGCATGCAGACTCACAGACACACAAGAAGCCATGTGGAGATCGAAATGCAGATCGATTTCTTGGTTGTTTTGTTGTTAATTGTTTGTGTATCCAGTGTTTTCTGTAGTCTCTTCAGCTTTGTATTGAATTCCGAGTTTTGGGTATTCCTCGTTATCCATCATCATCTGCGAGAATCCATCGCAAGCGTTAGAATCTCAGTACGTAGTGTTGCAACAACTGCACTGCAGTACACAATCTATCGTATCTATCGACTGTTGTTGTCGTCGTTCTGCGTGTCTGTCGTCGAATTAGGACGAAGCAGATCAATGGGTTCTTTGATGTCGGGCTGGGATTCGCAACCCCTGGATGATCAGAAACGTACGTGTGTTTCAATACTTAATTGTCTTACTACGTTTTTTTTCCCCCCGTTTAGGAAATTGTCGCTGAGGAAACATCAGGAGCTTGATGAAGTCGCAGTTTTTGTTTTATAACAGCTAGGTGCTTCTTGAGTTTTTTTAAGAAATTGGGATTTTTTCTTTTTCTTTTGGCAATGTTGGGTGGTGCGATGTGCGCTTCTTGAGGTTAAGACGTTTCTGTGGTCGGATTCACGCATGCAGTGATGGAAAGGACTAACAGCTCTTTGACAAAGAACGAGATTTCGGCGTTCTGGCGATTAAGGCGACGAGCTATGCCCGAGGAGCACTTGAAGGAGGCAACGGCCCTAAAAGCTACCAAGACTCAGACACATGCAGTGCACGTACATACAGTTCCACACTTCGATTCTGTACGAGATTTTGAATCTGCAATTTCATTTCTCATCAGATTGTGACAAAAATGTTTTGTGCAAAATCTGCAATGGTGATCATAGCTCTATCCATAGAATGATGGTTTGACTCAATGGCTGATGGACAGATGGGTGCTTCATCGGCTATTCCGGTTCTTGAGAAAGCAAAACAGGAAGAAGCAGATGAATTTCAACAGCCCACCGCAAGCAACCCGAACTGGTAAGAACTTTCACCACAAACTCTAATGCAATTCTTCTTCTTCTTGAGCTGAAATTCATTTTATTAAGAAAACCACTCAACAAGAAAAGCCACAAGAAGCATTGCTCTAAACACTCACATCTCCTTCTCAACAAATGTTTTTGGAAGAAAATGTAAGAGAAATGTCTCAAACAATTATATGCATTCTTGTTCTTGTTTTAGTTCTGGACAGAAATCAGGAAAGACAGATGATCAGGAGAAAGAAATTTTCTCTTTTGCAGGTGGACAAGAAGTAAGTGGGCATTTCTCAATTTCCCACCAGAGATGCTGCTGAGCAACTGTTAGCTTGATTTCACAGCAGCCAAGGCTTGCTCAATGTTTTGCATCAAATCCCATCATCTGTGAAAGCTTCTCAGCAATCCTTCAAATAAAGAGACCAGGGAAAAAAAAAAAAAAAGCACTTCCAGGTCTACCCAAAAAACTGAAGAAGTTTGGAAGAAGTCCAATGGAAGAAGTTGGGTACTTTTCTTTGTGTATGAGGTCTTTGTAAGTTTTTTGTCTTCAAAAATTTGCACCCAACTTTAGCTATGAAGAGTGTTCAATTTTAGAGAGGCCACAGATTTTCAAAGAGCTTGAAATTGTGTGATATAATTTGCAGTTCAGTTTTAAGACCACTATTAACTACTAGTACATAGTTCAGACTTAATATATAAAGAGTTTAGTCTGAAGCAAATGTTGGAGCTCAACAAAGTTGCAAATTGTTGTGCAAACATATGATAATATATGTATATATATAACATAATTTCATTTGGGTTCTTAAGTATTTGAATTGGGTTTCATGTTCATGAGGAAGGTGCAGTAATTCTTGAAAAATAACACAAACAAATGAAACACATCCCAATCTAGTATGCAATATAGTTTCCCAATTTATTTATTTTTCATGTCATATAAAAACAAGAAGAATTATTGAAACTCAAATATTTCACCATGCAAAAATATATCTTCAAAAAAGCCTCTTAAAAGAAACCAAAATCCTTGAAGGTTTTATAACTCTCTAACTAATCTCAAGTTTCAACACAAGCCAAAATACCATCTTTCAAAAATCCTCATATAAAAATAGACCTATTATTACCTAGGGGCTAAAATCCCTTAAGCTACTATACTCTATAATGAATCTAAACACAATAAGGCCAATAAAAAAAATCCTTGCCACCAAAAAAAAGAAAAAACTTATTTAAAGAGAATGAAGTGCCATGATACAAGGGCAGCTTCAACACATGTATATTGAATAATTAATTAATTTTTGTCAAAAATAAAACATTCTCAAAGTTTCTTTAATTTCCTTCACAAAATTTTGATTTTCAAAAAAAAAAAAATTAAGTTTTTTTATCACCTCTATCCAACGAGAGTTTAGCCCAAACTTCCAAAATGACTAATTTGTCACATTATATTTCTTTTATAATCACATGATGTTAATAAATCTCCAAATATTACGCAAGATACAAAAAGGCATGTTTAATAGTGTGAGGTGACCTTAAATATTACCACAACTTTGTCTATGCTCCATGTAATTTTGTACAATTTGATTATCTTGGGAAACCTTTATAGCACCCCAACACAAATATAACAACACATGTAAACCATGAAAAATGAATAAACTTGCATCCATGATATATTAGAGATTGAAAGCTAAAATTGTTGTCTTAGGATCGAACCTTATTTCATACTAGTGGGTGCCTATGGTCGAAAGCCACTGTGAATCCCCCGTGGGTGCTTGTAACCTTTGGCCACTGTTTTTTATTTTTTATTCTTTATTTTTTATTGCCCTGGATGCCCTGCCCCGCCCTGCTCTTGTCCTGCCCTGCCCTTGCCCTACCCTGCCCCTACCCTTGCCCCTGCCCTGATTCGAATTTTCCTTTTGCTGCCAGGACAGGAGGAGGAAGTTACATAGGAAATGGGCAGTGTTTTTTTTCCTTTTGCTGCCAGGGATAGGAGGAGGAAGTTACACACGGAATGACAATGTTTTTTCCAGGGATAGGAGGAGGAAGTTACACACGGAATGACAATGTTTTTTTTCCCTTTTGCTGTCGGGGACAAATGGAGGAAGTTACACATACAGACCCCTCATTTCTTGAGACCTGAAATGAAAAGGTATGGGTTTTTTTGGGGATATGGGTTTCAGGACCTAGACGGACAGACAGACGAACACAGAAAAAGAAGAAGAGTCGAAAAAGAGAAGCGTCCGGTCTGTGATTTTTTTTATTATAGGAATTTTACCGGCAGAATTGGCCTCTTCATTTTCTATGGCAGAACCGATTCTGCCGGTCAATAAAAATGCGGAATTGTTGTGTCGGACAGACACACGCACGTACGCACGCACTAAGTGAATTTATATATAAAATATGAATTATTAGTTTGAACCCCGTGCCTAATGCACAGGTGTGTGTGTATTTGATGGTACATATTACAAAATTACAACCACAAACTACATTTTCAAAACCTCTTTATATACCACATTCTACTAAGCTTCTGGTTGTTGCCAAAGGGCTGCCAAAGTTGCTTAAGCATTACCATGCTACGCAATGAATGCACGAATATGTTCTTGTATGTCTTCGGGCATTGTGTGGAAAATATATGTTGGGTTTGTTGTTGATATTGATATCAAAATCTTGAAGGTGCGCCCCCCCCCCCCCCACTGAGCATGCCTTTTTTAGACAGTGACATATGCATAGAAAGGGGGGGGGGAGAGTTATTTATTTTTGCCAGGGTTTTTCCATGTATGATGCCATCCATGGATGGATGACAAGATGGATGGATGAACAAATGGACAGAGGGATCATGTGATGAAAAAGTTTCACAAAAAACAACGACGACATCCTTTATTATATGTAATGTTATCACCATTTCCCTATTTTTTATTTTTTTAAACTTGAAAGTGCATAAAACTCACCTATAATGATAAGTTATTGGACATTCATGCTCATTTATGGTCAATAATATTTTCTGATCCTTTTTTTCCATTTTATTTTGTTAATTGTGGTTTGTAGTGATGCTTATCAATGGCTATTATACAATCCATAACCCATTCCCTAAAATGGTGGACTCTTTTTTTTTTATATATAGCTTTCTATTCTAGCAATGTTACAGTTGTGCCAAAAAGAAAGATTTAGCAATAATTGGTGAAAACCTTTTAAGAATTTGTCAAAAGTGTAGAAAGCTGGCAAAAATCTGTCTCGGAATTTAAAACCATGCCAAGTGAAATCGTCCCTCAAATGGTTTTTGGGACAATATGGCCAAAATGTTTTAAGTAGGGAATATTCAAAATAAATATTTTTTGTAATGTTTTTTAAGGTCAAAATTTGGTGAAATTTCACCCCAAAAATAGTACAAGGGGACTCCCTATCCACCTTGAAAAAGCTCCAAGGGCCCAACCTAAGGGTGCATCACCATGATAGGCCACCAAGCCACTATTTCACCTTAAACTCTATATGAAAGTTTTATCCTACTTTGGTCTTAAAAACCTTCCACTTAATCACGATTGTCCTCCTCTTGTTGGTTATGTTTTAATGTTTAAAATCCCCTTCTCGATGATGATGATAATGGTCTTCTTCTTCTTCTTGGTTTTATTTATTTAGGTCTTCAACTCTAAAATCTAAACCTGAAATTTTAACCCTTAAATCTTAAAAACTTGAACTCTAAAAAGATTAAAAACAACCCTAACAACTAAAACCCTAATATAAAAAACTAAAAATGCTAATCCCATAGTTTATAGCCCCAAATAGTTCATTGCCATATAGACATATAGCTTATAACCATAGAAATAGCACCTTCCCACAAAAAAAATGGAGGCCCTACATTTTGAGGCCTACTAGGCCCTCAAGCTACCACCCTTTAGGGCATGACCTTCCAATTAAGGGAAGGCCCTTGAGTCTAGGGCTTCCCTTACATTTAAAGCACTACAATGTTTTTATTCTTTGTATTTGAAAGCATCTCCTCAAATGAAAGATCCACATTTGGCAATTGATGGGACCTTTCCACAAACTGAAGGTCATGCTTCCACATGTGAAAGATGCATTTGCCAAGGCCATGCTTCCACATGTGAAAGATGCATTTGCCAAGGCCATGCTTCCACATGTGAAAGATGCATTTGCCAAGGTCATGCTTCCACATGTGAAAGATGCGTTTGCCACGTATCATCATCATCATCATCATCATAATAATAAGTTATGTAAAATGTTATGTATAGGAGAAGGGTCTTGAGTACAGGCCCTTCCATGATTTGAGATTTGTGCTTGAGGCCGGTAGGCTGAGGGAACAGGTCGAAAATCACGGAAGGGCCTACACTCAGGTCCTTTACCTACGTAAAAGCAGAGCTGGGATTTTTTCACTTTTTAGGTATGGTGACAGGCTGGTTGGTACCTTCTCTTGGTCAGAAGATCCCAGTACAGCCTGGCTGGTACCTTCCACCGCAGAAGATCCCACTTGCTAGAAACATGTTTCTTCAGGCAGGTAAGGGAGCACTGAAAAATACAAAGGAAAAATCCATGGCCATAGCCGACCTACCACAAGCAGTCCCTTATGGACATGGAAAGATTTTTCACACCTACTTTAGGGCCTTCCAGAATTTTCTGGTTTTGCCAGCAGCCTAAGGACCAGCTGTACCTCAAATTCTGAAAGGGGCCTAAAGATAGAGGGCCTTCTCCTATATCACTAGGAAGTACACGTGTACCTTCCACCTAAGCAGTTGATATTTTGCTTTACTGGGGGAAAAAAAAAATCCGTTTTCCCGTTTCACACATGTAGCAGCAGGAGCACCACAGAACCCCCCCCCACATGCGGAGCTGGAGCCCAGATGTCGAACTGCTACCACAACCGAGGTGCCAATCACGCTGAACCACTCGCATCGCCACACGATCCCCGAACCTAATCCTCTCCCCCCGCTCATTCACTGTCCACACGTGTCACGGCACCTCGGACCACAGCGGTTTCCGCACCAGCCAGGTGTACAAACCAGGACCTGAATCTCTACAAAGCATCGCAGCCGTCCGAAGGGAAGGATTTACGGTCGGATCGCATCCCTTCGCCACCGCACGAGAGGCGGATATAAAAACCTTCCCCTCCCCCACACTACCTCCATCCAGTCATCATCAAATCCCGTGCGCCACTAATCCCATAGATTAGCACTAATCATTTTACTAATCCCAAAACCAGGTACTTAACTATTTTGTATACCATGGATCTGTTTCGTTCACCACTAGGTTTAATTAGTCCCTAATCTAGTCCTTAATCATAATTAAGGATCAGGGTTTGTTGCTGTTGTGTTCTCGAGAGCGCTTCCTCTTCTTCTTCTTCACCAGAGTCTTCGTCTTCGTTGTCGCTGCTGCGATTGCAGCGGCGTTTCTTCCCATCGCGGCGTTTTCTTAAGGTATTTTTCTCTTTCTGTAACGCGTTGCTGTAGATAGCAGGGATTGTATGCTCTCTGGGGAGCATTTTGGTGTCTCAAATCTGATTTTTCTTTTGTTGGAAGGTAGGGTATTAGTTGTATGTGTGGTTGATTTCTTCTTCTTCTTCTTCTTCTGTTGCAAATCCCCGCTGCTGCTGCTGCTGCTGCTGCCAGAAGCTTTAGATTTGTGAGAGTTGGATCTGGGAAACGGTTTATGCTTAATACGCCGGTCTGTGTTTTCTGGATAAGAGTTTTGGTGTCGTTTTTTCTTTCAGCGGGGTAACTAGAGCTTTGCCGTCCGTATAGAAGAATAAGGGGAGGAGGATTGTGTTAATTTTGGTTTTGTCAAGTGTTTTTTGAGGTTGTCTTGATCTTCTTACAAGAGACTGTTTTTTCTTCTTCTTCTTCTTTTGTTGTTTTCAGTGTTTCCTAGAGCGCACAGTTCGAACTCCGAGTTCTTGGTAAATCGGTCGCCATGACAGCCGTGATACCAACGGGGATGAGGATGCTAGGGCAATCAAGTAGAGCTCCTTGTTTGGATATCCGACCTTCATTCCAGTGTAGAAGCGAGAAAGCCATGCCAGAAAGGGCTCTGTCTGGGAAACAGTGCTCCTCTTCTATCGGCGTGGTTGGCCGTAACACAAAGAACAGGCTATTTGTTCCAACGAAGAAGAACGCTGGTCGAGCGACTGCGCATCCGCGCCTTGTAGACTCCGTGATGTTCACAGTCAGGTGCTCGAGCTTGCCAGGAGATGGAATCGTCACAAATACGAGAGGCATTGGTAGCAACAGTCAGGGCGTGAAGAAGAATTTGCGGTGGATTGAGGAGGACGTAGAATTGTCAGCCAATTCCTCCGATAATACATCAGCTGGTGGCAGCAGAAGAGTGACCATTCTCAGAGCTCTCTCTGAAGATATGGAAGCGAATCCTCCTCTGCTTGAGGGATCTGATGACCTGCAAGAAGGATTCATGAATACCACCACCGCAGATGTGCTTGAAATTGAAGCTCGGCCACAACCAATTTCACCGTCATCTTTTGCAAACAATAGTAATAGTCAGTTGTCAATGGAGATTTTGATGGGGGGAGGCATCACATCGGATGCAAAAGTGATGGCTGCACCAGCCACTTACAACCCCAAGCTGGTTTGGTTTGCAAGGTCAGAAGAGGAGGAGAATAAGTATCTTGACAGGGCAATTAATGCTGCCTTGACAGGGGCTGCTGTTTCTTACGCCATTACAAAAGCCATCACAGTTGACCATGATTACTGGCAGGTAGAAAAGAGGCTTGCCACCCCTCTGCTCCTTTCTTGAGCTGCGATTGAAATCATATCTACCATGTCCTTTGTTGGTACCCATTTTGTAACTTGTTGGTTCAGTTGTACTGCTACTGTCTTGTGACCTAGTAGGATACATCTGAGAAAATCTTTGTGCAGCTAGCTGGGAAATTTGATCTGTTTCTTAACTTTTCAAACCCAAAGTTTTTATGTGGCTGGTCTCTTGGCCTTGGAGTTATTGATGCTGAATTTCTCAATTCTCTATCATGGGAGTTTTTATAATTATTGATGCTGAATTCGTTTTGTGATTATTTCATGCAGGGTTGGACAGTTTTTGAGATTTTGAAATATGCACCACTGCATAACTGGAAGGCTTATGAGGAAGTTCTGAAGAGCAACCCAGTTTTGGCAAAGATGATGATCAGTGGAGTTGTATATTCGATTGGTGACTGGATTGGACAGGTAAGGAGAAATGCCTTCCATGTAGTTCTCCTAGATAATTTAGACACTTTCTTGTAAATCTACAGTGCGATTGTTTGTTGTTTTGTGTATTAAATCCAAACCCAGCCACTTAGTTTTGTGTTCATAGCTACAAACTGAGTGGAACTGGATTTGCAGGTGTATAACTGATCCTCACATGTTGTGTCAGTTTCTACTGCTGTCTTATCTTCATGTGCATGCATTGAAAGTGAGTTTCTGTATCTTGTATTGCAGTGCATGGAAGGTAAACCAATACTTGAATTTAGCAGAGTGCGACTTCTAAGATCAGGCCTTGTGGGGTTTTGCCTACATGGATCCTTGTCACACTACTATTACTATGTCTGCGAGGTATGCATGTCATGTCTTGTCCCCTTTGCATGTTTGCTGTGTAGTTTTTGCATTTACACTATAACTTGCTATGGGTTTTCATTGTAAGCTGCTAGGTGAAGTCAACTAATATTATCTACTCTTTTGTGCAGTATCTCTTCCCATACAATGGGTGGTGGGTGGTTCCACTGAAAGTTGCATTTGACCAGACTATTTGGTCGGCAATCTGGAACAGTATTTACTATGTGACTTTGGGATTACTGCGTTTTGAATCACCAACTAGAATTTTGAAAGATCTGAGGGCTACATTTTTCCCTCTGCTAACTGTATGTTCTCCTGAACACTTTTGCACATGTCAATTTATGAGTTGTTCCTCTTCATTGCATACAATGTTTTACTTTCTGGGTTCAAAGGAAAAGTCTTGTTCTGGCTTCCTTATTCCTTAATTCTCATGAGAATTATCTAGATTTTGGATTCTACAGTTGAGCTAATATGAAATTAGACTTTGCCACAATGCAGGCTGGGTGGAAGTTGTGGCCTTTCGCACACCTTGTGACCTATGGTTTGGTTCCAATTGAACAACGTCTACTGTGGGTGGACTGTGTTGAAATAGTTTGGGTCACTATCCTTTCCATGTAAGTGGCATTGATCCTCTTCTGTTTCTGTTCATCCTGTATGGTATCTGCCACAGTCCAGACACAGTAATTTGATGACTTGATTGTTGTTTGCAAGATGAAATTGGATTTTCATCTTCTTGATTGGTTGCTGAAGGGTTGTGGTCTTTTGTATATGGTTGTTGTTACAGGTTTGCAAATGAAAAGTCTGAACAACGTCTGGAATCCGGGGAGGGCAATCCAGAGACAGTACTGTTGTTGTCATCTGACACTGTTGAGAAAGATGTGACCAATGACTCATGACAAGGGTAGAAGACAAGGGTAGAAAACAGGGAGTTAGGCACATATATTAGAGTTCTCAATTCTCTTTTTGGATAGATTAAGCTCAACTTTAACATGATAAGGGTAGAAGACAAGGGTAGAAAACAGGGAGTTAGGCACATATATTACAGTTCCCAATTCTCTTTTTGGATAGATTAAGCTCAACTTTAAAGTCCTCAAGTAGCAAAGGTTGTACAGTACTTATGTTTTACTCTTCCAAATGGGAGTGTCACTAGGACAAGGTAAATGATAATTCTTTCCTCTAATTCTGGATAAATTAGTCAATTGATGGGTGGTAGAGAAAGTGCACAGTGCAATGAAAAATGGGAGCTTACTGAAAGGAATAGTCAACAGATGTTGGCAAAAGTTTTGTCCAGAGCACTCTGTAACATATGATTGGATTGCAACATGTTTTGTTTGAAATGAGATGAAAGGGTACTTCTACTGAAGCTTAGCTGTGTACATTTGCAAGTGTATCTGCTAAATTATGAACTCATTTGCTGTTCCAGCAAAGTTGCAATTTCACTTGAAAAACCCATTCTGAGAGAAATAGAAATGAAAAGGGGAAAATGAAGTAACTGTAAACCTGAGCTGCATTTGTACATCTCATTAATATGATAATAGCTATAATGTCCTGCATCTTGCTTTTCAGCCTATTATTTTGGTGGAACATGTTGAAAATATAGTTAGTTCTGATTTGATTTGGGGATGATGCCCACATACTAACACAATAGACAACCTTGTTGCTGGAAAAAAGGAAGATACCCATCACCTAATTGCCACTGATAATTGCTTTACACTATGGTGCAATTTATATGTGGTGTAGACTTCTTTAAAAATATGGGAAGCTGAAAAGCTACTCTTAACATGTAAATATTCCACTTTTTAAACCTGAAATATATCTATTTTAATTTTCTCAAATCTTCATGGAAATGGCAAAAAGTAGACTACCGCATTCAGTGTGTATGCATCTATACTCCATCAATCTGACGGAAGTTGACATATGAAACTCAATGATATGACATTAGCTCTAGAAAATTGTACAAGAGTGAACAATGATTTTGATATGGACAATTACATCCATACACTCCTATACTCTCTACCTAGTTATGCTATCATGTTTGAAAAACTACTATCATTAAATTGCATCTGTGAAATCTTATGTAATGGATGTTTTGTACATTCGGGTTCAAATTAAGTGGAGTTATAATCCTGATAGTCACTGCCAAATTGGCCAAAAGTCAGCAAAAGAATTACCAAAGTAGGTTGATTGATTAGCAAAGCAATTGGAATATTATCACTAAAATTCTGTATTTCAGTTGTTTGTGGTTTATAGGTGACTGCCTCATGTATTACCAGAATCAAAGACAAGAGCTTCTTTCACTAGAAGTGAACTCTGGAATTTCAGACCCAGCTGTTGGAGGTAGAGTGTCAGGTGTTTGTCGAGGATCAAAAATGGGATCAACTGCAGAAGAAAACTCATCTGGTGTTAGATTTGGCAAAAAAAAGCCGTATTCTAATAAGAAACAAGAGTTGAAATGGGCCAAGGGAAAGAATATCTCAACTGTAGATATAAAGAAATTCCAGCAGTTGAGTAGGTTACTGTGCCTGAATGCATTTGCATCACATTGCAGCAAATGTGCACCTGCTTTGCATTTTTGCTCAAGGTGTGAGCACAGCTCCAATACTCTTTGTGAAAATGACAAGAATCACTTCCTTCATGCTTCTGGTCCTGCTACCCAATCCAGTGAGAAAAACCCTCTGGTCCTGGTGCTTGGAAACATACCCTTGTTAAGGCTCCCTCCCCACAAGAGAGACAGATGATCAAAATCCCCTCAAACTCACAATGTTTAAAAAGATTAAATTCAGCAATCACTGAGAATCAAAAGCTGGAGCTATCTGAAGTACAAAATCATGCATGAAATCACACCTCTAAACTTGGAATGCAGTATGATCACAAGAAGCAACAATTTAGAAATTGCCCAACTAAATATATAATTTAAATGATTCCATTTCACAACATGTAGTATGATCACATTTTACATGTAAAATGTATGATCACAAAATGTAGAATGATGCATTTGATGAATGCACTCAAGAATTCCAACCTTGCAAAGGTGATTTGGTTCAATTTATACCATTTGCTCATGTAAGGTTTAGGGTCTAGTGCTTAAACTAAACCCTATGTTATTGAAAACTATCTTATTTTACAATCATTGGAATTTTAATGAGGATGTCAATGTTATCTAGTCCCACATCTTTAATTTTGAAGACTTGCTAGTTCACATTCAAAAACTAATGTAAAATTCACCCCAGCTTGCAACCTATAAATAACTTTACCATGAATGTTTTCAAATAGGTAACTTGTTCCAAAGACAACCAATTAGTCCACTTTTTGTGTACCAATATTATAAAAAAATAACTCAAAGTATAACAACTAATATATGGCACAAAACTTGATCAAGTTAAATAGTGTGCTTGAAAAAGGTACATTATACACAACTAAAGCTTTTTATACAAATCCAATTCTGCATTCAAGTTATAAACTATGCCATATATATTCCATCATTTCTCATGACTTTGTTTCAAAGTACCCATAAAGTGCAAAACCATACCACTAATGAATTGCTTGATTTCTCTTCCTAAATATCAAGCAAGTTTTCAGGAATCGAGTTTCAAAAACATGCATTCGCAGCCATTTAGGTCTTTTTCCTCCCTTTTCATCGACTAATTCTCATGCTGAATTGGCCGTTCAGCACGGGTGCGAATTCTGTAAACCTAATTGGCAGAATCAGCAGTACTTGCGAATTTTGTAATAGATGCCATGATATCCTATTAAGACCTAACAGCTGTTAGCGCCATGGAGCAGGCAGCGTTTGGCTTCTTCACCTCAAACTTGGCTGCGAAAAGCTCATACATCATCATTAATCTTGCTACACAGAAGACAACATCATAGTAACACAGCACTAAGATTGGAAATCAGCTAGTAATAACTACAATTTGATGACAAACATAGCAGTGACAATGCTCCTTACATTTAGAACAGACAAACATCAGCTACATATTCATAGCTCCTATGCATTGTTTCAAATAACAGTGCTCAGTTTCTGATTGCTACTGGCGGAAAAAAAACACATTAAACAAAGCTCTCCCATGGACAGCTAGAAATTCTCACACAATATGTAGGTTAACAAGTATATTTCTGATTTCCTCCTGGAAATTGGGCTATGCTTGATAAACACACAAGAAAATGCAGGAGACGTTGGGAAAATGCTGCTAACACATATCCAAAAAAACTGAAATTGAGTGCTCATGGAGGTATCTGGCGAATCTTGTGTTGGGAACAAGAATCTGTCTTCGCTGCCAACACTCAATTAAGAGACCCAAAGAAGCATCTGTTGGGACAAACATACCATTTGACTGAAGTCTACTAATGCCCCCATACGCTGCCAGTATATACACAACATGGGAGGTAATATTGGACCTTCCGCTGCAAGTGCATTCCACATCATGCTTGGGGGCCTGAACCTTCACTGCCACTGGTAGATACCATGTCGAGCAAGTGCCAGCCCTCATCCTCCATGCCAGAATCAACATTGTGGTCAAAAGGTGCAGTGTTTTGATATGGCATAGCCTGCTCTGCCTCGCCCTCAAGGAAAGGCATCCTAGCTACCTCTTCTGCAGCAGCTGAAGATGGTGAATTCTCTATGTCTGTCTCAGCTCTTGTAGCACTTTTGGGGCTGCTTCCTGTTGTGATAGGTTCACCACCCTCACCAAGCTTTGGGGTGCCTTCACCTCCAGAAGCAACAGAGGCAATGCTAGAGCTGCTGGGGCTCCGAGAACTACGTACTCGTGCTGTATGCACAAAGCTACTTCCAACAGACATCACTCCCTGTTCTAACTGCTTTTTCAGAGTTTCCACATCCTCGCAGACAACAGCCACTTCCCCCCTGCACACACCTCAGAAATCAGGTTCCTACCTTTCACTGCATAACAAAACGGACACTTCCTTGAATATGAAGTTGGAAATAGCAACACCCGGGACAAATCACTGAAGAACCATGGGTAGTAAGCAAATCTATTGACAGGGGTGGACAGAGCTGTAGACATAAATATCTTCTGCTAGCAAATCAATCATCTGCCCACAATGGAACATTCCAGCTTCACTTACTGATAGCCCTCTACATTAGAGTTTGAACAGAAACAAGGATTTAAAGCAAAAACCCTTCATTTCCTGCCTGAACAATTATGTAACCTAAGCTATGCAACACAAGACATCAGCACTCTCATATCTTTTCTCATCCTCTCTCAAACTTACAATATAAATATGATCATCTTCTAGACAAGTTTCAAGAGATAATCTAGGTTACAGTCTTAGAGGTGGTCACCATGGCTAAAACGAGGGTTTATCCTCCATTCATGCATGAACTGGAGATGCCCCATGTAAATCACATAGCTATCAGCAAGCCTTCTCAAAACAAACACCAAAACCCAGTGACACAGAAATTAACTTACTGTAAGGAGTCAATAATGCTGCCATGCTCAATCAAAAACTCCCGGAGCTGTGACATTACAAAAAAACCACCAAATCAGTAGGACTTTATACATTAGCTAAATGGTGTCTGCCAATGCTGCTGGAAAAGAAAAATGTCTGTAGACAAATTCCATTAACTAAAATCTCTCAATTGGAAAGGCTGTAGAAGCATCCCAAAGAGTAAAGTATTGTTCCATCACCAACCTGTTAGAACCATGCATCCATCAGCCCACACTGGCTCATTGACAAGGTCCAGAGCTTTGGCAAATATTTTCCACCCATTGTCACCTCACAACACTTTCATGTTTTGATTGCTTACACAGATTAAAACTATACTGCCTAATAGATTTCGACCTCCAGCATTCGCAACCAAGACATTTATGTGAACTAGTCCAAAAATTTCCCAGCACTGATATGTCCCAACAGATGGGAGTCCCAGATCATGATTTCATCACCTTAGTGCATGCTTCATCTTCTTCCTGAAGGTCACGAGACTCCTGTGCCACCTTGGCCATCAAGTCCTCCTCAATTGCAAGCAACTTATGAGCACTAGCTTCCCTCTCCTGTTTCTCTACAAATGCTTTCTCCTTCTCCTCATTTGCAGCATCAATCCGTGCCTGAAGAGTTTTGCGCATCTGTCCTCACATAATCCAAACTAAGTATTACAAATTTGTAATCATTATTGTAATAATTTTGTTCTCCAGTGCAAACATTGAGGTCTTAAAAAGGAAGTCTAATCTTAAACAGGGGAGATACAGAGAAACTGCTGAAAGCCAACACATACTTCATTTATAGCAGAGAAGGCCTTCTCATTTTCCGCTTTAAGCTTGGCCAAACGTGATTGCAATTCTCGGGACTCTGTTGCCAGCATAGATTTTTCTCCATAGACCTCACCAGCATGCTGCAGGCACTCATTCCAAGGATTAAAATTTTAATGCAAAAAAACTAACAAAGAGCACTATAAAATAAGAGCCCAACAGATGTTTGAGAGAAACAAGGAAGATAGTCCACAAGAATCTTGTCAGCTTGAAGGCTAAAAATGATATTTCCCCAAAATATAGACCATGTGCAGGTACCATTTCATTGGCTTCACGAGCTCTGGAGAGCATGTCTCTCATTTCATCAACTTGGGCAAGTATATCTGAACCACTGTGCAGTGCATCCTTCTTTGCTTGTTGAGCAGCTTCCTCAGCTTCCTCTACCTTCTGTTGCAATGCTTGCATCTCCTCAACAGCTCCAACTAATCCCTCCTGCTCCCAGTTTCCATCAATCTATATAAGAAAGCACACAACATCTTCACATCTGTACACACTACATAGGTGTTAAGAACCTTTCCCAGATTGAAAAGTTTCGCTGTTGTAGATCTGGATAAACAAAATAAGGCAAATTATTCATAAGTTGCAATATTGTGCAAGATAAGGAGGAATATTTGAACAATGGTATCACTGCCTTTCCAACTCTTGACCTCTTCATACATGACCCTTTCTCTGTTCAATTGAAAGTCAATGCCAAAAAAAACACTGCAACTATGCATGCATAATGTGAAACAATGAAGCAGGCCATTCATGCAGCACAAGAGAACACAGGCAATTCAGATCAATGAACACACCTTATCAGACTTTGCTTCAATTATGAGCTCATGGAGCACATCCATACTTGGCACATGCAGTGACCCACTGCTGAGTTCCCCGCAGCTGCTGACAAATGAATCCTCCATGGTCTTCCACAATTCTGATGACTCCAAAAGCCTACTGCCATCATCTGCTTGCAGAAAATTCACAGAATGAAGCTGTCCGACCAGCTCAGTTTCAACTGAACTGAGAGGATCATCTTCACATGGCAAGAGAACCACAGGGGAGCTTACTGATTGCTCTGATTTTGCAAGGGTTTCGTCACCAGCCCTCTCAAGTGTGCTGCTTTCCACATCAACTGGCAAATGGTTTACATCAGACCCTTTGTTCAGGCCATTGCCAAACAGAGATAGCTCTCCCAAAACAAGGTTATCAGTTTCCCCAACATCAGTTGGATAAAGGTGGGAAGGTTCATATGCAAGTGATGCACAGACATCTGTGTCAGCTGGATCCTTGCCCTGAATGTCCTGAGAAGCATTCTCTTGAGGTAATAAAGTTTGCATCACTCTGGTCAGAGGCAGTGACATATCAAAATCTGCAAAGAAAGACAGTTGGCAAAAGAAACATTCAGACCTAGAGAATGTCCACAACCTTGGTATGTCCAAGAACACAAACACCACACAGAGACACACAGCAGTAGTGACATGCAGCAGCAAGTGATATCTTCATATAATGGATAAAGAACAGACTTGAAAGCATTACTTATAGCTCCAACAATAGATGAACCCATAGCTTATGATAGAGAGATAAGTGCATACAAGGTGACATTGCATCAACAGCATCAATATCTATTGTCCCTGGACCATCATCCACATCATGCCACTCTCTATGCACAGGAAGAGCAGCAGGGGGTTGAGCACCCAATGCCCCAATATTCAACTCAGACAGCTCAGACTCGTGGAGATCCCCACTACTCAGCTCGATTAAGTGATTCCAGCAATTTTCACTTGGCTCTTTCACTTGAGTCGCACTGAGGTTCCCAGTATTTGGCTGCTCTGTCAGCACCTCTGTGAGAATAAAGTCCACTGCTGCATCTATATCAGCACCATGATCCAAGACTGTAGCCTTGAGTATCCGTAGATCCACCTACCCACCAAGAAACACCCAACATGTTACTTGCCAAGAGTACCATTACATCTCTCTGCAGCAAGCAGTAAGATCTCTTAGTGACAGCTCAATAAAAACTATCAGAGAAGTTGATGTCCCATCCTGTTATATCAATTACAGGAAGGAAAGAAACCAAGAAGAAAATCACATCATGACTGCCAACAACCATGACCAAGGACCTTCCTCCAAGACACCACCCCTTTCTCAGAGATGGAAACTTCAGCAAGTGCCCTAACCATATGGCTGTGTTCTCACACAAAGCCAAATCTATGAGATTGCAGGGAAATCTTCACCACAACAAATTCCAAGATAACATGCCGATGAGTGCAATCATAACCTTGTGAGGGTTGCTCATACAAGGTGTCAGACCTTCACCTTCATCATGAATGGCAGTGACGAGCTGCCATGACTACCCACTGACTTCATCACACAAAGCCACACTATAACCCTTGCACTCAAATGTGATATACACATGGCAGACATGCCCCCTCTTTGTCACTCCACATTTTGACATCTCTCTGTAGCTTCATTCACAAAAGACTGTCTCTTTTCAACACCAACCTACAGTATTCCTGATTTTGAATGTCCCAGAGTTCAACAGGAACTTGAAACAAAATACATGGTTGTCAACTCACATTTCCACTTCGCATATGCCAGAGAATTCCAACAATTACCAAGCACAACAAAAATACAAAAAGAACGCAACAACTATACATCAAGCCATGTGAACAAACAAACAGTAATCCAAAACCTACCTTTTGCCACCAGAAACTCGAGCTCTTCTACACCTGGGGGTGGGGAACTCACTCACCTGAGGGAAGATATCTTGGAGAGCTTTGAAAGCTGCAAATTTGCCCTGATCTCGCTCCATTACACCTGCATGAAGATCCGATAACACAACCAAAAAGAAAATCCATGAACACAGCTCTCAAAAGCATTTTCAAGGGAAGAAGAGGAAGAAAAACCACAACAACGACAACAACAACACAACAAGATGATTTCTACAATAAATTAAGTTTGTAACAATAATTATACTACTTTCCTTCTGCCATCACATCGATACTTACAAAACCAAGAATGAAAACAAAAACAAACTGTGATCACAGACAGGTAAGCAGCAATTCCTTTCTTTTTTCTGTTTTTTGTGTCCAATTCGGATCTCTGAAAACCTCAGTTTACATACTAGAGTTGTTGGAGAAGAATTGTGTACAAGAAAGAAGATTAACACTAACTCTCTCTCTCCTTCTGCCATCACATCGGTAATACTTGCAAAAACAAAACGGGAAGGAAAACAAAAGAGCGTGAAAACAACAAGTACTGAAGCGATGTTCCTTTTGTTTTTGTCTGCTTGTGTGTGTCCAATTTCGATCTCTGCAAGACACAGTCAGAGCTTACATACCTGATGATTTTGTTGGAGAAGAATTGTGCACTAGAAAGATTTGCTTGCAGAGTGAGTCAGTTCGTTCGTCCGTGCGTCCGTCCTTCCCCCGCCCCCCGGATTCTTCTTCCCTCCAGGAGCGAAATCCAGCCACAACAAGAACAGACTGAAACCGATTCTTATTATGAGTGCAGAGCAGCAGCAGGACGACGAGTAGGAGATCAGATATATTGTAGAGAGGAGGAAAATTGCGGCGACGAGAGCGAGCGAGGAAACCGCCCGATGCACGCAGTACCTAATACCCACGTACTATGGAGACGATGCACAACCGACATACAGATATTCGCGAAAGTACCTCGTGACTCCTCGTCGTCGTCGGAAGGACCTAGAAGAAACCTAAAGGAACAAGTGTTGTTCTGGGACTGTGCGTGTTGATCTGATCCAGGTCTTTGTGAAGGAAGAAGAAGAAGAGTGTGGAGATTGTAGGCAGCAGCAACGTCGTCAACTGGAACTGCGCACAACGTCATTCATCTTGGAGTATAGGCAATCTCCACATATGGCGGATGCAGAAGAGGAGAAGAATGCTGCTGCTGCTGATGATGGTCTAGAAATCTTCATCTTGTCAGGACAGAGCAACATGTCTGGGAGAGGAGGATTGCAATCCAAGAGGGGGGCGGATGGCCGCATGCACAAGGTCTGGGATGGCATTGTACCTCAAGAGTGTGATGCTGAGCCGGGCTCCATTCTCAGGTTGACAGCAACTCTGGAGTGGGAAGAAGCTCATGAACCTCTGCATCATGACATTGACACAGGCAGGTGCTTGTCTTCTTTTCTCTATGTCCCTCTCTCATCATCATCCTCCTGCTCAAACACATGAGATTTTCCTTCTCACACCATTTCTAATGCATTTCTGCTTTCAGAGCTTCATTCATTTGATGGGTGCTTCACATGAGCCTTGTTACATAGTTTAGAAATGCCATGTGTGTACTTGGGTGTATTGCCTATTGAAAAGCTCACACAAATATTGCGCTGTTTTATAGCTGCTGCAAGATCAAACCCATTGTTTCAGATGATGACAGTAGTGGGTTTTGACCACCACATTCTGAGATTGCTTGCTTGCTGCTGAAAGAATGTGTGTTGGTTGTGTTGATCCATTAGAGTTCTTTGACTGTATGTATGTTACATTGTTGATGAGCAGCCAAGCCGACAGGTGTTGGACCAGGCCTGGTATTTGCAGCATCACTCCTTAGGTCTCGTGACTCTGTGGCCAAGTCAGAGGAAAAACAACCCAGAAAGAAACCAGCAATTGGGTTGGTGCCGTGTGCAGTTGGGGGTACGACCATGTCAGAATGGAAGAAAGGTCAATTTCTCTATGATAGAATGATACAAAGGACAAAGGTGGCAATTGAGAAAGGTGGAACACTGAAAGCTTTGCTATGGTATCAAGGTGAGAGTGACACCATAAGCAAAGCATCAGGTGCTTCATTTGGCAGCAAATTGGCCACATTTTTACAAGACGTACGCACAGATCTGCAGTCCCCTGATTTTCCAATCATCCAGGTAAACCTTTGCACAATGATTTAGCTTTAACTTGTTAGCCATTTCTAGGGTTACCAAAATCTCTGCCAGAGCTGCTTTCAGATTAGTGACAAGGAGGTAGCAGCATATCTGTTAGGAAATGTTGTGAAGTAATTTGTTGCCTGTTGTTCTGTACAGGTGGGGATACAATGGGGTCATCATCCTCACCCAGCAATCTTAGAGGAAGTGCGAGAAGCACAGAGAGCAGCAGCTGACCCATCAAAGCATGTTTATATTGTGGATGCACTTGGGCTCCCATTACAGAGTGACAATCTGCATCTCACAACTGAGGCACAAACTACACTTGGTCTGATGCTAGTTGAGAAATACAATAGTGTCATCACAGAGTCAGTGTAAAATGCCAAATATATGGATCTGGAATGCCATTGTTTTTGGGGAACCACTGGAGTATATGGATGGAATCTGACAATATCCAGGGGAAACCATCCGGATATGTATTTCAAGCGCTTCAAAAAAAAAATACAGGCTAATTGAGCTTCAGAGGAACAATTCTCACTGCAGAAAATGAAGTTCCTTTATGCACAGCTGGAAGGGCATTGCCATGTTTAAAGATGGCACTTGAGTGCACCAAAGTCTCTCTAGGCATCATATGATGGAATAACCCTATCCAGGTCAACCTCACTTATGACTTCAATATACAAATTAAGTTATCCTAGCTTATATTATGTGCCCCTTAATGTGAAAGACGCATTTTGTTGGAATAGGTTAAAGCTTCTTTTAATAGGTCTGGCTACTTAAGTAGCTTTCAGAGCAAGTCATGTTTTGTTCTGACTGCAATCTTCTGGTTGCTTGCGGGTTTCAGCAATCACTGAGCTTAAGGCTCATCAGACCTAAATAGCAATAACATTAGACCCAATGAAATAACTAAGCAAAAGGGGAGAGATGAAAGCCGACGTCCATTTCAAAACTTGTAAAATGGTGCAATGCCATTGACAAAAGTGATGTTGTAGTTGACAACATACATCACATCAATGAGCCATTCCCAAAATGCTATTCTAAGGTTTCTCAAGTTTTCTTAAGGCGCATGTAATTACATGCTTGATAATGTTGTTGTTATTTAAATGTTTTTGTGTATTCTCTTGTGTCTTTGCACTCAGTGTTGCTTAGGTGTCTTTGCATTACGTGACTTTGTTGTTCAGGTATTATTACACATTTTGGTGTGTCTTTGCCCTCTATGATATTCTATGCACATAATGTTGAAATTTCTAATTGGTCAACATACCAATGTCACAATCTTTCAAAAACATCAAAGTTGTAATCTATTATAGTGTTGAAGCTTGAAGTTGTAGACGATGCTTGTTGTAATAGTTGTGAAAAGGAATGCAAAAATGTCATTTGTGTGATAGATAGCACACAACATTGTTTGCATCAACATTTCTCTAAGTCGATTTATCTCTTCACTTTTTGTTCCTCCAATTTAACATTACCCTTGTAGTTCATTTTTGAAGTTCTTGAATGTTATATTAACACTTGGTGGTAAATTTTACCCATTTTGTAGCATTTCTCTAACTTGGATTGCCATGTAAAATGCTAAGCAATTTTTAATACTATCGCTACCACTAGGTGTGAACACTTGAAACTTCTCATTCTTGTGACATTGAAAAAACACCGTTTTATAAACAAGTGTGGACAACACCATTACAATCCTTACATACTTTACTTGTTGTAGATGTTTTATCTTCTTTATGGCACTACTTTAGTTCAACATTTCCATTGTGTAAATTTATGAAGTTGTATTGTCATATTTGAACTAGTGTTGTTTTATTGACTTTTAAGTAAGTTTCTACCTAATTTTCGATGCAAAGCTTGAAAAATTAAACTCAAACCTTGTTGTGTAATCCATGCAAATGATATTTTGGGATATTGAATTTACCACTACACAAGTTCTAATATGAAAGGCATTCAACAAATGTTGATTCATTTTGTGCTTACGTTTGTTGTTTTTACCATCATACACCTTCACTTGTTAAAAAACTCCTATTTTAACAATAGAAATTTTGACTCCTTTTCTTTCTTTATTTTTAACATATAGTGTAGTACTAGATCAACCTATAAAAAGATTAATCTATGTATTTGTTCCACATTGAATAGATATTGTGTTACGTATATGTTTATGTCAAGATGAAAGGATGACAAGTCTTACATTTTGGGGACAATTGCTTTTGATTTGTAATGTTATTTAGGTAATCAATATTACTTTACCATCAATTTGATATTTTTTTATTCACAATAAACATAATGAAACTCAAAAAAAAAAACATTACATTTTGAGGTTTGTTACTTTCTCTTGACAAGCATTTACTAATATATATAATTAAGGATACAACTAATGAACTTTTAAAAAGAAACACATGGTTCATCATACCTTTAACATTATTGAAAGACTTGTGCAATTATCATTGTCATGAATAATTTTGAAGTGTTATCACACATCATGGCTTAGTCTTTTGGTTAATTTTTTTTCCTTATGGATAATTATATTGTTATATTATCAAGTCTCTTGATTGTTTAGCACTAAAAATCACAATCTTTCCACTTCAAAAAAAATAAAATTAATTGTTTTGACTTGAGTATATAAATCAATAAGAAAGAGGTTGCCAAGATTTTAATAATGATCAAAATTGATAGTGCATGTAAAAACCTCCTCATATAACAAAATAATGTGTTTATTTAGAATTAGCTTGTTGAATGTCATGTCTATGGTTTAAGCATAAACTTGTAGCAAATAAGTAATAATATGTATTATTATTACTAATTCAAGAAGATATGATTTCACCTTTAAATTGTCAAACCAAACGAATTATGGATGCCTTCTATCTACTTAAAAGAATTTAACCATCAATTGAACATGGTAGCTCAATCAAATTCTTCAAAACATTAAAATTTTGAAATCTATTGTAATTAGTAGAATTACATTTTTCAATTATGGGGATTTTTTCTATTTTTCAACCAAATTTTAGGTTTAGGGTTGCAAGTCATTTTATTATTGTATTAATATACTAAGGTGGTTTTGGCACTTGTGTGCCAAAACAATTACATATCTAAAAGTTAATATTATTTTCACATAGGTATTTTGAATTTTGGAATTTTTGGCAACTGAGGAATATGATTATTAAAAGCACAAAAATCAATAACCTTCACTAATAATAAGATTTCTTTCAAAATTATAATTATAATTTAAAATGAAATTTAATTTTTAATAATAAAAAAATTTGGTGATTTCATCCATCCCCCTGATTAGCTGGTCTTTAATCATAGATCCAGTCTCCCTAATCAAGCCTCTAATCTTGATTAGTTAATGGTTCGATTACTCCGCCCACTAGATTAATCACGTGTTCCGAAGCTTTGATAAGGCGAGGATTAATTCCCTGATTAGGGCGGCGACTGGTCTCTAATCATGATTAGCACG
Organism: Sphagnum tenellum; assembly: GCA_963921925.1. Classification (NCBI taxonomy): domain Eukaryota; kingdom Viridiplantae; phylum Streptophyta; class Sphagnopsida; order Sphagnales; family Sphagnaceae; genus Sphagnum; species Sphagnum tenellum. Next base: position 9,754,524 of record OY998155.1, read on the forward strand.
CTAATCAGGCATTCGGTTCTCAGCTCCCGCCAATCTTCCCATTCGTGTCTCTCTCGTCTCCTCCGTCTATGTCTCCTGCGTCTCCTTCGTGATGTTTGCAGAGAGTTGCGAGCGAAATTTATCGGTGACAAATGCATCGATGCATGAGTTTTGTTTGTGATTTGTAACTGGTTTTAGTTCGCAATCGCTTCCCCCAGCCTTGTTTTTTAGTATCCGTGTAGCTTGTGAGAAGGAGCGGCAACTCGTTTTTCTAGCTTTTGTTTCGGAGTTTCTCTTTTTTCTCTCTTTTTTTTTTTTTGCAAGGGAAGAAGACGACGACGAAGACGAAGAAATAAGACGAAGAAGCCGAAGACGACGAAGAAGAAGAAACAAGACGAACAAGAGAGTGGTTTTAGGTTTGAGGTTTGGAGAAGGGGGCTGGCTCGGCAGAATAGGTGTCCATCTCCTCCGTCTTTGTATTTTTAGACTGTCAATAGTGTCTGTGCTCCTCTAAGAACTGTATGTATCAACTTCAAAGATTGGAGGTGTTACGCTGTTTCGTGTACGTGTAGGTTTTAGCAAGGCGCTTCTGCAGTGCAATGTTGTCCCAGAGACGCAATTTGCATTTGAGCTGACCAGTAGTCGTAGTAAGGAAAAAGATCCTCAGCGTTTGTCTCTTACAGCATACATTTTCGAGCAGTTGCGGACATTAGGTCAAGCTCAGAGAGACAGAGGCAGAGAGTTGTGTGTGTGTGCGCGCGTGTGTTTTGAGGGTTGTGTGGAGGTGAAGATGTTGTGGGTCGACAAGTATCGGCCACGGACCTTGGATAAGGTCATGGTCCATACTGAGGAAGCGCAACGCCTAAAGAATTTGGTAAGATGTACACGCATGCTGTCGATGATGTTGTATAGAACTTTGACATGATGTCATAATAGTCTGCATATGATTCGTGTGAAGAGGTTCGGAGAAATTCTGTTTCCAAGTCTCAGTTTTGGGGACCATATTTCAGGGTTTTTCTTTTGGAAGTAAAGAGGGAAGAAAAGAGGAAGAGAAGGAAGGACAACTAATATAAAGCAACATTTGTTCTGCAGATTGCACAAGGGGATTGTCCACATCTTCTGTTTTATGGCCCCACTGGAGCTGGCAAGAAGACGCTCATCATGGCATTGCTCCGGGAGATGTATGGAGTCAGTGCTGAAAAGGTTTCTTTCTGTTCCTCTTGGACTCTTTGACCCTTCTCACAGAGACATGCAATGCACCGTAGGTTTTGAGGGAAAACCTTTTGCTACAGGTTGTATATCTATGAGTATTTGTGTAGCTTCTGCTGCAACTTGATCAATTCTGTGGTTGAGTGTGACAGTTTTAAAACCCTAAACCTAAACCCCTCTGTGGTCAAGATGACAAAAATTGTTACAGCATTCCAGTTATGGACTTGCAAGTGTGTTATTCTATATGCAATATCAGACTTCATGAACACAAGTTGTATGGATTGCTGTGGGATGTTTGGATTTCTCAGCATTCCATTGAAAGTGGTCCACTGGGAGGAATTCAAATATCACTATTTGCCTACAGTGTGACAGAATCCTGTTCTCCTTGCTGGGTTTGCAGGTCAAAGTGGAGAACAAGCCCTGGAAAGTAGAGGTACACCATCTCAACCTTATGTGGACCGTAATTTCCCTATGTTTAAAGTGGACTTTTAGACTTTGCATTGAATGGCCAATCTCTAGGTTAAATTTAGAAAAATGAGAGGGAGATCAACACTTCACAAGAAAGCTTTTGGCTGCAGGTTGGTGCTCGCAAGATTGAATTGGAGCTGACAACAGTTTCTAGCAACCACCATGTTGAGCTTAATCCTAGTGATGCAGGCTTCCAGGACCGATATGTGGTGCAATTGATTATCAAAGAGATGGCTAAGAATCGACCTCTTGATGTTGTTGGCAACAAAGGTTTCAAAGGTAAGATCTTCCCCATACAGCAGGAATAAGACCCCAAACAAGATTGAAAATGGAGGATGGGTCCTGAGTTTACATCTGATGTGCTGTTTGTGTTTTGTTTTTGTCATTGACTCCAGTGCTGGTTCTGAATGAGGTGGATAAGTTGTCAAAAGATGCACAACACTCTCTGCGCCGGACAATGGAGAAATATAGTGCTGCATGTCGCCTGGTCCTGTGTTGTAATAGTGCCTCAAAGGTTATAGAAGCTGTGCGGTCACGATGCCTCAACATCAGAATCAATGCCCCCTCCAGAGATGAGGTGGGCATGCATGCTCATTGAAAGCATTTGGGTGATGTGGTTATGTGAGTTTGGAATCAGTTTTCAGATTCTGTTCAGTGGTTGTGCTTGAGCTATCAACATAGTCAGCTATGGTTAGTGATTTGGCAGATTCTTGATGTGCTGCTCTTCATAGCAAAGAAGGAAAGCCTGGTACTTCCTCCTGAGCTGGCTGGCCGCATAGTTCTTCAATCCAATCGCAACCTCCGCCGAGCCATCTTATGCCTAGAGGCCTGCAGAGTCCAACAGTGTGTCTCTTCTTCCTCCCTGTCTCCCATTTTAAAGTTAGGGTTTTTGTTCTCATTGCAAGTATCTGAATAAACAGCACTCTATAGTTGTGCCACTACTCATGGTGCATTGAAGATCATCATTCTTTAACAGATTGTGTTTACTCGGAAGGCTGTTATGTTAAACCCACCTATTGGTTTTTCAGGCACACACTGGCAGAATTTTTAAACTTTGTGACTTCATTTTCAGGTACCCTTTCACAAAAGACCAAGTGGTACAAACAACAGATTGGGAGCAGTTTATTACAGAAATATCCAATGACATCCTCAATGAACAAAGTCCCAAGCGGTAACTTCCTAACTGGTCTCAAATTTGCTTGTCTGGTAATCATCAAAAGAGCAGGGAACCACTGTGCTTGCTCAAGTGATCTTCTTGGAGAGCTGGTTATGCATTGCACTTACTAGTTTGGGCAGGACACTGTTTTGAAACTCACAGCTAAGAAGTGAGGGGCCAAAGAGAGAGAGTTCAAGAGAACTTGAATGTTTTGTTGGCACAGAGTGGTTTTTGACATATGCAATCAGCTGTTCCCTCATGTTCAGGTTATTTTTGGTGAGAGGGAAGCTATATGAACTTCTTACGAACTGTATTCCTCCTGAACTCATCCTCAAGGTTAGTATTGAACAGTACTAAACTCCTCATTCCAAGTACATTGTATAGTTTTTTCACTTTGAGATTTATGCCCTGCAGGTTCCAGTCCACTAATTTGGTCTGCAACAAATAAAGTTCGATGAGAATCTTGTCCTATCTCCTTGTTTTGGTGTCTGCTTGACTTGCCTAACATAGATCTAAACAAGGTTGACTTACATCATTTGAGTACAGAGATTGCTGCAGGAGCTTATGAAAAAGCTGGATTCAGAACTCAAGCATGAAGTTTGCCATTGGGCTGCCTTTTATGTAAGCCAAGCTCCTCAGAGGAGTCATTCAGTACTCTTGTCTTGGAAAGGCAAAGGCAAAGTTTGTTGTCAAAGTCAACAAACCTCATGGGATGCAGCCATCTCCTGACTTCTTTGACTTCTCTCTACTTAGCATGCCCTACCTTGTTATAATATATCCAGTAGGTGACAACAAAATTTACTATCTTTGTTGTTGTTTCACTATCCCTACACAATCTTGTTTCAGTACCTGTGACCCAGTATACTTTGTCAAAATGAAAGCATCTCATTGGTCTGTTTAAGAGTGAATGTTTTGTGACAGAATCCTTAGTTCTCCCTGTGACATTTGTGCTGGTGGTGTTTGCAAACAGGAACATCGACTGCAATTGGGACAAAAGGCTATATTCCACCTTGAAGGTATGTACATGCTTGCCATTGAGTGATAACCACACATCATTTACTTTTGTGTACATAGGCAAAACCAAGATGACATTTCTATGGATTTCATAGACTAACACATGGGCAAAGTTTTTAGCTCATAACACACATCTAGGAGTGTAGTGGTTCTTCTGCCCAGTGCACCTAAAATTTAACACCCTGTAGCTGGGCACAGCTGTTGTTGGTTTCTGCTGATAATATGGCAGTTGGTATTACCCTGTTTTGAAATAATGATTCCCTGCTTAAAAGACAGCAACCTTTCTCCTGAGAGCCATGAATGATGACATAAATCATAATGAGCAAAATTCTGAGATAAGATGCACTGTCTGCCCCACACCTTGATTTAGGCACAATTTTTGGACAAGTTGTTGGATGCCAAAGAATTACAAGCTATCTCAAATGTTTAGCATGCAAAGAATCTTTGGGAAGATTTTGGGTGTTAGCTCCTTATATCTTGCTCGTCTGCCTGCAGCATTTGTGGCCAAGTTCATGAGCATCTACAAAAAGTTTTTGATTGCGACTTTTGGGTGAGGCAGTATTTGGTTCTACACCAAAAACTCCCTCTGCTGCGCACAATTTCACTGCATAACTTAATCCTCCTTATCACAGTTGGCATGCAACTATAACCTGGGAGATAAGGGGCACATCCAAAGAAGCTTGTGATGTGAACATTATTTTGATACTGAGTGCTTTTCAGATGCAAAGTCAGGGTGGTGCTGGTTGTGGTGCTTTAGAAAGATGCAGTAGTGTTCCAGCATCTGGACAGTTAATCAGGGCTTCTATGGTAACTAGAAAAGCATCTCATAAATTTTAAGTAAGCAACTAAAGCATCAAGCAATTGATCTCTGACCTGTGATGGACAAGTAAAGACTGCAAACATACAGGAAAGCATCTTTCTCAACAGGTTTTCTAGTATGAATTTGGATTCTTATTTGCACATGCTTTTTATATTCTGACTGTTGTAACCAGTGATGTTACATGTTGTGACCACAGTGCTAGGGGATTGTTACAGTATCTATAAGTTGTCTTTACATGTGGAATCGTGTGGGAAGTTTTTGAACATTAGGTGAATCTCAAACTGATTTGGAAGGATATGACTTCCTGTTGCCATCAAGTTCATATCCCTTTGGAAGCTGCCCATCATCAGGTATCAATCACAGTGCTTATCACTTTGTTTTGTTGTGAACTAGAACAGTAAATCTCCCTCTCAAGTTTATGTATTCAAGAAGTTGTCCCTTAAACCCCCTTATTACAGACTGACTACAAGCCGCTGCTAACCATGGTGCTGGATAACAGCCCTGTTAACCCTCTTAGCAGAGGCTGGCAGTCATGAATATGGGGGCTTGTCTCATGTTTCATGGCATGCCAAAAATTCACTTATGAAATTATGTAATTACACGTCACCACAAAAAATATAGACATACTAGTGAAGGGGAAGATCTGGTAGTAGGCCTTACCTTGGGTCTTTGAGTCCACTGGCGATTAATGACTGACATGCAAATCCATCAGAAATCATGAGACATTTGGTACATTTTAAACAAAATCATGAGATACTTTGTAATAATTTTCATTTAGCAAATTGTTGAAATTAAACATGTTCAGCGTGCAGCTTTTTATCCCTATTTTCTTCTTTCAAATTTTTTTTTTTGTAAATGAATACCTTTGAAAGTGTGAATTAGATTCAAGGGTTTAAAGTATTATGACTATAAATCCTAACTCAATGTTAGTTTCTAATTATCATGTGTGAATGTTGTAATAATGTTTACATATTGATAACTTGCAATGGGAGAAATTGTGATATTGTGATTTGTTGCATTTTATTGATGTTAGGTGATGTTAGTTCCAAGTCGTAAACATCAAATGTGGTCATGCCTTGTAGTCTTCAATTGTTTGCAATGTCAAATATTTATATGTTGATGTATTAATATGGATATCGTCTTTCATTTCAAACAAAGCATATGTTTTGTTTGTTTTTAATTTCATGTAATTAAGCAAATTTTATTTGTATTCTTTTTTCATTTGGGTGTGATGGCAAATAAAGAAGCTCATTTTAGTTTGATTTCTATATACAATTCTTCATATATAGTTTTTTTTTAGTTAAATCATGTAAATATCTTGGTGTTCGGATGGATGTATGGTGTTTTAAAATTTTGAATAAAGTATTTTTATGACTGATTTATCATGAGGTAATACATGTATAATGGATTGAGTTCCATCAATGTTGATAGGGACATTTATTATGCCGCCATTTTAACTCATATTGTTCAATTATATGTAATACTATAGTTGAAGGTCAACTTCCACATTGATAATACTATTTATTTATTTGTTTGTTTTTAAATTGGAGAAACAATTCATGATCTAGTATGATATTGTTATATGAGGAATGAAATTATCCAAATTGTAGCCTATAATAATTATGATGGTTTTCCACACCTCAAATTCATTTTTTCACAAAAAAACATTTCATTATTTTAAGGATTATTTAATGACAAAACTAACCTTAGGATAAAATATATTCATTTGTGCAAATGTTGAACATAGTGAAATTAATCTATTCAAGTGTGATGAAACAATGAATAGAGTGGATGATTGAGTTCCTTGGACTTTGTATTGGTATGAGGGTTATTATGTTTATTAATCATTGAAAAACACACATCACACACACAAAAGAAATTTTAGAAAAACATTGTGTCAATTTTTAAAAGATCATACTTTTGTTCCAAAATGAATTTTAAACACAATTATTTGTTTATAAAACAAACGTTCTTGCACAATGTGAACATGGATGTATAGGTACATCTAACTTTTTTTCAATAATGTATAAAATATAAGGATGTTGGCGTCTTCTAAAAAATTAAGCAAGGTATAGTTTTCCAAGTTTGATTCTTAAATATCATGAGATTTTTTCAAAGTTTATTTAATATAAATAGTGTGGCTTTTGCTATTGAACACATATTGAAGTATTAAATGCATTGGACAAATGGTACATCTTCTTTTAGCTTGTGTTTCGAACTCAAATTTCATTAAAATCTTAATATTTGATTTCTTATGGAATTTTCAATGACATAAACTACTCAAAACTCAATATCTATTGCACCTTATGTTTAAAAGTAATGAAATCAACTCCATTGAAACTCTTCTCGTGGAAGGCTTTCAAAAAATATCAAAATCTTGCCTTGGTTCCCTAAAAGTTTTAGTTTGATTTTGGTGAAGTTTCATTGAGAAAATAATTCAATATTAAATTATTCTTGCATTATAAGTCTAGACATTATGGAACCACCTCAATGCAACCCTATGCATTGAGCCCTTTATAATCGTACTAAGAACACAAGGCGATATTGTGATTTCAATGTGACAAAAAAAATCAAACAAAACAAACAAACAAACAAACAACCTTCCAATAGAATGTGTATTTATGCTTTAAAAGTTAGGTGTTAAATATGTGAAAAAAAAAATTTAATTCTTTTTTTTGTTACATAAGATAAAATCTTATCACTTTCACACATGGATTATAAAATGTGTCAATCATAAGGAGAACATGAATTTATTTTTGTGAAAATGTATTTATGTTAAAATGATTCTGAACATTAATATTTGAATTAGTTTGAAGCACTTGATTAAGGTGGTGATTTCAATTTGTACATAATAGCCATTTGTGCATTAGTCCAATTTGATTTTAACAATTGTATATGTTTAATTTATATTTGAAATTTTGTTAAACCTAACAAAGGGTTCATGAATATGAAGCTAGTTCTTTGAGCATAGAGTTAAATAAACTTTTAGGATTGGAAAGTTAAACTTGAAATTACTTGGAAAGGATTTGAAACACTGTAAAGTTCAATTTGAAATTAAAACTTGACTTGGATGGATTTGAAAATATCCAATAAAACTTGAAAGGCTCAAAACCTGTGAAATCAAATTTGTATGAAGCTATGCATGTTTTTAACACTGAATCAAAGGACTTGCATCCATGTTGATAAAATGGTCCACTATGATACACATATGGTGTATATACCCAATATTTATAATACAACTGTATGTAAGATATAATATGTACAAGTAAAGAGAAACCACATTTAGTATTCATAATGCCAAAACTCAAGTTTAAAAGGTCCTAAAGGCTTGCAATGAATAAAAACCATTAATTCATTTTCATCTAAGTTTATTATCAATTTGAAGAATGTCAAAAAATAATTTGATTAAAATTATTTATTGAAACTAAAGTGGTAAGTGGTAGTTGATGCAACACAAGTAAAATAATATTAGGAACATTGTGATTATTAACTTATGTTGAAAAAGTGGTAGGCTTGATGGATGAAGTGTCAAATATAAATTACCTTACAAACATATGGTAAAAAGGATTCAAATTTTATGATTTATAGAATAATCAAGAAATTGTTCCTCCTTCATATGACTTATTATTTTCATCACTGACATGGGATGAATATTGACATTGTGATAAACTAGTCAATATATATATATATATATATATATAATGTGTGTGTGTGTGTGTGTGTGTGTGTGTGATAGAGAGAGAACAAAACCATAACCAAACCAAATTTTTGGACCTTTTAAATTGATTCCCATTCCTTGAAATATGAATTCCCAATAGACAATAAATTAACATTTACTCAACTCGTGTTGCAAACTTTTTTGAAAAAAGGTGGAAAAGGATTTGCAATTGGTACTTATTTACCCACAACCTACATAGTAATTTTCTGAAATGATGAAATAACTACCATACGCAAAAGAAAAATAAAATATTAAAATTATTGTTCGTGTGGGTGAACCAATGATATTGTTGATAAGATTATGTAAATTCAACAAATATATCCTTTCTTTATTATTAGTTATTGTTGTCATGATTATGTGAACCTTGGTTCACAATTAGTAATTCTCATGGCTAGTAATTTAGTGCTTAGCTTGATTAGACACTAATTATTATTATTTGAAATTTCTGAAATTTATAATAAATGTTTACATCTCATTCCAAAATTTTGGAAAATGGCATAGTGAAGTGCTAAACTTTGGACCACAATCCTTTGCATTTTTTGAAGGCACCAAATGTTGATCTAATAAATTCTTGGAATGGTTCAGTTTACAAAGTCTTGGTTGAAAATCCTTTTCTTTGTCTTGATTGCCATTATTTTGGTTTAATGGACCAATCTCACCTTCATGCTTTGTATACAAGTACTCGTAGTTAGGGGAACATGCAATATTTTTGCTTTGATGAATAAGAATGAGAACCTTAATATGTGACAATGGTGTTGATATGTTATTATTCCAATCATGTGGGAGCTATAAAGTTTTTTTTGTTTAGGGTTATTTTTTGCGATAATAAAAATGCATCAAATGGGAGCTTGATGAGAGTGGTGAAGTTTTTAAATGTCCATATTCCTTTTCACATTTGGAGTTTTAATTGCCATAAGGTTTTCTAACAAATACATTATTGACATTAACTTGAATATCTTTTTTTAAATAGTTTTTTTCCATTTAGAACCTCTACCTCATCAAATTACTTTTGCATGCTACTAGCTTGAAACTTTAGTGAAAATTGATATAAAACAACTTGATTTATCATTAAGTGCACTGCAATTTTGAATCACTTTTTAAAAACAATGCAATTATTGAATGGAAAAGCTACATATAACAATTACAAAATATGCTTGAACATGTAAATAAAAAAAGTAAAATCCAAACATTGACAAGAGCCAATCACTAGAATGAAAAGAGAGAAAGCATAAGAATAATAATAATACCATGTTGCAAAGCCAATATGGGTATACACACCTTTATCGTCATTGATTAAACATGGATGTTCAAGAAAGAAAATTGTTAAGTTGTTAAATATTATTAGTTTTTATTATCAAATGTAAGTGCAAAAATAATGATTGTGCACTTTGTTGTTGAACTAGCATGGGTACAAAAATAATCACAATGTCTTTGGGAAAAATTATATCACATGAAAGATTGCAACAAAATCTTGTTTAGATCTACTAAATTCATGGGAACATTGTCTCAAATGCCACAATGCCATGGTCTTCTTTTGACAATCTATCTCCTTGGCTAAAATTTGTTGATAATGGTTAAACTTGCCATTAATATCCAAGACAAGAGAACTAGTTGTAATTAACCATTGACGAGATTTATGAAATTAGAATCCTAAATTTGTATGATGTGTGTGTGTTCCTACTAAGACATGGGGACAAAAGGAAGATTAAAACAGACAATAACCATAAAGGTAGTGATAGAATGCACTTCAATTACATCCAACACAACACATTTTCATATCCTTTTGTTAATTTATGAACATTATTTGTTTTAGTAAAATATATAATCCAAGTTTCATTTCCTTCACATCTTTTCACAAATCAATGTGATTGATTGATTATGATAGTGGTAAACCTTTTATAATTTAGTACATTTCAATTCACGTAAGCAAATTAAGTTGTGTTTGTTTTGAATTTTTGTCAAAAGTTTCATAACTACTCAAGATTCTTCCTTCAAAAGCTATATCTTTGGTGTTTTTAACTAAATCAAAATTTAAATATTTGCATTATTCTTGTTTGAAGATATTAATCAACAAATAATATAAATAATCTGAATCCTAAATGATAAGCTTAAACATATAATCCTCAACTTTTTCAAAATAAATGATAAATAAATAAAAAGTTCTAAACATTGTTCCTAGCATTCTGAAATAAAATGCATGTCATTGATGAAAAGGGAAAAAAATTGGTTTGTTAATATGAAAGTAGAAAACATATGATAGTGGTTTAAAAGTGTCTAAAATAATTGAACAATGAAGTCAATAAAAGAAAATGAGAAAGGTAAAACTCATTTAAAAAACTATAATGTTTAGAATTCAACTTGGAAATTTGTTTAATTCAATTTTTGAGCCTAAGGTTTCTTTGATTTACTAAATTTAACACACATTATTAGTCTCAAATACTTTGATCTCGTCACAAACACCTTATAGTGCAATCATTGCACTTTATCATCGAGGGAATTGATTACTAATTATGAACTTCAATATTAATGGAATTGCTACATTTCTTATTTGTCACCAAATTCCAAGATATAGGACGCAAACATGGTCATGTAGTAATATGGTTAAATTCCTACCAACCTATAGAATAAATTTAAATAAATATATTGAAAATATTTGCAAATATATATGTCATGTAACAATTTACAAGATCCACATTTGTTACTTTGTGAGATGTCTTAAAACAATATGTCAACTTGTTGGTCATTTTCAAGTGAGATGTCGCAATAAAACGAAATGTTGATGAAGAATGGGATTGATAGACGCAATGATAAGTTTTCCAAAAATACTTCTTGATGGACAAAATAACAATTTTCAAAAAATTGTTTATGATTTGTTGGTTAATGTCAATCTAGATGGTTGGTGAGTTGGCAAATAAAGTGATAAAATTTGTTTAAAAACTTGATTAAAAAATTTCTAAGGGATAGATGTTGAGAATTCAAATTCAACTAGATAATTTCTATTAGTTATTGTTAGTATGAAGTATCTAACAAAACATGATGGTTACTTTCACTATTTTTTATTTTAGTTTGATTTATTTTTGGTTTTAGGTTCTTGGATAAGGTTCTCGATATTTTGGGGTCTTGGTGCCTCTTTTTTAATTATTGCAAGTTGTGATTTTTTGAATTGTAGGTTTCATTAACGTGATCATCTTTGTTTGATATGTTTAGTTTTCTTACAATAAAATTCTTTGCATTTTGGTGCTTGAATAATCTCCTTTTTCTCAACATTGGAACACCTTGGGACATCCCTAAGCTAAAGGACCATCCTTTTTGCAATTCTACTTTCTCCCTTATCCCATCTCGATTGATTTAAAACTTTTACATGTTTAATATGAAAGTGTGAAATAAACCATAAGATGTGCATGAGTCTAAGATTAACCTGTTCAACTTGTAATGGATAATTTATCACAATTCATATTATGGTCATTTGAAAGAAATGTTGAGATCATACAAGGGCCAACAAATGGGTAGGTTCATCAACTGCATCACCCATGAAACTAATGATGACATGATTAAACACTAATACCATGTAAAATCAACTTGATGGCTTTTTTGGATTGAAAAGAAACAAAAGGATATATGGATTCACATGTTAAATTGTTTATTTGGCAATAAACAAATCTCTAAATTTAAAGATTCCAAGACAAGAATTGTGTCTGTGGGAGTTTAAGTGTATCATAAAACAACTCCCCATGGTATTATATATAGTAAATTTGAGGTTTTTATTTTGGTAGCCTTGAATTTCTATCAAAGGTGCAAATTTGCTTGAGTGTGTACCATTTTGGTAAAATGGGCCATCAAAGAAGAACCGATAAAAAAATGGAAAATATGTTGTTTTCAAAAAAGAAATTTCTTGACTAGATCACATTTGTATCCTTTGCTTCTGAATCCACGACGTCAGAAGAAGTCATGGAAAAAGGAAATTTTAATCAAGGTTATGCCAATTATTTATCTTGTGGGTTGGGCAAAAGGCACAGGGGGTATCAATTTCTAGTATCCTATGACCATCATAATTTCAAAACATTAACTATGCAAAACATGTGCATGTAAGTGAAGATATATGTGAAAAATCAAGGAACCAAAGAATTCATGGTTAGGAGATAGTCTAGATCTTGCTTATTCTCACCACATTTGTTTGCATACCAATTTCATATGCGGAAATAGCAAAGAAAACTATATGCTTCATGTCTTGGTCACTGTTCAAGCAAGAGTTCATGGTATACCTATTTGTCTTCAAAATTGACTCAAGTGTGGTTACACTTGAGCAATTGGGCAAGTCATTGGAATGTGCAATGACATTGCTGAGAGAAGAGCAGCTTGTGATCTGAAAGCATTTCATTCTAAAATGCCAAAAAAAAATTGTGAGCTCAGTTCTTGCAAATGGAGCCTTTTGTTATCATCAAAGGGTTGTGTCTAGTGTCTCTACCTATTGATGGTCTTCAACTCATGGCCAGCTGATACGATGTGTTGGGCATGCTGCAAGTTGTGGGCTTTCTGAGAATTGGACTTCCCACTTTGCTTGCTTCATCTCCACATTCACTGCTTCCTTTGCAGCCCCATGTTTCTTGCCAGATACGCCGCAGCAACATATTGTCCACCAGTTAGTCCTTCGGTCATTAACTGTTGTATGTATGCTTAGATTGGATCCACAACCTCTCAGAAATTGTTTTCAAGAGTGCAATTGGAGTCGAAAATTTGTGCTGCCATCAGTTGTTAGATTGCAGTGGGTTTTAACTGATCTGCCTCTGCTAACAGAGAGCCATAATATGTTGAGGAAAGCTGTTGATTCCATCCAAACTATCATGCTGCCAAACTCATGAGTGCATCTCATGGGGGGTATCACGACTATAATCTTGAGGAAATTTTGCACACAGAATTGGTTTTGTGGTGTTGAATAGAATGCTACATCAAATTCAATGATCAAAGGGATATTCGTTGAGCTTCTTTCTGGAGTGCAGGGTGAGCCTACAGAATGGAATGGGCAGTTGGGACAAAGAAATTTCAAAAACATAGCTTCTTCAAATAGAGAGCCAAAATGAGGAGATGGGCTTTAGATAAGATGCTCTGATTCTGTTTACGCATTGGATTCACTCTTGAAATCTGAAAGAAGACAAAACATTATGAATACAATCAATCCATGGGAGACTCAAGCATGATAATTATTAGTACATGGAGAACTTGGCATATGTAATGAGATGAAGCCAGAACAGAAAACAATTGTCAATATTTCTCCCAACTTTTGTAGTCAGAAATGGGGAGTTTTCTACACTGCACTAGAGCAACATATCTAGCACACTCTTGCCTGATTGATGATTATGTAAGGTTTGCAGCTAGATTATGTAAGGTTTTTTTTCAATATAAAGTTTTTGTGTGAATTGAAGACTTTGAGTTTAGAACATTTTAACAATTGCATTGTATTTGGGTGATATCAATATTTATTGCATCTAAATTTAATGTTGATTTTTTTCATCCCTCCATCTACCCATAAATTGTAAATATATTGAACATATACATGTGCACACGTGGGTCAATCATTGTGGTTAAATCAATTTATACCGATCAATGTGTCGTCAATAAATACAATCAATCAAATAATAGGAATTGTTCTATATTTTTCAATGTTATTCTTCACTTAGTGAACAAATTTATGCAAAATGCTAATGAAATTGATCTTTACTTTAGCTTGATGTAATAAATAATCATCCAAATTTGACATATAAATCATTTTTGGAGATGTTCTTAATTGTTACAACAAAATGTGATTTTTCTTGCAATAGCATGCCTTTGGCTCTAGACACATGCGAGGTAAAATTATGTGATTTCATCCATTTCAACCTAAGATATATGTGATAACTTACATATATCAAAAAATTGACATTAGTGAGATGAAACTACATAGTTTATCTCACATACTTATCATTAAGCCAAGGATTAGTGTTGTAGGGAAAAATAAATGAATTCCATGTTTTTTTGTTTTAGTGAATGGCTTCAAAATGGCCCCCACCCACTAGACAAACTTTCGAGATAAGAATCCATCCAAGCCAAGTTTGGGATTAAAGGGAGATACTAAACACGACAACTTGGAACTACACACCAACTATTTATTAATTAAGTCTCTCCGACTCCAGGAGACAAAACTCTTTGATCATGTACACCCAAAAATAGAGCAAGAACACGATGAAAACATTCCCTAAAATAATACAATTTTTTGAAAGGTGAGCTTGATTGTTACACAATTGATTAGCAAGAATGGAGGGAGGAATATGTTTGTGTGTGTGTGAGAGAGAGAGAGAGAGAGTTGTCTTCTATCCTATCTACAAGGAACAAATTGTTGGCCTCATCTTGGATCCCATGCCACACGGCACTCTCTTGAAAACTCTACTTTCCAACTCTTCCAGATAAACTTTAACTTGCTTATCCACAATACTCTCTTTCCACATCACCCAATTGCTTCTAGTGCATCTAGTGCTAGAGTAAAAATGTGAGTGTAGCTCAATGCTATTTTTGTTTTAAAGAATTTTTGTTTGTAGCCAAAATGGCTATCATTCCAAAGGAAGATGTAGGAAAAAATGGCAATCATCCCTACAAACATTTAGCCAACTTTTTAAATAAATCGAGTATAAATTTTTTAAAAACTAATCATCCTACTATATTTTGGCTACACTCTAAAAGCCAAGTAAAGAAATCCGAAAATCTTTTCTATTTTATTATTTTCTCACTTTTGACAATTGAAAACCTCCAAAATCACTTCATTGTTGAATTTTTTGAATTTAATTATTTTTGGGTAGAATTCAGCTCCCAAAAAAAGAAAAAAAGCCTCATGCAACTACATGGTAAGTAACTAAGTTAACTACCCGATGTTGGAGTAGCCTTTGCAAGTTACAACAATAACTCACTAGTGGACCCATGTTTCTAAAAGCAAAACCTTCTTCTAGGGTTGAAACAAAATAGATGAAGCGATGATAACTATGGGTATAACTAGAGTGGACCCCATCTTTCTAGAACAAAGCAAACTCATTGCATAATGGCTTTATCCCCTATGTGCAAGTTCAAACCATTAAAACAAGGAATGTTCCAAGAGGTTTTTATGAAAAGAAAGGAACTCTCAAAATCTTTCTTTTTTCTCTCCTTTTGTGAACAAATCCTCAAAATGTGGGTCCAAATGAAAATTGCATCATTCCCTAGACTCTCTCTCTCTCTAGTCTCTCTCCATTAAAGGAGAGCTAATAAGCAACTTTCATGGCTTGAAACCCAATATTTGTGTGTGGGGCCATCCATGGGTATAAACTATAAACCTAGGAACACTTCATGTGCTTGCAATCCCAATAGATGAGACCAAATTATAGGTCCTCAAAAATTTGGGGAAGGGTTTTGTAATTGGGAATTTCCCCCTTTGGGGGGGGGGGGGGGGGGGGGTGTCTACCTATTTTTTGTCCATCCCACTTCCAGGGAACTTGACTAAGTAGTTAGCTCCCATACTTGATTTAGGCTTCCCATTGGGATTTTTATTAAAAAAGATTAGGGTTTATGCTATGAAGTGATTGACTACTTGGAATGGTGGTGGTGGTGGTGGTGAGCCTTGGCCAGTGAACGAGCACCTACACTTAGTGTTTTTTTTCCTTGGTGAAAATTTACCATTTTTTGACAAAGAAATTTGCCAAGAGAAAAATTTCTAGTGTAAATTTGACTAATTTTTTGTTTTATTTTTATGTTTTTTTCAATTTTTTTAATTTAAAAAATGAGGGGGAAAAAACCCCCATTGCCTTCATTGATGCCTTGGTAAAAAACTAAAAAAAATTTAAATTTAAATTACTTTTAAATATTATAAATATCCCATGCTTAGACTACATGCCCCTCTCTTTTGACGACCATTTTGGGGGATTCAACTTCCCCCAATCACATGTCGGTTGGATGCTACTATTTATTTCTTGGTGCCTCCACTCGCCCTTGTACTTCTTGGGTCTGAATATGTTGTGAAGGGGGGTTGCTACCTCCTCAACCTTTGGGGTTCCTCCCCTTAGACATACACCAATTCTCTACTTTGGGTAGAGTGGTAATGCACGGTCAAGTTCAAAGGACACTACTCCACAAGCAAAGTGCTCAAATGGATGGTTTTGGATGTCTACTATGGAGGTGAGTTTCTCGACACTCTTGGAATGCCATAGGATGGATCACAAGACTAGGGAATGGCATCCTAAACACACTACGATTGAAGAGTGTTTATTTATTTATTAAGGAATGGTATATATCATAATGAAATCTGTATGGTATGCGACAACGGCCGTTTAGTTAGTTGGAAGTTCATCTCTCTTTGTTACTTATGAGTTTTATGAGTTATAATTGTTAAAAGGGGTTGCTTTCCCACTCTCAAGCTTGAGGGTTGTCCTCCTATACATAGGAGGGTCTTGAGACAATAGATCAGACGAAAACTCAAAACCAACCAACATTGGTGGAAATCAATCATGTATGAATTTTTTTATTTTTATTTTGTGTAGTATGGAATGGGCCACCCACAAACAAGTCAATATCCATTAAGGCGGTGAGATGCTGTTCTATCAGGTTTATTATAAATTATTATTATAAAAAAGCCAAAAAGAAGGGCATTTCAATGGATTTTCCTTTGTTACCCAACAAAAATAAATAATAATAATAATATTATTATTATTATTATTATTATTATTATTTGTTATTATTATTATTATTATTATTATTAAATAAAATTAAGATAATGGGTATCTATCCATTGACCATTTGCTACTAGAAAAATTGGGTTCCTTCCATGGAAGTTTATGTGTTTCCTTTGCGGGGAGTTACTTGGTTTCCGTCAACTATAACTACAGCCATTTTACAGCTGTTTCGGAACCACCGTGCATCATCGTCGATGAGTAAAGAAAAAATCGATAGGCTGCGGATGTCTGTAGGATGAATGTCAACCCCGTGAAGCTATTAGAAGCTGCCGTCCATCTTGACTACCGTAAGGTTCTTTCTTTCTTTCAATGTCAACCCCAAGAACCCGCTAGAAAGATGCCGTCCATTCTGACCTCAAGTTGTGCTTCCGAGTACAATTTGAATGTCAACCCGATCGAGAATCGACCAAAAAAAAGCAGCTTTTTTTTAATAAATTGTTAGATTTGATATGTACTTTGGGATTTTATTGTGTAGCCAAAAATGATTATTAGAGATTTTCTTAAACTTTATATCTGGTTTATATAGCCAGATTTGGCTAAATCTTCCTCACGATGATCACCACTTTTTGTACTATCTTTACTATGGATGATGATTTTGTCACTTTGGCTACGAACAAAAAAATTCCTTTGAAAAAAAACACTCACTAGAAGATGGTAATTTCAATGTCAACCCAAGAATACACTAGAAGATGACATCCATCCTGACCTTCAGTTGCTTACGACAATGCACCGCCCATAACATTAAAAAAATGGTTCCCACAATTCCTAACCATTAGTTACGTACACATTTCAATCGAGCTCTCCAAGGGAAGGGAAGGGAAAGCACCTGTTCCACGCAGCCTAGAGCATTTTCCAAGGATTTTTGTCTTTATCGGGTCTAATGGTACCTTCAAAGGAGGGCACAATGGGAAGGTTCCCTAATGAAAAGAATTATGAAAAGAACTTTAGGGATAACTCTAAATACTAGAGTTTTCCTCAAAGTCACCCCATCTTCAGGCCTCCTTTCACTCCCCCCTTGGTCCCCTCTTTGAGTGAGGTCCACAAAGTAATGAAATTTTACTAAATCTCTGTATGAAATGCTGAAACTCAGCATTTAATGCACAACGTTCCCTTGTTAAGTGTTAAGCCCTAAGGTGGGGGAGTGGGGACCAGTGTTATTAGTATGGTACAAGGTTGGTACTGCCTTATGTCATACCATATTGATACTGTCCTTGATACCAATGCTGATACCCATGTAGACCCACATACCAGATCAGTGCTCGTAGTTGTGCTGACTATTTTTTGAGGTTGCAATGCTTTTCACCTTGCAAAATTGTCCTATGCAAAGACCCAAAAATATTAGAGTCCTTTGAAAAAAAGGCTTAACTCCAAAAATGAAACTTGTAACATGAAGGGCTGAATTAAAGGCTTGTACACTCACTTACAATAGTTATATATTTGTATATAGTTGGTTGTAAGAGTGTTGGTGGGCTATGGTAGCCTGAGTAAGCCTTTGGGGTGCAATGGTGAAACTTTGCACATTTTTTTAACCTTACTTCAGATTTGGGTTAGAAAAAGTGTTTTTTTCGTTAAAATTCTATGTTAGAAAGCCACTATTTTTATCAATATTGGAGGGAGTTTGTTGGTTGCATCTACACATGAGGATCATCGGATGTTGACAATTGAGCTTGAATGATCAAGTGCTGCATCAAATCGACCATTGCTCACCACCATTCACACCCTTTTCGACCCAAAGCATTTGTCCATTGTCATTAGTGTTGCCTCTAACAACGTGCTCCTCACCATGCCCATTCGTCAAGGTTTCACTATACATGGCCGCCATTTATGAAGTTTAATGTTTGTATGTGCATTGTGAGCTTTGAAGCAACAAGCTTCAAGCCTTCTAGTTTCAACATGCAAAAATACACATGTTGCAACTTGCACAATGCCATATTTTGTGATTTTGTTTTTAAGAGTTTCAAGTTGTGAAGATTGTGTGAGATCGACGTTTAAGGTGCACAAGTTCTCATTATGGACATTGGATAGTGATTGTGAATGTTGGTGGGTTTATATGCACCATGAATAGTGAGTGTGAATGTTGAGAAGGAATAAAACAAGCTGCAAAAGCCCATGGGTTCACAACTCCATTGTCATCAAGTTGAAAACATGCATTCCCAAGTATGTGTTTTTTGAAACTTGTTTAAAACCTTGGCATTGCAAGTTGCAACCCTTGTCTTTGCTTTGTATGAATGCAATGGATGCTCATTGATTTAATTAAACCCTTTATAATTTAGAATTGTGTTTTGTGGCATTTTGATTGCATTTTGTTGTGCAAAGTGCACAAATCAAGTTTATGTTTACACTTGAATGAACTATAGGAGGTTGCAACTTTGCTAGTAATTTTGGGAGGGAAGTTCTTGGAAAGGTTCAAACTCTCAAAACTTCAAAAATTGTGCCTTTCGTTTTGTGTTGTCATAGCTCAATTGGAATTGTCACCAAACTTTCAATTCTAACATTTATTTTCAAAAGGTTTTTGTGAATGTCTTTGAACCTTTTATTACTATATCTACCACTACAAGGCCAATTCATGCTTCAAGTTTTGGTACTGCAAGTGTAGGGGAAGAATTTGATGTGCACATGAAAGTTCAATTACCTTTTGAAATTGTCATGGATTTTGGTCCAAGTCATAAAAGGAAAAAGGTTGTCATAGGTCCTAGTCCAATTCTTTCAAAATCCAAGAAACCTATGAAAGTTAAATGGGAATTCAACTGCATTTTCTAAGATGTTTCGATTGTTAAATTTTCATGGGTTGATGCAATTTGTTAAGGGCCAATGGGAAGATGACAATTTTTAGGTGTAAAATTTGCAACAACATAAAAATTCAGGAAAAGCTCATGGTTTCAAAACTTGATAGCCTCTAAAAGTATGTTGGGTGTCACAAGGCCATTATTGTTAGTGGGTAGCTATTAAGGAAAATACATATTGTTTATGGTCCAACATGGCAAAAATGAAAGGCAATGTGCCTCCATGCATGGTAAATTTTATGTTCTTGACCAAGTTAAGTTTGTTTTACATACTAAATGCAAATGGAAATTTGTGCAATTTGTGACAATTTGCTACATACTGAAATGTGGGCACCTAATTACATACAATGAAAACATGAAAGACATGTTTGATTTTATTGAAGTGCCTCACAATTATTGATATCATTGGAATGACATAGGCATGGGACACATGACTGAGTGCATACACAACCATGTGTTTGCCAAAACATGTATTGCAATTTAGAATGCCATGTTCATTTTGATCAATTTTGATGGAGTGACCACTATTGATTGTCAATCTTGTATGGGCATTCATGTTTATGTGGTTGAGGCTTGGAAGCATATCCACATATAATCACTAACATTGGAACAAGTAATAAGTGGGGTTACTGCAACCAATTTGACAAGAATGATTATGGCAAATATGTTGCAAATTGAGCTACTTTTTTAATATAACATAGCTTCCAAGTTCATCAATTTTGGTGCAAATGGCGTTTTGGTTTTCCAAAGTGTCTTGACTCAAATCATGGAGAAACATGCCCCTTTCATGCAAATGGTGCATTATGTTGCCCATTGAACTAATCGTGTAATCCATATTCTTACCAAGTTGTTGCTTGTGTCCAAAATTGAAGTTTTGTTCCAGTTTGTGTACACCTTTTATAGTACCTACTTTGAATAATAGTTGGATACATACAAATCTGATGAGTTTTTGGAGCGCAAAACATTAAAGATTTTTCATAATGTGAAAACACAATGGATCTTTGTGCTTTTTCCTATCAAATTTTTTTTGACAAAGTACAATTTGGTGGTACAAATGTTTGAAGAACAAAATTTGCATGCTTCTACCAAGGCAAACTTGGTTGAAACTTATTGAACTATTTATGGCTATGGTATGGAGGACAACAAGGATAAAAGGTGTCTCTTTATATTATCCTTCATCAAGAACAATTTTAAAAACATGTTCACAACACATTTGGATTTGGTTGTGTGCATGTATGCACAAAAAAATTATACAATGAAAAACTTTCCATTTGCTATTGTGATCAAAGCATGGACTACCAACAAAGTTTGAAAAGCAATAAAATAATTTTATTTTATTTTGCAACAAACACCATTTAAAAAAAAAACCGTATTCACATTTTTAATTTTGTGATTTTTTCACTTGATTTGTAGGTTGCAAATTGAAACTTTCAAGATGAATCTTCCATTGTTACTCCATTCTTTTTTTGTGTGTGTGGCATTGTGCTTTGTAATATATATATTTTGATATATTATTTATTATATTATATGTTTTTGCAAGCCATTTGTAGCTGCAATGGGCAAGATGCATTTGGATTAAAGTTCAATTCCCCTAGGAGATTTATTTTCTAACCAAAATTATTATTCTTTTATGAATGCCACATTTTATACTATGTTTTTTTTGGTTTATGTGATGCAATTTGTTTAGTACTAAAACTCACATAAAAACATAATCCTATAACCATGAAACTTTTATCACATAATATAAACCATAGCCACATTTTTACAAAGAATTTGATGAGGTGGATTTATTTTTGAACCTTCAATCTAAGAAGATGCCACTTGCTAGCCATAAACTTGTAAGACTTGACCACTTAATTACATTAACAATTCCTCAAAAGAAATGCTAGTGGGCCGATGGATCTAATGGACCTAGCTACAAAAACCTTTTTTTTGTTGGCATGTATGGTTATGTTTTTGCATGGATATAATGCCAATGGGTGAATCTCAATCTATATATGCACTAGTAGTAATAAAAAATCAATAGCATAAATGGAATGATAAAAACATGGTGGTCCACTTGATGGACAAAAGGGTTTAACTATAGTACTTGTGGAACCTAAAGTTATGATTTAGAATGCAAACAACATCAAGTAAAGGCTTCTTGGTACCGTTCATGTATTGCTAAGATCTTATGTAGAACTTTTAGAATTGATAAAATTCGTATATGATCATGTTTTACATGTTGATTTTGTTTCTAGCCATTAGACTAGTGGACATTTAAACGTTATCCAATGTCCATAATACATTATTTAACCTTGAAAGGTGTTTGTCATTCCAACTAACACAACTAATTGTGAATGCAAATTTTGAAAGCAAAATTGGATGAAAAGTGATTCCAAAAATAATCTAAAGGTCTAGACTTTGGATGGATTGATGTGAGTATCATTGTGTGTGAAAAAGACAAAGGCCATTGATTGACCTAGTATCTTTGGAGTGACATAAAAAATTATAGAGTCATATCTTTAGATAAAAACCCATATTGATTTTATTGTTTATATAATATTATTTTATATAATGTATTGTACTTTCATTTTTAATACGTAGGTTGTTAAATAAATGGTCTTCTTGTTACATGCAACACACAAATAAGAAAATTAAGGGTCAAAATTTTCACAATACTTTAATGCAAAGGATAAAAAATTTTCAGCTCTTCATAGTGAAGTCCAATGCACCTTTAGAAAAAAAAGAAAAAATGGTGGGGACGTGGGTACGTTCACTTGTTCCCAAAATAAGGGGCTTAGGAGGAGGTGGGTAGGGTCGCTCCCAATCTTAAGGAGTAGGTATAATATCCCTTTGAGGAGGGATATTCATGCATAGAAGGTGCCCTCCAAATATAATTAGGACATTTCTCCCCCAAGTCGTTGAAGTGTAGGGGAAACCCAAGCCCAAGGATATTCCAAGTTTTGAAGACCTTGGCGGTATTCCCATAATAATAGTTGGTTTTTAATAAAGAGAAATCCAAAGGGTGAGGAATTTTCAAGCATAATAAACCCTAAGGCAAAAATGAACACCATTTTGGAAACGTTTCACATGAGACCCACATTGGAGATTTAGGCCTAGGGAAGTGCATAGGGTTCCAATCTCCAACCTCAATCCTCGTCTCCAAATGTGGATTCATGGTTCCTCATCTCCTTCTTAAACAAAATCACAAGCCCTTAAAATTTTACTAGATCTTTTACATTGGGTAAGGACCTTGAATAGAATGAATGAAGGCCTCCATTCTTGGTCCTTACCCTACACATTAGGACCCACTAGGGGAAAATCATGGGTCTAGACCTCTAGACGAAGGAGGACTTACTTCTAAATCAAATTGCACAACCCTTTAGCTAGCACTTAAAATAAGGGTCTAGAAGCAATATCAACAATGTTCTCCAAAGTGGGTGTAACGGTTCGGTTATTGGACTCCCAATAAATGGCGATTCAATAATTAGCTATCTTGTTCGCATAGCTTGTAGCATGCCAAGTAACCAAATAGGTCTTACAAGGGTTTAGGAAAATTGGCACGGTTCCAATTATTTATTTATTTTGTCTAATACCTACCTTGGTTTTCAAATTACACAAAAAAAATAAAAGAAGAACCTAGAGGTTACCTTGAACCTAATTATTCCCAAAAAAAAGGGGGGGGGCGTCACGATTAATGCTAGGTGGTTCTCATTTTTTTCATGGAACTACCAAGGTAGGTTTTACAAGGGTTTAGGAAAATTGTCCGGATCTAAATTGTTTTTTTTTTAATGCAAATGTAATACCCACCTTGGCTTTCAAATTACACCCAAAAACTACCTAGACCCTCTAAGCTTCAATACGCGTTGCGTCAAAACCCAAGGTTAACCTTTGACCTCACCCGGATAGTAGTTTTTCGAAAAAAACAATTCAAATGTAGTCCGTTCTCAATGGCCATTCTCATTTGGATGAGAGAACTGGCGAGGTGATTATTGACATAAGTATTAACTAATGTGCCCCCCAACGGTTCTTAAGGCACATTCACACTTGTTGGTAGTAGGGACTCTAGTGTTAAGTCCCCTAACATCATACATACTAGTCATTGAAGACTTAAATTTACTTATCGTGAAAATTTTATGTTGAGCTAAACATGAAGCTTAACATTTAAGCTTAAGCTATCGCCCATTTAACATTGAGTGTGTTATATAAGGTTATAAATTTATTTATTTGTAACACATTTTCACATTATGAAAGTCGTTATACGAAAATGTATAAATCGAACTTATAAATGTGCGTAACTAAACATTTTAAGAAATATTGGTTGTGTCAGCCAATTTGGTACTTCAATACATATTTCTATACCCATTTCAATTTTGTTAATTTTTATAAGTTTCTTCTTTTTTACTAGGACTTTTCCCATTTTGAAAATACGTTGAATTTTATTTATTTTTTTTTGATTTTTTTTGCGATCTAAGATGCCACCAAGGATTTTCATTTCACACACTGACTTAACGTCAAGTGTGAATGCATGTCATTAGTGAGAAAATGAAAGTGAAAGTGATAACCCAACTCTTCATGTGACACTCACTCAACATTAGTCACAAGTGGGGTTTTCGTGGCACTCGTGAACCCTCCATCCTCCTTACGACACTCAACTCAACATCCGTCACTTCTTGTGATTACCACCCATTCCATTCGACATTAGTCACTCCCCACTCCTTGCAATAGATAGTTGTGGAGTTCCACACGTAGGTTTTGGAAATCACTTTTTTTTTAATGATTCGGTCATTCTAATTGGGTGGTTTTAAAAAAAAACTTCAATTATTATATCTTATCTCTTTCTTCATTTGATGATATTTTTTTGTCTCTATTAATAACTCAAATTTGTAACACCCACTACTAATGATACAACAACATGCGAGTAATCCAATCCCTAGTCCAGTAGACACCGTAGGGTGGTCCACTTCCGTAATCGAGTTGACACCGTAGGGTGGTCCACTTTCGTAATTGAGTGGACGCCGTAGGTGTTGAGTTGACACTTGACACTTTGATTTTTTTTTAATCAAATTGGGGGTAAATCTCTACCACCACACAGAGAGACACTTGGGACCTTCCCAAAAATAAATTAAAAAAACAAATCCAGACACTTGTTGTCACTACCAATACTTTACGAAGAAGTATCATTTTGTTAAAAAAAAAAATTAATTTGAAAGTTGGGCCCCCCCCACCCCCCCAATTGGTTTCATGGGCGCAAAGGCTGGTGACAAACAGGGAGGTAGTTGGATGATGACAAAAGGGAGCACTAAGTGCTCGGGTCGGTATTCTGTAGACAATGTCCGGGTCAAAGTGCCTCTTCGGCGAAAAAAATAAAAATAAAAATTGGCAGTTTCACGGATTTTTATTTTTATTTTTAATTTTTTTGACTTCTGAAGGTTGCTTTTGCCCTTCATTTGTCGTCCTTTCATTCAAACCGAACATCAAAAGTGTCTATACAAAAAAAATTGACTCTTCCAGCTACGAAGGAGGAGGCGTCGGACAAAAGGGAATCCAACACTTCATCATGTTAAAACATTAATAAGAGGAAGCGATGAGAAGGGGGGGGGGGAGGGACCATCAAGGTAATCCGGGAGGGGGCTTGGTGATCCGGGAGGGGGTAGGGACGGGGGCCAACAACACTAGAAACCCCGAAGCATGCCACATGAAGCTTCGACTATCCTTACTGGATGCAGACGGTTTGGAGGTGTTTTGCGTACAATATTCGTTTGTTACACAATTTTTCTCAACACGGTTAAACCATTGACCCAACACTCGGGGTGAACCCGCCGGCCCGTGTATTATAATAATCTTTACAAGCAACCCACAAGGAAATTGGGGGGAATTTACTATGGTTCCCATCCGGCATAGGTTTTGTTTTCCGTTATAGTTGGATTCATAACAAAAGGGCTTAAGTAGGGATTTTTTTTTAAATTTCATCATTTATTATTGCACTCTTTCATTTTGGGGTTTTTAAATGATTAAAATATACGGAAGTAAACTAACTACGTGTGGTAAACTAAATCTCCTCATTCCACCCTAACTTTTATTCCAAATCTATAAAAAAAATGAATATATTTATTCCAAATTTTATTAATCCCCTTGAAACTAAACTCCTTATTCAACCCTAACTTGATCCCAAATCTACCCAAAAAAATGGATGTATTTATTCCTAATTTTTCACCCTTTTGTTTGAATGGTATATAGCATTATGGTTAGTTTATTGGCCTTGCCTACCAAGGCGCAAGGATATTGTGTTTAGATTCATTATAGAGTATAGTAGCTTAAGGCATTTTGACCCCTAGGTAATAATAATAATAATAGGTTTATTTTTATATTAGGATTTTTGAAAGATGATATTTTGGCTTGTGTTGAAACTTGAGATTAGTTATAATAGAGTTATAATATCTTGAAGGATTTTTGTTTCTTTTAGAGGATTTTTTGAAGATTATATTTTTGCATAGTGAAACATTCGAATTTTCATAATTCTTCTTTTGCCTTAAGATACTTTTTTTTAATGTAAAATGGCAAGGCCATAGTGTGACACACCCCTTCTTGGTCACACCCCTTCTTGTTCTTTTAGTTTATATCCCTATCACCACCTCACTATAAATCCAACATAAAGCCTCTCTCTCTCTTTCTCCTCCACCCCATGTTCCCAAAAAAAGGAATAGAAAAACCCCTCTCCTCCCCCCCCAAATAGAAAACTCAACCCCACCCACCAAATAAATCCTTGGGAAACACAATCCCTTGCAAATTGCAAACTAAATTTGACATAAAAATATAAGTTATGGAGATGGGATTCTATTAGTAGGATTAGATCTTGGGGGGGGGGCCCCCCCCATCCCCAATCCAATCCCATCCAAATGAAAAGCCACTTAGGAGCTATTTCCTTTGGATACATTTTTAGTCTAACGTCATCATACATATCCAAAAGAAACCAAGTGAATTTAATAAAGTGAAAGGACCTTGGCCTTTCCCCCTCCTAAATTGTCAGTGACCACACCCCCAAAAATTGGGGCCCAGGACCCCGCAAATTAAGGGCAGCTCGTTCACATTGGTTTTTGTAGTTTTGTCCTCCCCCCCCCCCAATATTGCTTTTTCAAATTATTTTTCCCATTTACAGTTTTTTTTTTCAACTTTGTCTCTTTTGGTCTTTTCCTATTTATAAATGTTTTATGTTTTTTGGTGCATTGGGGGGTTTTTACTTTCCCCCCCCCCCTCCTTTACCATTATTATTATTACTAAATTATTTTTTAAAATTAAAAATTAAAATAATAATTACTACTATTGTTCAGGTCCGTTGGGTTTTTGGGCAGAGTTAATTTTTTCAATCTAGTTATGTAGAAAAAAGCTAGCAATTTTTTTTCCACCAAAAAAAGACAAGATTTGTACCCCCTTACCCCCCCAAAATGAAATATCACTGAGTTACTTTTTGGGGGTTTGGGTTTTTCCTTTTTTTTCCTTTTTTTCTTTTTTTTCTGCATTGCCGACAGGCAAAGACGCCAGGGGCCATCGAGTGTGCGAGGCATCATTTATGCGGCGAAAAGCCAGTGGGGATGGAAGGAAGTTCCCGGCAGCCTGATAATGAGAAGGAACGCAGTTACCTTTTTTTCTAATTTATGGCCATTATCATAGGAAGAAGATTTAGCCAAATTTGGCTACAAGCTAAAAATATGAAATCAATTATTTAAAAAATACGTACATTTAATTTTATTTCTATTTTAAAAAAAAATTGGCTACCTACTTGAGCGAGGTATAGAAGAAATCTGGCGATTATTCTTAGATTTTGGTCTATTTATGACTATTGAAAATTTCCCCTAAATTTTTTGATTTCAGCAGTTTTAATATTCTTAATGTCCACTATTTGGCTACATATATATATATACCCCCATACATAGAGCCATATATATATAGCCAGCTAGGAAAATGCTGGCACCTGAAGGTAGAGGGAGATGAAGCCAGCAGAATCCTCAGATGGTGCAGATGGCGATGGCGATGGTGGGCAGGAAGCTGCCTCCCCTTGTGCGCTGCTTTGGTCCTATTCGCCCTTTACCTTCTCCTCTACCCTAGTGGGTCCGCGGCTGCCTTGTCCCATGCCTCCGCCCTTCGTGGCCCTCTTCCCTTCTTAAATCGACCGAGCCCCTTGCTCTCCCTTCGTATTCCAGGTCTTGTTCTCAGTCGCATAGTAGCACCCATTTCACCCAGAAGAGGAGAGAGGGAAGAAATAAGCGAAGAAAAGAACAAAACAGAGCAGAACAAAACAGAGGGAAGTAAGAAGAGAGCAGAAGAGACTGAACAGGGGGAATAAAAGAACAGAAGAAAGGGGACTTGGGTGAAGAGAACAGAGGGGAGATAAGAAGAGAAGAGAGGGGAAGTGGGTTGTGACAAGATTTGGGTTTGTGAGTTTGCTGCTTTTTGTGAACTGGGACACTTGGGAGGGGTTTTTGAGGGATTGGGTTTTGTGGGAGAGAGGAAGTGTTTGTTTTTGGGAGAAGAAGGAAGGGGAGGTTGGGTTTTGAGAAGACAGGGATGGTTGGGAGAGTCTTGCTGCAAGTAGAATCCGGAGTGGAAGATGAAGTGTGCTTCAACTCCTCCGTTGAGAAAAAGAAGAGCAGCAGCATCAGTGATAGTTTGAATGTCGTGGAGAAGAGTATTGTGAAGAAGGCGGCTGGGAGAGGATGGAAGAAAGGGTCGATGAGAGGAAAGGGTGGTCCGCAGAACGCAACTTGTGAGTTTAGAGGTGTGAGACAGCGGACGTGGGGGAAGTGGGTCGCGGAAATCCGTGAGCCAAAGAAAAGGTCGCGGCTATGGCTCGGATCTTTCGCTAGTGCGGAAGAAGCGGCTCGCGCTTACGATGACGCCGCTCGCAGGCTTTATGGAGTACACGCGCACATCAATTTGCCGCAATGCTCTCCTTGCACTTCACCCATCAACGAAACCCGGAACCAAGCCAACAATCCCTTCGAACCCTACCAACAACCCAAAACTGTTCTCAACCGTTCGCACACGACGAACATCCGATCCTCCACAGCCGCCACGACATTTCTTTCCTTTTCTTCGACTGCAAGCAAAATGCAACAGTTCGACGATCCCTCCGCCATCATGTCTGTTCAAGCACGATCTCTTTCAGGTAGGAGTGACACCTTCATGAGCTCCACTGAACTTGCTCCAGAGAACGACCAGATGCAGCATCAGCAGAAATCACCACAAGTGAAGAAGCAGCTACTACCTTGGTTCACCCTGAAACTCGAAAATGCGGAGGAGAAGGAAGCGGTCATGGATGCAGCCGAGAGAGATCAGTTCAGCGCAACAAAGAGTTTCGACTGGATCTCCATCTCTGACTCTATAGCCGCCAATACCTTCTCAGCAATACCCATCATCGCATTGCCATCCCAGTTCTCAACTGAAGCCAAGAACGAAGTCCAGAGCCAGAACACGGATGGTATTGATGATCTTGGGCTTTTCCTTGACCAGTTAGATGCTGTAGAGGAAGCTGCTGCTGCTGCTGCTGCAACTCCACAGTACGAAGAAGACGAGAGTGATAATTGCTCATCGGATTCCAACCGAAGCTTTGAAGACTCTCCGAGGCGGCTAGATTTCCTGCTGCAGGAGGAGGAGGAGAACGCCATTCCCTTTAGGCTCCCGAGATGGGATATGATGGAGTTTGACTCTTTCGACGAGTACCCAACAAGTTTTGACACCGCTACTTCTACAATCCTTGGTCTCGATGCAGATCAACAGATTTCCATTTGGGAGTATGACATTACATCTCCCATCAGCAGCTGCTGCTGCTAACAACACGAAGAAATTCACGGCCAGACAGAATTCCTTGCGAGATTCTCGAGAATTCTCGAGCACTCTTCTGTTTTCCTCGCGCTCTGCTTTCGTGCACTTCTCTACTCTAGCACGGTTTTCAAACACCGTTTGGTTTCGAGCACGGTTTTCAAGCGGTGTATGAAAGCAGGTAGAAGTGGGAACAACAGAAATTCAGCTCAAAATTTTTGTAGCAATTAGGAAGTAGGGTTCTTTCCTTTTTTTTTTCTTTTTTTTCTTTT
Source organism: Sphagnum tenellum (assembly GCA_963921925.1). Taxonomy (NCBI): domain Eukaryota; kingdom Viridiplantae; phylum Streptophyta; class Sphagnopsida; order Sphagnales; family Sphagnaceae; genus Sphagnum; species Sphagnum tenellum. The sequence continues at coordinate 9,784,470 of OY998155.1, forward strand.
TTTGGGGGGGTTTGAAAAAAATTTAGGGTTGGGGGTGGGATGGGGGAACTTGCATCTTTTAAAATTGCAATCCATGATCCCCCAAAAATTTGAGACTTAGAAATCTAGATATTTTAAAGAAAATTTTGTAGGAGTGAAAAACTAAGAGCTCTGTGAAGTTGATTGACAGTTTCACAAAATGGAGGATCTACAATCATCATCATTATTATCAGCAATAGGGGAAAAGAAAAGAAAATAGAAACAAAAAGTATATCATTAGGTTCAAACAGGCTAGAGCAATTATAGTTAGAAATAAGTTTTTAGCAAGTAATTAGGTAATTTTAGAAAATTTACTAACCCAAATCCCAAAATGGGATCACCATTTTGAGGAAAGTGGGGTTTAGTATTTTGAGGTTTACATACTACTACCCAAAAAAAAAAAAAAAAAACTTGAGAGAGGGATGATTAGCACCCTTGAGGAACTTGAGTTCCAAGTTTTGCACTTTGGAGTAATGGGGATGGTTAGCACCCTGGAGGAAACACTATTGGAGTTCAAGTTTTGCAATTTGAGAGCTATAGATCTACTACTCAGCTCAACTGAGCAATTTTCCACAGAGCTCATAAGCAAAGCTAGGAATTGCATGCTTCTTGCAACTCTTCCTTGCTCATGAAGAAAAAACTTTGAAAGATTTTTTGTCCCCTTAGTGCACATGAACTAGTGTAGCTCATTTTCTTCTGGTCACAACAATAGCACAGCTTAGAAATTGGTGAGTAGTGGGGGTTGTTGTTTGTACCCCCCAATGGTTGTTGTTGCTATTTTTGCTTGATGATTTGGAGTAAAGAAGGTTCCTTCTCAAATTACATTGAAAAATCTGATTGTGAAGTATTAATGAGGACCAATAATTTATTGTAACTTTAGGTGCTCACATTTTGATGCAATATAGCCTAATCTTGATCAAATAACTACTACTAGTTGAGTTCTTCTGCCATGCCAACAAGATTGATGCTTCTTGCTTCATTTTGTGATCAAACCCAACTTTTGTTTGTCAAATGATAAAAGAGTTCAAAGAGTTCAAACATGAGTTCAAAAATACCAGATTTTGGTACTCGGATCAAAGAAGTTGTGAGCATTTGAAAACTGAAATTTGCATAAATCTTTTTTAAAGCAAAGTTAGAATGATCAAGCACTTCAAGGAGATGAGCTTTTAGGCTTGTTGTTTAGATCATTCATTCATTCATTCATTCCATCCAATGCAAGGAAGGAAACAACAAACAACCCTCTCTTCAGGAAAATTTAGAGAAAATCTAAAAGAAACAAAAGGGGTGTGTCACTTTGTGGCTTTGCCATTTCCAGCAAAAAGTATCTTAAGGCAAAAGAAAGAATTATGAAAATTCAAATATTTCACTATGTAAAAATACAATCTTCCAAAAAATCCTCTAAAATAAACAAAAACCAAAATCCTTCAATATATCATAACTCTATAGTAACTAATCTCAAGTTTCAACACAAGCCAAAATATCATCTTTCAAAAATCTTCAAAAAAAAGTATCATCCTCATACAATCTTCAAAAATCCTCACATAAAAATAGACCTATTATTATTATCTAGGGGGCCAAAATCCCTTAAGCTACTATACTCTATAATGAATTGAATCTAAACACAATATCCTGTGTCTGGGTGAGTCAAGATTGCCGGTTTCACAGGTGGCCACGTTGCTTGTTAACTGAGATCTTAAATGAGATGTTGAAACGAAGTGTTTAATAATGACGTCCCTTTTTTTTTTGCGTGGAGGCAGTTTGTCTGTTTTGCATGGGCAAGAAAACCGGCTTCATTGGCGGCCACGCTGCTTGTTAACTGATTTCCTAAATGAGATGTCAAACGAAATGTTGAAACTGAGGTCCCCTTTTTTGGTGGAGGCAGCCTAGCCTGTCTGTCTGTCTGTTCTGGGCGGCCAAAGAATGCCGGCTTCACAGGCGACCACGCTGCTTGTTAACTGAGATCCTAAATGAGATATCGAAACGAAGGGTTTAAATTGAAGTCCCTGTTTTTGGTGGAGGCAGCCTGTCTGTCTGTTCTGGGCGGCCAAAGAATGCCGACTTGACAGGCGTCCACGTGGCTTATTAACTGAGATCCTGAATGAGATGTCAAGACGAAGTGTTTGAAATGAGGTCCCTTTTTGTGCTGGAGGCAGCCTGTCTGTTTTGCTGGCCAAAAATGCGGGTTTCACCAGGAGGCCAAGAAAGCCGGCTTCACAGGCGGCCACGTTGCGTGTAACCGAGGTCCTAAATGAGATGCCACAACGAGGTCCCTTTTTTGTTGGAGGCAGGCTGTCTGTTTTGCCGGTTTCACATAGCGTTCACGTTTCTTTGTTCCTGAATGAGATGCTGAAACGAAGTGTTGAAAATGAGATCCCTTTTTTTAGGGTTTGCAATGAGAGATTAGAGAGCTCTATAAATCTATGAGTAAAAATGAGTTCTCTTCTGCCAATCTCGAATTAGAGAATTTTTCCAGAGGAAACGGAGTTTAATGATTGTGGGCTTTGAATTATGCCAACACAATTTGCCTTAATTTCAATTGCAAAACACACTAACATTCTCTGCCAAATACATGACCATGAAGCCAAATCTTTCCTAGTTTTTCTGAAATTCAAGCTTTGCATCTGATGACAAGCAACACAATTCAGCAGAATTAACCTGTTGCAGTTGCCCGACACCAAGCAATGAAGCATTACATGGCTGATTGAAATCTTATGCTCACTTGTTGTGTCCTTTAGAAATGTCTCTCTTGTCTTGAAGCAAAATGTGTTAACCACTTGCTTGCACTTTCAGCTATGCCATCAGTCTTCAAACATATGAAGGTCCTTCATATTGCGTAAGCTTTTGAATCAGCTTCCATTTTTTTCTCTTTTCTATAAGTGAGTCCTCCGAATCTCTTGTTGGCCAGGTTTGATATGTTGGGTAATTTGGCATGCATTCAAAGACTGGAATTTAGCAACATATGGGCTTTGATGACTGCATTTGATGAGCTTGTTTTTCAGTGACCCTAGGTTTGGATGGCCATGCACTATATGGTGCATTTGTGGAGGGTATCAATGTCAATTCATGGATGGGTAATGTGGTTCTAGAATAACACAAGCAAACTTCCTCTTTCAAAACATAGGGCTCCTCATTGTTGGACACTCTTCAACATGACTTCTTTTCGAAAAGAAAAAAAGGTTCCACACTTGAGAAACACTTACCTCTTTTCATGAACCTAGTTTCTCCAAATGTGGTTCTAGAATTTCCATTCACCCTGGTTCATTTCAAGCTTCGTTGATTATGTCAAGTTTGAATTGAATATTTTGACCTATTTAATGCAGGAACGTATTCTAGTAATGAAAAGTGAGAAGATACAAAGGGAGATGCTTTAGGGTGTAGATTTAACAGTTGAACTTTCAGAGGGTTCAATGCATGTTCCTTTCAACTGTCACTAATACAAGGCTTTACTCTCCTAATCTCCAAAGAACTCAACACTAATTGATACGTGTTATGATCCAAATTGAGGAATGAATGTTGATGTATGGACCTATATTTATAATTTAGCAAAAACATACAATGGTTGCTTATTTAGCTACCATTTGGCAATCTAATATTATTAAAAGAGCCCTAAATTTTTGCTAGTAGCAGTATCCTTGAGCATGGCAGGGAAAAGCTGAAGTTATGCAATGGGACACTCTGATGAGAAAGAAACCATTATTGTCACAACATGTAACCATTGATTTAATGGTCTTGTGGATGCTTCACAACATGAGATAAGTACCACAGTTTTTTATCAGCTAGTTAGTGGATTTTAGGCTTGTGGTCTTGTCCAAATGGCATATATATATGTTAGCCTATTGTTAATAGCTCTTTTTGTTGTCTGTAGATTGGTACATACTTATGTGATCAAGTCCCCATAATCTTTTACAACTCAAACTGGATAAATTGATTCCCAACCTCAATTGTTATAAGAAATTTGTTTGTTCTTAGTGGGTGACAGAAGGGAAACCAATCTTTGTGATTGTGATCTCAATAGAATTGGGGGTGTCAACTTCAATGACCTCTTAGTTATTGGCATTTTACCAAGCAAAATTGCATCTCAATTAGGTTAGGAGTGGTGATGGCATTCACAAGATCAATAACTTTTATTTAAGCATGGAGTCAAGTATATTGGTAGTAGGTTTGGTATGTAAGATGTTGAAAGGACATTTGTTATCTCTATGCACATGTATTAATATCAGCAAGGGGTAAAAACATAGTCATAGGAGCCACTCAAGTGAATGGACACTCCTTAAAATTGTGCACCACTCCTTTTGAAAATTGGAGAGGATTTTAACATTGATGATTATAAGGGCAAAAGGATTTGAACTAATGAAAATTGTTTATATAACCAATTTTAGCACATTTGGTTCAAACATGCTTCTAACCCTAAAAATTATGAATTTTGAAAGTGTGGCCTTAACAAAAGTTGTACATATTTGTGACAGAGGGCATGAATGCATAATATATATGATATAAAGTAAAATTTTAATAAAACATATTTATATCTAACATGCAATGTTAAACTAGGTGTTCAAAATACAAAATTTTGAGTTTATAAACCAATGCAAAAATGACACATGTCATGTGCAATGCTTGGAAAAGGATTTTTTTTCCTTGGCGCCTATGGCTCCTATGATCATGTTTTCACCCCAAGGATCATGAAGCAAGGGGAGGATCTAAAAGCTCAAAAATTAATTGAACAAATTCAATCAAATGCATTTCATATAAGCTATAAAATTCCAAGCTTAATAAGTTGCAAATGTGTTTATTTATAAAGTGGCAATGATGCCCTAACTTTCCAATCCCATGGAAGAAATTAGTGTTAATGTGTAAGCAATTCCTAACCTATGGCAACATTTCAATCAAACAAGGCATCATAGACACGCTGGCCTTACTAATAGATAAAATGTTGTACATCAACCTACTATGTCCACATTGTAAACACCAAAACAATTCATTCCAATCTAAACAATCTAAACACTTTCACCAAATAAACAAGTTTACCTAATGTGAAACTGGTTCTAATAAGGTAAAACTTCCAAAAGTTGGATCCAATGCGATAGTCCCTATCCCTGTGGGGGAAAGGCCCAACAAATGTCACTAAAGAAATCATGTAGACCTTTGGTTGCACTTGGGTTAGTTTATTATCAAAACTAGCAAATGAAAACCTTTTGACTTTAATTCTTGTGGTAAACTTGATTATGTTGCGAATTTCATGGCCTAAGTTGACATAGAAATTAGTTGTTGTTAATAGTTGTTTCATGCTACCAAGTTTATTGCATGTTCATCTATTGGTTCATTTGCATAAAGTTGTGGAATTTGTTGTTATTTATAGCAACTCACAACAAAGATTATTGCATAGACCATTTTGGATTTTTTGATTAAATATTGTATTTAACTTTTAAATCCTTCATAACTATCAGCTCATGTTTCAATGGTCTTGAATAGTCTAATGTCTTAAGCATGGGGTTTAAAACCTCATGCACCTCCAACAAAGGTTATGGGATCATGTGCATTTATACCATGGGGTAGATGGGCACTGTTGAAAGGCATGCGCTTGTTGTACTTACATACATCATGTATAAAAAAAATTCATTTCTTTTTTAGATGTCTTTCAAGATTTGCTTTTATTGATAAAGAAACTTTTCCAATTGAGATTTCTTTATTATCACATCTATGGAATGGTCTACACGGGTAAACAACTCTTCACAATAAAAATTATTTTTGAAATTATGTATCACATTAACATCTTTAACTAACCACATCCTATGTGAATTGTGTTTATTTAATTAGTGGTTGTGTGCATTTGTAGTTTAGACACAATTTGTGTACAAGCCTTTTAGCATGAATTATCATGTTTTCTCAACTCATTTTCAAGTCTATAAATTTACCTCCACATCACAAGTCATGAAACCCTACACAAAGGCACCATAACATGATGAGCTTTTGATTGAAAGACAACATGCCTCAATAATCTGTGCAAATTATTGAATGTTCATATTCATGTAATGGTCACGAAAACAACTAAGACAACAAAATTTTAACCAATACAAGAACAAAAGTAGGCTTAATTCCAAATTCAAATCGTTAAACAATAAAAACATATACACAATAATTGTAATATAAGAATTCAATAGAATTTTATTACAAGAACAAAATAAAAAAAGAACAAGGTTGTGACAAAAAAACGTACCCAAAACTAATATGGAACATACTAAAGGTAATGAAAAATTCTACCTCTATTTATACCCATTGAGCACCTAACTCAAAGAAGTTTTTCAAAAAACTTTCAACTCACATGTGGCCCATATTAACCCATGTGCACCCATGCGCATCCGTGTGTGGCCCATGTGTAAATTAAGAATGAACTAAAAGTTACTTAAAAAATAACTAAAGGTGAATTAAGAATTAATTAGAAATGAACTAATAATGAATTAAAAGTTAATTAGAAGTATTAAAATTAAATTAAGAGTTAGGTACAAATTCATTACAAATCATAGATGAACATTCATATGAATGAACTCCATAGCATTGGCATCCATGACACATGCAACATAGTTATGGTTTGTGAACAATCAGTAACATGGATATGTTCTAATCACACATTGCTTTTCCAAATGTCTAAAATAAAATTTATGGTAGATCTTAATCCTTATATCAAGGTATGTAAAATTTTGAGTATGAACGTGTTCTTGACAAAATGAAACACTTATGTTATCAAGGTTCCTCTTATAACATTCATGAAGACTTGAACCCTAACAAGGTATGTCTTTGCTTTATATTTAGTAAATTCCTTGCCTCTTAGTAATTATGGTCTTCATAACTAGTATCCATGATGGAATATTTCATCCTCCCAAAAATCATGTCTTCATTTATAAGGTGGTAAATAATAAGGTATAGTCATAGGTAGATGATTGCATGCAAGGATAATATTTCTAATCCATGATTATGATGGTTATTATTTTGTACCAAATTATTCTAAGCATGTCATGAACTCTAATAGCATTGACTTTTCAACATAAGACATCTTCTTCACGCATTTGGTGAACCAATGTTTTTGGATGAGGCCTATGGTGTGGTGAAAATGTCAATGTTTAAAAAATTAGCTACCTCAATGGCACATGTACCATTGAACATGACCCTCAATGTGTCTAGAGTAATTTCATGCACATTAATTTACAAATTTCAAATTTTAGTTTTGTAGATGCATTTGCAACTTCCATTGCCATATGAAATCATGTTCATAAGGCTTGGCCAATTTCTTTCATGCTCGCAAACAAATAGCTATAAATGATTTCCCAATTTTTTTTTGACACACTTATGTCTTGCTTCACATCAAAAAAATTGAAGTCCATGCAAGTTCTTCATCAATTTGTTTTGTAGATGAGTCATGGATTGGTGTCTAATGCATCCTTGGATGATTTTTGTAGTTGTGAAAGATTTCCCCACTTGCTCGACCAACCCAACCTAAAGTCTCTCTCCAAGTCCAAGCATGTTTTTGGGTCAATCCCTACCTCCAAGTTTGTAGATTGGGCCATTTCGTTCAACAAGATTAATAATGTGGCATGTGAAAAATAACCTAGCACCTAAATATTAAATGTTGCAAGTTGGAAGATTAAGTGACCAAACATCATGCGGGCCTGCACAAACACACACAAAAGTTTATTTTTATACATTTAATCAATCCACATTTCTTTCTCCAAAGGAACAAGATCAATGCATAACTTGAAAGTTATGAAATGAAATCAGAAGGATGAGCCTAGGTGTACTATTTCAAGTCACATTGTAAGATGTATAGCTTTTGTATCCAATTTTATATGTACCAATTAAGCTTGTAAATTATCAACATAGTCAAAGGCTGGGTTGTAATTGTGCAAAATAAATTAATTCATAATGTCTTTTAAATTACATTTGTAGGTACAGTAAATCAAAACTAACACACCTGAATTGAAATGTGAATTTTTGCGTAGGTGAGAACAAGCTTACATAATGAAATGACCAAAATTGCTTCCACACATTTGTGAGCCATGCATTCCATAATCCATCTACATTTATTGTTTATGTTTTTGCAATGCCATTTGCAAGTATGAAATTCACTCAAAGATTGTACAATTTGACGTCCTTGGTCAATAATATTCCACCAAAATTATGTGAATGTTTGCAACTCCTTACCCTAATGCATTATGATTTCATGTATGCCCATGTAATAGAAGAGGAGGTCAAGTATTCATTGTAAGCCTTGAATACTTCGTATTCCATGTAGAATTTTTGATAAGCAAACAATGTAGCATTTATTCATAAACATGCTTCTAAGAATATTGTTTCATCCTCTGTTGTGACTAAATGCCCTCAATGACACATAATTTCTAGATGAAACCTTGTTAGGGCACTAAAAGTAGGCAACTTTAGTATTATGGTTAAATCTTCTTCAAATGTAAAAGACCTCAAATCATTCACCATATTTTTTCAGCAAAGAAAATCCCACATGTTAAACTTTGCCTTGCCCAAAGTGAGGATGTTAAACATGTGGGATTTTCTTTGCTGAATATCCTATGGGCAAGGCAAAGTTCAAATAGGTCCCATTTCTTCCAATATGGTGTTGCATTTAATATCAAATTCCCTCCTTATGTCATTGGGGGTGAACATGACCAAGTTGGGATCTAAAGTTACTTATGATAATTCCTTTTAAGATCTTTTAACACCTTTGTTTGTTGTCTTTGTGTTTGCATAGCTCTAAACCAATGTGGATCAAACAATTTAAAATATAATTTTTACTTTTGATTTTGTTTTCAAATGTTGTGAATGTGGACCAAAATGACTTTGAATTTATGTCTTCCACAAGATTATTAATCGTTTGCAAATTTTCAACTTTCACGTGTCGTTCCTCTAGAGCTTCATAATACACCTTGAAAAATTGGATCCATGTTTCTACTAATGTGTGCAATTGCATGTCAATGTTAGAATCACCAACAAGTATAAGCTTTATTGTACCTTCGTCCATAGTGATCCTCTTTTCCCAATTGCCTTGGAACAATGTTGTGGAAATGTTTGAAGGTCCAATAGTAATCACTTGAGACAATCAATCAAGAATCTATGCAACTTATCTATGTTCAAGTGGAAAATAAGATTAGTAAGGTAAGGGGTTTCGTGACCAAAATGCTGATGATTTAGGTTTTTTTAGTTTTTGTTGCATTTCTATTGCCTATAATTTAGTTCGCTTCTGGTAAATCAAAGGGAGCTCGATTAGTTTCTGCTAGACAAGAGATGAAAAACATAATAAATACAGGAAACAAAGGAATGCCAAACCATATTTGCTTTTGCGTTATTACAATCTCACTAAAATTACAAGAACCTACACAGATTAGTACGGTAATAATAATAAGACCAATAGAAACTTCATAAGAAACCATTTGAGCTGCAGATCGTAATGCTCCTAAAAAAGCATATTTAGAATTACTAGACCAACCCGCCGTAATGATCCCATAGTTGTATTGTATAGGCCTTCCAATATTTGAGCTTTAAAGTGATCTATAGGAAACATTCCAATTGAAAAAAGAGATTTATACACTAGTGAAACAAATTGTTTTTGTATAAAATAAACCTTTTCATTTTGAAGATAAAGGAAATGATTTGGTGACCACAACTTATACAGGTCCATTGTTTTGACCTTTTTTTGTGTTTGTAGGCTATAAACCAACAATGAGAGGATGCATATCTACAACAAGATGTTGGGATGAACTTTGTGGATCCCAAGAATGATGAAGAAGAGAGGAACAATTGAAAGAAATTTTGATAAACTTCTAGAGATGGGAGCATAGAAATCAATGATGGATAGAGATTTGAGCTCACAGGCAAATTCTCTTGATTGAAAGATGAAAACAATAACTAAATATAGCTTAAGAGGTATGTGAGAAGGAAGATATACACAGACACGATATTTGTTGCATAATATTTTATTTAGACTATAAGGATCAAAGTTCTCATCACAAGAAGTTGTGAATGGTTTCTTGTTATTTTTTGCAGGTGAATGTAATAAATAAAAGACTTGAAATTAGTGAACTTGACCTACATGTGACAAAAGTGGAAGAAGGTTTATAATGGATGGAAGTTATTCTACTCACTATAGAGCTTGATGAATAAATACCCAAGGGGGAAGATAGCAACAATTGTGCACACAAAAATGGGGATGAACTATTACGTAAGTGAATTGATGTAGGTGTGTGATCCTTAATGGTTGATTGAGGTTGATGCCTAATTCAAGTAGGTGGTTTGATCCTTGTTGCCTAAACATGTAATATTGTTTAATGTCGAGCTTATAGTCATCGTATGCATAATTCAATATTAGTTTTAACACATGATCATTGCTTTATGTTATTATGACATTAATTTCAAACTTTATATCATACTTGTTCACAATACATTGATGTAACATGCATTTTAGAGACATTGAAAAATTATAATAATATAATGTCATATATGGGTATTGATTATACTATTAGTGTCCCACTTTTGGATAAACAATTAAAACACAATTCATTCATTGGAATTAGTCCATAGTTTATACTTGATGATACATTTTGTGTTGTGTTGCTCAACCAATGTATGTAGGTGCTCAATGCTTTTGATGGAATTATATTATTTTTTGGAAAATAAATGACATTTGCATTGGTTGATAATGTACCATAAAAAGCCCCTATGCACTGAAAATAAGGATCCAAATAAAAACTTTGATAAGATCGACAATCCTTTCACTTGATGGACATTTTATAGAAAATGCAAGAAGCATAAGTAATCAAGGTGTGGGAAAACTCAAGCATAATTGCAAAAGCAATAGTTACCGCATGCTATTCACACTATGATTATTGAAGGGCTCTAGATGAACAAAACATCCCCATGCAATACTAGGGGATAGTGTCACAATGGTAATTGGGGTATCTCCATCCCAATTAGGCACAAAACCCAAAGTGTCATTTCTAGACGACACCCATTCAACATGTGATGGAGAGTGTAGAACGTTTTAGATATGGAATTTTGGGCAATTCTTCCACCTCTTCTTACATCCCTACCTCCACATCTTCCTCCATCTCACCCACCTCTCTCCCTACTTCTAGAGGTTCCCATTCATTGTGGATAGGAAAAGTTGTGAGATGCCCCTCCACCTATTGGTAGAAGAAAAATAGTGGTGTGTACATGTTGCAAAGGGGAAGGAGTGGGCAGTTCTTCCTCTTCCATCTAATAATGTAAAACATCATTGAACACTATGAGAAACCACCACAATTTGTTGATTTTTTTTTTTTTACTAAGTTCATTTATTTCAATTGCTAATGAATATATTAAAAGCTACTAATGTAGCATTGAATCAAAGATACATTATTTGGTTATTTGATCACAAAAGTACAAATTGTAACACAATAGTGACATTACATAAAGGAGGCATAACTATGAAGCTTGAAAGTTACGTAATAATTAAAACAACTTGGAGATCGCAATCTACTTCAATTTAATTAGTTGCATCCCATACATTAAAACCTCTATTAAGTAGTCTCACGATCACTACAAAAAAGGGTTTGCCTTTAGGAGTGGATAAAACATGGATCATCAACGTGTGAGGTACTTTACAACTCTTAAAGTCCATATAACTAATTGAAATATTGGAAAATTGAAATGAAAGTTACAAATGTTGAACAAGCATGCAAGATAAAACTAGGGACAATATATTATCAAACATGAAAAATTCCACTATTAGATATATCAATTAATGTAGGAGCAAAAGAAAGAAATTAAATAACCTTCTTGAATTTATTATTTGAATTCTAATAGTCCATAAACTTTACTTGGACTTGGGTTAACAATCTTTGTTTGATTGATTGCCCCCCAACCTTGAAATTCCCATTATATGTGACATTGAAACAAGGTCTCATGATTGTTCATGGTAAATGGGTTCCAATAGTACCAAATCCTTGTAAGGATTTTCCAAACACAATAACAATGGGCTTTTAGTAGTATAGCACAAGAAAAATATTTCAATTCATGATTTGATCAACATACCACTAGTCAATCAAGTTCTAATTAAACCAAGAATTTGGGATTGGATGCTTGGCATGCATAAGCTTGTTTAAATTAAAAACAATAGAAAATGGTATGTGTTCTAAAATTGGTTGGCCTTCCATACCTTGCCTTCAATTTAAACCCTCAAAATTATCCATGACATTGTAAAATGTCCACAATATTTTTTGAAAGTAACATGATAATGAATGCAATCATAATTCCATGAAAGGCACTCACAAATTAGCTTATGACATTCAATGGCAAGTTGCCATGACTATTACCAACACCTTAACATTATGTGAAGGCCATATTAATAGATGCATTCTTGGTTAATTGAAGCTTAAGACACCAAATGTAGTCCAAAGATTGCTAAAACTTTCCTATTTAGTTAAAGGGTTTACAAAAGCAAAGGAAATTTTGCAGCTTGTAAAAAATACGTACTTGGAACCCATTTGAAGTGTTTGGCATTGGAACACTTTAAAGCATAATGGTAATAAAATCATTTTTCATTTGGGAACAAGAATACTCACAATCTATATGCCAAAGAGCTATGAGGATGGTGACATTGCAATGTTTCCATTGAAGGGACAATGCACAATGTCACCTTTCAAGCTATGCCCTTGATATCAATTCAAGTGTTTAGGAAAATTTTCCACCTTGGAGTCGTAATATCAAGTTGTGTGAAAGCAACTTTGACATGCTTTATCCCCCAATTCACTCCATGCTTTCAAATGGGAATTAGGGCATGAATTATATTAGACAATTCATCCATAATAAAGAGGTGAAAAACACAAATTTGTGGCCCAATGCTTTCATGAAAAGCCTCTTGAGGTATCAAATATTTTGAGGGCTTTTGCAATCTTTTTCAATGTAAGCCCTTCACATAACATATGGTGCATATATTTAACAAGGTCTACATAGGGTTGTAGATCCCAATCACCCATATCTTAGATTGCAAAGTAAATGGAAGGCCCCATCTAATCTAATATATTAATTCACTTGTTTGTCTGTTAGTGTGTTTGTCTGAATCCATTCCCACCCGTTAACCATCTCTGCGAGGCCGATTCTGCAACCCCCAGATGACAGAAACGAGGTCCCAAAATGAGTCGCACCTGGCCTGAAATGTTCCAGCGCCAGGTGCGGGTCGTGGTGGCGGAGAGAATCCTCCGTCTCCCCGCACCAGCCATCGATCGCGTTATTAATAAATAAATAAAAAGAAAAAAACAAATATATATTTTTAAAAGGGAAAAAACTAGAAAAAAAACAAAAAAACACTTTAACAACTAGAAATTTTTTTAAAACACTTTTAAAATGAAACAAATATAATAAATAATAATATATAATACCTATAAATATAAAATAATAATAATAACAAAAAACACATTAAAATAAAAAATAAAAAAGATAAAAGTTTCCAAAAAAAACTAAAACATGAACCGAGTTTAAAGAAAACAAGGGACTTCACAGCACCTGAAGGTCACAAGGACCCACTAGTCCAAATAAAAACACCAAAAGACCATAAAACCCATTCTTGTAGGATCAAACTTATAAAAAATAATAGATTACTCGAAGGTCATTATCAACCAACCGCCCATTCAATCATGTCACAAACTATATTACTTCAAACCCACAACTGGATTTAATTATTTTTTAGAAAACATTGATTTTAGCTCAAATTTTTGATATTATATAGATGCATACATCACCATAGATGTTCTTGGTACCATTGCATCCTATGTTTTTATTCTTTCAAACAATTCAATTTGAAAATGTTTCATGATGTCTACATACATGGTGCCCATAAGTGCCCCAAGTGCAATTGTGACACTATGATCAATATGGTTTAATGCTTCTTATTCCAATGCTAGAGTTGAAGGGAACTTGGCAAGATTCTAAACTTGGTATTTCTATGGGGAGTTACTTCTTCAAACACGGGGAATTTCTATTTTGAACATCAACAAAAATCATCATTTTTATTGTCAATGGCAAATGTCAAATATGGTTGGTTGTAAGCATACTTTTCCCATCCATTACAATTCATGAAGAAGCTTAAAAAATTTACTAGAAGTTTCATACTTAGAAAAAAAGGCCAACATGCTAAGTATTTTTTCTTTCATCAACCAAAGTAAACAACTTTTGAAAAAATGAATGAAAATTCACTAATATACTTTGAGAGGATGTCTTTCTTCCCTCACGAGTCTTTTGAAAAAAAATTGCAATAAAAAGGCCAAAAAACTAAAGGTAAAAAATAGAAGATGAAAAAGAAGAAAAACCACTTTAATTACGACTTGCCACATATTGAAGATTCTGAATTTTGAAACACCAAGAAAAATAAGACAACTTCAGTTCAATATACATGCAAGTTGGAGGGGGCTTTTGAAATTAAATCATGGAAGAATGGGCAAAGATCACTTGATTTAACTAAACCTGAACTAAACCCCAAACCTATTATCAAGTTTTGTGCCAATATAAACATGAAATTTAAATAAAAGGATTTGGTGGCAAAGGACAACATGAATATCCTTTTATGTGTTTTCCATGTTATCTTTGGCGAAACACCTTCACACCATCTTTATGACATTGTGAAGTTTTTTTCATCAATAGAAGGAAATTTTTGAAGAAGTTTATGAATATTTCCAAGGACTTGGAAGTCCTCCATAAAATATCATTATTCTCCATTAAATGAAATATCAAGAGTCATGTGCATCTATGGACTATATAGCTTATAACTGAGCTTCAATCAAAGTGTTGTATATGAGTCAATAGTTACAACTTGACCAACCTTGACAATTGATTCAACGATGTACCTTTGTCCTTGATGAATGGTCTATACTTTGTACTTCATAGGCTTAAGGACTTTGTATCCTTTTCATAAGTATAATGTTGTCATTCCATAAAAAGTTCACAAACTCAAGTGCTAGTATTTCCTATTTGAACAATAAAAAGAAATTGCATTCCACACAAAAGTTGAATCAAATTTCAACTCTCATGCAATTCCATCCTTGCATGGATGGCTAAATATGCATATCCAAACAACTACCCCTATCCAAACAACACTTCCCTTTATCATGCATCACATGCCATATACAAGTATTAATTGCCTTTCAACTTCATCTCCATATTTGGCCCAAGCCCTACTAATTTTCACCACCCTTAGGTACATGATCCTATTCACCTTTTGTAAAATTAGATGCATGGTCAAGGGCTACCCTACCCTACCCATGTACGGAGTGGAACTTTAGAAGGTTCTAAATCAAATTAGTTTAAATAGTTGATATGCATTACGTTCCAATTGCAGAGTGTAGGTGCATATGCCTTGCACAATGTTTGATGAATTGCATCCTTTGTATTTTGATTTAGTTGATCAATAAATGGTCTAGGGCTTATTGCCTCCTTCACCCACCCATGAAACTTTCCACTCGAAAACCATGTGGTGTGTTCACAAAAGGAAAACTAGACTACAAGTTCATTGCAACAATCTTCTTGAACACTCAAAACTATAGTATGAATAATGCCAAGATTTTAAATCATTTACCAAAAGGTGAAAAAAATTATGATGACTTGATTGAATCATAATGTCCACATGTGGCCATATAATTGGAATCAAACTACATCAATAACTCACCTCACAAGATGGTGGCCACCTCCACAACCTTTGTTTTACCTTTTTGACCATCAAACCTATGCCCAATTCAAAAGAAGCAACATCATAGCCTCAAAATTCCTTAATGCACATTGAGTTGCACTAGCAAAATTTGTAGAATTATATACAAGAATTAAATGCAATTGTGTGCATAATATGTAGGGTTTGTTTATAGAAAAATATTAAATTAGAATATAATTTATGCATACCATAGGTTATTTAATTTGCATTCTTTTATAAGGGCATGCTTGTGCTTCCATTCAATGTTATATAAATCAAATATTCTTCAACCTTGTTTCCACATATTGTTGCAATTTTTGTTTGACATATCAACATGGTTTCTTTCTTGTAGATTGTTTTTTCCTTTGTTACATTCCAATGAATGACCTTACCTTTCATTCATTGGTTGTATAATTTGTTCAGATCATTTTGGGATGTTGTATGTAAAAAGTACGGTACTTGTTCATGATATCCCCTTACAAGTATCTTGCAACTACAATCAAGAGGATTGATTGCACATTAGTCATACTAAATGGATGAAATTTGGATCCACGCAACATTGGATGCACCAATAAGCTTTAAATTTATTTATATAAAAAAAAACCTTTGAACTTGGTGCAAAACAAAAGGAACGAGAACATTGAATAGACATTGTAAACACATTTTTAAAAATCATTGCCATTAATAAATTTATTGAAAATCTAATTTGTTTAAACGTTATGAATTAATGCATGAAATACATAAGAAAAATATAACAAATTTTATGTTATGCATTCTGATGATCAATACGGTAATTGATATGTAAACACATTCAATTTTTCATAATGGGATAATTGTTTTTATTCATGACTCGAACATTAATTTTTCATCAACCTATTTCATGGCTAGAAACACGTTATTTATATTATTATGATAATGAATCACATCATATGGATCAAACTTAATAACTAAAACCTATAATTGTAAAAATTGTGCAATGTGTTAGAATTTTACAAATAACATATGGTGAAAGACCAACATGGTACAAAAATATTTAAAGAAATTTCCAAATAATGATTACTATAAATGTTGCATAATTATCAAGTTTATCTAAAAATTAGACACAAAACACAATTTTTTAATTGGATTGCCAATTTATATATGTAAGTTGCACAAGTAAAATCTTTAAAAAAAACTATAGTTCTATATTGGGATACCATCATCCCATTCTTTGGACTTTCACTTTGAAATAATATAATACCACAAATTATGAACTAGTAGTCAAATAATTTCTTCCACAATTTGTGGCCAACACATCTTGCTAAATATCCTTACCAAGTATTACATACCATTTCCCTATTTTTTTTCAAGAAACCATCAAAGGATCAAGCACACTCACAAGCTCTAGTGTATAATATAATAAGCTTATGAATTAAAAAGTGTGTTTGCAAGAAAGTAAGTACTAAATTTTTTGCACCACATTTTACATGATGGCTATTTTTCATAAATGTAGAAGAGAAAGTTTATCCTTCAATACTTGTTTAATCATTACTTAGAATCAACGATTTTCATATTTTTAGCATATTTCCTATTGACATCAAGCAAATTGTTTTGGTTAAATTAAATGTGCTAGACTATTGACAACATGAGAAACTTGCCTCTAGATTGTTTAAAAGATGATCAACTCAAAAGATCTTTGATTGGAGACTATTGATTTCTAACAATAACTTGATGCATTTGAATTTGCTAGTAACATGTTTGGTACGCCCACACTATATGTGTAATGAACATGATACATTAAAAAACATGAATACTATCAACAATAATACAAGATGTAACATTACATTAAACTCAAAAGTAACATAAGGAATTTATATTTGTTGAAAGGGAATGAAGCGACACATTCATTTCTATAAGCAATGTCAAAGGCTAGAATTTGGGAATCCTACTTGTGATCAATGAATTTCACACCAAGAGTTGTTATTTGCATTTCCCTATAAACTCAAGTTTGAGGCACTCACTTTAAGGGCTACCAAAATATAATTTGGAATGCCTCATGCAACCATTTGAACATTGACATCATCACTGAGGAGCTATTCACTCTTCATATAAATATCAAGAATCTTCCATTTTTCATATTGAAATTTGTTGCCACCACCTATTCACATAAGCAAAATGCCTTCATCAAAACATAGACGCTCAAAGTGATTTGTTATTCACCAAATGTTAAAGAACTCATTCCATAAAAGGAAGAATAATTGACTCACATACCCACCAAAGCTGAAATCATGGTGTTATTATAGAAACTTATCTCAATTAGTGGTAAGTTATAAGCTTATCTCACTTGACCAAGTACAAGTCCAACCAACCTAGAAGGTGGAACAATTGATGTTAGAGTTGGGAAAGACTTGAACATAATTCACATATTTAAACCTTGAAATGTATTATAATTGCATAGGATATAATAGGTACCCATGTTCTTAAGAAGGGGTATTAGTCTAGGTAAAAAATTAGACACCATGACAATTATTGCACATATCGACAATTGATAAGTAGACAACTTGTCATGAACCACCATGCCAATTTTAAAAAAATATTTTAAATGTGATTTGGACAACCACTTGGACACAACTAAAGGTCAAGAAACCATATAATTCAATTCAAAGATTTCAAGGTTTTATGACAGAAAAAATGTGTTCAAACTTAACATGTGATGGTGCATATGGATTTTGGTAATTGCAAAGGCCACATAGAGGGAAGATTGGTATTTGCAACCTAAAGTCAACCACAATAAATGTAACAATATATATATTTAATAAACCTTTGTGGATTATTTTATGCCCGACGTCAAATGGTTTTTAAATTTTATGAAAGTGGACTAATGTATATGATTATTATGCAATTTAGTAAGGTATGATCATGATATTATCTGAGAACTAATGATTTGCAACAAATGAAGTTTTTCTTTATGTACATGACTTCCAATGTACCAATCCATAAAAAAACTTGTAAATGGACTCTTCATAATCATAATTTGTAATGCAATAACATCTTTCAAAATTGATAAATATTATAAATAATTTAATTTAAGTGTCTCCAAACCATTTCAACATGGCATGGAAGTTTTATGGATATTTATAAACATATTAAATTAAGAAAAATGGCAAAGTCCATTATGACATGTTTTTCATGGACTTTATTATTATTATTTTCAAGATCATTGTATATTGTACCTACAATTAATAGTTGACAATATCTGCCTATATATATATATATAGGTAATGGGGTCCAACAGCCCCATTTTGAATATTTCAGAATCCACATTCTAAGTATGCTAAATTTCGTTAAATTTTCAAATCATCACTGTAGTCACCTAATGGTGAAGACTATTTCACAAGTGCCTTGTGTCCAAGGTTCAATTTCCCTAAAGTCTAGACTAATGATGGGCTCAATTAATTTTATTATTTTTGGCTTACCCTCTTGAAAATTATTTATAGCCAAACTTCAATTGAAGGTACAGTATCAAGAGATATTAGAAGGTAGTCATTAATTATTTGTTGGGAAAGACAATTATTTTCCTTAGAAGTTGGGTATTTGGCACTATTCAAATACACTACAAAAATGTATGTTTCAAGAATCATTGTTTGCCAAAATTGGTCCATCTTAGCTTACAAATTTCAAAAGATTCCTCAATCATTTTGTTTATGTCATTTGCCTTACACATTAGCTTTTGGGATATTTATTCTATTTACTAATGACCTTAATATCTACAATTTCATATTTTTCACATTTGAAATACCTATAACCTTATTATAAAGGCATCTGTCAAATTAATTATGGTTCCAATGGGAAATAGAAAGATAAAAAAGTTTCTAATTTGGATAATTTGGAAAATCAACTTAAAAAATGACCCACAAAAACAATCACTGAAAAGCCAAAAAGTGGGCATCTATTGAAGTTTAAATTGCAATCTTGAAGATTCAACTGGCAGAATTTGGGAAGTCAAGTGGTTTAATCTTTTTGTTGGGCACAAAATCTAACAAGCTGTCTTAAATTTCACATATAATGGTTTTGAAGAATGAAAGTTATCAAATTCTTTTAAGAATTGCTTAACTTTGTCATGCGGAGATGCAACATTGGATTTGCCATTTCATGTTATGAAACCATGTTTTTGAACCATGTTGAAAAGAGTTTTATTGTGAAAATTGGGTCATCTTTAAAAGTTTTCAAAATTCCATGTTCTTAAATTCATTCAATTTAAGAAGTATCAATAGATTACTCACTTGGTTGTTGATTTAGTTAATATACATGTTATTGTTCTTGGATTGATTATTCTGTTTACAATCACAAAGATTTATTTAATACAAGTGTTTGCTAATCACAAGTTAAGTTGCTTAAGATGTTCCAAGACCATTTGGAACCAACACAAGTTTTCATGGTTACAAGCTTGTTCCATCTGTCAATATGCATGATTTGAAATGCATATATGGTATGTAGTATCCTACTTTTATTATAAAGACAATTCTGACGAAATTATTGGAGAAATCTTTTTGACCTAGTTACATAAAATCAATATCTCATCACAAGTGGCTGAATTTAGAATGTTCAACATCTATAATCTCTTCTTCAAATGCTAGTTCACATGGTTCTTCCAACGCATCATTGCAATCCAACCATGCTCAATGCTTTGGCCAATTGTAAAATCCAAAGATATCTCTTTCCAAATCCTCATGTAAACCATCAAATGCACTCTCACAAATCCTCAACCCTGTCACTCAATAAATTTAGTTAAATTAATACCAAGTTGAGCAGGAGATTCCCAACTCCTTTGCTGAAAATGATGACATCTTGCAAGATAAACTATACCACATGCTCAACCCTAAACCACATGCTCACTGATGTTCAATTAACTCAATTTGTTTTCATCTCACTACCTAAAAGATCTTTCATCTCTACAGAAGAATCATGATCATAACCAGAAAGTTGTTTCACTTGCATTTTTGAAATAAAAATGAAGTTTTGGATACCATGCATTGGTTGGTTGATAATATAATATACACGTTCAATACATGTGAAAGATCCAGAATTTATACATGCTTTGGTTGTTTAAAAGTAATGTCTAAACAATAATATCAAAAGAATCATTGCTAGTCACTTCATCAAATTTTCATATTCAAAACACAACTCAAAACTTGACGTGAATGAAAGAAATGAATCAAAGCTTGAAAGCTTAAAGCAAAAAACCCAAAACAGGACCTGTTATCAAAAGAAGTGGCTCAATCAAAAGACTCAAAACACACCTCACTGTTTTAAGAACACCATTGATCTTCAATTTCAAAATTCTACTACATTGCATCATGCCTGTTACAAGTTAGAAAAAAGAGACATAAACATGCACATGCTCCAAGGTGTCAATAGGTTTTCTCAACTCATCCAAAATGCCAAGCACGATGAAACACACCGACATCTAAGGCACCCTATAGCTGAAATTCGGAGATGCATGCATTACAAGTGAAGGACCCTAATATTAAGCACCCTACTACAAATGCATTCACCTATAATTTTTCCTATTTCAATTCAGAATTGATCATGTGTTGATAAAACTTGAAGTTCATGGCAAAATCATAAAGAACTACTGAATCTCACAATGGACAAAATACAGGTCAAGTGTAAACCAAATAAAGTCAACAGCACCAAGTGAGGATGCTTAATCCCAACCAAGTTGTATTTTGCCTTGGCAACAGATGTAGCATAGATAAGTAGGTATATCTATAGGTAGGTAGCTGGGTGACTTACTATGTAGATGGTTAGTATATGGGAAAGGTCTAATGAGTTGTAAAAAGGTAGGTATATAGAAGAAACAGAAACCCAGGAATCTGGAACCCTAATACAAAGCATTTTCTGTCTCAACGCCAGCATTCATCTTGCATTGTCGACAGATGGGTTGAGGGGACTATGCAAATCTAAGATAGGAAATTTAAGCATGCAGGAAATTTTATTCTTGGGTTGCATCATTGCTACACCGTTGAATAATATTCAGCACATGAACTGACAACAGAAGTGACGCCAGAGCATCAAGCAAATCCAGTGCAAAAATTGAGAATGTAAGTCATGTTTCATGGGTCTATGCAAATCAAGATAAGAAGGCCAAGAAGACTACAAACTTCCTCATATGCTCCTGGGTTGCTACATTATTAGAACCCTAAAGCAAGATGCAAGCAAGAAGAGTCAGTGAAATAAATAAATGCAAACATGCAGATTGAGTGCAACAATTTAGGACAGAAGTGATCGCAAATTGCTCGTTTCAAAGCAAGTACCTTAGTTCTGCATAGTGGTAGAGAAGAGCAAAAGAAGAACGAACGCTTCAGCAGCAAAAAATGTCGGGTCAACGATAGCACGAAAGCCATCAATTTGTCTGTTGGAAATTATGTCCAAAACGCGCCCCAACACATCAATAGCACTAGTTTCACAACGGACTTCTCATTAAGTCGTCAGAACCAAACTACCCAACATGAGCTTGTCCATCATCAGGATCATCTGCAATTCCATGACCCGCATGCTCATTTTTGGTGTTAGATTCGAGAACAAAAACATGTTGCAAGTAGTTCCAAATCCGTCCCTAAAGATTTCGGCCCTACGTGATTGCTTCTTTCATCCGAAAAACGAACTAGCTATTCCCGATTGCATCATTCACGGAAAGCAGCGGTGTCTCGAAGACATCTGCTATCAAACCTCATGAGCAAATTCAGCCAACTCTAATAGAAAAAAATTGGGAGCCAAAAAATCTTCTCTCATCTGTACAGTAGCATGGGAATTCCGCCCTGACATGATCTTCAGCACGAGACAGTGGCGTTCCGTGCAAAAAACAAAACTTTCCACAAAGCCGCCAGCTAGTTGAAAATGCAAGAGGCTACAAAAAATCTCTCACGCAGGTGAATCACCTGTGTGCCAGCATCGCAGCAGCGAGCGTCATCTCTTCTGATCGTAAAGAATATTTCATAGGCGTGGAGTACTTGCGTCTCCTCCTTCCACTTCTCGTCTTCACCGCTTTCTCTAGTACATCTTGTACCTGACACGAACGAGGGCGAGCATCAAGACAAGCCAAATCGCTGTGAAAAGAACGTCTGGATCCTTAGGCAGACTTGGCTGCTCCCGAACTCCAGCTTCATGATCCTGCCGAACTCTCTTGGACGCCGCATGTTCTTGCCACTGCTCACGGTAGTCAGCGTCAACACTGCAAGCAGGGAAAGGAGCAAGTCTCTGGCCACGCAGAAGCATATCGACAGCCAGTTGAATGAGACTACCGTCGTCCATGAATTGCGCAAGTTTCTCATCTCTCTGGAAACTGCTAGTGCGCATCATACTGGCAGTCTGAAACTCAACCCTCAGGATTTCAGATTCATGATACGCATCATCATCTTTACGACTCGATGATGATGATCCACAACCACTACTGCCGCTGCTTCTTGCTTCCAAAGCACAAGTCGCCACAACATACTGCTGACACTGCGACAGCAAGTAAAGACGCCGCATAATCGCCGGCAAAACCTCTACTAGAAAACGTCGCCAAGCTGAAGCGACTGGTCCTGCCTGACCTTCTGAAGCCGCCGCCGCTGCTGCTGCTACAGCTACCGCCATCTCTTCCTGCTCCCCCTGGACGACCGCTGCATCGTAAGAAGAAGAAGAAGAAGAGGCGGAGTTTCCATCTCGGAATCGAATTTCCGCCATCTCCATCATCTCTTCAGTGATATGTGCCATTTACCCGCAAAGGTTCCAAATCTCGCAGAAAACGGAACAAGAGAACGGAAAAAGACATCAACACGACCACCAAAGACAAAAAGCCAGAAAGCTCGCGAGCTCGCGAGCGCTTCTTCTTCTTTTTCGTCTTATTCTTCCTTCTCTCTGCTGTGTCTGTTTCTCTCCCAAAATGGAATTCTTACAATTCACAAAGGAATGCCTATTTTTGTTTTGTTTTGTTTTCTTGGTAGCCCTAAATTAGGGTTTAAGGAACAACAGAGTTTTCATTATTTTTTGCTCTTGTTTCACAAATAAATATCTAGATTGTGATGATTTTTTCAACATTTTAAAAATCATTTTTGCTCTTGCATGACAAACAAAGAAACAAATATATTTAATAGATTTTTAAATTAAAAAAATTCAACATTTTCAACATAGTTTTGTTTTCATCATTTTTCGCTCTTGTATGGAAAATAAACAAACAAATAAATAGATCTATTTTATTTTTATTTTCAAAATCTTCAACATAGTTTTCATAACTTTTTGTCTTTTGCACGACAAAAATAAATTACCTAGATTGTGATTTTTGTCAAAAAATTTGACATTGTTTTGATCATTTTGGCTCTTGCATCACAAAGAAACAAATAGATTGTGATGATTTTCAACATGTTTTTCATCATTTTAGCTCTTTGCATGACAAGCAAATCAATAAGATTGTGATTTTCGTGAGAATTTTCTACACAGTTTTTATCATTTTTGTTCTGTGCATTAACAAAATAAATAAATAGATTTTGATTTTTGTCAAAAAATTTAACATAGTTTTCATCACCTTTCTCTTGCATGAAAAATAAATTGTGACTGTGTAATTTTTAATAAAGTTCTTCGTCATTCTTTGAGAGTATATGAAAAATAATAGATTGTGATTTTTTTATAAAAAAATCCAACATCATTTTCTCTCTTGCAAGATGAAAATTAAACTTTGATTTAAAAATTCTCAACATTGCTTTTCCTTTGTTTTTTTGCTTGCATGAAACAATAAATTCTAATTTAAAGATTTTTTAACATACTTTTTTCTTCATTTTCCCTTGCATGTAATGAAAACTACAATCTTAAAATTCTCAACTTTGCTTTTTCTTCAGTTTTATGAAAAATAGATTGTGATTAAAAAGCATTTCCCTAGCACTAATTTTATAAAAAAACAACAAATTGTTGATTGACTCACAAGCCCAACAAGTTTGCTCTCTAAAACCACTCTACCCCTTATGGCAAGTTCAAACCAGTGATTTTTATTCTGTAGGTGGTAAAAATTGGAAATTTTTGGAAAAATGTGTTTTCACAATGTAAATTCAACCAAAGATTTTTTTTCTGAGGGAAAAAATCACCAAATTTTTTTTAATGAAAAAATTGAAAGAAAAACACTATAATTGACCCTCCCCAAAAAACCCTAATCCCTAAACCAACAACAATCAAAATAGAAAATGTTCTATGAAATTCTCAAGAATGAAATCTCAGAGGCTACAGTAACACACCTCTGGAGGCTGCTACAAACATTCCTCAAAACGTGGGACCAAATGAACTCTGCATTGGTCCTTTGGTCTCTTCTGCTCTTTAGTTTAGATGCAGAAGAAGAACCAATTAAAGCAAAAGGCTCCTTTATTGATTGATGATGCTTCCAATTAGGTTATTTTAATATCAAAACAAAAAACCCTAAAAGTGAAGAGGCAAAAGAAAACAACAACAAAAGAAATGGGCATTAATAATTAGGTACCTACTAGACTCGTTGGCTACTAGGTGGTATATTTGAAGAATGGGCCTTAATTAGGTACACATTACTAGGCTATTTGGCTACTAGGTGTAGTTGAAAAATGGGCCTTAATTAGGTACACACTACTAGGCCATTTGGCTACTAGGTATAGTTGAAGGATGGGCCTTAATTAGGTACACATTAGGCTATTTGGCTACTAGGTATATTTGAAGAATGGGCCTTAATTAGGTACCTACTAGACTAGTTGGCTACTAGGCATGTTTGTAAAATGGACCTTAAACAGCTTAAAAATTTAGGTCGATTTTTGGGGTTCATTTTAGGTCATTTTAGGACTCTAAATGAACCCTAAAAAAACGCTAAATTTTGGGCATTTAGCGTTTGTGCCCAAAGTTTTGCATTTAAAGCTCTTTCTAGGGTTCACTTACTTTGAAAAGGCAATTTTAGTAAGTCGACCATAATGAGCCCCCAGTCCTAAGCAGTAAGCAGTTTTTAATGACCAATTACTCCTATTGTAAACATTCCAGCCACTAAACATTTATTATGGAGAGAGAGAAAAATCACCACACACATCCATCTTTTTACCCTATTAGGGTTTTGGTGCCAGGCTCTCAATAAATGATTTAGGCGGCTCCATGACCTTTGTTTTGTTTTTTTTTTTTTCACCCTTTGGGAGGGGGTTGAGGTGATGGGGGGAGGCCCACAAAAAAAAAAAAAGGAGAAATCAAGAGAAGCCAAAATATTTGTTGCAAAGGTCCTTGTGGGTGGGTGGGACCGGAGAAAAGAAAAAAAAATCGTTAGTCGATTCTAAGACAACACATGATCCGCATGTGTGAGTGAGTGCGGGTTTGACATGAATATTTCCTAGCAAAACCAACCGTGATTTAACTTAACTTACTTGGGTTTCTTCATTGTTGAGGACAAAAAGATGTGGTTTCAAGTATGTGCAAACCTAAACCCTAAACCCTAAACTTCACTCCAAAGGACTAAACAACTTATAAAACTAATTTGGCTCTCTCTTGGGTGATGATGAGACGACCATACTCACCAAGAGAGAGAGAGAAAGAGAGTGTTATATGTTGCAAACGGAAGGTGTGGGAAAAAATAATTGATTGTTGTCTCACTCCGTTGTGGTGAGAATATTGCCGAAAAGTCAGTTGAATATTTGTTAGAATTAATGTTCAAGCGCCTTCACCACATACGCCAAGTTATTAGTCTCACAAATGTAACATTTCGAACTAATAATCTCCATGTTTGACAAGTACCCATATACTTATTATATATTTGTATCAAAATGATACGGTACCGAATTGTATTATCTATAGCATTATGCATGGGCATTTATGTCCATTAATTCATAAATTAAAATGGATCTAACAAAAATGCAAAGTTCCTATTCAACATGACTATTAGAATATCTTAAGCAAAGTGTGTTTCACAACCAAACTATTAGAATTTTCAAAAATAAAATTAATCCACTAAACAAAATCCCCCATTGACAATGAACGATTTCCTTTTACCATTTTCAAACTCCAAACATTTTGAGCCTAAATCTAGATGGTCACTTACACTTATTAATAACATCCAAACTCCAAACATCTTAAGCTTAAATTTAGATGGTAGATCACACTCCCAATTGCTATGGTCCAAACTCCAAATATCTTGATCTTAGATCTAGATAGTAGGTTAAGCTTAGGTCATCATATGTATAAGTGTATATATATACACTTATATAAGCATAATATAATGCCTTAAGTTCACATCACATTTATAAAAAAATTGTACTCTACTTATATTTACATTCTCGCAACAATGATAACTTCAAAATCATTAGTGAGACAAATCTTTTGCATAGGACTACTCCTCGCACTATTGCGCACACACACACACTCTCTTCCAGCATTGTAATAGATTGAGATCAGACAACGATTTACTTACCCACCCCTTCCTTTCCCCCCTCCCCCTCCTCGCCCCCCACCCCCCAAGCCCACCTTCCCCACTTCCCCACCTCTAGCCCCACAAACCCCAACTAACTAACTAGTCCATTAAACGTGAAATGTGCGATTCCCCACATAAATTAATGGAGGGGGTTCTAAGTGGGATTCCCCATGTCAAATTCACAGTTTTTGGCACATGGGTGGCATTTAAATCCATGGATCTTTTTCGTTGGGCTTTCATAAATATCGTTCATTCAAAGCGTTTGTTACTTAGTGTGTGGCCTTTGTTGGGACGTTGTGTGGATTTTTTTTTTAAACTACCCGTTGCCTAGTCCCAATGCAAGATGTTACATATTAATTGGGTTTTTTTTTTTTTTTTTTCTCTCCGGGCTTGGTAAAACTAAGTCATTCTTGGGAGTGGTGAGGGGGGGGCCAGCCATGGTAGGCGGGTATTAGAAAAGACGCATGAATATGCCCTTCGTGCCCAATCCGGGTATTAGAAACAGAAGTAACCCATGTTCATGCAATGCCTACTACTACCATCACACCATCCACTGGATGCTTTTATGACTCAATTGTGGATGAACTTGAAGGAAGTTGATATTTGATTTCTCCTTGGTAACCCATTTTTGTAAGAGGCCGGACCTACGTATAGGGTACATAGGTAGGTCAATATGTGGTGGTTACTAGGTATGTAAAATAGCTTATATGCATAGATAAGGGTTGTTTTTACCACCTACTAACTACTAACAACCCACATGTTGTTAGTGGCAAGGTAGCAAAAACAGCAACAGAGATAGATAACCATGGCTACTACTGAACTTGAGCCCAACAGAAAAGTGTTTTCTGTCCACTTACCATCCATCCACTGCCAATAACTGTATGGCTCTAACCCTTAAAGGTCGCTAGTTAGTGGGAAACTAAAAAGCCTTGAAGTTTAAAATAGGCTAAGAAGGATGTGTAAGGTTCCTCATATGGAGGATGGTGAACCTTGCACATCCTTATAAGGTTCTTTCATATGTGTTAGGGTGTTCAATTTTTTAGGATCCTTAGACATAAAGGTGCCTCTTGTCCTCTCAAATGAATCACACTTGTCCCTTCACTAAATGAAAACTCCTCCGGTTCTTGACACCATAAAATTATTAGTTAAAAAATTGTTTTCTTAACACTTGTCTTATGCAATTACACATGTCACATGCAACTAAAAATAGTTGTATGTGACATTTTTTCAATTGCAAATGACATGTGTAGTTACATAAAACAAGTTGCCAAAGGTAATTTTTTTTTTGTTTTTCCCCCTATAATGGAAGGACCTTGAACATGTTGTTTTGGGAATTTAGGTCCAGATTTGAACAAGGTCCTCATTCCCAAAATTAGTTTGTTTTGAACCCTTACCCTACACCACGAGCTCAATAGAGACAAATGTGTAGTTGTCATGTGATAAGATTGATGCCATATTGGTCCTTCAAGGTAATATCTATCTTTTACAAAATGAGAATCACACCTAAATAAAAATGACATTAAAAATCTATATACCATCGTCATAACACCATTGTCATAACACCTTGGCAGCTTCAACATTAATTATATTATTTATAGTAATGTGGAAATTTATATTTTTTAAAAAAAACTTCAAAGAATAAAATTTTGTGAAAGAAAATAGTATAATATGCAAGCATTTTTAAACATAAAAATTTCAAAATTAATTATTCATTCCATCAAGTTTTGTGTTGAAGTTGTTTTCTATTACATTATATTAGTAGACCTTGTGCCATTGACTCAAGTGTGATCATCTTGAAGGCTTGAAGGAATCCACTTTTTTAAAAGTATTTTTCAATCATTAAGAGACATGATTCTCCATAAAAACTCAATTGCCAAAAAACCTTTTATAATTTTTGCATGAAAGGCCAAATAGAATGGCCAATGGAAATTTGTCATGCATTTTTCCATGTGATGTGAAAAGGCAAACTAAAGGGCCTATATGATGAAGATGCATAGATTGGTTGAAATGGTTGAAATGTTATTGGTTAAAGTGTGAAACAAACATGATGAAATCCCTTATTGGCCTAAGTGTGAACTTAAATGTCATTAGTTCAAATGTTTAGATTTGCAATGTGAATGTGCCAACAAAAGGACCAATATGACAAGGATCCATAAATTCATTGAGGTTTTTTATTATAATTGATTTCCAACAACAAAAATAGCTCTAAATTCAATAAATTTTGCTCCATTGGCTCAAAAATTGTGAAATGAAAAATGTGCACATTATTTTGTTGAAGTTTCAAAGCATAATGTATAACTTTCATTGGCTACTAAAAAAATCATAGTGTGTTAATCAACAATCGTATGGGTGAATTGTGGGTTTTACTAGCTACTCAAAAACATATGTAATGTGTAATGTGCTAAATATGCACAATGTAGATGTTTATTTAGATTCTAGACTCCAAACTTTATTATTCCAATATTGCATTTTGTTTCTACCAAATATGATTCAAATGAACCTACGAAATTGAAATTAGGTATGCTTACCAATTCCATAAATGGAAAAATGGAACCCCATTGAGAGCATGGATAAATTATCAAATGCAAGACTTAAGTTTGAATGTTGCCAAGAGCCATATAAAGCCATTGTCACATCAACATTGAATAGTAGAAAGAGGCAAATGCTATGAATTGTCAATCATTAATATTCGTAACATTAGTTAAAAGCCTTGCAAACTTCAAGAATGAACATTCACTATTATAAATCTTACTTTTCAAGCTCTCCAATTTTATTAAGTTATTTATCTTGACTATAAGAGATGTGCAATCTAATAGAGGTCAATGGCATGAATGACATGTGTAATTTTTAATTGGCCAATTTGATTCCAATGTGATCCAATTGACTATCAATAAAATGGGACATTCATTCAAGTTGAACAAAAAAAATGTCATCCTTTGTCGCAACCCTACTTTGGCCAAGTGTGGGGGTGAAGCCCAACACTTGGAAAAAGTGGGGATTTGGGGTCCTCCGGGACTCCCGAATGTTCAGAGCTCGACAGCAAGGGGCAAAACACCTTGCATTGGGGTTTTCTTGATGTCGTTGGAAAGGTCTTGAAACGTAAATATTGAAAATGCCCTTGCATTCTCAATTTGGACATCTGTAGCCCAAGTTATGGGCAAAAGAAGGGCCGGGAGTCAAACTGGCAATTTGACTCTTGACCACTAAAAGTCAGAAATCGACCAGCTTTTGATGTCCGATTCAAAAATGCAATATGTCGTTAGAAAGATCTTAACAACGGCTACAACTTCGGTTTAGACTTTGTTGCAATCAGAGGTCAAAGCGAAGAGCTATGACTTCTCAAAGTCCCGAGAGTCCAAAACCGCGACATTTTGTGGGATTTCGGGACTCCAACTTGGGAGTCCCGGGAAAAAGAGCCATTTGGATGTAGCCTCAGTGGGGCGTCGCAGAGTATACTATATGGGGGATGGTGGTGGCATCCCCCGAGTTCGGGCCGTGGTGAGTCTTGTGGTCCGAAGTGCCCGTGGCTTGTCCCAACACCAAAGGGTGTCCCGGAAAGTGATCTAACCACTTGGGTGGTTTGTTTTGATGCACAATCTAGCTTGATCAAGTAATACCTCTTCCTAGTCTAATCCCTGGGCTCCCAACTTCGACCCTCTACCCCTTCCTAGAGTTAGAAGCCGGGAGCGTGCCTCCAAGTCTCAACTTCCGCAACTTGACTTTGTGAAACCCTCAAGTGGGTTTCACCCCTTGACTTGGGAGCGCGTCATCCTTGGTCAAGATGGCCAATTGGCTTAATCAAATGGGACATCCTATTGTGCCATTACATATATTTATAATTGTAACCTAGCATCAACAAGACCAATATATTGGTGTGGTTAAATTTTTAAAAAATTATGTCAATTTTTATTGCATTTTATATGTCAATTATAACTACATAATCAATATTTGAATGTGGCAAGGAAAGGCTCTTTTTTATTGCAATAAGTTCAACATGGTTGTGTGAGCAAGTTGGTAAAAAATCAAGGCACTCATGTTTATAAGTGCACCACAATATGGTTCAAATTTTTTTACATGTACATGAATGTAATTTAAGTTATAGATGAATGTAGAACATGATACCAAATCTGGTATCATGTAAAATAACATGGTTTATTATGATCCAAGACAATTATTTCATAAACATAAAATGTTGGACCAAAAAAACAAAGCGTCTGTATCATCATTGAGGTCTATGCCCCAAAATTGCACATATAAAAAATGAGAAATAATTTAGAATTGAAATTTTCCTTAAGGTCAAAGGAGGTTATACAAGACATGAAGGATTCCATAGTATTGGAAAAAATACTTCATGTTTGTGGATCATGTGTGAACATATGGTTAAATTGTTTTGACATAATGTGATGCGTTCCCAAGCTCCTTGATAGACTCAAGTGTGAGTTTGAAGTGAAGACAACGGAAAGGTAAAGAGTTGGGCACACTCCTTGGTTCGCAACACTTTGGGGGGTAAAAGGGCGTGTTGGAGTTCCAGGATGAGACTAAGAAGAATGAAAAGCACTTAATCACTCACACGAACCTACACAAAACTAAACAACAAGTTAGTTAGTGCATAGTTGAAATACTTTTGGTGTTAGGATGAGTCACAGGCAAACTCGGACTAATCACGGCTCAAACTTGGGGGAAACCACCACCTTCCCCCTTATAGTATATTTTGTGCCTCTCCATGAAGCCCACATCCAAATGCATTTTGTCTCGGGATTCCTAAATGAAAGTCCTGAAATTCCCAAAGTTGAAACTCCCACGACTTTAGGGACCCATAACTTTTTTGCATGCAAACCTCTGATTGAAATGAAATCTGAAGCAAAGTTGTAGCCCTTGTCAAAAACTTTCCAACAATATGTAGCACACCACCTGCACGCAAGGAAATCGGGTTGATTTTCAACTTTTAATGGTCGGAAGTCAAACTACCAATTTGACTCTAACCTTT
The DNA here is from genome assembly GCA_963921925.1 of Sphagnum tenellum. Classification (NCBI taxonomy): domain Eukaryota; kingdom Viridiplantae; phylum Streptophyta; class Sphagnopsida; order Sphagnales; family Sphagnaceae; genus Sphagnum; species Sphagnum tenellum. Next base: position 9,816,603 of record OY998155.1, read on the forward strand.
CTTTTGGCCTTAACTTATGTTTTAAGTATCCAAATGGGTCATGTGAGTTCATTTTAGACACCTGCATTTCAATAGCTTTTTAGTGATATAAATATTTTTTCAATCCAATAGGTTTTGACCCCTACAATCATTCCCTAAAAATTTAGGAGTCCATCGGGACTCTAACTCCCAAAGTCGGAGCTCACTTGGGAATGTGAGGGTTCATTCCTTCACATTCTCTTGCACTTTTGGGAGCATGAAATGTGAATCCGAGGCTTCCGTCTTAGCCTGCACCTTCATAAGCCCTTGCCTTGGTCGCGAGCCCAAGGTTAGGGTCACAACAATTTAATTTAAAACAATATTAATAACCACTACTCAACCCCCCTAACAATTTGTTTAAACCTTATACAACATTTTTCACCTTTAATTATGTTAAACATTTGAATACATTTGATGTTTCAACAAATTATCTTATTAAATATATCCAAACATAATAATTTGTATAATATTTAAATTTGAATTGCTTGTTTCATATTCAAATTTATCAAATATGAATAAGTACTGGGTACTATTAATAAACAATAATAGATTAGCTAATAAATACTACTACTAAGTAGGTGAATTAATGGTTAAACCTATATCTATTAGGTAGTTATTAAACACATAGTTCTTTAAATATAGGTCTATTAGGTAGTAGGTTCTACCTGTTATTTATTAGTGTATACATAATAATATTTATTACTTTTAAATACACTATAATTAATGATATAAATTAATTTGATTCCAATAAAGTTTGTTTCACAAATGTGTCATGTGCTACAAGATTGGTGTTCAACATTGTCAAAACAAACAAAGTCATACACATGAAAACATGCACACAAATTCAAAAAATCCCACATGTAAATTGGAGGAATCGAAATTCAACACAGATAAAACAATCACATGTTTTTCATGTGTGTTATATAATCTCAAAACATGAAAGATGAAACTCCATACCTACACCTAACACAAAATAACCAAAACCATGTTCACACTAAATTGGGTTCCAACCATAAATAACAAACTACAAAAATTTAATGTTTTACAACAAATACCTAACAAATGATTTCAAATTTTATATATTATCTACAAATGAATGAATATATATTTGGAAGATCTTGAAAAAAAATGTTTATCTATTTTATTTGAAAAAATATGAAAAAAAAAATGCATTTCAAAGTGTAGATGTGGAAGAAAATTTGAAATGAAACATGTTAATAACCAAGTTTTGTAAACTTTCTCACAACATAAAGGTGTAGTGAATTGGTTAAAACTTGGTGTTTGGTTGAAAAGATCAAAGGTTCAATTCCTTGTATTTGATCAATTCCTTACGTCCTTGATTACTTAGATCTACCTACCTACCTACCTATTACGGAGGCTAGGTACGTAACCTGGGCCTATCTACATACCTACCTAACTACTACTTGGGCTAAGTACCTAATTTAGGTCTATCCACCTACCTATTTACCTCCTACATACTTACATATATACCTTCTACCTTTCTTAGATATGTACCAACATATCTCCAACCTACTTATTAGTTACTTAACTTTCTTACTTACCTACATAAATAATGATTTGAAAATTTAAAAACTTGTCCAAAAATTGTCACCTTTTGAAATGTAGTCCATTGGTAAAGACTTGGTTTATCATTGTGAAGGTGAAGGGTTCAATTATATATACTTGTAACTTATGTGCATGCATAAACAACTAAGGTAAGTAGGTTAGATTAAAATGAATAGCTAGGTTAAGCTAGGTTCACCACCTACCTACCTATCTACATTTTTTCAAACTACATAAACCTATTTACTATCTACCTACTTTAAAAATATATTTAAAATAATAATCCATTAAAAAAACTTACATTTTGGTATAAAATTGACCAATCAAATGGTTCACTATTTGCTAATAAAAATGACAAATCAAATATCTCTTACTCTAATAAAATAAGACCACCTAGTCACAATGATAGGGCCAATTTGACAAGGTGATCTTTTTGACACATGTCTATTTGAATTTTTTATATTAAAATTCCCAAAATAATATATTTATAATATTGGATCATGTGTTGAAGTGGCATTTGTCCTTAATAGATCCCAAAATTTAATATATAACAAGCTTCACATTTTAAAGCAAAGTTTGAATTAACACCCAAAAATTTACTATAAGTAGGCACATGTGCCTCAAGCGGTTGCATTATTTGCCATCTCTTTTAGAGTTTATGTCACATTGTGGAACATGGCTATTTTTAAAAAAAAACTTGAAACTCATTTATCTTAATTTCAAGTGGAATATACACAAATAAATCATCAATTTTCTTTGACACAATATTAAAAATGAAAAGGGAATGTTGCCTCAACATTTGCATTGACCCAATAATGTAGATAAACCACCCCCAAGGCATTCATCAGTCATGATTTGAAATTGTTGATCCAATTCCCTTGTACTACACCAATCATCATCAATAATGGGTGATTTAAAAAATAGAAAGTACAATCCATCATAATTTCTAACCAAGAGCCCATGGAATGTGCTGAAACCTTCATCCATGAACTTACAAACATTTAAAAAATAATCATGGTTTCCAATTGAAAGCCTATGGAATGTGTTGAAACTTTCATCCTAATTAAACTTACATTTAGGATCATTGTACAACTCAAAACTTAAATTTGCGCATCTTTAATTAGCTTCAACAAAATCACAAATATACACGTTTCTCCCTTTGACATATTTTATTGGAGTGTGAATTAATTTAAGAAGTGGCAAGATGTGGTGGAGGCCAAATATTAATTCCACGTCCAAAAACTTATGCAAATTGGATCTATAACTTTACATTCAACTTGATCTTCACACATCATTATATAAATTAATGTTCTCTATTCAACCAGAACACCTTTGCATAAAGATAACATGGAAATCCTTGATTGGTTTATATGTTGCAAAATATTCTATAACCTTTAATGTCTAAAAGAATCATTAGTTTTTATTATTGAAACATTTTTTGGGACTTCAAGCAAAGTAAAAATTGAGGGTTGGAATAGGTCTTGATCCAACTATTACATGATGGACAAAGTCAAAAGGTTTTGGATGGCCATGTTTGTCTTGTATGCACAAGAATGGACTACCACAAGAAAAGGGGCCACTATTTCTTTAATCTGCACATGAACACTAATCCTACACCCATCAAACATTAAATCACCATTTGATCTAATAGATACAAACAAAAGGAAATTACTTGTAAAATTATGTTGTTGTTCTCATAGGATGACAACCACATCACAAGTAATGCATGCAAAATTCCAACAATGACCTACATAGTACAAACAAAACCATGTGTGTGATATGCACAATCACAGATAAATGAATTGTGATCATAATTTACAATTGCCCTTAACTTGCCAACTATAATACTTGGTTTGATTTTAAGGACATTTTTTCCTTCCCATACTCTATTGTTATGTGTATGTAGGAGGTTTTAATCAACATACAAGAGGACTATTTTTACCATGTTCTTTTCTTCTGTGGTAATTAGTACTTGAATTGCATGTTTCCATTGAAATGGAAGTTTAACCTAGATTACTAACTAATTCCATTGAGTGTATGTTCTACAATTTTTGTAGTACAGTAGCTAGATGGTAAGGGTGAAGAGAAGCAACTACTTCATGATATACTTAACAAGGTTATATGAAAGAATTCCCATGACATTCTTGATGTCACCAAGGTATGTTTCTATACATATTTTTCCATTGTTTTGAACTAGAGAAGTTTCTTACACACAAACATTTCTTTCTTCTTTAAAGCTACAACATTCCACAATCTTTGATGTAGAACATTCAAAACACCCACCATGCACTTTGTAAAGTAAAATCATTATAAGAAAATTGATAAGTTTTTTTTCACAAGGATACCATTTGATGAAATTATATACTTCCACTAAATTCCATAATTGAATTACTCTAGATATGCCAAGTATATTTTGAATATGCTCAACATTACTTTGCCTTTATTGTTGTGAGTGTTCCAATCCTATCTAGAGGTGGGGGGCTAGGGGTTCAATGAAAGTTTATTCAGTAGTAGTTGCCCAAGAAGCTATAGAGAGATATTTACATTTGTGGTTTGTTTGGATATGTTCCCCATTAGCTTTTTCAATATAACCATCTTTCAAGTGTTGTTGTTACAATGGTTGTAGGTTAATATGTCTTCTCCCACATATGAACTCCATGGATGTCTTGATTGTGGATTGCCACCTCATGGTAAAAGAACATCTAGTCTAGAGGTATGCCCAATTGATCTATATCATGAAGTTTTGAATTTATTTTGAAACTCAATTGAAAGTAGAATGTCAAATTGGTTTCCAAGTTTTGACCTCCAAAATCCAAAGTGAATATTTTCATTAATCAATGCAATAAAATGTTTCTACATTGTATTACAATGTTGTGAGCAACAAACATTAAGTTAATGAGAGGTGCCATGTTCAACTTGCAAGTTATAACATTCCACAATAAAGTTAGGTGAATGACATGTTTAATGACATGTTGTTTGTGATGAGTTGAACATGAAAGAAGGGATGAACAACAAAAGTGATGGGTTTTAGGATTAGTGATGATAAACCCACTATGGTTGCACATGTGATTTTGGGTGAAGTACACTCAGATCCTATGGTGGAAGTGGTTATGCCCACACAAAATTTGATGGTGGATTTTGCTATAGGAACACCTTAATGAATGGTGTGATGGTGATATCTACATTGGCAAGGTGCATATATGGCTATTTAATGCCATAATTTTCCTAAAGAAAACAAGTATATGATTCACATGTGTTGAAATTTTGTGATAAATTGCCCAAAAAAAAGACTAGAAGGAACTACTTCCAATCGCCACATGAAAATGGTGGATAATGTTAATAGTCTTTGTGAACAATTGGTTCATTAACTTTAGTATGTCCTCACCTACAATTCATGAAAATGACATGGGCACATGCATTTGCATGTTTCAAAATTGTTTTTGGATTAAAAAAATATGAACCTCCAAACCAAAATTGTAAGTACTACAATGCAATATTGTAACTAATCACCCATGTTCAACATCAACCCCCAAATATATTTAAATATTAAAAGAAATAGGATCCAAAGACCAAAGTTTGAACAACCCCTATTTTTATTTTAAAAATTCACATAATTATAATAAACACAAAAAAAATTTCATTTTTGTAAAATTGATTATCTAATTAGATGGTTATATATTAAACAACCTAGAATAGTTTGTAGGTTCAATTCCTTTGAAAAAAAGGTAGAACCAATTGTAACCAATTTAGCATATTCTTTGCCTTAAAGCATTTCCACTAATCACCTAATAAACACATGCAAGAATATTAAAATGTAAACCCCTTTATTGAACCTTGTCACCAAAAGTGTCATTCGAGCAAAATGGTGACCAATAACTTTGTGACAATTAGCCCTATAACCACATGAAGCACAATTGTTGGTTTTTTCACATGCCCCAAGTCCACCATCATCATGAAGTTTTAGGAGCTCTTCATCACATTTTTTTGCATGCTTAGGGTGAAAGAAAAAGACTAGATGACAAATGGAAAGAAAGGTTGTTTGTTGAAATTGAAGAGAACCTTGATGATGAGGTTGGGGGAAAGTTGTTTCTATATGGAGCTTTGGAGCAACCTGTTCAAACTTTGAAAAATGAAAGGCATTGGCATGGTACCAATAAGGTGGGGCATCTTGAGAATCTATGAAGAAATAAGGAGCTTGGGCATGATCACACATTTTTCAAAAAATTGTTCCTTCACCAATATATATGGTGAAAAACTTTTCAAGTGTAAATATAGGACAAACTTTTTATGAAAATATTGCAAGTTGTTCCTATTTATGATTATTTTCTTGCAAATACGAGATTGCACAAGGAAGCCTTGGGTTGTCTTCATTCCAAAAATGCATAGTTGCACTTCCCATCCTTGTATAATAACAAAGGCTCATGCAATAAATGTATGTTATCATCTTATCAAGAGTAAGGCAATGGAAGGCATGAAGCAATTTGTGCACATGTGGTGTAATTGCCAATGTACTTTTGAAAACCCTTGAAAGAAAACATTGAAAACCAATTGAAAATCAATGCAAATAAAGGTTTTCTACGTATGTTTGCAAGTCTTGATTATATGCATTTACATGTGGAAGAATCGCCAAGTTGGGTGGCAAGGGTAATTTCAAAACAAAGATGAAGAGAGGCCCATAATTATGGAGGCAATTGTGGATCAATCTCTTTGGATTTGGCATACATTTTTTGGGCTATTATGTGAAAACCATTAATGCGTTAAACCAATCACCAATGGTTGCAAGCATGTTGTATGGGGTAGGTAGTGATATGAGGTTTGAAGTCAATGACAATGTCTATCCTTGATACTATTATATCTTGGCGAATGGTATCTATACTCCTTTGTGCAAACCATACATGAACTTCAAAAAGAAATTACAAGTTTTTTTTTTCTTGGGATTTGATAGTGGTAAAAAGAAGAGGATCCAATTTTTTTTCCCTCGTAAACCCCCACGGTAACAACATACATTGAACACCAATCATCAACCTTTCCAACTCTCACTATGGAGCCCAACATAGTGCACCAAGTTGTGTGATGCCCAATGCAAAATTTCACAAGGCCTCACAACAAAATTGCATTTTTCATCAATGGCAGGGTTGTGTTCTCACGACATCCACCCTCATCAAAACAAGATTTTCTGTTTTAGAGGCTTTTGGAGCATGCCAATGGAGATGCTCTCTTATAGACCAGTATCTGTCCATATTTAGAGATAATTAATTTCCAACCAGGAGAAATATTTCAAACTGGTTAGGGCTTTGCAGGTTAGGGATAAAAGACTATCCTAGTATGGTAAAATATTACTCACTTCTGAGTTCTCAAACGTTTGGGATGAGATAGTGGGTTATAATGGGTAATAATTTACATGAGGTCAAAGCTGTTATTCATCATTGAAAACTCATCTTGGGGTGATACCAAGCTCATGATTGAAGGGAGGTGCATAACTATATTATGTCATGATTATTCTAAAACCACTCCAATTTGTGACCTTTACAAGTGTGAGGGAAAATCAAATGGAGGTAAGTTACATGATGCTTGATAATGGGAATTTGGTACATAGCTCCATCTTGAACATTGGTAGATAGATAGCAAACTGGATCTGGTTTGGGACAGAAAACAAATCCATCCAAGACAGTTGGTGTAACTGCTTCTTGTCCCAACCCCTTGACTCAACACCTAACAAAAAGTTTGAAGGATTTGTATTACAGAAAATTGGAGGTTTGGATGTGGATTAGATACTCCAAGCCCACCTCTTTTCCCCTTCATGCAAAACCCTAATTTTCTCCTTCCCATTTCCAAAACTCGTCTCTCCCAAGTTTTTTTCACATAGCCCATCTCAGTTTTTCTTGTGCAAAGCCTAATAGTTGGAGGTTTGTGTTGTTGGAACCTACCACATTCAAGCCCTAACTACCTCACTCCCTTCCCTGCCCATCTACATGAATATGAGAACATAAATTAACATGTACGCTGATAGAACAAGGGTTGACAAGCATTTGGATGATCGACCATAACTAACAAATTACTTTGAGTATTATTTCTTCCTTTCTTGCTTGCAACCCATTAGTGCAAATAAAATCCAAGCAGCCTTTGATAAGCTTGCAAATCTAGCAAACTGTAGAGACAAACTGGTGCCAATGGAACTTGATCAGAAATAGTCAGGCCAACAAAGGGGTTGGATTGTTTTTGTTTTGTAGTCTCTAACTCCATAAAGCCACACCAATCATGCAATCAGATACAGCAATCAATAGTTTTCTTTGGTAGAGTTGCAGAAGCTGGTGTTTCAAGTTGGTAAGCAAGAACCTGGGAACTTTGAGCACATCATCCTCCAGATAATCAACTCCCTTTAATGGAAACATCTGTGAGCCCACAGAGTTTCCATTGACTTGTCCACATGACCATTCACTTGATTAGACCCACTCAATAAACTGGGACATTAGGAAGGGATTGCTTGAATCACTGAATATCTAATATAACACAATGACATCACAGTAATCTGGTAACAAAAATAGCTGTCAATTCCATGTAAATCACTATGCAGAAATTTCCCTTTGGTCTGCAGAGGTGCTTCAAAACATTAACCTCCCCTGACAGGATGATGGAAAAATGTTTCTGCCTAGAGGTTTACACCAGGTAAGCCTCCCTAGAAAGGAAGTGGCTCCACCAGTTTGCGCCCCTGCCACCAGGTTACCATCCAATCTACATCTCAAATGGTTGTACACACCATGATCAGTTCAAATTTCCTCTCAAAATCACTTCCTTTATAGCCATATTAGAATCAAGTTTTGAGCACCATACATGATCCCAGCAAACGAAGATGAAAAGGGTTCCTCCAGCAACTACTACTACACCCATGGTAGACAGAGTATCACAGCTTTTTTAGAACACGGCAAAGTAATCATGTGAACACACTCCTCTCAACACCAACCAACACAATGTTGGCTCTTAGCAAAACTATGAGTGGAGCAACTGGAGCTTCACAAGTAGATCAAGTCTCCTTCTTCACAATGTGATTGCCTCCAGTGGCCACCTTATAAAGATAAAACAGTGCCATGATTCCACTGCAAACAACAGTTCCGTTCCATAAGCTGAAAAATATTCCACTTCTCAGTATGTCATTTTCTTCGCAATAAACACAACTGACATGATCTTCTCTGTCAATCATGTTCAGGAGTAAAAGAGAGTATGATGTTTTGCTGGAAACCCTAAAAACATGCTAAACGAAGTAGATGAGTTATTTAAGGGAGCACAGACCTTAGACCTGCCACCAAGCCTGCAGGCATAAACTTGGACGTTGCAAGATAACGTTGACCCATCACCCATGTCAAGGCCAAAGAAACCACTGTCCTTGCCCATATGCATCAACACACAGACATACACAAACACACAGGCACTCCTTGGATAATCAGTTCAGGATTTATGGTTTTGACAGTCACTGCACTGTACTGCCATGTTCCATAATGGCTTGAAGAATAGTAATACAACTTTGACAGTTTTCTGATTGATGATGATGATGATGATTCCTTCAGATATGTATGTCCCCTGCTGTAAAGAGCAGAATTTCAGCAGTTCCCACTAATGCTTGTGAATATCCAGTGTTGATGTGAGAAGTACTTATAGGCTCTGGCTATCAATTGCAGTAGTAGTTTTCACAGTATTAGATAAGTACAAGCTGCTTGAATAATGGGAGCAGACATACCAGAGCAATTTTAAGCTTACACTTGAGGAAGGAATCAGCAAAGAATTTCATGCAATATGTGGCATCACATCTAGATCCTTTTCCTAAACTGTAGCTGGATAGGAAGGTGGAATAAAAAGACCTTGAAAATTTTGATAAAACAGGATTTGCGTAGTGAGAGCACTGACAGAGTCATTTCTGGAAACCCTAAAAAATGCGACGCCCAAGAAATCATTTCTCTGTTGCATGCCGTAAGAAAGACCTCAAGAAAGCAGGAAGGAACCCTAAAAAAAAGAAAATTTTAAATCAAGATAGAGAAAGGAGGAAGAAGGAGGTTTTGAAGAGGGCAGAGTGAGACACCTGTTTCCAGAAACAAAGCGGCAGGGGATTTGGAACCCTTCAAGAAGGCTTGGTGGCTCTGATAGCCGGCGAGGAGAAGCAGCAAGCCGCTCCCAACTCCGCCCATCAACGAGGTGGTGCTGCCTTTCCTCAAAAAACCTAACAAGCCTCCGATCAACACCAGGAACCCATAAGGGTACGTGAAGCAAAAATCGTGCATTTTTCTCAACCCACCAACTACCAAATCTCTCTCTGTCTCTCTGCTTCTCTATGTCGTCGAGCTTCTTCTTGCCCTAGTTAAAAGGACCCAATAGCTTTGATCTGTAGATGGAGTCTGAATCTTCAAAGCTAGAGCAAAACACAATGCAAAAAAACCAGATGCAAATGTGTGGATCTAGAGGAGGTGGGAGGAGGATGCGTTTCGTGCAGCAGCACGAAGGAAGTAATGCAACGCGCAACGTGCAGACTCATGCTTTGAATTTCAAAGCCTCCATCCGTGTTCATAGAGTCAAACCACCATGGAGTGGCTTTTCATGGGCATTAAATTATTTTTTAATTAAAAAAACAAATCATATATTTTCTCATTACACATAACAAATCATTTATAACAAATAAGATATTTTCTCATTGCCCATATCAAATCATATATAACAAATCATATATTTTCTCATTACCCATAACAAATCATTTATAACAAATCCCTTATTTTCTCATTACCCATAACAAATCATATATAACAAATCATTTATTTTCTCATTTCTCACTCATTTGATGAGTAAACAAACTCGGTCTTTCCGTCTTTTGGCTTTCCCTTTTTGTCTCTCCTGTGATTGTTCCTCCTTCCATTGATGTTTTATTGGATTTTTGTGAAACAAACTTGGCCAAAAGATTCAGTTTACAAAAAAAAATCAGCCACAAAATCTAGTCAAATTGGACATGTTGAAATCAATTTGTGCAACTTGACTCATTGGTCAAGTTGACACATGTCAATTTTTTTTAAAAAATCAATGTTTAAAAGTGAAATAAATTGTGATTTGTTGTCATATGTTTTTATCTTTTTAAAAAAAAAGTACATAATGAAACATTAATTGTGATAAGCAACTTAAATAGTTGGCCCGATCAACATTTGCGTTAGCCTAACTTCTTGGGAGGGGGGGGGGGGGGGGGGGCGCGATACAAACAAACATAGGCAATATCCATGTCCCCTTCTTAGATTAGTTTCAGTAGTAGTACATGCCTAAGGTAGCTTCAAGCAATTTGAAACAATTGATGGGAACTTTAAAATGAAATTGCAAGTGGAGCTTAGAGGTTGGGAGTCTCAATTGGGTGAACAATTAATCATGTACAAAATGGTTTGAATTTTTAAAATACAACTATATAAATGGAAATTCCACATTTGAAACATATACATTTGGATTGGAGAATGAAGCAATTTTCTAAGAAATTTCAGAAGTTTTATAAATAAAAACTTGGTAAAAAATGGGTAAATGTGCCAAGTAGGCTTCATGCTACAATAGTTCATTGCATATGATGGATTGCTCATCAATTTCCTAAGGGGTTTGTTCTTCATTTTTATTTTTTTTCATCCCCCTCCCAAATGCAAAACTCTCAAGGGTAGTAATGTGGCCACTACAAATAATGCAATGCCCTTGTATTGCTAATTCCATTTGCATTGAAGCTACAAAAGGCCAATGAGGAGGGTATCACAATTAGTTTTCATTATACTTACCAAAGAGGGCTAGGAGTGATCATTATTGTCAAATAAGCTTGACTTTCAAATGCCAAGCTGAGTAAGTCAAGGTAACTAGTAACTACCTATGTAAGAGGGTGAAAGTATCATATGGAAGTAGGTAGGGCATGTAAGTGGTTAATTATTTAGGTAAGGATATATACTAGATAAACTAGTTGGACACCTACCTACCTACCTACCTACCTACCTACTTACCTACCTAACCCACCTACTAGGTATAAGGAGGTAGGTATCCAAGTTTCTAGAACTTGCTTTTTCCCATGTCAAAGAGGCATAGCTGCCCCCATTAGATAATAACAACATGAGCATTGAGAAGTCCTGGGAGTGGCAGGATTCTAATAACTATTGGGGCCCAGATTTCTCACTCTTGGAGAAGAAGGTGGTGTCATAAATGCTTAGCCTATGTTGCAATGAGTCAGACATCTTCCTCCAATAGTCCAAAGGTTTTGTATTTCTCTCTCTCTCGCTTTGTGAATAATCCATTATTTCCCATTATCCTTTTTACTGTACCTGAACTATGATTATTTTTAAATTATTTTTTACAGAATATTTCCAAGAAAATAATATATATTAATTATAATATTTCCTTTTAATCAAAGGGTTCAAGTTTAGATTTTTTCTCATGTTGTTTTGTCCTTCCATGAACCAAATGAAGAAAAAAAAGAAGAAGAATTTTGAGACACTTCTTCAAACTAAATGCTCTATGAAAAAAAGGACTTTTATGACAAAATGGTGGCCCTAGTCATATTCCCTAGGGAGAAGGGAACTAAGTTGCCTCGAGGGAGCAACTTCTCTTAAGGAGAAAAGGACTATCTTGCTTTCAAAAACAAGTTCCAAGATGTTTGAAAAGAAATACAAGAGATAAACTTTGTTCAAATCAAACTTTTTTTTATATCATTGGAAAACTCTCTTTAAAGTGATCCTGCATTCTTGATCAAAGCCATGAATTAAAAATTATAATGAAAAGTATAATTGGGAGTTTTAAAAAGCATTAAATTAACTTTTCTCTCGGGTTGAAATGGAGTTCCCTTCTCCTTGGGGGGAATTAAATTGCCTCATGGAACAATTTTTCAAATGTTTCACGAGAAAGTTTAAAGGGCGAATGTTGTCCAGATCAAATGCTTTTTATATCATTAAAAAGTTCTCAAAACGTAGATATTTAAAATGATATTGCATTCTTTATTTAAAACTATAAGCTAAAAACTATGATGAAAAAATTAAATAAATAAATAAATAAAATTTAAATTGACTTATACCCATGGGGAGGAGGGGAGTTGCCATCTCCCCAAGGGAAAAAGGCACTTGGAAAATTTGACACCCAAATTTTATTTTCAACATAACTTTTAATTCATGACCTCAAATAAAACATGCAAGATCATTTTAGATATTTACATTTCAAAAACTTTCCAATGATATAAATAACATTTTATTGAAAAATGTTTGTCACCTTAATTTTCTTGTCAAATATTCAAGAACTTGCTCCCTAAGGAAAATTTGTTCCTTGAAGCAACCTAATCCCATTTTCCTTGGGAAAAAAGGTCTTGTGGAAAAGGTAACTTAATGCTTTTTGTCCTTGAGGAAGAAAGCAATTTCCTTATTCCTCAAGGGAGAAATATACTTAGTCCCTTTTTTAATTCCTAAACTTTCTTTTTGTTATAGCTTCAAATTAAGAATGGAAGACCATTTTAAATATCTATGTTTTGAGAATTCCCCAATGGTATAAAAATGTTTGATTTGAACAACATTTGATTTTCGAACTTTCTTGTCAAACATTCGGGAAGTTGCTCCAAGTCATTCCTTGAAGGAACTTAGACCATTTGAGCCAAGGTGAAACCACATCCACATTGGTACCAATTACCACAATGAAATCAATGGATGAAAAACATCTTCAATTCGATCCCAATTGTGTCCTATTATTTTAAAATAGGAATGTGTGGGTCCAAAGTTTCAAAGTGAGGAAGTGTGGGCCATTATTTCCTTCCACTTTTAGGATTCCTTGTTTCCTCATTTATTTCCATAAAAATAGCCAACTTCCTCCCCTTGGCTTAGTTTGAACAACCCCATCCAATCTACAACATTCAAATCAAACCACCAAAACCAATCCATCAATTTTCCAATTCAAGTGTTCCTATAGAAAAAATGAAAAAAATAAAAATTGGGAGGCACGTTGCCTTCTTCAACATTTATTGCTACATGAAGAAAAAAACACAAGGGCTTGTTAACCTCTTGTATCCATTGTTGCAAGTTGAAGGACAATGGGGGTGCACTACAAGGGAGGTTGTTGCAAGATAACAACAATGAAGGGGATTGTGTGTTACCTTCCCCAAAATATTGGTTGGTTTTGTACCTACAAGAAAAGGAGGAGGAAGGGGGATGTGATGCCCCTCCCTTGATTTTCTTTGAAGCAAACAACAACACGGGGGGCACGATGTGCTCTTGACAACTTGCTACATGAAAAAAACAAAACACATGAAAACTTGTTGCCCCCTACTTCTACCATTGCGAGATGAAGATAAATATGAAGACAAATAATCAATAGTATGAAGTTATTTGTAAAAAAAACAAAGAAAAGCTTATTTATTTGAAGCGGTTATGATGTGTTGCAAGGAACAATAAACAAGCTTCCTAATTCTACAAACAATGTTCAACCATAAACCTTGCCCTAAAATTAAATAGAATATCAAATATGGTGTGGATTTATTAGTGGGGATATTTTTAAATGATGTAAATTTATTAGTGGGACCATGTTTATTCCATAGTGGGTTTCCACATGAGATGGTAAATACCCCCATCAAGATTTGTTCAATTTTTCTTGTCTTCTTGGGTCAAAACCTATAATTAGCAACTAAAGGGATTTCTTTGGAAAAGGATTGCACGTCCTTTCCCCCAAAACCTTTTACATGCAAATGAAATTTTGAATGAAATTTTTTGTAAGTTGTTTTTTTAAATATTTATATGTTCCTCGATGTATCATTTTTTTTGTTAGTCATTATTGAATAAATATGAATTTTTAAAAGTGTGCATATTCCTTACATATTCAATGTTTCATCCTGAAAAATGATCAAAATTCTAAATCATCACCAAAAATTAAATTTTCACATTCTTTAGTTTTATTATATTACTATAACTTTTTTTCATACACCATGTACATTATAACCCATTTATATGTGGTAAAGGTCTTTTGAAAATTGTGAAATTTGAAACAATTTTGAAACATTCTTTGACTTTTAAAGTTTTAACATTCCACATTCTTAAAAGTATGAATGTTTTTTGGGTGTGGCTAATATGTTCTTATCATCTATATTTATTCGATGGAAATTAATTTACTATATGAGTCCTTTTGATAATCCTTTGCAAAATTGACTCCATTTGACATAATACGTGTACATTATAAATGTTCTAAATTAAAAAAACCAAAACTTCAAATTGGATCAAATGAATTTCCTTACTTTAAAACAATGGGACTAAATTGAAGACGTTCATTTGTTGTCTTCATCATGGTAATTAGTACCAATGTGGGCGTGGTTTTGCGCTAGCTCTCCATTTCTCCTCAAGGGAAGTTGCTCCTCAAAACAACTTAATCCCTTTTTCCTTAAGGAAACATGCTTGGGATTATCATTTTGTTTCTTCCCCAAGGAAAATCTCTTTTTCCTTAGGGCAATTAGCTTGAAGGGATTATTTAAAGGCTTTTTTTTTCATCCATTTCATTCATGGAAGGAGAAAAAATATTTGAATAAAATATCGAACCCTAAACCCCTTGGTTGAAAGAAAAGATTTTAACTAGTAGATCATTTTTTTCCCTTGAAAATATTGTGTAATGAAGATAGTTAAAATGTCAATCATAGTTTGACTATAATAAAAAAATTGAAAATATTTTTATTGTTGGGCATTATTTTACAATTGAAACTAGTGTTGGATTGAATTCATTGTTCCTATTTAATGTTTACCTGCATTAGAGTAATTTGGGTGATATTTTAATAATGTTTACACTAAAAGGTTTCATTTTAATCATGTGGTTAGGGTTAGGGTTTGTTTGGATCATTTGGAAGTTAGGGTAGTGATGGATTTTTTGTTTTAGTTTTGTATTTGTTTTGGAACTTACATTGGTCGACTTCACAAGCTTTGGTTTTGTGCTTGGTTTTGGAACTTGCAATGTTCAAACTTGTTCAATGTTTATTTTTGCATTTGTTTTGGAACTTGACATTTCTCAAATGCATTAACCCTTAAACATCAAGATGCCCAATATGGGTTGTTTTTTAATGTAAATTTGAACTATCTTAACATTTAAGGGTAAATTAACTTCAATTTTCTTGTGTATTTTGGTGTTTTGATACAATGTGAATCTTCCCTATCAAGATGACATGGGGTTTATGTAAGCACAAATACCCTTAAGGACATGACATAAGCAATCATGCCCATTGCACAGGTTTGAATAAAGAAACAAGGGAATCATATAAGTTGTGTATGGACTTGGCAAATGCGTGAAAATGAACAACAAAAGAATCACAAACACATGAATCCATTTCCATGATTTTTAGGCAATTACAACTTTTTTCACTAAAAATTGGGGGTACCGTTTTTCTAAAATAGAAATCTAATATACATTTTTTGATTAATAAAATTACATCTTTTTCAATCTCACATTAACATTAATCTAGCTTCAGATTTTAAAAAATAATTATAATGTGCATAATTTTTTTACATTACATGAAAATAAGTGTTGGCAAACTTTATATTTTGAACAAAATTGTTTAGTCTAGGTTAGGCCATATTGATTAACCTTTAGTCAAGGAATAAGGTATCCTTTAGTTTTAGGTTTATATAATATCTTAAAAAATTAAAGGTCGAGTCAAATTTTCTTGATTGTTAATTCTTTGACTTATGGTTCTAGTATTGATAAGAACTCCATTGATTCTAAATTCAAATTGGGGCTAGTTCAAGGTTTATTTTTGAGGATGCATGTTTGTGGTTTACTTTTTTAATTGGTTTTTTGTTTTAAAGTTAATTTAATCATGTAATTCTATTTTCCTTAAAATAGAATGATAGATGTTAATTTTTCTTGTATCAACATAACATTATTAAGTAATAGTTAGCTTGTCAAATTATAATTAAATACATTTGATTTTTATTAAGCTTTGTGTCATGATAAAATTTTTTAAAAAAATATTCAACTTGAGACATGAATAGAAGAATTGTTAGTATTCAAGAGTTCCCTACCTTACAAAATGAATCTAAACATCGAAGACCCCAATGTAATTGTTTGATGGATGACATAAGAATATGAATATGAACAAGCATAAATTTTGATTATCTTTTCCAAAGTTGCACTTCACAATAAGACAAAAAGGTATAGAAGGGAACAAACAAAATAGAAAAACAACCATATTATGAATATCTTAGATTGCAATCAAGCCAAATGGCCCTTTGATGTATGCCTTAGCAAAATTCAAGTTATAGGTTCAGAGGGCAAATAAGCATGTGTATGCAAGGTAAGGTAGACAAAAAAAATAGTCCACCCAAAATCCAATTTAAAATTAAGAATTTTTTGACATAAATAGAACAAAAATGATTAAAAACCTTTGTAAATAAAATGATGAAACCATTAGCTCCTCTTTGAATTTATAATAACTTGAATATGAAAATTGAAAAATTCTAGTATCATAAAAGTAAGTTAGAAATTGATTGGACAATATGGTCTTCAAAACTACTTTTGCATTAAAAGTTTGATATATTATGATTGTAGTATGCATAATTTGACAATACATAAGTATTTTTTAAACCCCCATTAATTTGAATTTAAAGAATTCACTTAAATATATTTAAAGATGTGATAATTAAATATTGCAATAATAAAATGAAAGACTATCATCATCTTTGTCATTAAATGAAATTATATATATATATATATATTGTGACTACTTGTATTTTTTTGTGCCAAGGAACAATTAATTGTTTGATCATGATTGCATTTAGGCAAACAAATTGAAAAAAGTAGCAAATAAGAGAATTTTTTCAAAAATAGAAATCTTCATTGTAATAACAAGATGTAAAAAAGGGGCATGACATGCATAAAGAGGCACACAAAAAAGAGTAAGAGGATTCAATTGCTATACTAGATAGATATGCAACCAATTCTTTAACAAAGTAAGATTTGATGAAAAAGAATGTGGGGTTTTGCTTTTAATATTGTGAGAGCGAAAATTGATGAATTAGTAGCAAGAGGAAATAACAATTGAGACAACTTCTAATGCAAGATGATGAGCAATGATAAAACCAATACCTTGCATGTGGGTGTGGTGATGACCACCACATCTCACTCAAACAAACTTGTCCCATTTCCCATCCATTGTTTCACCAAACCAAATACAATAAAATTAGAGATAATAAAATCTCTACATCTTCATTTCCATCTTCTTCTTCCTACTTTGCCTTTAGTCCTAATGTCTGGTGTAATATTGCAAGCTTTGTCACAAAACTTCATGATTTGTTCACACTTAACTTAGTTATGGGGTCATATGGACCCACAAGATTCACCATGGGCCAAATTTGAGAGGAGGTGCCACCTTCATCCATATAATATACATTGCAACTTTCCACATCTACATTGAAATAACAAAAATGTGAGAACCTTGAAATTGGGAGTCCCTAAATTGTCAAGTTATGATTCCTAAATTTTAGAAGCTTGTAACTTTTTCAAAACGTATCCAAATTCAACAATACAAAGATCCAATGGTACGATATGTAACTAGGATACTTATTTTTCTTTAGAAAGATCTTTTCAATTCCATATCAATCTTTTCAATTGAACATGATTTAACCCTTCAAATTGTCATTCAAATGATCAAAATTCAATCTGGCAAATGCACTTTCAACCTTTCCCTCCCAAATAACTTTTAAATACCATGCATGTATAGGAGAAGGGTCTATTAGCAAACCCTTATCCTACATGAAGTGCCATTGTGACAATGACATTGGAGAGGGATAATGTTGTAGTGACAAGGATAATGAAAAAGGACATGCTTGTGGGTAACTTTCACTTGGTGGAAATTATTTTAATAGACTAAATAATACCTTCCGGATTGTGTAAGTTATTGTTCATGTAACATCATTACAATGTCAACAAACAAGATTTCTTCAACCCATGACCAAAATATACAAAAGAAAATAAAATGCGACAATATTTTATGTCTTCAGAATGTGACCCCAATTTATTGCATTACATTTCAAGATCTTTCCAATGGATTTAGGATCTTTTGATGTCACAAGATTTGATCCTCAACATTACCTTCATCCAAAAATTCAAGAGATTTTAAAACTTCCAACTCCAAAGGTAGAACAAAAATGCAATTGAAAATCTTGAGGGCTCCTCTTTTACACTTCCACAATGTGACATTACATTATACACACATTGATAATAATGGTTTAATGCTTACAAATCACTTAAAGTTGTAGTTTTTATTAGCATCATGTGCTTTTCAAGTTCATCCTTCATTAATCTTAAGGGGAATTTCATCCCTTTCACTCAAAGGTTCATTCTACACATTTCATTTAGGGGAGGAAGGGGTTTCAAAGGTTGATTATCTTTTAATTATTTTTGTGCAACATTTGATGAATCCAATAAATGATTATCTCAAATGTCAATTTAGTTGCATTTGACTAGATTGATTATTGAACCATTAAGCAAATATCTCAAGTGTCCATGTGGCTACATATAATTGGAGTGATTATTAAATCATTAACTGACTATCTCACTTGCCCACTTGGTTACATGACTGGATTGATTAGTGAATTATCAATTGATGATCATATATATTCAATGAGGGGGATGGGGTGTTCAAATTTCATGTCATTCATATCATTGATGATTTTAATTCAATTATGTTCTTCATCATGCGATCATTGTGCATGAAGCTTTGATCACTTTGTCACATTTTAATTATAAATCATATCTATGAATCATTGTTTCACGATGAGTCCAATCTTCTACCCACCTCCTCCTTTGGTAGTCTATATTATCCAATCCCCACCATTCATCGCATGCCCATTCTTCTATCGCACCTTGTGGAATTCCGCATCTTTTAACTCTTTCAGAGCTACTGACAGAACTTTCCTTCTCTCGCCTTTCACACTTAACAACCATGAGGAAAGGCGGCAGAGATGGTTGCTACTATTAGACAAGACGAGAAAAAAGAGACCAATGAAGCTACAACTGCCGGCATTCCAGATTATTGCCAGGTTTTCTCCACATGTACAAAGTTACAAAAGAAGAATTTATACTTGGTACCAGTTCTTTGAGATAGTGAACTGATCAAAATGTCTCAAATGCTGTGTCTGGACTGCTGAGCTTTTTTCCCTAGCATGTTCAATTTTGCTGTTTTCAGCTTTGTGACCTGAACACTAGCTCCTGCATTAGCTGAATGAGCATTTACTTGAAAGGAGTACTGTAGACTAATGAGTAACTAGAGCACAGGCACTGGCACTGCTAGGTGCATAAGGCAAGGCTAGGTGATGATGTCTTGTGTGGGGGGTGAATTTACAATTTTCATCTTCTTCACTGATATGAAAGAATTTCACTAGTGAAATGTGATACAGTGTAAGGTGAAAGAGTACCAGGACACTTTCATGTCATAGGATGTCAGTACAAGTAAGGCAATGTTGATTTAAAACAGTCTCGATTAGGCTTCCATTCTCTGGGACTAACTGTGCAGTCAATCTGTTCCAGTAGTGTGTTGTGAAGGCTTCCTCAAATATTCTTCCCAGAAGCTGTTTTTCTTCTTCTTCTTGCTGCTTGTCTGTTGGCACGACAAAGTACCTGATCAAGGAAAACAAAGTCAGCCTCAAAACAACCTTCTTCTTAAAATGCCAGCTGCTGTATGGCCTCCCACTAGCTTGCTGAAACCTTTTAGCAAGGAGAAAAACTGCACAAGTGCTCTGATTTTCAAGCAGTAGGTAAGTGGACAGCTATACAGAGAAATGTTTGCATCATACCTTAAGATGCTACTTGATGTGAGTGGGAAGAAAGCAAACGGGGGTTGAATCTGGAGGGCTTCAGGATCCTCGCTCCACTTTTTACCCCCTTTTCTAATTGAAAAATTGGCAACCCGTGTCACAAGCTCTGCTCCATTCCACTCCAATAATGTATCATCATATGTTGCTGTAAATTCTTCCAGGCATTCTCTTAGAAACGGACTGCAAAAGGGCACAAATGGGGCACAGATTCATCAGATCCAACCCACATGGATTTCTACAGTTGAATTGAAGCTTTGTACTTGTTCAATGCTATGTGCACTTGAACCTCATAAATCAGTAAATTC
Source organism: Sphagnum tenellum (assembly GCA_963921925.1). NCBI lineage: Eukaryota > Viridiplantae > Streptophyta > Sphagnopsida > Sphagnales > Sphagnaceae > Sphagnum > Sphagnum tenellum. The sequence continues at coordinate 9,837,298 of OY998155.1, forward strand.
AAAGTAAACATGTGAACAACCCAACGCTCATCAAAGGGAACATGATTGCAGAATGGCATGGTCAAAGACAGACCTAGACTTATTGAAGACCATGACAGCACCATTCAGGCGGACCTCCCCATTTGCCAAAATCTCAGATCCAATTGCATTGTGTAGGGAGTCCAAGGGCTTTAATAGAATCACATCCATGTCCATATATACTCCTCCATATCTGCACATATGTGACAACAGACAGTTATTGAGACCTTAGTTCCTGCTTCCTATATGTCTTTGCAAAAGAATGGCAGAGGACAAGCAAGATGCTGCTTGCAATAGATTTCGAAGTCCTTCCCAAGGACAAGTGCAGTACATGAAACTTTGATTGCAAGGGACACAAAAGGGCATAGAAGGTAAGCCATGAGGCAAGCGTGGAACAAGATGCAGTGATAGGAATTGATACACATAAGAAACAAGGAATTGATAAGATTTTCAATTGACTCTGGTATCAGACAAAGATCTGGAAATTTGCTTTCCTGCTAAAGTACAAATTCCTGTTTAAATTTCTCAAAATTTCTGACAATCACTTCATATGACTTACTTGTAGAGGGCAACCAGCCGCAACAGGTCTGTGTAATGGATGTAATATAATGGAGTTTCACGCCATCTCACCCAAACAGTTGTGAATATGTCCGTTGGAGTGTTGGCTAAGAGCTCCTGCAGATCTGGCTGGACAACAGCCACCTTGAACCTGAATAAGAAACCCACTTGAGAATTCAGTGCAACTGACAGATACCTTGCTCTAATATAAATTCCAACTTCTGGCTGAACCATGGAGTCTGAAACAGAAACTTTGGGTTATTAATTAACAATGTAGAAGAAGTTTGTGAGTACCCTTCTTGTACAAAAGTTTTGAAGAAGTCCATTTCAAGTGTCTCTGAGAACACAACAACACAAGCATTTGGGTGAAAATGGAAGAGACTCTCCAGCGTTCGTTGGTGACGGACTGTCAAGGACCATGGGGGAGTGGTCCATGCCATGAATACCCGTATGGAGCAGGTATCTTGATGCAGGAACTGTTGCATGAATGCAGTGAAGGTTAGTGAAGGACGAGTTCCTGCAACATGACGCCAGTGTGTAAGACCTTGAGTGTTAGCTCTTGACTGCAAGCCTTGACTGGAGATCATGGTGGTGGTATCATGTGGCATGTTCTCTTGATAGTGAGTCTCAAGCATCTCATGTTTGCCTTCCCTGGGGATCTCAGCTGCCTGATCCTTCTTGATACCCACAGCCTCAACCCCAACAAGAGCCACCACCTCCATAGTCTGTGCACCCTCATCCAGCTTTCTCTTGCTTTCTTGCCCCTTTTTGGCATGAAGTGCTGAGATAAAATCCATACCTCTTAGGTACTTGGGTTGAAGAGGAACACTCTGGCCATAGCCATCAACTCGCAAAGCTTTCAGCATGGCTTTGTCACTCTTGGTCATCCATGTGTCAGGGCCCGTGTCAGGGTCTTGCAACATTGGGATGTTGATTGGGTTAATTGGGTCATAAGAACTTCCTCCCTTCTGAGCATACTTGCCTGCTATCTTGTCTGGTAATCTTGGCACAGGTTTATAAACTGGTCCATCTTCATTGAGTAGCAGGGCATCCTCAATCTCCACCACATCCTCAAGTTGCCTCTGCACTTCCTCATCCAATGTTTCATCATCACTGTTGTACTGTTCTTTCCAGTTCTCAACAAACTCCTTAAATCCTCGTAGCTGCTGAGATGAAACCTTTGCAAGAGCAGCCCCATTGAGCACAGATGCTGCTTCATGCTTTTCCAAATCTAGTAGGCCCTCGTTGGTGGCAGCAGTGCCTAACTTCATTGTGCCTCCTGGAGTTCTCGGTACAGGACCAAGGTGCTCAACATTCTTCAGACTCTTCTTCCTGACTCCAAGAGTGTGGTCCCAGAAAAACAACCCCTGCTTCTTCTCCTCCATCTCTAGTTGCAAGGTTCCACCTTGTCTTGCTTTCCTTCCCCCACCTTTGCCACTTTCCTCTTTCCCAACCGTCTTGAAACCATGGTCTTGCTGCTGCGGCTGCTTCTTGTCAACAACTGCGTTGATTTCTCGGTCCCAAGCTGCTGTATCCACATTCATCTTGTCCTCCTTATTACTGTCTCTAACCAAACCATTGGTCTCTATCAATTTCTCCATCTGCTGGTTGTCAGCTGTATCCTGAACCTGCAACCCATTGTGCTGCCCAGAAAGAACAGTGGACAATGCACTTCCATTGTCTGCAACATCTCTGGTTTCTACTTCCTCCATCCCATCATCACCCAGTTCCATGTCTCTAGCATCATCAATGTCAGATTCAAGGCTCTCTTGCTCCTGTTCTTCGTCTTCCTCTTCAAATTCCTCCTCAACTCCTGTTTCAAAATCCTCAACTCCATCTGCTTCTCTCTCCACTCCCCCTACCACCAATGCTGCTTTTCTTTGCAAAGTTCCATTCCTCTTGAGCTCATCTCTTTCCTCATCAGGCACCACTACTAGCTCCTCTCTTTTGCTTCCATCCCCTCTAGTTCTGTCTGTCACCCACCAAGAAGTCTGAATCTCTGCAACTGCAGCCACAAATACGTACAAATGATCATCAAAACACCTTCAGAATCTCTCTGTGTAGTGCAACATCCCAGTGCATCATCACTGAGAGAGACTCCCAGGCTTTGAGGTTTCTGTACTGTGATGAGCTGAGATTTGCTAGAAAAAGACTGGGGATGGAGAACGAGGTATATACCTGAATTGCTGTCGCTGTCCAGAGGATCCAGATTGGAGCCTTGTGGTGCACTTGCCAGATGCGCTTGGAGGAAAGTCACGGACGCCAGGAGCAGAAGCCCGCCGGCAATGAGACAAGTGTAGATTCTCGTGTGCTCATTGCGAACAGCAGCAACAGCTGTTGCGGCGGCGGATGAGGAAGAGAAAGACAAGCGAGACGGTGAGCGTGTCAGCGAGCTGGACGACGAGAGACGGCGAGGCCTGGGCATTCTGCTTCCTACTTTTCTGTCTTTTTCACAGCTGACGCTGCTTCTTCTTCTTCTTCTTCTTCTTCGACTCCTCCGATTCCCAACATCAACAACACATCCGTCTGCCGAGCTCCTCCTCCGTATCTTCAAAGCTGCTCGCCATCATCCTCTGGCTGCTGCAACTCCAGCTTATCTTCGTCTCTTTCTTCTTCTGTCTGTCACACTTTGTTACACACACAATGCTGCTGCTGCTGCTCCAACACGCATCACCATGATCATCCTCCACGCTGCTGGCTGCTTGTGGCATCCAAGGCAAGCCCAAGAAAAAGGCAAATTCTAAGCACCTCCTCCTCCTCGCTTCAAACCAAAAACCGTTGAGCTTACTGTCTTCTTCTTCTCCCCTCCAGCTTCATACCAAATGCATTTTCTTCTTCTTCTTCTTCTTCTTCTTCTTCTTCTCTCCTTAACACCTCTCCCTCCTCACAGACACAGCACTTGCACTCACGACGTCCGATCAACACTACATTGCAACAAGAAAGAAAGAGCCATCCATACTCGGTCTCTCTTTTGGCTTAAGAGTAATCTCCCAAACCAATCTCGCATTATTTCTGCCGTTCTTTCCACTTCTTCTTCTCCTTCTTATTCTTCTCTCCACACTCTCTTTTTCAAAAACACTCTCCCCACTTCTTCTTCTTCTTCTTCTTCTTCTTGTCCCTCCGTAAACACAAAACACGACAAAAGACAGGAGACACTGAAACAGTAGTATCTATCGCTGACTCAAGCTATGACGAAGTTGTCAAACCTGCTCCATGATCCAAGCAGAAACCTGTTGCAGCTATTACTATTATTATTGCAGCATTTGTTCTCTTCTCTTCACTTCTCCTTGGTCTCCTCCTCTTGCTGTTGCTACAAAGCACCTTCTGCTTCCATCTCCAGCGGTCTCCTGCACTACAAATGCGCGTGGAAAAATAAACACAAAAACACACGAACTTGCCACTCTCGACGCCTCTCACCTCCTTGTGTCTCGCTCTCTCTTCTGTCGCCGCTGTGGAGAAAGCACAACAACAAGACAACGGGAATCCAAGAGCAGTGCGTCTTCTTGCAACAACAACAAGAGGACAGAGACGAGGCTGGTTAATTAGCGCTAATCTCCACTTTCGCCTCACGCTTTGTGTCTTGGTGTCGCGTGATTAATTTAACTAATTGGTAGTTAATTAACGCTAATTGGAAATTATTTGTTAATTAAATAAATTGGGAACTTCCCGGTTGTCCCCGTCCCCGCCCCCCTCCACTTCCCGCGTTCTCCGCGCCTCGATTATTTTCCCGGTCATCGGGCAGCAGTAGCGGGGATCCTTTTACTTAATTTGTAAGTTAAATTCTGAATTTTTTTTTTCCCCTCCCGTTTTTCTTTTGGGCAGCTCAAGATTTCACTCTGCCCCTTACTTCCATGTGTTCACCAAAACAAAACTTGAAAACTAAAAACTTACAAATGTTTTTTGGGCAGGTGTTTTGTGTAAAGTAACCCTAGGGTTGGGCCGTTCCTGAAATAACGGGCCCCTGAGGCCACCCCCCCCCCACCTTGAAGAATGTTGTTATTGGTAGCTCATGCTATTGAAGGCTTTCTTCAAAACCCACTATGGAAGTGGCACCAAATGAGTTGGGGTATGATGGACATGCAACTTATGGACACCATCCTATAGTATCAAGCATGGGCATTATGGCCATTTATGGGCATTTTCGTGAGTAAATATAAGGTACTTCTTGTATGAATTTTCCATGCCAAAAATGTTTTTTAGTTGAATTGCAAAAATGCTTTTTGTTTTTGTTTTTGTTTTTTTTCCCCTGATTGATTAGATCAGTTTTGCTTAAAGTTTTGCTCCTCATGGTGTGTCAAAAATGGATGATCACAAGCAAAATTAATTTCTTTTTTTTCTTTTTTTTCCATCTTTGGTGAAATTTATACATATATATATATAGGAAGTTCTTTGGTTTAAATTTTGATGTATTTTAGTGAAATATTTGGGTTTCATTTATTCATGAACAAAGAGTATATTACTACCTTTTTTGTTCATGGGTTGATTTGCCCCCAAAGTCATGACGCCCATAATACACCTTTGCCAATTTCGAAATGCCCCCAACAAAGTTTGTGGTGCCCTGCACAAATGAAATACTTCTACCACCATTTGAAATTGAGATTTTGTTACAAAGAGAAAGAGAGAGAGATCTCCATTGAAGTTAGATTAATTAATTAAAAAAAATTCAAGAAAAAAAGGAAATGTAGTGTATAAGAGATCTCCATAAAAGGGAAGATATATTTTTTAATAAAAATATTTTAAATGAAAGAATGTAAGGTGAGAAAGAATCTCAATAGAATTGAGATTTTATTTTATTTTATTAAAAAAATAATTTAAACATGAAAAGAACAAAGTTGGATAATAAAATGTGCTTTAAAAGAGTGAGAATTTTTTTAAAAGAAAATTTAGAAAGACAAATCTTACTAGGTAGATCGTGTCATGAAAACATGCCAAATGGGGGGGACTCCACAAATGGAAAAAAAACTTTAAAATAAAGTTTTGGGGGGTAACCATCCCCCCCCCCCCCCCCCCCCCCAAAAACAAATAATATTGTGGTGTCTGAGACTCTGGCCGCTGAGGAAAAGGCAACTGACTTCCGCACCTAACTTGTACTTAATTGTACAAGAAGCCAAAACAAAATATCGGACAAGAAGCCAGAAAATAAAGACCAACAAAGTGGGCTCCACCAAGGTAGTTATTTATCATTTTTATCATTTAAATATATTTATTATTTATTTTTATAATAAAAAAAATTAAAGTCCCATGTGTTGTTTGTATATGGGTTTGTACGATGAAATCTTTGACTACCCTCGTTTAACACTTTATTATAAACCGACCAAACATGTTGTGCCTAAACCAAAGGAATTGCCCAAACCATAGACCGACCAAAACATGTTGTGTCTAAACCAAAGGAATTGCCCAAACCCTAGACCGACCAAAACATGTTGTGTCTAAACCAAAGGAATTGCCCAAATCCTAGACCGACCAAAACATGTTGTGTCTGTCTAAACCGACTAATTGCCCTAACCCTAAACCAACCCAACATGTTGTGCCTAAGCCGACTAATTGCCCTAACCCTAAACCGACCAAGTTCAATGCAAAGTTTGAACTTTGCATTGGCCTATTCAACTACTTGAACCAATGTTTTGATGCCCATGGACTTTGCCTATTGCTATTTCCCTTTTTTAAAATTTGACATTTGTATATTGGACATCATTGTTTAGGATTTTCTTAAAAAGGTAGAATAAAAAGAAACTAATTTCGTGCCACATTATTTTTGGGGAGGATAGTGAATTGACCTCATTTTTAGTATTTTGTTCACCCAATACTAAAAATGAAGTAAAATTCATCATCTTCTCATTTTGATTTGTTCAAAGAAAGCCAAATTTAGGCCCAATTTTGAATCATTCAAAAGATTACCAAATTGAGTTTTGAGGCAATTTGGGATGAAGGAGTTCAGAACGAAATAATTTTGAGTCCAAAAAACTGTCGGTCGGTTTGTGCATTAGAGGGCTATGTGAGTGAACCAGCACCCATTATTAGTGCACCTATAAAGGATGGATGATAAAGTGAACAGAAAATAGTTTTTCAATTGGGTTCCAGTTCCATAGGTAACCCATGGTGGTTAGCTCCGTCTTGTGGGATGTAGTGTGAAAATTGAGTTCCCCAGTTGTAAAATATGCACATGACACAATAATCGTCGTCAAAAATGTCAGTAAAAAAAGAAAAATGATTGCTTCATTGGCCAACTATCGTGATTCGCTCACGTGGTGAGACATTTAAATCCGTGATTCATTTTACATTTAATGGTACGGGCCACAATTTCAACACATGTCTGTTAAACTATTGTTAACTAATTTAGTTAAATTTGAGGATTCAATGCCGACAAATGGAATATTCCCGGAATATTCCTCCCAAAAGATTCCCCAATTGCCTTTTCATTAAAAAAAAAAACCAAATAATTTGTATTAATAAATAAAAATATTTTTTTTGGTGGAGGGTTTCAATTGTTCTTTTTTTTTACAAATAATATAGTAATTAGTGTCAAAGCCGTCAAGTTATTTATGGTGATTTATTGGTCAAGCATTGATGGTGATTTAGCATAAAATTTCTATATTAGCCTTCATGGTGATCAAGATGCTCCCAACATATTGTTGTTTTAGTGTATTTTAACCCCTTGGCCAACAAAAGGCGGTTAATTCAAGAGGCTTTGTGACAATCTCATCCTTTCAATTACAATTCCATATTGTTAAAAGCTTTGTGATATATATATATATATATATATATATATATATATCATGCATACATATAATTTATTTATAAGTTACTTCAAAGACATAAGAAACAACTTGCAACTATGGATTTCATGTGTTAAAAAAAGGTAGCAAATAATTGTGATAACGTATTGAAATACCATATTAAACATTTCCATAATGTCTTATTTTCATGAATTGAACTTAAAATAAATTGACATGAATTAAGCATAATTAAGTGTATCTATCCACTTTAGGACTAGAGCCTCCCTTTTGGAAGTAAACACTTTCCACTTGGCATAATTGAACAAGATTGTTAAATATTACCGCTTAAACCCTTGGGTATCCACCTCTTGCTAATGTCTAGTTTACCTAAGCCATGATCTCTATTATTTCGATTGACAATCATCAACAACATTTTGCATAGCTTAATAGATAAATTGAAGCCATAACCACTTGCATGAAGGTGGTCATGAATCCCAACCATTGAAGTTATTGGCTTGATGCAAAATTGATTACTATATTCACACAAATGTATGCTTTTAGAACGTACTTTCTAGAAGATTGATATTACTTCTATGTAATTACACATTACAATAACAATAATATGTTAACATTATATTGCCCATTAATCCCCGTTTTGAGGAGTTGTCAATATCAACATGAACACATCCACCTTGTTATGCTACTTGGAGTTCATGGTAAATCTTGATAAATTATGTGCCACAAGAGTTTTGAGTTGTTATGACATTGAAAATCTACCTTTCAAAGTTATGCATCAAGTGCACATGTGATACATAATGATAGAATACCCTTTTGGAGGAATAATAAACTAATTGGTGTTTCAATTGTGGATGGCCATTGAAAGATAGTTGGGGAAAGATAGTAAGTGGGAATTTACAATGGCCCATCATCCATTTAAACATGGGAATTATGGATATGTTGAGGTAATATGTCATGGGTAGTAAGTTAACATCAATGCCAACGTTTGAACAAATGGCATTGATGTTAATTTGGTGTGAATTGGTGAATAAGGATCTTTCAACCCTTCCATGCCCAATGTTCAAAAGTTGGTGCACGCAACTTGATGCAAATTCAATGGGAATTTTAAGATCAATGAATTGAATCGATTGACCTAAAAATTCTTGGTATGAAACTTCACATCTAGTCAATTATGATGATAGATTAGTTTTGAATTTGGCATTATAAGATGAAACTTTCATGGACAAGAGGAGGCTCGTTGGGCTACTAGGTTGGTTAATAGATACCCTCCAAAAGGGAATTCTATCATTATTTGATGTGAAAAACAAAATTTAAGGCACATTATGACCCATTTCATATTAGTCGAAACACGTTTATTCACTTTTTCTTTTGGACTGATTAGTTACATCTCTTGCCATTCATGTGGCTTTCCCATATGTCCAATGAGAGTTTTCCTCATTCCCCTGGACAACAAGTTTTTTCTATCTCCCAAGGGCTCAATCCTTGTGCACTAATGTGCATAGGTTTTTGAACCCTAATTTAAGGCCATAACCTTTTCAAATTAAGCATGGGGAAGAAGTCTCCCTATGACTTGTGTTGGAGAATCCTTTTGAACATAACTCTAATGGATTGATCATCCCAATAACAAATAACCCATTGTTTGAAGGGAACAACATATTTGGGTTTTTTAATTCTCATGTGGTTGTGACAAATGCCTCCACAAAATGCAATACAAATCCCCCACTATCTTAGTATGGGGTTGGAAAATTCACATGACATTGTAGTTTGGAGACCATGGAGAACCAACATGAGTTATGACATGAAACACATTAGATGACAAACCACCATTAATTAACTCAACAAAATCATGATCATTTCCAACTTGAATGATCTACCCAAAATCCCATTCATTTTCAAACGCTCTAGAAACGCTTAACCTAGGTGTAAATCACACCTTGAATTCTAATCCTAATTCATTATAACTAGACATAATCAAAACTAAATGACATGATACTTGAATGATGGAGCCTAGATTGGCATATTCCTCAAGATTGGTAGTTTGGTAGTAATATTTTCATCATTATCTTGAAGTTTAAGAAATTATGAATGAAATATGCAATCTACACTCTTGATGTACAAAGATTTGTATCAAATTAAAATTGATGAAGAAGATGCATATGTACAAAATTTGACAAATATTTAAAATTGATCAATTTACTTATGGAGTTTAGCCTATTTACCAAATTTTCAAAAGAGTTTCACTTGATTTTATCTAAAGAATTTAAACACGTGTTCAAATTCTTTTTTCAAAATTCTCACTTTTTTGTTCATGTTCTAGCAAAAAAATGTTAGTTCCATGGTCGAATTCTTGTGCCAGTTCCACTGAAAAAATGCAAGTTCAATTCCAGATCATGAGATCCTAAACCCTGGGTTTGACACTCCAAACCAAGAAACTTGCCAACACTAGTGTGTCGATAGTTGATACCCAACACATAATACATATTTTGTGCATACATATATTGAGAGGAAGAGGTAGGCTAGATCTACAAGAATATCCATATCCACAAATCATGTAGATATGAAAAAGGGTGGAAGTGGGCTCTCAATATCTTACCGTTATGAACTTTTTTTGGGAACTTTCTTTTTGCATCTGATGGATGGTATTATAATGTTGTTGGGATATTGTTTGACTTGTGGTATCATCAAAAGAACTCAAGTTTGTCGACTATTCAAAAGTTCATGGAATTCAGGATGTTTGGAGTTGTGCCTAAACCAGCAAGATGAGGATTGCTACCACACATGAAGATGTACATCATGATTCCAAAAGCAAAGCTGGTAAGCCGTTTGTACAGTTTTGTTGTTGCAAAAGCCAAAGGTAAACATGTCCATTGACTCTTCTTGAGCTGAGCAGGATGGACCACCGTGCATAAACACTACTCAGCAAAGGAAAGCAAGAAAGCACTAAGAGTCACAAAACATGGGTTCTCACTTTCCCAACTAATTCTATCTTATGATATAATGAAATTAATCGTGATTTTTTTATTTTTCAAAAAATTCATTAGTTATGCTCTTTTTTTCTTTTTCAAAAAAGCACCATGTAACACGACAACTTTCCACTTTTCAAATTTGAAACTTTAGCTTACTTGGCTCCATAGGTATTCTCAATTAAATTAATTACTTGTGAGGTGCATCCTTTTTTTTCCTTTTTCATGGGCCACATTTTGCCATAACATGTCTAGTACCAAAGCTAAGTTTCCCACACATATGTGTAAAATAGCTTGAGCTCAATCCGTCATGTTCACATATTGGAATATATGGACGACTATGTCAAGTGCTTGAAGAAATAACAAGGGTTTTGACTATGACTTGAGGAATCCAAGATGAAAATTATGTAAAGATTTTATCATTCTAAAAACCTTTTTTTGGTGGAAATATATATAAATATATTTCTATTGCGTATTCCTTAACTTTTGGGGGATAAAAATTCCCCAAATTTCAAGAAATTTTTGAATTCTGTTTGCCACATTTGGACTCAGATTTTAGATATAATAATAACATTTTAAAACTGTTTATATAGATTCTAGGAACATGTCAAACATTTATTGCTAAAATCTCTTGTGAGATGCTCATTATTGAGGCAATATCATAATTTTTTTATTAAAATAATGCATGTTTCTAACCCCAAAAACAAAGGAAAAGAAAAAGGAAAAACTTTTCAAAGTTGCACTACAAGATAAACAAAAGATTTTCCCAAAAACAATTTGGAAAATTGTCCTAGAGAGATGGCTTCATCTCACACTCACCCAAAGTATGGAGTGTTATAGAGAGGAAGATTAGAAAACCCTAATACAAATTCATTGCCAAAGATGAATAAAATCCTTTGTGATTCCAACAATTTGCATTGAGAATAGAACAACACCCGCCACACTAAGTTCATGATGCCCATTGAGAAGTGCGCCGGCCTTGCAAATTTGTCAATGTTCTATGAAAATGGAGTACAAACACCTTTCGCATGAATTGGGACACACAAACAAAACACCCAACACAATAGCAATGTGGACACATGAAAGAAAGCACGAGTGGCTTGCACGGGCTCTACCTTACCTTACCTTACCTTACCACATATGTAAGGTACCCGATGAACCAGAGTGGTGACTCTAACCCCACTTAGTTGGGGTTGGGTCACGCAGATTCTGCAGGGTAAGCCCTCAATTGGCAAGCATGGCAAGGGGCGCACCTGACAGAATCCGCTCGCCCAGTGAAAACGCACTTGGTAGAATGATGGCGGAATTGGCACTGCTGCAGAATCGATTGCAAGTGCCGATTCAACCTCGTAATTTGGTTTTCACCTAGAGAGAGGTAAGGCAAGCGCACTGGAACTTGACCGGGTATCAAGGTGATTCATAACCATGCAATAATCAAATGCCCGGTTCTTATATATATATATATATATATATAAAACAGTGGTTATTCAAAACTTAAATTATTGGGATCTGATCATATATGACCATGATTCTCAACTTTTGAAAAAAAAAGTGTCAAATAACCGCCCCAGAGAACCGCCGGTTCTTTCCTTGTTACTTCATAAAAACCCAACAATTCAATTCAGCAGGTTTTTTGAATAACTGAAATCAGTGGGTTTAGGGTTTTAAAATCCGAAATTTATTAACAAAAGCACAGAACTGCCCAACACTCGTAAGGTCGGTGCAACCGAAAGGAGGATGGATGGATGGATGTACCAATCAATGGATGTCGGCTGGATGTAACTTTTTTTCCTTCAGTAGAATATACAATAATTTTTTTGGCCTGAAGTAAACAAAGCACACTCCAAGTCCAATCCTGGAAATGTTAAATTTGGACTTGGAGACCCTAATTAGCCTTTTGTATGGGATATATTTGTAATATTTACAAGCAACTCAGTTTTTGTTTTTTTTTTGTTTTTTTTTTGGGTGTTTTAATAAATTGAAAGTGGGCCTAATTTGAGAACAAATTTTGAAGCTAGAATGGAAGTCATGTTGATATTAAGTTGGCCATTAATGAATCTCCAAATATGGTGTTTTAGGTAGAGTTACACCTAATCAAACCAGGGTTTTTAAACCAAGTAGAGTAGTTAATTTCTTTTAGGGTGTGGCCAATAGGTCAAATTCATGCCACCAAAGTGAAGTGCCATTTGATCCCTGGTTTCATGGTCTTTGGTCTGGTGTGTAAAACAACAAACCCAATGGCCCCAAATTTAAAAGCCTTTCAGCTACTTGATAAGCTTGCTTATTTCCAAAATTGGGGATCCTGATCCAGTGTCCAAAATAGCCTCAAAGGTGCATTATTAATGAGCCATGGCAATCTTTGTGATTGATAGTGGGGTTCAAAGTTGAAATAAGTATTAATAGAGCATGCATAAAGTACGCCAAACTGGTGGCTTTTAAGCCCCAGTTTTCACCCCCAAAAAAAACTGGGGATGAAATAAAAAGTTGGGACGAAAAATCAAAAAAGGGAACATCAAGCTGTTTTTCTCGCCTAAATTGGTCCTCACATTGCACACGAGTTTCATTGGCAGTTTTGGATTTGCCTTACATATTCTTTTAGCAAGTCAAGTCTTGTCAAAATTAAATCCTGCAAATCTTCTGAACTTGATACCCATTTACAGTAAGAGGTACCCAGTTTAGCTCACTTTCTGACTACACATCAAATTGGGGATGAAACAGGGGTTAAGGGGGGGCCAAACTAAGGCCCAAAGACAAGACTCGCCTTTATGGTTATAGCTTTAATAAATCAAACTTGAATCCACCCCAAAACTAAAACCGTAATAAAACTGGTTTAGGTAATTGCAAACCAAAGCACCCAAATTCTCTAGTCCCAAGGGACAAATTTGTTTAGGGTTGGGGTTGAAACTACCCTACCAAAGACACTAGGGGTTGAAGCTTGAAACCTTGGGAACTTGACGTCAGAAGCCATCTCCTTCCTTTACAAGTTTGAACCTTTTCTTCAACAGTTTTTCAAACAGCTTCTTTCTCCTCCGGAGGAAAGGGTCAGACTAATAAGTTTTCATCACTTGTCTTCTTATGCTTCAAAGACACAAACCAAAAGTTGACCCGATATCACGGTGTTGCCATAAAACAAGGCATGGTTTTGGGGGCCCACCCTTAGTGTCGGTTGGTTTTTGTTGATGCACTTAAGTTTAGTTTGCTCCTCCTATGGCAAGATACTAAATATCCCCCCCCCCTCCCCCCCAACAAGCTTTGTCCGGGCAACAATGAGGATATCCCTACTACTCCCTTAATGAGCATGAGTATAATACAAAATTGGGTGTTTTTGTGGGGAAAATAGTATGTAATGGGTTAACATAATAAGCTAGCCTCCTGGCTTCAAGTAAACAAATATCTTTCAAGTTATTATTTTCGGTTCCCTATCTCTTGATGCGATTTGCATCTTGCATTTTATTTATCTCTGATATAATGTAATCAGAGTTTTAAAAAGAAAATTAAATTAAATTTTAGTTTTCAGTTGTGTGATATCAAAATTTTGGTGGATATTTCCCCAAAAAATAGCAAAAATAAGTGGAATTTACACCCCAAAAACAACATTCAGCCCCCCCCCCTAAAAAAACAATTTCTTGTCCCCAAAAATCCTTGGATGCAATTATGGAAAGTTCTAGAAGAGCAGCACTTGCACGTATGAAAGGAGGTAATGAGACCCCTCATAATGTAATCAATAGTGTATATCTCTATTGTTAACAATTGTTAGGTCTTATTCTCCCTTGAGATTCTCACGCTGAATCAGCCATTCAGAGTGAGAGGACCATTAAGCATGAGAGTGTGTGCCACAGGCTTGCTTGCTAAGAGCCAGAATCAACCAAACCATGCCCACTCACTTGGACTTGCAAGCAAGCCGGACACAGCAAGACAAGTGTTGAAGCTGGCTTGTGACCAAACCATGCCCACTCACTTGGACTTGCAAGAAAAGCCGGACACAGCACAACAAGTGTTGAAGCTGCTCGCGCCTGTTGTACTATGGTAGTGTAGTCAAGTTTATTCAAATTTGTGTCTGTGTGCATATGTGTGTGTTTTTTTTAAAAAATGAAAAAAAACGCCTTCCTAGAGTTTGTTTTTTGTCCGGTTTTATGTTCGTCAACCTAAACAGCTAGGTCGCTCTCTGTGGCATTGCCTGTGGTTGGGTTGTCAGCAGGAGGAGATTTTTCAAAACCGACTCAAATTTTTTAAAGGTCAATGCGATTTTCATCGATTTTAGCTCTCCGGGAACCACCCGGAACTTGGCGCGATTTTGTACACATCTGAAAATGATACGGTGCACAATTCAACCAACAACAACAAATCTGTCATACACAGCTAAGACAGAAAGGGGGAAAGGGAGAGGGGGGGGCGGGGGGGTGGGTGGGGTGACCCAATAGTCATGGGATCTGTCCATCCGTCCGTCCGTCAGCTTGTACATAATTTTTGTCATTTTTTGTCAAACCATATATATGGTATAGCAACTACCGCAAGTGATCCATATGTTCGGCCAGCTTGTACATGGTTTTTGTGGATTTTTTTGTCAACCGTATGTGCAATAGTAACTACCTCAAGTGTTGTTCCGAAATGAAAAAAAGGGACGACCTCCACCGTGATATATCTATCACAGTGGACTATGGAAACGGAAAGTCTTCTTTGTTGACGAACGTCTTTGTTTTGCAATTAATATTCAGGCTGGTGGGCCAATCATATGCTTTTTAGGTGTTCACTCTTTTTTTGGAGGGGTGGGCTCAATGACAACATGTCGATAATCAATCAATCAATTTGGAGTTTATCCAGGCTCTTGGCCTACCCAGCAAAAGTTGAGTGAGCGAGCGAGGGAAGCAAGCGAGTTGTGATTGTTTGTTTGCTTGTTCATCTACGGTATTGAAGCTCTTACCCGAGACAACCAAAAAAAACTTCTGACATCTCTCTGGAAAATGCATATCAACAAAACCCAAGAAACCCAAAAGTACCCAAAGTCAGAAGAGATCATGACACCCCGCGCCCCGCCCCCCCCCCCCCCCCAACGCCCCAAACGAAATATCCTTTTTTTGATCTTCCTTGGAATCCAATAATTCTGTCAGTTTTGTGCCAGTAGTAGTAGTAGGAGGCTTCTCTCACCCCCCCCACCTCCCCAAAAACCCCCCTTTGAAGATGTTAAACCGACCTAAAGCAATGGCAGAAAATTGCCCTTTTTTTCTTTTGATACCCGGCGGATATGGTAGAAAACACGAAAAACCATTCAAAACCAAATGCCCTGCCCTTTGGTGGAAGAAAAGTTTTGCTTCCTAACGGTGCTCTCAAGATACAATACACTAGAAATTGCCTTACTTGGGCCTACATGAGTGTTAATTAAACGCCCAGCCTGACCCATAAACATGAACAATTGGGCATGATAATGCCATCAACTATTTAAATGCCATTGCCTCGGCCGATCATTATTACAGCTGACCAATTAGAAAGAGTCATGTTTGTCTACTGGGTTTTGTGGAGACCACTCTACAGCATGCTAATCTAAAGGTCCCGAAGAGCCCTTTTGGGTGGTTCTTTGAATTTTAAAAGAACCATGAGGTCTGGTTCTTTTTTATATATTGCAGAAAATATAAGAACCGTCAGTTTCTGTTCTTTGAAAAAATCAAAATCAAAATCAAAATCAAAGAACCACTAATTACAGTTATTTCAAAAACCTCATAGAATTCGGTGGGTTTCATGAAAGAACCGGCAGTTCTTTGACATTTTAATTTTTAAAAAGAAATTCATGGGTTGTAAAACAATACCAATTCTTTGAAATTTTTATAATCAATGGGTAAAAGTGTGTGTATGTGTGTCTATATATATATACCAGTTTGATAACTGGCGGGTATGTGTCCCATCATTTTAAGAACTGCTCAACAGTGGTCCAAACCAATGTTGGGCAAATATCCATAAAATCAGGGTATCAAACATAGTTTCCAGATATGAAGGTGCCCAATATTATGATGGGTGGTATATCCGGCATCTCGAATATATCCAAAGCTGAATATCAGGGTTAGTAGTTATTAAACAACGGTTATTAATTAGGTTAGGTTTGTAATATTTTTTTTCTTTTTTTTTTTCATTTTCCTGATGCATCTAGTGAGATTAGAATCTCTAGACAATTTTAAATTGTCCTGGGGACATATTTTTCAAAGGTCTCTTCAAAGTTGTAGTTAGTAGTAATATTCTTGTGGCTATACTTTCTAGAAATTTTAATTTATGAAAAAAAATAGATTTTTTAAAGGTTTTTTTTACAATAAAATATTCTCTTTATAAAAATTTTAAAAGGATGTTGGCTTTTGGAGATTTTTCGCCTAAAAAAAAAAAAAAGGCTAGCACCTAGCATAATTGGCAAGCGAATTTTTTATATTCGAATTTGCTAATATCTGACTAATAAATAAATGAAAAATATCTGGGAACACTATTGTCTGGGTCGAATTTAAAATGTGAAAATCTGATATTCAACCAGGATATCAAAAAATTTAAAATAATATAAATATAATATCCTTATCCGACAGAAAAAAAAAAGAAAAAAAAAGATGGATATCTAATCCAACGGATATCGCAAGAAGATGATACCCGCCCAACACTGGTCCAAACCCAGGGGCTGGTGTGCCGCAGGACCCAACTATGCACCACCTCTATTTGCCATCCAAAGTTGGATGAAGCCCCATTTTAGAAACCTCAGCCATTGGGAGATTAGCTGGATGAAGCCCCATTTTAGAAGCCTCAGCCAACGAAAAAAAAGTGTCCTGTCCATGCACCGTCCAAACACCATCCATCCACGGTGGTGCTGGTTCACTTTGGCCCCATTTGATGCTGTTTGAAGCCTGTACTTCATCCAAGAGTACATTTGTACACAGGCCATTTTATTGCTGCTGCTGGACCTGATCTTACATGAGATGTTAGTGTACCTGAAAACTAGGAGTTCAAATCCTTAAATAAATAATATAAAATTTGTCAAATTTGATTTTGCAATAACACAATACCAAGGTTTCTTTTCTTTTCTTTTTTTTCCAATTTTTTGTTGGCTAGAAATTTCTAAAAAATTAGAAAATATTAGTCAATTTAGCACTATAACACATTTTTCTTCCAAATTTTTTGTTGAATATTTTTATAAATAATTTCCCCCAAAAAACTATTACACTATACAAGAAAGAGGAATTGAAAAGAAAAGTGAAATTATTAAGGTCTTGTCATTATAAACATGACTCAACTCTCAAGAGGGAGTAACAAATTAGAAGTGACTATGGTTATGCAACAAATGGAAGTTGAGAGGGGGTTGGTTGAATCTATTGCTACCAATCGACTTACAATGGAGGACACTTGCGTCTGTTGGAGCACAATTGAAACTCATTTTTAGGAGAAAAGTGATCGTATTAGACAAGATAATCCTCTAGACCACAAACTCTAAACTCTAAACATGTCAAAGCATTGTCAACTTAGATTCTAAAATAATACCTCTAATTCAATACATAACCCTCTCAAATTCTTATGTTCTTTCTTTTGTAGAGACAAAGTTGTTGTGGGATTAATGCAAAATTGAATAACTACAATGTGGAATTGGCAAAGTCCAATTGTGAAAATAGAGCAATTTACATGCTGATTGGCATGTCAACAAACAAGTTTGGACTTTGAACTTCACCAATTTTGGATGTAACAAAGTTCAATGATGCAAACTAGACATGCCAAAGTTGTGTGTTATGAATGAAGACACCCATCACCAACTTATTATTTGGTGACCAAACATCCCAATAGTGCAAGTGCAAGTTGGTCAACTTCTAAGTTAAGCATGCATTGGACATATATATACTATAACCCCATGGCTAGGGAAAGAGATTTGGATTTATGGAACATACTCTAATAGTTTAAATAAATCTTTAAATCGTAAGTTAAGTGTCACTTTGAAAATGTGAGAAAGAGGTAAGAATAATGGGTAAAGGAGATGGAGGTTCCTCAATTTAATAATGTCCCTTCCTCTTCCCCCTCCCCTCCCCCCCCTTTTAATTTCCCTCATGCATTTCCATATGATCTCAATCTAGATTTTATTCTATAACATGGACATGAAAAGGTGGATGTTATTGTGCCTTTTCATTCTTTTAATTTATTGAAATAATAATAATTTTGAATAATAATTTGAATTATAACATTACATATATACAAAAATGGACTACTTTGCAAACTTTGGATTAATCTAGAATATATATATATATATTCAATTTCCTAGTGGAGCCAAGGTGGCAAACATTCGTACGCAATTTTCAATTTAATTAAAAACATTATCTCAAAAAAATCTTGAGATTGTAACCAATAGACATAAATGTAATGACACCCTCCCCAAAATAACAACTGTTATTTAATTTAGAATTATTAACCCCCTCTTTTTCTTTGTAATGATAGTTGCCTTTTTTAAAAACTAGATTTATATGATAATAATTTTCTAGGAAAAAAAAATGTTGGTATATATCCACATTGCACGCAAAACTCAATTGAATGTGATGTTTTTAAGTTATAAATGTAATTTATTCTTACAATAATTATTTAACTTGTTTTGATTATGCAAGTCTTTGCAATAGGTAATGGGGCGTGGTCTACCATATTCAATAGTAAACACACTTTTGAGATTGGAGATGCAATCTTAAATTCACCCACATTGCACATATGTTTATGTAAAACATACTTTTGTTTTTTCTTTTGGACACCAAAGCACCTATGGAACACAATGTGTGTTTTTTTAAGAAAGTTTGTAAGCACCAAACAACTTCCCAATAGTTTTGGAATGTTTCATAATCTTTGATCTCCAACATTATTTGCAACTTATGTTAATGATAATTTAACACATAATTTTTGCAATTTTCATGGCAAAAAATGAGATGCTGGAACCAATGATTTTTTTTCAAATTTGTGAGGTCAAGGGGTTCGCTATTGCCCTCAAGAAAACTTAGCCAAATTTGGTTACATGTGAAAGAGGAAAATGGAAAAGTTTAGAAATCAAGTTATATTTTTGTGACATGCTACAACCTATTGTTTAAATATGGCAATTTCAAATTTTATTCCCTCATAACATGGCAACAATGGGCAATTTGTTCCCCAATCAACACCATTGTACTTGTTGTAAAGGCTTTTTTGCCATGTTGCAAAATTTTGCAACAAAAGAAACCATTGGTTGGAAATATGTTCTATGATCGCTTAATATGTTACATAAACATGTATTTTGTTATTTTGTGTACAATTTGGTTTGGGCTTCAATAGTTTACTTACTTTCAAATGTTTCACACTATAACATATAATTGATATGAACATGCAATAACACGGAATATGTGTGCATGATAATCCAAAGTTGATAGTGGTGATTACACTAAAAGCTTGTTATGATAACAAAGAGTTTCAACATGTGTAAGTCACCAAATAGATTAGTTGAGAAATTGGATTCTTATTTACCTCTCCTACTATGGAGAATCCCCTTGAAAATAATGCATGAAATTGATTGTTTCCAACCATTTCATCTTAGAAATACCACTAAATGATTACAAGTTAGAGGATTTGGAAATGAAGTTTTTTTAGTCCTTCTATTAGCATGTAGTTTAAGTATTGGTGATACAAAATAAATTGGTTGGGCACTTATAATAGCTCCATCAACAATAAAAAAATTGGGCATGTACCACATTTTGGATAATATTTGTGTCACAATGGCATGAAAATCAATCTCCTTTACCAAATATGGATGCACGGTGAAGGTTTGAAAACCTCAGCAAAGAACATTGTGACTTTCCTTGGCCAATTAAAATTTATTACCCCATTTTGGCTCCATTTTTTATTGGTTGGTCAACCTTAATGGTCCATGTATGGCTTTTAACTACAAATTTAAAACACATAATGTAATGTTTATTGTTCATTGCTCCCTAAAGGTAGATAATTTTATTGACATTAGATGTATATACATATATATATATCTCCTATTAGAGGAACTAGGACTCATAGTTGGGGTACCCAAAAAAAAAAGGACTTAAAGATTTTTTTTGAATTACTTTTACAAAAAAGATTTACATGAAACAAATTTAAGTGAGAAAAATTGAATAGTCCAATATAAGATAATTCATGTGTTAATGGTGATTTTTCACAATCATACATAATTGTGTATGACTATTTTTGTTTAATGCCAAAAATGCAGAAAATCTCAAAATGAGTTTCAATGAACAACTAAGCATTTTTTTGGCATATTTATTTTCTTCACATGTGACCTACATATAAAGCTATACATTTTGAACACATTGAACATAATTTTTCTATCAAATGGTTTTTTAAATGAATCTTTTGCTTTGTAGCCTTTTCTTTCAAAATTTCAAGATTTTGAAATTTTTGAATGATTTCGTTTTTCATTGAGTTCATCCGATGAACATGTAATTTCATAAAAGGGGGCATGATTTGATGCCTTCCTTTTGATTATATATTTTTTAAATGTACTTTAAACATTTGATTCCTTTAGTTTACAAGATTCAAAATGACATTAACATAATATCAAAATTATTTAAAATTATTTTTATTAGTTTAAGAAGATATCATTTTATCCATTGGCATACCAAAATACATTAAAATAATAATGTAAGATAAACAAACATCAAAGTTGTCCTTTGGAGTCTTTTTTTCAATTAAACACTTCTTTTTGGTATTGCAATTGTGAATGGGACTAACTACTTTTACCCATTATATAATTTGAACACAATCATTCATTTTCTTTGAGATCTAGCGTCTTTTACAACTTATTCACACAATGGAATGACATATGCCCATTATTTATTTATAGGACTTGAAATTTAAAACACATGCTGAATCAATCTTTCAAATTTTCAAAAATGTTTCACTTTGGTGAACATGGAAGAATGAACAATGTGTTCAAATTTTGGTGTTTATGATTTATGTTAATTTGGTGATTATGATATAAGTTTGTTAAGGAGAAATCTTAAAGGTTAAGAAACTTTGAATATTTTTTCATGTGGGGGCTTCAAGATTTTACTTAAATTTTGACTCTTATATGGAATACATTCAAAATGGAAACCCATCACAAGGAGCCTTTGATTTCAAATATGGGTTGTTGCGTAGGTGGCAAAACATTTAAGATATTGAATGCACATGTGATGAGGATAAAAAGGTGTTTCCAACTTTTATTTGGTACATGCCATTTTTATGATAACATTTTTAACTGATAGAATAAAAGACCACATAATCCATGGTGGTGATGAGTTTCATTGCTTTAATTACATCCTTTAGTTATTGACGCCTTTCATCTAAATCATTATATGGTTATGTGCATTGGATGTTAATAGAGAATTTGCTAGTAAACATAAGCTAAGGAAATGTTGTTTAACAACAAGCAAATTGAAAAGAAGGGCACAAAAACAGTAGCAAAATTCAAGCATGTTGTCCTTGGCCATTTGTTGATTAAACATTAGACCACACCTTATATGTGTAACCTTGTATGGAAAGGTGCCAAGTGTGAAAATTTATGTGTGTACCATAAAAACAACCAAGTGCAACTGATTGTTCAAACGATATTGTGTTTTGTTTTTCAAGAAAACAATAGAACTAAAACATTGTTTACCCTCAATAAAACCAAGCACATGGACCGTATCAATTTCTATCACCTTTAAGTACTCAGGAAAAACATGGGACAATCATTGTGATACATGGATCACCCACCACATACATGTGGGGGGGATTGACAATGACAAGGTTAACCTTGTCAAATGCAAGGACCATGACTTTTGCCATGGTTTGAGCTGCATTTTTTTCATGTTCAACTTAAACATGCCTTGTTGAACATCCTAATCCCAACTTGAAAGAATCACATGAACCATAGGGGCAAATTTTCCCTTCCTTGGCTTGTCCACATGGACCATAGTTCGTCCCCTTGGAATAATAAGGTGGTATCACAATATAGAATACACATTTGACCTTAGAATACTTTAATTATAGTTATGAAATCACAAATGAAAATATCCCCCTTTTGAGTAAATTCGAGTAGAGATTGCATGCTTTCCATAAATGGCAAAACACAAGCAAACTTGAGTTACAAATGCATGTCATTCAATAGGCTTGTATTGGTTTGCCACATACATTACAATAATCTTAACATTACTAATACCACTCAACATTGGTAAAATTCAAGTTTTAAAAGAAAGTATCAATTGTGTTCATATATGTATTCTAAACACCACACATTAAAAAAATGAACTTGGACATCATGGTTCAACATAAGAATCTGCAAAATAGAGATGAAAAAGAGGAAGACTATCATGTTTCAAATCCAAAACTACAAAACAAAGGCAAAAAAACTCACCTTTGCCACCTAGGTTGTAATGTAGTTAGCTTGCATCATTGTAAGCAAAGGTTGATATTCTGCCATGATCCTTTTTAGAGGTTTGAACATGGACATCCATTTTTTTTTCACATTCTTGAAAATCTTATTCCCCTTCTTTTCCAAGGTCTAAACAAGCCTTTGAAATTCCATATGCCTTTTTGGCGAATGGTTGACATAGCCATACATATTCTACATGAAGATCTTAATCTTAATAATGAATTCCAAATCCCCCAAGGATTGGACTACTAAATTCACTACTAGATATTTTTTATGGTCTAGAAAAGTTAGGCTAGGTCACTTCGATTAGGCTAGCTAGGCAATTGAGGTAGCCTAGGTAACCATTAAAACACCTGGGGTTGCAAAGATGAAGACTTGAACTCCTCACTTTCACATTGAGAACTTAAGTTTTTAACCACTGCATCACCACCTTCATAAGGTGAATTTTTTTGTCAACATATTATAATGAACTTCAATGAATTTTCTTTTCAACATATTGCAATGAAATTATTATTATTTGCAATATGTCTGACATAGGTAGATAGATAAGTTAGTTGAGTTAGGTAGGAAGGTAGGTAAGAAGGTAAATAAAAAAATAAAAAACCTAGGTAAGTTGTCAAACATAATAGATAGATTAGCTTACCTAGCTTACTTGGCATGCTAGCTAGGCCTACACTACCTACCTA
Organism: Sphagnum tenellum; assembly: GCA_963921925.1. Classification (NCBI taxonomy): domain Eukaryota; kingdom Viridiplantae; phylum Streptophyta; class Sphagnopsida; order Sphagnales; family Sphagnaceae; genus Sphagnum; species Sphagnum tenellum. Next base: position 9,860,651 of record OY998155.1, read on the forward strand.
CATAATAACCTAACCTATGTAGCTAGTTCATCCACCTAACCTACCAGGCCTAGGTTACCTTCCTAAGGCCAAGGTGAAGCAACACCTACAGTGGCACCTGCCACCTTCTGTACCTACTGGAGAATCTAATATAGAAATCTGGTGATTTAAAAAAGGATCCCTAAATCTGAAAATTAAAAAACCCAAAAGGCTATTTATTTTCCCCATTTGTTATTTATTATTTTTAAAAAAAACTAAAAACAAAGACAAATGCTGGAACTCCTTGAAAGTGTAGTAAATGTCTTTAGAAAATGAAATTAACAAGATCACTTGTTCCTATGTTTGGCTGCTACTGAGAGTCATTATTTTAATATTCCATATCAAAGTGATGAAGAGATGATTTCCTTCAATCTAGTTCTAGTTGAACCATCTATATTGCATTCAATCTGTGTATGAGATCTGCAGTAGTGTTTTTTTTGCCGTTATTTGAATTTAGAAATAATTTGTCGATCTTGATTATTTCAAAAAGACCTTAAAGAATGGATGGTAATACATGAAAAAAATTGGCAATGAACTGGTGGTTTTATTATGGCTATTTGATTTTTTTTTCCCCTAAAAATTGAGAACCCGTGATTATATACCAGAATCAAGTCTTTGATTTTTTCAGAATCACAAGTATGAATTCTAAGAACCAAACCAGCCTGATAACCATCGGGTGTCTGATCTTTTTTTTTAAGAACCACCCAACACTCGTTAACCATGTCATTGTCTGCTACAAGATCTTACACTGGAGTTCTCTGTAATGATGCATTAGAGCAGCTCCACCCACAACAGCAAAATGGCCATAGTACCTTGGTAGCTTCAACACATCTTTGTAAAAAAAAAAATTTAATGTGTAAATTTCATTTGAAAGATATAAAATATTCTTGAGACTTCAATATTTTCCTTCAAAAAAATATATTCAATTGATTAAATTTCAACATTTCAACATTTCTGAAAATAATATAATTAGTGTCAAATCTGCCAAGAGGTGTTAGTGTATTTTGGATGACTGTAAGATGACTGTAAGTCAACATGAGATAATAAATTCTTGCTGGGTAAGAAGAAAAGGCAGCAATGTTCTTTGCTAGGGTTTCTCAAACTTATGGCATGCATGCGCCCCCATTCTTGGCAGAGGCGATTGAGTTTCATGTCATCATGGTGCAAATATCATCCCAGAATGTGATACACCAACACATTTAAGGATACCCGACAGAGCCAAAATGTGACATATCGACTCATTTTTTACTACGAATGGAGCCAAAATGTGATGTATTGGCTCATTCTTGAATATTTGTGGAGCCAAAATGTGATGTATTGGCTCATTTTTTTACTATCGATGGAGCCAGAATGTGATGTATTGGCTCATTCTTGAATATTTGTGGAGCCATTATGTGATGTATTGGCTTATTTTTTTTACTACCGATGGAGCCAGAATGTGATGTATTGGCTCATTCTTGAATATTTGTGGAGCCATTATGTGATGTATTGGCTCATTTTTTTACTACCGATGGAGCCAGAATGTGATGTATTGGCTCATTTTAAACTACTAACGGTGGAGCCAGAATGTGATGTATGGGCTTGTTTTTGACTATGGGTGGAGATGCTCTAACTAGTGTAAAATTCAGGTTGAGATTGTAAACACACCTATGATGATGATGATTATTGTTATTATTATTAAACAGTGCCTCCCAAGGGGGCCAGCAATAGGAATGGACTGTTTTTGATAAGCCAGCCATAATAATGATTTGAGACCAAATTGGTGACATTTAATAAACTAGACTTCTGTCACTTCATGGGTTAAAGAGCAGAGTCCCCTGACACCAAAAGGAAAGATCCAACAAATATGCACCAAATAATTCTCAAAAGAGGACACAAGGTAAGGTGGAAAAAAAATCAACCCCCACGCATTCCCAAATCTAAAGAGACCCACTACTACACACACATACACACACACACCATTGACCAATGGATGTTGTTATTATTAGATAATCTCCCAAATGTCATAATAATGGAGATGTTTTTGTTTTCCTTTGTAGTCATGCCAATTCACTTGGGAAAACGTGTTTGCATTAAATGTGTTTGCATCAATGTTCATTGCAGTTGGGGTGACTTGAATTTCAGTAGAATTGACAATTGTGTATATAATAATAATGTATGGGCCAGAGTGAACCAGCACCCACCTAGTGCACCAACGTGGATGGATGGTGCACTGATAGGACTCTCTTTTCTATCCTTGTGCCATCCCAGGTTGACTTGTTTTTTACTTTGCCCTTTCTCAGCCCTGATCTCAGTTTTTCTTTGCAACTTTATTTTCTCCCTGCCCCCTTCCCAGTTTTTTTTTTTTGGGGGAATTTTTTTTTTCTCCCAGCCCCCCACCCAGTTTCTTTTCTTTAAATTTTTTTTAAAAAAAATTTATAGCTTTTGAAACTTTTCCCACCCACCTGACCTACTCACCTATTTATTTCAATTAAAAGTAGACTCTTCCCCCATCTACCTACTCAGCTATAAATTTAAAATGTGCTACTTTCATCCCCCTTCACCTACCCACCCCCCATCTATTTATCTATCAGCCAACATTTTAAGCAGGTACCTACCAAACCCCAACTACATGGCTACACCTACCTACCTACCTGGTTGGCACTTTAATAAACTCCCAACAATTGAAAATGATGAGGAAAGAATAAAATAAAGGTATTGGATGGAATTTGGTCTTGTTCATTAAAGCAAATTAATATGACTAATTTAACAATTTCCTCATTTGTATCATGGTTGAGGATAATTGTCACAATATGGTGTGGGTATTGTATTGCTTCTAGGTTTTGGTAAAGCTATGCAATACCCCTCCAAATTTCATGGTGAATGTAAATATTTCAAGATGATGTAGGTATTGCATTTAAATTCCATAACACCTTTGTTCCATAACACATGTCCAAATTCCAAAAGATATGTTATGGAACCCAAACATTTTATGGGATACCTTATGAAATACCCCTCTTAGAGGGGTAGTGCATGTGAGTTGAGTAGTTATGGGCATTAACAATACCCTTTCGATAACCTGAACCAAAATAATTAATCCTATAGTGTTTGCAAATTACCTCAAAAAGGGTATTACTTTCTTTCTAGGTTTTGGTATGGCTATGCAACACCCCTCTAGGTTTCAATAGATATGTGATGGACCCAAAACATTTATGATATACCCTAAAAAGCATATTGCACATGCATTGAGTAATTTTGGGCACAAGCAATACCCTTCCAATAGCTTGGACCAAAATAATTCAATCCATAATGTTTACAAATTATCCTTGTGAAGGTATTGCTTTCCTTTTAAGTTTTGTTTAAGCAATGCAACACCCCTCCAAAATTCTTTGAATATGTTATGGAGCGAAAGGATTTTTAATATTCCCTAATAATGGTATTACATCTACATTAAATAATATTGGGCACAAGCAATACCCCTCCGATAGCCTAGACCAAAATAATTGAATCAATGTTAACTACATAATACTTTCATAAAGGTATTACTTTCCTTCTAGGTTTGAACTTCTTGTTTTCAAGGTTAAAGAAAGGTTTTTTTTATTTGAGTGCAAAACTAAAATCATTTTTTTGATAATTTCATCAAACTTATATATAAGAACATGAAAAAATTTTAAACTATTAACACAATTTGGTTTTTTAAAATTAAACACACACACACACACACACACACACACACACAAGATGGTGTTAAATGAAAATAAAATGTTTTAAATAAAAAACCATGGGTGACATGTTACAAATATGTGCAAAAAATGACCAAGTCGAAAACAACCTCATCCTAAAATGGGGAACATGTCACAATAATAAATATGTGGTTACCTAAAATATAAATTGTTACCTTAAATCTTGAAGACCAAAATAACACCTTAATCAAAATTGGGATAAACTATGGGCTATTTATGTCATTACTAGAAGGGGATGGGATCCCATTGGCCCTTTTATATTGCGATGATGCAACTTTTGCATCATGGGCATGTCATTGTATAAAGACCATGCGATTGGCCAATGTTGCATCCATAACATCAACAATAAACACTTCCCTGGTGGTGCTTCAAACTTTAAAACAAACAACACAATACCATAAATATTGCATATGAAATGTAAAACTTGGAATTCAAACAAATTTTAGTATGGCATTGTTGAAAATTTACTAACCATGAATCATTTTTTAATCATGGTATTGCATAAAAAGGTCGATATCTTTATGTTGCATCATCTTATGGGATGCAAACTTCCAATCATGTTCCATCCAAGCACCTTTGAACACCTTTGCATACCCAGTTTGAGTTGTTCGAATCACAAATGCAAATTTTTCATTTCATTTCAACTTGGCATGCATGTTGAGAGAATTGGACCCCACACCCCACGCAATCATGCCAAAAAGTCAAAGAATGTGACCAAAGGCTAGTTTAACAAGTGTTGATTTAGGAATTTCATATGTGTATTATAAATCAACCTAGAACATATCCCATTCTAGGTTTGCGTGCCTCCTAACCCTAGCAATTGCCTTTTGTTCATTGTGATGAAACCGTGCCAAAGGGTTATTCAAAACTTCCACGTTCATGGTCACATGATTTTGATGCCTTGGGATTTCTTTCTGAGTAGATGGGCATCTGGGCTTGTTTGGCTCCATGGTCACATTATGGCACAACCACAAATGTTGTATGAAGTTGTATTTGGCCATATAGGATGCATTGAACCCATCAACCTTCCAAGCAAATTTGGGCCCATCCCTTACCTTATGGACACCCTCTACGGTAACCAGGGGAGGGGCAACCACATTTGAAATCAGATAAACCAAAATAATAAATCTAATGCAAAAAGTAACGTTCTAGATGAAAGTTATTTCCTACACAACAAAGGTATTGCATTGATAAATAAAATATTACACCACATGATGAAGGTATTGCAAATTGTGATAAACAAACAAAAATAGGAGATGAAGGTATTACTAAAACCCAATGTTGAAATTTGAATAAAATGAAGCTAAATTTTTAAAAATTAATAATGTCACCTATAAAACCTTAAGGTATTACCTAAAGACATAGACCAAAAATAAATACCCCACCCACCTTCTCATATGGAGAAGGAAGGTGGGGCAATAAATTTAAAACCAAAATTAATGAAGGTATCGCAATTGAAATTTGCCCAGAAAAAACTCCACCCCTGCTATCAAATGGAAAAATTGGGTGGGTAAAAATATTGTAAATTAAATTCAATGTCACCTGCATCAATATCAACATGTCCTATAACATGTTCATCTTCATTTTCTTGTTATGGCATTAAAGCAAGAGCTACATTTTCTTGCTCCACTATCATCACAATAGTCTTTTGCAAATCAACTTCAATTGTAACGACATCTCTTGTAGATGTTTCTGCAACCTCAACACCCATTTGAACTTGCTCCTCATTAACATTACACATAGTTAATGCACCATCTTCAACACTTGCTTGCACTTGTTGCATTTTCCCTACCTCTAAATCTCCTTCATCCATGACACCTCCCATGCCATCTATTAATTCAGTTGTGGCTTGTTATTCTACTCCACCAATCCTTTTTTTTAATTCAAGTTTGCATCTACCAAAGATGCAAAAACCACAAAACAAAACAAGAACCACCACGAGCTAGTTCATTTCAAACTTTCTTATGAACATTAAAAAACAAAAAAAACCCACACCAATTCCTATTGTTATTAAGCACCACTATTTAGAGGTGAGAATTGAAGAAAAGATGATGAGTCGTGGTGGTGGTGTCTTTCCAAGCAACAACAAAGAAAAAAAAACCATGGCCATGGCCTTAGATTCTTCAAAAGTATTAAGTTCTTTTTCACACAATTGCACTACAGCAAAACAACAAACAATGATAACATGTTTGAGCATGTCATCGTCATCTTCCTCCTTTTCGCACTCTACATTGAACTACAATAAAAAATAAAATGATGATGATGTGGGAATGCTCTCGCGTTTTTCGTAAAATTGTAGCCCAAAATAAAAAACAAAAAAACAAAGACAATGTGGGAACGCTCTTTCTTCATTGTCCTATTCATGCTACAACAAAACTACAAATGACGATGATGAATTCAAATGCGTCATCATTGTTGTCTTCCTCTTTGTGTTGTGCATCAAACTACAATAAACCCCAAAAAAATGACAACGTGAGAACACTCCCATGTTGTTGTCCTCTTTGTGCAGCTGCATTGCAACAAAACAACAAATGACAACAATGCACTTGAATGCATCCTCCTCCTCCTCCTCTTCACATTGTGCACTAAGCCCCCTTAAAAAAATGACAACACGAGAATGTTTCTGCATCATTGTCCTCTTCACAGAGCTACACAAACAAAACAATAAATGATGACAATGCAATGAAAAATGAGTGCAAAAAGCATCTTACCTTCTAGTTGGGCTTTTCTTCACACTCTACAAAGCTCTTTTCACCTTGACACTCCAAGCTCCTCCCACTTTGACACTTGGAGTTCCTCCTTGGCGCTCCAAAAGCTCCTCCCCTTCTTTCTCCTCACTCCTCTCAAGCTGCGGAGACTCAAAGCCTTGCAACCCTAAACCTTGGTCCCATTGGTTCTCAAGCGTTGGCAATGGAGGGGAGCACAAGCACAAAAGAAGGGTGAGCAAAAAGAGAGAGGGAGGTGGGTTGGTAGGAAGAAGGGCGGTAGGTAGGTTGGACGGGTAGGTAGGAGTTCTCAAAAAAAAAAATTGTCACAGATGGCGGGAACAAAAAATTAATCAAAAGGGAGCCCGGGAGAAGAAACAGTGAGCTCCCCAATTAAAAACTTTGAGGAAAAAAAAAAAAAAAGGCCCAGAAGGTGTTTTTTGAATTTAAAAACTGCTGACCAAATAAACTGGCCTCTGGGGGAGAGTTTCATCCCATCCATGAAATCTCAGAACGGGATTTTTTGGATGCTGCACTGGAGGGTGTTGGGTCACTAAAGCATATAAATTATGCCACAGCAAGAGCATCATTTTATTTTTCATACACACCATCATCTATCATCTCTCATGTTGCACGATTGCTAGCAAAAACACTGCAATCAGTGGAGTTTTCCTTAAAGTCATCCTGTCTCCACCCTGTCTTTGGGCTTCTTTTCACCCCCCTATCCCCACTTTGAGTTTGAGGTCCACAAAGTAATGAAGTTTTATTAAATCTGGCCATGAAATGCTGAAACTCAGCATTTAATGCACAAGGTTGGAGGGTAATTATAGTAGTTGTACATGTAGGAGCAGTGAAAATATATGTAGCAGCAGTGGTGGCGCTCACGAAAAAGGAAAGAAGAGGGGGTCAAAACCGGATGAAACTCAGTTTGGCACAAAAAACAGCGCATTCCTGAGTTTCACCCGCCTTTGAAGGCTAATGAACCTTTTTAGAGTTTTTTTTAAAAATCTCACCCGGTTTTGGACCAAACTCAGAGTTCGGGTGGCGTGTTTTCTTGACATTACGGAAAACTCGAGTGTTATTCTTTTCTTGACCAATTTTGAGATGTAGCCACAAAGTGGTGATCATCCATAAAAAGAATCTAGCCAAATTTGGCTACATTATATATATATATATATGAATGTTTTTTTAATTGATCCTTCTATTTTCTTGGCTACATTATTTATCACAAAAATCTGGCGATTTGGATTTTGTTTTTGAAAATTTGGCGAATTTGGGTCATTTTCCTCACCATGAAAATAAAATAAAATAAAATAGTATATGTTGAACTCATATTTTTCAAGTCAAAATTTTGTGAAATTTTGCTACTCAAAGAATCACTACTCCCAACAATCCAATACCATCTTTAGGTATAACTTACTAGTTGGGTCTCAATACTGCTTCAAGCTTAATAGTGCCAATAACCTAGCTTATTTATTTATTTATTTATCTTTTCAATTTTGTGATTCAGCTTTCTAAAGGGTTTTTTTTTGTTTTTTTTTTTGTTCCAGAAGGTGGCATGGCTGATCATCTGCAGTTGTGGTTTTGCTAGTTTCACTTTTGATGTCAATCAATGGTTAGTAACACCGTAACGATGTGACCCAATGGCAAGGAACACCCATTACAATTCAGAACTAGCATTTGTAGAACCTATTACAACTTCATGAAACAACATCTTGCCCCATTTGTGTCAATGCACTCCCAAGTGGAATAGCCGTAATGGAACTGTTCCATAGTCTCATGTAACCAGCTTTCAGGTCTTGTTTTGGCATTTTTCTAGGTTGTTTCTTTGGTGGAATAGGCAACCATCCATAGGCTCCACTTGTTGTGATGTGAATGTGTGTTTTTAATATGAATCAACGACTTATAAAACACAATTGAAATGTGAATTGGTGGTGAGAAAATGGTTGAGCTTTGGAACATGCCTTCAAAAAAAAAACCCTTTAGCACCATAACAAAACAGATGATTGCATTGTCAGACTCACCACCTTCTTGGGTGGAACAAACCCTACTGTAGTACATAATGGACAAACAAATCCAACGAAAGGCAATATTGGAGTTTGTAATGGAAGTAGTTGAGTTGCAAATGTGACCATTGTTGGATCCATTATAAATGCCATAGGAAGCCCATCCCCAAGCTTTTGGGCAACATGGTGGGGGGGGGGGAAGTTTGTTGTGAGTACAAATTGAGAGATATGAATGTATGTTGGAGTGAGGAGTAGTAGACATTTATTTTAAGTGATTTGGGTGCTTCAGTCTTAGTGTCCCACACTACACACCAATGTGTCCAAAGAGTACAGCTATTACACAACTATTAGAAGGCTTACAATGTCATTTGATGGGGGGTGATAAGCATAATGTACTAGAGTTAATGGGCCCTATTTGTGGGGCTGGTTCTACTTTCAAGGGGCTTGCCTTTGCAGAAGTGGTCCCATGGGACTCCTCTGTCTTCTTCTGCAAGGGGAGAGTATGCCCATTCTTCAAGGGCAGGAGGGGCCTGCCTATTTTGATGCTTAAATATTTTCTAATCTAGTGTAATCTGGGAGTGATGTAATGTATACATTTTTTTAATGTATATTATTAGATAGTTTAGCATTATTCTAAAATGGCTTCATGGACACCCATGACTTGTGAAGTTTATCTTATTTAGATAGCCTAGGTAGCCCATGCTAGATACATTAAATCTAAGAGAATTTTCATCATCTAGTAGTATAATGCTCTTTTTTTAACTAAGTGAAAGGTAAATATGCAAAGAATACTATGATCATCACTAAGGGTATCTTTTTCCAATGGGGTGTTGTGATCTCATCTACACACAATAAGATGTGATCACGGTAGCCTAATGGAAAGCCATTGACCCTCATGTAACAAGTGCTTTTCATTTGATAGTTGCAATGGGCTAAAAGTTTGTAACTCTTAAAATGCTAATATGTTGATAGTGTAACTATTTAAAGCTATTTTGTAGCCATCTTTTAGTTATTCATAGGTTTTAATAAATAAAAATGTGACAAATGTCATCTTATGAACACTTAGAGCTTGACTCATAGCTTTTCAAGTTCCAGCCAAGGTGAACCAGCACCCATGTTAATACCTTTGCCTTTTTGAGTCACTCCTTGTAGTGAGCATAATAGGCCCCAAAAATGTGAAGATTTGAGATACTCAAATACCCTGATTTATAGATTCTTAGCATGGGGTATTTATTATTTATTTTTAAAATTTAATAGATTTTGGATGTTTACCATGGTATCAATTACCAACGTGGGTGTTAGTTCACCTAAGGCTGCTAAAAAAAAAAATTGATTTTGGATTTTTACCATGGTACCAATTACCAACATGGGTGTTAATTCACTCAAGGTTGCTAGGTCCCGCATTTGGCCAATCAATGCAAGACTTTTGAGGTGATTGTGTAATGGGAACCCATTTAGACCATCTCATTGATTCCAAAAAATTCCTTGGATGACATTAATTGGATGAAATAGAATAGTGAGGTTCCAAAAATAATTTGGGAATAGCTTGTTTCTTTGAACCTAATCTCATTACTTTAAGGCACCTTTAGACCTTTAAAGAGAGTAGAAAACATGAAAACATTGTTTTTGACTATTTTCAATTGATCAATCGTAGTGATTGGCTTAGATGGTGAGACTTAAACAATTTCTCACTTAATACTGTACATTCTTAAAAATTATGGGCAAGGTTCTTAAATTTAGAAAATTCTTAAATGTTTAAAAGGTCTTATTGGCAATCAATAAGTTCCTTAGGGTGGGATTTTGATGATATGACTTTGGGGGGAGTTGAACCCTTAAATTGCTCATTGCATCACAAGCATGTTCCTACACAATGCAAATACACACATATGACACATATTGCACAAAATAAGTAACAAAACACATTAACTATGGCTACTTGTTAAAAATGGACTTGTGGAAGAATTGAACCCTCAAATTGCCCATTGTAACACAAGTCACTTGTAAAACAACACGCAACAAACATACTATACACAATAACAAAACTATTATAATATAATATTAACTACCATCAACAAAGAAACAAAATCGTGATGTGATGGTGACATATCAACCTTGTTGAAATCATGGAAATCAAAGAGAAAAGGCAAAAGTTTAGACCTTAGTTTACTAGACAAAATATATACATTAAAATCATATTGAATCTGCATATCCTTCCAAGATACAACTACCTCTAGGTATGGAGAATTCTCTGATTTGTAGAATTGTTAAACAAACATTAGAAGAACAAGAATTAGATGTGTTCTTAATTGGTTGTAAGGTTTGGATTTGATGAAATTCAAATTGGTGAAACATCTTTCATCTTCAACATAACCAATAACTTGGACATCACAATTTTTGCTATGTTAAATATTTTGGCATCTTGTGTGCAATCACTTGTGAAAAAATTAAAGACTTTCGAATTCAAATAAAAAAATTAATAATTAAAAAAGACCCGCGACTAATTCACCATTTCTTTTCATTGTTAACTTGAAGAATGACATTTGCAAATCTAAAAACATAGTAGATAAGACTTCTAGTATTGAGGTTTGATCATGCCCAATCCTCTCAAGGTAACAATATTGGTCTTAATCACACTAATGTGTTTCTTAAAAGAATCGTCACAATCTTCCATAATAAAGTATAGAGGATAAACCAACCCCAAAGCTTCCATAACATCATGTGAAAGAAAACATGATTGCAGATTTGAAATCAAAAAACTTAACTATCTATTTCATTTGATTTTTCATAATTTCCACAACTTGAACTTGCACTTCATTGGTCACAAAATTCACAACCTTTATTAATTGGTTTAAATGTTTCGCCAAAATGTGTTCTCCATTGCAATCAAAGGCTAATTGTTCAATACATGTGTTCAAATTCAATATCCATCGCATGATGAAAAGGTCCTAGGAGGAATCCACTAAAAACTAGAAGGAATAAAACACATCAAACTTGAGTGAAATGTTAGGGTTGACAAAATGTGAAAATAAGTATTATAACATATGAGAACAAAGCTCATGAAGAGGTATTTAACATCTCGCATAAAACACTAGGTTTGAGAAATCTAAAACTTTCATGGATTTTCAACTTAGATCTTAATAGGTTTTGTTTACTTTTAGAATAATGAATGAACTTGAAATAAGAAATTAAATAAATGAAAGATGGACCTGTCAAGTGAAATTTGGCTACACCTTTTACTAAATCTATAAGGTTAATCCCTAGTCCTAGTCACTTTCTTTTTTCAAAAGAACTTCGTTCCTGTTCCACACATAAATGAAACCAATTTTCTTTCCATTCTTTAAAATAAAATAAAATCATGTTCTAATTCCCAAAAATCAGACCTGGTTCTAGTTTGGTTCTTACTAACCAGAATTGGAACTAACAATTCCTACCCACTAATGCTAGAATGAACCAATAGCCACCAATGCATTAGTTGGTCATTATGTCCATTCGATGACATTAGATGGGGTTCATCATTGTCCATTTTTTTTTTGTTATTGACCATTCCACATTTTTTGTTTGTTTATTCATGGTTGTTTTTTCCTTGAACCTAACTTCACGCATAGTTACCCCACTCACCTTCCTACCCTCATAAGTATTGTACCGACCTTGGTATTTTACTAATTATCCCCTATTGACATAGTTACGTTAATAACTAATTATCCTATTGACTTAGCTATTATATTAACTACTTACCCTACTAACCTAGCTACCTTGTTAACTACATACCCTATTGATTTTACTTCCCTACTAACCTAACCATTGTATTAACTACCTACCCTATGACCTAGCTACATTACTATTTAACAACCCTATATACACAATCACTTTATTGACATAAATACTTTACAAACCTAATCACCTTGATAAGGTAACTTGTTTCTTACATACAAACTTGCCTATCTACTTGACTACCTTGCTAGTGTAGCTTTCTTCCTACCTATTCTAATAACCTATCTACCTTGCTCTTTGAACTTTCTTTCTACTTACCAATTTACCTACTAACCCAACTACCTACCTATATACCTACTTGCCTACCTATGCACCCACCTTCTTACTTCCCACTATGTTCACCTACCTACCTATGTTTTTTACATAGCCAAAAACTTAACTAATTACCTACTCACTTTTCCCACCCCCTAATCCTACATATCAATTTATTGAAGTTCGCCCTAGTTCATGGATGATGAACATAGGTCCCCATATGTAGGTATTACAAACACTTTATAATGAAAATAATGTCATAATTACAACCATTTTGGTTTAGTTCATGCATATTTTACTAAATTTTGTTTACTTAATTTATTTATAATGGACATTACAATACATCTTTTCATGTAATTATTATAATTATGTATGGATTATGGTTTAAGTTTAAGGTTGGGACACATAAATTAGTTAGCAAAATTTTCACAAATTTATAGTAATTAACTTAAACTAGGCTAAATTTGGGGGGGAAATTTTAGGGTTTAGACATATGTGAAGTAATACAATTTCATTCTATATCTTTTTCAAAGAAAGTGGAAAAAATTAGTTTGGAAAGATCACACAAAGGTAAAAGACATATCCTTTCATTTGGTTTTTTACAAAATTTATTTGATTATTTTTTAAGATTAAGGTTTTTTTTTTGTCAATAAATATTTGTAGTTTAAAAGCTTGAAATTTTGGTTTCTAAATATTTTCCTATGTTTAAAAAATATTTTTTTTTTGCATTATGTAAATTTTATACTTTGTATATTTTTTGTTTTAGGGCATATATCATTAAGATTTGTTTTGTTGGGGTTTGTATCGTTAGGGTTGTAATAAGGCTTATGATAAAATATCATTTGGATTTTTAAGGTTATGCTTTATGATTTAATGTTTGGGAATTTGGTTCATATATATCAAAGTTTAAGGTTTATATTTTAAATTTTGTTCATTGTATTGGTTTTTGATTTTATCACTTGTTTATATTTATAACATAATTATGGATCTCCTTTGTTTCCATATGTTCCATAATTGTTAAAATTCAATATTTCTTATTTCACTTTTATTTAAATGTAGTACTCGTATCATATTGTGATAATTCAATAACCATGAAAGACAAACATATTTTTTAAATATTTGATTCCCTGCCAATACATCATGAAATTCATGTTTTCAAAATTATTTATTCACCTCATAGTATGATTTAACATATATAAAAATGAACATAATGCAAAATTGGTCACATTGATGATACATGGGGTTAAAATTTAATGTAAAATTTAATACTTAATGTTAGAATTGTGGTTTAGTTTTAGAGTTTGGGACATATATATTAATTAACATTTTTTTTACAAGTTTACAATAATTAAAATAAATTTAAGGTGCATTTTGGGTGGAATTTTTAAGATTTAAGCATATGTAAAACAATGTAATGCAATACCCACATGTAAGGTCATTTTAAGATAACTAATACATAGTTTGGGTGGCTTTTCAATGAAAACTAAAACCTATATGCAATATCTGTATGCGAGTTCATTTTGAAATAATCCATAGGTGATTTGGACAACCTTAGGTGAAAAATCAACCATAAATGTAATACTCACATGTAAGGTCATTTCAAAATAAGTGATTTGGGTACCCACAATATGTTTATTTATATATCCAAATTAATTTCTAAATTAATCTTCATGAATAATTATCTAAAATAATGTTTTGAATAACTTTTCACCATAAAAAAATCTAATTAAAACAATAAATTAAATATCAAATTATTGATTTGATTTTTAGATCTTAATTTTAATTATCTGAATATTAAGGTTCAACGATTGTTTAAATATGATAAATAATCAATTATATTATTTGAATTAATTTATTAGTAATTCCTTAATTATGATAGTATTTGTTGATACTTACACTAGATTATTATGTCACATGAGTCCCATAAATAAATGGAAACCTATACGCAAATATTGCAAAAAATGTAAAAAATTAGCACCTATTTATGAACATATATGCGAGTATTGTAATGGATGTTTAAAAAAATCAACGATTAGACCTATATGCGAGTATTGTAATGGATGTAAAAAAACCATAAATTATTTATAAAACTTATATGTGGGTATTACATATTTGAAATGGACTTATGAAAATTATAATAGAAAGGATGTAGGTATTGCACAATGTTCATTTTGATATTTGTAAACCTTAGACAAATTACTGTTACTTATTCATATGGGCTTATTTAAGTTTAGATTTTACATTTAAAGTATTAAAAAAATTATGAACAAGAAGAAATGTATACCCATCAAACAAATGTGATTAAAAGAAAATGTTATATTAAGAAAAGATGTACAAATATGGGTGAATAAAAAAATGCTAAAGAACCCACTGATTTTTTTAAAATTTTTTTAATATATCAAAGGACCAAAATTCACAAATTGGATAGTCCAAAAAATGATAAGGCTGAAAAATCCTAATTAATTATATAAAATGAAAATCCTAAACCATATCATTATCTATAATCATGTGTTTAGCTCAATAAATAACTACTTCATGATGAGTAATGTATAGATGGCAGCGTTGCATTTCAACTTGAACTACATTTGTAACATTTTTTTTTTGGTTATGCCTTAAACCTTATAAACACCCAAAAACCACCAAATTAAACCCTAACACACTTTGGACGAAAATTTTTTAATAAAAAAATGATCATTTTTATTTTTTACCTTCCATGAATCTAATATATTAATTCATTACGTCAGTCAGTCAGTTAGTGACGGGGGTTTTGGGGGGTGGGGGAGGGAGAGGCCGGTGAAGTAGTGGGCGATCGGTGTCAGTCTTTGACGGGGGTTGGACCACCACGGTTTCCGCATCGGCCAAGTGTACTAACCAAGACCTGATCTCCACAAAACATCGTAGCCGTCCGAAGGGAAAGAATGACGGTCGGATCGCATCCTTTTCCCACCGCACTAGAGGCGGATATAAAAACCTTCCCCTTCTCCCCCCCCCCCCCCCCCCCCCCCTCTCCCACTATCGAAAGAATTGGCGGTTATATAGAGGAGCGTGTTTTCGACAATTTCCAAAACTTTTGGGAATCAAGGTTCAAAATGTCAGAATCGGGGTTTTGGGTTTTCTCACCCTCGTTGGATAAGGGAGTAAATACCCGGACTGATAACCTGAGGGTACACATGGCTGGTTCTGATACCCGCACAACATTGATCGGGACCACTGTGCTAAGTCACAATATTGATTTTATCTGTGGGGATATCAATGCCTTAGGGTGGGACCCATGAGTGTTATTTTGGGAAATTTTTTGATTATGGCGACCAAACAGAACGTTCGGGGTGGCTGGAGTGGCGTAGCCAGGGTGTCCGAAGGTCGCAGGTACCACTAGTCATTATAGATTCATGGAAATCTAATACATCTTCTTTTTTTTCTCAAACAAAGGGTCACAAATTTCTTGTTGTATAGGCACATAGGCTCCACATTGTGGGGGATGTTTTGTGGCCTGCCCAAGAGTGCTTTATATCATCAAAATGTATTAGCTTTAACATTGTGCACACATTAGATTTTAGGGTTTGTTGTCGTTGCTTTCTTCGTTGCAACAACACCGTAGAAGAAGATGATGGCACATTACCATTATCTTCTTCTTCTTTAACATAGAGAAGAAGGCAACAACATCAAGTTGCCATTGCCTTCTTCGCTTCAACACCATCAAAGAAGAAGGCGATAACAACAAATTCTTTTCACCTTTTTCATTAAAACATTACCATAGAAGAAAATGACGACACATTGTTACATTGTTATCTTCTTCTTCTTCTTAGACACATATAAGAAGGTGATGACATGCATTTTTTGTTGCAACATCATCATAGAAAAAAACGATGATGCATTGTCATTGTCTTTTTTTTTTCAAACATACATCAGAAGGTGATGGTAACAAGTTATTGTCACCTTTTTCGCTACAACATTGCAGAAGAAGACGACACATTACCATTGTCTTCTTTTTTTCAAACACATAGAAGACAAAACATGCAAGAAAACAACAAAAAAAAACTAAGAAAAGGGAAGGAGCTTACCTTGAAACTCCCGTTCTGCCCTCTCACTTTTGGCTCCCACTTTTGCCCTCTCACTTCTACCTTCTTGTTTTTGTCCTTTTGTTTCAAGTGTTTTTTCTTAGCTACCACTTCTGCCCTCCCACTTCTAGCTCGTGAGACCCAAGGCTCGAGGAAAGTGGAGAGAAGAAAGTAATAGGAGTGCTTCATCTCAAATGAAAGCTCTCTCAAACTCCGGAAATGGAGTGAGTGGGAAATGAGGTGAGGGAGGTAGGAGGGGGGAGGTAGGTAAGAGGGGAAAATTTTGGGGGCAAAGAAAGAGGTTGAAAAATCACTGGGCAGGGGAAGAAGATGTGTTTTTGGTTCATCCCCAAAATGGCTTGAATGGCCTCATCCTGAATTGGTGCACTAGTGGCTATTGGTTCACTCCAACTCCAATGCATGTACCCACCCAACATTACCTTGGCAGGGTGAACACTTGATTGAGTTATTTGTAAACATGTTAAAAGTTTCAAAATATTAAATTTTTGTTTTTATGCAGAGAACAAAATTTTGTGAAGCCAAATATTAAATATTTTCAATATTCAATCAAATCTTAGTTTTTTGACATGGAATTTTCAAAATAAATAAATAAATAAACAATGCAATGTGTTGAAGCTGCCCCTGTACCCATGGATTGAAAACATTAATCATCCTTTCCTCATCCAATTGTATTACATTTTAAACTAAAAAGTTGCAGCTGGGTGATCAATGTTGCTTGTGAGTTGGCTGTGAATAATTAAAAAAACAATGGTCCTTTTATTTTGTTAAAGAAATGTGTCAAATTATCATTATTATTTGTTCACCAGTCAATTTCTTCTTTTTTACTCCCAAAAACAAAAGAGAAAAAATCTGAAAAAACTGCAGCTGCATTTTTAATTTTTTTGGTGGAACAATTTCACCACCTGGCAGTGAAAAAAGGGGTCTCCAAAGAAGGGCTGGAAGGACTTTTTTGGGAAACTTTTAACCAAAGTTGCCATATTTAAAGGTAGAAAGTTCTCAATTGCCATATTTAGACATTGGCTTCTGGCTTTTGTTTGCTAGAACACAGTGAGATTCCTCAAAAAAAATCTTTATACTTAGGGCTCTGACCTGTAGCCAAATTTGGCTAGCCCTTCTTGTAAATGAAGGCCAACCCACTGACCTCACAAATTATTTAAAATTTGGAAAAATATTTAAAAAAAAGAAAAAAAGAAAAAAATACACCCTCAGCTGCACTGGATTTGGCTTAAATTGAGTTGGGTAAGGGTCTATTAATGTTGTAGAGATTTACCAAGTTTAATAAAGGGGCAGAGTCTCGAAACATGTTGATAGGATGAACAATGTTTGGTGTTTAGGCCTTCTTCACTTACACACAATTCCATAACAAATCAAACACTACTAATATATCATCCACAATTGGATGATCATCCAAACGTATGAGCAAACCTATTGCTATAATGTATTACTAGTGGGTGCCCGTGGCCGAAGGCCACTGTGAAGTAACAAAAACACAGCACCAGAACCCTGAGTTTGGTCATACACAGGGTGAGATAAAATAAAAAAAAGCCTGCAAAAAAGTACATTATCATTCAACAGGGGATGAAACTCAAAAAACCATCAATCCTTTTTCTTGAGCGCCTCCACTGCTATTACATATATTTTGACTGCTACTCCTAACTGTACAACTACTATAATTAGTCTGAAACCTTTTGCTCCGAATCCTGCACAGGCTCCGTCACAGACGCACGCACAAAGGTGCAAAACAATTTTTATTTATTTATTTAGTTGTATTTGTTTTTGAAAAGTCCCCCATAAAAACATACATGGAGGGAACGCCTGATATATATAAAAGTCCCCTTGAACGAAAACAAAGTTGAAGCCCTGGAAAAAAAATGGGAGTCCAAAAAAGACCCCAAAGAAGCCCGTACCCACAAGAAGAATCATTGCAGCACCTCGCGGTAGACCACATTACTGGTGTAAACGCAAGTAGGGGCCCCATTGAGAGCCGCCCGACTGCCACCCCGTACCAGCACCTGGACGCCTCGTCGTGAGTTGCACCGAGAAAAAGCCACATAAAGCTGCCCGTGGCAGAAAACAAGCTTGGGTAGGTACACCCCCACTGCCTGCAGTATTTGCCCTTGGGCCTTGTTGATAGTCATGGCAAATGCGGGCCGCAATGGGAACTGTTGTCGACGGAGAGTAAAAGGCAGCCTTTCGGTGTCAGAAGGAGTGATGTTGAGGCGGGGAATGAAAACGCGCCTGCCCTTGTCTGGTCCTCTGGCAATCTCAGCATCAATTATGTGCTGCATCAACTTGACCACAATAAGCCGAGTGCCATTTGCAAGGCCGCCTGGCATATTCCGCAGCAAAATCACCAGGCAGCCTTCCTACAAGGTCAAAGTGTGGGGTGGCACCCCTGACATGCTGAGGGAGTTTAGAAACTCGGTGGGGTAAACCCCTCTCTATTTGCCTTGCACAACAGAGTCAACGCTCTGGTACGTGCGACGCTGTGCTAGTGGGCCGTCAGGTGTGCTAAGGTCAAACCAATTCATGATGGCGGTGTTGACGCTGTCAACGTGCTCGTTCAGTGGAGTTAAAATGGCCCTCTCAATGATGTGCTCATTGCGTGATTGCGAGTCTATGAAGCGACCAAGGTCACCATAAACTTCATCAACCAGTATATCAATGGTGTCACCTTGGCAGCACATGTCTTCTAGGATCAAAATAGCCTCCTCCCCAACCTCAGGAAAGACTTGCTCTGCGCCCTCCCCAATGCGCTGCAAATAGTCCGCCCAAGTTAACTGTTGTTGGGCATCAACCGCGGCGGTGGCTCCCTTGCGCCAAAAGCCTCTGAACACGCATGTTTTCATGCAGGTGACGCACTTTAACACTATGCCAAAGGATTGCAGACCTCTTGACACTGGCATCCACAATCTGGCCTCGCGTGCCCCGGGGAACCACAGGCAATAACTGCCTAAAATCACTTCCCATGACAACAACCTTGCCCTAAAAAAGGATGTCCTTTAAGGCAGGGTCAACAGCACCTAGAACATGTTGGAGCGTGCGGTTCACAGCCTCAAACACATGCTTGTGGGCCATGGGTGCCTCATCCCACACAATGAGGCGTGCAACCCGAATCAAGGCCGCTTGTGGACTGTTTAGGGGAACATAGCAAGTAGAGGAGGCACAAAGGCCTGTTATGGGAATTTTGAAACGTAAGTGAGCTGTGCAGCCGCCCTCCAAAAGCAAGGCTGCAATGCCAGAAGATGCCATCGACAATGCGATGTCACCAGTAGAGCGCACCTTGCTAAGCAGGCACCCGTAGAGGAAAGTCTTGCCAGCCCCTCCCAGCCCATCAACAAAAAAGGTTTTGTCCACCTGCCTGGGGTCATGGACCGCGTTAATGACGTTGTCGTAAATGAAGCACTATTGCTGATTTAGCAAAGGCACATATTGAGCAAGCTGTTGAGCTTGTCACATCACATTGTATCTGGCCCGCTCCTTGGATACAACAGCGTCCCCCGGTGCAGCCACCTGTGCAGGGATAGGCAACTCAAAATCCTTTAGGGTTTTCCCCCCTTGGGCCTGCAGCAACTGTTCCATTTCCCGCAAGCCCTGGTTAAAGATGGCCTGGTTCAGTTGCCGGTTGGGCGTCACCTGTGCGATGCAATCAAGGGCGGGGGGGGGAGGGTTATAATCCAGAAGTGCACATTTATCCATGCTTATAGCTGCTAAGGAAATTTGGTCTACAATAGGATCTAGCAGCTCGTTGAGCACCACTTGGAGGAAATTGGTCTCAGGTTCAACAGACACATTAAATGAAATGTGTGGAATGAATTCAATAATTGGTTATTTAATAGAGAAGTTTCCAGGTAGCAGTTCAAAGAAGACACCAGAACACAATTTATACCATCACAACCCAACGAAAGGGAAGCTTGCAGTATACACTTCCTTTATGGAGGCCTTTTGGTCACTCACCTGACGTGCTTGGTGTAAGAAATCCTCCGTAAAGGCTCCCTTATGCATGTCCCACAATCGCCCAGGATTGGTGACGTTGTTGAAGATGAGCAAACTGGCAAAAAGCTGCCGCAAAATTCTGGGGAGTTGCACGCCAACAACTTCTGAAAGGCATTGGTCCCATTGAGCATCATCTTGTAGCAAGCCACGGGCAAGGCAGGCAGCTTTAAAAGTGGGGTGCACGACTATGGTGGGTGTGTGGGGCTGGTGGGTAGTTTTGAGGTCCTCAAAGCATGTGGCCCCTGCAACGTGGGTAAGCAAAACTCACAGATAATAACGTTCGCCCTCTGAGGGTTGCACAAAGTACATGCGCCCCACAGTTCCCAATGTCACATGATTATTCCGCCCTGCACCTCGTCGCCCCACTACCCTTTTTCGGAGGTGCCACGCCTTTTTGCATTTGTTCCACACAACAATTTCAGGATAATCTGGGTACAGTGTGGTTAGTGCAGCAGCCAGCGGCGGTGCAGGGTCGTTGTTGTTGCGTGCCAAAGTGGCTACAGCCGCGTATTCAAATTTGGCCTTCCGGTTGAAGTCACACCAACCAGTCAAAGTGATGGAGTTGTTGCGCATCATGGCTTCCCCAACCGTGGTCCCCTCAGGAAAGTAAGTGGTCTGCTCATTAAGCAGATGAACAACCAAGCGGTAAACATTGGGGTGCATGCCGTGCAAGTCGAAGGCAAAAAGCCGATGGCAAGCTTCGCTAGCACTAACATACCGCCCATCGAGGTAATTTTGGACTTCATCCCGGGTGGCAAGCACATTGTTCCCATCGGCCCCACCTGCAACCGTTCGAGGCGCAATAACCGGCAGACCCCGAGCTTCCGGCCGCACCATTGCCAAAGCATGGTCGTGACCCTTGTAAACATACTTGTAAAGATATTTCACAGCCGTGATGGAGCTGTAGACTTCAACATTGATGTGGCACTTATACCGCATGGTCAGGTAGGGGTTGTACAGGATGACCTAACGATTGTCAAAGACAAAGCCCGAGCTGCAAGGGCGAAGGGGCAGCAGCAAAAATTTGTCAGTCACGTTGGCGTCCCAAACTTCACCTCAAGCATGATGATGTAAAAGATAGGCACAAAATGTGGAAGAAATGAGTTTCCAAGGGAGACTCAAACACAGACACTTATGCTCAAGTGCACAACACAACAACTCACTTGTCAATTTCTAACAGCTACACTTACGTGGGGTGGGTGAAGGTCCTGCCGTCGTCCCGTCGTCGGTAGGTTGGGTAGCTACCGGTGTAGTCTTCAGTTTGGGCCTGGAAAGTCTTGGGATAACCCTTGCTGCAAGCCCCATTCACCATGCAAGCACATGAGGGATGTAAGGCCCCACAAGGCCCATGCAGCATGCGAGATGTCACAATGTTGTAAAGCTCGGGGTGGGTGGATTTGTCTGGAAGCTCGGCACACACGATCCGCTCATATTCGCTGTTGTCACGCGGCTGGTCCTGGCTGCGTAAAATGATCAAAATGTGACCATGTGTCAAGCCCCGCTTTTGCCATTCTACCACATGGATGTCCGCCACCGCAGTGCCCAAAACACCATTTTGCAAAAGGTCTTTGAGGAGGGCATTGAGCTTCATGTTGAACACCTTGGATGTCAAGTCCAGGTGGTCGTTGGCTTCCTCCCCACGCCTCAGCTCGTGCAGAATCTCTGGCCAATTTGGGTTGCACGTCACGGTTATGAATAGGTCAGGTGTCCCAAACTTTCTTACAAAGGCCATGGAATCCTGGTAGAGCTGGTTCATCTGGCGAGGGCTACCAACAAAACTGGCCGAGAGGACCACCATGCGCCCAAAGTTGGTGATGTTAGCCCCGTCTTGCTGCATGGCATCTACCATTCCTTTATATTGGTCAGCACGCAGGGTGGTCTGGTTGAGGCGCACCCACCGTAGCCGCTGCCCCTCGACCTTGGAATATTGGTCAACCACCCACTCTTAATATAGCCTTTTGCCATAAGTGAACGTGCTGTTGGTGGGAGGGTTGCGGTCATGCATGAAGTAAGCTGCATATTCCCTGGCAGTAACCTTGTGAGCAGTGCGCCCTGTAGCAGCGTTTCTGTCTTGGCCCCTACCTTTACCACGACCCTTGCTCCTACCCCTGCCGATACCTCCAGCGCGCTCAAGGTCCACTGTCGGCTCCACATCAGGTTCTTCCACATTAGGTTGCTCCTCATCTTCAGATGTTTGCTGTTGCTCGTTCTCAGAGTTTAGCTTATCCATAACCGCGAGGGTAGCACCAGTAATATTCGGGTGCCAGCCGGGCTCTCCGTGTGGGTGGAACAGGACAAAATGCAGAGGATCATAAGCGCAATGGGTATCACTAATCATCCATAACCCCCCGCCCCTAGCCCGCACCCTGATGTTTCGTGGATTGCTACCTTCAGGGTCATCGTCACCTATGAGCACGCACAAAACAAAAGACAAATTAGGCATAGCCGGGACAGTTGCTTGGATGATGGAAGGAACGTGTTGTCAAGGAACATAGCAATTAGGACGGCCAACACCATTAAAAACAACACAAAATGGGGCACCCAAAAATAGACATACAGCCGCCCCATTCACTCACCAGGCATCAGGCCGGCCACCTCGCTAGATGTGGGGGCGTTGTAGCGGCAGCGGTCGACGCTGCCATCCACATAAATGAAAATTTCATAGTTAGCCAAGTCTTGAAGGGGCAAATCCATGGCCTGGACAAAGCGTTGAACATAGACATTATTCTCCAAAAGCATCTGTTGCAACTCTTGTAAAGTGCGACAGTCCAGGTTCACGTTGCCCTGACCAAGAGTAGCAAAACGAGCAACAACCTGAGCATCCGCATTGTCTATGATATATAGTTGGGCGAACTGATGGGGGCTCCCTTGAGGAGGTGCCAACGGCCCGAGCAAATGGTGCACAGCGCCCCTTATGGCAATCATATTGACCCCATCTATAAGTGACTGGATGTTAATGCCAGAGGAGGCCATCTGCAAGGAGGAATTGTATTTCCGGATATGCTTGCGAAAACATACGGTGGCAAGGGGGAGGCGTGCACCAGGGGCAGGCTCAGAAGTGAGTAGGTCCCGCAATGGTTGAGGAGGAGGAATGGGGAAGACGGCCTCACAGCTGCAAGATCTGCCTTTAGTGCAACAAAGGTTCGCGTGTCCCCGAGAAGCCTCATCAAGCCATATCATAGCTCGGCACTACTCGCACTTAGCTGTCCTACCCCCTATGTCAAGCACCACAACACTGGCCTTATCAAATTCTGAAAGGGGGACGCAAGCTGCTATGTGTAAAGTTTGCTGACCTCGCGCTTGCCCCTGCAGCTCGCGGTGGTGGTCCCGTTGCTGTTGCCGCTCCTGGTCGGTCAGCCGAACACGGGCGTCAGCGTGGTGCTGGCGGTCGCGGTCCCGCTGCTGTTGCTGATCCCGGTCTGTCAACCGAGCACGGGCTTCCACGTGTTGTTCACAGTCGCGGTCCCGCTGCTGTTGCCGGTCTTGGTCTGTCAACCGAGCGCGGGCCTCGGCCTGTTGCTCCCGGTGCCGGGCCCGCTGCTGTTGCCGATCCGGGTTTGTCAATCGGGCACGAGCCTCCGCGTGTTGCTCGCGGTTGCGGTCCTGCTACTGTTGCCGGTCCTAGTCTGTCAACTGGGCACGAGCTTCGGCGTATTATTGGCGATCGCGGTCGCGCTGCTGTTGCCGGTCCTGGGTTGTCAACCGAGCAAATTGATGCATTTTGATCTTATGTATTTAGACATGAACCTTCATCTTCATAGAGTCCTTTGCAAATTACATAACAATTTCAGATGTTAGAAATTCATATAACATGACAAATTTCTAATTTTAAGAAAATCCTTGGTAGTTCGAGATATTTACTGGTCATGGCATTGAAGGTGAAACCATTTGCTCCATTCTTTTTATTCGAGTTTTGTATAAAAGTTTGAGTTTTCAAATTTTTGAATTATCAATAAAATAGATTCTTTGCTTTCAGATTTTTGAATTATGGATAAATTAGATTATGAATTTTTGGATTTTTGAATCATGTATAAATTAGATTATCAATTTTTGGATTTTTGAATTATGAATAAATTAGAGTCTATGCCTTGAAATTTTGAATTGTGAAAGAAAAAAATGAACAATAAAAGGATTGAAAAAAGGATTAAAAGAAAGAAATGAGAAGAATAATTTTTAGATAGACATTCACTTTACTTACATACCTACCTTAAACAATTAGCTAGCCAACCTATCTACCTACCTACTTACTTAGTCACCTTAACAATCTCCCTACATGCTGACCTTCCTTACGTACCCTAACAAACTACTTACATACCTAACTATATAACCTAACAACCTACCTACATACCTACCCATCTAAACCTAATTACTTATTTTAGGTCTACTTACATACCAACTTATACCTACTTACCTATACCAGGCTCTATGATAATGGTTCTCATGAAACTGCTGTGATCACAGCAGAATAATGGAAAAAGACTCTATGGGTCTTGAGTCCGAGCCAGAGCTGAGCAGCTTGGAAGCTCACTAACCAATGGTTTCACATGCAGATCAGTCAAGGAAAGCTTCCAAAAAACAAACCGCAAAAAAAGTTCTACCCCCACATTGCCATCATCATCATCAACATCATCATCATTATCACATCACCATCGTCACGTCCAATATTCTTCTTCACAACAACACCAAAATCCACGCCACCTTTCTTCTGCTTCTTCTTCTGCTTCTTCTTCTGCTTCCCCATTCTCTGTCATACCTCAATGGGCCATGACTCCCTGACAGATGGAAAACAGAACTTGCAGAAAGAACAACAACACCCCACAAACCTTGCACTTACCAGAAGAAAGGGGGGTTGTGCAAGGCAGTCCCTGCCTCTGGGAATGCCCCCTTCAAAGGGCCTTACCCAACCTAAAGATCTTGCCACAACATTTGGATGGATCAGATCCAGTCACACTGGAAGATCCCTTGGAAAACAAAAGATCCCTCCCAAAAATGGAAGAACCCTCCTTCCAGAAGCAGAATTTTGTTTTACAACCTGCCCCATTTAAAGCAAAAAAAAAGTTTCGAGGCAGGTCTTTCCCATGTTGGCCGGCTGTCATAAACCCATTCTTTGTCAACCTTATGTATTGTGTACTTTGCTAATACCTTTGCATAGTTGATGGTGTTGGGACTTTTTTTTGGGCAAAATTTCAATGTGCTCTAGACGGGTGCAATATTCCAGAATACTATGTGTAACTGTGATCACAGCAACCTAATTGAAAGAGACCCTAAGAGCTAGAAGCTTTTTGTACTAAGTAGTGTGTGAGAAACTTTTTTTTTGGCATAATTTCAATATGCTCTAGATGGGTACAATACTCCAGAATGTTGTGTGTAACTGTGATCACAACAACCTAATGGAAAGAGACCCCTAAGAGCAAGAATCTTTTTGTACTAAGTAGTATGTGGGAAAGTACTTTTTTTTGCATAATTTCAATATGCTCTAGATGGGTACTATACTCCAGACTATTGTGTGTATTAACTGTGATCATACCAACTTAATGGAAAGAGACCCTAAGAGCTTAGAAACTTTTTGTACTAAGTAGTATATGGGAAACTATTTTTTTGCATCATTTCAATATGCTCCAGATAGATGGAATAATACTCCAGAATGTTGTGTGTAACTGTGATCACAGCACGAACCTAATGGAAATAGAAGCTTAAGAAATAGTCCAACCTTTTGTAGTCATAAGTATGTGTAATTTCGGGTATTCATCTTTTGTTGTGGCCTTCCAAGTAGGAATTGAAATAGGGAGTGCCGAGTTCCTCTTGGATTTCGGTGAGCAGATCAGGGATGTTCACAACTTCAGGTAACTCGCGACCTTCAAGCATCTTCTCCATTTGCTCACGACCTTCTATACCTATCTCCTCCTCGATGGCGGCCAACAACTCTGGTACACTCGTTGTCCGTCTATTGTTGTGCGCCGACTTACGCTCCCATGCAACACATCATCCATCAAACATGCCACCACTGTTCCTCTTCCTGCTTGCAGGGAAGGGAAACATGGCGGGAAGAAGAACATGCTCACTACTTTCAAGAGAAAATTTGTGCAATGGAATCTGTGGCCTACCGGATCTACAAGATGGCAAAGGGTGATGGCAGACGACGACGAAGAAGAAGAAGAGTCGGAGAGGAGAAGCGGCCGAATCCCGTTTTCCCTGTTTTCGGAATCCCATTCTCGGAATCCGACTGTCCGGGTTGGACGACGAAATCCCGTTCTCGGCATCCGACTGTCCGGGCCGGTTCCGCCGACGAATTAAAACGCGGAACCATCACGTCAGACGGACGCACAGACAGACGCACCAAGTGACTTTACATATAAGATTAAGTTACAAAGCTTCAAGAAAGCATTATGCTAAACCTACATGGATGATGAAAACTCACAAGTCTTTAGTTTGGAAGGCACATTACATACCTCCTTTTCCAAATGGGTCGGTTGGTTTAAAGAGAAAAAAGACAATAGAAAAGCAAGGTGTGAAAAAACCTTGGTTAAAAACCTGGTTTCAGTTCCAGTTCCAAATTCAGACCCAGTTCTAGTTTAGTTTTTACTAACTCAAACTGGTGGTTCTAACCAACCAAACCGGGTAATTTGGCCAACACTGGTATTAGAATTCCTTTATGGAAGGCACAAATAAATGGTCAGGCAAATGGGAAACTGTCAAAAGATCAATTGCCAAAGTACACACCGGATCTCCACAATCTTCTGGTTCCAACAACAAACAGCTACTTACATGAAGACTTATTTCTCTGTATATGGAAAGCAAAGAGGATTCTTTTCTGGCAAAATCTGTGTGATTCTCTTACCTCAAGCATGTGTGGGTGTGTGTGCGTGCGCGCGCATGCATGTGTCTATCTGCCGCATGCTTATGTTCAACCTGTTAGAATCCCACAACAACACTCTCTCACCCATAAGCTCCAATTTTTTTTTCAGGACAGCTTGTTATCGATTTCAAGAGCCCCAAGTTCAAGTGGTGCAAACCATGGTAGTAAACCAACTTTGCCTATCAAATCCTCCAACATCATCTGAAACATATGACATTGGTGCAGTCAGTTGAAGATTCTGTGCCAGAAACCAACTGATTGGATTTTAAAAACATGAAGAAACACAAGAGAATTGAAAGAATTGCATGCATTTTCATCAAGAAAGAAACAGAGATGTTACCCATGACAATCAAACAGTTGATCATCATGTGAATTATATATAGTGATGATCCCCACAGTGATCAGATTCAAAATGGTCCATATGTACAAAATCTTATTACTAATTGTGACCATAAAGTTTGGCCGAAGTGTGCAAAACTCAGGGACAATGTAATGGTGCGCTGCCAACAGTGTGGAAGCAAGAAACTAGCAATGCTACAAGACTCAACTTGACAAACTTGACAAAGAAAAGAATCTTCTTGTTGTTGAAAACTCTCCTTTTATTCACGAGATTCTCTTGAAATAAGATTCTACATCCTTGCAGTGGGTTGGAAAACTAAACACTTCTTACTGAAGAAATGATTTTCTGTAATAACTGCACTGGGAAACTCTACATCCTATTATCTCTCAGCTTGACAAAGTCCTAAAGGTGTTCAATTCTTCTGATAACACAAAATGTTGCTTGCAGTCTTTACAGGAATTTGAGGTAAAATAAGTTCCAATCTTAGGTGCTCTTATTCAAAGTTGTGCAGCATGACTCTCATTTATATGTCACAATAGATATGGCTGCTACTCTGGGCACTATATAGGAGCTTTTGCACTTCCGCTCCTGACTATAGACTACAACCTATGTCAACCAAATTCCCATATAGGAGAGCCTTCACACTTTCTATCCTGACAATGGACTAAACCCTAAACCTACATTGACCAAATTCCCACATAGGAGCTTTGCACTTTCTATCCTGACTATGGGTTATGTTGATTTTGCAAAAACTTATGTTGACCAAATTCTTGTATAGGAGCTTTTGCACTTTCTATCCTGACCATGCACTACATCAATTTAGCAAAAACTTATGTCAACCAAATTCCTATTTGCCAGACAGATTTGAAGCATACATTCATACGATTGAAATAAGGAGCACAAGAAGTATAATATCCATTACCTCTACTGTTCTTTTTCCTCAGCGGGTCATCTTCTCCAGCTTCTTCTGGGCATCAATCATTCTCCTTCCAACCTCCCCTGAGTAGTCATGTGCACTGAATGCATACTGCTGCAGGACAGCAAACATGACCATCTCCACCAGACATAGAGAAAAAGGGTTTTGGTAATGCTTCTTCAATCGGATTGATTTCAAGCCACAATATATGAGATCCGTAGTGATCACACCTATATATGTTGATGCCAGCATTTGCAGGACCCACTCCCTGGAAAGGAAGCATGTGAAGCATGTTTCTCAGACCAAGAATTGACAGATTGCTTCCTTAAGCAATCTGTCAATGGGTCACAAAAGAATCTTCTATATGTAAACATCTAAAAGTTGCTAGGAAAATGGCAGGGCAACTGCACCATATCCTAGAGCAGAACGAGAATCAAAGAAGGATTTCAAAGGAATGAAAGGAGTGAAAGAAGGATAACTAGAGCTGAAAACAGAGAAAACCTCAGAAAACCTCAGGAAGAAAAACCTCAGATGATCACTGGGACAAAGACAGAGACAGGTTCTGAGCTGAAGGTCAAAACAGAACATGTTTTCATAGCAATATTATAGTAGGTCACACACATACAGTACACTGAAAGGAGGCTTTTAGCAAACTGTCCCAAGGTAAAGACCAAATAAAAACACAAGCACATTCAGAACCCTACTCATGACTTGTGGAAATGAAGCAGAGACTCCACAGGCAGAAGATAAAAACATGGCTTTTCTTTTGGCTTTCTCATTAGCAGTTTCCTCCCTACATTCCTTGTTCTTAGGGTTTTGCAATGCAGACCACAATGATGAGCTGACGTCTCTGAACCATTTGGCTGTGATATTATTATGCCCAACAAAACTAAAAAGCACGCACACACACAAACAAATCATCAACAACACTCTTAAAGCAAAACCAAAAAAATGGAATTCTCTCTGCCAGGTTGATCGAAAGTCCAAAAACACATGCAAAAGCCTCAAACCCTAATCCACTTCTTCAGTCTTCTTCTTCTTCTTCTTTCTTCACAGGATCGTCTGGTGCGGGACGAAGAAGCTCCCTCGCTACTTGACTTGTCTTCTTCCGCTTCTCGTGTCCATTTCAGGCATCTGCTTCATTTCAGCGGCAAGCAGGAGGAGGAGGAGGAGACAGGAACAAAAGACAGAAGAGAGCGAGAGAGAGGGGCAGGCGGGGGAATAGTCTGATCGAGGGTAAGCAGCAGAAGAGAGACAAGACTCAGTTCCACAGAGATTTGGAGAATGTGGTGAGAGCTATCACCGAAGAAGAACAAGAAGAAGATGCCGAAGCGCACCACGCATACTTACTCTAGCGAGGATGCGGCGCCGGATGGCCCCGAATCAGAACTGTTTGTCTATTACTGCAAACACTGTGGCGCTCATGTTCTCATCACAGGTACAATCCCCATTCTCTTCTCTTCCCTTCTCTTCTCATCTCCTCTGCCTCCCTGCCTCCCTTACTCCCTCACCATCTCTTCTCTTCTCTCTCTCTCATGTCCTGCAACAAATAGGCTCCTCCTCTTTGGTATCATCATGCGTGCACCATCTTCTTTCATCATCATGATGCACGCTTCTCCATCTCTCTCTCTCGAGCATTCTTGTTATCACACTGCAGCATGGATGCCCTGTAGTTTTCGACTGAAATTTTTACTGAACAGGAGGGAGGGATATGCCAACCAAGGATGGGTGCAGTGTGATTGCATATTTGTTGAGAACAAGCCTTCAGTATCTTCACCTGCTTTTTCTGTTTTCTGGTCTTGAGAGCTATTTCTAGCTGAATGTTTTCCATTCTGTATGTGATGAAGAATGAATTTCTGGCTGAATTGCCACTTCATCAGGTAGCAGTTTGACTGTAGGTTGTAGGGTTTGTTGCAGGGGTGCTGTTCTACCTCTCTAGACAGTGGTGATCTAGAAACTGAAACCTAACAGTAACTCCAGAGTTTTGATGGAAATTATGCTTTGCAGTATGAATCAATAGATGTAGCATACTGCAAGCAAGCACCATCTTGTGTTTTAGGGTTTTGTGGATGTGGCACATGTGTGACATTGAGATTTATGATGGGTAGTTCTGGGACTCCTCTTTTGTGTTTTGTGGTTGAGGGTTCAACGAGCACCATCCTTGGTAGTAGTGTACTGCTGCAATGCTGATGGATCTGAATTTCTTGTGACACTGCTGGTGGTGGAAATTGTTGCAGATACTCAGCTGCAGAAAATGCCAAAGAGGAAGACAGACAGAGCTTATGTGCTTGATCGGAAGAAGTATCTCACTCGCCTCAATGTTACTGACGCTGGCAAACAACTCTTGAAGAGGTCAGAAGATGTTGTCTCTTCCTCTTGGTTGCGGTGTCTCTGCCATTTATGGACATTTCTCTGCAGTCATAGATATATCTCTGTTGTTCATCATGTTTAGAGTTGCAAGACTTTGTGAGTGGAGAATTCTTCTATGGGTACCGGGACATTTTTGTTCAATGCTGGCTGCTGTAAAGGGAAATGATCATGCTAACAAAAGTTTCAGCGTCAGAGAAGCCTGCAACAGTGACCTCTCTGAAATAACATTCCTGGCGATTTCATTCATGGTGTATACAATCTAGAACCAGAGTGAGTAGGCTATTTTCCCTTACTAGAAAAAGAATGGTGGTGCAGAGCTGAGGGCAAGGTGGAGAAACAGTACCGCATGAAGTGTGCAGGTTGTGGCCTTTTTGTTTGCTATCGCAGTGAGGAAGACTTGGAGGTTGCCCCCTACCTTTATGTGACAGATGGTGCTCTAAGCTCTGTTGCGGCAGAGACAAATCCTCAGGTGTTTAACACATTCCATGCTGTTTCTGATAGCTGTTTTTCATCTGGAAGTCCATGAGCAAGACATCACCCATGAAGAGATAAAAAAGAAGATTTTGGCACTGAAGTTTTACTTTAGAAAATCAGGTGGGTGAAGTAGTGAGGGTCCTCAGAAGAAGACTTGTGTACTCTTGTTACCACGAAGTACTCTATGTCACTTGCAAATTCAGTTGGGATATCTTCACTGTTGTGCTTTGGGTCAGCATGCCATGTCCACAGATCCCTTGTTGAGGTCATCCATCAGGTGTGCTCTAGGGTTTGTCAAGAGCCATTCAATCCTCTAGTCTGTCTAAGATTTGTCATCTTGTCAGAGTACACACTGGCAAGGAGTTGTTTACCTTTTGTGGTAAGATGAATTTTTCCTATTGTTGCTGAGAGTTTCTGGTATACAGTAGGCTTGTTGAGCATCTCTCTGTTTGATTGATGCATGTTGACATGCCTGCCAACTGAGGGACATCTGGGGTAACTGACTGGCAGGATGCACCAGTGCCACCATGCATATCACAGATGGAGGGAGGTCTGGTACAGGTGGCTATTGAAGTTGAAGATCGTGCTCAGCGCTCTGCCATCACTCGTCCGTTCCTTACTGTTCATGCTGCTTACTTGACGATCTGAATAGCAGTTTTCACATTCTTTAGGGTTCCCTTCGTGACTGTAGAGCAATATATTCTGCATGAATATTTTGGGAGCTGAACAAGAGGAGAGATTGCTTCTGGGTTATTCAGCTGCTCAATGTTGTTTGGAATGGTGGCTATTTTTTTGCCTCATGTGTTTTTTTGAAGTCTCATTGTGGAAAATGGCAAATGGCAGGTGTAAATGCAGATGATGTTCGTGTAACAGTAGCAGCACCAGCTGCACGGGGGGAAGCTAACAATGAACTCCTTGAGTTCATGGGCAAGGTGTGTGTTGTTGGGTTCTCACTTTCTACTAGGTGAGATGTATCCTTGTTCTACAAGACTTACTGCATTTTCCAAAGCATTATCCACCACCATCACACAACTTTCAGGAAGTGAGAGCATTCAAATAGAGTCAGTCCCATTAGCTATGCTGCTGGTGCTGCAGCAGTTTTTTTTCCCTGCAATTGATTGACCCCCTTTTTTGTTGGTTCTCTTGACAGGTGTTGGGATTAAGATTGACACAAATGACTCTACAACGTGGCTGGAACAACAAATCGAAGCTTCTTGTGGTGAGAACTTTGTGTCCAACCTATTCCACTTCTGTTGCAGTTTTTGTGGCACTGGCTCTTCTTTTCATCAAAAGAAGCTATGGAGATCCCTGTTAGATGCTGTCAGGAAATCGAGAGATCTAATGGCAAAGAAGGTATATGGATTGATGAATTGCAGATTGTGGATGGACTTTGTTGGTTGTGGGTTTTATGTGGGACTCAGGTTGAAGATCTAAGTGTCCGAGAAGTCTATGAAAAGCTTCTCACTGCAGTACAGCCATGACTTCCTAGACTCAAAAGCTTTGAAGATCCAAGTATCCAGAAGTTGTGAGGTGAAGCCATGGCATTATTTAGCTTACAGGTTTTATTTCATTTAGTAGAGCTGTTAGATTAGAGTGTTCCAGGGTAGGCACATGCAACAAAGTCTCCATGGGAGGGACTTGTGAGCATTTTATGCAGCAAAACATTTTCTTTTTTCTGGTTGTGACCATGCCTTGTATCTGGAGATAGAGGAGCTGAATGTCAACAGATCCCTTCTGCTTTCCCTGGAAATTGGGTGGGTTTAGGGAAAATTATTGTTGTGTTGTGAAGAAACTTGACCCACTGGCAGAGACGTCAATTTGTCAAGAACTGAATATACTGCATATGAAAGTTCCAATGGGTTTCTGCACAAAAGATTTAGGCAGGATGGTTACCATGTTTATTGCATGTAGGAATTTTGCATGAATTGCTGCTAGGAATCCAAGACATTCATGCTTGAAAATCAAGGCATTCACACCAAAGATCTGGTGAGTTTGTTGTTGTTGTAGTTGTTATGAGAAATGAGGACACAGAGATTCGCAGCAACATTTGCACAAGGTGAAGCACATCAACTTATGCCTGCAAGCATGTGTCTGCATGCTTGGGGATGATTCCAGATGTCTGCAGGAGCTGAATGGGTCATGATCAAGAAGACAAGAAGTGCAATAAAACCCTGACAATAGTGCCTTCCTGTTCTGTGTTTGTAGATGACCTTATTGCTTGCTACAGCTGCAAGAAACCCATACAGATGATACAAAATGACAACATCAGTTGTGGAAAGGAAGAACATGATGTCATGAACTTGATATGAGCTTTCCACTTACCTCTGAACACCATCTTTGTCACAGCTCTTACCAAGTGCAGGATTGTGGATTAAGATTGTGGATTTTCCATTTGCATTTGCTTCCGGCATTTGTTTTGTTCAGAAAAAAAGAAAGAAAGGAGGATGAGGAGGAGAATCATCTGTAACCAAACTACAGGAGAGATGCTGATGATACAAGACAGTCTGCATGCAAAAGAAATACGCTGAGAATAATCTTCACTCGAGTTTCCATAAACAGTAGAGAAGATTAGACTATTGAGGAGAGAAGAGCAGACAGAGAGAAAGACACAAGAGACGCAGATTGTGAAGACAGAGATAGATAGAGAGGCTATGGCTATGGCTGCTGCGGAGGAGAGCTTTGTTGAGCGAGGTTTGTTCGGTGGAGCTATCACTTGTTGCATCCCTGCAAACTTCTATGTAAGCTTTCCATCTCTCTCACTTCATCCTCCATCGCTTTTCTTCCTTGTTGTTCCGAGTTTTCTTGTTCGCTGTGATTCCCGGCACTTATTCCTCTGCCTTTCATGTGCGCCACTTAAAGGAACGAGACGAGGCTGGGCTCTGTGAAGCAAAGCTCATTCAAGACCTTACTTGGCTTGGTTTGCAATGAAGACAGGAAGAAAGAAAAAACTCGAGTTGAAAGTGCTCGTGTTGTGCAGGATGTGAGCAACATGAGAGAAGTTCCAAACAATCAGGTGTGTGTGAATATCATTTGTGTTTTTCTGAAGCAATTTCTTCTTCTTCTTGATCATGATGATGATGCATTCTCTCTCTCTCTCTCTCGCTCTCTCTCTCTGTAGAAGAAAGACGTTGAAAACCTTGATGATTCTCTGTAGAAGAAAGACCTTGAAAACCTTAATGATTCTATTTAGAAGAAAAACTTTGAAAGCCTTGATGATTCTCTGTTGAAGAAAGACCTTGAAAACCAAGACCTTGCAAACCTTGATGATTCTCTGCAGAAGAAAGACCTTGAAAACCTTGGTGATGATTCTCTGTAGGAAAAAGACCTTGAAAAGCTTGGAAATCAACCAACCTTGAGGTGCAGCAAAACACACCTACCTTGCTTGGTTCCCTTTCATGCAATGTGCAGGAAGCATTCGTAGATCCAAATCGTGATGAGAGCATCATCATGGAGCTTCTGGAATTCAAGACTGATGTTGTAGATGAAAGAAGCTCACTCTGGTTCTTGCAAGACCTTGCCATTGAGCAGGGATCAGAGCAAACCCTGGTATGTCAATAGTTTCGTCAATCCACAATTTCTCTCTCTCTCTCTCTCTCTCTCTCTCTCTCACACACACACACACACACACACACACTCCACAAATAAGTCTCGGGACATACAATCTGGCCATCTGTGGTGGTGGTGGTGGTTCAATAAAGTAGGAGAGGTTTTCTCAAAAACTTATGAAATTCAATACAGCAGGTTGTGGAACTGGAGAATGGCATAACCACTGCTGATGTCCCAAACTTGGAAGCTTCTATACCTGTCAACGTCACAGTTGGTACTCTTGTAAGTGCTTCCCATTCACAGCTGTTTGCACACTCTTCTCCAAATATTCTGTTTCCTCGATAGAGTATTTGCCTGTCTTTATGGAACAATGTGACCCTGGTAACTGTAGCAGCATTTGTTTGTGTGTGTGTGTCTTTATCTGTGCATTTTAGGCTGATGAGGAAGAGAATTACCATTCAATGCAGTGATGCTTAGGGGGTGATTCCTTCTCTGAGGAGGATTATTGCTTTAGATGCATTCGAATCGGTAAAACACCAGAAATCAGTTTTGTCTCAGCATCAGCAATGAAGGCAAGATGGAAGGCTGATTGTTGTTGCATTGGGGATGATGATCCTTAGGCAGTTGCAAAGGCACGGCAGGGTGATGATGCTCGCAACCTTGTGCGGGTACGATGTATTCCACTCAAATATCATGTGCTTTGTTAGCTCTTGGTTCTGCTTGAGGAAAACTTCTTGTGCTTTGCTGAGCCCTGTACATTTGTTTCCTTTTCAACAGTTGACTACAGGATGATGCCATTGGCTTTAGACAAGCCCTTGTTAAACTTATCAGTGGAGTCCTTTTTCTTTTCTTTAAGCTGGTGAAGCAGATTGTCCTCCTAGTGCCAAGAGCTAATGTTGTTATCTTCACTAACTTCAGGTTCATTTGGCAAATATTCGGTTACGAGGTGTAGAAACAGATGTTCTCATCACAGTCTATGAACCTTTGATCATCAAGTGAGTCCAACTCCCCTTTTGGGTCATTTGGAAATTATCCCTGTTTCTCGCTGCCAAACAAATCTGAATTTTTGTGTGCCTGTACAAGCAGAATCTTGCCTGCCAACTATTTGATTTTGGTAAATATTTAAAAAGTTTTGCCAAAGTGGAAATAAATCAAACTTTTCTTTGTCAGAAAAAGATGTTGGTAGTGGCATTCCTAATGAGAAGTATCAGTCATGTGCAAATGAATAAAGATTTGGAAAAGCAATGGGATAAGCTGTAGAGATTCAGCAACGCAAGAGCCTACCTAGTAGTTTTTGAAAGGTGTAGTGAGTGAACTGCTATGCTATGTTTCACAGATGGGTGGTATTGTAGTCTCTTAGTTTTCCCAGTAGTGCCTGTAACACATGGAGAAATCAGTTGAATTGATTGTTTTGTGCTCCAAAGATTTGGGATTAACAAAATCAAACAAGGGATTTTGGAGTGATGAAGTAATGTTGATGGTCAAGCTGATTGCATGGTTCATGGGGTGGGAACAGTGAGCGGAGTCAAAGTGCTGCAGTAGTGGGGGCTGGAACAACAGTGCCTGCAGCCTTGGCAGGCTGCATGGCTGCACCTGATGTCCTCAAACTCGTTCTGTCCACATTCAGGATATGTGACTGGAGCCTTTTTGGGTATGCTGACAAATGATCAGCACTACTTCTTGTCCCTTGATGCACACCTGTGAACAGACAATTAGCAGATCATGCATTGTGCATCACACTAGCATATCATTATACAATGTGTGTTGTTGCATATGGCCTTTTGATTGTTTCGGTAGTAACACCTAGTAATTGGCTGTCTTCTTTGGAGTACTTTTTTGCCAGATAGTTGTGATATGCAACCCCCCTGAACTTGTAATCCAGTCAATTCTGTGCCTAGGTATTTTCGTTGAGTTTGTCAAATGTTACAGCAGTCAACTGTTAATTTTGTGATTGAACCCCAGAGCACATGGCTGTCCAACCAATACCCATTGGCTACAACCTCAGATATGTGGAGGGGAAGCAACTGATGATGCAAGGGGCTTTATCAGGTTTGAGCTTCTGCCATAAGGGCAGTAGCCTGAGCAGAAAACTGGTAAAGTTTGTGCATGGGTTTCTTACCATGTAAATCACTTTCTGAGAGAAAGTCTGTCCAAGTAAAGCTGCATATGGGGACCATGTGTGTTACTCTCATGTGGGAGTTTCTTACCCAGTGTAAAGCACTTGCAAAAGAAAGGGGTTTCTTATGCTGTGCAGAAAATGTTTATACCCACCAACCTGTTAGGGGAGTTTCACAAAATGTAACCAGTTTTCCAGTCTATTCCTTTTTGTGTTTTTCCCAGGTAAGTGGGTGGTGATGTGGTGACCTGCGTGTGGTTCTACTGTAATTTCTTCAGCAAATTAGATTACTGTGAATCACACATAATACATATTGTTAAAGAATAAGCGACCTAAATACCATCTATGCTGTGGAACAGGCCTCCTGGAGCGGAGTGAACCAACAGCCAGCAGTGCACCAAAGAGGGATGGATGGTGGGTGGACAGGAAACACTTTTCCATTGGGTTCCAGTTCCCTAGCTAACCACGATGGTTAGCTCAGGTTCTGATTTTACTACCTACCTACCAAGGACCTACTAATCCTTGTTTGTATATGTACTGACCATCTACTTCCCTAGTAACCACCTGTCATCCAACCTAGCTACCTATCTACCTACAGGGCCTGTTCTGTAAAGGATAAATTACCAAGTTGAAACCTGACATCAACTTGGTTGGGGTTCATCCACAACTGAGTCATAACAGACTTCCAATGGATGGTGCATGGGTGGTGGTTGGTTCACTCTGGTCACTCCGGTAGACCATTTCATCACTTCACATAATGTGGCTTGTCCTAACAAGCTTGTCATGTTCCTAAGTGGAATTGGTACTACTATTGTACATACAGGCTGAACCAGTACCTTCACTGGTACCTTCACTTACTTGTGTAAGGCCACCTGGGATATGCTAGATTTGAGCTCAGACATGACAGTTTTTATTTGTGTTGTGTGCTTTATGTTCACCTCAAATTTCTAATCGTTACATTACATCAGTTTTTTGTATTGTGTGCTTTACGTTTACCTCAGATTCCTACTAGTTTTTGCTAGTTCTTCCTTTTTAAGAGAACCTCTAGTCTCTGTTTTGACTTTGTTTTTTTGGTTTAGGTTCTATGGGTGTGGGCTTGAGCTGGGCTCTTAAAGTTTCTGAACCCTATAAGCTCACTTACTGCCTGCCAAAATTGAACTTGTGATTAAGAGTTTTTTTTTATCATGGTTCCAATTTTGGTTTATTTCCAAAGTTTGTTCGCATGATTTGATTCTTGTGTTGGTTCCACCAAATGGTGGCACTTCAAGTCCAAGTCACAAGAACAAGAACTTGAAACCTTCAAACCTATCAACACTGGTCACTTACCTATCATTCATGTCTAGTGTTAAATAAATCCTGAAACTGCGGGTTATGAAATGTTGAAAATCTTGACCTTAAATAGTGATAAGGTGAAATCAGTACTTGCCTATTGTTAGGTTATGAACATAAATCACAAGCTTATCAACATAATCATGATTTCTTGTGCTAAATCTTATAGACTTAGCTTAACTTGTGAAAGTTTTGAAATATTCTAGGTGGCACAAAGGGGTTATTTTCTTTTTCTTTTCTTTTTTTTCCTTCCAAATTTGTGATGGAACTACATTTGTGACCATCCACAAGAGAAATTAAACAAATTTGGCTAGCTATTGGTTTGAAAGGAAAGTAGAACAAGTGTTCAAACCCTAGGCCTATTGGTGAATGGAGTTGGTGATTGGAAACAATCTGTAAGCTCGGGCTAGAAAATGTTGGGAACAATGGGCACAAAGATTTAATGATTTCTTTTGAATGCTAAAATTGTGCCAACATAATAGAAACTCCTTTGTGTGCTTTTAATCTAAAAGATTGTAGCAAATCATTTCAAGCATAACCAAGTGGAAATCTCTTCTTGGTCGAGAAAGCCACCACGAAAACAAGCTATAAGAAGAAATTTGTGATTGTTCACAAATTGTTTGAGGACAAATAAGTTATGCATAATGTGAAACAAAAGTACATTTATTCATGCTCTCTTAACAAATTTGAGGAAAAAATGATCCTATGCTCCAAACCCCAACATTTTGTACAAGTTTCATGTCTTCAAACTCGAAGAATAGGGTGCAATCTCACAAGATTTCTTCGCCCACTCATGATATTCAATGAAGTACTTGTGGTGTGACAATAATGTATTTCTTAGGTTATTATATGCATTTGGTTTGGTGTTTTGCAATAGGGTGATGTGTTATGTTTGAATCTATCAAACAAATATTTACAAAAAATATTTAAAATTATATTTAATTTAAAATGGTTTTTGAAAAGTTGAAAATCTTTTGCATTATATTACTTGTGAGATGGTGAATCAGTGTGGTGTTGTCAACTCATGTGCAAATATAAACATCAATGTGTTTTATCTTTTTGAATGTTAGGTTTGCATTTGCATGTGTACACATGGTGTTGGCATTTTCACAAGTAAGTGTTTGTTTTCTCCTTTTGACCTTATTGATTCCAATGTGGAGATAAATGCCTTTTGGTGAAAGTGTCAACAATGAATGTGTTTGGGGAGTGTAACTTTTTGTTTGGATATTTAGATAATGCATCATTGTTTTGCAAATGGTCAAATGATTGTTTTGCTTATTCAAATGTTAATTTTAACCATATGGAAATGTTATGCTGAACTCAACAAGGAAAACACACCACCTAGTATAGTGTTGAGCTCTTAGGCATACCTTTGTGGATCATGCCAATTGTCACATACATAGTTCATCTTTAATTTTTTCCATATGGGATGTCAAGGATGTTCATTATTAATTTTGCATGCCATGTAGCAATGCATATTGAAAGGAAATAGCATCCAATTTGAAAATATAATTGAATGAATTAATTTGAAAGGGAAAGGGGAGACTGATATCATGGGTTGACATTTGGTCACATTTTTTGAAAGATTTCATTTTCTTCACAAAATAAATGGTGACAAATGAGTTTGTTTCCATCAATGAAATAAAGGATGGGGTTGATTTTGTCCTCTGTAGTCACAAACATTAGAAATGAAAAAGTTAAATGTTGGATGGGTAAGATATATATATTATATTATTTTTTTTTTTTGTCCATTACTGGCTAAGTGGAGCTAATGAGGTCTCGCTTCAATTTTTGAAACAAGACTACATGGTTAATAATCTTGAAATGGGTCAATGTTGAATGTGTATAAAATGAATCAAATTGTGTCATGTCATTTCACAATGGTAACGAAAATATTCAATGCTTATGATTGGAATTGAACAACTACTGACCTTATACACAAAGTATGGAATTTGGATAACCCTTGATTTTATTGCTAGTGATGGGCCCTTCATGGTCAGTTAATAGAAATATAATATTTAATACAATATAATACAAATTATGTTGTATTTTCAACAAAAGCTTTTACTTTTGATGGCAAGGGCGGGCCTTCTTTAATATTAAAAAACTTGTTAATTCAAGAGCTTAGACAATATTACTAACATAATTGACATTGAACAATGAAACCATTCATATGCTAATCTTGTGTTCACATTGATTAACATTTAACATTAGTAGGTAAAAAAAGTTGAAAAAAAACTAAGGTAAATATAAGAAAGGGAAAAAAAATTGAAATTGATCAATTGGTATACCTCATGATATGATGAATTTTTTTTTTTTAAATTATGAAAAATGCTAGGGTATTAAGAATAATGGATTGAACTTATCACATGTAATAACATACATCTGTAAGTATCAATTAATTAAAATTAAAACTAAAAACCAAATATTTCAAAATTTAATGTTCATTTCAAATGTGAATGTCACACATTTGTAATAAACAACAATCTCTTCTCAATTGCCAATTACCCCAAAAAAATTCACACCATTTTTATGTGCATTATCAAAGCTCATAAACTAACACATCACCCATCCAAAATAAGTGATGTGTTTAAAAAACGAAAAGAAATCAACTTAATGTTACCATAATTATTATTTAATCAATTTATATATACCAAAAGGAGGAAAACTTACTTTGGTAAACATTTCTACTACCACACAAAAAGGGAATCTTCTACATTTTGCCAATCAAAAAGTTAATAAATATCCATTCTATTAAATTTCAACAAGCATGCAATTCAAATGCAAAACATATAACTATGCAACAAATATAAAACATTCGGGTTTATGAGGTGAGTGGAATTTGATCAAGGTTTTTGTGTTTGCCCTAATTGTTTTTAAAGAAAAAAGAAAAATCCATGGAAATTCATTGGAAATGGAAGTGATTGTTTATGATTGATTGTGATGTAATGTTTTTTAATGAGTATATCATGATGACAATTTCGTGCATTGGTGTTTATTTGTTTTGAAATGGTAGTGATTGTTTACGATTAATTGTCATGGAATGTTTTTCAATGAGTATATCTCGATGATAGTTTTGTGCATTGGTTTTTATTTGATTTGTAGGTTTTAGAAGAAGGACAAACTTGTTATGGGACATGCCATGGATCAAAATTACTAAGTTGTGATGAAGGAATGCAATTGTGGGCTATATGTTGTGAAGTACGAAAGCTCATGAATAAATGGAGTTGTTGGTCCTATAGTGATGTGAAGACTCAAGGAGTTTTTTCTATTTAGTGGTATTTGTTTGTTTTGCATAATTGTTAAGTAAGGAATCAAATGTGTGCAACATGAAATGTGTAAAATAATATTATAGGAATGCCCTAATTTCTGGAACACCATATTTATACCTTGTAAGCCTTTACTCAATAAAAATATTTTGAAAAAATACAAAGAGGATGACAAATTAGGAACCCTCTGGATCTTGTGAAAAAGTTTTGGGAATTGAGAATTTTAGAGATGGTTAGGCTTTCATGAGGGAAGACTTGCAATGAGTTGAGGTGGGAATCTTTGATGGATTGATTAAATGGTTTCTCTTTGTTGGGATTCATGGGAATGTTAAAAAAATAACAATTGTATATAAAAATTGATGTTCTAATAAAAGTGTTTTCATGTATGTCAGTGAGTGGAAAACAACATGACATTTGAAACATCAATATATGTTTACTCCATTTCAAATATTTGTATAATTTTATTTTTAAAATAATAATAATACCATAAAGTGTATATCTAAATTCAATTTAATTTATTAAATATTACTTTCTTAAAATGGTTATTTTCATTATTAAGTTTCACTATTCCACATATTGCACAACATTTTAGTTTTTCACACACATTTGTAAAAGAATTAGTGAATAATTCATGTTGAACATTATAACTTTGATCACTTGATTGATCATAAATATCAATTTCAAACCTCATTTTTAATATTAACATTAAATAACACATTCACTAAGATATAACAAATCCCCACAATATAAATAAATAAATAGATAAATAGATAAACAAATAAATATAATAAAAATTTCCCAAACATATAACAAAGTATTATAAAATATAAGTAAGTAACATATATGAAAAATCCTTTGAAATTTAATTTTTTTTCTACATTGAAAACCTCAATTAATGAATTTTAATATATTTCAAAAAATCAAAACACATATAACAAATACCACTTGATTATACAATATTTTTGTTAATTATTCACATAATTTGAAAATTTTCCATAAATTTGCGAAAAAACCTCTTGTAAACAACACAATCTCAAATGTATATAGTCAACCAAAAAACATTTTAAGCAATAACCTCAAATAATGTTTTTGTGCAATGAATCCACACTAATTAAAAGTGATACAATTTCCAATGCACAAGCCCTAAAGGATAATCAAAGTTTTAAAACATGTACTTGCATGTTTAGAATACTATAAATCACTTAAAACATGTAACAAAAAAACTATGAATTCCAACAAATTATGTCTTTTTGAGAATGCAAAAATAGTTATGGCAAATGAATGTTTTTTGTTCATATATATGTTTCTTTTCAATGCATTTCATGTCTTAACAAACAACGGTATTATATTAACAACAATTATTGTTCATCATTCTTGTTTTAATACAAAATTAATATCTGATGATTCCAAAATTGAGCTTATTGAAACTAACTGAATAAATATTACTTAGAATTTGATTATCATGTATCCAATGTTGCATATCATTAACACAAGTTGAATGTTGTTAACTATTTTTATACATCATTGTTATTTTAATACAAATTTAGTATCCAATGATTTTGAACTTGAGTTTATTGATGATAATTAAATAAACTGTTACTTAAATTTGGTTATAATGTATTTCATTTTGCATATTGCTAACAAAAATTGAATGTTGTAAATTATTTATGTAAACCATTATTATTTTAATAAAAAACAAGTATCTAATGATTTCAAAATGGAGTTTATTGATAATAATTGAAAGAATGCTATTTTAAATTTGGCTATCATGTGTTTCATCTTGCATATTGGTAACACAAGTTAAATATCATAAATGATTTTTGTAGTATTGTTGAATCGTACAATATTGCATGAAGAAAACATGAATTTCATCATAAAAAATCATTAAATGAAAGGTTTGTGAAATTTTTTATAAATCTCCAATGAGAAAATGTAAATATCAAAACATTTATTAATCTTGCTTTCTTTTGAATCTATTTCATGAAAAGAGAAAACACATTAACAAATAATCTACCAACAAAAAAATGTTCTTATAAATGACATTGTGCTAGTTATTGCTTCTATTTCAAAAGTAATCAATCGAAACAACATGGACAAAAATAAGCACATTGACTTAACTTTCCAAAAGCCCCCTCTCTTGTGTTTAGATATTTTGCTCTATGATTAGTTTCTCAAATTGTATTGA
This sequence comes from Sphagnum tenellum, assembly GCA_963921925.1. Classification (NCBI taxonomy): domain Eukaryota; kingdom Viridiplantae; phylum Streptophyta; class Sphagnopsida; order Sphagnales; family Sphagnaceae; genus Sphagnum; species Sphagnum tenellum. The sequence goes on from OY998155.1 coordinate 9,904,601, forward strand.
TCTATTGCACATCTTTTATCATAGCCTTTGTTATGATTCAAAACTACAACCATGTACATTGTGGTTATGAACTATCTACACCCAACCAAAAAGATTATTAGCTCAACATTGGATCCATAAATAAAGAAACACAAACATGCAAAACTATGAAAGAAACACAATTAATTTTTTCCCCCCCACAACTTAGTGTTGGTTAATATACTTTTATCATGATGCAAAACAAAATTATACAATTGAAGACTATTTAACTATTGAAGGCAATTGCAAGATAACATAGACCCAAAAACAATAAGAAGACCATTTTTCGTAGTACAAAAATGATTGTTTGTAATTTCTCAATGGGCAAATAGCAAGCAAATTTTAAACATGGTTATAATTTAAATAAAAACACCATGCAATATGTGTAAAATGAACTTGTAATTTTGCATTCTCCATAGAAGAAAGCAACATAACTTTAAAGAACATATTTAGGACAATCAATTCTACGAAAGTTTATGTGCTTGTAATTTGTACAATGATAACAAGTCATCAATTCTTTTATAATGAGAGCGATCAAATTTTCACTTGTAGATTTTTATAACTTTAATTTCTCATTTAAAAAAAAATGAGCATAAAATAGAATTCTCTTGTTACCTCGAGTCGTTATTGTCTATTGATTTTGAAAAAAAACATTTTCCAGAAGATCCACTTTCATCACCTTTGCTATGCTTGGCTTTGACAACTATGACTCATGCGCGAAGATAATTTTTTTTGACAAAACCTTTTTTGAAATACTCTAACCTTCCAATAGAGAAACACAAATCATTACACTCTACACCAAAATGAAATGAATGTAACATAACCTTATTGTTTTTCTCTAACAATCATACATGCTTTTCCCATGCCTCCTTGCCTCTTTTTGTTTACTACATGCAAATGTTGTGACCATGCCCAAAATTTATGCAATCCTTAAAACCATTAGTAAAATAACTTTGTTGAAAACATGAAATTGCCAAGTCTACCAACAATCCACCTTAAAATTTCTCAAGATTTTCTATCTGTCGTGTTTCATAATTGCACCGTGAAAAGTGCCAAACTTTGTCTTTCTATCTTCTACCCACACAAAAATTGCAAAACTCATTGATCTAGACTCATGTCTAAAGCTTCCACACTAGACATGGAGAGAGAAACACCTTGTAAAAAACTTCAATGTTGGTGCACCAATTCCTTGTTTGATGAATGTTTCAAAAAAATAAAATTTGAATAAAAAATTAGAAAAATCACCCAAAAACCTCCACATTACCAAACAACTTATAGAATAGAGATTGTGAGAAAAAAAATTGCTTGCAAAGGTTGCTCCAAAGTTCATTGTTTCTTTCTTTTTGACTTGTATGGTGTTATATAATTCCCACCAAACCACACCGTATATTGATGAATTGTTGTTGAAGCTCACAAGCTTTGCTTATGGTTGTTTTTTAGTTCTATCTCTATTCAATTTCAATGGTAATCCTAATACATAGTTGTTCACAAAATTTGCCAATTGTGTAAATAAATAGTTTTCTCACCCTTTTTTTAACTACTAAAAATGTAACTATTGCCTTTTCAAAGGTGACCACCTCCTCACCATGTGGGTCTTTTCCGCTCAAGCTATTGATTGCCTTGATATACAAGAAAAGTTCTTGAATATTCTATTCTTGAACCGGGGCTTTTTATATATATAATATTTTTATTTTATTTTGAATCAATTTTATGGTGTAGGTTAGGAAGGAAAGTAGAAATTTTTTGATGATCATCCACAAGAAATTAGCCAAATTTGGCTACAAGTCAGAGAGGAAAGTAGAAAAATTTAAGAATCTTGTGCTATTTTGGCAAAATGTGGACAATATTGTCTAAATATGACAGTAAAAAAATAAATTCCTTGCAATCTATTGACTTTGGCAAATAAATTTCACAAAAATCCTTTGTATGAGTTGCACTAAAATTTGCCAAAAAGAAACAGTGCCTCAAACCATTAAACCCCTTATTACCTTTTGAGAACGCCATTGTTGAACTTTGAGTTTAATCATGACTGCATTCATAGTTGTAGAATTGCACAATCCATAACCACCAAGCTTGATTAACATTACTTAACAAAATAACCAAAGGGCCAATCGAGGAAACAAACATATAAAATTGAAGTGCTAATCTAGGAAACAAACAATATAAAATCAAAGCGCTAATCTAGGAATAAAGATATAAAATCAAAGTGCTAATCTTGGACATAAACATCTTTCAAAGATAGTCCAGACTCCACAATCTCTTATTTCTCTGCAACCACATCAATTGTGGTATTCACTATTGGATGACAATGTTTGACAAAGTTCAAACATCATGAACAAAAATGGCAAATGCAATGAGCTTATTTAAAATTTTCACAGCACAAGTCTTTTGTGACTATAAATAAATCCTTCGCTTGTTAATGCTGTTCCACAAAGTGATCTTTTTAAGGGGAAAATTTCCGCTAGTTTTTGAACATGCAAAACATGATTTCAACTTATACACCATAACAACTTACACCTTTCAACTTAATGCCCATTTGTTATGGCATTAACAAATGGGCTTTGTCTATTGCTGGTCCTTACAGCACACTATTGGGTCAATCACAGAAGATTTGGGAAGCCACCTTTGTTGACTGCAATTCTCAGTTGAACAGTGCAGATCTTTGATGCATTTGGCAAGATCTTGTTGAGTTTCCCAAAATGAATCTTAAGAGCTACAACCTAACTCAAAGAAAGCTACATGTCAGAAAATCAGTTGAGCATTTTTGACAGTTGAAACGTCAATGCCCCCATCTACACTGTCTTTTACATGTTACTTTGCATGCAGGATATGGAAGGGACAAAAATAAAAGAGAGAAAATGTTGAATGATGGGAATGGAAATCAAACTTGATGGTCTTCAATAGGGGTGTGTCTGTTGCTCCCATTGTTCGACCTTCCTGCCATAAAGAGTTCACCTAGCATCTTCTCCACCATTTCTGGGGAGTACTTCACATATTTATTGGGGAAGGAAGACTGGCTATCTAAAAAGGATCCAAAGTTCTGAAGGTAGCTTCTATATGCAGGAACCACAGCCTGCACAACAGATACCTGTGCCCCAACTCTTAAGTCTTCCTCTGCTATGATCCACTTTGACTGAGTCAAGCAGGCCTCCTCAAATGAGGCTGCAAATGATCTGAGGCGTTGCCGTACCAACTCACGTGCTGCTGATCTTCCACCTGAAGACAATGATAGTCCGTCTCGGCTAAGATGAACCAGTACGGGTTTCCAGGCTTCCTTCTGAAACCTGAGGGCATGTTTCTCCACCTGGAAGTACACAAAATGGTCAACACAGGCTGATGTATGAGAAGCCGAGATGAACCTAAAGATACATTTTGTCAGACCAGACACAGGATATCACAATCAACAAGATCTTCTTCACTAGAGTAAGAGATCCTCTATGCCAATGCAGTTCTGTGTCCAAGTAAGGTGGTGGTCTGAGAGTCATAAACCACTTCAGATATGCATCATCTGTGTATCTGTCATTTAACCCCTTCCTGACTTCTATCTACCCCAGATGGAAATCAAAGAGGGCCTGCCCTTCAGACACACATCTCTCCTTCTCTCCCTCCCCCTCGCTCTGTTGTAATCTTAAGTCTGTACTGAACACAAGAAGGCAGTCACTTTGTCTCAGGACCATAATGCTTTACCTTCTGGCTAAGGTTTGAAAGCCAGTACTCGCCTAAGAGTGGTCCGAGCTCACTCGTTTTGGCTCGGTTGCAAATGTAGTAAAGATTATTCATCATGAAGATGTGTCGCAAGGCAGTGTTGGAATGCTCCTTAGACCGGGACTCCACCTGCTGCTCAAGTGCTTGCATGAACTGCAGAATCCACATAGATAGATCCATCTCCTGGGGCTGGTCCTCACTCCGCCAGCTGTGTTCAATTCTCAAAACCTTGTTGATTGGGCTTGAGTATTCCTGTACCAGATACTTTAAGTAATTCACCACATAGCTGGAGAGTTGTGTAACCCCACCATCAAAAGCAAGAGGGTAGTTTTGCACTTCAATCCACCTGGCTATTTCCTGAAATGTTCTTGAAGCTCCATAAACAACCTGCAATTAGAATCAATAACATTAGTGAATGTTCCATGAAATCCTAATTTGCAGTCATCTTGTCAACAGCTAAGAGTCCATTTATGAGATTGCAGAGATATTTCCACAACATTGCTTTGAAGCCAACATGACAATAAATGCGGTCATAACCTTCTGAGAGTTGCTTACAAAGTGTCAGACCTTCACATTCAACACAAACAGCAGTGAGCAACTACCACTGACCTCATCAGCTCCTGAAAAAGGGTGTAGATAATTGTACAATAATCTGCCTGAAACAGCTAACTACAAACAAGCTTTTCATGGAGATGATGATTTATCCTCTGCAGAGTGTGACATATTTTCCTTTCCCATCTGACAGCAAGTTTTCCAGTCCGAATCAAGAAGCCTGATGTTGAATTTGCTGACCAATTGTGCTAAAATACAGTAAAATTCACACCTGCTTCTGAAGTTCTCGATACCGGGAGCGAATACCATCCATCTCTCCATCAAACACGCGCAGTATACTTTTTGCGCATTTCTCCATGGCATCAAACATGTCAAGCAACCCACACAATTTTTCTGGGGCACGTTCACTACATGCAACAGCCTCCCCAAACTGCAAGAAAGCTATCATTCCAGCATGGGCCACCTTGCCCACGCACTCTGCCCACACAGGTTGACCCAGATCCTTGAACACTTGACATGCCAGGCGCCTTTCTCCAGCATACAACACCTTCACAGCTACCTCAATTTGCTGCATCCAGAACCCTATCATATTCTGCAGCTCTTCTGACTCAACTCTATCAACTAGTTCAGGTGTTGAGTTCCTCAGATATTGCACCTGCAGGGCCTGCAATTGTACAATAGCTTTCCACAAACAGCATCAGAAGTGTGAGGCATTGCAATCTTATTCATCAGAAGTGCAAGGCATTGCACTTTTCTGCATCAGACATAGGGCCATTGCACTGTTATCTATCGGAAAAGAGAATTGTGCTCTTTGCCATCAGATGCAAGCATTGCAGTCTTCTGCATCAGAAGTGAGAATTGCACTCTTCTGCATCAGAAATGGGAATTGTGCTCTTCTGCATCAGTCATTACAAGCAAGAAAACCAGTCCATCAATTGGGTAACCCTATAATTTGCTTGCCATGATGAGCAAATGGGAAAAAAGCACACCTGCAAGCTCAACCTGACGAGACTGCTTCGAGTCTCTTGATACATTTGCAGGCAAGCTCGATGCCGGTGATTGTTGCTGTCTGCTGCCACTCTTTCCAGAATAGCATGAAGCTTTTGCATCACATCAGGTGCAAAAGATGGCTGCAAATCCTTGTCAGTGGTGGTGGTGTAGGAAGAATCATCTGCTGTGGTGGTTGTCTCTTCTGATGGCATGATTGCAGGTAGCCACATTACCACACCATGCTCTCCCACAAGACGCTTGAATTCTCCCTCCAACTGCCTTAATGCCATGTCCAACAATCCACCATCCAGCTCTGAACATGTTGTCCCACCTGTTCCAGCAGCTTGGCACACACATTCTCTCTCACCCTCTCTCAGAAACTCAATATACCACTGCCGAGAGAGAAGGCAATCATGCTTGCAACTCTTCTATCTCCACAAGAAAAGAAAGGAAAACAATCAGGGATCGAAGGAGAGGCTAGGAAGTGCGCACCTGCCTGCAAGCTGACAAGAGATTGTTGGAGATGGTGCAAGTGGTGAGAGTCTGTGTTGGAGCTTGCATCCAGCTCCAGATGCTTCACCGCCTCTTCCAAGCATCTCACACCGGCGGTGTACTTGTGCTTCAGATAGTCTCTGGCTTCTTCCAGCTGCATCACGGCTGCTAAGTAGCCGTCGAAATCCTCCTGTGGCTCCTTGCTCAGAATCCTCTCCAAGCCGTGCATCACGTTGAACATCTTGAGCAATGAAGTCGCGGCCGTCATTGCCCGCTCGATCCTGCTGGACATTCCTCCCGTTGCATCTGCTTGCAGCTGTAAAGGAGCCAACGCCCGCTCCAGAGGAGCGTGACGCTGTCTCAGCATGCGGAGTCGATTCTCCCAGCCGTTTATCTGCGTGCCTAACTCCTGTGTCTTCTCCACCGCCTTGTGGAGCTTCTGGCGCGCTGCCAGCAGACATTCGAGTTCGGTCTTGATCGGCCATGTTGCTCCTCCTCCTCCACCATAGCTGCTTCTCGACTGCAATGCCATTTGGAACGCTCGTGCACTCTCGAGCCCCATCTTTGAGGCTTTCTCGACCTCCCTCCTATTGTCCACTCGCTCATCCCTTGTCCTCCCCGCCCCCTTTCTCCTCTACGCCTAATGCAAGTTCACGTCCTTCTCTCTTCCTACTTGCAGTTCTTCCCTTTCTGGTCTCCTTCTCCTACCGCAATGCCCCCCGGTTTCTGCCTCGAAGAACGTTGTCTAAGGCTCTAATTCCCGGCTCTAGAACTTCTGTCCTTCGGAGGCAAGCTCTAGTTATGTCCACCCGAGGATATGGAGACAAGCTCAACAGCCATCGCCTGTGAACAACCTCTGCAGTAAAAGCTCATCAGCTCGTCCGTTCCACTCCGCATCCTGTTTCATTACGAAACTCCCCTGCAACAACAATGCCGCACGCCAAAAAAACAAAGAAAGAAAATAGAGGAAAACTACAGATCAAGTCCGCGAACAACAGCTGCACAATATCGCAACAAACGGACACGCTCATGATCGACAAACACCAGAAAACATAGAGAAAAAAGCTCGAAAAACTGCAGCAACTCGTTACCAAGAAGAAGGCTACAACAAATAAACACAAGACACTTACGAGGTGAAGTTCGGGAAGAAGCGATACCGACATCTTAACCGGCGTTACCACGATGCCGAGAGGGATCCACAGAGATGAAAGTCCTGTGAGTTGGGAGCAAAACAGAAAAAAAGCGAGAAGATGAGAGAAAAAATATAGAAGAGAGATTCAGCTCAGCATTGTCGAAAACAGGTTGCACACAAGGCAGAGTTGCAGCAGGAGAGATTCAGGAAGCACAAAAGGAATCATTCAAGACGGACCTTTTTTTTTTCAGTTTTTCTCTTTTGTTTCTATAGCGGAACTGCCAAAGATTGCAATGCAATGTGGGAAGAGCGGAAGAAGGAAGCAAGCGAGCGAGCCGGCGCACCAGAGAGAGAGAGAGAGAGAGAGAGGAACACAGGGAAACAGCAGCAGCAACAGTTGCTGCAGCAGCAGAGCTCTGCAATCTCTGGCGATGGCGGCAGCGCGGTTCCGCGGTCGGTCTGAAGGACCGCGCGGTGTGTGGCATACGGCCCGGGTATCTGTCGTACACGTACGGAGGAGCGACCAACCGGCGCACACACACTTGGGAGGGAGCTTATATTATTTAGAAGCTGGTGGAGTCGAGGTGCCATATTCAGGTGCTGATAATTTGGGTACCTCGTCAGTCAGACTCATCACCTACGACGACACTTGATTTACTCACCGACTTGAGAAAAATCTGGCCATGGGATGTATATGAGGTGCGGAAAATGAGGTGCGAAATGACGTGTGTAAATCATGGGTGCTAATGAACGAGGTGTGGGAATGAGGTGCTTTTAGTTTACGGGTCGGTACCTTGTCACGTGGTAAGTCGGCCCCTAAATTTAGGACCTGATTCTGTTTGTTTTTTTTTGGGGGGAGTTTTTTTGAGTGGGTTGGGGGGGGGGGCGCCGGGGTATGATTAAATTGGGATTGGTGGAGAGGGAGAGACTTAGGGGGGAAGGGGAGGAGATTAGAGAGATTTTTAAGGTGAGGGATTTTCAATCCACTATAACCATTATTTTCCCCCTTAAGTCTCCATTCTTTTGACCCAACTATGGTTGGCTACATTTTTTATTTTAAAAAAAAAAAAGAGTTGAAAAAATATTAAAATATTGGGAATGACCAAATTTGGAAACTAATCTCTTTCATGGGTCAATCAAAATGGCCACTACACCCCAAAAAAAACAAAAGAGGGGGGGGAAAGAGAGAGAGAGAAAAAATTAAAAATAAAAAAAAGAAAGAAAAGAAGGAAACAATTAAAAAACTTTGATGCATACCAAATTGAGTTATATAATGCAGATCTCCCCTATAATTTTCCTAGTTTATTTGGGGGGGGCACCTTATATGTGTGAAGAACCTCTTGAGAAAAGATCTTACACCTACTCCATTAGTGGGATGATATGATGACCTACTCATAGGTGTAAGATCCATCCCAATCTTAAGGAGTAATACTAAGAACCCTCTACTGGGACCTTCTCAAAATGTAGGGCCGAGACTTGGCTACCACCTAGTCTTAGACCCCCCTTATTTCTTAAAAAACACTCATGTCAACAATCAATTCACAAAATATAATTAAGAAAATTCATAGGAAAAAAAATAAAAATTCAATTCATTATGTACTTTTGAGGTCATGCTATAAACATGTCATAGCCCATAACGAGTTCAAATTCCATGAGTATGGTTCAATACACTTTGATATAATGCACTATAATGAATAAAGAACTTAACAAATAATATAGTGTGATGACCTCAATATTAAAGAAGGCGATTTAAAAAGATGTTAATTACCAAATATTGAGATGTACATTGAATTACAAGTTTTAATTTTTTTATAAATCATTTTTTATTGAATTTATTAATTTAAATATTCATCTTTCAAATATTGGATTATTGTAAGCTAATAAGATAAAACTATTCAAATCCTTATGACAAAAAACACCAATTTGTCACACAACCCATGTTACTCATGGTATCCTTACTTACACAATGTATTGACTTTCAAATGGACTTTTGAGTTCTATCATTTTTGGTTGCACCTTAGTGTGTTTTCACTGGGGGTCAACCTTGTGAACCCAAGCTTATAAGAATCAACCACCATGGGCTTTGCTCATTGGCATAAATAACAAGTTCCCTAATGAGAAAAGTCATGAGAACTTTTTGAATAACAAAGTTCCCCCTTATGCCAATTGGGCTTGGTGAATGATGCCGTAGAGACGGTCGAAGTGACCCCCCCATTCTTTACCTATGAAGCCATGGATGGTTTGGATGATGGTTTGCTTGCTAGGCCCTATACATTGTCCCACATATGGGGCCATGCAAGCCTTGGACATCACATATGTTGGCATTGTGGGGTTAACATGCAATGGAATTGGACCTAGTTACTACCCATATGAGACCATGGAAGTATGTAGTGTTTACACAATGGAAGGGTAGGGAAGGTCCTAAAAAATAGTTTGCATGGATTGCCAATGCATTGACACATTGAATACCTATTGTTCAACCATTCCCCATGTAATATTATTCCTTATCACTTGTCATCATACATTTGGTACAAAATGCATATACGAACTTCATTAATGCACTAAATGCAATGACAGTAGATGTCCTAAATCCCAAAGGGCATTGTACAATTATGTCAAATACATGAGCTCTACATACATACATGCATTGTGTATAATGAATTAGGGCCAAGGGGCCATTTGTGTATGGTTACTATACCCAATTGCAAGATGGCAAAAGAGATTGTGCCATATGTGCTTGGTTAATTGGACAAGGAAGAGGTTCTTAATCACCATTAGTTTTGACTTGGCTTTTGGATTTAATACATATGGATGTGCATATAACCTCGCCAATATCACATATAGTTAACAAAAATGAATGACCCATATCTAACACAATACCTTACCCTAAGGTCATTTTAGTCATTAAAATAGCAAAATGGAGCTTTGTGAAAATATGAGGTTGACATGTTGAAAACATCATCATAATTAAGATATAACTACACTCTAAATAATTTCATTACTCATATGACAATATCATGGTAGATCATGGAAAAAATAATAATTGCAAATTTGTTAGAAAGAACTTTTTTTTGGAAAAAATATTATTAGTTTTGTCAATGTGGAAACTGGCCCTAGGCTACGGACAGTATCATATGCACCAAATACAACCACCAAGAACCTTTATGAGTCATCATGCCAAGTGTGGAGCTCAACACTTTGTTGTGAGAGCAAATCCTTGAGCTATGAGTTTATCAATCAATTGGTCTCACACTTCAACATTCTTTGTTGACATGCTTGTACTTCTTTTTGTGTAAGGAATTCACATCTTAAATTGTAAGGAAAACTTTGAAATGAATCTTTCTTGTTTGAAAAGAAGATTTCCACCAGGCGTAAACAACCTCTTGTTATTATTATGGCTTTGAAGTTTTTGATATTAGGGCATAGATCATTGAAAAATAATTAAATTCCTTTTTCATGTATGAAGAAGACCCCACTTCAAAAACTAAGTTGGGTGTCAATTAGGTTTTCAATATCATTATCACAATTTTTTTTTGGGGGTGCCAGTTAGGTTATGAATAATTTTTTAATAATAATTGTTGATTATGCATTAATAAAAAAAGGTTTTCAAATACTCAATTGCTCAACAATAGTTAACATGCGAATTACACATCAGTTATAAGGTTTTTAAAAAAACATTAGAATTAAAATCTTTATATTTTAATTCTTAAATTTTTCTACCCTTTTAAAATGTTTAGTGTTTCAGGATTAAATAACCTATCAAGATGATAACCATGTCATTTAAGTGAGTTAAATTATATTTTGAAAATTCAATACCAAACAACAAGGTTATTTAGTGGTTATAAAAACAAATAAAAAGATTGATAATCAATCAAAACTCAATAATTGGTCAATGCTAATATATTCTCTATGTAAAATTTGTGTACATGTAAATCATTTACACTTATATGGCCTAACTTAGCTTGTTACACTTACATTAGTTGCACTTGTAGTTTCTAGTTTTAAAGAGTATGAGAAAATCATGTATGTTGCAACTAGTCTATATAGTAGTAATCTAATTTTATTGAACATTTTTTAATAATAATTTAATTCTATCAAACCCTTTCTAATTGCATTGGACAAGTTATAACATACATAATTTTCTTATAGTGAAATGAGCTTCTAAATCGAGACTCATTTTGACAAATCTTTACAAAGTGTTACTATGAATCATAAGTTGATTTTTTAATTTTTTTTTGAAGGAGGGAGGGATGGGGTTGGGACTTGGACTCCCTGAAACATTAAGGTTTGGGATGACAGATTATGTCATTTTCTTTTCATAATCTTCCCATGATATGATCATATACTTGTAATAGTCATAAAAAATGCATCTGTTGAACATGATGGGACTTCAAGAAACAAAAAGATCGAATCTGCAACCAAAAAGACCTTAGGATAGAGCCATTACATGATGAGCCTTCTTGTCAAATCCGTGGGTGCTAATTATAAAAGGATTTCTTGATCAATCGCTGCCGAAAACTAAAAGTGGATTTCTTTTTTGTTTCGGATCTCGAGATTGCTGAAAAGTTTTGTTCAGAAGCTGATGTTCAAGAAATGCACAACTTTTTGATCTGGCATTTGAAGATCAAGTAGCTGGAATCTCTTTAGATCTGGCATTTTGTAGCGTGTGCACCTGTCAAGGTAACATGCAGCAAGATATTAACAGTTGAGCTGCATCTAATTCAAGCTTTCAAAGGTTTGTGGGAGAATATTGCAGTAATTGTTGGATAGATTTAATAAGCTGAGAGATGATCTGCACAGTGATTAAAGCTAAGGTGTTTTTGGGGGTGGGGGGATCATCATCATCATCATCATCAACAGTCTCTTGAGCAGCTTTTGTTTCTTGTCTACATACTTGGCATGATTACAGAGCTTCAAAAATAAATTAATTGCTGAAGTAGTTTACATTCTAATTTTTCAGATTCAGCAACAGCTTTGAAGCTGTGACATGTGTATAAGATTTGGTAAATTGTAGTTGGTTTTATAAAAATATTTATCGATCTTTGTTGCATCGAAGAAGATGCGTGGCATGTTGAAGGATTAGCAGATCATGTGTTGTGGCGCAGATGATGATGATGATGATGATGATGATGACTTGAGAACACATGACTGATGATCCATGGAATCCATTTTCGTGCAAGTTCTCTCGAGAACCGAGTCTCAAGATTCATCAGAAAGGATTGCATTCCCGATACTTTTGTCATGATTTCATTGTTGTCTTTGCTCCGATCCACGTCCTGCGTGACATTCTGTCGCTTTCTCCTTGCTACATTTGTGTTGTGTTGAGAGCTGCAAGTGGGTCCCAGTAGTTTGTGCAGAACATTCAATCGCCAACCATGGTCAAGGAATTGCTAAAACTCTTTATATCCATGGAGTGCTTGTGTTTCTCTCTGCAGAGTCGAGCGTCACAATAGTTGGATTGTGAGAATTCATTACTGACGACTCATTCCTCGGAATTCTGCATCATAATCCTGCCAGTTGCTATAGTAGCTAGTTGTTGATCGATCGGTTGAATCCAGTACTTTTTCAAGGTTTTTGTTTCTGCAGCAGCTTCATACTGTGTTAAGAAGTTGAGAGCTGTCAGCAAACAAGTCGAGACAGGAAGAAGCTCCTTGAAACTTTTTCCCTGTATTTGTTGTAATCATGGCCTTCAGCAATATGGGAGTGAAGAGGAGGACAGCAGTGGTTGCAACAGCAGCAGCTGTCATGCTCGTTACAGCTACCATGGGAGTGACGATGACACAAGCTGCTGCTCCGGCTCCGGGTTCGAATTCCAACGATACTAATCAATCGGCGTTGCCATCTCTTGTCACCTCCATTCTGCTGAGTCTGATCACGTTCGTTGCAGCAGCAGGATTTGTGAAAATTTAAGATGCAGCAGGCGGTGCAACAGCATGATCTGCACAAACCCATCTCAGGATCATCTTGTAAAGCTCATGAATGGTGCAAGAACCATGCAGTGCTCATGAATGGTGCAAGAACCATGCAGTGCTCATGAATCCAGGTGCTGTTGTGGAAGAAATGAATTGTCTGAAAAGTTTTCAGTCTGAATCTTGCTTGTTGGAAGCCATAAAACCCTACAACAAAAAAACAAAAAACAGAGAAAAACCCACACAGTAGTACAAAATTTGTGTTTGTTGTATTTTTGTGATATTCTTATTGTACTTTCCTATTGAAATTATTATATAAAGTTTTCCAGTAATTCCTTGTCTGTTTAGGCTTTTTGATGAATTCCAGTTCTTTTGCAACTTCCTCTCCTTCAGTCCTTTTGCCTTTCTTCAGCTGCTTTTGTAATAATATAGAGTTTGAAATGCTGTTTTCACAGAAATAAACTCATTTTAGGATTCCGTGTGTGAGTGTGCGTGTATGTGATCATCAAGAAAAACTTGAATTTCATCTATGCAAACATGAGATGGGTTGTTTGACAATGGGGAATTACAATGATCCCCCTATTCCTCAATGGGAAAATTAGAATCAAGTGACATTGAAATATTGGTCCTACAACTTCTGGTGTTTTTTTGATTCGACTCCACATTTTCTGGTGTTTTCTTGATTCGACTCCACATTTTCTGGTGTTTTCTTGATTCGACTCCACATTTTCTGGTGTTTTCTTGATTCAACTCCACAATTTCTGGTGTTTTCTTGATTCAACTCCACTTTTGTTAGAGGTTTCACTATTTTCTTTCCAGGGTATATATGCCAAAACCATAAAAAGTTCTCCACAAAATCATCGAATTAGCTTTCCACTTGATGAGTCCCCTCTTCTTCAAGCTTCCATGTGATGAATCCCATGTCTTCCTCTTCTTCTTCACTTGAATTTGTGAGTTTTTAAACAAAAAAGAAAAGAAAAGGAAATTTCATTTGTGCTCTCAATCTTTCTCTCAGGAACAACTAGCTCTTGCATGGTTCTTGTGCTTGTAAATAAAAGTAGATTGTTAAACCCATTTGTATTCAAGTCATCAAGATACAAAGTAGGAACCAAACAACTACAAAAAGCTAGAGGTCGAAAATAAGTAATAACTAGTCAAGAACCAAAGAACATAAAAAAGGATCAAAAGATAAGTTGTAATTATGAAAATTTTGCTTGAGCAACAAATTAATCAAATAATCATCCGTTCTCAACAAAAGACAATGAAAAACATGATTAATCATAGTAACTAATTTATCTAAGTGAAATAAGAGTGTGATTATTTGAACACCCCCTATTACATTATAATTCATGCTATATAGAAACTATCACAAATTTGCCAAAAATAAAAATGAAAACTAGGAAATGCGATTAGTCGCAAATCCTTTTATAGAGAGAATAAACTTTAGATCAGCTTTAGGTCTTGTACTTCTACTTGTCTCTAAATTTATATAATGTAGTCTTGTCAAGTGATTTGGTAAGAATATTAGCTAATTGATCTGTAGTTGGAACATGAGCAAGCTCCATTTGTCCTAAAATCACCTTCTTGCAAATGAAATGGTAATGGATTTCAATATGCTTGGTTCGAACATGAATAATGGGATTTTTAACAATCTTCATACAACTTGATCGTCTACATAAAAAATTGTAACACCTTTAATTGCTCCAATTTATTTTAGGAAAGTTTGCAACCATGCTATTGTTTTGGAACTTTTGATTAATTAATACCCGATATTTTGCCTTAGTAGAGGAAAAACCTATGATTAACTATTTTCGAAAACAACAAATGATTGGTCCCAATCCCAATTTGAACATGTAACCTCAAGTTGATTTGCATTACGTACAATTCCCTGTCCAATTTGCATTGGTGAAACCACACAATATTTGATTATTGTGAGTCCTCAATTTTATGATCTGACCTTTTGTTTAGATAGAGAAAAATGTTTATTATAAATAGGTTAGGCATTATATTTAGATTCATAGTTAAATTGTTTTTTGATAGATTTTTCTCTTTTTTTTTGTAATTTTTTTTTCAACATGGAATGTAAATTTATTAAAGTTTCAAATCCATTTCATGTTTATACATAATGATGTCCAATGCAATTCAACATTATCTATTATAATTATGACAACATGATAATGGTTGTGTGAAATTTGTATATTTGCATTATAAGTTGCAATTTAGTTGTTTAAAACTATTAAAATCAATTATCATACAGTTGCTTTGAAACCCAAACTTAAACACATAGTTACAAATTAAATCTTTTATTTTCATTTCATCTTTTGTTGTAAGTTAGTTACAAAGGATAGGAATAAAATTCATTATTGAAATGGATGAATGAAATAATTAAAATTATATTAATCAAAATTGTTGTAAATTATTTGTAAATAAGTTGCAAAATGTATTAACATACGTCATCTATTGACAAATGGATGAAAAGCCACATTGGCATTTTGTTCGCCACATTGGAATGTGAGTGAGAATTTGACATGGAGACTATAGTTACAAAGAAGTTGCATATAATTGCATGTGAGTTACACCATATATATGATATTATATACAACATAAGGTGTCTAGTGCAACTACTACAACTATTACAATTTGTCTGTTAACACTCAAGGCCATATAAATACCATGAGTTACAAATGTTCATTGCAATTTGAAAACCCAGTTGCAAGCCAAATTCTAAAACCCTATATTTTTTCATAATGTTGTAAAATTGGGTTTTTCTTCTAATGATTTTGGGATTGTCTCCATCTTGTGGGTTTTATGAAACCAAATCATTAACATAAGGCCTTGCCCTTGTTTTTCTAATGTTGTGATAAGCACAATGTAAAGTGTAATAATTCATTTTTTGAAAAGTTTTAACCCAATGGGCATTGTGAAAAAAAAAACAACAACCAAGCTTTATGAATGGTAAAAGGTCCTTGAAGAGGGCGTTATTAGAATCAAGATTATATTTGGCTTTACTTCACATGGGCCACTTATTTTGGTAATGCCCTTCTTTTAAGGTCTTTCCTACCACTTAAAACATATGTAAATCATAAGGATTGGGAGGGGGAAGGATTTTACACCTAGTTCATGAAAGTGAAAAGGATCTTACACATAAATAAATATGCATAATGTATTTCCCACTCTTTAGGAATAGGCATAAGATTCGTCCTCTTTTGTAAGAGGGGAAATGATGTATAAAAAACAACCCCAAAAATACACTAGGAGATTTTTCCAAAATATTTTTACTAAGTAAGTCCACACACAAGGGCATTACCAAAATAAGGTGCTCATCCTAGCAATAACCAAGGGCAACACCGAATTTTGGTAATGTGTCCATCCAAGGGCCTTACTGCGTGTAATGATTGTGTCAAACTAAGAAAAAACAATAATGGGCCTTTACATTTCCATAAGATGACTTCTTAACCTATGAGGTGTCAACCTTGTAGATTCAAAGCTCCTTCAGATCATTGACATGTCAATACAAGTTGAGTGATAATGGCCTTTAGGCCTTAATAAGCTAAACAAGTTATATCAAATGTTGCATACGTATTTTGAATTTGTTAATAAACCTCGATTTCATCTTATCTAATGTTGTGTGAAGATTTGATTTTGGTTATAACCCATAACTCCATCTTATGGTCTTATACCTTGTTGCGTGGGTATATGATTTTTTCAAAAACCCCTTATTCTAGATTTTGAAAATTGAAATTTTGATGAATAATTAACTTTCGGGTGTTGAAAGGAAAAGAAAAGGTTTCAAAATTCATAAGAAAAAAACTCTCCAATTCTGGTTATTACAAAAACTCAAAGAAATGGTCTTGGGTAATCTATTTACAAAGGTAGTTTGCTTGTTTTGTTTGTCTTGTTGAGAGCTCCCAAACCACAACATGATCATGGCAAGTCTTTCCATGCTCTTGGTGCCATTGGAAAGCCTTTGATGAATAGGGGTGCATCAAGTTGGTATCATAGTCTTTCAATTTATGATTGAAACATTTGTTGACTATTAAATAATTTTGTGATTGAAAATTTATTTAAATCAAAATTAAAAATCATGGTGGAATTTGGCTGCAATTTTGGTATTATTGGAAAACCCTTTGTGACTAAGATTTAATAAAGGTGATTTGAATTTTTTTTAATTTCAAATGTGAGAAATGATGAATTTAGAATAGTTGTTGTTATTGTAAATTAAATCAAATCAAATTATACCAAATGGTTTTGGAAGGATAAATTAGTCAAATAACTGCCAGTTTTCACTTGGGTCAATGGCATAAGCCACATTAGTGGTTTTACAAGGAAAAACTAGTTGGTGAACTAATTCACATTTGGGTCAATAACATAAGTTACATTAATCTATATGAAGGAAGGTAGTTTGTTTCCTTTGTTTATTTATTTAGTTTTGTTTGTCATGTTGAGTGTCATGTTAAAATGTCTCAAACCACATCACCACTTGCAACATTTTTTGTACTATTGAAAAACCCTCAATGAATAAGGATCACTGAGTTGGTTTCATAACGTTTCAACCTATAATGGAGAAGTTATTGAATATTGAACATTCGTTTAATTATTGAAAAATTATTCAAATAAATTTAAAAAATAAATAAATTTGGGGAATTTTTTGGGTGCATTTTTTATATTATGGAAAGTCTCAATGAATAGGATTCAATGATGTTATAAATAAATTATCATTTTTTAAACATTTTAATTTCAAATTTTTGTCATTCATAGTTTATTGGTTCAATTTTTGTTGCAATGTTTCATCACAATTTGCTTGGTGTTCACAATTATTTCCAATTATGGAAAGGAGAATTTTCCTTCTACACCTTCAACTATCCACTATACCTTCACAAATTTAACAATTTCAAATATGTTATTGTAATGCTTCTTGTTATACAATATTGGATGTATATGTTCATGAGGACATCATTTGTTTTCTATGCAACAATCTTCAAATCTGGTGTGCAAGGCACAATTGGTCATGGTTGAAAATTGTTTCCAATATACATACCCCCAATTATTTGTGTTTCCCTTTATTCCTTGTTAATGGTGAAAGCACAATTTGAATATTATAGTTTATTAGAAATTATCATTATTTTAAAATAAATGTTCAAGCATCCAAAACATATGGCATGAATAGGGATACATAATTATCATATGTATTGCCATTTGTTTGACCTTGGGTGTTGTTCATATGGCATAGTAGGATGACAAGACAATTGAGTGGAAGTTTGTGTTGTGGTGTGCTTGGGTGTTAAAAAGTTCAAAAATAGTTCAACATGTTTTTTTGATTGAAGCCCACCAAAGTTGGTGTAATAATCATTTGGATCCATAACAAGGAAGTTTGTTACAATGACCATTGAATTTTTGTAAACATGTTGTTTTAAAAACAATCGAATCAATTTTGATTTGTCAATATTCAAAAATTTCATAAATATAGAAAACCAACCTCCTTATTATTGAAGTACCTACATGGTTTCAATAAATAAATGCCAAATTATTTATTTATTTATTTAAAATTTGAACTTTGGCCACAAAAGATAAAATTTTGGACTTTTCAACATATAAGGAATATAGTTATTAACTACACAACAATTATCATTATTCTCTTGTTGTCTTTATGGTCAGTTGGTTCATAACTAGAGCATTTGCATGTATTTGGTCATAGTCCAATTCTAGTTGCCTTCAAATGGTGATAGACATACATGTTTATGGCCATACTTTCCATACATAGCCAATGAAAATGTTTAGCATGCACTCAATAAAAACCATAATGTTTCTTTTGGTATTTGGGGGAGGGGGGCGGGGGGAGGCTGAAATTTTCAATTTTGTTTTCTATTCACAATGTGTTCCCATTGAATTCCCAATGTGATCTACAAGATGTTTGCAATATCACCACATTTTTATCCCATATGTTTTGGCTAAAGTTGAACTTTCATGTATATAAACTATAAAGGGAGCCTAAAGGGAAGCACATTTATGCTTCTAATGGGGAGTGCACAATGTTTCAAAAACAATTATGATTGGATGATCAAAGTGGGTCCTTCACTTAGAAAAAAAAACTTTGTGCACACCCCTCAATTAATTAATGAAAAGCCATGCATATGCACCCACCTAACCTTGCTTTATTTAATTTAAGGGAGAAAAAGAAGATTCCCATTGATAAAATATTAAGTTGTTGGTTTTTAAACATAAAAAAGACATATGGGAAACACAATGTTCAAAGAAGATGAAGAGACTTGCTAAAGTGTTAATGAACCTAAAAGTATTACAAATCTTTTAAAATATGTCAATTCAAAGTGTGTGTGTGTGAGTGAAAACTATAATGCATGTGAATAGATCAAATAAAGCTTAAAAATTCATTGGGATCTTTTAGTGCAATTGTATGAATTGAAATAGATAGCGCACAAACCTTTTTTTAGAAGAAATTTTTTCGCTCCCTACAAATGAAAGGTTGAAAAAAAAAAATCATTTTATATTCAACACAATGACACGATAAAGCAAATGATCAAATAGTCACACATTGTTGTGGTTCAAATAAAGGATTTTGATGTCATGATGACAATATTGCTAAATAATTTATTAAAAATTCACAACAAAATATCACTTTGGAGTCTAGAGTTAATAATCTTTGACTTGAGATTGTAGTAAATCAATGGTTGCATAAACACTTGAAGAAGTAGGAGGTTGGAAAGCTTGATGAAGATGGAAAAGTTGGAAAAAACAATGAAAAACAAAGGATTTAGAAATGTCTTTAACACTGTTAAGAACTTGAACATTCCCCATAAATAAATCAACTTTTAAAGGATTGCAAATCAAATTCCATGATGAGGTATACACGATTGGAACAATTTGGAAGGGTGCTAACTAAAGATTAAGGATGACTTATTATTTTCAATTACGAATTTTTAATGGATTGAAACAAGATTAAACATCAATTGTTGTGAAGGCCAAATTTTTTGAAGTTGTGCCACAAAATTTTGGACATCATTTGGGAGAAGAAAATTTGAAAATATTAGTAAATTGTAAGTCTAGAATAAAATGACTTGTTATATGTGTAACCATTCTTAAATAACACATTTGTAAATTTTCAATTCAATTTAAGATTTGATATTTCTCATTTAACCCATGTATTGTGATGTAATATACAATCAAGAATGACATGTAAGTTCATGAATCACTTTTATCAACATTTGAGTGTGAAAAAAATTAGTTTACCACTTGTAACCAGTCTTGAAATCTTAAGTAGTGTAAGAATTCTCAAAATAGATCCAATTTTTGTTGGAATTTTTTTCATATTAATGAAAATTGAATAATTATTATATTTTACATGGTCTATGATCATCATTTGGATTCATGTAAAAATATATTGTAAAAGTTGAAATTACATCTAAAACATAAATTGTGTGCAGTGGTTGCACACCACATCGATCACCTTCTTTACTCCTATGTTTTTGGAAATGGAATTGGGCATGAGTTTCCATGAACCTACCCTAAATCAAACATTTGTCAATGGCATAAAACTTATATCACAATGAAAAATGGGAGTTTTTTGGAAGGCTACGCAAAAGGTAAACAACATAGTTTGTCTTTCCACAGTGTAATGAACCGAGAAAAGAAATTGGTCTATGTTGGATATTATGCATGCTAAGCATTATGCTCTAGGGCAAATTAATTTTTAAGAGGAGTTCAATATGTTTGAATTTCAAAAATGATAAATTAAGAGTGTGAAAATATCTTATGCAATCAAAAATCAAAATTTTTGAAGAAGTGTTTGAAAATTCATGAAAAAAAAAAAAAAAAAACATTGAAAACTAATTTAGTGGTTTCTCAAAAAGTCTTTCTATAAAGTTCTAGTTTTCTATACAAAAATAAAAAGTATCATCGATTAACTACACCTTACATTTACACACTCCAACATTTGGGAATGGTTAAACACTTCAAACTTTGGTAGGAATGGCATGCTTTATGTAATTTCATAAACTCCAATTAATGATGAAAAAGCTATTATTGATGCTAAAAGTTTCAAATGTGTCTTTGTGGGTTTTAGGCAACATAATAAAACACAAATTTGGAATCATGAGATAAAAAAATAAATTAGTAGAGCTTTCCAAAAGAACCATGAATTAAAATGTAATTGTTGTGAAAACACCACAAACTGAGGTCATGACTAGTGTTGTGTGATTTTCATGATTGGGGTCAATTTTTAGGTTGGTCATCACATTAATTAATGTGCTCCCAAGCTCCTTGCAAGATTCAAAGATGAATTTAAGGTAGAAAACAACAGAAAGGTTGGGAGTTCGAAGCACGTTCCCTGGTTCTCAGCACTTTAAGGGGTAGAAGGGCGTGCTAGAGCTTTGGGATGGGACTAGGAAGAGTGACAAGCAATTTATTCATTCACACGGATCTGTATCCAACCAACCACAATTTGGTTAGTATAATGTTGAGGCACCTTTGGTGCTAGGACAAGCTAAGGGCGACCTCAGACTCACAAGACTCACCACGACCTAGATTCGAGGGAAGCCACCACCTTCCCCCATATAGTATACTTTACACCTCTCCGCGAGGCCCACATCCAAATGACTTTTTGTTTTGGGACTCCTAAGTAGGAATTCCAAAATTGCCAAGGTTGGAACTCTCACAACTTTGCAGGGCTATAACTTCATGCTCACACTTTCATCGAGATGAGGTTTAAAGAAAAGTTGCAGCTCTCGTCGAGAGCTTTCCAATGAAGTGTTGCACGTCACCTACACCCATGGAAGTCAAGTTGATTCTCGACTTTTTGTGGTCAAAAATAAAACTGGGAGTTTGATTCCTAGCCTTTCTTTTTGCCATAACTTGTGTTGTAGATGTCCAAATGGGTCATGCAAGCCCATTTTAGACATCGACACTTCCATAGCTTTCCAATGATATAAAGAACTCTTTAATACAAGATGTTTTGACTTTTGCAATCGCTCTCTAAAAGTTTGGGAGTCCACTGGGACTCCAATTCCCAAAATGGGAGTTCACTTGGGAGTGTGAGTTTTCATTCTCACATTCTCTCACACTCCTCTTGGCCCACACCCTTGCAAACCTTTGCCTTGGTTGCAAGCCCAAAGCTAAGGTTGCAACACTAATTTTCTCAATGCAAATTGGTGGTTCTAGTTTATTTGATAACCAATTCCTTGAAAATTACCTTGGGTATCATATGTACCCATTTTTAATACCCATGGTGGTTATGGGATGGATCATTGGTTTTAGTCCTTGGGGATGTGGGTTTTCACCTTCATAGGGGATTAAAATTATTGTAGGTTGAAATATAAGCATAGGCTTTGTAAAGTGGGAATTGAAACCCAAAACCTCCATGATACCAAAAGGTTGATTTATCACTTACAAAATATCACATTATTTAATTATCAATGACCTTAGCTTTAAAAGGCATTGACATATGTGTCCTTTTCAAATTGAAACAATCATAATTTCCTTTCCACACATGGGAATGTAACATAGTGATAAAAATCATGATTTTATTTAAAAAGATTATGGGATCATATTTTCTTGAAATGAAAACTACTTTAAAACAATAGAAGAAAAATAATTGTTAACAACTAATTTTTGCAATTGAAAAATGTCATTTTCAACAATTTTGGTCACTTATGTTGATGACTTAATTACCAACAACCAATTGTATAAAAGTTTTTAAAAATGCCTATTAGAGCATTTCAGAAAAATTCAATGGGTTTTAACACTTGGAAAAAAGTTCCTCACATTTGTTATGGCCCATTATTTCCACTACACATTTAGAGGTGGATTTGTTTTGTAGATTTTCAACATTTGGCAAATTTTTTAATATAATTTTTATAATTTTCCAAAAAATGAAAAACAATCATCATGTCTGTACACATTGTTCAAGTAAGTTTTTAGGATTTTAAAATATTTCAATAAATTTTTACTTTCATAATTGGTGTTTAGCCAAAGGTGGTTAAATCTCTTTGTATTCTAATCACCAATGCGATAACATCACAAAATTGAAATAAAAAATTGTTACTATTCTTTTGATTATCTTTCAAAGTAACACAAATTTCTAAGTGTTATGGGCCACTAAATCATGTTAAAATGCTCACCATGCCGAGGTGCAAAATGTCACCCACACTCTAACCTTTTGTTAGGCAACCACAAGTTTATTCATTTATATGGATTGTTACTCATAGAAGAATTAACTATTGAATTCATAGGAGTTTATTTTATCTTCTCATTTTCAAGTCTATATCTTTTGCTCTTGTTTGGTGACAATCTTCTAACACATGCAAAAGTTTGATTACATATTTCAAAATAATTTGAACATGGTTTCATTTTAAATTCTTTTTTTAAATAAGGACGAGCATGAAATAAAAATGTTTTTAGTGAATGGGTGTGCTTGAATAGTGAGACTTGTTCCAAAATGCCCAATTTTGAAGAAATATTAAATGGATTCCAATGTGTTATATATTCAGCAACAATAGAAAATAAACACAAGAACAAAAAATGTGCATTAATGTTTGCTCAAAGTAACACATAATCTTAGTGAATATAACATGAACATTTTAAAAATAAACTTTTAACTCACACAAATTACAAACTTGGAATCCTCTTTCCCCAACCCTTCCCACCCCCTAAACCCCAAATCCTCCAAAGTTGTAAAAGTTAAAATACCCATGTTGGGTGTATATTTGATTTTGTTAATAACCTCTAGTTCTCGAGGTTAAAACATTTCACAATGAAAGAAAGAACCATTGCTTTTGATATTTTTGGGGGTGAAAAAAAATCAAAATTAAAACATTGGCCATTTCATTTATTTCACAAATTTCAAAAAAAAAGTTGATGAAAAGACTAATAAAGAACCAATAAATTTGTGGGTATTTATCTAAGTTTTAATTTGTAAAAAGAATAAGAACCATGTTTATGTATCAAAAATTTTAATTTGTTTGATAATCATGGTTATATATTAAGAACTAATTTTTTGATTTTTTGAAACTTATAGTTTATATATTGGAACTAGATCTTTGATTTTTTTGAAAAACATTTTGTTATCTTAAGAATTGCCTCCATATATGTCAAGGTTTATTAACCACTCAACATAGGTATGGACTAGTGTTGGATGGTTCTTCACTATTTAGTATAATCCACAGTTTTGATTTTAGATCCACCATGGAAAATGGTTTTGGGTCCAATTGGAATTTGGAATTTTAATAACCTTTAGTTGGATTTGATTCCAATGTTTTTGAACAAACCAAAGACAAGTTCCAATTCCAATTGGGTTATCTCAAAATGTCAAAAAGTCCATTTGGTTCCTATTTAAATTTTTGATTGTCAAAAGGTTTTACATCCAATTTTTCTTTTCATTTTTGCTAGTCTAAGTAATTTTCAATTAACAATTGTCATTTAAGTAGGTCAGTTAGTGCATAGGTTGGGTTAGGTCCCAATTAGTTATTAGTTAGCTTCCAATTTGGAAAACTTGAATTTTTACTTGGAGGTATGTGAACATTAAGAAAGAGAAAAAACAAAAATTTCATTGTGTTCTATTACACCACCTAAATTTGTGAATTTTAAATATGGAAAGTTGTTTGAACATTACAAACATAAACAAATTCAAAGGACCTAACTTAATTGTGGCAAGGAGTGTAACAAGTAGGATGGGTATTTTGTATCCTTGCGTTTCTTTTTTCCCTCACTTCTTATTCCAAGAACTAAATCCGGCCCAATGATTCTAGGTGCATATGTTGTGGTGCATCCAATTTCCAAGGGAAGATTGCCTACCAAAGGTAACTTTTGCAACAATCACACACATGCTAAAAACATTAATGCCAAAAAACCATGGGGACACTTTTTATGAAACAAGTTTGTGATCCAACTTTTGTGACAATCACACATTTGCTCAAAACAATGGACATTTATATTATGAAAGTTGCAATTTATAATTTGTAATGTGGAAAACCATTGAACTAATGTTTGAATGTTAAAATGAAGCCAACAACAAGCCTTTGAATGAATAATGTTCATAAACAATAACATTTCCATTAACCAAGTTCATTGTTTTCTCATGCTTCATACAACTCAGTACAAAACACACAACCTTGAAAGAAGATTGTGGGTAATTTTGGATTAAACAACCCTAGCCTTTATAGAATTAATTTGTCACACTCATCATGTTGGTGCATCCCAAAAACCAAAAAATTGCCCAAAAATCTTTAAAGATTAAAAAAACACAAAATCCTCAAATAATTTTTGAAAATTATAGAATTTGTTTGTCACAATTTCTCACAAATGTACCTTGAGTTATCACCTTCACTTTATCACCACCCACATTTGACATTCTCAAAACTTATTATTTTCCTAATTACACTCAACAATAATGTTACAACCTTGCATTCTTCAATTATTTCATCATTTTCATTAACCTTTAAGTTAATGTAACCCAAGCTACCCATTTGACATTATACTTTCAAAACAAAAACTTAAAGTCAATGGCGTTATCATCCACCTCTAAAACCCCAATCTTAAACATATTGTTTTCATTTTCCTCAATCAATTTTTTTTCCATTTCCATGAGTTCTTCCATGAACTACAAGAAAATCTATCTTTTGCAACTTGATTTATGACTAGGTTGATAATTATGGAAAACAACTATCACTACATGATTATGTAGTTGAATAGGACATGTTGTTTAGGACACCTAGTCATTAATGTGGCTCAATCACAAGACAATTTGCAACTATGACTTTTGATGTAGAGTTATGGAGGTCATTAGTGTTTGATGGGATCCATAAATTATGGTTATTAAATATAATTCATTAAATATGAAATAAATATGTTATCCACCAATGCCATGTAGACACATGGTATAAAGGTTAAAAACCCAGCCAATATGTTAGGAATGTACGCCTTAGCCTACCTAGGAATGTTGGTTAATTTAGTTAGCAAACTCAACTAATTAAACTAGTTCACTAAGTTTCAAGTGTGAGGATTTGAACCCTTCACCTCCACAATGAGGGAATAAGATTTCAACCCCCATTAACCATTGCACTACATGATTTTTATATGACAAAATTTGTCACCATGTTGTTATAAACATGTTTTCTAACCTACTTTATATGTGAAGTACCTAGGTAGTAGGTTGGTATATATGTACTACCTACTTTGTAGGTAGGTAAGTAAATAGGTACCTAGTAGTAAATAGTAGGTAGTTAGGTAAGTATGTACGACCTATCTAATAAGTAAGTAAGTAGGTAAGTAGGTGCCTAGTAGTAGGTACATATGTGATACTAATCTAGTGGGTAGGTAGGTATGTATGTATTACCTATATCTAGTGAGTAAGTAAGTACGTACGTATTACATAGTAGGTAGGTAGATAATAGGTAGCACTAACCCATAGGTACTAGCTATTTTATAGGTAGCTAGTAAATAGCTAGTAGGTAGTTAACACCTAGTTAAACTACTACCATAGGTAGGTTTTTAATGTATGTAGGGTAGTCATGTAGTCATAATACAATTGCAATGTAGTCATAAATTTGAGTTCAAATATATGAATAAGGACATATGACTACATGACTAGATTAAGACATTAGTCATAAATGTCCAAGTCATGAAAGACATGTTTTGACATTGTGATGGACATTGTTTTCATTTGAACATCATTAGTTTGATTTTTATAAATGTTCACAAACATTTCCAAGTTTTCTATGCCCAATTGGAAACATTACATGTTTATGCATATATTTTCAATGTAATCATTCTTTCTATTTTTAGTTGTGACTAGACAAGTCCTAAAATCTTTTGAATCACAAAAGCAACATAAGTAAATTGTGATTCATGAACTTTCCACCATGCAAAAGGGTTAGTCTCAATGAGGTCATAAAATTATGTACTTTAAAAATTCTTCACAATAATGGCACAACATCATTGTTAGCAATGGGGTTCAAAGTTTTATATGCACAAACTAGGAATGGGAATAAAACATATTGTCATATTCACCTAAAATTAGTTGTGCTCTTGCCTTCCCAACATATTGTATGTTTAGTTTTAAGTTTTTGAAATGTCATTCAAACATCATATTTAACATGTTATAAACTTTGGATTCCTACAAGAACAACATAAATTAAAAGAAAGGTTGTAGAACTATTATTGTTTGGTTTTGCATTCATTCTTATAGAACTTGAAAATTTAAATCAAAATCTTGGGTTTTTGAGAAATCAACTACCAAATAGTTTGTTTGCATTTGGATGACAAGAAAGATTACAACAACAAGTGCATTAGACAACAACTAGTAATCTTGTTTGGGTTATTGTTTCTTGCAAAATAAATTGACATTCTTTGATGGAAATTGATGTTAGTCCAACACAAACTTTGGTGTTGTACATGTTACATATTGGTAACACTTAAACATAATATGACCCCAACAACTCCTTATAGATGGTGTTTTCAACCCCAAAACTTGACATGAAATAATAGAAATAAGGATAAAAGTCATAGTTGAAATATTGTTATTTTCATTGTTAACACATGCAAGAATTTTAACATTTAAGCCATATGTTGTTAACATCTCTTTAACTTGTAAAGCCATGACAATCCTAGATGTGTCAACATTTTCAAACATGTCAATGGTTCCATCACCATATTCCCCATTGTGGTTCAAAAAATGGATAATAAAACAAAAATGTTTACTATTCTTTTTCACATTTATAAATCAAAATTCATTATGAAAGTGTCATGTTTCAAAAGCCTCATAAACCAAATTTTAAAAACTTTTTAAGCCAACTTTGGCAAAAGTATCATTCATTAATTAATGTATTGAAGAAAAGTTGACATGAGATGTTACCTTATAATTAATCATTTAAAAAATGGTGACTTATTTGAAAAAAACAAATGCACAAATTCTTTAGTAATAAACAAGATGAAATCCTATAATTCAATTTTTTTTTATGAAGATCATTTTTACTATAAGGACCAACACTACCAAAAAATGATGCAATGTTGGATGGGGTGGGGTTAGACCTTTTTTTTTTTTCGTGTTGTTCATCTATCTTTGAATCCAACACCTTGTTCACTTTGTTTAGCCTAAAAACTTTTGGTGAATGGTTTCCAGATGTTTCTAAAGAACTAAAATTATGTTCATGTACTTGTAGCTAATGATATCATTTCTCACACATCAATAACTAAATAACACAAAATGCATTTTTAATTGTTCGACTTGGATTGAGTTAGAATTTATTGTTGCAACATTATTTGAAGCATAGAAAGCCCATGATGTGGGAATGTGACTTTCCAACTCCCAAAAGTCTCATTGTTTTGCCAATGTCAACCATAATATTCTATCATCTGCAATTATGGAATATGGATTTGCTTCATTTGGAATAGGAATGCTAGCAAAAACCAACATAAGTTGATGGAGCCACATAAGTAGTAACATCCAAGTCTATTGTCTTAGATTTCATCTTGATGACATTATAAACTTGGATACTTGTAATAGGTTGTATGTTGTTCACATCCTCCATCTTCTATGTACTTTTATGGAAACAACAAAAATGATGTTAGTCATAAGTTACAACAACAAACAAAAGGGTAATTCATAAGGATTCACTTGCTAAAGGATTCACTTGCTATAGCATCCCATTTTGAAAGAATAGATTGCACTCCTATAACATGAAATTCAACACATTAATCATTAATACCCATTCATTAAAAAAAGAAACAAAAAATGAAAGGAGAGAAAAAGTACATACCTTACCTATTGTGGGAAAACAAAAACCTATGTGATGAAAAGAACTACAAAGAATTATAGTGTGGTGGAGAGTAATTGTATCATGGAAAAGAAGATTCAAAATTTACAAAAGAAAAAAGACACAATTAATATAAGGCAAACAACAAAAACCTACGAAATTTTGCAAAGGAACACCCTATAATGCAAAGCCAACAAAAATTGTATTGTAATAAACATCAATTTTGTTATAATGGAACAAGCTACAAAGGAGTAGTACAAGGCATGTTTTGTACACAATAACAAAACCAACAAAAGGAAAGGAAAAACATGAGGAAAGATTGCAAAAGCATGACCTTAAAACGCAAGGTGAAAACAAAGATCATAATGAAAATGAACTACAAATTGTTAACAAAAATTACAAAACACAACCCAGAAAGAAAAAACCTTTAAAAAAAAACAAGCTATGAACAAAACATCACCAAATGCAAAACATAAGTCAAAAGTGAAACCCAACAAGAATGCAAGTCGATAGAGATGAAAACTAGCAAACGACAAAAGTTCTAAACAAACACCTCAAAACACAAAATGCAAGTACATAGGTTATTTGCGATGAATTTTGTTTAGAAACAAATCATGAAGGTGGAGTGCAAGATGAAGACAACAAAAGGGGAAAGAAAGAGGGAGATGGGAAACAAAAACAATGAAAAGCAAACCCTAAAAGACAAAGGCAAACCCTAAAAGGAACCCTAAACCCCTAACCCAACAACTAGAACCAGAACCAGATTTTTGCAAATACCCTGATTTGGTTCAATGCCGATAACCTAACACTTAACTGACAACCCAGGTCTGGTTACAAAAACATGTTAATGTCTGATTCCAGTTGCCCTGCTTCCAAACCTAAGAACCAGAGGTTAGGTTCCAGGTCGGTTCTTTGGAATCGAAACGGGAACCGGCAGTTCTAAATCGTCAAAGCGGGCAACCGCCCAAGGCTGCTACGGACCCCATGATACCCGGATCAGGTGACACCCGGGAAACCAACACTGTTATGGAACCCTGTGATACCCGGGAAAAGACCCTGGGGCCCGAAACGAGGAAGGCTTTAGGAATTAGGGTTAGGGTTTGGCGGCCAAAGGAAGAAGAGAAGCAGCAATGCCTGTCACGTTGCCTGCGGAACTGTTGCTCTTGTAGTGTCGCAGCGCCATCAGGTGAGGGAGCTTCAGGGAGCTTCCGTCTCCAGCATCAGAAATGGGTGGACCGGAGAAGGAGGTTAGTTGTCTCTGACTTCGCAGGGAATTGGGTTTTTAATTTTTTTTTGTGAAAGAAATTCTTCTGGGTTTCATCAGCGGGAGTGAGAAATCAAGACTCTCTGAGCGCAATTTGTTTGTTTGTGACCGAGAAATTCGTGATTGCAGGTGGTGGATGGAGCTCTCGGAGCTCAAGAAGGAGCGCAGCAGCAGCAAGAAGATCCAGAGAAGAAGAAGAAGAGAGAAGAGAAGGTGAGTCCATGGCTGTACAATCTTAGAAGCTTGCATTATATGACGAAAGAATAGCTCAGAGAAAGAATGATTGATTGCGGAAGTGGGTGCTGCGCGTGCCTGCTACATATCTGAGAGCATTTGTTTTTTTAAGGAGGGATGGTTTAGTTTGCATAACTGAATGATGAAAGAGAATGTGTAGGCAAGAGAGAAGGAGTTGAAGAAGTTGAAGGCGGCACAGAAGGCAGAAGCTGCTAAAGCTCCAGCTCCACCCTCAAAGAAGTCTGAACAGAAAGCAAAGAAAGCAGCAGCAGCCGCAAGCAATGAAGCAGATGCTGTCGATCCTTTCACACCTCTAGGAGAGAAAAAACTATTGGCTCCGGAGATGGCCAAATCTTACAACCCTAAGGCCGTTGAAGCATCGTGAGTGCTTGAGTTTGTCTTCCAAACCACAATGTCTGTTTCCATACTCCCAAATTCAATCTTGTTTCCTCAACACTCTTTACCATTTCTTTCTGTTTTTTTTTCCCCCTGCAGATGGTATGAATGGTGGGAGAAGTCAGGTTTCTTTGTTGCTGATCCCGAAAGCAAGAAGCCACCATTTGTGATTGTAAGATTTTGCAGCATAACATCTGAATGAGGTTTTTTTCTCTTCCAGTTCATGGAATTTCAGGACTACCAGGATTCATTGAATTTTAGGGTCTACAAGTCTGGTTTGAAAGCTTTGATTTATTGGCTCTGGTTCATGAACAGGTTGTGCCACCACCGAATGTGACAGGAGCACTTCACATTGGTCATGCTCTCACTGGTGCAATTGAGGTTTAAACCCTATCCTTCAAATCTTCAACTTACTGTGATCTAATGTCCTTGATGAATGATGACCAAAATTTTTGTGTCTCTTTTTTTCTTTTGAACCATAAGTTGCCTCTTGCAGGATATGCTGGTCAGATGGCGGCGGATGAGTGGGTACAACACTTTGTGGGTTCCTGGGGTTGACCATGCTGGTATCGCAACACAGGTGATGCTGCAAAAATTCCAAAGATTCTTATAGCCTACAGTGGTAAAGCAGATGTTGCAATTCTTGTTGACAATGGAAATATTTTGTTATGGTTTTTTGGATCAGGTGGTAGTGGAAAAGAAAATTATGAAGGAGGGAAACAAGACAAGGCATGACCTTGGACGAGAGCAATTTGTAGCTGAGGTACTTGGAGATTTCTTGTTTATTTATTCTGATCATCTGTTCTCTCTGCTAGTCTCAATTTTTCATCATGGGTTTTCCTCTCAGTTTTGTTTGTTGCAAAGCTGAGCATTGTAAATTTTACACATGGATTCAAAAGTGCAGGATTAACCAGAGGGTGGTGGGCCATTACAGGTGTACAAATGGAAGGAGCAATCTGGAGGCACCATTTGCAATCAGTTTCGCCGTACTGGCATGTCCCTAGACTGGTCTCGAGAGGTATATTCATCTGCAGAATGTTCACTCAGCATCTCCAGATCTTTTTAGTGGATCCACTGTGGATTCTGGCATGAACCTTTCTCAACATTTGTGTCAAGGGCTGATTGGCATAGTGGGTGCTATTTGTTTGATGCAGTGTTTCACAATGGATGCAAAGCTCTCAAAGGCAGTGACAGAAGCATTTATCCGGCTTCACAAAGACGGTCTCATTTACAGGTTAAACTTGCTCCTCTGGTTCTGAAAAGAAGCCTACATCCTTGGCTGCCATTTCAGTTTTATGTTTAGAATCAGGCATCTTCCAACCAAGGGACATCTCCACATAATTGATGCACAGACAATGGGGCCAGAATGATAGGTGAATGGCAAATCATGTGACCTAAGTGGTGTGTCTTGTAATGTGATTCTCTTGTGTTCTTAGTTCTGGGAAGCTTCTTGTGTTTTCAGAGACAACCGACTTGGGAACTGGGATTGTGTGCTGAGGACTGCAATCTCAGATATTGAGGTAACCTCAACTTTTATATTAGTGTGTCATCCTCTCTATCATTTGCTTCCCTGAAAATGCATCTCTACTTAGAGTTCCCAGGAATATGTGACCAACAAATGATTGGGTTATCTGAATCTCATTCTCAAGGTTTCCAGGATGCTTCAGAAGCTCTTGAAAACTCCTTTTCTTTTCTTGGCTGAACTGTGACTCTGTTTAATTTAAGATGAGTGCATATGGTATTTGGTTGTTGTTCCCCCACCCCAGCAAATTTAGACCTTGTTGAAACATTTATGTCTTGATCCAGGGTAGATTGGAAGGTTTGTACTCATGACAAATTCTCTATTTGAGTATTTTTTCCTGAAGGCAAGTGTATCCTGTAGGTGGATTATGTGGATCTCAAAGGGCGGACATTACGTCGAGTACCAGGATATGACAAACCTGTTGAATTTGGGGCCATTACATCATTCGCTTATCCACTTGAGAGTGGGGAGGGTGAAATTATTGTTGCTACAACACGGCCTGAAACTATGCTTGGAGACACAGCTGTAGCAGTCCACCCCGAAGATCTGCGGTACAAACATCTTCATGGAACATTTGTGGTGCATCCATTCAATGGCCGCAAAATCCCAATCATTTGTGATGACATCCTTGTCGATATGGCTTTTGGAACTGGTGCTGTAAAGGTGAGCCCTAATTCTACATTATCTCTGAAGCCTTGTGATTGCTTGATGTGTCCTGACTCCTGACATAACTCAATAGTGGAGGTGAGATTTTTCAACCTTGAAGTGTTCAAACCCGGGTTTACGGTTTAAGAGGTAAGCAAGCACTATTATGTGACAAATTTTATGTTTGCTAAACAGTACAGGCAGAAGTTTGTTTTCCAGCTTTTGTGGGAAAGTCTGAATATCAACAAGCTGACTCAAAAGCTAGGGTTTCCTGTCAAGGGTGAGCTTTTACCAGCTCTTCAGCTACATGTGAGTTGAGACTTGTCAATATTCTGTTTCTCTGCAGATCACACCAGCTCATGACCCAAATGATTTTGAGGTGGGAAAGCGACACAATCTGGAGGTGATAAATATTTTCACTGATGATGGAAAAATCAACAGCAATGGAGGAAAGGCTTATGAGGGCATGAAACGATTTGATGCTCGAGAGGCTGTTGTAAGGGATTTGGAAAAGAAGGTGAACCCAGAGCTCTGTTCTATTTGTGATAGGGTGAATTCTCACAATCTTCCAAGATTCTAAATGGCATCCATTCTGAGTTGTTCTTTTACCCACAATGCTGAAGATGGCTTGCAAAAATGTAATGACCTTGAGGGCCTTTGTTCTCTTGTCAGAATCATAATGCTAACGAGGAACTGGGCTTGGTTTCATTGTTTCTTGGGATCGGAAGGGCCTGTATAAAGGGGTTGTGGACAATGCCATGAGACTGGGTATTTGCTCTAGAAGTGGTGATGTCATAGAGCCTATGATCAAGCCCCAATGGTATGTTGTCATTTTCTGTACTGGCATATGCAATTTCATTTATGTCAGTTTGTGAGTTATGCTTAACAAGGACAGGATTTCTTGTTTTCATGTACTTTAACCTCATTTTGGCCTTAAATATTAGCAATAGATGAAGATGCCAGCTGAAACCACAGTGCAACTCACTGTCATCATCCGAATTCCTAGTGCCTTTGAAGCAGTTAATCCACAGGGCCACGTAGAACTTAGATGTCAAAATTCTGCAGAATGGTTTGCCAATGAGAAACATAGGAAATAATGTGATTATTTTACTTTGGGCAGGTATGTCAACTGCAAAGAAATGGCGAACGAAGCATGCAATGCAGTACGGGATGGTCGGCTTCAAATTATACCTAGCCAGTTTGAGGACACGTGGTTCAGGTTTCCATTGGTGCTCTTTCATTTGCCTTCTATTCACATATTGCCATCTCAGAAACATTCCCATGTTACATTGGATATCAGGTTTGTTTCAAGTGTGATATTTCAGTACTCTTTTTTTTGCAGGTGGTTGGAGAACATTCGAGATTGGTGTATTTCACGGCAGCTTTGGTGGGGTCACCAAGTGCCTGCATATTATATAACATTGGAGGATGATTTACTGACAGAAATGGGGGCTTACAATGATCATTGGGTTGTAGCCCATGATGGAAGTGAGGCTGAACGGATTGCAAAGGAGAAGTTTCCAGGGAAGAAGCTCAAAATCAACCAGGATCCTGATGTGCTGGACACCTGGTTCTCATCAGGATTATTCCCATTCTCAGTAATGGGGTGGCCTGATGAGACTCCTGATCTTCGTGAATTTTATCCAACGTCACTTTTGGAGACTGGACATGATATTTTGTTCTTTTGGGTGGCACGTATGGTCATGTTGGGGATGAAACTCACAGGGAAATGCCCTTTCAAGCAGGTACTTTGAGACTCTGAGCCAACATGAGCTGGATTCCTGATGAATAAGTACACAGTTGTCAGAGAAATTTTTCTCAAGTCTCAGTAGAATGTTTCTTTAAGGTCTAAACATTCTGTTGACTGGATGCATTTCTGTCATTCTAAGCTTGAGCTGGTGTTTTGTACACTTGTGAACACATGGAGCAGATATTGGGGCTATCCTCTTCTAGAGGATTCATGACATCTGTAAATTTTTGGTTGCAGGTGTTTTTGCATGCAATGGTGAGGGATGCTCATGGTCGCAAGATGTCAAAGTCGCTTGGTAATGTTATAGACCCACTGGAAGTGATCAATGGGGTTACGCTACAGGATCTCCATAAACGCATTGAGCAGGGCAATCTTGATGCCCGTGAAGTTGAAAAAGCAAAGGCTGGTCAAGTTGCAGATTTCCCAAATGGGATAGCA
Organism: Sphagnum tenellum; assembly: GCA_963921925.1. Classification (NCBI taxonomy): domain Eukaryota; kingdom Viridiplantae; phylum Streptophyta; class Sphagnopsida; order Sphagnales; family Sphagnaceae; genus Sphagnum; species Sphagnum tenellum. The sequence goes on from OY998155.1 coordinate 9,939,409, forward strand.
GAATGTGGGGCAGATGCCTTACGCTTTGCTCTTGTGGCCTACACTGCTCAGGTCTGGTTTTCGCTATTATTACTGTTATTTATCAACTATCTGAGTGTTGTTTTGTTGATCACAAATAAACCTCAACAGATGCATGGAGAAACTTGCATATATGCAAATGAGGTGTGATGGTAGTGCCTACTGCTACATGCATTAATGCTATGGAAAGCACATGGTGGTGATGTGGGGTTTTCTGGTTTTTTTCAGACAGTGAATATAAACCTTGACATTCTACGGGTAGTGGGGTATCGTCAATGGTGCAACAAGCTCTGGAATGTGATTCGTTTTGCAATGATGTATCTGGGGACAAGTTTTGAGCCTTCTTTGACTCTGGATGTGGCGTCCTTCCCTCTAAGCTGCAAGTGGATTCTTTCAGTCCTCAACAAGACTGTGGATAGAACCATAAAGGGACTGGAAAATTTTGAGTTCTCAGAATCTACTACAGCTTTACATTCATGGTGGCTTTATCAACTTTGTGATGTCTTCATTGAACTTATAAAACCAGCGATGTATGGAGATGATGAGGAATTGAAGAAGAGGACACGGGATACGTTGTGGGTATGTCTAGACACCGGTTTGCGTTTGTTGCACCCTTTTATGCCATTTTTAACAGAGGAGTTATGGCAACGGCTTCCTCAAAAACCAGGGTTTGTGAAATCTAAGTCATCAATTATGGTTGCAGATTACCCAACTGTTATCCAGGTTAGTTGGTTCCCTGCCCAGTCTTTTTCTCTTTGTAAAATACATTTACTTGTCCAACCAAGTTTTGTAAGCTCTCCAGCAGACTCTTCTGCGTGAAGTTACAAGTGTTACTTTGAAGTGATTCTTTTTTCTTCCTTACATGGAAGTGTTGAATTGACATGGAAAGTTGTAAGAGGTTATGGAAATATCCTGGTAGTTCTCTTCCAACAACTGGTTGAAGATCTTTCGGTAACCTAGCGGAACGGATTATATTTTGTTTATTAATTTGGAAGATTTGGGTGGCTCTTTTGCTTGGAAGGAATGGAGGAATGAAGAGGCAGAAGCAGAAATGGCAGTGATTGAAGCTATAGTCCGGGCTACTCGATCGTTACGCATGGTTTATGATTTGCAACCAAGGATCAGGTTATCCTTTTTCTTACACATAATTATCACTTCTGGGGTTAAAGTAACTGCGCCCATGTAGAAGTTGTGTCATAGACAGGGCTTCAAGCGTTGATATCTTACTATGAATATTTGTGCCCTTGACAGGCCAGAGCTTTATGTAATGTGCAAGACCAGTGAGATGGCCACACTTGTGAGAAAGACCACTTCTGAAATTGGCACCCTGGCTTTGTCCTCTTCTGTACAGGTGTGCAAAATGTAGAATCCTGAAAATTCGAAGTTTGGTATTTGATTTACTTTGACAATTGTTTCACCCCTTGGTTTCGGTTGATTTCTGTATCAGATGTTACAAGAGCACGATGAGCCACCACTGGGTTGTGCAATCTCAGTTGTGAATGAGAACGTGTCAGTCTATCTACTTTTGCGAAACGTGGTGGATGCTAGCATTGAGATAGCAAGGCTTCAAAAGAAGCAAGATGATCTTATTGGGTATGTGTTCTGAAATTGATAATGAGTCAGGACTGGATAGCAGACTGTCATGTAGGGTTGGCAAGCACATATAACAAGCTACAGTATTTGGGCATTTTCACTCACCAAGATCAGATCCATTAAATTCAGTTGCTTTCAAAATTAACACTGTGACTTGACTTTTAGGGTTTAGAGTTTGAACAAAAGCTGATGTTAAGCAATTCTATGTTATATTTCTGTATCCTAGTTAATCTCTCCTAATCTGCCTGAGTCTTTGATACAAGCCACAAGATTTTGTAAGTATTCAGGGTCCACAGACTAGTTCCTGTAAAGGGAGAGCAATCTAATGTTTCCATATGCATCTTCTGTGTTCTAATCCTGTGCAGACAGCAGAGTGCATTGAGTAAGAGGATGAACACACCAGGGTACAGTGAGAATGTCCCAGAAGCAGTGCAAGAAGAACTCCAGGCCAAGTCCAGCAAACTCTTTGCAGAGCTTGAAAGTGTGGTGGAAGCTACACTCAATTTCCAGAAGCTTCTGATTGATCACTAGGTATCGTCAACCAAAGCTCCAGAGAAAGTTAAAGCTCTCATCAGGTCTTTTGTAGACAGCCAGTGACAATCAGATTCTGCACTCCAATTTCAAGCACTTGTGGAGAGTCAGAACTGCAAGCACCCGAAATTGGGTTTTGATATAATTGAGCAGTGTTATTTGAGGGTTTGCAATATAAAATAGATCTCATATGGGTAGAGAGTGATTCAAGAAGTGATCTTGGGCTTTGCATAGGTTTCTGTGCAGGATTGGTGACCACAATGAGAAATTGCCTGTCAACTATGAGAGTTCTCTGCTGGATGCCTGGAGTGAGCTTGAGAGACAAACTGAGAGCTGTCAGGATGCTGTGAATCACATCATAGCCCTCTGGCCAATGAGGTTTCCAAAAGCTGGTCCAGATATACAACAGGAAGTTCTGGCTCATCACTTTAATTTTGTTAGCAGACACCAGGGTTTTCTTCTCATTGCCCTTCCATTTCTTACATCTTTGTGTTGAAAAATTATTCACTATTTGCTTCATTCCCAATTTACTGGTTTGTGTAGCCTATCCTTGCACTTCAATGCAATGGAATGGCGCTGAGTTAAGGTTGCCAAAGTCAGTATTCAATCCTGACTAGATTGTTGGAATGACAGAAATGTAAGAGGTATTGTAACTTGATGCATTAAGCTCCTTTTATGTGTAAAAGCAGTGGCTGCAATGTTCAATGGGGGCAGTACAATTTACAGTTTTCCCATATAATAAAAGCTTTGCTCAAGAGTGTGATGACTGGACTGCAGTTAGTGATCCTTCAACATGTGCAATGGGGGAAAGGGTGCAAAGGCTTTTAGTCTCATCTATCTTCTATTGGGCATGTACTCTGGAGTATCCATTTTGGACTTTGTATGATAAGATGACCACACAGCTGAGGGTTGATGCATCATAAGAAGTGTCTCTTGGTACGCTGGATTTTTGTAGTACCCAATGTGCAAACTCTTGTTGGGAATATATGATCTGTTTTTCTCCATGGTTTGTAGGCGAGCCAAGCTTTTCTGGATGCTACTTGTAGGTTGATGAATTTGATTCATTCATTTACACTTTTGGATGATTTAAATCCTATTCAATGGTTTTTCTGGATGTAACTTCGAGTTTGATGAATACAATTAACTTTCACCTTTGGATGACTCAAATACTATGCAATGTGACTCTGTACTATGCTTCATAGTCTTCCCCCATAGATTGAATGATTTCAATCTACTTGTTTAAATTACAATCTAATAGCAATGGATGAAATGTTGTGCATGGGCAAACTAGTCATTATAAACTGCTCAACTAATAATTGCTATAACAATTAGGTCATCAATAACATTGTCCCAGTTGTCTATACTCTATGCTTTTAGCCAGAGTTGCAATATTTTCACATGGAGGTGAAGATGGATGACTTGCGCTTCATTACTCCAGATGCAATAGTATCACAGCTCCAAGTTGCAACAATATGTTTCCCAAGGGCATGTTGTTAACAAGATCATATTGGAGAACTGTGGCACTACTAGGAGCAAGAGTAAGAGCACTAATACAATTTCATGAATTGCAAATGGCTTGCATGGGAAGCAAATCATTGCTACCCTTCACTTTTACAAAACAATATAAACAATATATATATTTTCCAAACTATTCCTTGATTAAGGAAGATCCATAGCATAGCCAATGCTACATTAGCAAGATAATAGAGTTAGAGAATGGTGTCAAGTAGGAAAGTACCACTAGATCATTTGCTTTCCTTGAAGGGACTTGCTAAGTAGAACGTGACAAGATGTGCATGACATAGGGAAGGTTCATGAGTTTGGACTCCTATTGAAGGAGATTGCCCGTGTGCATACCAACATGGCCAATGCACATATCAAAACATTTCTTGGCAATTTTTTTTGTATACATCAAAGTGAAATTCACCCACTAATCTCCATGCATTTTCAGTGTGAACTTTATAAGTACTTCACCACGCATTGTTTAACTCAATTTATCTTCACATGATGCATACAATGTAGTGTGTTGTTTATATAACTTGTGGATAATGACCACAAAATATCTTTTCCCTAAAAAGTATCAATCAATCTCCCCTTTTTTTTTCAAAATGTTGCATTAATTTATTGCCCATGTCCTTATGTTTTGCCCATTTCCTTATAATAAGGAACTTGATTAATTGTTATCTAATCCAATTGGAATAACATTTGATGTCATGACTAAATGTTTAAGTGGTTCAAAGATGTTATTAAATTAGCTTCCCAAGCAATTTGAATTGCATGCTTAGAATTATGAATTGCATTTTGACCTTTGCACAAAATAAAAAAGGACACATAAATGTTGGATGTGTTTTAAGTAGATCCCCCCAAAGGATGTTAAGTGTTAAAAGTTTTATACTACACACACCAAACACAGTATTGATTAGAAAGTATTATGTGAAAGAACCTACTTTTTTTCAACCCTGTTATTATTCATTTTCTTAATATAACATATTTAAACCACCCTTTTTTTTATAAAAAAATTGCATCAAATTATGATACTTTATATTAATATTATATTTTAGTTTTAGTACTTGAAGTTATGAGGATTGATGAGGATGCAACCAAACATGGTAAGATTGAGTCATACAATTATTATTTTTTCAACATATCATATGTACTTATGATATCCTCCAACTAGGTAGTTGGGAGTTGCCAAAACAAAATACCTATCTAAAGTGTAAGTTTTTTCAAATGATTCAAATGTTAATTGTGTGAAAGGACTTTCACTTTAGGTTCCTCCAAGTTTGTTACTAATTCATTTAGTAGTATTAGTTCAATTACTAACCTATTAATTGAACCTACTAACCAAAAAATACCTAAAGTTTTTAATACTTTTTATAAATATATTGGGGATTAACAAATATCCCATATAATATATTTTGGGTTTTTAAATAAACATAAACCTATTATAGAAAAAAAAATTTAAATTTTGTCCAACAACAAATGCTTTATGCTTTTGTTCACATATTCCATAAATTCAGAAAAGTGTCCCCCCCCCCCAATTCTATACCCTGAAAATGTTTTTTCTCACATCTTATAAATGGGATTAAATGCCTTAATTTAAGGGACTTACAAATAAAATGAAAGTTGGCAACAATATTAATTGATCATGAGACAAAAGATCATGTTTTCTCTATTACCAAATTTCCCTCCATGGTATATGATGTGCCCTTAAAAAGTTGTTAAATAATATTGAAGGTAATTATGCAATTTGAGCATGTTCCCAACTCCTTAGGTTGAAACACTGCAATCATGTTAAACAAATAATTCCAGTGGCTAATTCCTACTTTTTAAGACCATATCATAGTTTTTTGGGGGGAAATTTGGCCAAATTTTCAACTTTAAAAAAAATGATTTTGACCTATCCAAAGGATTTTTCATGAAAAAAATGGCCAATATTCACTAGATTTCAAAGAAAAATAGAATCCAAATCACCTAAATTTTATGATGAGTTTCAGCATGCTAGCTAAGGATATAGAAGGATTCTAGTTTTTTTCTTATGTTCATATATGGTATGCAGCCAAATCTGGCTAAATCATCTTGTGGGTGGTCACTACTACAACTACATCACAAAATTGAAAGAAAATCCTTGTTGTAGTGTGCTAGTAGATTCAGCAAAAAATTAACTATTAGAAAAATAATTGAACACTTTTGAGAAATTATGAAATGCAATTAAGGTGAACTTAAAAAGTTAAAAAAAAATACACATTAATAATTTCTTAATGTATGTGTTGGATTCTCTGAATTATAAATAAATAAATAAATAAATAAATTTCAGTATTAATGTGCTGAATCTACTAGCACAAATTACAGTACTAGTTGCCATGGCAAACCTTGAACCCAAAGTATTAATTTCCAACAATTTTCATTTTTCATGTGCAATTAACAAGCTCTAGCACCTCCATCACTTTCTTCTCTATGATGGGAGCTGGTGAGGTGCTTGGTTTCTTTTTTAAGAGTTTACCAAGCATTCTCTAGTGTCACTAGTGTGTTACAACTCTGCAGTCTAAATTATCAATTCATTTGCTACTTTCCTAGTTTCTATTTATTCAAGGAAGAAAGTCATCATTTTATACCAAATTGTACAGAATTTGGCTTAATTGTTTGATTACCCAGGTGTGCCTATTCAACAAGCTTTAGTAAACATTTCAAAGACCAAATGCATATGGCCATGAAATTTGTACTTAGCCTTCTGAAAAGTCTTCAGAAGCTGTCCAAGTTCCAAATACTGCCTACAGTGACGGTGCACAGACTTACAAGATTACACCAGTCTCCAGGATATGGGAGCATTGTCTTATAGAGAGACATGTATATCTAGATAGCATGCAACTTAAGAAACAGGGGAGTGTCCAGGTCCTTCAAGTCTACACAATTGTTGCTCATGTACATGTGGACTCACATACGTAATTGAAAACTGACAAACTTTGTCCCTGTGCAACCTGGTTACCTCCTGCAATATTTCAAACTTGTACTATCACAATGGTGTTTGTCTCAATCATAGTATATCAAGAACATGACTTGGGTGTTTGTCAGAATCCTAAATTGACTCCTTCAAATGTCATCCGCAAGGTTCTTGACTAGCAACATTTCATTTTTGTGAGGTTCTGCGTATCCCATCTTGGTTGAGGTACAAACTGATGGGTAGACCAGATCCTTGTCCAAGTACCTTGCCTAAACAAACCTCAAGGTCTCCCTAAGTTCTAGGAGACCTGGAGTAGTATGATGTATTTGCTCTATCGTAGTATGAAGTATTTGCCCCATCGGATACCCATCTAAACTCACTGAAGCTCTTAAGAGGATGCCCATCCAACCGCACCATATTCTGCTTTCGCGCCATATTCTGCTTAGGCTCTGAACATTCCTTTCCAAAAGACACTTGCAGAACCATAAGTGAAGAAAACGTATCAAGAATTTGCACATATTTGTTCTTGGAGCCACTGAACTGTCTGGGATATGTTTGGCCATTAATGATAAAATGCCAACATCTGTTACGTACAAATTTGCTCGATGCTTTAAATATGCAAGACTGTAGGTGACCCAATACTCACAAAATCCAGGAGATGCCATTTCTGCTTGGCATAGCAACAGTAGTATATAGCTTGGCAAATCTCGGGATCGCAATTGATCTTGTGTCGGAAATATTTTAGCTGAATGAATAATTGTTGCTAGTCGGACTTGGTTTCTCCCATATAGAAATAAAAAGAAAGGAAGAATCTCTTTTCTTCCTTTCACTCCTCCCTCATCCACAAGAATTGTTGGCAAATCAATTGGCTCCAATTTCATTGCCACAAATTGTCTGACCAAATGGTTTAACTCCAAATCGCGAGTTAAGAGCTTGCCATTCACAAAAGAACTAGTTTCTTCCACAAGCCCTTTTGTTATAAGATCTCTCACTACCATATTGAAGCAATCAACCAGCCCTGGAGGTTGTAAACACTGCCATATGACCTCCACCACAATAGCTGGAACATCCCAAGAAAAGAGTGATATCGCTCGAAGCACATTTTCCATTCCAACACAGTAAGGCTTTTCTTGCCCATAGTAAAGACTCATAGTAATTGCCGCATATAGGCCATTAGATTTGTAATCACATGGAATGAAACAATTTCGATCACCATAGTGTTTGAATTCTGTTTCCACCTTCTCCCATTCTTGAGGAGTTTTTGGGACTTTGGACAAAACTGAACCAAGAATTTTCACGGCCAACAAACATCCACTGCACTTCTCCAAAAGACGTTTTGCTATGCCCTACATCACAAACATGGAATCATATTTAGTGCATCCATGTGCAACATCATCTTGAGCCTAGATAATGTTTCAAAATGGAAGTACTATATTTTTGTACCTACTCTTATTATTTCAATCTCCATGTGTAATAGTAAATACTACCCCATGCAATGAAGAACAAATTTTCATGGATTGTCAAGCCAACAACATGAATCCAACTTTGGTCATGCTTCATTCAGAGTGGGCATGATGCTAACAAGCAATATCTATTATCTACTCCATTGGTGTTGAACAACACAAAAGGATGTTGCACTAATTACCTCACAGCCTGGAGGAAACCTTGTTTGATGGGGATCATTGGCAGCTTTACTTGCAAGAAGCCTTGTAGCAATGTCAGTGTTGCTACTCTCATCAATCTTGATACGAATGGCATGCAAATCATCCAACTCAAATCGTGATGTTATCACCACCTTGCAAAATTTATCATTCGGGAAAGGTGATTGATGAATTGACTTCTCATTCCACACATCATCAATGAACAATAACCATGGGCCATGCAAACTATCCAATTTTTTTTGAATGCTTGGCTGAACATCCTCAATGGACAAGTATTTGAACCCAATTATCTGCACACAATAGTTTCCAAGCATGACAAAAGGTTGAATAAACACAGTTTTCTAGCAATGAATTCCTTTGCACTTGTGTATAATGTCATTTAAAATATGTATGTAAATATTTTTTATTTGCATATCTTTTAACGACAAACCAACCAAAATTTTAGGATTCAATTTAACAATAAGAAATGGTACAATACTTTGCGGTCTTCAGGTATGAGGTCCCTCAATAATCGTTTTTGGGCTGCTAATATATTGTTGCAATCACTGCCATATTCCATTCGAAAAATTCCTCCAGGAAAATGATCATGCAAATCCTTGGCATGTTGTTGGAATAGTACATATTCCACAACAGCAGTCTTTCCACAACCAAAATTTCCATGCAATATGATGTATGGTAATCCTTCTTCCTTCAAGCCTTCCAAAAGCTTTTGGATGACCTCTTTAGGTTCAACAAAAAAGCGAAATTGCCATCCTGGCCGTCGAATAGATATTGGTTGTCCCTGCACAGAAATCATCAAGTTCACCACTGAAACAAATATAGACACACTATACAAGGCACATACAAATTGATAATTTGCCTACACATTTGCATTGCCTTGCATCATCCTACATCATTGTTTCCAAAACTTAAAGGGCATTCAAGCTAACCAACATCAACCCCATAGAAGGAAAAGACTAACTAATTAAATGGAGTTTAACATTGAACCCAGGAATTGCAATCACTACCAATTCACTTCATAGGCTATGCGTGTCTTCACCTCTTGTACACAAATTTTTATGAAGTCCAAAAGCTTGGAGTAACTGGGATGCTGCTTGCTAGGTGGTTTGCAGACGTCAAAATGATGACATCCTTCTAGTGTGTAATAGTTGTCCCTTGCTGATCTCCGTGCTCCTGGCTTCTCCACCAACTTAAACGCCTGTCATTTGAATCACATTCAGTGAAAGTTAATGACTTAACCATGGAAAATACAAATGGGCTGCCCACTGTAGGTTTCTTAACAATAGGATGTTTGTTAAATCAACAAGGATTTCTATATTTCAATCCAAAGAACACGCATCTAGTTATTGACAAAACATTTGTTTTGTCGATACTTACAACGCCCTTTATAGTTGTGCTTTCAAGGAAAGCAAATACATTGGTGGACAATTCACTTGTTATCTTTTCAAAAGAATTGGACAAGTCCTCCATCCTGGAATCATGTGCTTTCAGATTCTTCATGAACCCTGCCCACTTAACACCATCAGCTGAAGAAGTTGAGCTGAATTGGGTGTAGTACGATTCTAACTCTGAACCAGTATGGGGAACTGCATAAAATGCAACACCCTTGAGATTTTTCAAAAACTTATTAGCTGATGTTGCAACACTCCTCTCAAGGCCATTTCTTGGTGTGCTGTGGGCCCTTTTATATGCCTCTTCCATCAAACTCTTGATCACAAGGCCCCCAAAACAATGGCCTATCATGATGAACCCACATCGTTGGCCTACGTTCCACGTGTTACTGCAAAGCCCAAAATGAACTCAGAACATCCATATTAAAGTCTTCACAATCTATAGTTTTAACAGCTAGGAATAACTTACTTGTCTGAATTTGAGAAACTGCACAAACTAAGTAACAGTTTCCAGCTCTAATTCTAGTCCTAAAGTCAACTTACTCTTTGAAGGCCAAAACCATTTTGTTTAACAAATTCAGCCATCACAGTTCAACAAATCCATCTTTGTATATTTTTGTGAAGGTTCGATTCCCATCCTCTGTCTCATCCACTCACCATTAACAAGTATTTGCTAGAGGCATGCTATGTAACTTGCGCATTGCAACAAACCCTACAATAAACTGTTTTGATTTGTGGCAACTTGGCGTGGTCAAATGGGGAGGCTGAAACCCCTCCTGCATACAAGACTAGGAGGCTCTTCTTTATTGCAATCAAGGTGCACATAGTGCAAAACAAAACCTGGAAACAAGAATTTGCAGGATGTTGTTTGCAATCTCGGAGACATCATCAGTATTGCCTTGGTTGCCACATCGGATGGCACATGAGTCATATGATAGTGCAAGCACACGCACATGCACATTTACTTCACTCAAGTCTTGTGGTAGCCAAGTTTGAACCCAACAATCATGGGGGTCATTGCGCGTTCACCCAAGTTGTCTTCCAGGGTTGCATTTCACCTGGCCTTTGTGTACCATGAAATAAGACAACATCGCAGTTGGTGGATTGGACAACATCTTCAGGGGGCCAGAGTTGATGAACTGGTTGATCCTGTTTTACAAAAGCATAAACAAAATGTTGATGGATTAGTAAAATTAATTGCATTGTGCGATATTCTTTTGTGGTGCAATGAATTTGAATTTTGTTTTAAAGAGTGGACTGTTATCACAAAGGATTCATAAGAATTCATTGAAAAGACAAATGAAAAAAACCCTTGATATTTCAAGTTTGTCAAGGCCATATGTTTGATGGTTCTTTGGTTAGTCCAAGCACAAAAGGAAACACTTGCTGATGCTCTACTACACCCATAACATGGTGTGCTCAATTCAAATCAATTCAAACTAATTCTCATAAGTGTGAAATGAGCATGCTGTGAAACTTTGACCATAACTTTCATAAAATAAGCAACTTACTTGATCGGGTCAAGTCAAATCAAGTTCAATCTGTCTAGTGGAAACCTTATACATATCATCTAGCACATATACAAGAGTTACTTGATTCTTTCATTGACCTACAACAATTCCAAAAGAAAAAGAACTCACATCTTGAAATAAAGTTGGAGGTGCACTGGGAGGAAAAAGGTGCCCCCTAGATTTTCCCAAGAAGTCACTGAACCAATTCTTCTTCTTCTTCTTATTTCTCATTGTCACATCCCCTAGAAGTATTTCATTGGCGTTGCTTGTAAGTCCTGGAGAAATCGACTTGTACAAACTCAATCATTCAAGCGTCACAAGAAGCCATATAAGGAGTATGTGAAGATATCCAAGATGGGTACTATTTTATATCAAACATGGATGGGTCTCTCACATCATCTTTGATGAGACATGAAGCCCTCTTGAAATACCCACTGCAGTATTCTGCCCCCCTTTCACAAACCAAGCTTGGGATTATCCATGTGCAATGTCTTCTTTCAGTTTGTTGATCTAGCTACCATTTCGAGAAACTGAAACCACAGGCTTGGTTAAGGTACCAGCAAACCAACCAAGGAACCCATCCCCAAAAGGCTAAAGAAACTGAGGGAGAAAGTATTGGTGAGGACATGAGACCAAAACCTTCAGGAAGTTGAAGTCCTGATCCAAAGATATGTCTGAACCTTGCACCAAGGGTTAGTGTGGAGAATGGGAGTCTGGAATGGGTCAAGGTAGTGTGTCGTGCAAGGTAGAGTCTACAGTGCAAGGTTAATATTTTAAAAAATGTGGTCCCACATCATAATGTATGGCTTACATTGGGTACAAAAAAGATCTTAATGGTGAACTAGATGACATCTTTTCAACACTAAGAAAATTGTAATTGGGTGAGTTCAGCTTGAAGGGTTATGTAGATCACCTGCAAAACTGTAAAGGACTTGGAAAACTTTCTTCCTGTATTTGGAGGCCAGCTTTAGGTGGATAAGAACTTTGGCGAAGAATATTAGTAATGGCCCTTGCTTTTTAGGAGGCACCTTATGCCTAGAAGATGCTTCTTGTGGGTGTAAGGTATCTCTCACTCTTACCACCTCATGATCTACCTATGTTTAGGCTTATGGTAACATTCACTTCAGTGCAATAAAATTGGCTACTTGTCCAATCACCAAGGCAGACCAACCCGGTTGTATTAGGGCAAATACTAAATAAGTGCAATAAATTAAATGTGTCACCAAGTTTGACACATCTACAATACAATGCCCAACATGAAAAAGAAAAATTCAAACTTTTTTTATTGTACCTGCATAATGATTAATGTTGTAAATATATTTCTTACATAATAGTTTCAAAGAAAAAAAATGTTATGTACAGTAGTCTCCCGCTTAAGTACGCACTCGTTTAAGTACACATCCCAGTTAAGTACGCATTTTTTGGCAAAAAATGTAGGGTTCAAGATTTATTAGTTGAACACTAGTCTCTAGACCCATTTTGCAAGCAAAATGATCAGAAGAAAAAGGATTGTGTGCAACCTCCCAATTGAATAAATAATAAATACCCCCAGTTTATAATGGGGGTATTAGTCAAGGTTGAAAACGGTGCCAAAAAGTTTTGGGAATAGAAGTTTCACGCAGCCAATGGGAAGGCTCAGCCGGCACTCAAGGTGTCTTGTTTTTTTCTTTTAAGTTTTGGGGGGGAGGGGGAGGGGGGGGCGGGGGGGGGGGGAAGACGAAGATTTTTTTCATTTTTCTTTTGTTCCAACAGGTTCGCAATGTGTTCCTCATGGGTGTTCCCAATCGCACCTTGCTTTAATCCCATTTGTTTTGCTCAAAGTCCTCCCCTTCTCACATATATCGGTGGGCCAAAGGGGGAGGCACTCCATCTGTCCATAGAATCTTCAATTTTTGTGAGCCTTCATAGTTTCAATTTTTTTTTTCCGGGGCCAATCAAATTCAATAACAAAAAGTTGGACTTGTGAGGGGTAAAGTTCAGGCCAAAATGGTGATAAACTTTTTTGGGAGGAGAAATTTCCTGCAGCCAATGGGAAGGCCCAAGCACAGCCCAAGCACACACTGAATGTGCCTTGCATTTTTTCCTTTTAAGTTTGGGGGGTGGGGGATTTAGAGGAGGATATTTTTCAGTCTTCCCCGGTTCCCACCATGTTGACTATCCCACAATCCGCTCACTTTGGCTGGGGCCCTCAAGGGAAAGGGGGGGGGGGGGAGCTCCAGCCAATGCTGAATTACTGCATCAAGCACGTGGACACCATTTCTTTATATAAGTAAGATGTCATGAATCTAAAGTACACACCTACCGGCTAAGTACGCACAAACCGCACAGGTTCAACTTGCGTACTTAAGCGGGAGACTACTGTATCTGACTTCCCAAGTTCCAACCAGTTCTCACATACATGTACCTAATTTGCATCAGATTACATGATAACCTCTTTAGGGTTTGAATTGAAAGTTTGAGGGCTACAAATAAGTGTTGGTAAATTGCAATGTGAAGTGAGCATGTTTCCTAGCTAGTATCCTTAGGTAGTGTTACTCTTGTCGTATTGAGGCAATTAAAAATTTATTGTCAGCCAAAAAACCAGTGGCCTTCATGTGGGTGTTTGACTTCTTTCAGGGAGGTTAATCTTTTTTAAAAAGAAAAAGAGTGTCAACCAACTAACCCACCACCACTCACTATGTGTAAGGGAAGGATAGGTCCAAAGGGGGTTATGTCATATGAGGGTCAGCAGCATTCCAAAATTTCCAAAATTTGATCCCCTTACTGTTCTTCATTGAATTCAAAATTCGAAAAGTAGGTAGAATGCATTCATATGAGTGTCATAGGAAAAGAGATGGGGCATTTGGATTTGAGGTGGAGGAGAAATGAGTGATCAAACTTACACACGCAAGGGCATCTACACAAAAGCAAAGAAATCGTGTCTGTTTTCGAGCATCTTGCATAAGCTCAGCTTTTGCTCCTATCCCGGAACCAGGCACTCCATCATCTGATTCAGCTACTGCTTTCAAGATGCTGCTAACATTGGGCAACAAAACTTCTCGTTGGCTTTCACTTCAATATTGCACAGAGCTGCCCAGAGTTTCCTTTTGTGCTAGGCAGCTCCTAAAATTTTCATTTAACAAGCATCCAGAGACAAGAAACTCTCCTTAGAAGGGCCAGCCCTACTCAATGACACTACACCCACAACCCATGTAAGTCAAATTTTGAAACCATTTCTGTCAGCTAGGTGTATTGAACTCCCTGATATTTAAGGGTTAGATATCTTGGAAGGAACTGCATGTAAGGGTATCTTAGACTTTAAAGAACAGCTCCCATCCTATAAGTGGCTACTATTAAGAAGATGTCTGGATGCATGACACTCCCAGTGACTACACTCATGATAGGTTTCGCCTATACTTGTTGAAGCCAGTGTTCAGCAGTTATTAGAGACAGGAACAGACTCCTGGAGGTTATTAGTGTGGTTCTTAGGATTCATAAGCAAGGTTCTGAAGGAAATAAAAATTCTGACATATATACCCACAATTCTCAAGTTTTTTGGAAAATAAATAACTACCCATAAAACTCTGGATTTTTCATGGAACCTGTGAATCCTTTGAGGTTTAAAAAAATAACGGGGACCAGCAATTCTTCCATTCTGATCTTTTTTCAAAGAAGCAAAACCCACGGTTCTCTGGTTCTGAAATGTATAGAAAACCGGAACTGGTGGTTCTTCATAAATTTGAATAACCTCACAAAACTGGTTGTTGAGCCCATCATTTGAGGTTTTGTTAGTTGATGAAGGTTTGGACTTGTTGGTGACTTATAACATTAATGAGTCAAGTATAAAGACTGCATCTACCAAACAGCAGACATGAGTCTTGATTCTTGATCGTGAATTGAGTATGCTCTTTTCCCTTGTTGGTGTTAAAAGTTGATTGCACTTAAAAGAACTTGATTATCTCTACCCTTAATTATTAGCTTCAATAAACAGATTTTCTCAAGTGAAGTCATAATTATAGTTGTTGCTGGCTTGGAGCTTGGACAGTTTTTAATATTGGAGGAGTTCGTAGCTTCTACAGTCATCACACTTGTCATGGGTTCTCAAAGCCTTTTGGAATCAATGGAAATTGTCTTTCCTAACGAGCTCCATGGACAATGTGATTGGTGGGAGTTCAAGAACTGTCAGACAAGAGTTTAGTCTCAATGAAGGAGATGCAGCTCAACCCATTCCCAATTGTCAAAGTGATCCACTTGGAGATGCTTAAGAAGACCAGCTACCATTTGGAAGCTGGTATGATCTCACCTTCGGCTTTTTACAATTGAACAACTCGTTGTCATGTCATGCCTTGGTTTTTCTTTCTTCAATTCTGTTAGGTAGGTGGGTGAGTGATCATCCACAAGACAACATTAGAAAAGTTTAGGATTCCCACTATGTTTTGGCAACATGCTGGAACTCATTCTCTCATATGCTCAAATCCTCTAAATATGGCAATTTTTATTTCTTAAGTGTGACAACTTTGCGCCATTTTCCCCAAAAAGATCCTTTGTAGAATTCAGATTGCATTTCTTCATTGCCAAGCAGTAAAAAATTGCGAAAAGAAAAATCAAATCAGCCATCAATAATTTATCCTAACGACCCATCAAATGCTGAGGTTATTTAATTGTCAGTAATCTAACACGAGGAGGCTTACACCCAAGTGAAGTCTTTAATTCAAAGATCTTGTGGTGCAATCACACTTGATGTTAAGTCAGTGTTAAATGAAAATCTAGGTGACATCCTAGGTGGCAGCCAATGTTAAATGGGCGATAGTTTAATGTCGAATGAATGTTCGCTTAACATAAAATGTTCATGATAAGTACAAGTAAGTCCTAAATGACTAGGATGATGTCAGGGGACTCAACACTAGAGTCCCTAACATCAAGTGTGGATGCACCTTTAGAAGAAATGATAAGCACCAGTTTGAAATCAACCGCTCAGGTGTAAAGTAAAAAGTCTAATGACCTTTATAATCCTAGCAGCAAAACATATGATTCAAGTGCTGTGAATGTCCATGTCTCACAAATGATGAGTCACATAGTTTGTCACAATGACACCATTGGAGAAACGAAATTTATCTCTGTGCACGAGGCATATTCCACAAAGGGCTCATTGATTATCAACAAAATAACTTGTATGGAAAAACATGTTGAAAATGAGCATTCATTGCTAGTTGCAAGATATGATGAGGTGAATATCAACAATAGAGATAGTCTTAATTGACAATTTGATTGACAACTCGTCGACTTCCTTATACATTCTTGTCCTTTACTATGAAAACTTGCAAATATCGATGAGAATCAACAATCATAAGTTGTGTTGAATAATTGCAATGTCTTGAATCTCTTAAGGTGAAGTTTGTAATTATTTTTCTTCAAGTTGTTCTAGTTCATTGATAGTCCAATTAGACCTAAGAGCATCTTACAAGTTGTTAAGTAAGCATACCTTTGGCAATGATAATATTATATTATGTAAAAACATCGATCAACTGCATGACTAGTGCCAGTGAACATGATCTCTGTACAAATATCCATGTGTAAAAAAGTGGCACAACATCCACGATATAACAAAAGAATGTTTACATTCTCTTCAGCTTACTTGGGTTTCAAGTCTCAGGTGTCTTCTGCAAATTCAATGCCTCTTTGCACTAGCAACAACTCATGTACACAATGTGAGTGTGGGAAGAAGACTCCATTTCCCCACCACCTTCTAAGGTGAACTTGAGAAGGCTTTTGCTACAAGTACAATACTGGCATGTACCATTTCATGATTTTCTAAATAGACAAGATGATGATGTAGTATGTCTTCAGCCTGACATTAAGAGAATACCCAATGCTCAGAATCAACCAAGCAAATCAACTCATTTAACACCACTGAAGAATTCAATGTAATTTTATTTTCAACCAGGTATTCAATGATCTACTGTACAGCAGTGCTGTAACAGATTCTAAGATGAAGACAGCTCAATCAATCAGAGGAGCAAATGGAGTTTCCAAACCTATTCCTGTGATATAAATACACAGGACTGTTGAACATTATGGCTAAACTAAACTGAGGAGAGGGGTAACGTGAGAGTTGTGCTGATGCTGTTAAAGATAGGCTGAGAGGCCATCTCCTTCCCAGCCAAGTTGCAGCATCTGATCCACCACTTTAATGCTCAACTGCATTCAGCCAATTTTTCCCCCCCTTAAATCACCCAATCAAGCTGCTTCCATGAATACAATAATATCTCATTCAATCATATGTGATAAAAGATAACACAAGCAGAACATCTTTTTCACATCATGAGTCTCAATCGAATTATTATTCAGTTTTTCCTCACCAAACTGAAGAAGCATAGATGGAAAATTTGTTGCATGAGAGATTAGCAAGAGAGCAAACAGAGAGAGAAGGTGCTTACAGCGGGATCAGTGAAGACAAGCAGTTGACTGTCACTAGTGGAAACCACAAGGTTGGTGTTATCACTATTTAGTGTCATGGCTGTAATATCTTGGTTTTTTTTAAGAACAAACTTCTGTATCACCTGCAAGGCAAACGAGACCACATCAGTGCTTGCAAAGAGGTAAAAAAGACCAAAACAAGAATCAGCTTTTAAGACAAGCCAGATTGTATGTGTCATGCAATCCACTGACCTCAAGGGTGTAGAGCTCAACAAGTATAATAGCTGGCAGTGGATCAATAGGAGGCATATAATCAGAATTGAGACCTCCAGAAGCACTTCTCCACATTCCAGCCAATTCTTCTGACTGACTCAAACTTGTGCCTGAGAGAGATCTTCGTAACTCATCAGACTGTCCAACACCAGAAATGTTTCTGACCAATCCTAGTTCTGATCTTTGAAATTGGCCCGACCCAGCAGACTGCTGAATGCCTGAACTGGTACGGACCATTTCTGACTCAGACTTTTGTAATCCACTTTGATCAACAGGCTGCTTGTTCCACTGACTACGTGAGAAGCTGCAATGTGAAGAATGCATTCCCATCCTTTCACCACAAGAATGGCATGGGCTATCAACAGTCCACTGAGGGAAATGCTCCCTACTGTGGTGCATATTGTCAGAGTTTGAGATGCTTTTGGCATTCTGTAGCTTCTTCTCAGAAGATATATGAGTCCTGCTACAGCTAGTACCAATGACAGCATGCAAGCCATCCTTTGAAATGACTATAGATGAGATATCCCCTTCCCATGATGGCAAAACTTTCACTGCAATTTGCACACCATTAACTGTAAATGCCTGCAGCACTCGTGATGCTTTGTCAAACACAACAATGATTCCTTCTGGTGACAGAGCAATCATGTCAGCTCTACCAATTGGCAGTTGCCGCAAAAACCGCCCATGTGTGATAGAATGTAGAAGTACTCCTTTAGTGTGAGAAGAAGATACCACCAAATCTAGGTCTGCATTTACACAGCAACAAACAAGTTCATTGACATGCCCCCTCAAAACATGTAGTGGTCCTTCCACATGCCGTCTTCTGAAATCAGCCAAACTTGCAGAGGCCTCTGCTCCGTCAGATGCTGATGAAGCTGAGGCAGCAGCAGCTGCAGCTACCAAGGATGGATCTGACATAGTACTAGAGCCTTCACTGACCATGCTTGAGCTGCCATGAATGCCCCAGAGAATCACTGTTGCATCTCCTGACCCTGTTACAAGAGTGCTCCCTTCAGGAGACAACGCCAGACATGTTATTGGTGAACAATGTCCTAGTGCACTCTCAACTGCATGGGCTGTATTTGTTGCCACTACCTTTAGGGAGTTGTCTGCATGTCCACCTGCCAAAATTGTATCAAGCATGAGATTGACCTCAAATCACAAAGATCCTAGATTCTGCCTGCAGAAGATCAGCTCAAGATCTTTCAGAAACTAACTCCTTTGTTAACCTGTGTGAAAGGCTGTTGTGACATAACCTGAACTCAAAAGCATTGAAAAATAAAAATGTACTAGAATTCTCATCAAGATCACAACTATAACAACCAAGCCCTATCACATGCTTTCCTATCCAAAGAGAGACCTGTCAGAAGGTAGCGGCCATCAGGAGTGATTGCCACCAGTGTCCCAATCTTCACACCAGCAGGAGCAAGAGCTACTGCCCTTGGATATCGACTCTCATTATCTTCTGGAGCCTTTGAAAACATTCGCATCAAGCCACCATTGCTTGCACTCAGATTTGATCTAACACCATGCTGGAAAAGAAATGGCATTCCCCTCCCATCAGGTGTGTTGGCTTGCCATCTGTGTACTGCCACGTGGCAGGCGGGCACCTCCATGTCCACTGTGACAATAGAGTCATGTGTTGTACGTACTTCAATGGCTGGAACATTAAGTCGATCAAAACCTGGAATCGCATAAGCCTTGGTGGCTTTTGGATTGCGGAAGACTGTCTGCAAGATACAAGAGAGCTATATGGGCTTTTTGGTTTACAACTACAGAAACATCCTGGATGCTCTCAAATTGATAAAATAGGCTCATGGTTTACTTCATCTAAGATAGGAAATTCCCCAATAAACTCTGACCCAAAGGTTTTTTAGAATTGTGCTAGTGTATCACATTCCTGCAAGGCATACACTCTTCACAGGGCACCAGCTAAGACATCCCCTTCAACATGCCAAATTTGAACAGAAACAAAAGGACCAGAGAAACAAAATTGGCCACATGCACCATCCCAGTTCTTTTCTATTGTGTGCATGAACTGGCAAGCAGTCATCTACACACCTATGACAAACATCCAAACAAGAAATTTCACCTGCAGATGTAAAACTTCAGAGAGTGGCATTCTCCTAATGTGTGGTGTGGTCAAGAGTTGTGATGGTGTCTGTCCAAAGTATGTTATCTGATCCTGTGTTGCCTTGCGCAAGACCTGAAAAAGAAGTGATGCGTCATTCAAGTATATTCTTTCTTGGGACATGGAACAGAAAAGGGAAAGCTTGCTACTCTCTGCTGGATCCTGCCTTCTGAAGGAAAGCTTGCTGTGGGAGCAGCTGTCACTCCTGAAGCAAATCATTTAAATCATGTACTGACTGACCATTGGAAAGAACTAAGGGGGTGATCTGAAATTGTGTTGAAGACACACAGCTCTAACATTAGCTTCAAATTAGGTCAAGAAGCAGTGGCTCCATGTTTTTTGTAGTATGAGCCTCACCGGATCTGCAATCTTATCAATATCTACAGTCCCCTCATAGGTCATGTAGAAAAAGACATTGTGTGCAGCTACTGCCTCAGCACCTTGTTGTTTGTACCTGGCACTCAGAGAAACCATTCAACCACTCAGAATCGCATGTTAATAAGCAAGTATTAGCTACAAGCTAGACCAGCCTGCAACTGGTTCTGGTGCAGACACCCTCTACAGAATTGTGGTTCAGAAGTTACCCAAAGATGAGATCAATCCATTCATGGAGGTGTTCTGATACATATTCACTTTCAAGGGCAGCACGATGCTTTTGTATGAAGTCAACTGGGCTTGATGCCCATGGTGGAAGCTTCACATTACCTACATACATAAAATGCAAACTTTATCCATGGCCATAGGTAACTTGTGAACATATAAATGAGAAATAATCCAGATAATACTTAATGACATTTTGGCCTTGGCAGCAGATTGAATTTAGGAGTATTGCTTACCAAGCTTTTCACCCTTCTGTGTCCATCCCAAATCAATCTGATTCTCATTTGTAAGAGCCTCTGGCATGTAAAACAGCTCCGGGATCTGCAAGGTTGATTTTAAATCAACTATCATAGAACAGTTCAAAGGGTTTAATGGGCCAACTCTACGACTCAAAATTTCTCACGCAAAGCAGCCAAACAGGAGGATTCCAGAGCAGTTAAAAATGCCTAAATACCAGTTCCTTGACATTGCTCATATCCTCACACACTCCATTCCAAGTTGACGCTATGTCAAAAAACATGCGGTCTGCATGGTCAAATCGTCCTCCTTGCAGCTGGATAGCAAGAGTTGAGTATGGTTCAATGCGCACAAGATAATAGAGAACCTGCATGATTCCCACAATACTTTTCAGTAATAAGTATTCCATCTAAAGTTATATTTTCCACTAGATGGCAATGAGCTCAATTGTCAGGTCATGTTCACCTGAGAACAGAAGCCTTATGGAAAAGCTGTGTATGAAAAAAGGAAGATTAACTAACCGTGCCAACACTTGAATAATGGGAGCCATAGTGAAACTTGGGAATGACTGGATCATCAAAATTCTCATATCTCTCCACAAATTTTTCCAAGCGAGCTGGATTGAGAGCGCCAATTGGCTTCACAAGCAACATCAGAATATGCAGAAACAGGTCAGGCAAACAAACAACATTCAAAGGCTCATGTGGAATGGTCTCTGTTCCTTTATATCTCAGTCTTGTAGTATGATGTGAGGAAGTAGCTGAAAAAATGTCAGGTTCCACCTGCATGGTTCATTTTGATGTGGATGCTGGAAATCTGCGAAGTGTTTCTCTCAGTGTTCTCTTGCAACTATTGTCTGGTGCAAAACAAATCACTCTAAAAATGGAAAATGCTGATTTCCATTGTGAGATCATCACACAGGAGACTCCAAACTCAACAAATAAAATTTCACATACCTTTGAAAGGTCACGGAAAACAGTTGGATTGCTGAGGTCCAACACTTCACATGTGTAGTCGGCAAGAATCCAAGGAAACACTGGATACTGCCCACATCTCCAAGACAAGGATCAAAATCAACTTCAAACTGCAGAAGTTTTGCAGAGAATTGGCCTGGTCCATAATTGTCCAGAAGTAATTAAACGAGAATGTGGGAAATTACTAAGGAACTTCAGGTTTCTTTGTGTCTTCTATTCATTCAATACCATATTTAGCTTTGAGAAATGAGAAATTGTCTCCTCTCACTACAGAGTAACACTAAAAAGTGTTCTACATAAACTAGCTACTTTGGAATTTAAAGAATTGGATGTCTAGAGCACCTGGGTGATGTCATTGTAAGTTCTACCAGCCAAGGTATTAAGCTGCATCAGGTACTCAAAATTACTGATCTACACACGCCAACAATTCACACAATCGTCAGCTGCTTGGTTACTTTTCCTCCCATTACCCATAAGCACATCTAGAACCTATATAGAACATAACCCTCTCAACATACAATCCACATTGTGTATATTACAGCTTCCATGATCTTTCATGAGAGTTACAAGTTCTGTTTTCTTTGTCCTTAAGAACTCCACATTCTTAAACAATACCCACACCAACCTGGCAACACCAACACAAGCTTTGTAAGGTTGCATCAAGCTAACAACATGACAGTCAATTGTACAATGTAAAAGTCATTTCAAACAAATCACACCTCCCACCGAGCCCACCGCTCCATCAATTGACTTCTCCTCAGCAATTGCTCCGGTCTCTGCACCAGCAGAAGCAATTAAGGTTAAGTTCCTGCCAAAGAGGTGCCTTTCTTGTATCAACAAATGGCTGATGGATCCCACCTGCCTCTAATGCACATTTAAGTAAAGAAATAAAATTAATGTTCTGAGGACAAACCAAAAGTACTGATTAGCATATGGTAATGACAACCTGAGTGCCAGCATAAACCAAGCTCAAATGAGGGGGTTGTGCTTGCACTATTGCCCTATGCACCCTCTGTCTAGCATCTACTGTCTGCAAACAACACAAACATTGACCTTTGTCAGAAACAAAAACAAAAGGTCAATGATATTCAACTCCTGAATTACCAGGGTCTACTCTGCATGCTACATATTGCTGAGTATGCTGACATGGCACCAGAAGTCATCCCCAGCAGTTGATCATATGATAAATTATAGGTCTCAAGTTCTGGTGTAGTTACCCCAAAGTTGAAAAAGAAGTTTGATCTATCCACCATGAACAGCTCCAATGCACTCCTACGAAGGGAAAATCTGAGAGGTAAAATACACATAACATCATCAGCTCAGAGTAATGCAGAAGTGGGAAAAACCAATGATAAAGACACAGCTATAAGGCAGGCTACATCCGCATGTAGTAGAAAGTCACCAAAGCTAATGATATGTATTGTACAAGCTATACACACTGAATACTCTTAATAATTGAGCAGGACATTTCTGAGCTTGCTTAAGTACATCTAACCTCCGGCTGTGGACTTCTCTCAAAGCTGATAATGGCCAAAGCCTGTCTTTGGCCCCCTCTTTACACTGCTGAATCTGCTGCACTCTGTAATCTGTGTCCTCCCTCTCTGTGCTACCTTCTACCAATTCCCAGTCATCCTCCTCTTCAAGCAAGCTTGCAACAACCTCTTTGTTCATATGGACATGATCATCTATCATAAAGCAAATCCTCCGTGTTGTTACCTGTAAATAGGACCCACTCATCAGTTTTATCCTTAAATATTGAAGCAGCTGAAGTATTTTGGAGCATGAAAGGCAATTATGGCGATTCTTAAAAAGTGCAGTTTAACAGAAAGCACCAAATCCTATTTCTGGAACACAGTAATTCATAGAATGCAATTTAGAATGAGACAGATGCAAAACCTGAAATCTTCCTCTAACAACTCTTAGAGGTTGCACCATAGCAGCTGGTATTTCCAAGATAACCTTGTCCTTTGGTTCTGCAGCCAAGGCAGCTGCAACTGAGGTTTGTGGGGAGACTCGAGTGTTAAACCCAAAACCTTTCATACTCTTCTCACTTCTTTCCTCCTCACTGTCTTCCTGATCTCTCAATTCATACTCTCCAGGTTCCTCAAATGCATCCTCTTCAGGTTGAAGCTTAGGTGCCCCTGCTGGTAAGGGAGTATCTCCTGATGAAATAGTAGCTGTTGGAGATTGCTCAGATTCTTGGTAGTCCAATGCTGCTCCATGATGATCTGTGCCTTTGTAATTCCGTTTCAGTCGTTTCCGCATGCGTAATGAGTTCTCCATCAGATCAAGCTTCCAGAATACCTGCAGCCACAACCACATTGTGAAAAAAATCACAAAAACAAGTGCAGATTATCTTGCCCTACATACAATCCGATACCATGCTAATCAAGGAGGTCTCAAGCCCAGTGGAGAAGGTCAAAGCTTGATACTGCTGGAACTTGTTGATATTCAATGACAAGGTCCTCAGTACTATCTAAAGATACAGGGCACTACCCTCCCAAAAGACTGCCATACACAACCCTGCCTTATGCATAGGCTTCTGATTACCATTCCATGTAGTTGAAAAGACAAGGTCATAATCTGATTACTGTATCATAGCACCCACTATTTGCACATATGCAAATTACATAATAAATGCTGAGAGTCCCCCATTCCCTGAGTAGTGCTTTGACAGAAATTTGCATTCAAGGACTCAAACTCTGTTGCTCAAGGAAGTTGACAGGTCCTCCTATAATATCCACAAGGAACAGGATGAAAGAAAACAGACTTCACATCCTATTTCAGGATCTTACACGTTGAGGTGCTCTGATCTGGCTTGCAATGATGCCAAACAGAGAGTCCATCTCCTGCAAGCGACGGACAAGAGAGCGCCAGACTCGTGCACCCACTGTCAAGCCAAATTCATCTGTGGCAGTGACCATTGCACGCCTATTGACCTGCCATACAATATGGAAGAAAGCACCTGAAATCATGAGAGACTATTTGTTGCCATAAAAGAGAGTGCTGATGTAATTCTTACTTTGTACATAAATGTCAATCATGATCCCTAAGTGAAGGTAACCCTCAAATCTGATTGAAGGTGCAGAGAGCAACAGAAACATGCATAGAGGAATATCTTTGCAAGTACTGCAAACTTCAACATCATTTCAAAAAAATAACTGACAAAAACTTTCATTCTAGCTTTCAAAACTCTGATACATTGGATCTTTGCATAAAGAATTGAGAAATCAAGGGACTGCAACAACAAAGGGAGAAGATTGCAAGTATTGGACCTTGAGAGATTCAGAACTTAACAACCTCACCTACTCTCACCTACTCTTGAGTCTTTTGAGAACAACTATTCTGAGAGGGGACATCAGTTTTCTGCATCTTGGCAACCAAAATATCATTGACCATAGGCAGGATAGCTTCATAGAAGCTAGCCAATCTGAAACTTCTGTGAGAGAAGTACTACTGGCTGCATTACAAAGCCTACATTTCATGGGGTTTTTATGGAACTTACAAGCTGCACAAGGAAAAAGAAGGCAAGGGCAATAATTGGGTTTAAACTTATTAGCAGCATTGGAAGAATTACAAAGACTTGAAACTTCAGATTCTGACAAACTTGATTTCATAGAGGTGCATTCAAGAGAATTAATCTCATGAAAACTGAAGCAATGTAATGCTTCTTACAGACAAACACAAAGTTATCACTGTATTTATTAATGTAGGTAATAAAAAATGATTGGAATCTATTAAGGTGTTTCAAATCAACATAGAAAGGAACCAAATAGGAGACAATCCAATGGGTAAAGGGCGCAGCCTTAATCTTCAACTTCACAAAACCAAGGACCTTTGATTCACAGTCAGTCACACAAGATTCCATGTACCCCAAGGATCTCTTCATCCTTAAGAAAAACTTTGTTAAGACCTCTTTCAATAGTTTCTGAAGAGAACATTGTTTGATACCTCTAGAGAAAAGACCAATCTTCATGTAGAGGAAATATGCACTGAACTTATGAGATCTCTAACCAAAAACTCAGATTTAGAGGGACTGGGGTTACATAATCTATGCTTTATGTGCGGGTGTGAGACATGGGTAAGCCACAAAGAGAGGCAAACTGAAATGCTAAACTCTTGAGGAGGAGGTTCATTTAATATGAGGAGCATACAGAAAAGATATTTGTTCCTATATTTGGTAAGAAATGGGCTATAGAGGAAGAAAAATTACCTCCCTAATGTGCATTTTTCTTGCAGTTTCCATCATAATTGGAAGTATTCCCAATGTCCAGTGTGTTAGTCCACTGGAGTCTTTTCCTGTGTTCTCACTCTCAGGGTCATGCTGAAGCCACGCTGTGTCCATTATATTAGATATATTCCAGCGCCTTTCTCTCTCTTTATCAGTCAAAGCTCTCCGTTGCACAGAGCTTGCCATAGCTGCTGCACCTAAGCCCCGAGCTAATCCAACTCTTGCAGCTCGTTCTTGCTCCCTTGCAGCTGCAAGGGCAGAAGCTTTCATAGCTGCTTTATCTTTTACAGTAGGTGAAACAGTGTTAACAGGAGTGTCTGGTGCTTTTTGAAATGTTGATAAGCTCAAGAGGCCAGAACTCCTCCAATCTGAAGACTTGTAATTATTCCTTTGGTGAAAGCTCTCCCCCCCACCAACCCCAGCTGCTGCCATAGCAAGGGCCATGGCTGCAGGAGGGGATGCAAAAGCAGCTGCCCAAGCTGGGGAGATCATGGCCAAGGCAGCCTGTTGACCATCCCAGTTAGTAGAATTTGAAGGCATGAAGCAATATGCTGATAGAAGCAGAGGGCACCTAATGTTTTTGCTGATGCCTTGTAAGTGACCTTCCATCCTTATTGTGGACCCAGTAAAATAGAACTGAGACAGAACAAGGCGCCAATTCTGCGCATGAAATAGTTCAAGCTCAATCTGTCAAGCAAGGATCCTCCAACAAGCAGTAGTATCTCACAGAAAACTTTTACCTCCAATGGCAGCGCATCAGTTGCAAGGGGACGGTCTTCAACTGCAAGTGGACTCTGACCCTGTGAATCTGTCAGCTCATGGATGCCTGATAACAGTGGCCTCCATCGTCTTAAAAGAGCAGCAAAGGGTGGCAGAATAGTCTCCAGATAGCGCTTACGGAGTACCTTTCTATCCTCACTCACTGCATGCCATACCTATAAATATTTAACAAAACTGTTAGTCTTGATGCCAACACACTAAATGTCTGCTCCATCAAGATTGTGATATGCAACCACCAGAGAAGACCCATTAATCATGCCTGAACTTGGGCAGAAATACTGAGAGCCCTCTAACTGAATGTAGTGCCAGAAAATTCCACCTCATGCAGAGGTCACCTTCCTGTCTAAGTCTCTCTTAACATCCAAGAAACAGTATGTGAGGTGAAAGGCCTTTGAAGTCCAACAACCAATTGTTCTTCTCAAGAAAAGTAAGAAACTATTGCACTACCCATTGGTTGGAGGTTACAAACCTTCATCCTGCCATATCCTACCTCAATTAACTAAGGAAGTTCTTGATCTAAATAAAACATGACAGAAGAATGTCTGTCACATTGATATCACAATGAATTCACCAGTCACATTACTGCAATGCATAGTTTCGTTATGAAAGAAGGATTGTTGGTCAAAACATCTTTTGAACATATGGAGGCTCGGAAAGAACCACTTGAATAGAAATGTCCAGTCAGGGACAAAACCAATCAATCAAGAAAGATTCTCACCTCTGAATACAAAATGCAAGCAGTTACCAGCACACGCTGCCTCCTAGACTCAAAAAGTTGCATTGTGAGCAGAGGTGCAAGCACACTGCAAAACAAAGCATAAGAGATGATCAAACATGAGTGAATATTAGGTCTTGAATCAGACTCTCCAACCAAAGCCAACTACCAAAATCAGCCCTCTAGCACTTGCTACTTTTTTAGTAAGCTGCCTGATTGAAGCACATTGAAAACAGAACTCAAAGGCATATGTTCAGTAGCAAAGGCTTATACTTAGCTCACTAATTGCTAGCACACCTGGCACATGACATTGTTCATGAAAGCAAATTTGACATTACCACCATAGAAGTGAAGATTTGGCACGCCTCGTAGCCATGTCATGTGCAATATCAGAGCCCAACATCCACTGATCACTTGGGGATCTTGCTCTTCCTTGTAAACGAGAAGAACCCACAACAAGTGAGCCAGTTTTGTTCAATGTTGTCACTTCAATAGGAGGCTCTCCTTCATCCTCTTCTCTCAAAGCAAGGAGCACAATCCGCAACATTGCAAAGAAGGGCTGGTCACTATCAAGCAATTGATGCAACTGGGCTCCTCCAGACCCCATGCCAGCCCCACTGCCAAATCCCACTATTCCTCCACCCCCAGCCCCAGGACCATATTCGTCAAGTAGCAGAGCTTGCAACATAGCTGTTGATTTTCGAACCAGCGGAAGGTCAATCCACTGCCCATCTGCATCTCTCTCCACTGAAGATTCCCAGGTTTCAAAACTGTCTCCTCCTCCCCCAAGAAAAGAGCCTTCTTGGGGGAGCCCAACACCATACCACAACCTACTACGACGTTTCCAACCCTCTGCTAGCTCAAGCCCACAGGTTCCGTAGCAAGCAAAAGCACAGCGAACAGATTCATAAGGTTCAGCTGCTGCTGAGGCTGCAAGACGCTCCATAGCTGCTGCCGATACCTGCCCATTTTCATCTGCCATGGATGCGAGAATCTGCAAGACATTGCTTTGATGTTTAGAACAGCAAACCTCAGTAAGACAAACAAAAAGCTTCACACAACTTCAACCCTAACAAGAGAGAAGAAAAAATAGTTGAACATCCAAACACTGAAGAATGTCACCTTATTCAGATTTCTGTACCTTAGAAAGCATCAACAGCAATGTACAGCAAGAAGAACAACAAGCACTACAGACTGCCTTTGTGGAATAATATCTACGTATGGAAAGTGCTTGAGAAATGCCTCAAGTGATAAGCTGCCAGTGTCTGAGGCAGTCAGAGACTTTCTTAAGTGAGAGTTCTCAAATGGTCCCCCAACAACATCAAACCCACTGCTACTGAATTGTCGAGATCCAAAACTGTCCACTCCTTCAAAGCTTCTTTGTAAGACCTGCAAAGTGTCAAGACTGCTGGAAACTACAGGTGCAGCAGATCTAGTTGTGAGAGACACAATGAAGGCTTGCATTTCCACCCGCAAGTGATCTTCAACCAGCATCAATAGAACAAGGGCATTCTCTGCAAGTGACATGCAGAGAGAGGCAACAGCCTCAGCTTCTGCCTTTGCAGTTCGAGGAGATAACCCTTCTGCTGCTACCCCTGCAGCTGCAGCTGCTACGACCTGAGTCTGTTCTTTCACAACCCAAGACACAATATAACCATCATTACATTGGTAGTCAAACCCATTTGTCCATTGACAATTCTCAGGATCTAATGTATCTGCTTCAAGCACCTCTGATCCATGTGCCATTTGGGCATTGAATACCGGACAGAGTGAAGGAAGACAAACTTGCAGAAACATTTACAAAAAGTCCAGCAGCAGCCCAAGATTGAATTGAAATTGCCTGAATGCCAAAATCCAATATGCCTGAGATGTGTCTTTCACATTAAGTATTCATGATCATCAGATGGCTACTAGAGAAAAGAGGACAGTTTAAAGAATTAGACCTTGTCAACCCAGCTGTATGTTTCTTTGTACCTCTAGACAGTGCCTAGGAAACATTGTGCAAATGTATAACACTAGCAGTTGGCATGATTTTCACCTGCAACTGCAACTCACTGGCTGCAAAATCAAGCAGGTTTCCCAGAAGCTTTCTTTTAATTACTGGTACCAACTCTTCCCACCTGCAGATAGTCCATAAGCATGGCTGGTTAGAAAGAAATTAAGTATCTCAGATATGACCATTAGTTGACAAACCAGCAAGCTATGGATGAAAGCTAGAACATAGCAGAGGACCCAGCTTGAAAGGCAGAGCTACAGAGGTTTTACTTTTAGTCTATTCATTCGTGCCAGATGCCTATGAACCAATCTTGATCTTCAGATTTGAGAATACTACTGCTACCATCATGTCCTCATCTAGTAGTGATCACAAACAGAGTAGATCCACTGCAGAGAGATGGGCAATCTGAAAGGAAAGGTTAGGATCTCACTGCACCCGTCCCTCCCCGTAACTTGATCCACCAGTCATAATAAGCCACTCTGCACAATGAATGGTTGCCTCCACATCCTGGTTGAGCACTGTAAAATTAAATTCTGACACTCTTGATGACACTTAAAACTCGAAAAATCAGGGAAGTAACAGTCCTTTATCTGCTACATCAATATCACAACTTGAGGTCTAAGCAACAGAAGGAAGTATCTACAAATGACTGTACATGAACAAATGTAAGGACACAGAAGGAAACACGTTGTATTGGGGATGGACTGGCTAGGCGAGAAGACAAACACTTTCAACCAGAG